>CM062919.1:34820000-36070000 GCA_031878705.1 Tapirus indicus
TCATCTGGAGGTGATAGTCATTCTTCTGAGTCACACCCTTTACTAGTCTCTAACTTTGGTATCCTCTAATTTAAACACTGAAATATAAGGTTAACCACTATTAAAGTATCAACACATCTTCCCCTTAAGGATAAAGGAATAGGAGTAGAAAAATAAAAAGAATAACAATTGACATATACACACATATATAAATGCTTTTATTCATATACATACAAACACACATAAGTATACACATACACACAGAAACACAAACAAGGAAGACATAGCTGTAACTAACTACTAGCCTTCTTTGGGGCAACTTGTAGCTGGTATCGATAATTTCTATTTTCCACTACCAATTCCATATTTCCTTTGGCCTCAGAAATCACCTCGGGGCTCTATGATTTCTTGGCTAGTATTCCAAACTTCATTCCTAAAGTCCGTACCATTAAGTGTCCTGCCTATTTCAGTTGCCGTAGCTTTCCATTAACTGTCATCACGATGCATAGGAGTACAAAGAAAGAGGGGCCTCAGAAAGACTCCTGAGCTTCACATACTCCTCCCTACTCTCGTTGTGTAGCAGCAGCCACTTTCCCCTTAATAATTGGGGAAGAAGTTGACAAAGGAGATGGCGGATGAAGAAAACAAAATAATAAAATAAACTGATAAGGAGTCTTATGCTGAATAGTGATGATTAGAAACCATGAACTGAAGCAAATGATTTAACTCAATTTTTTTTTATATTTGAAGCTAAAAAAACTTATCGGACAAACGTAGAGTTTAATATGGAATAAAGGCTCAATAAAGATGAATTTTCTAAAGTGGAGTCTCCATCAGGGGAGGGATCGTGTGAAATATTATACAAGGCAACAGTATAGACTGTAAAGTGAGACCCTGACTTGGTCTTACAGGCCCCCTGCGGGCAGCACTGCTGTATTTCTTGGTTTAATCAGAATTGGCTCAGAAACTGGGTCAGTGCAAGGCATTGAGGGGATTGTATCAACGAAGAAAATACAAAAAGCTGAAAACGGAGCAGAACTAGTAAAATACACTGGGACTGACAATTATCTTGTTTCTTCTTGGTTTGCTTATTTGGCTGTCACAGATCCTGGTGAAAAATTAAAATGAACAATTTTTTAGCATAAATTATACCTTGATTCTTCTGATAGTCTAGCATAAGCTAAATAACTAATTTGGAACCCATTTTATGGTTCCATAGTATTCTTAGCTGGGGGCCCTGGCTATTGAGATTTTGCATATTTTAATAGTGAATAAAGGACTGCAATGTTTACTGTGTCCTTCTCTGGATGGAAGACCTTAGATCTTTGTCTTTTCCATGAATTATATCTGCTCTGGCATCATTAGCCTTTTTCAGTTGTGAACACCTGGAACATTCAAGTTGTCCTTTGTAGCATGGTATCATCGGCACACGTAATTACACATTAGCCCCCAATTTTATATCTTCCAAGTGCTTTACAGCCTATGTTTTATTAGTTGCTGCTACAAAACAAACTCGTAAATCACCTCAGGATTTTTATCTTTTTTTTTTCTTTTTTGTACAGGGAATAAAGCAACATAGAAACCAAGCAGTTCACAATCATGGCAGGAATATCAGAGGCAGAAACCTGTATTTCTCTGAAACAGGAATGCCCTCAATGTTCCACCCACATTCTACCTCAAAATTTGACCTATTTTTAGAGGAGTGGGAAGCTGAACAAGAACCCACTGAAAATAACCAAATCAATCTTATAGATAGAATTGTTATTCTAGATAATTCAGTCATTCCCTCCACTCATTGTTTCGCAGAAACCTGTGGTTTTATTTTATAATACGTATTAATCATTTTCCAGTTCTTTAGTTTTCTTTATCTTTGCAAATATAGTTACTGGCTGGAGAGAAACTTAACAGTCTGAGGTGCTACTTTTTTTATTTTCCAGTACATAAACATGGCAAAATCTGTGACTATTTTTAGGTTAGAACTTTTTTCAAATTCTCACTGTCTTATTTTACTCTCAACCTGATTTCAACTTCTCTACATTCCCACTGCACAGCTCTACCAAATACAAATGTAATATTTCACTTTAATATATTATTCTATTCTGTAGCTCTGGGCTGTACAGCAGGCATCGTATGTTTTAGCAGGGTCTTTAACTGCACTGTGAATTACAAACCAGGTGGAAAAGCACAGATTTACAAAACTCCAAAACTAAATATAACTCAAATATTAATTTTTTGTTGAACCATGAACTGAACTGCTATTTTCTTATAAAATAGCCATTTAGAATGTCAGTTTTAAGTAGAACTAAGCCAATATATATTTTTTATTCTAGTCAGCTAGAGGATCAATTATTTTTCTGGTGTTTGAAATATGCCTCAAGCAGGTCTTTTCCTTCCTGTTCCTGTGCTCGATACTGTAAAACAAACCCTTATCTCCACACTTAATTACTATTAGGGCTTTCTAGCTTCTTTTTCTGAAGTTCTTAAAGCAAAATAGTGTTTAAATGAATGTCCTAAACCCTCCAGTCATGTCATTTCTTTCAGCCAAGACTTTTAAAGCCATTGTAACACATTTTATCAAATTTGAATTCCTCAAGTACACATTCATTCTTACCCGCATCTAATCCCCCACTGTCAATTCTGCTTGTGCTAAATGCTTTATAATTAGATTATTTGTATTTTGCAATGAATCAACTCAGACTCAGGGAGAAGTTAAATATCTTTAAAATGTCACTCATCTAGAAAATAGGGGAGCCATAAATTGATATACAATGTGTTTGTTTTTTATTTATGCTTTTCCCATTACCTTCTTCACATGTTATTATCTGTATTCAGCAGTGTGCTTTTAGTTATAATGGAAAACCCTAATCAAACTGAGTCAAAAAACAAGGAATGTATTCTTTGTAACAAAAGTATACTCTCTAAACTGACTGGTACAGAGACTCAGCATGTCTAGGACCTCATTTCTTGTCCTCCATTTCACAGTTCTCCTCCTTCATCGTTGACTCCGTTCTTGGGACGATACTCTCCTTATGTTCCCATGATGGCTCCCGGACTGATTGATTTACATCTATATATGAATGACTATGTTTGAGAGAATTATGATAGGACCAAAAGAGGTCAGATGCCCATCATTTAACAAAGCAATATGGACTGTACTGATTTAGGCTTGAATCTCATTCCTTACACCTAGCTCCTATAGTGGAATCAATTATGAAATGTATGAACTGAGCAAGGAAGAGTGGACACCTGGATGAAAATTGAGGTCCTCCTATCTATAAAAGAGGAAATGGATGCTGGTCAATTAAACCCAACAAATGCCTACTCTCTGACAGTACATAAAATTTGCCTTTCCAGACCAATCCACATCAGTTGCAAAAGCCCTTAATGATCATTTCCACTTTTATTACTTTGCTTATATACCTCTATACTAGAAAATTCTCATCTTTTCCTATAATTTGCTAGATCTACTTATGCTTCCAGGCCTAAATTAAATGAGTTTATGAAAACTCTCTTAATCACCCTAGTCCTACTGATCTTGTGCCTACTGAACTGCTATAGGATTTATAGTTTTCATAGGTCTTTAAAATATAGTCTTTTAAGAAATATTTCATATTTGTAATGTTTGTAATACCTAGACCATAAAAGCCTATTGAATCCAGCTCCATTTTTACTATGTTAGTTTAAGCAAGTTATTTAACTTTCTGAATCTTAATTTCCTCAACTCTACAGGCATAATAATAATATTTACCTCATAGTGGTGGTGTAATATTTACCTCATAGTGGTGGTGTTGGGAGGAATAATTCATTTACTATACATATCAAATTCTGAGAATTAGTCCAGGCATAAGATTAAATGCACAGAAAACATTGGCTGTTTTGTTAGCCTCTTTACAACCACCATGATGCTCAGTGAAGTGCTAGTTCCTTACACAGTAGATGCTCAATGAATGTATCTTGGATTTCCTGAAGCTCAACTAATGCTCCATATAGTAAAGTTGACTTTGTAAACACATTTTCCTAAAGGACAAATCAGAATCCCTACATAGGTTTTTTTTTTTTTATTTCATAATTTTTAATCATTTAAAATACAATGTTTTGTTTAATCAATAAATAATTTCTAAAAATCTTAGTGTGCCAAGTGCTAGGTATTGCCATTAGATCATTTAACAATATGGATATAGTCCTTGTTCTCATAGAGCCAACAGTCTAGGGCAATAGACTAAGGTTTGATATAGAAAAGTAAACAGGAAATCACAAAATGTCATTCTATTGCTATGATGGGAAGGTAGGGTTCAGAAATCTGTGGTTTTACTAGTCATCTATGTAGTTTTGATGAATGCTGTTTTGAGAACCACTATACTTCGCTAAGAAACCACTTATTTTTTTGTGTCTCAAGGAAAAAAATTGTCACCATAGAAGCAGAGAATGGTACTTCAGACTTACCCATTCATGAGCGTTAATGAATTCCTACTTGCATGCGTGGCCTACTGCATAGTAAGTGCTCATAAATGCTTCTTAAATATGCAACTCATTACAAACAGTAGAAGTCCTTTCACTTTCTTTAACCTAATTTAGTCTAATCCAGATATTTGTTCTAGAATTGATGTTTTAAAAGTTCTTTTATATTTGGATAACAGTTGTTTATCAGATGTGTCTTTTGCAAGTATTTTCTCCAAGTCTATGACTTGCCTTTTTATTCTGTTAGCATTATCTTTTGCAGAGCAGAAGATTTTAATTTTAATGAAGTCCAGATTATCAATTATTTCTGTCATGGATCATGCCTTTGGTGTTATATCTAAAAAGTCATTGCCATACACAGGGTTGTCTATGTTTTCTCCTATGTTATCTTCTATGAATTTTATAGTTTTCTTTTCACATTTAGGCTAGTGATATATTTTAAGTTAACTTTTGTGAATAGTGTAAGGTCAGTGTCTAGGTTCATTTTTTTGCACGTGGGGATGTCCAGTTGTTCCTGCACCATTTGTTGAAAAAACTATCTTTGCTCCTTTGTCAAAGATCAATAGACTATATTTATGGAGGTCTATTTCTGGGCTCTCTATTCTGTTTCACTGGTCTGTTTGTTGATTCTTTCTCCAATACCACACTGACTAGATTTCAGTAGCTTTATATTAAGTCTTGACATCAGGTAGTTTAGTCCTTCAACTTTGTTGTTCTCCTTGAATATTGTGTTGGCTATTCTAGGTCTTCTTCCTATTCATATATATTTTAGAATCAGTTTGTCTATATTCAGAAAATAACTTTCTGGGATTTCAATTGTGATTGCTTTGAATCTATTAATATAGTTGGACAGAACTGGCATCTTGACAATATTGTGTCTTCCTATCCATGAATATGGAATATCTCTCCAGTTATTCACTTCTTTGATTTCATTCATCAGAGTTTTAGTGTTTTCTTCATACAGAGCTTGCACAGATTTTGCTATATTTATACCTGTGTATAATTTTTTGGGTTCTAATGTAAATGGTATGGTATTTTAATTTAAAATTCCACTCGTTCATTGTTGGTATATAGGAAAATGATTGACTTGTATATTAACTTTGTATCTTGTGAATTCCTATGTTGTTTATTAGTAGCAGAAGTTTTTTCTCAATTCTTTCTGATTTTCTACATAGATGATCAAGTCATCTACAAAAAAAGACAGTTTTATTTCTTTCTTCCCAATCTGTGTACCATTTATTTCCATTTCTTGTCTTATTACATTAGCTAGTACTTCCAGTATAATGTTGAAAAGGAGGGGTGAGATGTGATTATTCTATTTTAAAATTACATAACAGCTAATCTAAAAGTTACATTCCACCAAGAAAGTCAAACATTCTTGATATTTTAGGCAACCTAAGAAAATAGCTTCAATATTTAGAAAGCAAAATCAATCAGAATTGCAATGAATGATTATAGAAAATTCTATTTAAAGATGGCAATGTAAAGACATTACTGCTTATTTTCCATCCTTTGAAATTTACCAATAAGCATAATACCAAAATGAGCTTCTGAAAAATATTTTTTAAAACAAATAAATTAATAGAAGTCATAGACAAATTATATGCCATGAGAATCTCAGAAAAAGACATAGAGAAGCTCAATAAGTGTGTAGAAGAATGTTCAGTCTAAATAATAATTAAAGATATACAATTTGAAACAATAACAAAATACTTTGCATGTATTTCATGGGTATTAATAAATTACTAATATATTCTGCAAGAGAGTGGAAAAATATGCACTCCCATCAATTTTTAGTGGAAGTGTAAATTTGTGTAGATTTTTGGAGAGCAAAAGCACAGTGTCTACCACGATTCTTTTTAAATATACATAGCCTTTGCTTCTCTAAATTCTCCTTCTAGATTTCTGTCTTATAGAAATTTCTCAATGTGAAAAATATGTGAATTGAGAATATAATTAGTTGCATTGTATTTGATAGCAAAATAGTCTATCAAAAGGAGAATAACTAATAAAATTACATATGAGATGAAATCTTAGGTAGCTATGAAAAGATCACTGGTATGGAAAGATCAGTAAAATATGTAATGGCTATTTTATTGCAGGATACCAGAGGATAGTCATTCATGTTATTTAAATAGAGAAAGTAGCCCAATTTTTTATATAAAAAAATCCAACTCATGTTTATATTTTTATGTACATTTAAGGATAAAATGGCAACTCCCATTGTTAGACCAGCGAAATCTTGCACGGCACTTCAGCTATTACTATGACTTTTAGGGGTCAGAAGTTCATGCTATTGCTAATTTGATCTTTTTATACTTTTAGAGGCAGGCATGGTAATTGCCAACCAGAAGCAATTTCAGCCAACTATAGATATAGGCATGTCAACGCTAGATACCAAAAACAGGACTGGGATCAGAGCCTCTCTATTTTCCATGTAAGTAGATTTTACTCTATGTCTTAACACGTTGTGTCCATAAAGAACTCTAATGTATGTTGGCTTCCAAGTACAGCGCATTAAAAATGTTGGCAACATTTTGGTTTTCAATAAGTAAACACTGTTTCCCACTGTCACTTAAAATTATCCCTTAGAAACTTGCAAAGCAACAAGAGCAGAGAGATTCTTGCTTAGAAAAAAAAAAGCAGTTTAGACAAATGCACATTCCTCAAGCTATCTCAAATATTTTAGGCCAGGAAACAGGGAAAGAGAGCAGTTAACAAATGGTCGTAAAAAAGGTAAATACAATAGTTCAGAAAGCATTGTAGTTAGAATGTTTTAAATATATTTTATTATGCACATCTCTGTTGTGAGCCTTGAAAAAATCAAAATATGTTTTGGGTTTTGGCTTTAAGCTTCAGTTAAGGTGAGGCAGAATGTCCTCCCATATATTGTTTACAGGAGTTATGAACTAACTCAAAAGCTTGTGTATAAACAAAGACTAAAACTTTGATTACGGAAGAAAGTATTATTCTTTATTTTTTCCAGCTTTTTTTGAGATCAAATTCAATATAACACGTATAAGTTCAAGGTACACCACATAATAATTTTCTATATGTATATATTGTGAAATAATTACCACAATTAATTCAGTTAGCATCCATCATCTCACAGTCACAATTTTTTTTCTTGTGATGAGGATTTTTAAGATATTCCCTCTTAGCAACTTTCAAACATACAATTAGTATTGTTAGCTATAGTCACAATGCTGTACATTACATCCCTGAACTTATTTATCTTATAGCTAGAAGTTTGTATCTTTTGACCACCTTCACTCATTTTCCGCACCCCTTCCTTCTACCTCTGTTAACCACAAATCTGTTCCCTGTTTCTATGAACTTGATTTTTTTTTTTTTTTTTGGATTCCACATATAAGTGAGATCATACAGTATTTGTCTTTCTCTGTTTGACTTATTTCACTGAGCATGAGCCCTCAAGATGCATCCCTGTTGTCACAAATGGCAGGATTTTTTTCTTTATTGTGATGGAATAACATTCCATTGTATGTATATACCACATTTTCTTTATCCATTCATTTATCAATGGACACTTAGGTTGTTTCCATGTTTTGGCTGTTGCAAATAATGTTGCAATAAACACAGCAGTGCAGCTATGTCTTTGAGATAACGATTTAATTTCCTTCCGATGTATACCCAGAAGTGGAATTGCTGGTTTTATGCCAAAATTGATTTAAATATTTTATATGTGCACTTCCAATTTATCATTTTTTATTACTTAATCATGGCTACTAGTAAATAGATATTGTGTATAAATCATTTTATTGAACATCCTTTTAATATTCTTAAAAAATATTTATTTAAAATTAATTTGATTTGAAGGACAATGTTTTTAACTTCTCCATTAGAATTTTTTATGTTGACATGAAAAACTATTGAGTTGATTTATAAAAATCAAATCTAATTATTTATCCATTGTTATCATTTGTATTTGATTTGTTGAATGAAGTAACCTATAGCTAAATCATCTATTAAATGTCAAAATGGCTAATTAATAGTAATGAAGCTAGGGTTGCCATTGACCAAACTTTTCTCATTGACCCTTGTATTTTCCCACACCCTGAATACTGTCTCAATCTATACCTGTGCATCTGGTGACTTTGTCCATTTCTTTTCAGTTTTATTCCTCATATACTAACCACTGACTTTTCCCTTATGTTCTTAGATGCCAACAGTTGTCTTTTCCTAATTGTATATCTAAACACAGCATAATTGTCTAATTTTGTACATCTCTCTACACTTATCCCCTTGATTCAAACACCTTTAAAACGTAGTTCAGTTTATTATCCATCATATGTGCTATTATAATAACTTACGTAAAATTACTTTATTTGGGCCTTTGAGAATAACTCTGACTTTAGTAACCATTTCTTCAGAATTCATGTTATTCTTTTTAGGTAGCCAGGGTAGTGAAAGGAGTTCTGGTTGAAATATTTAGCTTGAGAAGATGGATGAAAGCTGTTTTAAATATTCTTAAACAATATTTTTGAAGAGTTCATAGATCTAGGCATGTTTTATTTTAAAAATAAAAAACAACATACATATACTATAACATGCTAAGTATAACTCTGTAAAATACTGTGTCACTGCATAGACGAGCTTTGATAAGAGTTGTTATACAAAATAGATATGGATATAGGTATAAAATCAGCTTTAAAGATTTGTAGTATCTAGATAATCCAACAACTCTCACTTTCATGTCAGAAAAGTTGAGAGAATCAATAATAGTTAAGGAAATATGACTATGATAGAAACAACAGCATGATTTAGACAATCTGTCTTCTTTTAATATTCTCCATTGTTTAAAGAATAACATCTAGAGAACCATACAAGGTCTCCCATGAACTAATTCTTGACTTTCTACTTTTTCTACTCACTAAAAACAGAAGTGCGGATTTGGAAACTTGAGGAAAAAAGGTGAGATAGGAAGATATTGTAATAGTTAATACAAAAGTTGATAAAGCTTGAACTAAGGCAGTAGGAATGGAAAGAGTATAGTGGGATTCAAGAGACCCTTCGAAATAAATTTGAGATACTTTGATTTTCAGTTGGAAGTAAGAAGAATGATTGTAAAAAGATTTATAGAGTAAAGAGAAACTGCATGTCTTTTCCTTGTGATGAAGATCTGCTTGGTAATGAGATCCTAAAGCAACATAGAAAGATGGCAGATATATCTGAAGCTGTTGCATTTGGGATCAGGCTAATGGCATGAGCTCAGCTTGCACATTCTTGGGGTTTTCTGCTCAGGCATGAGAAGTTAAATGCTACAGAGAAAACAGAATAGCATGTCAAGCAGTGTTCTTAATATTTAGCAAATATATTGTCCATTAAATGGATTGTAATTTGAAAAGTAGAGTTTAGAGTCTACAGACATGTTTCAGAAATTAGAAAATATTTCAATGTAGGAGGACTTTGTGACAAATCAAGGTGTTATAGAATCCTACCATTGGATCTTAAATTATGTGTTTACAGAACATTGAGTAGCAACTCACACAAGAGTCAAATCATGTCAGATTTTCCTAATGCAACAGTACATAAAATAATAAAAACAAATATTAATAAAATTTATCAGTTTTAAGTTTCCCTGCTCAATATTTTTCAACCTTTGACACCTAAGAAGAAACAAAATAAATGAGAAAAAATGAAAGCTAAATAATATTAATGGAAATGTCAGAAATATGATTACAAGAAAGTCTTATATGTATTACTTTTTAGTTGTAGGAACTTGCTTACATATACCCATGTATTTTGTTAGTAAAGTTGTTGCTATTTCACAGAAATGATTAAATATATCAATTCTCCTGGAACTTTTTAAATAGCACCATGACTTCTAGACTCACTACCTGCACCCTAACAAGTGTGAATTACAGCTAAGAAGCTCCCCTGAGAAGAACAAGTCGGGATTGAAATGAATATAGAAGCAAAAATGAGAGAAAGGCAGGGAAGGCCCATACAAAGGGACAATCACTATACTTCCTACCTTCCTACTCTGTTCCAGTTTCTGTTAGCATTATTTTATTATTATATCTATTATCTTCAACTCCATTGTGCCACTATGAGGTGGCATAAATAATTTCAATTAACAGGTGAGAACCTGAAATCCAGAGAGGTTCAGTTATTTTCCCTAAGTCTCACAGCAAGCAGGTGTGTGAGATAGTTCAGTGTGATTTCAAAGTCTGTTTTGCTCTCCAAAGGCTATGCTGTCTTGAAGACATAAAATTAAGAGTGCTTAATTAGCTAAATGCAATAGTATATGAGATAGATCCTAGTTGGCTTAAAACTTAATGGAAGAACATGACTGATACTTTTTTTGCTGGGGGGCCAGCACTGCTATTTTCACTTCATTAAATAGCTCAAACTCACCTTATAAGTCTCGTTTTGTTCAAAAATGAAAAAAGTTTAAAAAATGCAAAATTTCGATGAGAATGAAACAAGAACATGATAAAATTCCAGAAAATCAAGGAAAATTCAAATAAGATAAACTCATATCTAGTGGCCTCATGTCAATATCCTAGAATTAGCAAATGCTCCTTGAATTAGGATTGAGTGTAATGCATGGCCACTCAATTTAGGTCTACTTTAACCACACCTGGTGGAATGCAGCTGCCATTCATTAGAGTCAGAACTTTCCCAGAAGGTCTGGGATATTTAAACATAGCAGCACTATTCTAATATTGGGACTGACATGTGAGCCAGCTCACAAAAATCAAAAAATCGACTATGGTCTTTGATTAAGTGACAAAATGGCCTGGAATTAATTCCAAAAATTATGGAATTAATTCATAATTAATTAATTATGAATTAGTTCCAAAAATTATATTTGTCCCCGTGCATATAATTTTTTCTCCCCAATTCTGATCTCAGCTTGATAACTGAATCTCAGCCTACTCTCTTTCTGTGATCAGATTCTTATCTTAGATCCCAGAAACTACTAGACCTGGTTTCTTTCCTTGCTGCCCATCCAACCATATGCACTCATGCCAGGAGAGTTAACACACTTCTACCTTCATCACTCTAACTCTAAGACAAAGAAACAACGTTTCTAGCTTGAGCTCTGATGTTGTAGTGCACAGATGTTCTGGTTAAAACATCTGAAATATAAGTTTCCAAGATACAAAATGAAACTAGAAACAAACCTAAGATATTTAAATAAATCCATGAATGACAATCCTGTGAATGACAACCTTAAACCCTTGGTTTTAAGGGAGACTGTGACAGTTTGGCCAGGGCCATGTCTCATTTATACAGCAATAGGCACAGCACACTGCATTCATAGAATAAATGTTCAATCATCAAATGATTAGTTGAAACACCTATATCCGTCAGGGTTCTTAGAACCAAGCAAATGAAATTGTCTTTGGCTGATCCAAGCAGCAAAGGATTGAAAGATTTGATGAAGAGGTTGGAACATGAGACTTGTAAAATGAGTAAGAACAAAGAAGGCTAGGTGGAAGGGAGGACCACAGAATTGCTCCAAAGAATGAATTTAGTGAAGACACCACAACTACTGTTTTGAATCACAGATACCATAGCTTGCCCCATTACCATGACCCATGCTGGACATCTGACTGCCTCTAGCTTTGCTGTCACTATTGTCCCTAGAAGCTGGATGTGATTACCATCATTTGGCCACTTCCAATATTAGGTGCTCATCTGATCATGTCTCAACTGTTCTCTTTAATTTGAATATTGTATTCTATTAAAAAAAATAGCACCAACGTAGAAGCCAGGGTAGTGAAAGGAGGTCTGGTTGAAATATTTAGCTTGAGAAGATGGATGAAAGCTGTTTTAAATATTCATAAGACATACATACGAACTAATTTTAAGTTTTTCAGAGGATGGAGCAAAGACTAAGGAGTAAAAATTATGAGAAGGCAAGATTTCTTTTTAAAATAAAAAGTCCAAGTTTGGAATGGACAAGATTCCTGCTCCTAGGAGTAATTATGTAGGAACACAATGGTCACTTTCTAGGGATATCATGGAACAAATCACTGTATGAGCGTGAGACTGGACCACATAACTGGTCAGAGTAACTTAATTCTAAGTCTCCACAGTCCTTTGATGTCTGCCCTTGAATTTTATGTAAAATAGTTTACATTGCTAATTGGTCTTCAAGTTGAAAGAAATCTTACATTTGTACAAAAGAACAAAATTTACCTCCAGCCTCTTGAGCATAATTATTTATGTGTAATGCTACACCACAATTATTTCTCAGTGCTTTTCTTAGCAACTTGTGGTGTGGACAGATACATCTCAACTTGGCATGAATATTGGATTGTTTTAGATATGGCTATTGAAAACATGTATCCTGAGTGTGCTTTTGGATTGAGTATTTGGATTTTCATTCAAATAGTTTGTTAGATATTATAGAACATTTCATGTACATTTTTACATGATTATTTAACTTTTTATTTTGAAATAATTCCAAAAGTATAGAGAAGTTGCAAAATAGTACAAAGAATTCCTCTTTTCCATTCACTGAGGTTCCCCAAAAGTTAATGTTACTATATTTGCTTAATCATTCTTTTCACTCTGTGTGTGGGTGTCTATCTGTGTGTGTATGACTGTATTGTCAAAGTTAAATTGCATTGATGGAGTTAAACAGGCAGAGAAGACTTTATTCAAGACTATTGCAATAGAGAAGAGAGACAACTCAATTTTTTTTGAAAGAAACGGCTGGAGGATTTTTAAAAGCTGGGGCAATTTTATGGACAAGTACTGGAGGACATTAGAGGGGAGATTGCCCAATGTGATTAGGCCATCTATGTTTGCTAATTGGTCCTTATCTAAGTTAGGGTTCGTACCCTCCCACAGAGATGGGGGGATAGGGACATTATCTTTCTTGATGATTACGTTTCAAAGGGATGACTCCCTGGTCCTTGAGAAAGACATTGCTGGCCTGTAAAACTGGCAAAAGCCTATGAGAAGATTAACATATCTAAGGGACAAGAAAAAATTTATAATTGCGAGTGTTCTAAAGTAAATGCTCTGAGAGAAGTGAATCCAGGGGCCTATAGTCAGAAGAAATCTGTCTAAAGTTGAGAGGAATGGTAAGTCATGTTGGTCAGTGTGTGTACATATGGGTCATGGTCATGGTACAAACTATGGCATCCAGGGTTCAAAATAGTGGATGAATACACACACACACACATGCACATACACATGTGTATATGTGTGTGTATATTTATAAGTTTTTCTGAAATGTTTGAGAGTAAGCTTCAGAAACAATATCTCTTTACCGCTAAGCTTTTCAGTATGTACTCATAAAACAATATCATTCTCTTACATACACTCTCATATGTATTTTTTCTTCCATAAAACAACTATAGCATAATTATTATTAAAATCAGGAAGTTAATCTGTCAGGATTTTCACGATAGCTCCAGACTGGGTAGTTACTGTTAGGCTACTTTTTACAAATGCAGGAACCATGCACATTGACATTTGGCCCCCAAATTTGGGGCCAGAAATATCCACACATTCTATTAACTTTGGTAAAGAACAATTCTTTAAGATTTACCATACTCTGTTTTCTTTATATCTCAGGATCCTGAATAGTAATTGATAGTGGTTGGACATGTTCCTAATTCATGTGAAGATTTGTGTTTTAGTAATCTCAAGAGAATATGTTTTCCATCAAGGTCTCTAGACTTTTGGGGTTCCTTACTACTCCTGGCTATGTCAGAAAACTGAGTAGGTTAAATTTAAATGCCTGTGCTGAGACCCATATGTTTTATTATGCTTTTGCCAGGTTGACATAGGAAGCTTAACAAAAGCAAGGGAGTCCCTTCCATTATTAATGATTCTCTAGGCCCTTAGCCACATTCTGTGAGCTACAGAAATAAATAAATGAAATATTCATTAAAACATTTAAACTATCAATATAGTATAAACAAAGATGAAAGGAATGACGTGGTATGAATAGGCTCTCATTGGACTGAGTCATGTGAAAATTTTCCAAGAAAAACTGAAGTTTCTGAAATTTCTTAATAATTCAGAGGATGTATTATTGTTTTTTAAGTGTCCATAGTTCTTCAGTTTGGCTAAATACAAAAATGCACAGATGTCAGAGCCAGCATTTTTATATGTTAAACATATCGGTAAGGAGGACAAGGGAATTATCCTTCATTTTACTATTTCCAATAGTTTGCATTTGTAAACTTCTAGACACAAACTGAGGTTTCTAAAATAGGTGTTAACAGCATCCTATTAGCATTTGGATGCACAAGATACCTGAACTGTTGAGTAAGAATGTTGATTCCAAGTCTCCATCAGGAATTGACATAATTTTCCTGCAAAGGGTCAGATAGTAAATATTTTAGATTTTGCTGGCCAAGTATGGTCTTAATCACACCTCCTTTTTCAATTTCTTTTACAACCTTATAAAAATGACTTTTAGCTCAAGAGTCATACCAAAGCACTCTGGGGCTGGTATTTGGCCCATAGGTTTGAACTGTTTGCTGATCCCTGGTCTAGATCGCATATATACTCAGCTGCAGATTATAATAGGCATAATTTCTTTATATAGGGCTAGTAGAGGTTCTTAAAATTTTGCTTAAGGAATTCATTGCTTTAATGTAATTCAGTGGCAAAAATTCTAAAATGCATGCTACTGCAGATCCTATTGCCAAAATTACTACCAAAATAATGATTCTATTAATATATTAGGGCTGAATAAAATGAAAGGCTAAATTCAAGTTTAGAAAATATGTAATTAATGTTTATCAACCTATTGGCATTTTTGTATAAGTAAACTTAACCTGCTCAAGGTTACTATAAATCAATATCTAAGTGAATATGGAAAACGTAGTACATTTCCTACACTACAGTTTCCTAGTGATTGTGTATATGCATGTGTGTGTACATGCATGTGTGCATGTGTGTGTGTGTATGTGTATGATTATACTGTGCAACTGCTATTACAATTCCTAGTTAACCTACCATAATAATTATTGGTAGAACCAATCTTGGTTGCAAAAAGAATAAGTCTGACCTGAAATGGAGAAATAGTATGATTTATTTTATTTACCACTATATAATTAGTGTTTAGCAGAGTGTCTGGCATGGAAGATACTAAATAAATGTTAAGTGAATGAATAGAAAGAAGTTCTCATAATCAAACTATTGATATCAGTAAGGACTTAATGGCTAGAGAGAAAATCAGGCTTGAAGTAATAAAGGTACCAAACAGAAAATCAGGACACGATTCAGATTCAGAGATGACAATAAGGACTACTTCTGGAAGAGGGATATATGGCAGGAGTTGGGTCAGGATAGAAAAAGTTCCAGACTCAGATGTGAGAACAGAGGAGAATCATGCTGAATCCCTGGTCTCCTGGCCTCCAAACCTTGTTTCTCTGACTGAGCAGAGCTGGGCTCGGAGTATGCCTTGAGTTGAACCTATAAGGGGGGATCTTGTGGTTTCTCTGAAAAAGGACAGACATCTTTGATTCTCAGAAGGTAGTCCAGAGTCTCATATCTAGCAGTTGTTTACTACTTAACTAATTAAAGAGATAACTATGGAGGAAAGGGAGTCGAGATCATTAAAGTTGTACTTAAAAAAGTTTATTTATATTTATAAAGTACCACATAATTTTTATGAAATGATGACTAAGTATATCGGGACTCATGATGATTAAGTTTAGAAACTATCATTTCCTTTCCATGATGATTCATAGTTATTAATTTAATGACTCATTAATTATTAATCATGATTTTAATATTAATTCATTGGGTTTTAGGACTAACATCAGTATAAACCATGAACCTTGTTTCTCCTGTTCTTATAAAAGTATAGTGAATTTGTGATAAGAAAATATCAATAATGTCACATATTATGGACACTAGTAAAATGTGTGATTTCTGCAATAATAAATCAGTACAGAAACAAAAGTACTTAACTTTATTTCACAGACAAGGATGAGTTTAGATGACTATTTATTCTTTCAAAGCTAGGAATTGGAAAATTGATCATAAAGAAAAAATGGAGTAGTAACTTTAGTAGAAATTTCTGAAGCGCTGTTTGCAATGAACTGTGGGTAACAGAAAACAGTTGAGTTGCCTTTTTATGTCTCCTGATTCTCCTGAATTCCCATTCAGACTAATAGTTGCAGTATTTCACACAGCTCTTAGCATATCATAGTAATCCAATAAATAGATTTGAATTGATTTTGCTACAAAACCAAGATCTTGGGTGAAGTTTCAAACTATAATTCAGTGATGCAATGAAGCTAGCCCCAACCAGTTGACATAAGCAAATTGTTAAATTTTCAGGAAAGATGTGAGACCTTATTGAACAATTAAATTGTGTGAACTTGAAATAAATTATACTAAAAACAAAAGTAATAAACACTCCGAACTCATCACTTCCTGATCATTTTATTGTATTGTTCTACCTCTGATTCTGAGGTTAGATCTATTATTTCTGATTGGTAGAAATACTATATAACAATATATTACTGCATATCTCTTCCCATTTCTGCATTCAGTGATGTCATTTTATAGCATGAAATATGCCATTGTGGAAGTATTTACAACAAAAAATTAGCAAATGCTACAAATCAGAGCTATTCTCCCCTAGAGAACCAATTGCTAAACATTTACCAGCATATCAGTTTTCATGAAAAATAATTTTTTTTCTATTTGTAAGATGACCATATAAATGAAACAGGGATTAGAAAGACAGGATTTGAACCAAAAGATTACAAGGTGAAAACATATGACATGTTTATGAAGATTTACTCATTAAAATCGGTCATCTAAATTAGGGAAAAACAGGAACAAACATTTTACTTGAAAGGACAGTCTGAATTTTCCATTAAGAAACCTTGCTAAGGTAGATCAATCAATATGTAATTGTCTCTAAACAACAGTCAGACAAGCTATTACAGTTTCTATGTGTGGATGAGTGGATTCACAAAAGTTCAACTTTTTCTCAGCCTTAAAAATGTCAAGCATATGTTTTTCATTTTGACCCCTACATTGACCACTGTATTAGCAATAATGCAACGTTATCAGTGACACGAGCAAGCTTCCAGAATGCCAAGTTGGATTTAAGCATTCAGTACATACAGTAGGAGCCAAGGCTGGGGACTATTGCCCTGTCTGAGCAGCCTCTCTGCTGGCTTTACTTCATATGGGAGGAAACAATTTTGGCAGACTGGCAGTCATCAAGAGAAAACAAAACCTTAAGGGAAAACAGATTCAAGATTAGTTTCAAGATTAATTTTTAAATTTTTCTCTGTTAAATATTGGGTTCGTATGAATATGACAAATGAAAGAGAAATTAAACAAATAAAACTTTCATTTACAAAATCCAGAAATATGGATATTTATATGAATGTGTCTATGTGAATATATTTGCATACATACACAACAAAGATACCAGAAGAATTCCCCACCAAATAGTGACAGTAGTTGTCTCGGGTGGTGGCGTTTGGTAATTTTACTTTGTGTTTTTTTATTTTAAAATTTATCCTTTAAAGTTCTTACAATTAGTGTGCACCATTTTATTATAAAAGAAAACAAATTAAAATAAGTAGAAATTCTAGAAACTCAAACGTTTAAGTTTTCAATTTCTTCAAATTTGATATGAAGAAGTTAGATTGCTCCTAATTTCCTGAAAAATACAGAATTTAAAACAAGGATCCAAATGTGCTCTCTTTTAAATGCAATAACATTTTTTTCTGTCTTAAAAAACTAAGTAGGAAACATTTCTGTATTATATATATGTATTGGTATGATACTGTTCTTTTTGCAATTGAAGACAGTATAAAGCACTGATTAAAAGCATGAGCTTTGAATGCTGGCAGATGCAGCTTCAAATCCCCATTACATCGTTTACTATGTGATTTTTGAGGCAATGTATTTAACCTTTCTCCTCGTTTTCTCAACCATAAAATAGAAATATAAAATCTACCTTGTAGGAATTTCATGAAGATTAAAAATGAAAATATGCCCAGCATGTAACTAGCAATCAATAAATAATAGCTTGAAATACCACTAAAAGAGGGAAAGGTATTTCAGAAATACGTCTGAGCACATTGAAATGGAACTCAGATATTGTCTTGAAATTCTGTTGTAACATTGGAACAAATTACTTTCACGTTAGAAAATTAAATGTTCAGACCTCTGATATTTAGAATGATAGCCATGATACAAGTGCTTGCTATAAACTAAAGTAAATTATGCCACCAGGATATTTGTATGATCTTTGTTGCCCTCAATTCTGTTTCTGTATTGTTTCTATCCTTCTGAACCAGCAGGGAGCAAAGTTACATATGTTGTTCCAGCTGCTGTTGCTTCAGGCTTTACACATTGGCATTAACTTGTGCAACTCTGATATACGGAGCCAAGAATCTGTTCGAATATTTTCACGATGGGATTACATGGCGAACTTTTAGTTTGCAATATATGAGTCTGGGTATTGCCTAGATTTGTTTCAACTTAATGCTTTCTTCAAATGTGGCTGAAGTTCAATTCAATGTGATACATATAGTCATCAAATATTTATTGAGAGACTATATGTGCTGGGTATAATTCCCAGAACTAGGAATCAATGACTAAGGAAAATATGTATATTTTATGAAGCTTCTCATTTAGGTGTGGGGGAGATAATCATAATAACTTATGTATACATTAGAAGGTGAGAAGTACTTTGGAAAATAGTACAAGGTAAAAGAAATTGTGCAAGTTACCATTTACATGTACTTCAAGTCCTTGCACAAACATCACCTCAGTGACACCTCCCCTGACCACACCACAGATATTGCAATCTCCCCCAAAACCCAAACTGTATGTTCTCCATAGCAATTACCACTACGATTATTCTTTATTATCTTTCTTCTCCCTCCCACATGAAAGTAAGCTCCATGAGTGCAAGGATTTTTGGTTTTTTCTTTGCCTGTTTTATTTGCACTTAGACAAAACCACTAGTAATTTGTTCCAGGATGTGACAGAAAATCTTGAAAACTGATCAAGGGGCAGATGATGAAGGACCATGTTAAGGAATTTCACATTTATTGTCCTGGGCATTGTGAGCTACTGAGCACATAGGCATAACCTTTTTTGTACTTTAGAATTATCATTTTGTTCTGTGACAGTATGAGGGATAGATGGAAGGGAGGAGAGACCGGAGGCTATGGGAAGTGAGGATTGCCTCCTGCAGGTAGTAACAAGGAGGCTATAGAAGATGTGATGGAAAAAAGAGATGGATAGGACTTGTTGTCAGTTGGAAATTGAGAGAGAAAAAAGAAGTGAGAAGGACTTTCAGGCTTCAAGTTTGAATGACTAGATGGATGGTGATGCCTTTTAATGGACAGTGAGATAAGAAAACAGGAGGAGGGACACATTTGAGAATATATGTTCAGTTGACACATTCCGAGTTTGAACAAATACATGAGATAGGTAGGGGACGTAAACTCTTAAATTCAGGACTGGAATTATACCTTTGGGAATCGTGAGCATATTGGTAATAGTTGAATAAAAGTGTGGCTGAAAAAGTAAAAATGCTTTATATACTAAGTGAAAAGCAAATAAAAAGGGCATTTTTTTTTAAAGGCAGGGTGAAATCTCATTGGTAGAACAATCCAGAGCGCAGGTAAAATAACTCTCTACCTCTGAAATAGGCCTGGAGGATGTAATGTTGCTTACTCCCATTCCTGTTGAAGTAGCTCTAGGAAACATCCTTTTCTTCTTCTCCACTTGGCCTAGGTACACATCTTCTTAATAATTGTTCTAAATGAGCTATCCTTCCTTCCTTCACCTTTATGTCTGTTATACTTAAGGATTTGGTTGGTGCGACATTCTACTACAAATCAACTAAAGACCTGCGCTAAAGGCCACACCTGGGGATTCCATCTTCCACCATCAACAAATACCTGAAACTGCCTCCTAGGGGCCCAGATCACTGCTACTCTTTTCCAAAGACTCCTAGTCTGATGCTTCTCAGTAGAAATTACTCCATAGCAGGTTGTAAATCAATTATTTGGATTCTCTCTTTTAAATTGTAAATCCCTTGCTGGGGGGGGGGGGGCGGGGGGAAAGCCCATGTATGCCAAAAGAGGGTTTTCTATTGCTTCTTTGTCCTTTTGCACTCATCTGGAAAATTCACTTGTACAATCCATCCTCTTAGTTTCCATACCTGACTTAGTGAGCACATCTTGAGGAAATCACACAATTATGCACATAAGGATCATCACATATGTATTGTTAGAAATTTTTACTGGAGCCTTATCACTGATGGGCAAGGATTTGACGTTTTCCATCTGTTTGTTGTTGGGTTTTTTTTCACATTTTGCACAATTGCTAGGAAACTTCTTTAGTGATTTCTGGAAACCCAAACTCCAACAGCACTGACTCCTCATAATTCAACACAACTCAATCCTCTTACTTCACAGAGGAAATAGAGGCTATGAATTCCTTGAACTTCTTACCCACCACTGACATATACCTTTCATCCTGATCCATTATAGTGGAAAAATGTATCCTATTCCTGTGTTAAGATAATTTCTTCAGTAAATACCATCAGTAATTCTAATATTCTAATATCATCATCTTACACATTTTATAACTTATTCTTTTTCCTAATTATTTCCCTTAACCATTATACTTGTATTTCCAATTCTGTGATCCATGGCATATAACAATTTTTTTCTTGACTCCTTTTTCCCCATCTTTATTTTTTCTTACTGTATTTTTCTCCTTTCAAAACCAAGCTTCTTATAGAGACTGTCTACTTTCTTTGACCTCATTTCTGAACATCAGATTCTCTCCAACACACTGCATTATGGTTTCTGATATCCACTAGAGTTGTCTTCCATTGATAGACCTGATAGAAAAAAAAAAGTCTGCCATTTTATTTTACATTTCTTCTGTAGCATTCGATGCTTTCATAGAACTTGTACCTTCTGAAATAAAATTCTGCATTGGCTGTTAGTATACTATGCATTCTTTTTTTGTTTGTTTCTCTCTTATCTATAGTTCCTTTTTCTCAGTATCCTTCTATTATGTGCTGAATATTTCCCAAAGTTCCATTTTTAGGTCTCTTCTCATTCCTTGTGAATAATTGGTTTTCTCTCCCTTAGCTTCAAATGTCTGTCACCTATATACTGACAAATTGAAATCTAAATCTTAGCCCAGATTATTCCCTTGAACTCCAGATTAGAATATTTAGCTTCTCACTCCTCGCATTAAATCTTTACTTGACTTTCCTAAGATATTTAAAGCAGATTATATTTTAGGCAAAGCTCATCATCTCTCTCATCCACTCATAAGATACTTGTGTCTTCTTTTTATTCCTTACCTTGGAGAAAGACACCACAACCCAAACCAGAAAACTGGAAGTAATTCTAAACTCCTTTCTTTCTACTGGACCTCGTAGACAGTTTGTCAACAAGTTCTTTCCATTCTGTCACCGTAACATCTCTTTATCTTCTGTCAATCAAAAATTCTAAAGCTTTATCCTAGATCAACATTAATAACTCTCCCAGTTATGCCATTAGGCTTCTGACTGGCCCCCTGTTTTCAGTTTCACTTTTTATAATGCTATGTGCTGTTTCCAGAGCAAGTTTTTAAAAAATGATAATCATATCACGTCAGTTTGCTATGGAATATGTTTTAATGTTTCTCTGTTTTTCTCAGCATTTAAATTCTATTTTTTAATATACTGTCAAAATCTTACTAAAGCTTACTCATGGTCTGTCTTCTGATCTCCTATTTGGCCTGATCTTATTTCTCTACTTTGTTTCCTGTTCTCAATGACACCACAATCCTTACTTGCATTCAACTTTTTCATGATTTTGTTTGTTTGGACATATTTCTTTACTTCTTTGGAAAGGTCTTTCCTTCCTTGTGCGTTTGAAAAATTGTATTTATTCTTTTTAACATAGTTCACATCTTACTTCCTCGAGAACCATCTCCAAATCTTAATGATAACTATAAACACACTCACTGATACTGTACTTTGTGGATAGTTTTATTGTCACGTTTGTAATGTTTGATTATGGCATATTTATTCTTTTATCTGTATCTTTTCTTAAATTGTTAGCTCTTTGAGTGAGGGAACTTTACCTTCTTTCTCTTTTTCTCACTTCCTTTAATAGTGCCTGAAACATATAAGAAGTTCAATAGTTGTTTACTCAACTGAATTAAACAAAAAAGCTAATATTATGTACTAAAGAATGATCATATCACTATATTTAAATATAACCTTTTAATACTTTATAATTTCACTCTTTAGAGAATTGAGAATAAATCATTTTCTTCATCTGATCATAGTTACTTTATATAATAAAAGCTTAGAAAAATGAGAAATCTCTGCCTTCTTAGTCCTTTCACTCATTTTGAAATTGATACATTTTCAGTTTTCATATTCTTACTCATTAAATTTTTGAACTTTTCTCAATTCTCTTATTTTCCATCTTTTGAAATATTTTATGTTTTAATTAATCATATTTATTCAATAACTGGCTTATTTTACTTTGCTACCAGTATGCTAGCATCTTTGTACAAATTCATCAGCATGTTATTCCTTTGTTCACCTTTAAGAAATTATGAAATAACTTTTGTTTCTGTTTTCACTTAGTCATGAATTATCCTTCATTATTATACTTTCTGTTTGATCTTCATAATTTTAATTTGTTATAGACTGAGAGAAAGGAATAGAAAAATATTCATAGAAATAATGCCTGAAATCTTCCCAAATTTGATGAAAATCATTATTCTATACATCATAGAAGCTCAATGAACTGCAAATAGGACAAAAGCAAAGAAATCGACACATAGACATATCATAGTGAAATGTTAAAAACAAAAAAAGAGAAAATCTTGAAAGCAGCAAAAGAAAAATTACATGTCATGTACAAAGGAACCCCAATAAATTAGTAGCTAAATTTTCTTCAGGCTGTAATCGAGTGATCTTACAGAGTAATTTTGAACAACAACAACAAAATCAAAGGATATCAGTAAAGATAATTATGTAATTATAAAAGTCATTAAAAGTGCACATTATATCTCCTTTGTATTCTTAACTGGTTCAAAAGCAATTGCACACATCTATATCTATGTCTATCTATCTACCTATAAATTGTGTTGGAGTTATAATACATAGAAATGTAATATGATTGACAAAAATACACAAAGGAAGTAGATGGAAACAAAGCTGAACTTTATATATACTTATTCTCCTTTCTTCTCTCTATTTCTTTAAGAGACCAAAAATTATATATAAAGTAGTCATTGTAACAATGTATTTTTGGGTTAGTAACATATATTGATGCAATATGTATAACAATAGGGGAACACAACAGAAAGGGAAGAGGAAATAGAGTTATATAGGAGCAACATTTCTTTATCTCATTGAAAGTAGTTGAGATATATATGGCAAGCTCTAGAACACAAAAGACAAAATTGAAAATTGGACTTTATCAAAATTAAAAACTTTTGTGCTTCAAAAGATACCATCAAGAAAATGAAAAAACAAAAACCCAAAGAATGGGAGAAGATGTTTGCAAATCATATATCTCTAATGGAATCATATCTGGAATATATAAACAACTCTTTAACTCAATAATGAAAAGAAAAATAATTCAAATTAAAAATGGGCAAAGGATCTAAATAGCTATTTCTCCAAAGAAGACATACAAATGACAAAATAAATACACAAAAAGTTGGTCAAAGTCATTAGTCATTAGAGAAATAAAAATCAAAACCACAACAATATGCTACTTCATATCCACTTGGATGACTATAATCACAATAGCATAATAATCAAATAACAAATATTGAGGAGGATGTGAAGAAATGGAACTCATACATTGCTGGTAAGAACGGTGCAGTCACTTTGGAAAATAGTCTGTCAGTTCCTCAAAAAGTAAAATATAGAGTTTCCATATGATTCAGCAATTACACTCCTAAGTATATATCCAAGAGAAATGAAAACATATGTTTGCATAAAAATTTGTATACAAATGTTCATAGCAGCATTTTAACAATACACAAAGAATGGAGACTACCCAAATTCCCATCAACTAATGGATAAAAAAATGTGGCATATCAATGTAATAAAACATTGTGTGGCAATGAAAAGAAATGAAATGTAGGTACATGCTATATACCATTGATAAATCTTGAAAACACTGTGCTAAGTGAAAGAAGCCAGTCACAAAATACCACATATTGTATCATTCCATTTATGCAAAATGTCCAGAATAGTCAAATCTATAGAGACAAAATATAGATTAGTGGTAGCTTCAGGTTGGGAGGATTAGGGGAGATGGATTAATAGTTTTGGGGTTTCTTTTAGCCATGATAAAAATGTTCTAAAATTAATTGGTTGCACAACTCTGTGAATATACTAAAATATTGAATCATTAAAAAAACACACCAACACCACCACAAATGAAAAAGCAAGGCTTCAAAATGTCAATGATTAACATTTTGATCCAAATAATTATTTGTTTTGGGGGTTGTCCTGTGCATTGTAGAAGTTTAGCAGCATCCCTGACTTCCACCCAGTAGATGCAGTAGCAACCTCCTGAAGTCATGACAAGCAAAAATGCCTCCAGATATTGTCAAATGTGCCCTGGGGGGTGGAATCACCCTAGTTAAGAACCACAGATATAATTGTATAGGAAAGGAAAAAAAGACTTAAAAGATGTACATTAACCATTTAACTTTGATCCCTCTGGAGAGATCAAAGAGTGGGCAGGATGAGAGGAGGGACTTTCACATTTTCTCTATATAATTTTGTATTGCTTGAGTGACTTAAAAATTATAATGGGCTCATGCATTATGTGTCTTTTAAGGCAATAAAAATCAATGAACTTCCTGCCCATCCCTCGAAAAAAAACCAAAGGAGCCTATTCTGACTAATATAAAATGCCATTGCAGTAGATCATTCAAAAGATGATTATGGTTTATGAAGATGAAGATGGTGACAAGTAATTTGAATTTTAATATATTTTTAATATACTCCCTATAAAACTTACCGAAAGACTGGATTTGAAGTTTGAAGGAAACAGGTAAAGTATTTTGTTTGTTTTGCCTAAGCAACTGGCTGAACGATAGTGCCATTATTGAGAGCTGGAGATGAACAAATTGGGTGCTTTTCTGAGGAGTAGTGGAATCAATAGTTTCATTTTGGTAATTAATTTTTGAGATCCATATTAGACTTCCACATGGTTATCTGAGTAGACAGTGTAGCTCAGAGTGGAGGAGAATAACAATTCTCATAATGGCCTATGACAAACAATGGGTAAAGCCACTTTTACTGATTGAAAGTGGAAAATGAATAAATACATTTTAAAAAGTAGCTTATTATTCATGTGTTTTATTGCTTTATGAGAAAATTAATACCTAAACTTAGAAACAACTGAAAAGAAAAATAAATTTAACATGCACTTCCTACTTTTCCAATCCAAAGACAAAAAGTGTTCACTTGAGAATAAGCAATACATATATAAACTACAAAAAAAAAACCTGTTTAAAAATAAAAAATTCCACAAATCAGAAGCAAAAAAACATTAGTGCATTAGAAAGCATCAATATAAACATTGATTTTATGTTTCACTGAACAAAATTAGCTTTGTTGCAATAATGAATTTAGAAGGAAACAGTATAATTCTTAAAACATCAATATTAGGAATAAGATTTTATTATTTTCATTTCCTCAAACCCAAAACAAAGAGAATAATTCAAAATAAGAATAAAGGAAGTTCTCCTTTCTTGAAAATGAGGAAGAATCATAATAATCCAGAGAAAAGAACGCCTCACTATTTTTACCATCCTTATATTAGCTGACATTTGATCCCTTACAATGGGATACTCACTGTGTTAAACACTTTAAGTGAAATATATCTTTTAATCCTCATTACAACTCCATAAAATAGGTACCTCACTTTTTAGATAAAGAAACAGAGTTAGGACGTTTGCCCATGTTAAAGAACCACACATAAAATGGTAGTCTTGCTTCAGACCGCAGCAGATTGACTCTAGAGCTAGTGTTTTCATCAAAAATGCAAAAGGAGGTCACAAAAAAATTTTTAGAAAGAGAGAAAAAGGAAAGAATAAATCTTAGTATAGTGATGATTGGGACATTCAGATCAGGTGTGCAGGTGTGAAGAAGCAGCAAAAGAAGATGTGGTTGCTTCCACTCTCATCGATGTCCACTGCCACTTCCCAGTAGAGAGCAGTGGAGCACGGAGACACAGATCTAGCAGCCACCATAAAAACTGCAAATCCTTGCTATTCTCCAGTGAAAATAAAAATTGGTCACTGAGGTTTAAATTCAACCTCAGAAACACAGTCAGTGTATTTTCTTTTCAAACATATTCACACCTTAATCTCACTTTCTTTTGATAACATAGGCATCGTATATTTTTCTACTGTACCTATAAAAAAATTTCTGTGTGATGATCAGGTTGTGAAGACCTCCAACTTCAGCTAAAAACTAGCCTCAAAATGCAAAATCAGCTTCCTCTAACTGAAGGGATTTAAATTACATTGTGAATAAGATATTGTAAGCAGACCAGCTAAAACAGTGTTTTCTTTCTGAAGTAAATGGACTGAAACAGATGGAAGGGGGAAAAGAGAGCTTTCCTAGAGGCACAGTGTCTGTGTGTCACCAGCTGTTGCCGGGAGATAATGTGCATCAGCAAGTGATGTACAGGACAAATTCCAAATGCCTGTAGTCCTCTGCTTTACACTGTTAGGAGAAAAGAACCTCTCCTTGAGTTCTTTTAATTGAACGTGAAGCCTGGAATTTGCAATGCCCACTTAAAATGGCACTGCCTTATTTGATTGAAACATTAAACAGGATATGTAAATTGCCTATTTTATTTCCCAGGAGGATTCAGCTAAAGCTGAATTCATGGAGGGAGCCATGGGGGAGTGAGAGAGAGAATAGGTAAAAAAAGAATATATTCTTAATCATGCTGTACAGGCTGTAAACATTTTTATTTTAAATTTAAATTAAATTTTGTTCTTTAAATATACAGAGGAAAAATATGCCATTTTAAACCACAATTGCCTGAATTTGTATTTTAGGAGAAGCCTACTTTCTACATTAATTGATTCCTTTAGTATTAAGGGCAAAGCCCCAAGGTATAATGTGGATGGTCTAGAATATAATAAATAGGGCTGAATTTACCTGGAAATTATAACAGAGGCTATTCAAAAAGGGATCTGGGAATAAGAAGTAAGAAAAGATATGATTAGGGCTTGAAGAAAGGGTCTCAGGTTATAAAGAAGCTAAAATAAATGAAGGAAGGTTGAGGACAAAGTACAAGACAGCAATTGCATACTTGAATACTTATATGACATTGTCTCCAGGCAGGGACTTACAGGTCACCTCTGGAAGATGGGTAGATTAAGGATGTTGGAAGCAGACTATGGAATATTATGCAGCAACTAGAAGCAAGGTATTAGATTTACACATAGCCACACGGATAGGTCTTAACAACACTGTGTGAAGTGAAAAAAAATTATGTGATGCATAAGATACAAAAATAGCATCATTTATGTAAATTATAACATATGCATGCAAAAATTATATTTGCAAATCTGCAGTGAAATAAAAGGTCTGTTTAATATACCAAAATGATTAGGGAATGAGGGGATAGGAAGTGGTTTGCAGAGACAAAGGGTAGAAGGAATGAATAATCAAACCTGAAATAACCCAAAACATAAGAGAGGGGCTGTTATTGTTTTGCCAGGGCTGCCATAACAAAATATCATAGTCTGGGTGGCTTAAAAAATGGACATTCATTTTCTCACAGTTCTGGAGGCCAGACATCCATGATCAAGATGCCAGCAAATTCATTTTCTGGTGAGGACTATCTTCTTGGCTTGTAGACAGTCACCTTCTTACTATGTCCTCACATGGTCTTTCCTCTGTACTCCTGCAGAGAGAGAGATCTTTGGTGTTTCTTCCTCTTCTTTTATAGCACTGATTTTATCAGATTAGGGCCCCACCCTTATGAGTACATTTAACCTAATTGTTTCTCTGAAGGCCCCATCTACAAATACAGTGACATTAGATTAGGGGATTAGGGAATAGGGCATCAACATATGAATTTCAGGAGGACATAATTCAGTCTTTAACAGGAGTCTTCCATGGACCAATGCTGATAGAATGCAGTTTGAACTAAGGAGCATGATTCACTCACACCTCTGCACCTGATGAAGATGTTTTAGAAACAGGGATATAATATAATTCCAGTCTCCCACCACACCTTGATATTCCCAAATCTTTAGTAAATCTGAAGATAAATCTGCCACAGAAAATAGTCTATAGAGTGCTGGAAGACCAAGACCAGGGTAAGGAACCTAGGACTCCTTAAATTCTACACACTATCTGCCTCATTCTAGTCCTGACCCTTGGGTGTGTTCTGGATCTTGGATGTGTTCTGACCAAGATGGTCTTAAAGATTCCCTCAATTTGACCAAATTTTAGAAGATTCCTTCCTGACTCTAGGCTCCTGATCTCTCTTTTCTTAGAGCATTTACTTTAGAAAACTTGCAATTGTAAATTCCTTCTCTGCCCACCTTGAGATACAAATGTTCTCCCAGCTTCTTGCCAGTTTTCCAACCCAGGAATGTCTTTGTCAAGGACCTGGAAACCATCCTTTGAAATGTAATCATCAAGAAAGTTAACACTCCATCTTCAGTCTCTGTGGGAGGGTAGGAGCCTAACTTTGATAAGGATCAATTAAACACAGATGGCCCAATCATATTGACCAACCTCCCCGCCAATGTCCTCCAGTACTTTTCCACCAATCTACCTCAGTTTACCTTATAAATTCTTCTGCTTTTTGTTCCAGTGGAGTTAAGTTCAATCTCTCTCCCCTGTTGCAGTAGTCTTGATCCCTATTGCAATAGTCTTGAATAAAGTCTTCCTTCTCTGTTTAACTCTGTCTTGTGTAATTTATCTTTGACAGTTTTAAGTTTATGTTGATAGAGAGCAGAGAAGAGAAACCAGTGAAATGAGTTAAGACATAAGTGTGATTGATAATTCAGTGAAATTGGAAGATAAAAGCAAATGGGAACCAACATAAACAGAAGTTCTGTTCTCAGACCTTGAGATAGTAGAGGTAATATTTGCTTTCCCAACTTACATTGGGATAAAGGCTTAAGTTATAATGTATTTAAATATTAAACAAGGATGGCCATAGAACTGGAACACTTTGGGATACCCTGTCAGCTAACACTTATGTTTCTTGTAATAAGAGCACAATAAAATTAAAATTCAAACAGTACATATTTTATGGTAAACACTTCTCTTTGACTTAATACTCCTATAAGATTTATTGGTAAGTATTCTTGATATTATCTGTTGATTTTCAGCATCATCTTCAAAGTTCTAAGCTCTTTCCTGTATTGCAGGACATTTGAGTGAGATTTGGAAGGCAGAGGATAGGGGAGTCCATTACTCTCCTTTGGCAGTGGTAGGTAAATATTTGGGAAAACAGCAGGCCTAGGTTTTTTAGCAGCTTCGGATCATGTGCTTGAGTATTAGTAGCAGTTGGCTTCATCAGTGGTAGATTCCTATGATCTGGGCATTTCCTAATTCCTTTTCAACCAATAGTCAACCGTTTCCTATGTTTTATAAGCACGTAACTTCCTATATTAAATTTCTTTTTTGTTAAAATATCTTGAGTTGTTTCCTGGATGATTACTTAGAACATTCTAAATCCTCTGTTAATAAATTAAAAATAAAATCAGGTTGCTCAGCATTTAATCAAATCAAGCTTCTATGTATTATTTGAGGTTTTATGACTTATAATACTTTCAATGAAATCTCACCTTGTTAATTTTAACTTATGTAATAGATTCTACTGAAACTCTGTCCAAATTATAGAAGAGTTAAACATTTGAAAAATTCATGATTAATACAAGTTGAACTTGAACTCAATTTTATAATAAATTTATTCAAATATTAGTGACTTTATTCTAAATATAAAAGAACAAACAGAAGAATTTGGAAAATATTGAGGAATGGGGTTTAGAATGATATTCTTAACTCCTAAAGACAATTTATTTTTTAAAAATTATATGTTTATTTTTGTTGTTTTTTAGTGTGTTTTCCATTATATTGTCCTTTCAGAGGAAAAAAGCAAAGTATAAGTAAAAATATGGGAGTATTTTTAAATGGTAAGAGTAATCCTGAGGCACCCTGCTTTATTATCATATTATTTAGTTATTTATTCAAAAAAACATCTTTAAGAACATTTTTCATGATTATAAATCATTATGTAATTCCTTTTTAGGATTTCTTTTTTCTCCCTCTAAACTATTTTTGATTAGGGTTATGACTTGTCTGAATTATTCACTTTTCACTCCCTTGACCCAGATATAGCTATGATCCTTTAAGTCTTTGGAGAAGTAAGACCTGATTTTGTTAAGGTTCTAGGATCCCATTAGGATCCTTTAACTCCTTGCCCTATCAGTTCTGCAACAGTGCATCATGCTGTGCATTACTATCTTGTTTTAATGGATGATTGGCCCAACAGGTTTTCCATTGACTAATTGCCGTAAATACATTTGAGCACAGAGACTTTTTTTCCCCCTCCTTGTTATCTGTTTTAGTTTGCCAGGGCTGCCATAACAATGTAACACAGACTGGTGGCTTAAAGAAACAGAGATTTTTTTTCTCACAGTTCTAGAGGCTAGAAGTCTGAGATCAAGATGTTGGCAGAGTTGTTTCTTCTGAGGCCTCTTCCTTGGTTTGTAGATGGCCGTCATCTTCCGGTGCCTTCATATGGTGCCTCTGTATGTTCTTGTCGGTGTTCTAATCTTCTTATAAGGACGCCAGTCATGTTGGATTTGGGCTCACCCAAACGACGCCATTTTAACTTAACTACCTCTTTAAAGGCCATATTTCCAAATATTCGTTTTCTGAGGTACTAGGGGTGGGGGTGTTAACATATGACATTTGGGAAGACATAATTTAGCCCATAATATATCTACTTATTGCCCACCAAATCAGGGAGGGAAAGGTCAGTGAGCTCCATCATCATCCTCCTAAAGCTGAGAAATAATGAATATAATGGAATAATATCCTCTATTAAACTATAACCACTCATCTCAGTAAGTGGCCCTTTATAGATAAAATTCATAATAGGTAAAGGAAAAAAACATTTTTCCTTACTTCACACATATAAACTTTATCATGCAAAACAAAGATAATGAGAAAAAAATTCTAGAAAATGTGAAACATTTTAGCACAATAATTCAAACACATTTGAGGAAGAAAAAAACCTCTACTGCACAAATGTGATTCCCTAAAGATGTACCTTGAATAATCACTTATATTTTCCTAGTGTGTTGAAAGGAAAGGAACATTTGAAATGACTAATGCTTCAATTTATCATAAAATGAGGAACAGTTTATTTTGAAGTTTAAAAAGTACAGTTTCTGGTTTTCAAAATAATGTTATAGAATGTGGATATGTAGTTACTAAGTGTAACAGCTTGATTTTTTTTCTGAAAAGTTTGAGTTTCAGTGATACATACAATTGTCTCAGTTTCAATAAGATATACAATTCTGGGAATGATTCAGATATAAGAAAGGTCTTTCTGAATTTTATGGTTATTATTGGTCTTTGACATTGCTGGAAAAAGCAAGTGAAGATTTAAACAATGATGTCCTATGTCAGCAAGTGGGTGTAAAAGTTTTTTAAAAAGTGTGGATGAAGCTGACAGACTAGATGACTTGTCTCAATTGATACTCAAATGCAAACTCTGTGAAATTATTGTATATTTATCAATGTCAAATTTTATTTTTAAAATGTTTTTTTAATTCTTAATTATTTAGTTATTATTGTCCATCTATATTTCACTTTTATTTTTGTTCTTTCTTGTACATCTTAACTCACATCCTGAAAGAATGGGAGACAATGAATCAGCAATGTTTGTTAGAATGTTATCTTAGACATTTTGATATAAAGTCATTATCAATCATTCTTGATGCTTTCAATCATGTGTTAAAAAATATTTTAAACTTTACCAATGCTTACTATATCTAAAAAAGGGAAAACATTTTCCTTTAAAAAAGATTCGTATTCCTTAAAATTAATAATTTCATAACATAGTTTTGTATCATATTTCTCTGCTGCATTTATACATTTGATGATTCTTAAAATTCACACAACTAAATGAATGAACATGATCTAAAAGTATTTTGTAAAGTTTTATCAGCACAATATCTGTATTTTACATTTTGAGGAAATTACTTTTCCTTAAAATGTAACTTACCTACCGGTTTATAGTAGATTGCAGACATACTTAACTGTGCTGTATAATTTATATTAATCAAGAGTGTTGATATTATGTAAACATAAGTAGTTTATATATGTTGATGACAGAAATTTAGGAAATAAAAGAACTGTGAGAAGACTAATGAAGAGAAACAGAAAATATGTACGCTTAAGGCATTTTAAAATAAAATGTAGAAGAATGCAATAAATTTCCTAAGCTTTCCAATATCTTGAACTCTGGCTACATCTAATACCTTCAATATTGAAATTTCTGTGACTCTTTTGGGTTCATCTGATTACACATGATTTAACTATCAACAAAGCTTCTTTAAACTCTTGACTATCCTTCTGTCAAGTGGAAGGATGACATAGATAGGACAGGTAAGATCTCCTTTGTTCTGGACCTCTCCATCATGACCACCACCTAGTAAACCTCTCCTATATTCCCACGGCATATACTCTGCCATGATCATATTGTATACTTAGTTGTATGTACATCTGTTTCCAATAGTTGGATCATTAAGACAGTTTTCCTGGATTTAAATGCCATTGAATCTTTATGCTCTTTGCAACAGTCTTGAAATGTCAGTATCTGAATCACTGCTGGGAAAAATATACATGTAAACTCAAAATCATGATAATGAAAAAAAAGAAGTGATCCATTTAACAAGTGAAGGACCAAGTACTATGGCAAAACTTAGAGAACGAGAAACTGGTTTTGTTACTAGAACAGGGAATACTGCATGGAAGAGGCAGCATTTGAGTTTCACCTTATAACATGGACTCTCCTGCAATCAAATGGAAATAAATAAGTAAATGAATAAATAAATATTAAAATGGCTATATTCTATTCCATAAATATTTACCAAGCCAGTTACTCCTTTTTAAATGTAATGTGAAGGCAACGATATATCTGGAAAGACATTGTATGGATTCACCAAGATACACTCGGATCCTAATTCTGATTGTGCAGCTAAACAATACTCAGTGGGTAAATAATAAAATACATTTTATTATGTGTGACAAATATATATATATATGAAAATGTATTAATTTTCAGGGTGGAATTTTACATATCTACTGCTTATTTTAGTTACCATTTGTTGTTATCATATTCTAGCCCCAAAGAAAAAAAATGTCAAGGTATGTCAGCTAGCTTTACTAAAATACGATTTTACATGGGCAAGAAGATAGAACTTTCATATTGTTTCCTCTTGTTGAGTTATTATAATGATGTTATTTCAGAAACAATTTCCAATAAAATTATTCAAAGTGTTTGTTTATAAATTTATGATAATGAGGCATAATTTCCATTAAACTAAATTACTAGGTCAACAATATTACTTCAATATGCTGTAAATACAGGTTCAGAATGACACAGAGAGCATATTAATTCCCAGAAAATTCATATCTGATGTTGAGCTATATGGTAAAAATGGAATGAAGTTGAAATTGTTATTATTTTTTTTCTAACTCCTTTAGTAACAGCTGCCCCTTTGAAGCACATCGTATGACTAGATCATGTCTATGTATGAACATTCTGTGATGAGGACACGTTGAAGTTTCTACCCTATTTCCTAAATTACAAATAATACATGAAAATTAGACGTTCCCTAGAAATGAGTTATGTAGTTTATTGTCATATTTACATGATGTTACTAAGAGTTACCACTTCCTTAGAAGTAAATATAATCATTTTTGCTGGATTATTATTGCTATAATAAAAGGAAGATTGTTAAGAGTTATACAACAAAACTCCAGTCTGTGAACTCGCAAGAATTCCTTTCACATAAAATCTTTATACAGTGGATTTCAGCCAATGGGTAAAAGTAACTAATGTACCTTGACACCTCTACAGGTATGCCAAACCTTTTAGTTAATGTTTGAAAAGTTTTTGTTACAATTCTGGATACATATTATTATAATGTCCATTAGCAGTTGGAATATTGAATTAAGTACGGGATAGTTAAATGATATGCCAAATTTTGGAAAAGCAAGTATTATGCAAAATAATTACTATTCTTAAACTGTTATGAGTAAGAACTCTGAGGCACAGGATAAATTTAAGGCGATATACTGCATTCTATCTCCTAAATGTTTATTGGACCCTGCAAAACCTTTTCTTGGTGAGTACATAAATGAGCATAGACAGGAAAATAAACATTCTACTCCATGCCATAGTGGTCAAGAATGACCATTTTAGAGAGTGCAATGAGGGGCTGGCCCGGGAGCATAGCGGTGAAGTTCTTGTGCTCCGCTTCAGCTGCCTGGGTTCGCTGGTTTGGATCCTGGCCCCCGACCCACGCACCACTTGTCACTGCTTGCCACCGTGCTGTGGTGGCCTCCCATATAAAGTGGAGGAAGATGAGCACAGATGTTAGCCCAGGGCCAGACTTCCTCAGCAAAAGAGGAGGATTGGCAACAGATGTTAGCTCAGGGCCGGTCTTCCTCACATACACAAAAAGAGTGCAATGAAACAAAACTCAACTAAATTTCTTCTGTTGGGCTGCAAAAAAATTGTGTTTTCCAAGTATATACCTCAACAGGAAGTTGAACAGCCTCTTCTTTAGTTGATTCTGTTTAGTCATATTATTTGTGGCTTTCTTCATTTTACGTCTAGCATCCCAAACTGGATTTAAAATCCCTCAAGTGGGTTGTACTTCTTTTGTCTATCATAGTACCATGCATTGAGTAGGTGTTCCATACATATCTGTTGATAGCGTGTGGAGTAAGGAAAATGTATTTCTACTTTATCTGAACTGATATTGTCCTATGATAAAGAAACAAGAATACCATATTTGGAAAATGAATGGTAAATTATATATAAACACTAAGGGAGCTGTTTTTTCAAGATTCAAGTATATTCTCTATGCCCTATTTAATTCTCTAAGTCTATTATGTGATTTGGCTAAGAAATAACTACCCAGTGTTGTCTATATTTTATTTCTATAGTACTGTTTGATTCAAAGTCTATTTTCTTGAATTAGATATTCCATACACACTCTGACTCCTGCAAATGATGAGTAGATTTTTTGGCAAGCTTGCCTAGGTAGTTTTAAAAATGAATCCAGCTATTGACTGCTGTGTTTTAATTGCTATAATTTCAATAATTAATTCTATGTTTAGAAAATGAGTTCAAGGTGGTGTGTGATTAACCATGTTTAATGAAGTCATTACCTGATTAAAAAGCATTTCATGCCCATGACTGATTATATCCAAATGCTAATCAATTTGATTTAAATTGTCTATATATATTTGAATGTTACAGTTTTATGTTACACCTCCTATGATGAAAATTACATTGCTATTCTATTATGGGTTATTGTTTATATTTTTCGACTTATCTTTTCTAGTACAGTATAGGAAATAATCTTTCAATTCCCCTAGAAGCAACATCTGCAGAGAATGTTCTTGACGTAGGAAATGATTTCATTTTAAAAAGTAGAGGGACTAGTTTGTTTAGAAGATAGCTCTTTAATGATAAACGAGATAGTTGAATTTTTGAGGGGCTTTCTTATATATATCAATTCCAGCCCTAATCTTCACAGATAGGACATGTCAAACTTCCCATGTGGCCTTGAGAAAGTGAGTGATTTTAAAGAAAGAAGTTTGAAGTATTTTTAATAATAGAACTCAAGAGTGTGAAGAGATTTTTTTCAGAGGACGGGTGCCAGCTCTTTTTCTTCTGCAGTGAACACAGAACAAGAGAAAATATAATTAAACTAAGAAATGAGGTATTTTGAGTCTTTGGATTGCTTTGAAAGTACAAACTAACTCTGTTATATGCTAAAATGCATTGCTGAAGTTGGGCTATGATATTCTTAAAAATACTCTTTAAAATTCTGTAGCAAATTTTGAAAGCTACATAATTTCTCGTGTGGTTTAGTTATATTATGTGACTTCCTGCATGAAGTAGTCAATAACTTTTCAAGGTTGCTTGCCGAAGGAAGTGCTATGGGACAAAATTTTCATATTTTCAGTGCAAAAGCAGGCTTCAAAGTAGAATAGGCCGCTGTTTACACTGTGAACTCCTCTCTATTGACCAGATCTTTGACATCCACAGTAAATAAATAAATAAATACGTACCTACCCATATATGTACATACATGTATAAGCCAGTGTTCTTTCACTATACTTTAAAAAATGTGTTGCATTCTACAAATTTTCACATCTGAAGATAATAGATTTTTCAAGTTACTAGTAAACGGCTTTCACTGGTTGAACCACAAATATACATTCAAGAGAAACATGCTTTAGATTTGTTGTATAATGCATGTGAAAATTTTGAAAATGTACAGGCAGATAGAGTTTTCCAACCTTGGTACACTTTACATTTTGGGCTGAATAGTTGTGGTGTAAGGCTGCCCTGTGTATTCTATGATGTTTAGCAACATCCCTGACCTGCACCCCCCCAGATGCCAGTAGCACCCCTCCTGGCAAGTCATGACAATATAAAAGGACTCCAGATATTGTCAAATGTGCTCTGGATGGGTTGGGGATGTGGTGGTGGTGGTGGTAGCAAAATGCCCTCGTTGAAAACCACTGAGTTAGATAATGACTAATGTATATCAGCACTGGTTTTTGTTAATATTTATAAACATAAACTTATAGTCTAGAGTTACTATATGGTAATTAATATAAAGGAATAAAACTAACATAGTTTCTAGTATATAAGATCACCTAAGAAATACTTTCATAAAAGTGACTAAATGGATGAGTGAATTAAATGAATAAATAAATAGAAGAAAAGTAGAAATTACAGTGAATATCACCAATTTTGTCTTAATTTGCTACAGCAGCAATAGAAAACTTAAACATCTTGCCAAGTTTTTAAAAAATCAGACTAAAACTCTTGGAATTACTAAGGTTATATTTTATAAAAACACAAGATATTGATATGTTTTTGTCTTTTGAAGTTACACAGCAGAGAATTTTCATTAAGAACATTTTAAAGTAATATATTTGTGCTTTAAAAATAAATACAGATAGAAATTTTGTGCTCATTAACTGATACATATAAATTTATAATATTGTCTCATCTTTAGATTACAACAGGAAAATTCATATTATGTCGCACTTTAAAATGCTATTTATCTGACAATCTAATTAAAACCAAAGATATTATAAAATAATTTTTTCTAAGAAATAACTGGTAAGTTTTGTATCCTAAGAATCAAGATTTCAGCTCTGAGATAATCCCTTGGTTCCTCCTTTAATGAATATAAAAATTAACTGATTGTGTTAACATAATGCAACGTGTTCATTTATACTTAATGATGACCTGAGTACAGATTAAATTATGTTCACTCTACCCCTTTTAAGAAGGAAGAAAAATGTATAAAATATGGTGAAAACAGCTTTATTCCAAAGGGCCTAAAAAAGAAGAAAAATGTGGTTCTTAGAAAAGGCAAGATTCCACAGGTGTATAATTGTACAATTATCTATTTATTGATTCATAACATTTATCCATCCATTATCCAACAGCAACAACAAACAAAACTACAAGTGAAGTAATCACATTCAACAATTAATGAGCGCTTTTTATGTGTTGATCAATCACTTTATGTATATTCATTTATGTAGTTATCACCAACAATTCTATTAAGAATATATTATTATTTCCCTTATAAATTCTATGTTCTTTTGTCAAATGACAGATGGAGAATCTAAAGTACAGAGAGTTTAAGTAAGTTGCACAAGATCACATAGCCATTGAATGGAGGTCCATCCAACTATTTCTGCCCTCAACTATCTATCTATCTATCTATCTATCTATCTATCTATCTATCTATCTATCTAACCTATCTATATATCTTCCACAACCTCTTAGTCCATATGTCATTCTCAAATTATTTGAAGTAACTAAGTAAATTCAACTAGTGTGGTTTCCTTTTCAGAAGTGGTAGTCAAATGCATTGTACAAATGCATACAACGAAATGGGAAATGGTAGTCAAATGCATTTCACACTGAACAATAAAAAGACGTGTGCCCATAGATGTGAGTATGTTGATCATAATATATTTTTTAAATCGCTAGAGTATTTATTATATAATCATTTAACAAATTGTCTGTTTTTTAATATTTAAATATTCTTAAAGACTATTAATTACCTGCTTAAATGGTATAAAACTTTCTTCACAATATCAGACCCCAAAAATTATTGCTTATTATGTTTAAGAGGGTAGTAATGTCTTTAATAATTTAGACTACCCTCTTCTAGTATGCATATTAAATATGGGGAAGTGAGTTGATATTTTTTAGCTGATAGGGATACTGCTTGATTCATTTGTGTGTATTCATAGCCTGTCTAGAAATTCAGGTTAATATCTGTGTTAAATTATAAAAATGGTCATAATTCATTGCTGCTCACTCATCAAGAGATGGAATCTATTTCCCCTTAAATCAGGTAACCTTGTGACTTTCTTTGATGAATACAAGTTCTTGGAAGAGATTTTATGACAATTCTAAGCCAGGCTCCAAGAAGCCTTGCAAGCTCATTCTCTCACTTTGGGAACCCTGAAACATTCTTGTGAACAATCTGGCACCAACCTGGTTAAAAATGATAGACCACATGGAAAGAGGCATCAGCCATCCTGGCTGTCACCACTGCCCCTTTTGAGACCACCATATGCCAGCCATCCCCAGTAGACTCACTGTCATGGAGACATCAGTCAAGCCTGAGTGAACCTTGCACAAATCACCAGTACAGAATCATGAGCTAAATAAATATTGTTTTAAGATGCTATGTTTTGGGATGGTTTATTATACTGCAAAAGCTGGCTATGCAATGTCCTAAATAGTAAAGCATAGTAAAATTAAATGTATATGTTATTCCTTTGGTCAACAATTACTATTATATTTTTAATTGACTGAGACAGATAAAAAATAATTGAACTTCCCAAGAATGCGTCACTTATTTATAGCTAAGCAATCATAGTTGGGTTCGACATTAGTCACTACTTTCACAGAATTACAATTCTCAGCAAACAATGTAATTCTACTAGAGTAAAAATAATTGTCTATCCAAACAGAAGCACATTAATTTCAACAGACTTAATAAATGCAAAATAAGTAGATATGTACACAAATTACTGTGAAATATAGTCTATATTTAACTATTAACATAGTCAAATATAGCAGGGATCAATGAATATTGAAATGTTTTAATTTTTATCAGTGTTGTTTTACAAAACTCTACAATCTTATTTTCTAGATGGAATGACTATTGCGTGATGTAGCTCTGGAGCTCAAATATTTTCTGCTCCATTTAAGATAATCAAACCATTTCTTTGTGTATCCAATCACAAGTACTTAAAAAGCTGTAAACATTTAGCAAGTAAAACAGGCTGAGGATCATTTGGAAATTACGTCACTACTTACCAGAGAAAGAAATATTATTCTTCATACATGTAAGTTCATTTTTGAGACTATAGTGACATATCATTAAAACATTTTAAAGCCAAGAATATTATTTGCTTATAAAATTTGAAACAGACCTGTTACTAATACGTTAACAGAGTGTGCATCTTTTCTTTTATCATTGATTCCTTCAAAATATATAGAGTCTCAAACTCTGGCAAAAGTATAACAGAAACTAACTTCATAAGGTATTTAAAAGGCATGTTATAAAACAGCCAGATTTTAATTCATTCAGCTTAAGAAAAAACAATGAATTAAGGCAGTGCAAAACACTATAGTTTTAAAGTCTATGTACTTGCTAAAGTATAACGAAGGAAAAATCTTATTAATAATGTCCACGCAGTAGTGAAAGAAAGAATAATGTCCTAAGAATTAAATTGAAAAAATATATTCTCATGGAGTGGAAAATATTCTTTTTTTTTTAAATTAATAAACTTTATTTTTTAGAGCAGTTTTAAGTACACAGCAGAATTGAGCAGAAAGGACAGAGTTCCCATAACCTCACTTTCCCACTACCAACCTTCCCCCCCCACAAGAGTGGTACATTTGTTACAACTAATGAAGCTACTCTGACACCTTATTAACCCCCAAAGTTCATAGTTTACATTGGGGTTCACTCTTGGTGTTATACATTCTATGTTTTTTGACAAATGTATAATATGTGTCCATAAATGTAGTATCATACAGAATAGTTTCACTGCCCTAAAAATCCTCTGTGCTCTGCCTATTCACCCTTGCTTCCCCCAATCCCTGGCAACCACTGATGTTAATACCGTCTCCATAGTTTTTTTCTTTTCCAGAATGTCATATAGTTGGAATAACACAGTATATAGTCTTTTCAGATTGGTGTCTTTCATTTAGTAATATGCATTTAAGTTCCCTCTGTGTCTTTTCATGGCTTGATAGCTCATTTCTTTTTAGTGCTAGATAATATTCCATTGTCTGGATGTACCACAGCTTATTTATTCATTCATGGACTGAAAGACATCTTAGTTGCTTCCAGCTACTGGCAATTATGGATAAAGCTGCTATACACAGCCTTGTGCAGGCTTTTGTGTGGGCATAAGTTTTCAAGTCATTTGGATAAATACTAAGGAGTGTGATGCTTGGATCCTATGGTAAGAGTATGTTTAGTGTCTTCCAAAGTGGCTGTAGCAGTTTGCATTCCCACCAATTACTGAGAGTTCCTATTGCTCCACATCCTCCCCAGCATCTGGTATTGCCAGTGTTCTGAATTTTGGTCATTCTACTGGCTATGTAGTGGAAAAATGTTCTTTAACCAACTGACTATCAATAATTTATTGAGCATTTGATAGCAAAAACTATAGTAAGAGTATTCCCCTGGATAATTTTAAAATATACATGAAAAAAGCAAATAGAAATATTATAACAAAAATTATGTTCTTTCAAAGACTAAAATGTTATCAAAAATCACATAAGATGGAAATTTCTGTAAAAATATTAATTAAGAATTATAGAATTGTTTCTTAATGTACTTCTAGGTTAAAATACAAATTTCTTAATACTACCTGATAAGCTTTCTTTTAAATTCATATTTAACTACTTCCTTCTGATCTTGTTCAAAATTCATTGTTTTCAGTGAGGTCTTCTCTTATTACACAATATAAAGTAAAAACCCCATCTCTACAATCCCTTCCTCCTTTAACCAGATTTATTTTTCATTAACAACTCTTGTCACCATTACACATAAAAATATTTCACTTTTTCAATTATCAGTCTCTTCCAGAGAGTAAGTTCCATAAAGGAACTTACCAGAATGTAAGTTCCATAAAGGCAGAGATTTTTTACTCATCAGTTAAACAGTATCAGAAAATATTTGGCACTTAACAGAATTTTGTTAAATAAATGAATAAAAATATCCCAAAAAGCTATTCAAGAGGGGGAAAAAAAGATCTAAAGAAAAAGCAGGAAAGAACTGAACCACAGTCCAATAGCTCTAGAGTAGAGGGATGACTTCTAGATATAATAGAATCTGTACATTAACCTCTTTAAAGCTGATACCACAGAGGAGAGCATTAGCATGGAAACAGAGACCAGAGCCAGGGGAGGGGGGCCAGGTCGGGGTAGGGTATGCACTGAAGAGAGATTCTCAGTCTGTTGTCAGAATTGTATGTGGACAGACATCTCGTCATTCAAAAGGTGTAAATAGGAAAAAAAATCCATACACACAATAAAAATGATCGTCCCTCATGAGAAAAAAAATAAGACAAATCATCTAACATAGTGTCTTTGGTTGACAATATAGCATTGGGGGCCTCAAAACTTGTTAATAGGGTAGATCTCATGCTGTGTTCTTACCACAGAAAACAACAACAAAAAAACCCCACAAAGGGATACAAGGAAACTCTGGGAAGTATTGGATCTGTCCATTATCTTGATTGTGGTGATGGTATCATGGGTGTTAAACATGTCCAAACTCATCAAATTGAACACGTTATATATATGCAGTTCTCTGTATATCAATTATACCTCAGTAAAGTTTTTTTTAAAAAATAAGACAAATTAATAGAGTAAAAGAATTACAGTGAATCCTCCAAGGTTCAGCCTATCTCTGAATATGAACTCTTTTTTAAGTAATAGAAGAAAAGCTTAGCAAGAGAGAAGCATGAAAAAGGAAGTGGAGAGAAATAAGCCAGACAGAGAAAGACAAATACCACATGATTTCACTTACAAGTGGAATTTGAAAAACAAGACCAGACTCGTAGATACAGAATGTAATGTACAGCATGGGGACTATAGTCAATAACAGTGTATTAACTTTGTATGGTGACAGGGATGACCAGACTTATTGCGGTGATCATTGCATAATGTACACAAATGTTGAATCAAGGTTTGTACACCTGAAGCCAGTATAATACTGTATATGTCAATTATAATTCAGTAAAAAAGAAAAAAGAAGTGGACTCTATAGAGGAAGATAATGCATAAAGACAAGGACAGAAAAAGAAAGAAAAGGAACAAGAATAAATAAGAACAAAAATATAACAAGAAGAAAAATAATATAAAAATATAAATATAATTCTTATCGTAGAATTAAGATCTCCATTGGAAGTAATAAATGCTATGGGGGAAAAAAATCTGTAAGTTGATTAGCATAGGAAACTGCCCTGTTGGAATAATGGACTAAAAAGACCCAAACTAAGAATAATACACCTTCCTAAAAAGACAAATAGAAAAAATAACACCAAAGATGGAAAATCACTGGAATAGCCATGTACAAAACAAAACATGCTCACAAACTTTAAACAAAATGAATTATAGAAGGTCATGATTAAGCATGCCCTAATAAAGTTATCTTTGGAGAGTAGCAGGACAGAGGTTAAGAACCTATTGTTACACCTATGTCCACTTTCTAGTTACATTCTTCTATTTATTATGTGATTTTGGATTAGTTGCTCATCTTCTATGGGCCTCTGTTTCTCCATTTGAAAAGGAGAATGATAATGATAACTACCTTTCATTGTTAAATGCATTACTAAATGGGCTATTAAATTGTTTAATGCTTGCAAAACACTTATAAGAGAGCCTATTATATAAAGTTTTCAATATATATTAGCTGATATGATTTCCTATTTAATATTATTTCTCATTTAATATTAGCATATTCCCTAAAGTTGGAAAAATCAAGAGGCCTATAAGTTTTCTTTGGAAAACTAATAACCAGAACACAGTGAAGCATTGTGTACAGACTTTTAAGAAAAAAAAATGTTTGTGATGTAAGAATTCTATACTTCTTTAGTTATCATTAATATGTGGAGGCAACTGGAAGATTAAATCAGACACACTGTATGAACCTCTTCAGCAGCTGCCATCCAATTCATCTCCTATTGGCAGTTCTGCTACCTCCAGCCAACTCCCCACTTGCTCACAGATTTTCTGGCCTTCTTCCTGGCTTGTTTTCATGCTGCCAGACAAACTAGTTATGTATCTGGAGTTTCTAGCTGCCCCTTTCACTTCTGGATTTGGAAGAAGGCCATAAAACACGATGTGGGGTCTGGCATCTGGAGCAGCCAAAAGAGCTGGATAATAAACCTGGAATTGTGCAGTGTGTGTGTGTGTGTGTATGTGAGTGAGGGGGGGAATTAAATTTCTGTGGAGGAAAATTTTGACCAGTGATAAACACATGGTGACAGGGAGCTGGCAAATAAATTCTCTCTTCTTCCCCCCTCCTATGGATTGCTGTGAGGCATGGCTTTTCCAGAGAGCCTGACTAGAGATTTCTAGGGTGAACAAGGAGATTTACTGCTAAAAAGACTGTCTCTTCAGATTTGTCATTAGTAGATGCCAGACTAGTAATCTATCTTCTTGCATTGATTCCCATCTTACCCAGCCTCACTTCTCTTTACCTCACACTTTTTGCTCTGAGTTTGCACTTCTATATAAAACATCAGCACTCAATCTTTGTCTCAGACTTTAGGGAATGTGGATTAAGTCATTGATAGTTTCAAATATAATATACACATATCAGAAAATACCATTCCTGTATGCAGCTTTAAGAGAATAAGAGTCTCTGAAATATAAAGAACTGAAACAAAGCATAGAATTCATGAAATGTGAAATGTAGTCATTTTAATTGCAGTGTCAATAAACATTAAAATCAATCAAGTAAATTGACAAGAAGTTTTAAACTAAAGAATAATTTAAAATATGTACAAAATACACATATTTCTGATATAAGACACACATGCACACACACATATACATACATACATATATATATTTAGAGTTATAATTAAGAATATGGATTAAAGTAATGGAAATTGGGAAATATAGCAGATATGGTAAGAGAAGTACAGATGAACCAAATTCCTAAGCAATATGAAACACCGTATGACATATAAAGAAATAGAAAAATGTGATCCATGCATAAGAGAAAAGATGATCAATAGAAACAAACACCAAGGTGACTAAGACGTTGAAAATAACAGACAAGGATTTTAAAGCAGATAATTTAACTATGCTCAAGTACATACAGGAAAATAAATTTATAGTGAATAAAAAATAGGACATCTCAGAAGATAAATGGAAAATAGAATATATGAAACAAATGGAAATTTTAGAACTGAAAAAGTAGAACACCTAAAATTAAAAATTTACTGGATGAGGGAATGACATCAGCATCATGGCAGAGTGAGTTGTTCTCTTTGTCTCTCTCCTCTAAGTTACAACTAAACTGACATCCATTAACCAACAGAGGATTCTCTGTTGTTACTTTGGTTCTGGTCACCTGGATCTCATGTTCCTCCACTGGCTTTCTTTGGGCTCAGATGCTGCTGTCCTGTGCAGCACCTGGGTACATAGCACAACAGGACACCTGAGAGGTCCATGCAGGTATACATCTGAAGGTGGGTGGACTAGTCTCCCAAGAAGCAGTGGAATTAAGGGAGCAGCTGCCTCCCCCTCCTTGGTGGCAGGGATCCAAGATGTGGCAGGGCCAGCATGACTGTGAGTGGAAGCGGGGGCAGCCTGCGGTGCAGTGGTAGCCCAGCCTGCACGAGCACCTACCATGCCACGGTGGCCCTACCCGAGCAAACATTCCCTGCTGAGTGCCTGGCCCACGCAAATGCAGTATAGCCAATGGACACAACTAAGAGCAGATGGGATGGGAAGAGAAAAAACAGTTCCTGCCTCCCCCATTGGTGACAGGGAGAATCTGTGACCAGAAGCAACAAGAACCACAGCAGAACCCCAGGGCAGCAGACCCAATACAAGCTCCACCAGCAGCGGAGGGTGTATACAAGTTCCTGGGTCCCCAGGCCCCTGCCAGTGACAGTGGAACCCGTGAACCCAGTACCCCTGCAGTGGTGCAACAGCACCCCAAGAGAACCCAGGAACAGCAGTGCAGGGGTGCATGGGACAGCAGTGTTTGAGCCCACAGAAAGCCAGTGGAGGAACATGAGATCCAGGTGGCCAGAACCAAAGTAACCAAAGCTGTACCCAAATAAGAAAAGGTGATTACTATCACAAATGTGCCAACAGAGAACCAATTCATCAAACACCATGAAGAACTACAGTAACACTGCAGAACTGAAGGAAAATGACAAACCTCCAGAAACCAAACTTGAAGTCACAGAAGACTACAATCTAACTGACAGAGAATTCAAAATAGCTATCATAAAGAAACTCAATGAGTTACAAGAAAACTCAGACAGACAGTTCAATGAGCTCAGGAATAAAATTAATGAACAGAATGAATACTTCACCAAAGAGATTGAATCTCTAAAAAAACCAAACAGAAATTCCAGATATGAAGAACACAATTAATGAGATAAAAAATGCATAGAAAGCATAAAAAATAAAGTAGACCTATGGAGCAGAGAATTAGTGACCTCAAAGATAGAAACATAGAAATCCTTCAGGTGGAGGAGGAGAGAACACTGAGTTTTAAAAAATGAAGAAATTCTTTGAGAAATATCTGACTCAATAAGGAAAAGTAACATAAAGATTATAGGTATCCCAGAGGGAGAAGAGTGGGAGAAAGGAGCAGAGATCTTGTTCAAAGAAATAATAGCTGAGAACTTCCCAAACCTGGGGAAGGAACTGGACATACAAGTACATGAAGCCAATAGAACTCCTAATTACATCAATGCAAAAAAGACCTTCTCCAAGGCATATAACGTTAAAACTGTCAAAAGTCAATGACAAAGAAAAAACATTGAGGACAGCAAGAGAGAAGAAAGTAACCTACAAAGGAAACCCTATCAGGGTTTAAAGGAACCTCTATCCAGCTTTCTACTGGATTTCTCAGCAGAAATCTTACAGGCTAGTAGAGCATGGAATGAAATATTCAAAATACTGAAAGACAAAAATTATTGGCCAGAAAACTCTATCCAGCAAAATTATCCTTCAGATATGATGGAGAAATAAAAGCTTTTCCAGATAAACAAAAACCGAGGGAGTTCATTGCCACTAGACCTGCCTTACAAGAAATGATGAAGGGAGCCCTCTTACCTGAAATAAAAAGGCAAAGGTTTACAAAGATTTAAGCAAGGATACAAAGAGACAGACAACACCAGAAAACTGCAGCTCTCTATCAGAATAGGCTAGCAAACACTTAATTATAACATAAAAGATAAATGAAAGAAAGAATCAAAAGTAACTACAAACAATTTAGTCACAAACTCACAGCATAAAAAGGAACAATTTGTGACAACAAAGACACAGAAGGGAAAGAGGAAAGTGATGGAACCCGCTTAGGTTAATGGAGATAAGAGGCTATCAGAAAATGCACTATCTCATCTATGAGATCTTTTACACAAACCTCATGGTAACTACAATACAAAAAATTGGAGCACAGTCACAAATCATAAATAAAGAGAAAACTCTCACGGAAAACCATCAAACAGAAATGGCAGTCAGAAATACAAGGGAAAAGAAGCAATGGAAATATAGAACAACTGGAAAACAAGAGATAAAATGGTAGTATTAAGCCCTCATATATCAATAATCACTCTAAATGTAAATGGACTGAATTGACCGATAAAAAGGCACAGACTGGCTAGATGGATTAAAAAACAAGACTCAACAACATGCTGCCTCCAGGAAACACATCTCAGCTCTAAAGACAAACTTAGGCTCAGAGTGAAGGGATGGAAGATGACACTCCAAGCAAATGGCAAGCAAAAAAGAAAGTGACAGTAGCCATACTTATACGAGACAAATGTGACTTTAAGATAAAAAGATAATGACAGACAAAGAGGGGCATTATGTATTGATATGAGGGATGTTCCACCAAGAAGATATAACACTTATAAATATATATGCACCTAACACAGGAGCATCAAAGTGTATAAAGCGATTATTAACAGATCTAAAGGGAGAAATTGACAGCAACACAATAATAGTAGGGGACCTCAACACTCCACTTATGTCAATGGATAGATCATCCAGACAGAAAATCAACAAGAGAACAGTGGCCTTAAAAAATACACTGGACCAGATGGACTTAATAGATATATACAGAGAGAGAACATTCTATTCCAAAACAGCAGAATACACATTATTCTCAAGTGCACATGGAACATTCTCAAAGATAGACCATATGTTGAGACACAAGGCAAGCCTTAAAAAATTTAAGAAGATGGAAATCATATCAAGCATCTTTTCTGACTACAGTGCTCTGAAACTAAAAATCAATACAAGACAAAAGCAGGAAAGTCACAGATATGTGGAGATTAAACTACATTCTATGAAACAATCATTGGATCAATGAAGAAATCAAAGGAGAAATAAAAAAATACCCGGAGACAAATGAAAATGAACACAACATACCAACTCTTATGGGATACAGCAAAAGCAGTACTAAGGGGATAATTTACAGCAATACAGGCCTACCTCAATGAACAAGAAAAATCTCAAATAAGTAATCTTAAACTACACCTAAAGAGCTAGAAAAAGAAGAACAAAGTCCAAAGTCAGTAGAAGGAGGGAAATAATAAAAATCAGAACAGGAATGAAATAGACACTAAAAAGTTACAACAGTACCACAGAAATATGAAGGATTATAAGAGAATACCATGAAAAAACTCTATATGCCAACAAATTTGATAACCTAGAAGAAATGGATACATTCTTAGACATACAACCTCCCAAAACTGAATCAACAAGAAATAGAGAATCTGAATAGACCAATCACAAGTAAAGAGATTGAAACAGTAATCAAAAACCTCTCAAAGAACAAAAGTCTAGGACCAGATGGCTTCTTTGGTGAATTACACCAAACATTCAAAGATTTAATACCTATCCTTCTCAAACTAGTCTAAATATTAAAGAAGACGGAGTGCTGGCTAACTCATACTATAAGGCCAACATTACCCTGATACCAAACCAGGCAAGAACAACAAACAAAAAAGAAAATTACAGGCCAATATCACTGATGAACATAGAGGCAAAAATCCTCAACAAAATATTAGCAAATTGAATACAACCATACTTAAAAAGGACTTTCACCATGTACAAGTGGGATTTATTCCAGTGATGCAAGGATAGTTCAACATCCACAAATCAATTAATGTGATATACCACATTAACAAAATGAGTAATAAAAATCACATGATCATCTCAATAGATGCAGAGAAAGCATTTGACAAGCTCAAACATACATTTATATAAAAACTCTCAATAAAATGAGTATAGAAGAAAGTAGCTCAACATAGTAAAGCCCATATATGAAAAACCCACAGCCAACATCATATTTAACAGTGAAAAACTGAAAGCCATTCCTCTGAGAATAGGAACAAGACAACAGTGCCCACTCTCCTCGCTCTTATTCAACATAGTATTAGAAGTTTTAGCCAGAGCAATTAGGCAAGAAAAAGAAATAAAAGGGCTCCAAATTGAAAGGAAGAAGTAAAACTCCTGCTGTTTGCAGATGACATGATTCTATAAATAGAAAATCCTAAAGAATCCATTAGGAAACTATTAGAAATGATCAACAACTACAGCAAACTTGCAGGGTACAAAATCAACTTACCAAAATCAGTTGCATTTCTATACTCTAATAACAAACTAGCAGAAAGAGAAGCCAAGAATACAATCCCATTTACAATCACAACCAAAAGAATAAAATATCAAGGAATAAATTTAACCAAGGAGATGAAAGACCTATACACTAAACTAAAAGCCATAACATTATTGAAAGAAATGGAAGAAGACATAAAGAAATGAAAGATATTCCATGCTCATGGATTGGAAGAACAAACATAGTTAAAATGTCCATATTACCTAAAGCAATCTACAGATTCAATGCAATCCTAATAAGAATCTCAACGACATTCTTCACAGAAATAGAAAAAAGAATCCTAAAATTTATATGAAACAACAAAAGACCCCAAATAGTCAAAGCAATCCTGAGGGAAAAGAACAAAGCCGGAGGTTTCACAATCCCTGACTTCAAAATATACTACAAAGCTATAGCAATCAAAACGGCATGGGTGGTAGAAAAACAGATTTGAAAGTCCAGAAATAAAACCACACATCTTTGGACAGCTATTCTTCAACAAAGGAGCCAAGAACATACAATGGAGAAAGGAAAGTCTCTTCAATAAATGGTGTTAGGAAAACTAGACAGCCATCTGCAAAAGAATGAAAGTAGACCATTATGTTACAGTATACACAAAAATTAACTCAAAATGTATTAAAGACTTGAGTGTAGGACCTGAAACCATAAAATTCCTAGAAGAAAATATAGGCAGTACACTCTTTGACATCAGTCTTAGCAATATCTTTTCGAAAACTATGTCTACTCAGGCAAGGGAAACAAAAGAAAAAACAAACAAATGGGACTGCTTCAGACTACAAAGCTTCTGCTAGGTAAAGGAAACCAGTAACAAAAGGAAAAGACAACCCACCAACTGGGAGAAAATATTTGCAAATCATATATCTGACAAGGGTTAATTTCCAAAATATATAAAGAACTCATACAACTCAATGACAATGAAAAACAACCCAATCAAAAAATGGTTGGAGGTTCTGAACAGATATTTTTCCAAAGAAGATATACTGATGGCCAATAGGCGCATGAAAAGATGTTCAACATCACTAATTATTAGGGAAATGCAAATCAAAACCACAAGATATCGTCTTATACCTGTCAGAATGGTTGTAATTAACAAGACAAGAAATAAATTTTGGAGAGGATCTGGAGAAAAGGGAACCCTCATACACTGCTGGTGGGAATGCAAACTGATGCTTCCACTGTGGAAAACAGTATGGAGATTTCTCCAAAAATTGAAAATAGAAATACCATATGATCCAGCTATTTCAGTTGGGTATTTCTCCAAAGAATATGAAATCAGCAATTCAAATAGATTTGTGCATCCCTATGTTCACTGCAGCATTATCCACAGTAGCCAAGACGTGGAAGCAACCCAAGAACCCACAAACAGATGAATGGACAAAGAAGATGTGGAATATATATGCAATAGAACTCAGCCATAAAAAAAGACAAAATCGTGCCATTTGTGACAGCACAGATGGACTTTGAGGGTATTATGCCAAGCAAAATAAGCCAGACAGAGAAAGACAAACACTGTATGATTGCACTCACATGTGGAAGATAAACAAACACGTGGATAAGGAGAACAGATTAGTGGTTACCAGAAGGGAAGAGGGTAGGGGGAGGGCAAAAGGGGTAAAGGAGTATATATGTATGGTCATGGATAAAAACTAGACTATTGGTGGTGAACATGATACAGTCTATACAGACAGTGATATGTAATAATATACACCTGAAATTTACACAATGTTACAAGCCAATATGGCCTCAATAAAATAATTTTAAAAAATTGACTGGATGAGCTTACCTACAGAATGGAGACGACAAAGGAAATATTTATTGAACAGATCAAGACAGATCAACAGAAATGATCCATTCTGTAAAGGGAAGGGGCTGTACCTACCACCAATACTTACAAATTTAGGGATTAACCCCAATGAGGAAAAGAATCAGATGACAGGAAGTCAGAACATTGGAACTGTCCAATTTTAGTCTACATATTTATCTACACCCATCCATTTACTTCAATCTCATTTGTATTTCAAAAGAAACTTAAAATAGGACTTCCGGTGTCAGAGGGCTGAGCTGCCAGGTAGCAAGGTGGTCAGTTAAGACAAAGAGCCAAACCCAAAGTAACAATTGAGCCTTAATTCACTTACTGTGTTAGTACAAACAAGAAGCCAACGAGGAAAGGCACTGGCTCCTTCAGTGTTCCGTTTATCCCCACGGAATGGCATCAGGCAAGGGTAGCTGCATCAGCACAGACAGGCTGTGGGGGTATAGTCTCACTCCTGAGGGAGCCACAAACATAAAGCTTCTGCCAGTTTATGGAGCTGGGGGCCAGAGGAAGGAAGAGGGGGAATGTTGAGAGTGGAAATTCACTGACTCCTGAGCCAGAGTGAAGAAAAGTGTCTTCAAGGCCTGAGAAGGAGGTTTCAGCCAAGGCACCTGAACAGTGTTTTAGCTGACCTCCCTCAACCAGGTAAGGAAACTTCCAAATGGAGGTGCCTGGGCTAGGAATGCAGATTTGCATAAAGGCATGCTCTGGTGGGAGTGGAGTGGCTGAGTCCTTGAGTAAAACTCCCGTCGGAGACTGCCAGGAACTGACTGTGCACCACGTCTAGTGTGGGATGGGCACATTTCCCCCATAAGGCCTGCCAGCAAAGCGTTTTGTAATCGCCTACGCTCTGGTCTGAGAAATCACACATAGAAGTTTGTCCTGGAGCCAGATGCCTCACCCGGTGTAACTGAAAATGCACTCACTCACTCTCTGATCAAAGAAGCCAGTCAAAATCTCCTCAGCTGTAACTACAGATACAAGCCCAGAACCCTGCCCAATGTCCATTACATCTCTAATTCTCATGTGTTTTTGCTTCCATTTTAAGAACTAGTTTGTAAAAATAACTACCAACAATATGTTCTGTGTACCCTGGAAGAAAAGGGAAAGGAAAAGTAAGTAAGCGGAGTAAAGATTTTTTAAAATATGTAAACATTTCGATGACAAAACAAGGAAGAAAATGTAGGAATAAGACTTGTTTCTATGAGTATGAGGCTAGAGATGGTGTTTATTACTTTCCTCTACTAATCACTATTCTTATGTTTCTCTGCCCTCAACTGATAGCAGTTTTAGCTTTGAGATGAGATAAAACTTCATTCCTAAGAGATCTGAGCCTGTGGTAAACCTTTTTGTATATTGCTCTAGTGTTCTTCCATTAAATTTTACCGCTGGTTATGATAGTAGAACATGGTACTAAAAGAGAATCCTGTTTTTATCTTCCATATTCCTTTTCTTTCTCCTTTGTTTTCACCCCTAATCATATATTTCCCAACATTCAGGGTAACATTCTTGGCCATTCATGAAATTGTCTCCCATATAGCACCTTAATTGTTTCCCATACAGTTTTATTCCTTCCAGCCCCCTGGCTATCTGGCCAGACCTTCACATCTGCCATCACATTGGTGTAGAGGCTGACCATAAGTCACCTCTTCTAAGAGAAATAGAGGATGAGATATGCCACTTGAATTTCTGCCTTCTGAAAGAATTTTTTGAATTGATTGTGCAATCTTCTAGGGCAACCTCTTTGTAGATATTTGAAGTCAGAGTAGGCAGTTTTATTAAATTTTTTTCATTTTATTTTCTACCAACATGTTATCCATGAGATTCCATTTCTTTCTTCTCAGTCATATGATCTTGGAGAACTCTCCATGTGGTCAGAGGTGTATGTTGTGGGAGAGATCTTAGATGTTAGCATAGCCAAAGAGGTCATGCTAAGAGTGAAAGCAACTTATTTATAAAATTTGTGTGGTCTCAGAACCAGCTCATATCTGGTCTCATATATTTCACTTTATTTTAATTATGGATTACTGCTGTGCATGCTCAATATTTGGGCTGGCTAGACATCATCATGTACGTTATGGGCAGCTTTCTTTGTATGGTCACTTGGAGCCCCTGGTCCAGAAATCTGCCCCTGCCCATGCTCAGTATGTAGCCAAGAGCCATTCCTCAAAAGAAATAGTTGATTAAGAAGCATGACTTTGCTACAAGACCCAAGGGTTCTCTGCCAGGGTTCCTATTGTCTTATACAGCACAAGATCTGCTACAGATTCTCGGATCATCATTGTATCAGTTGAAGAATAAGGACATAAAGGCAGAGCTGCTTTTACTGCAGTCTGAATGACATGGAGATCCTTCTCTTCTTCCAAGCCTTACTATAAACTGGAATAAATCAGATGAAGCAAAGAAAAAAATATTGTTTCCAAAATTTAAAAAAAGCCCAAAGAATAAATTGATGTCTCCTTTATTGCTGGTGGATATGCAAAGTGTAACGGATATTTTGACTGTTCCACTGGGCCCCCACAAACTTCACTGAGTAACAGGCTGCTGTGTATTCATATGATTTATCTATCACCTTTTAATATGCAAGTGTCTCACCACGACTTTCAGGACACCTGCTACTTCCTTTTCTCCCAGGCATGTTAGGATGATTAACAATCAAGGTTTCTATGGACTAAATTGTAGCACTGACCAAGATTTTATGTAGCCCTGGTACAAAATGATGAAGGTCTACTTCTCTTTCATAAATGAAGGTGAAATAAAGACTTTATAAATACAGAGCAAAGAATAGAGAATTCACTACCAGCGGACCTGAACTACAAAGAAATTTTCTCAAATAGAAGAAATATATCTTAGAGAAACTTGCATAGGAACACAAAACAAAAATGAAGAACTCTAGAAATGATTCACATGAAGGCAAATGTAAAATACTTTAAAATTATTTTTAATCTCTTCGAAATATAATTGACTGTCTAAAGCAAAAATAGTAGCAAGTTATTGTCATTTAAATAGTATATAATAAAACACATGACAGTCATAGCATAGGAGATGGGAGGAAGCAATAATTTTAAGTGTAGCATAATCCATGAATTCACTTCAATTTAGAACTATATTCTTCTCTTTTTGCTCATATGCTTTCAGAATTTGTTCCCAAATATAATGCACAAATTAAAGCTCCTTTCTAAATTACCAAATCCCTGAAATTGTTTTGCTGTATGTACCTCTTCCTGGGTTGACTTTGTTAATTTCGTCCGGGAGCATGCCGCATCTGGTGTACGTTATCACTACAGGAAGCCTTGCAAAGTAACTTCTCCAGGTGAGAGAGCCTCAGCCTGCTGGGTGGAGTGAGGACAGTTTGCTTTGGTAGCCAAAGGAGATTCGGTGGATCTTGTGCTTTTGGTACTCAGAGGCTACGAATCCTCTTCTAAATCTGTATTCTAGTTCTCAGACTTCCACTGTTTCCTGACAGGGTACTGTTTAACATAAAAAGCTTGGTAACCCTTTGAATTAAATTAACACTGTAAATCTATGGAATAAAAATTTATATTAATTCTTAGTTACCTTACTCCTGAGGCTCTAACTGGTAGTTTCTTCTTCTTTTTCTTTCTTTTTTTTTTTTTTTTTGATGGGAAAGATTCACCCTGAGCTAACATCTGTTGCCAATCTTCCTCCTTTTTTTCCCTCCTCAAAGCCCCAGTACATAGTTATATACTCTAGTTGTAGGTCCTTCTACTTCTGTGTGAGCCACTGCTACAGCACAGCTACTGACAGATGAGTGGTGTGTTTCTGTGCCTGGGAACCGAACCTGGGCCGCTGAAGCAGAGAGTGCCGAACTTTAACACTAGGCCATCAGGGCTGTCTCTCTAACTGGTAGTTTCTTTTAGCACAGTTGTAAGGAGCCCCGGTTTCCCACACACTGTATTCCAGTTATCTGTTGTTGCCTAACAACTACCTCCAAAGTTAGTGGCATGAAACAATAGTCATTCATTATTTCTCACTATTCTGTAATTTGGGGAGGATTCAACAAGGATGTTGTATTAGTTGCCTATTGTTGCCTAATATTTGCCTATTGTTTTTGTAATAAGTTGCCAAAAACCAAGTGGCTTAAAACAATGCAAATTTATTCTCTTACAGCTCGGTTTCCCTGAGCTAAAGTTAAGGTTTCAGCTCAGCATGGCTGGTTTCTTCTGGAGGTTCTAAGGGGAGAATTCATCTCCTGGCCTTTTCAAGCTCTTAGTGGCTGCCTGTATTCATTGGCTCATGACCCCTTCCTCATATCACTCCAGCCTCTTGCTTTCATTGGGATATCTCCTAATACTGTGTCTTTGACCCTTTTTTGCCTCCTTTTTTAGGGATCCTTGGATTACATTTAGAGCCCCCCCAGATAATCCAGGATGATCTTCTTATCTCAAAGCTTTTGATTTAATCACATCTGCAAAGTCCCTTTTGCCGTATAAGGTGCCATTTATAGGTTCCAGGGATTAGGAGGTGGATATTTTGGGGGACTGTTATTCAGCCTACCACTCATGGCATGTCTCTGTTCCATGTGGCGTTGGCTAGAGCTGCAACTAGAGCTGGAGGATCCAAGATGGCTTCACTCATGCTTGTGGCTGGGCCTCTCTGTCTCAGTAAATTTTATCATCACTCAAAGTTCTGACTCAAGCTTTTTACCATGGAACTGAATCCCAAAAAAGTGTAAGAGGAAGCTATCAGGCTCTCTTAAACCCCAACCCTATAATCCATAGTATCACTTTCAGTTCATTCTATTGGTCAAAACCAATCACAAGATTAGCCTAGATTCAAGGAGAAAGGAAATGACTCCTCCTCTTTATGAGTGCAGTGGCATGAGCATACAAAGATGAGAGGAATTGTTAGTATCCATCTTTGCAATCTATCACACTTTGAAGTAAGAATTTAGGGATTTTATCTTAATATTTTTTCATTGATTTTTTTTTTTTTATCTTTTAAATCCCATTTCAAGGAGTCATATCACCCTATAGCCTTGAATTCATCATACCTTTATTGTGCTTAGAGAATCTTTAACTCATTTAACCCCAAAGTCTTTCCTTCAATAGTACTTGATTTCAGGTGATTACATATGATACTTTAATTAGCTAAATCATCACTGTATGCCATGTAGTGTCAAGTTCCCAACCTGGAATAATAATGGACTTCTTACTATCTTCAGACTCATTTAGGCTCCAAACAAATCATATATTTCTCCCATTTCCCTAAGGATTTGTTATCTGTCATCCATTCCCAGCACTAATTTCAACATTAGTTGAAGTTTTTGGTTATAAAGAACAGAAATTGACTCTGATCCATGTAAACCAAAAAGGAATTTATTGAAAGCATGCCAAACATTTCAAAGATTTAGAAGGAAACAAAGAAACTAAGGGCATCATGGCAGCAGAGAACATAACCAATGACTCTCTCAGGAACCCAACTGATGAGGTCGACACCCCTGGCATCACAGCCACTGAATTCTTACCACTGTAGCTCATGGCCTCCAGGCTCTGCTACCTTTTGCCGTGAAAAGCCCTTAGCTGTATTTATATCTTTGCATCTCTCCCTTCAAATATAATAAAATATCTAATTGCTTAAGCCTGGGTTATCTTCCAACATGCTAGTTTCCCAGGAGCAGAAAAATGAAATGTCTCATCTACTTCTGGATATGTAGTGGGAGGTGGGGTATTGCCTTGCTCTAAGAATCATGCTCTGTGGATTAACCCACAAACAGGATTGGGCTTCAGTTGCTAGAGAGCAAAAAAAAAGGGACTAAATCTTGGAAATTTTTTATAAATGAAATAAAATAAATCCAACAACAGGACATAAATAGAAAGGCTTCAGGAGAAAGAACGTGGAATTAAGTGATAAAACCAGATGAGGGAAAATTGTCAGAGTAAAGAAAGTAGTTGAATAAGTAAGAGAAAAGATTCTAAGATACCTCCTAAAAATGAAGATCAATATTTGGTCCATAAAAATAATAACAGCTAATATTTATCGAGTGGTTACTGTGCACAGGCACATTAGTGTTTAATGTACTTTTAATTCTCATTTTAAATCTTCATAACTTTCAAGTCTTCCATATTACATATATACAATTCTCAACTATTAACCCCATTTTAGAGATGAAGAGATGGACGCACAAATAGTTTAAGTTGCCCCTTTTCACACAGCTAAATGGAATGGAGCTGGGATTCAAATTCAAGCAGAGTGTCTCCAAGTGTCCTCACACTTGACCACTTGCTTTACACTACCTCATCTTATTAAAGGATGAATCAAGAGAAGCAAACAGTGGGGTAAATTCACTGTGAAAAATAGATTGACTTGTTCTGAAAGAGCCATGAGGACCCATAGTCAACTGCTTCAACTTGTTATAGTTATCACCATCTTCCTCCCCTAAACTCATCCTCATCCTCTCTAACTTTAAAACACACACACATACTTTATTCAAGGCTTCCTCTGTGTGTATTTTTTTAATTTGTTTCTTCTCAGTGAAATTCTGTCTTCTTTTTTGATGAGGCCCGACTATCAACCACTCTCATAAAGATTCAAATCATGGATCAAAATGAGGAGAGAAGAAAGGCATCCACCTCATTATCTTACACGATATTTCAAAGACATCAAAAAGTATAAGTTTTTTTCTCTCTATACCTGATTGTAAGCTGCCAGTCCACCGCAAATAGCCTTAGAGTTGTAAAGAGAGGTTTCTCAGGAAGCACCAGTGATTTATCTATTTCTGTAAGTTAAAGAAGATGGTTTGCTAAATACAGGCCATAATCAAACAAATATCACTTTTAATGCATTATTATTTTAAACATTTTTGATTTACAAAGACATTTTGTGGTTGACACTTGATAGAACCCCTGATATTAGAAATTGAGTGATGATTTTTTTTAATTCCCTTCAGTTGTCCCTTTAGTTTTGTTCCCAAGAAATCTGTAATTTTATGAGTCCTTGGAATATGTTGAAAGTAAAATTCTATTAATATATAAATGCTTTTAGAATGTAAACCTCTGCAACAGTGCACATTATAAGTCTTTAAATAAATACAATTTACTTCTGAAAAAGCAGTGTAAATAATACAAAGTTCTAAACATGGAAAATAGTCATCACAGTCCCTTAAGCTAAAATTACAAGAGCAATATATGAAATATGTACTTCAAGAACTTCATTGAATTTATCTAAAACTGCAAAAGTATTTTCAGCAGATTTAAAAAATGTATAACATTACATTTGAATATGGATACAATTTAAACATATACTTTTCTTAATCTTTCTTTATTCTTAGTGAATTATAAAATAACAGGAAATGCTAAAAGGTGTTTACTTTTCTCTAAGAAAAATGTGATTATTGAAATGTACTTCATTGAATTGATTTGTTTACAGCATATAATTCTGTAGAACGTGTGCATATGTTTTTAATTGAGATACACTTTCAGCCGACATTAATACATACAACTTAAAAGATGACATAGAAATAGAAAAATTCAATCTATGAACTATTGATCTTACAATTATGATATCATAGACTCTTAGATTTCGAAGGGATTTGAAGTCTATTTATTTCATTACCAAGTCATTCAATCACTGGAAAGCTCATAGTGCATGTTGTGAGTCATGCTTTGATGAGCATTTGATGACAACAGTGTCTAATTTCCCTTATTTTGTTTTTCAGGTTACTCACTTTTAGTTCCCTCAACTATTACACAGTTTTTATAATTAATTAATAGTATAAGTATAATTATTATAAGGTATAATTAAAGTCACCTCTTTTTCAGCTTCTAGAGGCTGCCTGCATTCCTCGGGTAGTGAGTGGCCCCTTCCCTGCATCACTCTAATCTCTTGCTTCATGATCACGTCTACTCCTATTCACTCTTATCCTCCTGCCTCCCTCTTACAACCGCCCTTGTGATTACATCAAACACACCCAGATAATGCAGGATAGGCTCCCACCTCAAAATGCTCAATATAATCATATTTGCGAAATCTCTTTTTACCATGTAAGGTAACATATTCACAGGTCCAGGGGATTAGGATATGGACATCTTTGCAGGGAGGCATTATTCAGCCTATCACAAGTGTCTAATATGGACCTGCAATGGTCAGGAAGCGGGAGATAAAGTATTAAACAACATTTGAATATATATTCATGGGCCTTACATTCTAGAGGATGAAAAAACATTAGGAAGGGGCCAGCCCAATGGCACACGGTGGTTGGATTTGCACGCTCCACTAGAACAGAAGAAATAAGTTCTAAAACAGGGGAAAATTAAGAGTCCAGCTTTGACCACAATATATTCAATTTGAAACATCCAATTGCAGACATCAGGGAGGAATTTTTTAAACAGAGATCAAGTTTTTATTCATTATTTAACAAATATTCATCCTGTGCCAAAGATGTGACAGCTCACAGAGTTCTGAGAAGTATAGATTAGAAAGCCAATAGCACACAGATCATGTATCATTAGATATGCTATCCTTGTAAGTAGCAAAATGCCTGGCAAATAGTGACTTAAATAGGAGTTTATTTTCCTCATATAGTGAGAATTCTGAAGGTAAGGCTTGCTATGGTCAAGGGAAGGTAAAAGCACTGGTTCAGGGACTCAATGTTAGGAATCTGTGCATGTGTGTGTGAGGTGTGTGTGTGTGTGTGTGTGTGTTTAGTCTTCCCCTCGTAACTGAAAGTTCACTATCGCAGCTCCAACCATCACGTCATGTTCAAATATAGGAAAACAGGGAGCAGCACAGGGCAGAGTCCCTTTTAGTGCATGCCTCCCTCTTATGAGAGATGCAAAATTGTTCTCAAAGGCCCTTCAGAAAATTTTACTCTTTTCTCATTGGCGAAAAAATCAACCACAACTTCACCCCAAGACCAAGGGCTGGGTCTACCTTCCCATAGATCTAGGGATCTTGATTTGACACATGAAAAAGAAAAAAGTTCTATTTGTTAAAAAAACAAACAAACAAAAAACAAGAGGGAAATGACTTCAGAGTAGGCTTCTAACAGAACTCCAACTTTCTAATAGAACTGATTCAAGGCCAGGGAATGAATTACTTTGATTTTAATCAAATTATGGCAAACTTTTCCACATTGACAGTTGGTCTATGAATGAGGATGTGACCCAATTCTGGCCAATAAAACATGAGAATTATTTCAGAAAGCTTCTGTCCATGTTCTTTCCTGTTACATGGAGACATCAGGAAAAACATTTTTTTCAGCCTTTTCTCCTGCTTGCGGTTCAGGATGCTATTGTGTAAGAATAGAATGCTTCAAGATGTAGCAGCCATTTTGCAACCATGGGATAAAGACCAAAAGAATGTCAGTTACAACAGAGCTTCCTGACTTCATTGATTCACTCAACTAATCCTTTATTATTTAAACTAATACAACTTGGGGACTCTGTTATTTTTAGCTATAAAGACCGTATAATAAAGATCTCATTTAAATCCACAGAAATGAAGGTATTTAATGCAAAGGGAGAAACTGCAGAGAGAGGAGAGAAAAAGACTCATTATTGATTCTTGGCAACATTTAGGGAGGGATAGGGAAGGAACCTGCTAAGGAGACAGAAAAGTGGTAAAAGGAAAACCAAAAGAGTAGTGTGTTCTGGAAGCTGAGAGGATGTTTCATGAAGAAAGACATTGTGAACTGTGTGGAATACATTTCAAAATCAATTCATGTTTCCTGCTGCCTCTCCAGGGGTGACAAGAAAACCAAGAATGTGGACTCTGGAGTGAAATTGCTTGGGTTTTAATTCTGGCTCTGACATTTATTAACTGTGAATCTTTAAAAACGTATTCTGTCCTCGCTTTATGAAAGGATAGTGTCTTAGTTGGTTCAGGCTGCTATAACAAAGTAAAATAGACTAGGTGGCTTATAAACAGCAGAAATTTACTTCTCACAGTTCTGGGGGCTGGAAATCCAAGATCAGGGTGCCAGCCTGGTTGGGTTCCAGTGAAAGCTCTCCTCCAATTTGCAGACAGTGGACTTTTTGTTGTTTCCTCATCCTCAATTGGTAGAAAGAAAGCTAGCTAGCTCTCTGGTCTCTTCTTATAAGGGCACTAATCCCATTTATTAGGGCTCCACTCTCACGATCTAATTACTTCCTAAAGGCCCTACCTCTAAATACCATCACGTTGGGAATTCGATTTCAATATATGTATCTTGAGGGGACACAAACATTCGTTCCATAACAGAGAAACATTTCTCCATATTTTAGATAACACAAATATCTATCATTACACAGTGTTATTAATAATGGATAAAATGTATTTGTTAAATACAAATCAGACTCTTCTATAAATCAAGGTGTTTGGTTTTCTTTTTAACTCAAAATATATATTCCAGTTGTCATTCCAGTTGTCTACTACCCATCTTGCCAATCTAGGTAATGCTTTCTTCTTTTCAAGGCACAGCCCAAGTATCCTCTTCTCTGGAAAGATTTTCTGAGACCCTTCTGCACAGAGAGAACTAAACATTTCCACCTTTTACATCAATGTTATCTTATTCTATTATTTATGCAGTTGATTATTACCTGATCATTGACCGTAATCTCCTTGAGAGTGTTTTTACTTCATTAGCTACTTTCATAGTGTCTAGAACAAAAGTAGATTATGAGTTATAGAAATTTCCAAATGGAGCTTGGTTAATATCCATCTTTCTCAGTCTAGACAAGCAATTCAGAGAGGAAAATCTCTGTAGACCACACAATATATTATAGATAGAATTGTTTTCTTACTTTAAGCACAGAGCCAAGGTCCAGTTTAATTGAAGATGACATTTTTTCTAAAATTTATTTTGTATTAAATCCTTTAGGATATTTTAGAGTGATCACTCCTGCCTTGGTCCAAGTCTATGTCCCAGCACTGGCTTTGTGATTTGTGATGGGAAATAAGTTTCATTTTGTGAAGGAGGGAGAATTGAGAATATCTTGGGACAGAAGTTTTATCTCATGCACACGATTAAGGCAAGGTAGCCTGATTTTGAGAAAAAATGTTGCTGTAAGGGCTTTCTGAAGATTTCTGAAGGGTTTCCTTTAGAACAAAAATGAGGGAGAATACACACACACACAAACACACACACACACAAACACACACACACACACACACACACACCCACGAAGTTCATAAGTCCCTTGAAAAACACACACACAAACACACACACACACACACACACACCCACGAAGTTCATAAGTCCCTTGAAAATTTGGACAAACAGAAACTAAGAATCTAAATTAAAATTATGTTTCTGGAGAAACTCCAGGGAATGTTCGTGAGAAGTCAGGTTAATTACGTTATACTTCTGGGGAGCCAAAAGAAAATGTGATTATTTTTGAAGATTGCTCTTAATAGATAATAAAAGCTTACCAATAAATGCCATTTAAAAGTTAATTTCAGATAATTAAACATTAGGCAATATTAAAGAATTGTTTACTAGAACAACTTTTGCAATTATCATTAAAGAGTTACCTAGAGAGTCCTAAGGCTAGAGGTTCACAGCTATTGGTGCAGATTACTTCAAAACCGATAATCTGCTTGTCATAAAAATGGCTGTATTTATAACTTATAAAGTTAAGATAGGAGGCAAAAGCAGTTACCTCTTTTATTCTGCAGTATAGCTCAGTGCCTGTAGCAGGGTGTATTCTCAGAATATTTTTTTAGATTGATAATTATTATTAAAAGATGATTTGTTAAGAGAAATAACCTACTCAGTTAAATAGTAAAGGATTATAAGCTACTAAAATTTAAATATTGAAATTATTAGAAAACATAAAATAAATATCAATTAACCATTGGAAGTTTGGGAGAAACATTACATCTTATGGAAAAATTAATTTCCATTTCAAGTCAGAAAGTAATGTATTTTACTTTATGTCTAATGTACGATTTTCTATCCATCAAAGTACATTAATGTAATTAAAGACCAAAGTAATTTTATAGAAAATGAGAATATTTATGGGCTCCCTGGAGACATAAAATAGAAAAGTTACTTTTCAGATCACATGATCCTTCAAATATAAACCTTTGTTGCAGAGGGATTTTCTTATTAGCATGTTTGTGTTAGGTTTCTGATTCTTCTAACTTTTTAAATTATTTTTCTTTTCAGAAGAGGGTATTAATCTCAAGGCCTGTTCTACTCCTGTTACTGCAATAGAAGAGAAAACAACATTCCGAAGTATGCATTTTCTTTGTCTACTTCAGTGCAACCCTCTCTCACTCTCTCAGATCTTGTTTTTTCTTCCCAATATTTGAGTGTGCATTTTCCCCACCACTGATTCAGGCTAAGGATGACCCCAAGGGAGATGTTTCCTCAGATCTGCAAATTTGTGGAGCCATTTCTCTCCTGTATTTTCCAACTCTTAAAGAACAATTCTTTCTTTCTGTTAGTTTTTCCCACGTGGCCCATAAAGTTTCATTTCTTACTAAATAAATCCAGTTTAGCATCAGTGAGGTCTAGCCTCTAATGTAGTTCTGTTCCTGAGAAGGGTGAGCAGTCAATGTCATCACTGGGGACGTCAACAGTTCTCTTTGCAGCATCTACCCTGACAACTAAGATTCTCTCATCTCTCTGAGTGACTATCTTATACTCTTCTTAAGTTCTTGCTTACTCAGCTAAGTTTCTCGAATATTAGTATTCCCTTTCTAGACTTTTGAATTAGGCAGGCATTCAGTATCCACATTCATGATGATATTATTTTTTATATTGCTTCTTTTAGTTTCCTAGTAGATTAAAATAATAAAACAAAAATATTCTGAGCCTCTAATGCACATATTAAGGTCTCAATTATCCAAGGTAATAGCTTATGTGAAAAAATATGAATAGATATATTTCACAAACAAGACGTAGCTCCTTGATTTAAAACTGCAATTGATTACCATTAGTAGATTTTAATTTCATCAAGAGATGTGCAACAAGAATTATCTGAATAATTAAGTTCATCTGAATGATATGTATTCTATTTCAGGCTCTATAATTGGTGTTTTTCTTTATTATTTTGGATAAGCCTCAAAACATCACTGTATTAGTATCTATAATTTGAAGTAGAAATTGTGTCATAAATACAGGCTTTGAACCACTATATAGAAACTGAAAAATAAATTAATGGGCAAGAGACTAATGTTTGTATGTTGGAGGAGGACGGCATGTGCTGCCTGTTAGAGCCTGCTGCCTTCCAGAATGGGAGAAGAGAACAACTGTGATTCTATTGCACATCTCCAGCCAGTGTGGAGAATGAGAGGGTTCAGACTTTAGACCAGAGACACCCTTGACAACCTTTCTTCTCTCCTTTGAGATGGATCACAAATTGCACGTATTTGTTGAAGGTATTTCTTTTCACTTTAAAATAGTTTGTCTTCCCGTGGAAGGGGAAGAAAATTAAGCTGAGTACTAGATAATTTTTTGAGGCTCTACAAGTCAAGATGTAGTATAATCATCTTTTGGGGATAAAAAACAGGCATTTATTTGTGGAGCCTCTGAACCATTTTAACAATGGCAATAGGGATTATGAATTTTAAAATGTGGTGTATTGATCAGTTAATTGATTTTTTTCAGCTTTGATTTTCCAACTTTATGATGTAAAAAGTTGAGTAAAGTTTGAATGTTTTTTTTAAGATTTCTTTTGATGGGAATGGCCAAAATATTTCATAGGCAGACATGATTTATATTTAGTTTTAATTTCTGTGCTGTGCGGCAATGCAGCCACCCTCCATTGCCCCTGAATTATGAATAAAACCTACTACATTGAACTCAATCATGTGAGTATATTTTGAGGAAATTAAAGAAAACATTCTCTGCTCCATGATGGACTAAGCTTCAAGCCTAAAGCAGGGAGCTGCCACACAAGGAATTGGTGTGATGGAGAATTCAGCAGAAGTAGAGAGTCACAGCAAGATGTAAAACCTTAGAGCTGTGGAAGTTTGAAGTACATTGTGTTTTACAAACAGATGTAAAGTGTGGTATTGTATATCATTTTCACATACATGGAAATGATCACATATAAACCAAAAAGATCGAAGAAATGTGCATGTGTTTATTTCTGTAGGTAAAATTTAAAAGTGGTATCCTAATGTGAATATTGTTTTGTAATCCACTTTTTACACTTATTATATCAGAAATATCCTTCCATGTCACTAAACATTTTTTATAATATTATTTTTAAGGACTATTAAGAGGAAACTTTTTAAAAAGATAAAATCATGAAATTTTGACTCTTGAGCAAATATTTAAGAATCAGAAGGTAAAAGATAACCTTTTGTATTGTAGGAAAGGCATTAATTAGTAAACTGAGGAAATAAGAACCTCAACTGATCAATCTTTGTGAAAATTTTAACATATTTCATGGCTTCTTTTTAGAATTGGTTTTTATGGATAGAGACAAATAAAATTCCATTTACAAGTTTTGTCTTTAATCATGCTCTTCCATATTCCAGAAAAAATGACACCAGAGGACAGTGATACTTGCTTAGTTGATTAATGACGCTAAAACTATTTTGATAATAAGATGTTTTATGTCATATGTATATATATATGCAATGATTCAATGTTGCTATTTTCTGATGAATCAATAAAGAAATGTATTCAAATTTTCTCAGTTTTAAATTTATGACATAATAAATATCTGTAGTTATAATTCTCATGTTAAAAAACAGCAACTGTTTACGATCCTCACTAAGTTTTAAGAGTAGAATGAGTTCTGGAAACCACAAAGTACGAGAACCTCTGCCTTAAGACAAAATGCATACAGTTGTGTCTCTGTTACTATTGCCCCTAGCATAGTCTCAACAACTCATATTAATTATAAATTCTAATTAAAAGAACTGACTTCTACTTTACTGAGAAAACTGGGGAGTGGAAAACTGAGAACTGTCTATCATACTCAAAGAGTTTTGCAGATGAGTAGAGCACATGAATACACAAGACACAACTTCCTACAGCCATTCACATTACTTTTATACTTTCTCACAATGGCAGGAACAAAGACATTCATTAACACAACCCAAAAAAGTCTCTCTATTATATAAAAATAAGGAACAAAAGTATACAAATTTAAAATTATGCTTAGTAATGAATGTTCCAGTATTGTATCTTACATAGAAATTAACTAGGGATCCAATGATTATCAATTTGTTTACTCAATTTAATATCAGTCTTGTATTTTAAATTACCTAAAGGTATAGAAAACTATCTTCAAGCTAATACGCTGCAAAACTACAAAACATCCTACAAAAGCATACTTTCTGCTGAAATCAAACATTTGTCAGAATAATGATTCAATTTAGTTGAACAAAAATTATATTTTCATAATCATAAACATTTTGTAGGAGTAATGTGAGCTTGTTTGGTCTGTTAAAATGAAGAAGTACAGAAAAAAGAAAAGTAGAATAAGATGTACACTTGTATTATTCTTGATACTAATAAATTTAGAGGATAGACTTAGCCATTCCACTCGCCTCCCCCATCCCTGCCGTTTTACTAAAGACTTAACATTTTAACCCATTTACTACATTTTGCTGTATGACATGTTTTAGAAACATAGCTAAAGACTTTACTCAAATGTTTAGCAGTTGGTAAATATTATTTACTTAACAGTACATTCTATATCATCTGGTTGTATATGCTAATTTTATTATTCAATCTAATTTTAATAATAGTTCTATTATTTATTACAAATTTTAATGAATGCTTAGGTCTGATTCTAGTTTGATCAATTTCTTTTAGCATTCCTTTGATTTTGTTAACTCTTTATCATCTAACTTAACTGGAACATGGGGATAAAGGAAGAGAAAGAGATCCTGAGAGAGGAGAGAAATTCACAAGATGATGTAAAAAAAAAAATCATTATTTAGAAAGTGACTTGAAGCACAATTGAATTACAAATATAATGAGTTAAGAAATAGGAAAACAGGGGCGGGCTCCATGGTATAGTAGTTAAGTTAACGTGCTCCACTTCAGCGGCCTGGGGTTTGCAGGTTCATATCCCCGGCACGGATATGTGCCTTGCTTATTAAGCCATGCTGTGGCAGGCGACCCACATATAAAAAAAGTGGAGGAAGATGGGCATGAATGTTAGCCCAGGGCCAATCTTGCTCAGCAAAAAGAGGACTGGCAACAGATGTTAGCTCAGGGCTAATCTTCCTCACGAAAAAAAAAAAAAGATTTGGAAAGCATCTATTTTAATCATTGTGCCATTACAGATAAATTAAACATTAACAAATGACTTTCCATTTAAGGCTAAATTTACTCCCAAATACACCACACTATACCTCAGATTCCTACAAAGGACAAAAGAACTTGCTGTAGAGGGAAGGGCAAATACTGAAGCCACAGCTCTGACAGTCACACAGTAATTAGAGACCAAGAGGCTTTGCCTAAAGGCTGAAAATTTAGAATTTGAAAGGAAAATGAAATGCTCTATTCATTAACATGACAAATAAAGCACCTATTGTATGCCAAGGGCTGCACTAGTAGCTGAGAATAGGTGAATGAGACAGACATACTCCTTTTCTTCTGAAATTTATATTTTATCAGAAGAGAACACATAATTGCCAATGTGCGAAACATTACAGAGAAGAAATGCACAGAGCTCCCTGAACTAGAGGCAGGTATAACAAAGATGTATAGGCAAAAACTAAAGGATAGGCAAGAAAAGCCAGGCAGTGGAGAAGGAGAGGAAGTTCACCGTGAAAAAGCACAAAAAGATGGAAGTGCGTGCCTTATATGAAATCTAGAACCCGACTTTCACTAGTACTGCAAGGGCCAAATAAATCATCACTACCTGATATGTGCGCATTGATTTTTTTTTGCCATCAGAATATAAGCTCCAAGAGGGTACAGCAATTGTCTATATTGCTGACTGCTGAATCCTCAGCTCTAGAAGGACATGTGGCACATAATGGGTGCTTAACAAACATATACTGAATGAATAAATGGATAGATGGTTGTTGAAACAAATGGTTTTTGTTTCCAACTCTGAATTATAAGTGGAATAATTTCTGTACCCAACAGTTCTGAGAAAATGGTAGCACAGGGTGGTATCAAATGGTAATAAATTAACAGTATACCTTATGCTGTCCCTCTTAACTCAGTTAACTTTTAGAGGAAATTTTCCTTCATACCACCTCCTTGTAGTTTTCCTCCCCAGATCAGCCGTAATCCAGCTAGTCTCCTTCAGACATCACTATCCCCAGGACCCTCACATCATCTGTCATCCAGCACTTCCCTCTGCTATAGCACTTTAAGTATGTCTCTGAATTCACTGATGGGCTTTTTGTCTTCTCCCTTAATTGTAGCTATTTGAGGATAGAAGGAGGTTCCAGTCTTTAAGCCTCAGAGTCTTGCATCATGCCAGGGAAATACACAATATCGAATAAATGTTTGATGAGTGAATTACTGATTAAGAACTGGTTCTGAAACTGACTTTTTGTCTTTGTTTAAGTTGAACTTAACCCAAGTGTTATTCAAAGGTGAAAAAAAAAAATCCCTTTTCTCTTGTTGATTATAAAACCTTTCTGCCATCTCAGAATCCCATCAACTCTTCACGCTCTTGCTAACCTCTTTGATTTTTAAAAATGGATTTCTATTTTGAATTTTTTGTTTTTGTTTTTGTCTTAAATAATCAGTTTTACCCCAACAAAATCAAAGGTAAAAAGTCCTGATCTTGTGAAATATTTATACTTATGGGTGAAGTAAGACCTTTGCAGCATCAGTAACAAATACTCTGGCTGACCTAACAGGGCAGTCTTTCATTGCTTTTTTATTTGCTCAATCAGTCAATAATTTTCACTATGAAAGGGCTTGCTCTGCCTACATTACATCTTTCTTTCTTCTCTGACCTTTTGCTACATCACTGTATTTATTCTTTATAGGTTCATACTCTTCTTGCTTATGAAAGTTATTCTGTGTACTGAGTGGCACAGTACTATTTCCTTGAGTAATTCCCATCATGCCTCTGTTAATAAAATTGAAAGGAAATTCTCTTATATCTGTAATTTTTTTCCATTCCAGAATGAAAAGGGATTATAAAGAAGGCAGTAAAAGTTATTAAAAGTGGTCATCACTTGATTCACCTCCTGACCTTCCTTTCGGCATTGAAAAGCTGAAGTAGCTTGTGCTTTTTATTTTAATATTTTTAAAATTTATTTTATTGCTCAAAGTTTCAATAGATATTCTTGGTTGTAATCAATAGAATAAGGACGTATTTTATTAGGAGAACAGGATTGCAGTAAAGGATATCAGGTAGCGTGCAGAATCTCTGGAAGGACTAGAGTGTCAGGCACCTAAGTTATGCAGCCAGAATCCTCAAACGCATTTTGAGTATGTTCTAGCAAGAACACCACAGCTGCTACTGATGGGCACCCACGCAGTGGCTTGCATAGAGTGTCCATCTTGCATGCTTGATTCTGGGGCTGCTGCTGTAGTTCACGCAGGTGGAGCTTGACACCTCATCTGCATCTGTGTATGAAGCTACTTGCCTATGTTGTCACACTCACTAAAACAGGGATTCCTCACATTGCATCACAGTTCACGTAGGCATTTGTTGTGCTAACGCCGCTAGGAAGACCAAGAAAGCAAGTTTTCTGGTTTCCACCACAGGAAGATGGGGCACAGAGTGTAAGAACTTATCAAAAAATAGGGAGGGTGTTCAAAGATGTTAAGTGGCCACACTTGTTCATGGTAGCCTCTCCTTACCTTCCTAATATCATCACACACCTTCCACACTTAAATTTCCAAATATCAATAAAAATTGCATCATGGTCCCACTAACACTAGACTACCATCCTTTATTCGAAAGTAAACATACCGACTCTTTCCCTGAAATAGCACATATCAATGTCTAATCATTGACTGTAATCAGTTCTAGTTCTGATTTTGCTAGTTCCATTATAATCCCATCTTGATATCTGTAGTCTGTGGATTATTAACTACCACTACTATGTCATATATGAAACAGTAGAATAAAATAAGGGCAAAAAAAGGGGAAAATTTGGTCAAATATATAAATGGGACAACTAGAAAGAGTTGAGGACATATTACACTCCCTGTTTCTGCAATCTCACATACATAGATTGTATAACTTCAGTAACCATTCAATGTTCCTTTCCTTCTCATCTATTATCTCAACTGGTCATAATGCTTTATCTGAGTTTTCATTCTGGAGGTTTCTGAGCCCTGATGGCCTTTTTTGAATGAAGTTATTAAAGTAATCCAGGTGCTTTAACCGTTGGACATCGTACTAACAGGTGCCAAAGAGGAGCCCCTACGTTCCTGATATATTCCCCCTTGTGCTTAGAGTGTAACATCAAAATCCATAGTTACAAATAAGTGGAAAAAATTTTTGTAAGCAGTTAAAAGAATAATAGTGAGAGGGGCCACTTTTACTTCCACCCTTTGGATTCTGGAATTATGAATTTTGAGGATGGGAGAAGAGCTATATCACACATTGGCTGCTAGCTCAGAACACACAACACATGCTATTCATAGCCTCTCAACTTCACAAGACGTCCGCCAGCTGGCGCACCCTTCAGGGAATCTTCCTCCTCTTCTACAGGGCCAATTGCTATAGAAGAGTAGAAAGATTCCCTGAAGGGTGCGCCAGCTGATGGACTTCTGGTGAAGAATTGCTCCTTGCTGATGGGATATGTGAGAAGTGAATTCCATAAAAAGCAGCTCATTGCCTCACTTCTTTGCGTGCAAATGAGTTCCTTGGTCAGAGTAGGATACAAGGACTGTGAACATGGCGGCCTGGGTTTCTTCAAATGGTAGAAAATAATATACGGCTTTATATGGATGTTATGAGGATAAAACAAAATAAAAGCAAATGCAGAAGTAAACATGGTTACTTCCACATGGTAGGTGCTAAATATATGTACTTACTATTATTGAAGTTGTGGGAGGAGGGAGGTAAAGAAAAAGAAAGATGAAGAAGAAGACGAAGATAAAGAAGAAAAATCCTTAAGTAAGTGTAATAATAAAGGAAAGGGAAGGGAACATTTGGACCTTCAGCAAATAGGTTAAAGGGTTATGCAAGGCAGAGTCTTTAAAATTTTGGTTCAATTGAGTCTTTAGATTCTTTAACTATCAAAGGGTTACTAATTAAACTTCATGAAATAACTGTTAAAACACAGTTTTCTTGAAAAGCATTTGGGTTAGTTTTTTTTATATTTCTGAGAACTTTAAAATATCCAAGCCTTAGAAGCACTTGACCTTCAACCCAATTAAATAGAGCTCTTTTACAAATTAAGTTTGGCAATACCATCCAAAGGCAGAGCAATATCTCACATCTACAACATATATATATGGAGAGAGAGAAAGATAGAGGGACATAGAGACAGACATATAGACAGATACAAACAGAGACTTTATAGTTAATATTTCTGGAGAAGACGCTTAAGATTTTACATTTGCTCAATTTCCAAATATTTCCTCCCTCTTTTTTTTCCATTTTGATAAGAAATATTTGCATTTTAAAGAATGGCCCTTAGGTCCTAGGAAAGATAGGGGTAGAAAATCTGCATCACAAAGATATAGAAAAAGGTATTAACTTTCAGAGCCACACCTTTGGTCCTGTAAAGACTAGATTTCTAAAACAAAGACAGTCATTTTTAAGTCCTTAAAGAATTGTACAGAGAAGCCCAACCAACTACGTTTCCTCTAATTAGTGTCTTTCCCTCTAGGTATATAGTTTTTATTTTAGCTTAGGGGAGAAGGCCTAGAAAGAAATTCCTATCAGGCTCTGAACATCAGCTTCCAATTTGGCCAAATTTCTGATCATAAAGTTATTAAATCTTTTCAAATATCTTGTCAGGTTTTAGTTGGGACAAACAGTAAATATTTCTTTCAGTATTAAGCAACTCCATTAATTTTAAATTTTAGTTCCCCCTTGGCTGTTTAAGGGAATACTGCAGAAATTTACCAGAAAATCCCTCAGTATCGTCAACTCTGGGAGAGGCTCATACAGGGGCCCTCCTCTCAAGGTAGATATGGGGAAGTCTATTGACTTAACTTGGTGAGCTTTTGTTTATAGTTGTGTAAAAACAATTCAGACAAGCATTGCAACTCTAGGTTGTCTCCAGCAAGATTTTGCCTCCTTTGCCATTTTTCTAGATATCTGTAGCTTCCAGGACTATAGTTCTTTAGCATAAAGTAAACAGGTGGGGCAGAACGTGGCCTGATCAATTCTCTGGATGTAAAGGATCCCATTTCTTTTGTTAGACTTTATCTACACAAAACAAGACAAACAACCTCGTGCACCTTATATATTGAGAGTAAACAAGAGATGTTACTGCATCCTGGCCCAAAGAAGGCACTGTGTGCACCATCAACAAATCCTGTGGAGCCTTGGACCCGGGGAAAGGACTGGGCCAGCAAATCTCAAGGAATGGAGACTGTGGACTAATTCCAAACAAAATGAAGACTTGCAAGTGCCACCAGCAGTTCCCAATGTGGAGTCTGGGGACTGATTCCAAACAGATGGTGAGCTGCAGACAAAACCATTAGCAGTTCTCAACATAGAATCCAAGGACAGAGCTAAGGGCTGGGGCTTTTCACCCAAGGAATTGTAGTCTGAAAGGCTAGGGGCTTGGCTCCGGGTAGAAATGTTTGCCAGCAGAAGTGGCTCCTTGTAGAATCATCTACCAGTTCAAGCTGACTTGCCCTGTAAGGGAAAGCTAATTAGATTGGGAACTCAAATGCAAAAAGAACAAACCTCAACTAAGAGAAACTTACCAACAGCCCTTGGAAATAGTGAGAAAGACAGCGACCTCAAGATGGGGTTCATGAGCACCACGCCTGTGTTTCTCATTGTCTCAAATGCTGTCAGAAGTTTGCTTCGGTCCTGCTTCTGCCACCAATCTTAGAAAATAAGATCGAACCAAGTATACTTGAAGATCTAATTGGCTTTATGAAGTGATTCATTAATTGAGCACCATTCCATCTAGCAATTGAAAGGCACTCCAAAAGGTTGTACAAAATGGAAGGTTTTTATAGGAAGAAGGGTGAGGCAAGAGAGTTATTGGTAAAAGAAAAGAAAGGGTTATTTCCAGGTCAGGCCATCTCCTCTTGGGGGAAGGGAACAGCAGGAGTCTTTATCATGCAGATTGCCTCTTCTTCTGGGGTATGGAGAGGGCCCATATGACAGATTATCTTACTGGTACTTGACCAAAAAATTCCCAACTGGTTGATTAAGGTGACATTTCTGGGAGAGGCTAAAACTGCAATTAGATCAGGTATTAAGTCTAGGTTTGGTACCATGGCTTTTGGCAGGAGTGATGCCATTTTGGGCCTGTTGATTTTTTTTTAACATAACCAATGCATTAAAAAAAGTTATGGCATTCTACAACTTGAGGCTTTAAAAGTAATAGGAGACATAGCCAATGGTTGAAGTTTAAATGCTTTTTTAATTGGAGAGAGTCTAGGTACTAGAAAATGTTTGCCGGTCTAAGTACTGTACAAGGATGTTAGAGGTACTCATGAGATATGTGAGAAGTCCTTGGAGTGTGATGTCATAGGTATGTCTATTGTAGGTTATGTAGGGAAGCAGAGTTTGCCACTCCAAAAGGTGTCACTTTGGCTTGATTATTTTTATTTTATTTTTCTCCTGAGGAAGATTTGCCCAGAGCTAACATCTGTGGCCAATCTTCCTCTATTTTGTATGTGGGTCACTGCCACAGCATGGCTGATGAGTGGTGTAGGTCCATACCCAGGATCTGAACCCTGGCCGCTGAAGCAGAGTGTGCCAAACTTAACCACTACACCATCAGGCTGGCCCCTAGCTTGATTATTATTATTATTTTTTTTGTGAGGAAGACCAGCCCTGAGCTAACATCCGTTGCTAATCTTCCTCTTTTTGCTGAGGAAGACTGGCCCTGGGCTAACATCCGTGCCCATCTTCCTCTACTTTATATGGGATTCCGCCATGGCAGGGCTGACAAGCAGTGCGTCGGCGGGTGCCCAGGATCCGAACTGGCGAACCCCGGGCTGCCAAGCGCGGACTAAACCGCTGCGCCACCGGGCCGGCCCCTAGCTTGATTATTTTTAAGAACAAAAGACTTAGGAAGAAACTTTGACCTTCCCCCTAACTGCCTAAAAGAATTTAAGATAGAAGGCCTCTTCCAGGAAGGAGTTATCATCGTAGATAACTATAGTATAATATGAACTAGATGTGGCAGACAGGGAGGAATCTAGCAAGGCCCATTTGATCAAAGTTCTTTCCATGTCCCATGGTCTCTGCAAAGGGTGGCAAACATTACTTTACCATTTGCTTTTCCATCTACATGTAAATTGCCTTCTTCCCCTTTGAAGTCCCAAACCTCTATTCCCAACATCCTCCTTTGTCTTTAGCTGAAGATAGTATTTAAAGTGGTTGCTTCAGCCATTTTGAAGAGTTACTCAGTTTTCCTGGGTTTCTCCCATGTACACAAGTTATTGAACTTGTTCAATTTTCTCCTGTTATTCTGTCTCATGTCAATTTAATTCTTAGACCAGCCAGAAGAACCTAAAAGTGTAGAGAAATATTTCTTCCTCCCCTATTGCTAACAGCAGACCACTCTGGTTCAGGGGCCAATTAGCAGAGTGAGATAAATCTTTCACTAATATATATTCATGTGAATGCTTAGAGCAGATGTGAAAATAGCTTGCTCTCTGTGGGTTAGCATTACAGAACCTCTTAAATTCAGGTCTAAATCTTACATGCAGACCTAGACGACTTTGAATTAATGAGTCTTTCAAATAGTATGCTATTAAAACCAAGAGAAGTGTCATTTAACAATTAGCTTAGTAGGCAGTGTTTTTATTAATTATTAATTCTTTAATTTATTAAATCTGTTTTGAGTGGATTGTATATATATACTCACATACATACATGTTAGAATAAAAAAATTATTATTATATCACCAGTATAAATAAGTATAATTCCAACCTTCCTTTCTAGCCATGTTATATATGCCTTATGAACAAAATAAATTTAAATGGTATTCTAAATGAAGTTGAGAAGTTCAGTAACACAGTACTTACACTTAACTTAAAATCATAAGTTAGTAGTTAATAGCATTTTCTTTTCTTTTTTTATTTCTTCTTTCTTTTCCCCACCCTGAGACATCCTGAAGCCCTAAGATATCAATCTAAAGCATTAACTAAAATTGTATATTGTTGATTGTGAATGAGTGGGTCATTCCCATCCCTTATTGACCAAAAGTGTAAGATAATGGGAGCAAGAACTTCTGGTGTCAAAGAGTGAGCCCTTTCCTGTGAGTTAGGAGACTGGTAGCCTCAGTTTGCTAAAGTCAACAATAGTATCAGCTAAGAGTTATTGAGTACTTGTTCACCCTAAGAGTTGGATACAACTATGTTTGCCAATTTACAGAATAGGAAACTGAGTCTGAAACAAGGTCACTTGCTCAAGGTCATCTACCCTAAAGAGTGGTGGTATTCTTGACTCTAGAGCCCCCTCGCTTAGCTGCTGTGCACTGCTTGGAGACTTCATAGTCATTTCTCATATGAGGGCATGATCATTCAGCTTTGATAGCACATCCTGAAGAGAATTTCTAGTTCTCCACGGAAATTTTCATAAAATTTATTCTTTAGTGATAACAGGTATAGAGCTCTGGAAGGCAGCTGACTCCTGTGATTTAGCTTGGTTTACTTTCTGGGAAATTTTCAAAGATAAGCTTTCCCAGGCATTTGAGCTTCATATTCTTGTCAGATATATATATAGCATATATATATATATATAGCACATATCATGTGTAGTTGGGCCATTTAAAAAGCTGTATATTTAAAAAATACAGGTGAAAATATGAAAGCATTTTATTAAGATCACTTCACAGCATCAAAGGATCTAAGCAAAACTGATACTAATAAGTTCTAGAAGAGAACTTATTCAACTAAAAGTTTAAAAAGAAAGACTCTAGAATAGACTGAGTTCAGATCCTGGCTCCACCACTTACACTAACTATTTGAGCTTTGGCAAGCTACTTGAACTCTCAATGCCTAACTTTCCTCATTCTTCAATATAGATGACAATGCTGCTCTCTCTTATATGGCTGTTTGAAGATTAAATGAATTGATATATTTAAAGCACTTCCTTTCACACACACTATATATTTACTCTTATTATTAACACAAATATTTTGGCCATTAAAGAAGATTCCAAAAGTATAAATGCACTCAAAGCAAATCCACTTATGTATCAATAAGTGGAATAAAGACTAAGCTCAGGGCTGTTTGAGCAAGGAGGAGCTGGACAGAAGACATACAGTAGATGAACAGGAAGGTGATGTTTGGGATATGTGACTACTGGTAAAAGAAAGAGGGATTTGATGGAGGAGAACACTGTGAGGTACTTAGCTATGAACCCGAGTGAAAACCCTTTTTATGACTTCATGTCATGCTGATATTCATGTTATGAACTGCAGGCTCTTTGCCAATGGGACCCAACCTCTAAATCATTCTATCACTACGGCTATAGGCACACAGTTTCTCCTGCTGAACGTACAAGTTTTTGATAGTTTATCTCTGCCCTTTACAGCAACTGTTAATGGGGTCAATTCTTCATGCTAGGCCATACTTTTAGGTCTCTTTAAAAGGATGTCAATCCATCCAAGTTTTATACCCATGGAAGTCTACAAAACTTTATAACTCTCTCTTCCTCTCATACTTTACAACTTCATAGCAACCAAAGAAATTAAATGAAAGAAAGAGACAATCGAATTATGGAAAAGCAGGAGGGTAAGTTCCAGTCTTTGTAAAAATCACTGCCAATATTTGATTTATATTACGTCACTCTCTGACACAAAATGTTTAGAGCATTATTTTATCAAAGAAATAACATCCGTTTTTAAAATGTATTTTCCATTGAATTTAATCCTATTGACTAAAAAATGCCAAATAACATCCCTGCAACAAATAGATGTACAGGAAAGACAAGATGACATAGCTAAGATACTTATCTATTTTTTTATGAATTCAGCCATTATAATTTTCTTAAAAGGGGACAAAGTTAACTGAATAAATTGTCCAACATCCATCTGTCTTTCACTGATTCTGATCTTAACGTTATTTCTCTAAGAGGTTTCCTAGAGGAAGTAAGAGATTAAGAAAAAAAAAACTAATCGGAAAAGTCCTTCAGTTATAGTCTTAGCGACGGGGTGTAAAGACAAGCAACAACAACACCACTACTACTAAAAATAATAATAACAGCTAACGTTTATAGAGTACTTGCTCTGTGCCAATCTGTGCCAATACAGTCTGAAATGCTGCTTGTGTAGTAACTCATTTAATCATCACAACAATCTAACGAGGTAGATATTGGTGTTGACCCCATTTTTCAGAAAAGGAAACGGAAGCTCCAAGAGGTTAAATCACTTACCTGAGGAGACCTAGCTAATTAGTAGCAGATCCAGAATCCAAATCCTATCTCTTGAACCCTAAAACCCTTGCTTTTAGCCACCACGTTGTATTACCTCCAGAAAGTCTGCCCCAATCCAGTTAGCCTACCACATGCACCTTACAGATCCCCAATTGTGGCAATACTCAAGCGGCATTGTAAGTGCCTTCCTCATAAACTTACTGAGGGCTGGGTCCAGATCTTCTACCTTTGATTCCATTATCTCCCATAGTAACTGGCATAAAGTAAGACATCAACTCAAGCTTGTAGGATCTACCAGTTACTGTTCCTTCTGTATGGGATAGTCTTCCCTTAAATTTCGTGAGGCTCATTTTGTTTAGGTATCTGCTCACATGCCGTCCCCTAAGAGAGGCCTTCAAAAGATTCTGGATCTAATTGAAAATCAGCCCCCAACACTTCCTGTCTCCTTAGATTGTTGTATTTTTTTCTTTGGAGCATTTTTCATTGACATTCATTTTTATTGGATTAATTTGTTAACAATCTACTTTACTGTCTATATTGTAAAATTCATGACAGATTTTGTTTTGTTCACTCCTGTATCCTCAGTGGCTAGAAAAGTGTCTAGTATATAGCTAATGCTCAGTACATATTTATTTAATAAGTGATTAATGAATGAATGCGTGGACAGATGGAATGAATATCTGGAAGAATCGCATGGAACACATAACGATGGTTAATTCTAGGGGGCACGCTGGATAGATTAAAAATACACAGAAAATGAAACTTCATTTTTCTTGTAAAATTTTATATTGCTAGGATTTTGTAAATGGACTTAGGGACATTGATTATTTTCAGTTAAACAGTATTACCATTTGTTACTACCTTCTGTTTCAAATCAAAACTTGTGGGGTCAATGCAAGTATAAAAATATGTATTTCTTGGGGCCGCACGGTGGCGCAGCGGTTTAGTCCGCGCTTGGCAGCCCGGGGTTCGCGAGCTCGGATCCCGGGCGCCCGCCGACGCACTGCCTGTCAGCCATGCCAGTAGCGGCGTCCCATATAAAGTAGAGGAAGATGGGCACGATGTTAGCCCAGGGCCAGTCTTCCTCAGCAAAAAGAGGAGGATTGGCAATGGATGTTAGCTCAGGGCTGGTCTTCACCACAAAAAAAAAAAAAAAAAAAGTATTTCTACTGATATATATTAAACACTGTCAATATTAAACTAAAATTTTCACCCACAAACCCGATAACGAATTTTGTATTTTTCAAAATAGTCATGCCTCCCACGGATTGAAGTTGTAAGAGGTAAACTCTATAAATCTGAGATTATTAAGTACATGGGTACTAACACATTGGCAATGTTATTACTTTTCAAATATGCTCAGATAATACATTTTTAAAAGTGGGACCAATTTTTTAATTGATAGAATATTCTATTATTTAGTGGTAAGGTAATACCAATCGTAAGAAAAATTATTTTTCAATGAGACTAAAGAGAGCTATTTTAATTGAAAAAATAGAAAACACTAACATAAAAATATTATTATTTTCCCAAATTAACTTTATTTTATCACCCTAAAGGGAAGGTATTCTATTATTTCAAACCTCAATTTTACAGTAAACATTCACAAGGACTAAATTTGTTCACAATTAGCATAGTTCTATCTTTGTCTTCATAAGGAAAATGAATAATTGCAATTACCTAAGTTTAGTTATATTTATTTTAAAAGATTTAAAAAAAGAAAAAAATACACAAAAGATTGCAAAAATAACAATAGCAGTGAGTCCTTCTTATAAGCATGCGTCAATACATATTTTGGAAATTCATTATTTTTCCAATGAAATGTTTAATTAACTTTGATTATTTATTCAAGATAATTTTAAAGCAATCTCTATAAAAGCAAATGGCATGAAAGCAATCTCACAGTTATAGAAGAATGGTACTTAAATATTCTTTATATATAGTAGAAGCTGTGTTGACTCAAGATTCTAATTAGATCATTTTAAGGAAGAGTTTCAAAAATAAAATAGGTAGAAATTATCATCATTAAAGATTCAAAGCCTTATTCTGCTTTATATTTTAAAAGTTTTTAAAATGGGGTTTATTGTATAATGTACATTAAGATAACTTAAAACACAATTTCATACAAAATTTTATGTGTACATATATACATAATTATGTATTCTATAACACTGCACTTAGAACTAATGTGAGCTGAAAGTTATTGTTTAATGACAACTTGCAACTAAAGTCCCCTTTATCCCTCTTGCTCCTCATAAAATCAAATTTTTTTCCTGTGCTTTAATTTTCTCCACTGATTGTTTTCTCACTTCAGTGTCAAATCCATCTTCCAGTTGCTTCAGGCTGTAATACTGACTGAATTTTCCTTTCACATTAAAAAAAAGCAGGCATTATTTGTGTACACAGATTTAGTAATGTCAATGTATTCATTCCAAAGAGTTTTTTTTTTAAATAAGCCAACTTTCATTACCAGGACTGGAATGCATTCATTCATTCACTCAATCTTATGCTTTATCTTCTGCATGTACACGTTTGCCTATTCATTCATTCATTCAACACATGCTTAATGAACTTTATCTGAGGAGGTGGCATTTTAATATAGATTGAAATTATATAAAGAGGGAGGATCTTAGAAATGTTCTGATATAACTGCATTCCAGGCAGAAAGTATTGTAAGTATACGGGCACTGAAGCAGGAATTAGGAAATGTGTTTGAGGAAGAGTAAGAAATTCAGCTTACTAGAATGAAGCATGCAAGTGGGAAAATGATACACCTAAGCTCAGGAGGCCAAGGCATCATGGAAAATGCGGAGAAGAGCAGTGGTTTTAACACATGAGCAAATTCAAGTATAAATCATTTCTTGCTAGGTTAAAAAGGACATGAATATGAAAATGATAATAACACAAGCAACAGCAAAGATAATGGTGACAGCTAATGGGTAAGCAGTAATTACTACATAGTAAGAAAATTTGCATATATTCACTTATTTATTTCTACAAAGAGTTAGCTAAATTCAGGGTTAAGGGCACACAACCCTCTACACTGTCAAGTCTGCCCAAGACTTCAATCATCAGCCACAAGTTCAGGTGTTCCCAGGACCACCCTCACTTCTGATCTGTTGGCTACAAAGTTGGGGGTTACCACCACCCCACTCAGGTTCCGTAATTCTCTAGAACAACTCACAGAACTCAAGAAAGCACTGTACTTAAGACTTCACTTTTATTATAGCCAAAGAATACAAATCAAAACTAGCAAAAAGAAGAGATTCACCAGGTGGAATCTGGTACTGGAAGGGTTCCAAACTCAAAGCTTCCATGTCCCCAGGATATGTTTCCCTCCTGGCATCGATGTGTGGCAACACATGAATGGAGTATTGCCAAGTCAGGAAGCTCACTCAAACTCCGGTGTCCAGAGATTTTACTGAGGCTTCATTATAAGGGCATGATTAATTGAACCATAGTCCACATGGGTGAACCTAGTCTTCAGCCCCTTCCTCCCCAGAGGTCAGGCTGGTATCACGTGCCTCAACACCCAACTCTATAATTACATGATTGGTCTCTCTGCATGGCCAGCTCTCACCCTAAGACTGTTAGATGTGTCTGCTCTCATCTTGAGTCATGTCATTAGCATAAATTATCAGATGTGGTTTGATGCGCCCATTGTAAATAACAAAGACTTCTATAACTTGGAAAATTCCAAGGGTTTAGAGGTTACCTTCCAGGAGCTGGGACAAAAGCCAGAACTCTTTTTGGATAAGATTAATTCTTGATGATGATGATAATAATAATAACAATACAAGCAACAACAAAATCAGTAGTAACAGCAAATGATTAAAGAGCACTTATGACATAAATTTGCATATAGTAAATTGTTTATTTCTCATAATAATCTTGTGAGGCTATTACAGGTGAAGAAACTGAGTCATGGATTAATTAACTTGCTGAAAGTCAAAGATCAAGAAAGATATGGACACAGGATTGGAACCTGGGGAAGTGGTTTCTGAATCTGTGCTTCAACAACGATATTATGTTGCCTGTCTGTAGTGATATCTGAAATTAAATCTGGAAACAGGAGATCAGCATTAGGAGGCAACACTAGATAGAAAACGAGGGCCAAATGTGCTAACCCTCTGAGATCTTATACCTCTGAGCCCACAGGGAACGGTCAACCATGGAAGAGGCTCGAATCTGAGTGATGACAAATGCATGATGATTAATTTCATGGATCCCTAACAACATCTTGAAATTCTGCTGTGTTCCTCTAGTCAGCTTTCTCTTACACTCCTCACAACCACTATTGTAAATGTTCTCCATGCTCCTCTTAATGCACTCAGAAATAGCAGTCAGAAGCCCGTGCTCCTGCTGTAAATGTTGAGAGAAGTGGATTCTGTGATCCTTTGATTTTTTAAACAATGTAATTGCTTTTGAAAAGAGCCTGAGATGTCACATTGCAATCTCCTGTGGAATCCTCTGCCTTCATATCAACTAAATTTCTCAATTTACTGGAGGTAAAACTTGATTGGTCTTTTCTGGATTACCCCAGGACCTAAAGATGATCTGAGGGGTTAGGATGGGAGTGGTTGAGAAGGGAGAGGAGATAGATATTTCAAAGCACCAATGAAATAATTCAGGGTCTACCCTATATCCTTTCTCCTTGCAATCTGTACACTGCACCTAGGAAATGTCTGAGATGCTCATAGTTTTAAATAGCAGCTTTAGTTTTGAGAAAGGAAAGAACATCCCTGACATCTGTCAACTGATATTTGTCCTGGCCCTAAAAACTAGGCCACAGTGTTCCCCACTTAACACAAACAATTTCATAGAATACCAACATCAAATAAGGTCACTGGGTGACTGATGGAATAAGACAAAAATAAAGAGCATTTTCTAATTGTGTTTGAGTGCAGACCAAAACTAGAACACTGTACAACCACAAAAAGGAACAAATATCTCCCTCTCTAGGCTAATAAGAGTGACTGCTGCTGCTGTACCAATTAGCTTTAGCCCTGCTCCATTCCTCCCACCTCCTACATAAAAATTACTAAGGTACTCAATCATAGAATTGCCTTGCTTTCTAAAAGTGCCCAATTCAGAACGTATTTCTTTGTACCTGTCCAAAATCACTCCAGGCAAAAACTTTTAAAATATAAAACAGAATAAAGCTTTAAATCTTTAATAATGTTAATTTCCAACTCCTAACTCAAGCCCTTCCTAACACCCTCTCACTGACGTACTCCACAGTGCCCCATGGTACATGGTTTTCTACACTGTAAAAAGTCAACGAACCCACCTATACTTGATGACAGGCATTTCTCTTGTGGTCAAGAAAAAAAGCAGGTGGGCATTGACAGTCTAAATACTAAATACTAAACTCTAGTTTAGTATTCCTTGTGAAATCCAGAACCATGTATCAACTGTCTACTGCTCGGTCCCAAGGTTTATTTCCCAGGTTGTTAATAATGTGTGAATTCCAAACTGAAACTGAAATGGTATATGTCTCCCTCACTTGCAATCCTTTCTTATTATTTCCTTTAATTAATGACACTACTTTCCACGAAGTTTTTTTTTACATTAAGAGTTTATTTTATTAGAGCAGTTTTAGGTTCACAGCAAAATTGAGATTTACCATATAACCCCTGCCCCTACACATGCATGGACCCTCCCATTATCAACATCGCCCACCAGAGTAGTGCATTTGTTACCATTGATTGAACCTACACTGACACATCAAAATCACCCAAAGTCCATAGTTTACATTAGAGTTCACTCTTGGTGTTGAACATTCTGTGGGTTTGAACAAATGTGTAATGACACGTATCCATTAGTATGGTCCATCAAGTTTTTTCAAGACAGAAATATTGGAGTAATTTATTACTCCATACACTGGCAATGAAAGTCTTGTGTCCTGAGAAAGCCTTCAGTCCCAGGAAAACTGGGACATCTGATCACCTTATATCAATTTATACTTCCTAAACATCTCTTGAATTTAGATAGTTCTCTTGTAGTAAGTGCTATCACCTGAGGCCATATTTCTCATAATATCTCATCTGTCTCCTAGAAAGTTTTTCTCTTTTCATTTCATTATGTAGAGTGAACATGGTAAATATTAAAGCAAATTTCAGTTATTTTCATTTTGATATCCTTCATTCTCCTCATATTGCCTTTAGGATAGCTCCAAAAACCTCTTCATTCTCTATAACAATAACAAGTATTGGTGAACTACAGCCAAATCCAGCCAGGCTGATTTTGCAAATAAAGTTTTATTCAAACACAACCACATCTACTCATTTACATATTATCTAAGGCCTTGCAGGACATTTGGTCCTGTTTAAAATGTCTATTTTGGACAGGACCAAATGTCTGCTCATCTAAGGCTGCTTTCAAGCCTTAATGGTAGAGTTAGGTAGTTGTAAAAAAGAGTTTATAGCACCCTGGCTTTTTATAGAAAGTGTTTGCTGACCCCTGATATTTAAAGTGTGGTCCACAGGCTCATGCCAGTCCACGAACTGTGATAAGATAACTTCAAAAATTGAGAGGAAAGATCTAGAAGCTTTCATAGCAATTTGACAGTGTAATTTCATGTCTGTTGAATCTAATAATTTAAAAAATAAATATTTAAGATTTATTCATTGTTATATATGGAAAAAGAATTGGTCCCTGAAAGATGTGTGTGTGTGTGTGTGTGTGTGTGTGTTTAGAGGGAGAAGGGTTGCTCCTTCATATCAAGTAGTTTGAGAAGCATTTCTCTACCTGGCTCCTGCTTTGTCAGCCTTATCTTGTATCATTTTCTCTTGGCTTCTGCATGTCAGCACTTTTGGACTTCCTTTACTTCAAACCATCCTTTTCTTCTTTACTTCAGGACTTTTAATAGGTCATTCTCTCTCCCTGAATCTCCTACTCTCCCTCCCACCAAACTTTTCATCTGGCCAAGTACTTCTCAGTAGCAACTAAAACATCCCTTCTTCATCAATGTTTTTGTTTACCTCTCCAACTAACTAATGCATATTAGGGAAGATTTCCTTCTATGCATTCATTAGTAATTTATATATACTCTTTAGTAACAACCACCACACTAAAGATATTCATACTATGATGACTAATTCCTAAATAGATAGTGAATTGTAAGTTTGTGAAGATGGGGCCAAAATTTTCTTGTTCACCACTGTATGTCCTGAGTCTGATCTATTTAATGGGTGCTCAATAAATATTTAATGAGTGAGTGAGCAAATATATTAAATAATTGGACAGATATATTAAAAGTATATATTCCACTGAAGTTGAACAAGTGGATGACAATTGGTAGAGGTGCAATGTCTGGCCAATTGGGACAAAGGAAAGGGACACAACCCCTGAGGTTGCTAGGGGAACAATCTTGGACAAGGAGCCATGGAGGGTGGGGTTGAGGATGAGGACTACACAATAAAGCTAAGATGAATGAATAGATAGAATGGAATGGAATGGAAATGGTTACATGAGAATAAAGAAGAAGGGAGCAATTACAATAACTTTATGGCAGAAATAACTTTGTAGGACCTCAAAGGCACCAAAGCCAAATCATTTAATATTAATGCACTGATAATCACTTACTATGTGGTGGCCACTGTTCTAAGTGCTTTTCACCTACTAATTTGCTTAATTGTCAAGCAATGTTATCGTTAAATATTATACTATCCCTGTTTTATAGATGAGAAAATTGAGGCAGAGAGAGGGCAAGTCAAAACAACAAGAGCCATAATTGTCTAAGTCAACTTTCTGGTCAGTTATCTAGTGAATCCAGACAACAGAAGTAATTGACTATCTTTTTTAATCTTCCCTAAATAGACTTCTGTTTGGACTTGTGTTTTCTAAAAAAAAATCAAACTTATCATTCATTTCTCTTCAGTCCACATAGTGCTCTCACTTCTTTGTTAGACATAGCGTGTACACTACGTTACCTGCTTTCTGACACCTCTGACATGTCCAGCTAGCTCACAGCGATCCATTATCACCGCTCTCCTTGAAACCCTCTGGAAGTCATTCGTGCCTGTCCATTGGATGTCCTGGTGGCCAAAGAGGGAGTAAGCTGTCTTTTGTATGATGCCTTCACAAATTCATAATTCTAAGTAATTCGAATAGGTTTTAGAACTGTATTCATTGCTTTTCAGAGGCTTAAATTATTCAATTTATCTAGCTTTGTGTGCTCTCAAATCAATGACTCTTCTTCATAATCTTATTCAGATATACAGACTAAGACCTTAGTGACAAAATCTTAACAAATTTGTCATATTGGTCACACTTAAATGAGTAAATTTATTATAAACACTAGATAAAACAGGATCATTTGATATTTCTTTGCGAATCTACCGGTATTAATAGTGATTATTTTTATTAAATTAATTGAATTGTTATATACTACAAATATTGTCATACATATATGCATATGTATATATAGGTACACGTATATATATATATGTCTATATATTACAAACCAGTCAACAATTTTTGAACTAATATTTCTCAGTCAAATCACTGTAATTTCATCATTTTGGTTGTTACATTATTTTATTTTGATTGTAGAAGAGATATAGAAACGTTATATTAAACAAGAAAAAGAAGTGCACTCGAACTTAGAAACTTAGAGAGATTTTATGATATTTAAAGTATTTTCTTATTGCCCAAGTGGCAATTAATTCTGACACACTAAAGGAAAAATCTATCTTCAGGTTTTAGGAAATATCCTTGACAACAATTCAAGATTAGATATCACTTCCTTCAGGAATCCTTCCTATGGGCCTCAACCGTGGATCAGCAGCCTCTCCTATGTGCTTTTTCTGTAATTTCCCTATAAGAGCGTTCATCATACTTGCGCAAAACATTGGTGAGATGTGGGTGTTCAAAAGGAATATTAAATCAATACTCTTGTGAATAGATGAATCTTGATCCAGATAACCGCTCTCTCTCCTCAATAGTGCCTATGGGAAAAAGGCAAACAGAAAACACAACAATGGCTTATATTTACCTGGCCTTGAGCCACGATGCTGTTGCAGAGTACTATATTGAGCTGAACCGGAGACTGGGAAATAATTCAGAGGCCTAATAAACTTCTTAATTCCCACAGTCTGCTGAAAAGGTAAAAACAAAGAGAATATTTCTGGCATGGCCCAAGTGAGGATCTTTGGATTCCTGGGAAATTTAAAAATTAATTAAATAATGCAAACCAAGTGGGATTTGATACTCTCATTAATAGAATCTTGGCCCAGAACAAGAAAACAGAAGAAACAAAAAAATAAATATTTTCTCACTCCTCTGATTTCGAATGGTGGATTATTGTATCAAAAACAATAGTATTTGCTAGGGCATTGCTAAAATAGTTGAAATACTATCAGAGCATTTACGTAAGGCCATTTTTGCTCAGCTTTCCACTGAAGTGAAATGGAACTCCACTCGTCCATTCATCTATCCATCTCAACTTCGTTTTCCCCTCTGTTGGGAGAAGATGGCACTATTCTTGTGCAGTAAGCCTAAACAAAAAAGTTAGGGCACTAGTATCATGAAAGGAAGTTGTACAAGAGTCATTTGAAAATGTTATTCTCATCTTTTCTTTCTCTATAGATCTATAAAAGCTTTTAAACAACTCTGAAATCTAAGCTGGGAAAATAGACACTCAGGGAAAAGGAATGAATAAAGAAAATCCTTTATCCTTATAGAATCCAAATACTTATTGTCTAGGACACATTAGCAACATGGAGCTATTTCCAATTTGTTTCTTGTATAACATACAAATGCAGGAAAAACTAAACTACCCTATATTTGTTATTATCATTTAGTGAAAACAAATCAATAGAGCAAATATATTAAAAGCAGCTTGCTGAAATTCAATGAAGAGTAAATTATGAATACTTGTCAAAAGGACAATAAAATAGAAGGATGTTAGGAAACTTTCTGACAAACATTTTACTTTTTCTCATATCAAATATTTAAATAATAATAAATATGATCATGTAGTAAACACTAATCAAACAAACATTAAAAAACGCTTAAGAGATGAAATTGATATCAGAACACTTCATTCTGAAAACCATTCATCTATCTCTATGTTTATGATGTGTCTCTCTTGGCTATGCATGTTTTACTTCAGGAAACTTTTTGTTGTTGTTGTTGAGAAAGATTCACCCTGAGCTAACATCCATGGCCAATCTTCTTCCTTTTTTAATTTTTTGCTTGAGGAAGATTAACCCTGAGCTAACATCTGTGCCAATCTTCCTCTGTTTCATATGTGAGTCACTGCCATAGCATGGCTGGTGAGTGGTGCAGGTCCATGCCCGAGATCTGAACCCGCAAACTCAGGCCGCTGAAGTGGAGTGCACTGAACTTAACCACTACATCATGGGGCTGGCCCCAGGAAACATTTTTAAAAGAAAAAAAGGATTAGAATGTGATGAGTATAACAAAAATGATTATTTAGGTAGTATCATTGCCACAAGAAGAGAATGATAATACTTCATATTATTAGCACTCTTTACTTCACAAAACACTTCACATTCACAGAGTCACAATAATTTTGTGAAGAAGGTCATCACAAGTAGTGGCCCAATCTTAAAGATAAGGATATAGAGGCCCAGAGAAGGGAGTGACCTTCATGCAGGGCACTAAGAGATAGAGCCAAGACAAACACAAAGTGGTTTCTCATTGCTAGTTCACTGCCTCTTTTGTGAAAGATTCCATTAGCTAATTAGCAGTGCACAGAATATTTCTCAGTTCTTGTAATGTAAAAACACAGCAAACCAACCAACCAAAAAGTCAATGTCAATATTCCAATACCCCATCTTCTGCTGCTCTAAGGAAATGAATAGACTTCAGGTTTTTAATCTTTTCTATTCTCACAAGGTGCTACAAAATAAACCTTAGAGATGCTGAGGCCAAAGAAGTTTCTTATTCTTAAACTCCCAGAGATGTGTTGGAACAAGTCTTACTAACTGGGTCAGTGGTTCCCAAATCTTGCTGCATGTTAGAGTAATATGCAGAGCTTTAAAATACCCCAGTAGCACACTATACCAATTCAATCAGAATATCTAGGAGTGAGAGGAATCAGTATTTTTTAAAGATCTACAATGAATCAAGTTTGGGAACTACTGAACTGTCTCCAGGAAGTGGTTAGTCCATATGTGGAACCTGGATCACCCTCTCTGTACCTCAGTATCTTTCAAGTTTCCCTGACAAGAAGAATCATCTGGGACTTTATTAAACAACTGATCATCTCCAACTTCTCTCTTGGAGATTCTGATTTAGAGGGTCTGAGGGGATGCCCAGGAATATATACTTTTGGCAAGTAGATCCTAGTGTTGCTTAGCTCAGTGAAGTTTGGGAAATATAAAGAGGTGATTGGTAATAGAAAATTTATTGGAAACCAATGCTCCTTCTGGGCAGAAATCCCATGTGTTTTTCTTAAATTCCTCTATCAGGAGAGAAGACCCTGCTATGAAGAGAAACTATTTTTATCTCCCTATTTTCAAAATAGGAGTATATTATGGGGCTGGCCCGGTGGTGCAGCAGTTTAGTTCGCGCTTTGGGAGCCAGGGATTCATGGGTTCGGATCCTGGGCACCCTCGGACACACTGCTTGTCAGCCATGCTGTGGTGGCATCCCATATAAAGTAGAGGAAGATGGGCACAGATGTTAGCCCAGGGCCAGTCTTCCTCAGCAGAAAGAGGAGGATTGGCGATGGATGTTAGCTCAGGGCTGGTCTTCCTCACACACAAAAAAAGAAAAAAAATAGTATATTAGCTCTAAAACAATACAAAAATTAATAGTATCTGATCATCTTGCTCTTTAGCAGATAAAGAATTCCTGTAAGTACAAAGAAAGTCTTCAGAATTATTAAAACACAACAGGGAAGTCAAAACACTAGACCTGTTAATTTGCATGTTCTGTATTTTTTGGTACATTAAAAATAATAAATTGGTCCTATTAGTCAACACATAGATACAAAATTCTTAGGGAGGGTTTGACTTTGATTTGCTATGTGGTAAAGTGATTGGAAAATTATATAACTCACAAGATCATACAACATTCCTTGTATAATAGTCATATAACTTCACAAATCTTATACCAAGAGTATCGTGATACATGAGGTTTATCATTTTGAAGAGAATATTAGAGAGCTGAACAATAGATGGTGAATTTAGAACAATAATTCTTAAAATCTGGTGCCAGTATCAGCAACATCATTATCACTCGTGAACTTGTTAAAAATGAAAATTGTTGGACTTCTCCCTAACTTACTGAATCAGAAATTCTGGGGGCCAGCAATCTGTGCTTTAAAAAGCTCTGCAGGTGGTTCTAATAGAATGGTAAAATTGAGGACCAGTTATTTAGAATAAATCTTTGTGAATCTGGACCATAGAGGATGTCAGAGTGTAATTTTCCAAGAGGTATAATCACGGCTTCTTTGTAAAAGGAACATGTGTCAAAGATTTTATTCAATGCATTAATTAATGAAGGAAACAGTAAGAGGTAAAAACTCATCCAAAGACCATTTGTGAAATTAGCTATTTATAAGCAAATTAGTATAACATTGCTGGGTTACATAAAAAATTAGTTAGTGTCTACCAGAGCCATAAATTTGGGGCTATCTGTTCCAATAAACAGAAATTATTTGCATGTTCTGTTTTTTTTCAGTCTTCGTTCTCTTTGCTTTTCAGTTTTGGGGGATTCTCTTGGTATATCCTCTAGTTTAGACATTCTTTCCTCAGCCACTTACAGTCTACTAATAATTTCATCAAAGGCATTCCTCATTTCTGTTACAGTGTGTTTGATCTCTAGCATTTCCTTGTGATTCTTTCTTAGGATTTCCACCTTTCTGTTTCCACTGCCTGTCTGTTCTTGAATGCTATCTAATTTATCCATTGGCTGTTTTAAATTCCTTGTCAGATTGTTCCAACATCCCTGCCAGGTCTGGTTCTGATGCTTGCTCTGTCTCTTCAAATTGTGTGTGTGTTTTTTTTCCTTTAGTATACTTTGTAATTTTTTCTTGATAGCCAGTCATGATGAACCAGGTCAAAGGAAGTGCTTTCATAGGCCTTTAGTGGCGGTAAGATGTAGGGGGAGAGGAAGTATTCTATAGTCCTATCATTACATCGACTTTTCAAACGTCGGTCACAAATTATTTTTAAACACTTTTCCAGCTTTGACACTGAGAAGAATTATGAAAAATAAAAATCATTAACCAAAGTTTTAGCACAGACATGGGCTGAGGTTCTCATGGTAGATGCAGAAATCAAATTCTGTCATTCTGTTATCATTGTTTTTGTTTGTTTCAAAGTAGTAACATTCTAGATTTGTTTAGTAATTGCTGTCTTCCATTTGTGCAAAACTGCTTGCTTTTTTCTTCCAATTGTTGAATATTCAATATTTTCCACACACAATATCCTCTCATCTATTGGTCACATAATCTAAGCACTTGATTCTAAGCTTAGAAGGGGACTAGAAAGCTTCTCTGCATGTGGCGAAAATAATCCTCAAAGAGACAATAATGCTTTTGGAAAATGTTGCACTCATGTTTTTCCATTCTACTTGAAAGAAGAGTGAGTTTAGTGGGTGAAGCAAGAAATAGTATATAAAAGTTAGCAGGGGAAACCTTAGATTAAGTCTCTTTTGTTAGAGAATTGTCAACTGGCAGAGACACGAAGACCTGACTCAGTTCTAGGTATTAAGCTGTAGGAGTCAAACATGTATTTAAGTTTTCTCTATTTCCCAACTCAAATCATCAGGATAGAAAACTGGGAATGTAGGGACATGGGACCAAAAGCCTTGTCAGAAATAAGAAGTATATATGGTGTCTTCAGGATTATATTTTCTCCACAATTTGAAGACATCAAACAGATTTCTAAATAGTAACTTGGAATTTAATGATTTTAGATCTGTTTTCATCACAGCTAACATAAAGTGTTTGGAATACTTAAATTTCCATCAGCCAGCATTATATACACACTTTTCTACGTATATTTTTCTCTTTTTCAGTTTTGAATGTAATTAATCATGTTAGGGTTTAATTCCGGCTAATCTGCTATTTCTTTTTTTTTTTTCTGAGTAACTTGCATTTGAAGCTTTGAGGGCTATGTATTTTCTTTTCCATAAAAGAAAGAGCCTATCTTGTACTCTACTTATGATCTTCATTGACTTTGAGACAGTAGATATTTACCAATAGCCTTTTTTTGTATAAAGCTTTAAAAATTTCGGTGAGATTGGAAATAAGTAACAGCTAAAATGGCTTTCAATTAAAAAAATCTAAATAACTAATTCAAATGTTTTACTTTTCTTTTTTTTTTTTTCCTTTCAAAAGAACTTTTGTGAGTATCAAAAGATTTATGTTGGAAGAAATATGGAGCTTAGCTACATCAGAAATTAGATCTATATCAATAAGGATATCGAAGTGTTTTATAGATAGCATATTACATGAACAAAAGCCCTTGGTAAAGAAAACTTGCTATCTTAATGAAAAATAATATTTCTACTATCTGTATTTTCTGGGACAAATCTTTTCTATAAATTACTACTTTATCTATTATGAGTAAATTCAGATGTTCTCCTATTGCTTTCATGAATATTATGAAATTTTAGCGTTATTCTCATTATACTCAGATTTCTGATTCAATACCCTTTCCCAATGGGAAAAATAGCAAATATTAGACATATGGAATATATATAGCTATAAAAGAAATAAATATTCTATGTGGAGTGAGCATAAATAAAACATATACATTGCAGGCAAATAGAGATTATTCTAGATAATTGAAGAGTTTGAAAGAAAAGAAGAATACAAGAAGTCAGATCACTTAAAGCTAGAAGTAATTAGCAAATATCTGGCTTGAGACAGCAAAGGAAAGGGGGAATGACAAGAGGGAAGCAATTAAAGAAAGAAGAAAGAGAAAGAATATAATGCTCTATTCAAATGTCTTCTCTCCATATCTCAACAAGTGTTGTACTTTACTTCCATAATATCCCATTCATATTTAGCCCATTCTATAAATGACCCTACCCTCAACCAGAGCTTAAGACTCTGAGACTGAATTGGTAAAAGTGGGATGAGGGCCTAGCTGTTGTGACATGCCCAGTTGAGTCTTACACTAGGTCTCTGTATAAGAAAGGGTCCTTGTTCGGCTATCAGAGCACATGGGTTAAGCAGATGGTGCCAATTTTAATCTGGGTCAAGGACCAGTGTATAAGATTTCTTACACACCTTTAGCCTCTGGAAAAGATATTTTGCAAACCTTGAGCTCCTGTCTGAAATACCATTATATAGAGATATTTTCCAGAGCAAATATTGAATCCCTGTGCTGGCTATAACAGCACTAAGGTTCCCACCACTCTCTGGAGGAGTAGAAAGTATGCTTAAGATATGGGGCAGCCTGATTTCCAACCTGCTGTGGCAAAGCTATGTGAAAGAACTTAATCATTAGGGGACATTACAGGCCTAATATTAAGAAATAATAATCATGATTTTAAAAAGAATAAACACCTTAAATGTTTCAGTTAATCAGGCCCTGTTCTAAGAAATTTACCATGTACAAACTCATTTAACTGTAACAACCCTATGAGATACATGCTAATAATTTCCTCATTTTACTGCCATGGAAACTGAATTTTTCTAAAGTCACAGAGCTAGTAAGAGGTAGAGTCTAGATTTTAAGAAGGGAGTCTGGGGACAGAGTTTTTACCTTTATCCACTACACGCTACTGCCTGTAATTGGGAGTTTTATAAACAATTGTTGATGGTGAACATAAAGGTGGTCTTTAAGTACCAGGAAGGGTAGCTAGCAAATTTCATATAGAAAATGGTGTAACAGTACAGAATTGTATCAGCTCAGGATAAAACTGATAAAATTAACACCAAACAAGTCATCAATAGCAAAGAGGGATTTATAAGCAGCAGCGTGACGCTAAATGTTAGCAATCAACACACATACACATGCACACCTACAATTTGTTATAAATTTTACCGATATAAAGGAGGTATAGCACATGACTCAAAACTAATAATAAATATGCAATATTTTTATTGTGAATTCCATATAGCCAATTGAATCTCACGAAATGCTTTGTTGATTTTTCCCAAATTCATGTATCTGTAGGCACCCTATGACTGCAGTTCAACCATAATTTAACAAATGGAATTGTATCTCAATCTACTCTTTTCTCATTAATTTTATTGTCTTTAAATATGATGTATGATTTACTACTAAACTATTCCTGACCTTCATATAAATTATATTCGTTGAATTGAAACTACTTTCGTCATCATGTATGTATGTCATAACTTCACTTACTTCTTGATGATGTAAACAACTGCTGAATCAGATAATAGTTTTCAAATATTGGAAAAATATTTTCTGAATTTTTTGTGCTCTTCATAATGTAACAGCTAGAGACATACACTTTTTTTTTTTTTTTTTGGTGAGGGAGTTTGGCCCTGGGCTAACATCCGTACCCATCTTCCTCTGCTTTATATGGGACACCACCATAGCATGACTTGACAAATAGTGTGTTGGTCCAAGCCCGGGATCCGAACCTGCGAACCCTTGGCCATCAAAGTGGAGCACACAAACTTAACCACTACGCCACCAGGTTGGCCCCTAGAGACACACTTTTAAACTAATTTTGCATTATTAACATTTTCTCCATCACTTACTTAAGTAAACAATCAACAAAACAACCTATCAAGTCCTAATTGGTACCTTTGATTTCTACTCTGTAAATGCTCTCCCACCATGGCCAATTTAAGCCGCTAATGTGATGTCACTAAACACAGAATTGGGAAGAGATAGGCAATAATACATCATTACGATAATCCTACCATATAGATACAGTAGATGTAAATAAGAGTACAAACAACAGTAAAATGTAGTACAATAATTAGGAAATGATGAGTTGTGGATATTTATTACCTTTGTTTTTAGAATAATCTATTTAATTGTAAGTTTATAAAATTCAATTTTTAATAATGGCTGTGTTTAAAAACAGGCTTACAAAATTCCTGTGAATATAAAAATCAACTCTTGCAAATCAGCATGAGTTGGCTCTGGCACAGCACTAACGAGAATAGCAAGACCTAGAAAACCCAAAGGACAAAGAAAGCAGATAAGATAACAAGAAACATCTGTCAAAACTGAGGAATGGGAGAAAGCAAGGTTAAATATCAGAGTGATGCTAAAGCTAGTTTCTATTGCCCTTAGAAGAGTGTGGTGAGGAGGAGTGGAATCCAAATATTGGACCTTGGAGAGAATGGCCAATTCCTTTCTGGATTATATTCCTCCCTGGGCACTATTTTGGACACCCTTGCTGCCAAGAACCAAAAAACAACTTTCATACCTTCCTCCTGAATCAGAATGTTGGAATCTTTCACAGAGGTGCTGTCCTAAGGGGCCAGGAGCAGTGGAGATTGTGTAAAAAAGAATGGGTTGACGTGAGAAAGGAATATAGAGAATTGTTACTGTGTTGATAAATTCAGCTCCTGGCAGTGAAGCCAAACCTTCAAGCATGAAATAAAACTAGATGGCATATGGCTTATGTATGGCAAAATTAATGTATTCTCCCACACCAAAATGAGCATTATTAGGGCAAATATTTGTCTTTTCTGTTCACTGCTCTCTTTCCAGAGCCTCGAAATTAAAAAGCACCTGGAACAAATGCACACACAAAGACAGGAAAGCCACACCTGGGCTCTACCTGGCTCCAGCTGGATTTTCTCAGCATGTGTGATATTTCTCAGTTATTGCCTCCCATCCTTGCATAACATCACATGGTGATTGACCTTTACACATCTGCGTGGTTGGCTTCTCTTTTGTAAAACAGTCGATGAAGGTGGAAGAGGTTCCAGGCCTGACTTGTCAAACCTGATTTTGGTTCTCAAGTCTGTCACTTACCGTGTGACATTGAATAGGGCACTTCGCTGCTTTCAGCCTCATCTTCTAATTGGACATTAAGTATGACTCTCATACTTGTCATTATAAAATGATATAAATAGCTTGACATGGTGTCTAGTAGGTAAGAACTCAGTGAATGACAACTATTACTATTACTGAAACTGTCCACCGAATGTGTCATTATGTGTGTGTATATGGGTGATTTTTTTGTTTTCATTTTGTTGTTGTTTTAATGTCAGGGCTTGTATAGTTAACAGGATTCTAGTCGATTTGAAGCAGATGGAATGTGTTACTTTTCATTTTTTGCCTAGGCCAGATCTTCACACATCTGGACGGTAATCTTCCACAGTATTCATAGACAAATAGAATTGTCAGACATGGACATGTCAGACATGTCAGACATGGAATTGTCAGATTTTAACTAAGAGAGTCATATTGGAGAAATCAGCACCCACTTGTCTGAGCTGGCCCATGATGGGCATCTTCTTTTCCTCCTGACCTTGACACTCAGTCCTAGGTGCTCTTCTCTTCTTATTCTACATCCTTTCTCTTTGTAATATCATTTACTCCCATGACTTCAATAACCACCTGTTGATCCTGACAACTCAAATATATCTCCCTAATCTGCTAATCTAACCCACATAGGTAAGTAAGAGCTGTCATTTACTGAGTTCTTGCCCTGCTAGGCATCATGCCAAGCATTTTATATACATTATTTAATTTTATAATTACAAGTATGAAAAGTATATTTTTATACCCAGACACCTCAAACTCAACAGATTCTAATCTGAATTTATGATTTGCCCATATCAAACTTACTTTTGACCCTGTGTTTCCTATGTCTGACTTTTTTTTATCAGACTGGTGTGGCATGAAACCCAGAAATCATCTTTGACTCATCTCTTTCCTTCATTCTTAATAATCGACAAACATTAAGATCTGCTGATTCTGTCTCCAAAAATTTCTTCATTCCATCTATTCTCCACCCCTAGTCCAGGCCACCTGAATTTCCTGAATTGTTACAATGGATTCCTAATGATCTCTTTATTTACAAACAGATTTCTGTACAACTGACAAAATAAAATCTTGAAGACACAAGTCATGTTCCATTGTTTCCTTATTTAAAATACATCAATGACTTCCCATTATTAGGGTATAAGGGACAAATCCTTAACATGGCAACAAAGTCTTGCATGATTTGACTCTCATTTCCTCTCAAGAGCCCAGACTCATCTCACATTACTGGGCCCCAAATTCTAGCTGCCCCAGTCATACTAAACTTATAGCACCTCTTTATTTTCCATTCATCCTTCAAACCTTACCTTTAACGTAATCTCCCCATGAAGTTCTCCTTGACCTCACCCCATCTAAAATTAGGTTATTCAGGATATTTTTATATACTTTCATGGAATAGAATATTTTGCTTTTGTGACATTCCTAATATTTTGAATTGCTGATTTAGTATCCGGTTTCACTACTAGTTGTGAGTTCCCTGATGACGGATGCAGTGTCTATCAAGCTCATCATTATAGCTCTAGTACCACACACCCATCACATCTGTCAGAGAGGGCACTTGGTCAGTATTGCCTGACTAAACTGGACAAGCTGTTTTATGCCAGACTAGTAATATCCTTTTGCTTGTTCTCAGTTACCTGACTAAAGTAGCATTTTAAGAATCTTATTTATTTCCCTTTCTTATTTTTTCATTATGGAAATTTTAATCATACACAGAGACAATAATGAATCTCCATGTGCCCTAGCATTTATCTTTAATCTGCAGAATAACCACAGTATGGTTGATACAGCAACTGGATGTAAACAAAGTCTATTTCAACCTTCTGAACTTCAAAAGGCTGGAAAGATAAGAACGCATGTCCCAGATTCCTAGTACTCTTTCAAATATAGTTGCACATTTGATTTAAGATCTGCCAATCAGACACACCCCCATGAATTCTGAGGAAAGGTGGGCTACAAGGCATCCATTTTGTGGATGTGGACAACAGCAGAGAAAGCATGGACATGGATCCCATGACTATAACCCAAACTTCCTGACTTTACGGCTTACTGATGTGACAGTAAGAGCAGATTGCTTGGAGGCCCAGTCTGTGGTGTCACACGGATGGAGAGTCATTCCCATCAGCTAAGCCTAGAATCTATTTCTTCAACTCTCCTAAAGATTCTATATGTCCTTTATCAACCTGTTGTAAGTCTTTTTCTGCTCAAATGAGCAGGAGTAGATTCTGTGCTTGCAACTAACCACAGTCGTGGTTGCATGAGATCCTGTAGAAAAATAAAGGCGTTTGTCCATGGCTGTACTCAGCTGTGTGCCCTAGGGAAGTATAATTCAAAGGAAGGGGCCTCAGTGCCAAGAAAAAAATGTTCATTTTCAGGATGGCAATCAAAGATAAACAATATACAGAAAAATAAGCTGCATAGTGAAGAGAAAGGAAAACATTCAGGAAGTATTTAAGACTCAATAAATCGTCAAACTAAAAGAAGATATCTGATATGATGCAGGTGGGTCAAGGGCTGACTCAGGATGTATTTTTTCAGAAATTTTACTTATGTTGTGTTTGTTATGTTCTATGAAACAGAAGCAGATCTTTAAAGCCAGAAAGCATAATAGATTTCCTTATGAAAATAACCCTCTAAAGATGCTACCACAATGCTTTTTTCTTCTTCACCCGGAAGTCGTCTCTATTCCCACCATAACTGCTTTCCTAGTCAGTTGTTACAGGCTGCTACTGATCTAGCCAGGCTTGCCCCTTTCCAATCTACCACATCATATCCATCTTGCCTCACACATTGTAGGACTTAGGCAACTATTTGGTTAATGAATAAATAAGAATGACACTTTTTGCCACATGGCAACACTGTTTTTCTTCCTATCCATATTGTGTTTTCCAAAATTATTGCACATTGTTCAAATCTACTCTAAACCCTTCAGTAGACAAAATATTAATAGCACCCATTACAACCTTATATTCCAGAAGAAAAAAATGAGAAAGCAACTAAGATCTCGTGAATAGGAAGTTCTTTTTAAAGGATGAAAATTAAACCACTTTTTAAAGTGTTGGCTTAACTTTGTTACTTGCTTTTCAATCAATGAAAAATTTTGCTACAACTCTTAGGTGCTGTCTTTCAACAGTGTGGCTTCGCCTTTGTAAAGTTGAAGCTGTGCTTCTACCAAAGCTGCAACTCCGCAACCTGCTGTGCCCAATGATTCTGCAATAAGTACTCGCAATTTGCATGTAATGACTTCTCTGAGTACAAAAACCTTAATTCTCTGTTATTTTCAAGTTCAATTTCATTAAATTCAAAATTGATTTTTAATACACTCTATGAATGTGCTAAAAATTCCCAAGCACTTTGAAAACTTAAGAGCTCACCAGGAAATACATATTTTCTGAAATGTATGCATCTTGGATTGTCTTTTTTCTTAGTTATTTCATGTAATGTATTACCTATAACTAAAAGCCAAAATGGTTAATAAAATATTTCCAGACTCTTGTTCTGATGGCTTTTGTTGAATAAGGCAGAGAATTCTACACCCTGTGCTTCCAATGGTTCATTGAACAAGAAAAATGGTCACCAAACTCCACCCGATGCTCCTGCCAGAGTGCTTTAAATGAGTCAGAAGGCACAAACTCTTAAAGAGGGTAAAAGATAATTTCAAGAATGGTGCTTAGGAGAGAGTTTGTGTGATTTCTTTTTGCAAAGAATTTCAGCTCCTCTATGAGTTTCACACAGACAATCAAGAAAAATCGGTGGTGGGTATTTCTCTTCTCACCTCCTCTGCTGAGAGCATCTTCACTGAGGCTACTTGGAATTTTGTGGGGGAAAGGATGCATATATTTTTTCTGTGTCCGGGATATGGATCATGAGAGATTACCACCTGGGGCAGGTTGATTCCTGCCCGTGAAAACCACCTGGTGGGTCAATGGGCTAAGAGGAAATCTGAAGGAAGCTGACCGCTGCCAAATAAAGAGGAGCGGCAGACAAGGGAAAGAAAGCACCACCCTCCTCCTAAGGAGTTGCAGTCAGACAGGCCAGCAAGGGAGCCGTTGGGGAAGCCATTAATCTTCTCATGAAAAAGAGAGGCAGATTTCATCCTCGGTCCGTCTTGGAGAGCATGAAGCCAGCTTCATGTCAGCCATTTCAGTCAAGTATGAGCTTTCTGCTGCTCTATCCTTTTCTCACTTTCCACACTGTATCCTGGGAGTGGCGAGTAACTGCAGCTGGTGAGTGAGAAAGGAGAAAAGTTACAAAGAGGGAAGAAGGCAACCACAGTACCTTCCCTAAGAGCACAACCTATCTTTTCTAGACCGTAGCTGGGCACAAGGAGGATGGTAGGAAAGAACCTTATTTTTGAATAAAGATTGAAATATCACTTAATATATTGGGCTATGTTAATTTAGACTATGTTCTAAAATTGAGAGTGACCCTAAGCTTTTCTTTTATCTAAGTGTCATCGGTAAATTCATGGAGCCTACTGGGACTCATCTGGTGACAGGGGAAAAACTTTCCCCACTATACAAATTTTAAAAGGAGAATTGGAGACAAAAATATAGTTGTATTCTCATTCCCATCTCACATGTTATGTACATTTTGAAAGAAATCTAGAAAAATATGCTCCAAACAGTTGGCAGAACTTATAGGAGGAGAATTAAGGAGAATTTTTTGCTTTCTACATTATTCTTATGTTTCTAATTATTTTTGTAACACTTGACTTTAGTATGGCTTTGTCATTAGAAAAAACACTAAGATATTTTTAAAAGAAAGACTAGGTGAGTAGTGGGGAGAATTGAAAGATGTGGCTGTATTTAAGGAATATTTACCCTATAGCTTCCTCTTTTGTGTTCTCTATTTCTATCTCTGATAGCAACACCCATTGACCATCCCCAAAAAACTTGAAACATCCACGACTGTCACCTCTTCTTTAGCCTACTCCCTCTACATACAGTCAATCACCAATTACTAGTGATTTTACCACTTAAATATTTCTTCAAAGAGATTTCTTCCTCCATATTTTTGGTGTCTCAGTCCGAGTTCAGGCTCATATCTTCACATCTCACATTCAGACTTTGAAATGTGTTCCTAACCGGTCTCCACGACTCTTGTCCCTCTTTCCTGTAATCCACCCAGATGTAAGACAAATACCCATAAAGTGAAAATCTGGCCATGCCATTCTCTAGCTTGAGCTCTTTCAGGGACTTAGTCTAAAGAATAAAGTCCAAACTCCTTATGATGGATTACAATAATCCATTGCTCTATAATTTGCCATATATATATATATATATATATATATATATATATATATAATGCATTCCTCTTCAAGCCTGATGTGGGTTCTTGGCAAGGCTGTGCCTTAACATGAAGATCCTAATAATTTGTCTATATATGGCTCTTTCAAATTGAAAGAAAACAATTTGACAGCCATCCAAATTTTATATACACAAAATATCCATTATGCGGCATACAATTAAGAGACATAAATATCAAGTTTGATGATGATTCTGCCAAGATTTAATCCAAACAAATGTGTACTGTGAATATTGTTTTCTGATGGGCCATTTCTCCAGAGCTATTTTTAAAAATCAAAGCGGATTCTCCCTAGATAAAGTCATTTATTATCACACTTTAATAATTTTAAGCAGCAATCTCTGGGATAACTCTAGGAGGAGTTTCTTTTATCTCGTTAAGTAAGGGGCAGCATTGGTGATTATGTCTTAATTTGCCTATCAAAACTTGTCTTCATTTTTGCGATGTAAGCTGAATTACCATTCATCAGAGCTCCGTAAAACTTACACCCACCCTGAGAATCATTGTCCCTGAATCAAACTGACTTCACAAATGATTTAAACAAGGGAATTTATGAGGGAGAAAAAAAACGTTAAAATGGTATGAAGTACTATTTAATATGGAGTAAATTTCTGAGACACGATGAAATTATATTTTTCCTTTTATACTGATCTGTGGGAGATGATTTCCCTTGAAATATATAATATGCATGAAAGATTTCACTAACCTGGAAAAGGACTGCTTTCAAAATACAATCAAGCCATTCCAGAGAGACTAAAGGCACCACATTCTCCCCAATCTCTCTGGTTATCTGTGATGATCATGAGGACGACTAATTTTGTTCCTCTCCCAATCTGCCTAAGACTCTCTCAAGAAATAATCAATCTAATCTGTTGCTAATATCTGAGAAAGAGGGTATCTACTAGGGGAATGCAGGGGCAAATTCATTTTAGAAAGTCATAAGCCATCTCAGCAACTTTGCAAATCTTGGGAGTTATGTCTTCAAGACTTTCTTCTCCTGTCCTTTGATCTGAAGCCTGCATTTCACCATCCACAGCTCTGACACGTTTCCTCTGAAACCTTTCCACCAGACATGCGGGTACATCATTCTGTGGTAAGGTATTGAGATATCTCTTCTGGCCTACGTGCACCGTGAAAAAAATTACTGAGACACTAAGGGCACTGTGACCCAAGAAAGTTAGAAATCTGAGAAAAACTACATAATTTCCCAATCTGGGTCCTGAAAAGAAAGAACAGAATCTTATTGAGGGTTGTAAGTTAAGACAAGGTATGGAGAGACTGGGCCATGAAGACATTATATATGCAATGAAATTGTTTGTAGTGGTTGCTAAGGCCTAGGATGAATGTGCCCTTCTCCAGAGGGGCTTACATTGTCTTTGGCTGGATATCTATATGTCCTCCCCACCCTCTACCCTTTTCTTGAGCCTTTTGAATGAATTTTCTGTTCGTTCTATTTTTTTTCTGTCTATTGATTTTCAAACTTTGTATTTTTTTCATCATTTACACCTGACATTTTAATGTATATTCTCAAATTAAACTCTAAATTTGATCAATATTTTTATCCTCTTCCAAAACAACAAAAATTCTTAGAACACTTTCTTCTCACTTCCTCCTCATTAATATTAGATATCTATAGGGGAGGAAAGCTTTTCCCTTCTTATTTTCTAGGTTCTTTGGCTGGCCTAATAATTAAATTGACATAAGACAGACTAACAAAAGAAAAATAATTTAATTTAGTATATAAGGAATCCCAAAGATATGGGATTCAGAGAGGTGACCACAGCAGGCAGCTTTTATAGTTTTGAGACAAAGGAACAACAAATTTGTGAAGAATAGACAAGACAAAGAAGTTTGGGCTTGAGGTAGTAAATTAGTAAAGAAGCCACAGATTTGTTTATACTGTCTTCTTGGCCCTGAGTTCCCTGACTCTGGTGATAAAAGGATGTCTCTCTCCTAGTACAAGGCGGGTACCTTTCACATGGGAGATTCATCTCTAATTTTAGGGGGAACAAAGGTGAATTAGAGTGTCCTTCCTGCATTGGCTGTTTCTTAAGTAACTTTAAATCAAAATAATGGCATATTTTGGGGTGGCCTGCCTTGAGCCCCATCATATCCATGATTTAATTCTATCTTTATTTTTATTAACTCCACAAATCAGACATTGTATTTTTATATAGTCATTGTTTGTTTAGACTTATAGTATCTTCAACACTTTGAAGAAAATTCCCCACTTTATGTTATGATTATTTTCCTTTTGTGGTTACCTTTCTTCTTCACATATACACTTTAGACATTTCTTTATTGGAGTCAATTGGTAGTAAAATTTCTTAATTTTTATTCATCTGTACCTGTTTGATTTGACCATTGTTATAGAATAAAATTTACGATGTTATGAATTCTAGGTTGTTAGCAGATATTTTTGTGTATCACTTTTAAAATAAATCCCACTATCTTCTGGCTTTTAAATCTGTTGTTAAGAAGTCAACTGTCAGTCTAATTTTAATTTCTCTGTAGGTAATCTGTCATATATTTCTATCTCCTTTAAGACTCTCAAAATCTTTGGTGGTCCTCAGTTTACTAACACGTGTCTAGGTGTGGATATCTTTTTATCTAGTTTGCTTGGGACACATGATTTTCCTGGTTCAGATAATTGATGTCTATCACTAATTATAGGAAAATTATCAGCCATTATATATTTTTTAATGTTGTCATACCTCCTCAGGAACCCTCTTTGGCTTCAGGTCAGAGCTTCTAATTCTATCCTTCACATTTTTTTAACTAGTTTCTCAAATTTTCCTTCTCTTTCTCTCTGTGCTGCCTTCTGTGTAATTTCTTCAAAGTCTATTCCAGTTTGGTGTGTTTACTTTTTCTTTTTCATCAGCTATGTCTTACCGATTTTTAATTTTTAGAAATAATATTTGATTTACCTCAAATTTGTCTTGTCATTTTGATAGACTCTTTGTTCATGTGCTTGTTTCCTACTTTTGTTTCTCTAAAGCATATCAAATAAGCATATTTTAAATTGTTTTTGTTCATTATATTATCTTCAGTCTTTGCTGGTTTGAATCTGCAGTCAATTGATTCTGTTTATTCCTGTTTATAGGGTTTTTAAAAATTTTTTATTTTTTTAAAATTATGAACTCATCACTTGTAACTCTTTATATGGGAATTCTTTAAGGACTGAGTTTAAAATAGTTTCATCCAAAGAGGATATTTTGGATGTTGCTCCAAAACTACTGAGTAACAACAACCTCTAATTCTCATATTTCCTTTTGGCCTCTTACGTTGTATGAATTCTGGCCCAAATCTTTGCAAGTGTAGGATTGTCACTGGGAAATCTTGAGAGAAATTCTTTCTGTTGTTCCACTTCACCAGAGTCAAGACTGATATAAGCATGTATTCCAAATCTCCCTCTCCAGTGAGGAATTATTTTTAAAGTCGACTTACAATGATCCAGGCTTTGTACAGAGGTTCCAGTTCAGTCTCTTACCAAGCTCAGGGCCCAGATTTTGTGAGCTTTCTTTTTAACATATGGTCAATGAAACCTAGGTGCTCTGCACATGCTCTAGTCAGTGCTAATTTGTTTCTCTGTATTAGCATTTTATAATTTTTACTGCCCAAGCAATATTTAATTCTCTAGGATAATGAGAATGTGCTTAACCTTGGGATTTACTACTTGATAGAGCCCAGATAATACAAAGGTACATACTAATGTGTAAATTTCTGACTGATATGGGAGATATGAAAAATAACATCAAAGATGTTGGGTTTTCTTGCCCTGTTAAACATTAACCAGTTTTGTTTCTTAACCAGCAATCTTATTCTAACTTTTTTTTAACATGCTCATAAATACTCCATTTCACTGGTTCTCTCATTAATGATATAAATATATTTCTATGTGTGGTTCTTTGAATTTGTATGGGAATCATGCTTTCACCTGTTTGAAAATGATGTTTTAACAAAAGCATCCTTTCCATTTCGTTATTCACGGTTTGTTTTTTTTAGAGGATTAACAGTAGCATTCTGTTCCATTTCTTCAAAGAGAGAAGAATTATACAACACAACACAAAACAAAAATATTGGTATAACGTGACTCACAGCTTTTTGCAAAAGCAGCGTTTGTCAATCCTACAATAGTTTATAGACTAACTTTTAATTTTCCTAACAGAAAGTATTTTAACAATGAGAAGGACCACACTAAAGAATAGCCCAGCTCACTACTTTTGCTAGCTTTGAAGTGCATTGTTTAGGATCATCCAGGTAAGTAGTGTTAGAATTATGAACAAAGCCCTGGTTTTCTGATTTCCATTCCACTGTACATTCATTATAAGAGTTTTAAAGTAGTGATTCTGGAGTTATCTGAAAGTGTAAGACTGTTAAATTTTGAGTTACTTTTCAATACAATTATTCTCTAATGCGGTGTGTTATAGCACTACTATAGAGAGCATTGGCTCCCTGTCTGAAGAGCACAGCATCTAATTTTATTTGTGCAATGCTTATGTCTTTAGTGGGAAATATTTTACACCATGTCTACAGTAACTACTGTATATTGAAATATGCTTATTGGTTGCTGCTTTTGCTGCGTTAAAAAAATGCATTCCTCTGAGTCACGCTTCTGGTCTACTAAATGCCAATGCTTTTGGATATTGAAATGTTTATGACACTAAATGAGGTGTTTTGCTGCAACTGATTAGATCAGTGCATCTGTTGCACATTTTAGATCACCTCCTTTATGACAGATTTATTGAACAGCGCAAGAAACTTGGCATGAGGACACTTGAATGCATAGATGCAAATGGAAAGTTAACTGTGGATGTTGTAAGCCTTAATTTTGATGATATTTTATATAGAAGGAAATAAAACTCTTTTAAAAATACAGATAAAAGAGCAAAATTTTAAAGCTTCTGTAAGCTACCAGATAAAGTTTGTTATATTTGTTTAGGCAAATGTAACAACAATTTTGTAGCTCACAGAGATTTTATTTTATTACTTAGATGGTTACACTTGAGCTTCATCTGAATTTCTTTTTCTGTACTTCATCAATTTCTATCACATGAACTTCCTATTACTACTGTCGTTTGCCATTTCTATGCTTTCCACCTAAATGTTTGGTCATGTTTTATTATCCTAATTTGTTTACCCTTCACATTTAGTTTCCATATTTTATAAATATTTTTCATTTAGACTTACTAGTATGCTTAACTCTTTGGCCTTTCCTGATTTAAGCAATTCTAGTTTCCTTAAATATCTGATTCAAAGACAAAATGGAAAGAGAATCCAATAATGATTAGTGACTATGAAGCTCTTTTATTTGAGCTGAAGACATCAGCTTCATAGCAATAAAAGCTCCTCTTCATGATTAGATTTAAGAGTACAAATGGTGATTACTTGCAAGAGTGTGATTCCCAAGGAAGCAGCACTTGACACTCACTTTTGGCCCATTATCAAAAAATCAGAAAGCACCAGGCATAAACTAAACATTTTGGAAGCTATATTAGAAGGGCTAAGGTTAAAAATGTTTCCAGAGATTACTTAAAATAATTGTGAAAAGAGGTTAGAGAAGTAATGAATAAAAAGAAGCATTTCTGCAATAATAGCATAATTGCTACTTTGTTTTCCATCTAATAGAATTTCAGGCACTTTCTCTCCATCTTTCTCTTGCTCTTGTAGGTATCATAGAGTAACTCTTAAGGAAACTGCAGTGGGATTGGCTGGATTTCGGTCCTTGCCCCACTACTTACTACTTGTGTGACATTTAGTAGGTTACTTAATCTTATCTGCTTAATTTCTTCATCTTTTAAATAATGTAACTAATACCTACCCCATGGTTTGTATGAGAATTAAATGAGATAATATATGTTTGGTAGTTATCAGTGCTGCTTACCAAATATTTATGGTGCTCACCCCTTCTGGGAACATGATAAAATGGACTTTTGTAGTTTCCTTGTGATTGTATAAGGGCTATACAACTTTGAAGTGGCACATGTTATCTCTAGGCCAGAACATTTAATTGATTGCACAAGACCCAACAGAGCTATCTTTTTCTCTATCATAGCAACTGACAACATTTAAAATTGTTACCCTTCTGTTATTCTGTGTCCCTGAGTGACTATAGCAATTGGGGCCCCCTGACAGCTCATGATGAACATGTAGAATAGGTGAATAATAAGTTTTTGTTAAGCATTTGAGTGTTTTAAAACTTTTTATCACCATATAAACCTCTCCTATCATGACAGATACAAATATTGATAGTTAGAAATGGGTGATTCTATTAAAAAACCTAAATATGTGGCACTAGCATAGGGACTGGTTAGTGGACAATGAAGAAACTATTATCAGATGCTAGAAGGATGAGGATCCTTCTTATGAAGTGCAAAATCTCTTAAAATTGGCTCCTGCAATAACATGGAAAGTAGACAATGTCTATAATGAGAATATAGCTTTAGGGTAGGAAGTTGAAAAATAAAAAGCTAGTAGCAAATTTTAGTTGCTGTTGGCTACATTTGACAAGGTATTACAAGAAAGAAATGAGCACAATTGGAAACAGAGATTAAAGAGAATAAAGAACACGGAAATGTGGACACTTGCAATGGTTACAGAGGCAAGACAGGCAACTCCTTCTTATCTTCCACTTGTAACAGCAAACTTGAGAGTTCCTTTGAACAACAGAGACCAATTAGATATCATCCATTCTGCAGGGATCAAATCAAGGTGTGACTAGTTTTCTCATTGTTAAAACCCCTAACTAGAATATAGCCCTCTCCCCAAAATACTTTAAGTTAGACAAAATGGCTGAGGGAAAGGATGAGGGGAGACTCAAAGTATCTGCAATTAAGTTGAAAAGAACGACAAGTATGGCTTTTGGCACAAAAACTGGACTAACATATGTGACTCCTACTAAGTTTTTCAGAAAATTTTACAGTAAAAGAAATCATGAATCTGGGATAAAAAAAATTATTTGTTCAAGACATAAAACAGCCCTTGGATTCTCAATTTTCTAGGCACAGAAAGTGGGCTCAGAAAGTTGCTCAGCCCCCAAGAATAGCATATTCTCCAACACTTCCGATGTGGTAGTAGAGAAAGAAGAATTCTATGGGAAATAGGATGTTACCACAGTCCACCATAAACAAAGGATTGAGAAGCACATCCCAGATATAATATCAGGGGTCTACTTAACGAACGGGCCACATCCCAAGGGTAGGAAGTCATTGCAATATTTGCCCAGCCAAATTTTTGAATTCCTATGAACCAAAAATTGCTGTGTCTCCATTTTTATCCTTCCAAATAGTGTTACTCGAAGTTATCCTGTCCTTCTACAACTGCGGAAAGCAGTTTTGAAGTAACTCTCAATGATCTGCACCTTATTAATATTCATGGCCTTGTGAAGTCCTCTCCCCTTGAGTGTGGGCTGGGCTGAATGACTTGCAAATAGTAGATGGCAAAAGTGTTTGGATACCACTTCCACCATTAGATTATAAGAGTGAGACTTCCATCTTGCTTGCCTTCTCTCTTGCACTCTCATTTGCTAGCTCTGTTGAAAATAGATGCCATGTTTATAAGTACCCATGGAGAGGTCTACATGGTAAGGAACCATGGAAATCAACAGCCAACAGTTTGTGAGAAAACAAGACCCTCAGTCCAATGACCCAAAAGGAATGAATCCTTCCAATAATCACTGAGTGAATGTAGAAGTCGATCCTCCCCCCATGAAACCTTGATGACTATGGTCTTGGTCAACACTTTGCAGCCTTGTAAGATCTCGAGCCAGAGAACCCAGTTAACTCATGCCAAGATTCTTGAGTCACAAAAACGCACAGTGAGATAATAAATGGTATTTTAAATTTTCAAGTAATTTTTCACTCAGCAATAGATAACTAATTCAGATTTTTTATATCAGAGACATAAAAGAAAGATTAGTAGTTTTTTAAATCACTGTGTTTTTAAATCATGATATGCTTTATCCAGATGTCATGTAGAAGCAAGTGTCTATTACTCGGAGGTGTTTGACTTTCAACATAGTTCAATTTTTGAATGAAACTTACTCTGTAAGTAAGATGGGAAAGGAATTAAATATCCAATAACAAGAAGAGAATACTCTGATGATCTGTAGAGCTATTAATCAAATATGTCTGGTTCTGTCCCCTTCTAGGCACAAGGCAGGACTATTTCTTGCCCCTCTGATGATTATGTGGGTCACTTGACTGTTCTAACTGTTAAGCTCTGAGCATTCAAATCTCTTTCCAACATAGAAGTTGAAAATATTTGAAATGGTAGCTGCTTCTTTATCTTGGGTTCCTGATGTAGTGAAAAGAGTCTCCCTGTTGATCTGCAAAGGGAATGTAGCATGAGTGAAAAATAAATCATTCTTGTGGTAAGCTACCGAGATTTTGGAGATGTTTCTTAGTATGGTGTAACGTAGCCTATCCTGACATATTCACAAAGTACTAAAATTTTGCTTTACATAAAGAATAGAAACCTAAAATAAATAGTATTCTTGTTTCTATGATTACTCTGGCATAAGTCTAGAATCTCTAAGATCATTTTAAAATTAAAGCAGAATCTAGACATCTATAGGCAGATTGTAGAATTATAAGACACTTAAAGAAACCACAGAATTTTGTTTTCCTTTATAGTTCTTATTTAGCAAAATAACAATCCATACTTGAAATTTAACAATATTTGAAGAAATTTCACACAAAATCATTCTGAATAGAAGTGTAAAATTGTACAACTACTTTGGAGAGAATTGGGCAATTTGGTAAAGTAAAAAATGATTATCCTCAAAGATCCAAACAGCCTGGCTTCTAGATATCTACAGTTTGTTCCCGTTTGTGAAGATAATTAGCTCCTGATAATTCTTCCATGGGTTAATCTTCTAAATCAAAAACCCAATGACAATTTTATTAAATACTTAACAAAGGGTTCATATAATACACAATTCTGGACATTAACGTAAAAAATAAAAGCAAATACAAAAATCCACCAAGTAAAAATCTTCTGAGACACAAAAATCTCCTAACTTACATTTTGTGGCTCTCTTATAAATGTTTCTTTGGTTTTCTATTTCATTAATTTCTACCCATCTGTATCTACATACTTCAATTTTCTTTAGGTGTAATTTGCTTCTATTTTTCTAAATTTTTTGTTGCAATATGTTATCCACCTGCTTTTTAAATGCATTTGAGGTCATAAATTTCTCTCTACTGATTCAGCTGCACTCAACAAGTTTTGGCAGGTAGTACTTTCCATTATATTTCACTTGAAAATATTTTGCTTTTCTTGTAGTTATTTCCTTAGAATTCTATAGTCATTTTGAAGTGTACTTTTTCCATTAAAATAAAAATGTTTAAATATATTTCAGATTTTTGTTAAATAAAATTTTAAAAAAATTTTATGATTAGTTTATTTAATTGCATTGCAGACAGAGAACTCATCTGTATGATGAAATTGTTTGAAATTTATTAAATTTTAACCTAGATTTTAAAGAATCCATTTATAGTTGAAAATCGTATGTATGGTTTCTATGTGTTGGTAAGGTATGTATGTATGTATATATGCACACACAGACACACACATATATACCGCCACACATATATACCGTCACAGCTTTTGCTAGTGTTTGCTGCAGGACACATCCATTTTTGAAAGAAATTTGTTAAAACTTCTCTTATTTGGTGTTCTTAATTTTTATTCGTGATTCTATCACTTCATGCTTTACATATTTTGAGAATTTTTTTCACATGATACATATAAAATATTGATTTATAAATGCCGTTTCTGGATTTCTCCCTTTACTACTATGTATCCTTTGTACCCACATTTATGCTCATCACATGATATATGATATTTTTATTACTAACTTACCTTATTTAGTGAATATTTGACTGGTGTATTTTAAACCCTTTATATAAATAATTCAGTGTCATTTTTTAGGGCTACCTATTTTAATAATACATATAAATATGTAAGATTTATTTAGCAAAACTTATGTGTCTTTTAATAGATTATTTCATTCTGTTTCTGTTGATTGTGTATATGGCAGTCATGGTGGTCACTGGGTAGATTTATAGGAAGAGAAGTTGCTGCAGGCAACGTAGTTGACTTACAGCTTCCAAGTGCTGCACGTTAGGATCCATCATGGGATTCGCTCCAACATCACCCTTCCCCTGACTGTTCCCAGCCAATGACTGCACATGGTACAGTGTACTGTAGCTGGGCCATCCCTGCCCAACAGGACTCCTCCAATGGATAACTGTTGCTTGAGATATCACCAACGGCCTGCCCACGACTTTCTCAGAAGTACACTATAGTCTGTCTCTCCCAACACAATCTTTCCTTCTCTTGCTCCTTTCACATGGGTTATTCTTCAGATTTAATCTCCTATGAAAACCTCCTTCTTGTTCTTCAGGCATTTCATAAGTAAGTCTCTTGGGTGTTGAATCTTATCCAGGCATCTTGCTTTTTAGAAGACTCAAACTGACGCATGCTACTGATAGGGACTTTTCAACTTCCTATTTGTTTGCCTATTTATTTTCTCCTTTACTACTTCTGGTTGATTTGATCAAGTTTTCTGTATTACAAATTTATTTTCTCCCTGTATTTGGAAGCTCTGACAAGGACTCCTAGTTTTCCCCTAATATCTGTTCTTCTATAGCATAGTAACCCCCAATTGTTATCTGGTTGCATATTTGCCCACCAAAAGCAAACAAGCAAACATTTCTCAGCTCTCTTTAAATGAGAAGTGACCTTGTGACTATATGCTGACTAAAAGGAGATGAGCTGGGGGCCGCCCGGTGGCGCAGCGGTTTAGTCCGCGCTTGGCAGCCCGGGGTTCGCGAGTTCGGATCCCGGGCGCCCGCCGACGCACTGCCTGTCTGCCATGCCCTGGCGGCTTCCCATATAAAAAGGGAGGAAGATGGGCACGGATGTTAGCCCAGGGCCAGTCTTCCTCAGCAAAAAGGGGAGGATTGGCAACAGATGTTAGCTCAGGGCTGGTCTTCCCCACAAAAAAAAAAAAAAAAAAAGGAGATGAGCTGAAGTGGTAATAGGAATTTTCTTCAACATGACCCAAGAAGATAACAATAAAATGAACAAACTGAAAGAAAAAGACAATAATCTTGAATTACAAGGATACTGTCCAAGATAAATATGAATTAAAAGGACAACGAAATCATAATATAGACAACAAACTTCAGAATTGAGACCCTCAAAATTCAGAAGAGGGGTAGACAGAAATAACGAGGCTAAGATGAAAGCTGTAGATGAGGAGAAAAAGATGGCAACCTCAACTAAGAATTATAGATATACCCCTAAAGATGGCACAACCACTAGAAAAAAAAATAATGATGCTAAGTTTTTCTAGAAACATATTTTGAGCTAAGATATGTATATTCCGATAGCAAAGGTTTTTTTATTCTAGAATCATTTGATAATACAATATATCTATGAATTTTCTATAAATAGTTTTAAAAAGATAAATAAAACTATCTTCAAGATAAATATCAATGTGGTATAAAATTTCTCGATAATACCAGATGTTCGAGGATGATGAAGCAGCCACTCCATAATTGTAAAGGAAAAAAATGGTTTAACTCAAAGATTTTATATCTGGCTAGATTATATTTCATGTGCAAAGGCCATCTAAAGAATGAACAGATGACACAGCTCACGCCTATCTAAGCTTTTTGGAAAATATATATAATGATGCAATCCAGAACGCCAAGAAAAGAAACTAAATTACAGTCGTAACAAGTGAAAACATGACTAGAAATTACAGGCAATTAATTTTGAACATGCATTTACATCTAAGAAATTTTTATGTTTACAGAGTTTATAACATCAAAGCCCAGAAGCTAGAAGTGGGAGAAAATGCAAGTTACCTGATATACCAAAGGGATATTAATATTGTTTTACAATATTGCTAATTTTCAGGAAAACATAGTTTGAAAAATACTTTGGAAATCTTAAAGATAACCTGTAATCAAATTGACAAAAATAATCCATTAATCCACTCAAATAATACTAATGCATATTTATTATGTTTTTATTAAATGTCAAATAATGTCCAGTTGCTAGAAAGAACAACATAAATAATATTCATTCTATGCCCTCAAGAATATGACAGTTCAGTGAGAAAAATCAACATAAGCAGTTAATTATATAGCAGGGTATAAATACGCACAGAATCATAATGGGGAACATAGAGCCCCGTTGGAGGATGGTCAGGGAAATTGAGACCACAGAAGGTGGAATTGAAGAAACATTTACATGAGAAACATTAGCCAGGCTAATGTCAATAGGGAGCAGAATTAAAGGATCTTTTTCTAGGTGAAATGTACAATAAAAAATTATAGAGGCAAGAAAGAACATGGTAAAGAAAACAAAATCGAATTGTTGTTACTTACTGGTAAAGGGCAGAGTGACTAGAAATTAAAATGTAGAGGCAAATCAGCAGAAGGTCTTGCATTCTTGAGCTTTATCATGTCCATTATCACAATACTGTGTAGATCTGATGAAATAAGACAGTTCACAAATTAAAACATGTTGGCAAGAAAACAGTAAGCAAAATTGAAGATGACAAAACTAAGCCTGACTATATCAACTTAGGAAAAAACATTCAAATACCTTAAAATGTCAAAATGGGTTAACAAATAAAATCTTACTGCATACTGCATACAAGGTATACCTAAAACAAAACATCAGAGAACCGTAAATAATGAAGGAACGAACAGGAAAATATCTATCAAACAAGTGAACACACAAGCAAGGGTGACAGCATTATTCTCAGATATAATAGAGAATCAATATGAATGGACTGAAGAGTCAAAATACGACACGAGAAAAAACAAAATATATAATGGAAACTTGAGAAAAGAAATAGCAGACAAAAATTAAAAGCAGAAACTAATAAATTGCTGATAGGAAGCAATAGATAACTCTAAAAACTGTTTAGCATTATCACAGACCCATACACTATAATTATTTTCCTTGAATTCTACTCATTAAAAAAAGGAGAAAAACACAAATTAATTGGACACGAGAAATAACACAAACATATATCCATTTATGAGTGTTATCTATAATTCTATACTAAGGAATTTGAAAATTAACTTCTTAAGTTCCAAATTTATATCTCAAGCCCAGACCACACTCCATAAACAACATGTCAATAGCTCACTAAGTCATTCCATTTGCATTCCCAGAGGCAATTCAGATCCCATTTGTTCAAGATGAATTTAGCAATTTATTTTCCCTATAAATCCCCCTCGCCCCAAGCCCATTTCTCTCCCACATCTATACAGCACACTTATCCCCAGATTGTCCCTCCTCCTTGTTTTACTTACTATAGGGACTATCACTGACAGCCATTCAGTACACTTCAGTTTTAAGGGCAGGGATTGTGCCTAGCTTGCTATTTTATCAACAGTGGCTGGCATAACTGACCAGTGTATTATAAAACAAATCATTAAGTTTTTGTTCAAAAAATGTTAACTGTTAAAATAATTTTAAATTGGTAATAACATTTTTCTGAAAGTCAAGTTGGAAGTAATATAAGTTATAAAATTGTGTATATCCTTTATCACTACTTTTACTTCTAACAGTGCTTTTAAAGATAGGGATAACAAAAACATACATGGAAAGATACAGTTTTAATATTTTACTAACAAAACTATGTATACAACCTAAATATACCACAATGTGATAACAGATATAGTATATTAAATATGGTATATCTCTATGTGAAACTTTATGTTGCTATCAAAAGTCACATTTGATGACATGGAGAAAAGGTTCGCCATGTATTGCCAAGCTTTAAAAAAAAGAATATGTATAGCACCATCTTAATTTTTAAATATATTTATTTTGTATATACATAAGAACTATTTTTATGAATGTTTTCAACAAAATCAGCTCCTATAATGTGCCAGTCACTCTGCTAAGTGCTGGAAACACTTGGACGCATAAGACTCAGGCTCCACCCTTGAAAACTAGATATCACTACTGAATTCTGCTTAATTATTTATTAAGGAAATAAGCAATAGTTACATTTAAGCCCATTTTTATGCATGCATGATTGAAACCTCAGTCTTCTTGAAATAGTTCACAGTACTTAGCATCTGGGGAAATGCTCAGTGTCCTCAGTGAATATTAAGGTACTAATTATTGCCTTAGGTCATTACCCATTTGAATCTCATTGACTGAATCCAGTCTCACAACCTCCTAGCTCTGTAACTTGTACAAGTTCTGTAACCTCTCTAAGCTTCTTTCCTCTTCAGAAAATAAAGGGCCAAATAAATTAATATTAGCTGAATCATAAGATTTTTAATAAAATAATCTAAGTATTCAGCATATTGCCTATTATATCATAAGTTCTCAAATGTTAATATTCTCTAAAGTTATTACTAATTCTTAGAAAAAGTGAGGAGGGAAGAATGGAATGTGAGGAGAGATAATCAAGAGCTTCAGTGGGGAAACTTTGGAACAAGCTTTGACACAGAATATGGAGTATTAGATTCTGCCAAGTTTGAGGACAGAGGATATTACTGAAGATTCCTTAGATCATGTAGGGGAGCAGAATTTTCTACTCCAAAAAAATGTGTCTCTTTGGCTTGATTATTTTTATGAACAAAAGACTCAGAAAGAATCTTTGACCTTTCCCTCAACTGCCTAAAAGAAGTTAAGATAGAAGGCGTGTTTCAGGAAGGAGCTATCACCATAGATAACTATAGTATAATATGAACTAGACGTGGTAGACAGGGAGGAACCAAGGAAGGCCCATTTGATCAAAATCCTCTCCGTGCCTCATTGTCTTTACAAGGTTTACCAAATGTTTGCTTTTCTATCTCCATGTGAATCGCGTTCATCCTCTTTGAAGTCCCAAACCACTACCCCCAACATCTTCCTTTGTCGTTAGTTGAAGATAGTATTTAAGGTGGTGGCTTCAGCCATTTTGGAGAGTTACTTCCTTTTCCTGGGTTTCTCCCAGGTATACATGTTATTGAATTTGTTTGATTTTCTCCTGCTATTCTGTCTCATGTCAATTTAATTCTTAGACCAGCCAGAAAAACCTAGAATGGTAGATGAATATTTCTTCCTCTCCTACAAACAAGCGATATTTAACTTTGGCCTTAAAGGCAGGATTTTGCTATGTGAAAAAGTGGATATAAGACATTTTCATGCACAGGTATCACTTTTGTAGATATGGCTATGACTAGATCATATGCCATTTAGGGGAATGTTTTATTTAAAAAAACAGTTTTATGACATCCTTTTGGTTTAAAAAAGACAAATGTTTATGGCGTTGTTAGTGGAAGTGTTGGTTTTCCTTTTCTTTCTTTTTAAAGTTTCTTTTCTCCTTCTTGTCTTCCCTTTCCTTTTTCTTCCCTCCTTTGCCCAAACTTGCCTTAATTAACCTAAACCTGGGCCTAAATAACTGAAGATATTAATAATCCTCTAGAACTAGGAATTAGCAGTGATGATTCCCAGCTGGAACTTATGAAAAGGACTGGGCCAATTTGAGAATTCTTTATGACATGAAACCTGGCTTCAAAACCTACAGCAAATACAGGTTCCTCAAGCTATGGAAAAGAATACTGGTAGTGGTCCCAAGAAAATCACCCACTGGGGAGTCTTGCCCCACCTTTAATACCTACAACTTTTTCAGGAAAATATTTCCTTTGGTGATAAGACTGTCTTCTAAATTAGTTGAGGTCTGGATGCCTCAAGTTAAAAACTGATTGATTCACCTGGTTTATAGTGCAGCAGTTTAAATTTAGGCTCTAAACCTCTTTTGGAAATACAACGTGTGAACAGCTTTTAGCAATATAATTTAAAAGGTTTGATAGATAATTTCTGCTTGGGTTTCACAGCCCTTAAATGCCTGGTCACTCCAGATTAAGAGTCATGACATAAGATTCAATAGCCTCTGAAAAGGAAGATCCCCAGTGCTCTCTCTTTCTCTGGTACAGTCTGAGAGAGGTACCAGAGTTGTTCTAAAACAAAAACATCTGCAGAATTGCTATTTCTCCCATTGTCAGTGGGGCAAGTAATTTTCTTATGGAATTTTAGCTTTCCACACAAAGGCACTGCTCCCAGCTCCACTCTCTTCTCAATCTGGAGCTGTCCTTTCCTGAAATGGGTGAAATGAACCTGGAATCCTTTGCTTGTTTGAGATGGAGATGCAGTAGACAGCCTTTAACCTGGCATCCAATGATCCTTGACTTCAGGTGTTCACACCCTTGTATAATCCCCTCCCCTTGAGTGTGGGCTAGACTTATTGACTACTTATTTCTACCAAATAGAATGCAGAAGTTATGAAATGTCATTTCTGTGATTAGGATATAAAAAGATAATGGCCTCCATCCATATGGACATCTAGCAAAACTCAGAAGGAATAGGGCACTGAAGTAAAATCCCATCATGGCAGGTAGGAACAATAACATCCCTGAAGAATGGAGAGCAGATACAGGTGCAACACCATTATTGCAGGAAGAGGTTTAATTCTGAGCAACTGAATGTGGAAGATGATGAACAAATGTGTTTTAATTTACATTTTGTATGCTTGCCTGTCCTATGAGCCACACAATTTCTTGCCATTAAAAAAGTTGATATATTACTCTTGTAAATCTAGTTCTCTCATCTGTAGAATGGGAAATCTGTTGGCTGAACCCATTTCCAGACTTTTTTGAGGATCAAGTGAAGTAATGTGTGAGGAAGCACATGGAACAGTCAAGAATAATATGGAAATTCATCTGGGAATACATAATGGACAAGGCATTGTGCTAGGTAACGTTTATTGGATTATTTCCAGTCTGCTTATCTCAATTTCCAGAAAGCAAATACCCTGTTCCAACTTTGCCCTCATCATGTCTTGGTTAGTAAAGTTGGATTTAATTCCATTTACCTCTGTGTTCGAAATGCAACCTTATCTTTATCCCTGTTTGGGACTTCATATTAACATGCAATGCCTGGTAGCTGAAACCTCACAGCTACATAAACGGCTGCAAATCTTTAATTTTGTTCTAGACCATGATGCTGCATTGATTCCAGGGCTGTATGCCAGCCAACTGTGACAATTATTTCTCTTTAATTTTCTAATTTCAGTCAGGACTACTTAACTTGCCAGTGAAGTCCATCAGTGTCAGAAGCCAAGGCAGTTACTTATGAGCAGTAATAACTTGTAATAGTTGCGTTAACACCCTGGGGAATGTAGAAACCTCTACAGATTCCTCAATAATTAATACAGATTTTTTTATCAACTTATTAAAGCAAAAAACACATGGGGCCTAGAAGAGAGCTTGACACGTGGTAGGTACTAAAATGTTTGTCGAACATCTAGGAATAAATAAGTAACTGAAAGTTAGTGCATGTACATACATTATTTCCCAAACTGGGATACTTTTGAGAGTCAAAGAGAGATCTAAAAGTGAAACTGACATAAACAGGGTCTGTCCCAGGTAAAACAGGGTGTAATGCTGATGAATATATATGCTTTTGGTGGTCCATGCTTTTTGATTATTAGACAATTATACTTTATAGAGCCCAAATAATTAAATAATATGGACTATTTTCTTTAGGGCTAGTGGTTACTTTGAAAATCAAAACTTGGCATGTAAGATTTGCAGATTTTCAAAGGCAGTTCTAAATTTATTCATCTAGAGGAATATGATGATGATTATAACCGAGCATAACTGAAAATTTGTAAGATATGACTTAGAAAACAATTTATAGAAAGCTTAACTTCAAATCTTTGGACAGTGTGGGATGAGTTAAACATAAATTTGCAAGGCCAGCAAAAGTTTTTTTATATCTTCATGATTAGTTAATTCAATTTGAATGTAGGTTACTAGGGGCTTTATAACCAAATTATTTAGAGAAACAACTGTTCCAGATGAAAAGAAAATTTAATCTTCCACTATAGATGTTTCTTTTGAGGTCTTTATTGGTCAATAAATTTTGTTCCAGGAAAAATAATACAAGCTACTCACTACTAATCCTTATTTTCTTTTTGAAGTATTTTTCCTGTTACACAACTTAGACATTTGTTAGATAAGTTTGCAAGTGAAACTTGGAGGATTGTGTTGGTTTGGGAAGGAATGATATCAGAAACGAATAGTTATTTCAAGACCATTTTGGTAAACAGCAGACTGGATATTACCTAATTAAGGAACGGTCCATAATTTTACTCTCTGGAGGGAAAATATGGCACCTTAGTCCTTTAAATCTTGAAGTGTTAAATATTACTAGTGCCATTGAAATAAGCATTTGAAATTTCACCACCTGCCACTTCATGGTTACAATTTCAAGTGGTTTCCATATTTTGATTATGAAAGGCAGGCACAAGTAGATTTATCAGTGACGTTAACTGTGATCACAGTATGATGACACTTTTCTCTCAAGCAAATATCACTTTTTTCAAAGTCTTAGTTCTATCTCAATTCAATTAATCAGATATTTCTATTGCTGCCTACCTTGCTCTTGCTCTTTAAATTTTTTTTTTGAAGATTGGCCCTGTGCTAACATCTGTTGCCAATCTCTCTCTTTTTTCTTTTTTCTCCCCAAAGCCCCAGTACATAGTTGTGTATCATAGTTGTAGAGTTGTAGCTCTTCTATATGGGACACCGCTTCAGCATAGCTTGACGAGCAGTGAGTGGGTCCGTGCCCAGGATCCGAACTGGGGCACCCCGGGCCACTGAAGAGGAACATGCGAACTTAACAGCTACAGCACCAGGCCAGCCCCAAAATTATTTCTTTAATAAAAGGTATATTAAAAATCTCTACAGAGCAACTTATTCTACTTATTGATTTTAATTATGTATTTTCTGTTTTATAACAACCAGATTGTGCCTATTATTCTTATTGTGGTAGAAAATCTCTACAGTAATATCTCCTCAGGTACTATTGTCTTCTGTTTGCACAGAGAAGTTCAAAACTCTGAGTCATTTGCATGCCTTGAAAATTTCTTCCTGAATTAATTATGACTCAGTTGAATTACTAAATGAGGATATATGGGTAACTTCAAAGTGCTCTGTTTGTTTTAAACTAAAATCAACAACAAAAATTCACAGCATAATCCATATAGTTAACATTTATTTAGCACTTATTCTGAATTAAGCACTATTTTAAGCACCTTATATGTTAAATCAGGCAAACTACATCTCATGGGCCAAATCTCGCCCCACTGCTTGTTTTTATAAGTAAAGTGTCATTAGAACACAGCCACACCCATTAGTTTTCATATTGTCTATTGCTGCTTTCATGCTACTGTGAGAGAGTTGACTAGTTGCCACAGAGAATGAACATATGGCCTATGAAGCCTAAAAAATTTATTGTCTGGTCCTTTATAGAAAAAGTTCACCAATCCCTGTATTAAAACTTTTGATCTCCTTGACAACCCTATAGAGTATCAATCTCATTAAAATCTCTACTTTAAAGATGAAGAAAGTGGGGCAATGAGAGATTAAGTAACTTGTCCAAGATCATATCCTGCTTGTAAATGGAAAAGCAAGGATGTCACCCAAGTGACTGGCTCCACAGTCCCCATTCTCAACTATGCTAAACTGTATCTCAAATGGAGAAGTATATTTGCTGCCTACAAAGGAGCAATTATTCCAACATATTCTATTAACAAAAATTGACTGGGCATTAATAGTTTTGCCCCAAAGCATAAAATACCTTGCAATTCAGGACAAATGTGGAGTGTAAGACTATACCTTTGTCCACTTTCTGTTATTTGCGTGGATTTCAGATAGGAAAATTCACTACATTTTTAATATAAAGCAGAACTTCTATATAGTTCTCTATAAATACTACTACAAAGTCAGAAGAATTTGATATGAATGATATATATCATATAATATATATGAAATTAGGTTGGCCTAAGACAAATAACAGTGAATAAACAGATTATAAAAAGATTCTATAGCCTCAAACATTTTCTTATCTCTACAGTAGTTACAGGAGACATTTAGAAAATGACACTAATTACAGAAGATAATGGATAATCCCGTCATCAGGAACAGAACTTTAGACAATGACTACAGCTTTCTTGGGGGAGATCTTATCACTCTTTAAGCCATTCATCCATACCCAATCCCTTTGGAAAATTAAAATTTTGCACTAATCAGAGCAGGTTTTCTGCAGCTGCCAGCACATGATGGACTTCCCAATAACAGGCGGGACGAATGTTCTTTTTCACACTTGGAGCAGTGTTTCCATGGCAACACTCCCTGTATGCATTCAAATGAAACTTCTCTTTTGCCCTTCAAGAATCATTCCCTTTTCTTCTCCCTACCTAATCTTTTTCATTAAAAATAAGTACCTTGATCTTTAAGAGGCTAAAACCTACCAGTGGGGCCTAGTTCTCCATTTTCCCTATATAATGTTTAGAAGGAAAACACACACACATATATAATTTCACTGGACATTGACTTTTTTCTTTATTATATCACATGAAGAATAGTCAGAACTAGCTTTGGACAAGGAAAATGATTGTGGGCTCAAACTTAACTCTGAATTAGAAACCCGAGTCAGAAACTAGGGCATGTGATTTTTGCAAACACACAACAATACACTAGGAATTCTTGTTCCACCGCCTGAAGGAAGATAAAGTAGAATAGGGGGATTGTGCTGAAAGCAGACTGTGTTGTGCATATTGGAAGTTTTCTTGATTTATCATCAGGTGATTTGTATATTGATAAGGCACAGATTCTGCTGTTAGTAGCTGGCATTTGATAAAGGCATAAGCCATTTCTAGTAAAAAAAAAAAAAAAAAACTCCCTAGGAGAAATCTGAGCTTGAATGAATTTGCCTGGAGAGTTTTACTTCAAAATAACCAAGAGCAAAAAATAATAAATAAAGACAGAAGGACAGAGAGAGGGAGAGAAAGGGAGTTGGCTGATGTGCAAAGAAATTGATCCTTACAGATATCCTCAACCAGAATGAAATATATGTAGAATAAAATGCTGCGATACAGCGCTATTCGATGTGGGCTGAGTGGCGCTGGTCTGCCAGCTGTTTGTTATTGGTCCTCATAAGATAAGTTCAGTCTATACTAGTTGCCAGTGTACACACTTTCCATGAATGGGTTCTTTTTTTAAATTATTTTCTTCTCCATTTTGTTTATTATGTTTGTTGAAATGTAATTGTATATATATTGAATCAAATAATAAAAATGGGGCTTCTACTTTGTATAGTTTTGATTTTTAACTTTATTTTTCTAAGAATCCATGTGTGTCATATTTTATAAAAGTATTGTTGCAATAATACTGTCACAAAAATATTGTGAATTTAAAAAAATGGTGTGAGAAGTACTATATGGTTGACATTAGATCGTACTGGGGATTGGGGTTCCTTGTATCTATGTGCTTGAATGAGCTAGTTTCATTTATTTTTCCTGAAAGGAAAAAAAATCAAATGGTATAAATTAAATGGTGGTATATATTTTGCATTCATTGTCTCAATTCATCTTCACAACACGTCTATGAAATAGATCTTCTTTTGTCCAGTTTCAGATACAGAAACTGATGCTTAAGAAGATTAAAGAAGCTTGTGTGCATTAGTCAAGATGCTGCAGGAAACAGATTCCAACTCAGATGATTTAAGATATCTTAATGAAGGGACTCCTTAAAGAGGTGTGAGCAAATCAAAAAGGGATGTTGAAGAACCCAGAATTGGCAAAAGTAGGAAGTCACTATATCCCTTAGGTGTGAATGGGCAAGGGAATTAAGTTGTTACTGGAGTGAAAGCTATACCCCTTGGAGAAAGGCTGCCCTATGGGCACTGGGCCCCTAGTTAGAGAACCACAGTCCCTGCCAACCTGCAGCCTGGCAGGGATGGAGCCAAAGTAAGAAATACCCAACTTATCTCTCCAGTGACAAATGGAGACAATGTGAAAAAGAGGCCACCCAACAAGAGTGATAGAGAAGGACGCAGCCACTGCCGGAAGTCACACTCCAGAGAATAGAGGAAGGAGGGAAGAAATATGCCAAACTTTCTCCTCTCCCACTTGCACATCTCTTACCCTGAGATGCATGTGCCTTGAACTTTTAATAAAGTTTATGCTTCAGGTCCCTTTCTGGCATGAGTCACTTCCAAGGCCTTGGACAGGAACCTATCAATATATTTAGATGTCACAGTTTCTGTAAAATTTGGAAGAGTAATATTTATTCAATCACTACTTACTAAGAATTCTTTTTCTTTCTAATTTTTCTTCCCCTCCTGATGGCTAGCTACATTGGAGAAGACACTGGCATTTTGGGGACTCAGTTAAGGGGAAATTGAGTAAAGGATACATTCAGGAATTTTTTTTCGTGAGATATATTTTTATGGCTCACAGTCCCTTTTTTGTGTAGTTAAGTCACTGCTAGTCATGCAACTGTGGGAATGGCTTCCAGAAATCCTCCTACTACCTCTGTGCCAATTCGCCTGTTTTCAAAACAAGGAAGTTCACGGCCAGAGGTGGTATTGTATAGGAATGTGCCTAGGAAATCTGGGACAAGAAGTATAGGTAAAGAGGGAGCAAAAAGGTTTAAAAGGAGCAGCAAGGCTAAAATACTGACGTCTACCTTTGGAAAAATGTTCCACATCTTATACTTAACGCATGGAAAAAAACCAACCTGATATTTTTCCATATTTGACAACAATCCTAAATATGTACATGATATTGCCAAAAAGAATTTGTGAGTTTAAAAGAAACTTTTCTAAATTCTACATATGGTAAAAAAACAAAATAAAATTTTGTTCAAGTACACAAGAATAAACACAGAGTTCCCTTTCTCTTCTCTCTAGAGAGAATGTTATTATTAAAATCACTGTTATATGAAAAGTATGCAGGAAAAATAATGTAGGGGAAAATACTGAAAAGATAACACAAAAATATGCTTTTTCTCTGGATTTTGTGATATTTGTGGAATTTGTTTTGAACATGTCTTTAAGAATTTGTCCTATGTATTCCTAAGATATATAAATTGTCATGATTCCTTTTCTCAATGTAAATAAATATTCACTTTCCTACTTAATTTTCTATGTATAATTTTGTTTCCTTTTTCTACAAGGGGTTACTCAAAGTTTCAGGCCCCAGAAAGCATGATATGACGCTGCTTTTGAAGGTGGCTACCATTGGCTGAACCCAAACAGAAACCAGACTTCCAGATGTATCTATCTGAAGGAGTCATGGGGAAGTGAATGGAGATCAAGGGTGAGAAGAGACGAAGAAGGACAAAGCCATCATCCAAGTTCCCATAGCTACTAAAGAGTAAAGTCAGGAGCCAAACTCCAAATCTCTCTGATTCTAAACCACACGGCTAACAGCTTGCTTCTGAAATAATTGTTTGATTATAAATAAGTTCCCACATTTGAGGATATTACTTATTAATAAGAGGGGATAATTATTTTCAAAGACATTCTTTGATAGAGCTCGAGTTAAAAAACAAGTCTAAGAAACTTTCAGAATAAAACAAAACAAAGTAAAAATAAATTACCAATTAAGATTTATTTTTCTTCTTCCCTTCTTTCAAAGCAGCACGAAATTATGACACTAGTTCTGAGGCAAGCTACTTGTGCTTTAAACATCTTAAATTCAGGACCATAAAACCTTGCCCTCAGCCATATATTCCGAAACATGTAAAATATTCTTCTCACATCATGACTGAAAAAATGCATATATTTTATTGATGCCTTTCTGTGAGTCTTGTTTCCTTATTTGTGATGTCTCCTTGGAGACAGTGATCTTTAGGCATTATAGAAAAAAATCAGGATAAGGAGAATCAAGGAAAGCTGTCAATATTTCAGCGGAAAGGAACATCTGCTAATAGCTGTCGTGCCTGAACTAGCTGGATTATGCCTATGATAAGGTTCATTACTTTCCGGGGATGAGAGCTCCCACTTCACCTGAGTGGATTTAGATACTTTATCAACCCAGTGTGTATAAACTGTATTTAAAGTTAGAATAGCAATCAAGGCAAAATAATGACAGTATTTAAAAATAACACAATCAGGGATTGTCTTGATTCTGAAGGTCATTTGGAAGGAAAATGAAAGGAATTAGGCTATTAGTGTATATCTGGATCATCTTCCAGAGGATTGTATACTCTTTCACCATTCATGAACCCCTACCTGACCCATTTGCCCATGAGCAAAAGGAAGGCATCACTGATGACTAGCACATCTGGCAAAGACTTCTACTTCTGCCCTCATGCATTCTCCTCTTCTTTCTTTGGTAATAGAAGCCTTGCATTTTAGCTGAACACATAACTGCCCCAAAATAAAGCCTATGTGTCTCAGACTACTTTGCAGCCATAGATGTGCCCATATAAATACGTTCTCACCAATGAGATGTAAGTGAAGCTAATTTATGTGCCTTATCCATCTTGCCCTATTTTTGCTCTTTACTTGACTTATTGGAGCTTCTCTGTTCTGGATTTGGTAGTGAGCCACCTTAGACGATGTAGACAAGGGCAATATTTTAAGAATAGCAGAAAGTAGAATGTACATGGGACTCCATCATACCAGCCCTGGATTGCATTAACTCAGGCTGTTAGATAAGAAAGAAACAAACTTCCCTCTTGTAAATGTTCCATTATTTGTTATCTCTGATGTAGCAGCAGAATCTATATTCTATTAAAAGTAAACTTCTATGATTCTGATTACTTTTCTAAAATATGTATTTCACCACATCTCAGAAAGGGGCTTCCCTTGAAATCCCCATCCACACTTAACCAGTTGTTTCAAACTTCTCGTGATTAAAACAAGGGGTATCTCTACTGTGTATGATGCCTAAATGACTCTTAAATTATAATATTAAAGTAAAATAATATAGTTAACAGATATGGATTGCTTACTATGTGTTAGGTACTGTGCCCGGTATTTCAAATATATAAATACATTCCACACAGCAATTGTGTGATAGAAAAGCTGTAATTATGCTCATTACAAATCCTTTGACCAGGATCACATAGCTCTTAAATGTTTGAAACAGTTTTCAAACCCAGGCAGTTGAAGTCTGGAGATTTTGTATGTAGCCATAATACTCTACTGCTTCTAACTCTTTCATTAAATTCCTACTCAGACTTTTTCTGAAGTATATTTTTCCTTGGGATTTAAATTCTTTAGTAAACAAAACAGGGCTGAATAAATGCAGCTTGAATACTTATTGAATAAATTATACATGCAAGACATGATGCTTAGCACATGATAAGCACTCAATATGTATTATTTCAAAAAATGGTGGAATGCTAGAGCCAGATCTTATGGGCTCTCCAAGAACCAGTTGTGTTGATCCCTTCCCACCTCTACGTTCAGTTCAGTGAAGCCAGGTTGGTCACTCAAAATGCAACATGGTGGGAATATTTATACCTCAGAAATCGGCAAGTGCCACAAATCAGTTTTCTGTTTCTGTTGGAGAATTGAATACTAGCATACGACTTGGTAGGAAAGCAGAGAAAATTGCATAAAATTTTTATACTCAAAAGGAGTATGTTCTGGCTGTGTACATAAACACATAAGTGTAATCATAATACAGGATAATATAGGAATATTATTAAAAATTATGGGTACAAAATTGATGGAGCAATTTATGCATGACAGAAGTCAAAAGAAAGCACTGAGGCATGGCATCTGAGCTAGACTCCTGTTCAAATTGGGATGAAGAGTTGGTATTAAATTTTCTGTGTGTTTGTGATAAGGTGACTGAATTTAAGGGAAACCTTCAGTTCTGTTTGTTCTTATTCATATATTAAGATACATGACAAATTTAACTTTACACTTAAGAGAATAAGATGGTTACCTATGCTACATACATATTGGGTCCCTCAATAAGATTTCCTGCCCATAAATATCTTCATTACTTCCTGGTAGTTACAACTTTAAAGATTAATTTCCTAGAGTACTGAAGATTTCTCTTATTAAAATGCAAATGTATCTGGAAGTAATTTTCTTGTAACATCTTATCAGTTATTGGTTTTGATGCTCTGACTGATTGGTAGTCCACATAACTGGCCTCCTTGACCCTGAACTGCAAATTCAAGATAATCAGCACTTTGGAAATAATCATGCCCTTGGTTGAGTATGGAAAGGGAAACTTCAATCAATACTTCAAGTGTCTCACCATATAGTTAATCTTATACATTATTCCTCCTTTGATTCATTTCTAATCAGTAATACCAAGGACTTAAGCAGGCCCAGTGGCATTTGTCCCTGCCAAGATTTGTACGGCAGAATTTATGCATTCAATAATGAGGTATATTCCATAGCAATAGTACATGTTCTAGACTTCATGTATTTTGTGTTTACCTGATTAAAAAGTTGGTTTTCAGTGATGGCACTCAGTCACGATATTTTTGAATACTTGCCTGAAATATGTGCCCAGTAAATTGTTATCCTGTCTTGCTCTGGCCGGTCCTACTCTGAGATTGCCAGGTTTCCTTAATCCCTCAACAACTCTGGGTCTGGAATTCTCCACTGATCTCTAGCCCTATGACTTGGACCCATTTCTTAGACCTTTGAAAATTTGACTGCTAGCTTGCTGACCTGGGCCTCTGTACGTCACCTACTCCTGGATTTGCAATCCCTGGGTTTGTTAATTCCTGGTCCTTCAACTCATGGGATGTACTTATTCTTTGCTGGACTTTCCAGAGGGTAATCATCCACTCTGTGACCACCTGTCAACAGTCATCGAAGTAATTAGACCAACCCACCACCATGTCTTGAATTCCTTTTATAACTGACGTCCAGTTTGTACCTTGAGATCTATAACTAAGTAGAAATATCAATTGATTTAGTTGTAAGCCCTCCTACTCTAGATTTCTCCATGGCCTACTCAGACCTAAAGTTAAAAAAAAAGAAGTGAGATGGGTCAAAGATGCCAAATAAAGAGAATAAACAGGGCAAGTGAATGGGTTGGTGTTATGGGCATCAGAATGTGGGAAGAGGAGACAAATCTTAAAAGAAGAGAACGTTTCCTACTCCACAATTTTGCCTAGTCCTATACCCTACTGGGGCTACTTTGGAATAATCTCTGGCATACTGCTTTCTGTATATTGAATAGCTGCCTCTAACTAGTATGACAGAGGGATGAATTGTTGGACAAATGTGGCTAAAGCTTCTTTACGATAGAACTGTTCAAGTGTGAAATTGGCCACCTTGTATACGTAAATTTCACAGCTACATACAGCCTTTTGATTATTAAGCCTACACAGTTCAAGGGATACCTGACTTGGGGCTTTTGGTTTGGTGGGTAACATATATGCATTTAGAAACGACATTTAAATACTTTGTAGTTCAGGTAAATTATTGCAATACCCAAATCCTCCTTTTGTTAAAGAAAAATAGACTAAAATGAATGAATATGTGGTATTTCTTTGGGTACGGTAGATTAGTCATCAAATGTTGACTGCCTATGAAATACGTTTAAGATTTAATCAAAAAGTAAATTTCACAGCAAAGGCATATGTTACACCTTTGCAACTTTTTATTTTGGTGAATCTGGATATTGAACTTCAGAATATTGAATGGTATTTGCCCCACTGAAAGGGAATAAAAGGTTTTCTTTAAAGTTTTTATTTACTTCAATATATTTGACCTTTATGCCATTAAATAATATTCTAAGGGCCAAGCAATATTTCTAGCTTTAACTTTTTGGGAAACAATTGTAAAGAAGAGAAATTGTTTAATCAGTCTTTTTCGTATTTGATTGTTTTGAAAAGTTTTCCCTGAATCTACTCAATGTTATGCATCTACCAATTTTTACTCATCCACTTGCCTATTGAGAGATACCTACATGGCTTTAAATCTCAACTACTGATAGGTCATGATGATGGATGGCCTCATGTGAGCTTCTCCTTAGACAAAATTCCCTGATACCCATACCCAGGAGTAGGCTTGGTGAGTGATAGTATTTACGTATACTTGATTCCCCTAAATACTGCTGGGTTCCGTTATATAATGTCTTCACTCTGTTATACTCTGCCAGCAGTGCATGAGGATTTCTGTTATCCCACACTTTCACCAATAATTGGTATTATCAACCTTTCTAAATTTAAAAATTTTTTTGCCAGTCTGATGGGTAAGGAGTCCTATCTAGTTGTTTTAGTTTTCCTTTCTTTAATTACTACTGAGACTAGTCATGTGCATTCCTCATTCTAAAAATTCTGTTTTATACATTCTACTTCTCCTTTTATACTGGCTTTTCTATCATTTTAGTGGTTGTTTTTGTTGATTTACAGGAGCTCCTTGTATATTTTAAATATTATTCCACCATTTTTTAATTTATTGAAAATATTTCTCTCCCAGTCTGTTAGTCACCTACTACAAGTCCTATGTACTGGAATAATTGTTGCTATAGGTTGAATGTTTCTGTCCCCTCACAATTCATACGTTGAAATCTTAACCCACAAAGATGATAATATTAGAAGCTGGGACCTTTGGGAGGTGCTTATGTCATGAGGGTAAAGCCCTCATGAATGGGATTAGTGCCCTTATAAAAGAGACCCCAGAGAGCTTGCTAGCCCCCTTCACCATGTGAGGACACAGCAAGAAGGTGCCAGCTATGAACCAGAAAGAAGGCCCTCGCCAGAAGGTGACCTTGCTAGTGCCTTGATCTTGGACTTCCCAGCCTCCAGAGCTGTGAGGAATTCGTTTCTCTTTAGAAGCTACCCAGTCTGTGGTATTTTGTTATAGCAACCCAAAAGGACTAAGACACTTGCCTTTGTGGAGCCTTGCTGATGTTTTCCATGACGGTATGTTGACCTGAGCTCCCAGGTCACAGAGAGGTAAATTTTGGTAGCAGAGAAGCAGAAGCTACAGAAAGAGCAGGAAAAGGAGAGGTAGAGAAAGAAGAGCCAGAGACAAGATGATTCACAAGCAAAGAAGTGTCACTACAGTAAGGATGGTACATGAGTGCGTGCATGAGGGTGACTGCTTGACCACAGGCTCAGAGGTGTTGCCACTGGCTCACTGGAATGCCCATTTAATGTGACTATCCATGAGAGATGTTACTCTTCTTAAATCTGCCAAAATAGTCTCTTTTCTTTTTTAACTTCTCTATGTTTTACAGTAAAATACCATCAACAGAGGTAACCAAAACCTGTCTCTCTTTATAATTTGAAGGAAGTTAAGTACAAAGCTCTACATCCCAGAGCTGTGTCTCCACCACCACACATCAGGGCTGTTCTATGTGATGAGTGATATACTAATTTTTAGTTAATAGAACTTTCAATAGAATTCAAGACCAAAGGAAATTGACTTTGATTGGCTCAAGAAAATGCATTAGCCAATAAGACTATATTAGTATATTTCTAAAAATTTAATTTTCAATCAACTATGTAATATCAGACCCATTTAAAACAGATTTTTCCCCTCCTCTTTGGAAATTTCCATAGAATTTCTGGCAACCGACACTAAGGTTCTATTCTTATATTCAAGGACTGTGACCATCATAATAATAGTAATTATGAAATTGCAGCTGTTGGTGGAGTCTATTACATGTCACAGCCTCTCTTAGAACAATTGTTTATTAAAACATTTGATGGACTAAGAGCAACACGATAGCATTGCAGTATGATTTTTTAATTCAGAATCTTCCACTTGCATTCAAACCTAATGACCTCTTTGGAAAGAATTGGTTTATATCACTAAAAATCACTTTATAAAAACAGCCTCATTAGAATTGAGTATACATAGAAAGTTATTTCAGACTTCCCAGGGTATCTTTGGAGATATCAGTAGTCATAGATTCAATTTGAATAGAATTCAGTTATTGAACCAAAACAATTATAGAGAGAAAATAAACATTGTATTGTAGGTCATATTTGAAGAAGAGGGTGACTCAAAGTAAACATGTTTTCTTTTAGATTAATCTTGAAAAGTCAATTGACCATTCCTATACTTTTGGCACAAAAATCTAATATTTATGAAAACTACTAGATCACTGTGAATATAAAGTATCAGCAAGATCCAGGGCCCACAGTTACTTATGTCCTTAATGTCCTGGTGACACAGAAGGCCTTTGTTGCAACTGTCTTAGTCAGTTCAGGCTGCTGTAACAGAATACCATAAACTGGGTGGCTTAAATAGATATTTATTTCTCTCAGTTCTGGAGGCTGGCCAGTCCAAGATCAAGGTGCCAGCAGATCCAGCGTCTGGTGAAAACAATCTTTCTGAGCTGCAGAGTGCTATCTTCTCATTATATTCTCACCTGATGGAGAGATAGTTTATCTCTTTCATTTCTTATTGGAACACTAATCCCACTCATGAGGGCTTCAGCTCATGACCTAATTACCTCCCAAAGGCCTCATCTCATTCGGGTCTAGGACTCTGTATATTAATTTTGGGGGGAAACACAAACATTCAGTCCATAACAACTTAAGATTATTCAAGCTAATTGTCGGGTCACCATCAATGATGCTACTGTAGATGCCCAAATTATATGAGTTCATTGAAAAATAATTGGAGTTGATCATGTGCAATTTCATATGTGGTCCCCCTGGAGATTCTGATGAATTAAAAATGTTTAATGTGCTCTAGGTTAGTAAGATAGCTGAGTGATAAAAGAAAAATATATAAAATATAAACTACCTCTTTTCTGCACTACTTTATCCATGCTTCTTTTATTCTCCCCACTGAGTTAAGACACTATCCCTCTTAATTAAAAGTAAGAAATAAATTGAAATTTCTGTAAAGACACTTGAATAATCTAAGTGTTTTTAAGAAATATCAGTTTCTTTAAAAAGATGTTTAGACCTAAGGTCCTTCATTACCAGCTAAAGGACATAGTTTAGGATTGAACTTTTATGCATAAGAAGGATGTTCCAAGTGGCAGATAGTTATTGAAGTCCAGGCACAGCTTGCACTGTTCCTTATCAATGGTGTTTCCGACATATGGTGCTGATCACCTTAGTGTGCTTGCACTATCATTACTCAGGAAATGGCAGACGTTATTGAAAAACTGCTCGTTCTAATCAAGAACAGCCTTATATACAAAGCAAAACATAAATCATCAGACCAGTTCTTATGTTATTATATGAGTCAAGATCAGAGATTAGGCAAATTAAATATGTTGTCTTTGGGTCATCAGCAAAACATGAGACCAACCATTAAAAAAATAGCTTATTAAAGTATAATTTATATATAACAAAATTCATTAGTTTTAAGTGTATAATTTGATAAGTTTTTAAAAATATATACAGTCATGTAACTGCTCCACAGTCATGATCCAGAACTTTCCTGTCACTCCAGAAAGTCTTCTCGTGCCTTTGGTAGTAAATCTCTCCCCTCTCCCAAAAAAAGAATTGGTAATTGATATTTTATTTCAGTTACATTATAGAAATATCCAGGAATTATTCATATTAATGCCTTGGTTAAAAGATTTTTCTTGTGATCTGAAGACAAATCTATTATTAAGAAGTCCATGAAAATTTTAGCTTGTATCGAATATTTGGTAAAACTCATTCATATTTAAGAAATTTTTCACGAAACAAGGCAGAGAAGACTCAGGATTTCATATTAAATTTCCTTATCTATCCTAAAAAAAATAATTTTATGATTGCACAAGGGTCCTCAAAATAGTATAAAGTGCTTTTATTTAATCTCAAATGTTTACTGTGATGATCCCAGAGAGCTGGGATCTTTTGTCACATATGCATTATCAGGCCCTATCACAGACATTGCGGTGACAGCAGAACCATTAAGTTGCCAGATTCATAAAGGGAAGAAAAGCATAATGTTGCATTCTGAAATCCCTACACTATCTACTTTATAGACAGTAATTATAATAGTCTCTCAAACTGGTTAAAATATTTAGTGTAGGAAGTTGTGATTCTAGGGAGCTCTGGCCTGCACATCAGCTTTTCCCTCTTAAATAAAAATGTATTGTTTTGGTTCCCCCCTTTCCCCTTCTTGATTCCATTTGCAAAACGATGAGGAATTAGAGTGAAGTTTTTATGTAATTTTTATCAATAAAAAACTAGTATACTGGAAGATTCATATTCTGCCTACTTACGGTTATTACAAGTACCACAACATATTTGGAATCAAGTAAAGTTGGAATGCGTGTTATTTATTACCTAATATTTATTGAGTATCTACATAGAGGGGTGATAGGAATATAACAGTGACCAAAACCCTACTCTATTTGTGTCCATATACAATGGAAAGTATAGTGGGAGAGTGTACTGGGTTGAATATTGTTTCACCCAAATTTATGTCCACCTAGATGTCCAACCTATTTGGAAATAGGGTCTTTGCAGATGCAATTAGTTAAGATTGGATTTAAGTGGGCTCTAAATCCAATAACTAGTGTCCTTATAAGAAGACCATGTGAAGATACATAGAGAAGAAGGTCGTGTGACAATGGAGGCAATAAATGGGGTGGTGCGTATACAAGCCAAGGAATGGCAAGGATTACCAGCAATGTACCAGAAAGTAGGAGAGAAGCATGGGACAGTGTTATGAACTGCATGTTGTATATCCCCCACAATTCATATGTTGAAACACTAAGCCCCAATGAGATGGAATTAGGAAGTGGAGTCTTGAGGAAGTAATTAAATGTAGATGAGGTCGTGAGAGCAGAGTCGAAATGATGGGAGTGGTGTCTTTATAAAGGAGAGAAAGAGACTAGTTTCTCTCTCCCCCATATGAGGATATAACCACCAACTGCAAACCACGGAAAGTGTTCTCACTAGACAAGGGATTTGCTGGTGACTTGAACTTGGGCTTCCCAGTCCCCAGGAGTATAAGAAATAAATTTCTGTTGTTTAATATACTGCTTATGACATTCTGTTATAGCAGTCCAAATTGACTAAGATGGAAATTGGCACCAAGAAGTGAAGTGCTGCGTAACAAATACCTAAAAAATGTGAAAGCAGCTTTGAAACTTGGTAATGGGTAGAGGCTGGAAGAGTTTTGAGATGTGTGCTAGAAAAAGCTTGAGATTGCCACTTTTAAAAGTGACTCTACTGAGAGCTCAGAAAGAAAAGACGAGAGCTGGAGAGAAAGCCTGTCTTCTCAGGGAATACAAAAATAATCATGAACAAAATGTTGGTAGAAATATGGACAACAAAGCCCATTCTGATGAGATCTCAGGCAGAAATGAACATGATATTGGAAACTGGAGGAAAGGTGATCCTTGTTAAAAAGTGGCAAAGAACTTGACTGAATTGTGTTTGTATTCTAGTTTTTTGTGGAAGGTAGAACTCGTAAGTGATGATATTGGACACTTAACTGAGGAGATTTCTCAGCAAAATGTTGAAGGAGTGGCTTGGTTTCTAGTAAAATGCAAGAAGAGACAAATGAATTGAAGAAGGAATTTTTCAGCAAAAAAGAACCAGAACTTAAAAATTTGGAAAATTTTCAGCCTGTTCATATTGCAAGAAATGAAAAAGCATATTCTGAAGAGAGCACTAAAGGTGTAGCTGAGCAAACATTTGATAAGGAGATTAGTATGAGTGTGACCCACAGACTTAATCAGCCACCACAGCAGGAAAACTGCCAGTTTGAACTGAAGGGAAAGGAGAGGAGACAGAATGAAGAAAGGCTGTCTGACTTCTTAGATTCTACAGGATAGGATGACAAAGCTGTTCAGCTGCAATTTGTTCTATTTTTCAAGAAAAGGGCAAAATGGCCCTGAAAGTGACTCAGAAATCATCAAGGCCACTGCCTAGATTTCAACAGGGAAGCTGACCTCCAACAGAAGCTACAGGTGTGTGACCCATACTCTGGCAGAGCTGCAGTGTTGTGGGGAGCTTGGCAGAGAGTGGCAGTATGGATGGGGCCACCACAGACAGTGACAGCATGGGCAGTGCTCACTCAAGATGTGGAGGTGACATTATGACCCAATGGGCCTGGAGGGCAGAGCATCAAACCAAAGCGGTCTATTCCAGAGCCTTAAGACCTCGTGGGATTTACCTTGCTAGGTTTTGAACTTGCTTGGGTCTCTTCACCCTTTTCCTTCTCTCCAATTTCTCCTTTTTGGAATAAGAATGTCTATCCTATGCCTATCTTACCATTGTGTCTGGAGAGCACATAGCTTGTTCGGTTTCACAGGTTCACAACTGGAGAGCAATTTTGCCTCAGGATGAATCATATCTTATTTAGATAATGTTTACATGAGGCTTTGGACTTTAGACTTTAGAGCTAATGCTGGAATGAGTTAAGACTTTGCGGACTATTGAGGTGGAATGAATACATTTTGCATCTAAGAAGGATATACATTTGGGGGTCAGGAGTGAAATGTTATGGACTGCATGTTTGTGTCCCCCCAAAATTTATGTTGAAACCCTAACTCCCAGTGAGATGGTGTAAGGAGGTGAAGTCTTGGGGAGGTAATTAGGTTTAGATGAAGCCATGAGAGTAAGGCCCAAATGATGGAATTAGTGTCCTTATAAGAATAGAAAGACTATAGCTCTCTCACTGCCATATGAGAATAAGAGGAGAAGATGGCCATCTGCAAACCAGGAAGAGTTTTCTCACCAGACATGGATCTGTCAGCACCTTGATCTTGAATTTTCCAGCCTCCAGAACTGTGAGAAATAAATGTTGTTTAATTTACCCAGTCTATGGTATTCTGTTATAGCAGTCTGGACTGACTAAGGAAGATTCACTTCTGACCTCCTGAACTGTACGAGAATACATTTTGGTTGTTTTAAACCACTGACAACCCTAGGAAACTAGTACAGAGAAATATATATTAATAAAATACTAATAAACAAATGTAAAATTGCAATTGTGAACAAATATTCTGGACGAGAGTTTCAGGGTGCATTGAGAGCCAGAATGAGTTGTCCTAGCCAAGGAAATGAGAGAAGGCATCCTTGAAAAAGTGCTGCTTACAGTGAAAACCAAAGAGTGAGGAGAAGTTAACTGTGTAAAGAGGAGGAATGGGGAGTGCAGTCCAAGTAGAGGTAAAATGTGGTTTTAAACATTTTAAAACATGTACCATTCTGAAGCGAGATACCTGAGGATTACTGTAAATATTCGATAAGAACACAATTACCATTCAACCTTGTTCCCAACACAGGCATGTATGAAAAGAAGTTAATCTTGTTAATTTGCTGTTTTCTTGTTTAACCTGAGGGTGACTCAAAGGTCACAAGGATTTATGAGCTTGTTTTGCAGAAGAAAAAAAATGCCTTCAAGGAAGTTAAAGATCACCAGATAACCAGCCCCCAGTTGCCAGTTGAATCCCAGAAGTCAGATTGCCCAAGGGCATATCTGGTGTGAAAGGATTTCCCCTTTGTTTCTCCAAAACTCCTCCTCCCAAGCTACTTAGCTCTGTAAAACCTCCTGCTGTCTTCTTTTGTTAAGGCAGTTTTGAGAGAACCTGTCTGCCCACCTTCTCACTTTGCCCAATTCAAAAAAGCCTTTCTCTGTCTCCAAGCACTGATCTCCCAGTGATTGGCTTATTGTGCATCTGGTACATGAACTTGAGATTAAGAGGTTTGGTATCAATTCCACCCTTCGATAAATACTTTTTAAATGCATACTCTATTCCATATACTCTTATAGGACCTGAAGATATAGAAGTGAACATGCAATTTATACTCTATGAAGGGAGATATTATTATGACAAGAGATTTTCACATATTGAGATACATAGGGTAATTAGTCAGGTTCAAAAACTGATTTGGGGGGCTGGTCCGGTGGCGCAGCAGTTTAGTTCATGCTTGGCAGCCTGGGGTTCGCAGGTTCGGATCCCGGGCGCCGGCCAACGCACCGCTTGTCAGCCATGCTGTCACGGCGTCCCATATAAAGTAGAGGAAGATGGGCATGGATGTTAGCCCAGGGCCAATCTTCCTCAGCAAAAAGAGGAAGATTAGCAACAGATGTTAGCTCAGGGCTGGTCTTTCTCACACACACACAAAAAAAACCTGATTCAGATTGAACTAAAGAAGCCTGATTTATGGCCTATTAAACATACATTGTACATCTGCTTTAACCATTAAAGTAAAGAATGCACTCTCTGAAGATAAGAATGCATACTTCCCCTCCCATACCCTATTGGTAATGCCCATATTAGTTCTCTTTCTCAGACTTCAGGGTCATGTTGACCTCCTAATTTGCAACTGAATACTTCTCTGAAACTTTGATGAATATGTATCCTGGCAGTGTTTAATGAATGTTCTTTGTTCTAAAAATGTATAAGACTGTACTGAAAACCATGCTTTTCTGGAACACTTTCTTCTTTTCTGGAAAAGTCCTTCCCAGATTATAATCCTCACTTTGGCTCAAGTAAAACTCACGTATCTCTCTTATCCACAGAGTGGTTATTGGTTATTTTGTGTTGACAATTACCAGGATATTAAAATACTACATATTACATTACTAAAGATAAATGACAAAACTTCATATATTATTTTTAAAAATCTATAGGCTCATATTTTATATAGAATTGCAATATTTTTAAAATAGTGATTTTCAATTCAGAGTATTACCTTTTATTGGTTCTTATCACAATGACACAATCATAATGACATAAATCAATGAAAAACAGAAAATGATGAAACTATAGACAAAAATGTTCCCATGTTAGCTCTAGAAATCATGTTGCTTATGTAGGTGATATGTTTTGAATGTTAAACATACATGAAAATTGTCTGATTTATTTTAAATTTGGTATCTGATTTCATTTGAGCAAAATAGATAGTGCCAGAGAAACTTTGTGAATTAAGTATAACCAACTGATGTATTTTATAATTAAAAATGAATTTGGAAATTTAAATAAGACACTTAAAATAGTTACTCTAAGAATCTAATAAATTAACAAGATAAGTAGCTATTCTACAATAAGGCAAGGTTTTAACCCTTTTCAGATTAAGGAATTCCAGTGGGAAGATTTCCTTTCCTGTACAAAGATATTTCCAGGAAGTTGTTTAGTTCCAAGTAAATTCTTTGCAGTGGAGAAAACCCTAGCTGTCCTCTCATGGATAAAAGTGGACATGTGTACTTCATTTCAAATTGTCAGAGTCTCATGGTTTCCTTATAGATGTATTTCAGTTCATAGAAGCAGTGGAGATAAAGTCTGAAGAAGGTTAAATTTTTTTTTTCATTCTTAGCTAAAAAATTACTAACAAGATTCATTGCTAGTTTCTCTGTGACCCGAAGGTACTCAATCCCTTGGATTTGGGGGCATATTTATTGAAATTGATTTTTATGACTAAAGAAATTAAACATGGAATAAATCCGAACTTTTTATATATCCTTCAAAAAATAACACCCCCCCACACACACACACAAAAGATGAGCAAGAAGAGCAAATAAACCCACCTAAAATACAGGTCTACAACAAAACTAAGAGAGAGAGAGAACACTGAGTGATTGAATATCACATATAAATAGGGAAAAATATAACCAAATCTGACAGAACTTACTCCAGAGCCCACAATGAGTACAGACTCAAATGGAGACTTGATAAAAAAAGAACCAGGGAAAGCCCTAAGCATATAACAGGTAAATCAGCCCCAGAAAGAGAAAGTCTTACCATAAATTGGGAAATACTAATAATAGAATTAAGACCTGATAGGTCAAAAGACCAGCTTCAGGGGAATCCAAAGGCAAGGACTTAAAAGTGTACAAGAACAGAGGTGGCATGTTACTTAAATTAACGGGACATGACTTGGGTGAAGTACCCCTTGGATATATAAAGAAAAGGTCTCAAAATATAGGAAGTGAAAGTCCTGAAGAAAGAAAATTAAATCACAAAGTCAGAAGACATATCAGCCCTTCCAAAAAGGTGCCCTGGAATAAAACAGTAATTATAACAACAAAAAGCTAGTAAATTACTGTCTTAGGGGGGTTCCCTAGAAGAAATGGTCAAAATGGGAATCCATGTGCAAGTGAGACACTAAATGAGTAGCCCCAGAATAAACTGGAAGAAAAAAGCATTAGGAAAATGGAGGAAGACAGGAAGAAAGAATGATAGGGAAGGGAAGATGCTAAGCAAGGCTCATTTCAGGCAATGTACAAATTCATCCTACCCTACTGGAATTTTGGAGCATAAATTCAACCATAGACTGTATTGTACCTTAAGGCAAGGGACCTGGGTTTTTGTAGATCTGCACAGCTCCGTCATTGGGTTATCACAGGGGAAACGCTAATTCCCAGGCGTATCCAGGTGATGCAGCTCCAGTTGTCCAAGAGCAATCCCCTGCAAAATTCTGAAAGTGTGAGGCATTAGCAGCAATAACCATAGCACCTAAGGAACGACATACCTAATGAGCAAAAGAGATCCTAGGGTATCTGAGCAGAGCACCAACAATGTCTGCTGCAGCAACCAAAACCCCTCACCATGCTCTACATAAAACTATATGGAGACATTTAAAAATAGACAGAAAGTAGCAAACGAAGAAACGAAGGAGGATCAAAATATTTCAGTTGATAAAAATTCTCTCTACCAAACAACAACAAGCTGAAGTAAACCATGACACAACACTTGAATAGAACTAAATACTTTTAATCAGACACTTATAGATACAAAAAATAATTGAATATATGATTCAAAATTCATAACGTGAGTGGAAAAAATAGGAAAATGTGAAATAAAAGTTGATATAACTCAGGAAAGAAATGGAAGAAAGATAAAAAGTAATCTTAGAAAGGAAGATTAAATTATAAATTGCCAAGACAAAATAAATTTAATTGAAAATATGATGAGTCATTGAAAAAACACATGAAAATATCTCTGAGAATGAAATGAAATAAATAAAAAGGTAAAAAGATTCAGAGAAAGGAATTGATGTAGCTAACAGGAAAGATGGTCCATTGTACATATAATTTGAGTCCTTGAAAAAGCAAAAATAATGGAGCAGATGTAATATTTAAAATTTGAGTCCACAAAAACTTTCTGGAAATAGATGACTCAATTTAAATATTGAAAAAGATCACCATATGCCTGGGAAAAATGTCCTGGAACAGTAAACTATGAGACACAAGCTAGTAAAATTACTAGACTTTAAATACAAAGAAAATAAGTAGACCAAGTTACAAAGGAAAGAACACTGGATTTTCCTCAACTTCTCAATCACACATTAAAATCCAATAAATTAAGAGTCAAGGATCTTATAGTTAGCTAAGCTGTTCTCAAAATATCAAGGCTATAGGGAAACAGTTTTAAATATACAAGAACTCAGAGGATACTCAAGAGGCATTTCTAAACAATCTGTTAGGGGAGAAGCTTTATCCAAACAAGAAATTGGCAAACTCCACAAAAAGACAAACAAGTTAAGACTTGAACAAACGAAGATATAATTTTAATGTAAGCATGCTAATTTATTTTCATTGAGGTAACATTCATTTATAACATTATATAAATTTCAGGTGTACCTCATTATAGTTTGATTTCTGTGAAGACTACTTTGTGTTCACCAACCAAAGGCTAATTGCCATCCGTCACCATACACGTGAGCCCTTTTATCCCTTCCCTCCCTTCCCCTTTGGTAATCATGAATCTATTCTCTGTGTCTATGTGTTTGTTTGTTGTTGTTTTTTATCTTCCACATATGAGAGAAAATGTTCAGTGTTTGGCTTTTTCTGTTTGACTTATTTTGCTTAGTATAATGCCCTTAAGGTCCATCCATATTGTTGCAAACGACAAGATTTCACCTTTTTTATGGCTGAGTAGTGTTCCACTGTGTGTGTTGGTGTGTGTGTATAAAGAACTTGCAGTGTGTGTGTATATATATATATATATATATATATATATATATAGCAGTATATTTATATATATAGACAGCAGTGTGTGTGTGTATTTTATATATATATATATGTATACACACTGCATTTTCTTTATCCATTCATCCATTGATGGGCACTTAGGATGTTTCCAAGTCTTGGCTATTGTGAATAGTGCTGCAATGAACACAGGGGTGCATATTTCTTTTAGAATTGGTGTTTTCATGTTCTTTGGATAAATAGGAAGTGGAATAGCATGTTAATTTTTTTTAACATCACAAAATGCCAAAGTAATAAATGTTTGCTTGGTTGAGTTGTTTTCTTTCCCCTAGAACTAGGCAAATTGATTCTAAAATTTAAAAAAAATTAAATTAGCATGCTAGTACAGCACAGAAGAAACTGGGGGAAAAAAGAGCACTGAGGGAGCCCTGTCAATAGCACTACTGGATTTTGAACATATTACAAAGATTCAAGTTAAAAAAAGAAAGTGTGCGATGGGCACATGTGTACAGCGGTGGATCCTTGGAACAGAAAGTTCAGATATAGATCTAGTTCATACAAAAGTTCAGTATATGTGAAACATGGCATTCAAAACACTAGAGAAAGGATGGACTTTTAAATAAAGTCCAGTTTTGAAAGACTCTGAAAATCATATGTATAAATGGCCTTTATCCAACCAACCAAACAAAAATATTCTTAGTTTCTCTTAAAATAAGAGAAACACAAAACAAAATTACTTGTGATACTCTTTCTCATCATTTAGACTGACAACACATTGTGTGTGGCCAGGTGAGGAAACAGGCGCTCTCTTATATGGCTGGGGAGTTCCTCTTTGGTAAGACGTTTGGCAGTATGTAACACAAGTACATATGTGTTTAACCATTCAGTCAACAATTCTGCTTCCAAAAAGTGAGTTCCATCAGTTTAAAATAAGAAAGAACAACAAAAAACTAAAACAAAATAAACAATAACAAAAATTATGCATAATGTGAATCATTTTGAAATTATGTATAATGCAAAATAATGAGAGTATCCTTAATTTTCATCCAGAGATTGGTTGACTAATCTATGGTACATCTCCCACCCCCATGGAGGTCTATGTGTCTTTAAAAAAGAACAAGAAATACCATGAATATTTTGTGTGTGTGTGTGTAGAGAGAGAGTTTCATGCTTTAGTAGTGAAGTATAATGAGGTTGGCATAATGAGATAGATGAGAGATGGATGACAGATGATAGATAGGCAGGTCGTAAATAAATAACTACACAGATAAATAGATCTCTACATCGATTTTTTTATATCTACAAAGTGGGTATGTAAATGGGCAAAACATCAACAACTGGTGAATCTAGGCAAAGGGTATAGGTGTGTTAATCGTATTTAGATTGAATCATATGAAACTGCAAATGTTTGAGCATTTTTAACCTATAAAAATAGCAGTTTCGTGTAGTTCAACCTTAATACAAAGAACACTCCGATACCCTTCACCTGGCTCACTGTTGTTTTTTTGTAAGTTAAAAAGCCAATTGTCGGTAGTCTTACATGCTTACATGCTTCCACCTACCCTATTCTTTCAACTTTTCTGAAGGTATGAAATTTTTCAAATAAAATGTTGCAAAAAATGACAAAATGAATTCAAAGAAATTAAGGGGCTCCAGTAAGTTTCCATAGTTTGGAAAGTTTATGTAGCTAATAAGTGACAGGAAGCTGTTCCTGTAATATCATAAAAATAAAATTATCCTCTGTTATTTTTTTTTAAATGCAGACTGGAAATTAAAGTGGTTGACTATAAAAACATAAAATTGAAACAACGTTGGGGAATTTCCTCATTGTCATCTTAAACCTAACGCACATCTGCAATAAAATAACTTTTTCTAAATGCTTTCTAAAATTCTTTTATGCAATTTAATTTTATTGATCTTAATTTGTGTTCAGTACATTTCTAATGTTTAAAGTAGTGTTTAAAGTTTATGAGAGGACAATCAAAAGTCCCTTACTGAGGAGCTGTTCTGGGTGAAAAGTTCTCTAGTGCTTACTCACTGGCAGTCTGCCTTCCCATCCATTCATTCCCCCTTAATACCTAGAATTCTCAAAGTACCTTTTATTGGCTTCCAGTCACAGAAAGGCAGTCTGCTGATAAAACACTCAGTGTCATTTACCATCTGGATATTCTTCCACGGCTTACAAAATGTACAGTTTCTTTTTTGTCATCAAACAGTTTTTCAGTGTCAAAAGAGGATCTTGTGGTAATATGAAAAAAAAAAAAGTCATTCATGCAGAATCTAAAGTGTCAAATATAGAATATACATTCCAGACTATTTACCAAAATTATAGAGTTTTAAGATTCTGGAATGCTCTCTCTTTGTGTACAGGTGGCTAACACGTGGGTGGTGCAATAGGAAATAGAACAGAGAGGAAAAGGCAGGTCATGCCAGCCTGAACCTAAAACGGCTTTTCAGCACTTTTCTCCAAGCTTGGGGTTAATAGAATCTAATAAATCACCTGGAAGTTTATAAAAAATCTTAATTAGGGAAAATTCTTCCTCTTTTTCAAGTTATTTATATTTAAAAAGCAAACAGTATTGTAAAAGACTTTTAGAATGCAGTAAACTTCATACAAATTTTGATGTTTTAAGATGAAAATAAAGAGCATATTGAAAATTTGAAATTTGCATGTTAATGTAGTATCAGCCAACATGGAAACCCATGATGCAGAAAGGCAGATGAATGTCAAGATAGAGAAGAAACATCTTTGCATGAAATCTTAAAGGCATGACTCCCTGTAAACATGGAGAAGGTGTCACGGAGAGAAGCATAGAAATTCTGGAGATTATCTTCTTCAAAAGGAATGTATTCAAAATTTCTTTTAGTAGAAGGGATGAGGAGGAATTGAGTTGACTTGGAAGTCACTGGGATAATAACATAAATAATAATATTTGACACATCAAGCCACTCTAAGAAAACAGTTGCTCTAAGATGAGTTATGGATTAATGAATATGCAACCATTTAGTTTCATTCAAGTGGCCATGGTCAAACAGCCCTCTAGTTTTTGGCTGTGCAAGCTCCATGTGCAGTCCCTTTTTCTCTTATTAAAACTCCTTTCTCTTAAAACACATGATTCTTCTAAACAGGCCTTGGGGATAACATGGTTAGTTGCACAAACAGCTTCTCTATCCGGAGATTTTTGGCTTTTATGGAATTCTGTTTTATTGTTGTTGTTTGTGTTTGATTTGTTGCTTTCATGGGCTGGCCCACAGTATCTGCCAGGACTTAATTGTCTTGGGTGTTAACAGTACTCCCTTGCATTACTCACTTTGACCGCAGTGTTCAAATCATTCTCATTTATAAGAGATGCTCTTCCTGTGCCAGACTTGCAATGGCTATGACTAAGTCCTGGTAAATATGCAAGGTTCTAAATTTTAATGTAACCCATTAACATTAATTATCAGGGGTAGCAATATTTTTTTAAAAGAAACATCAGAACTAATGCAATTTTTGTTTCTCCTCATTTGCTTCCATTGAGTAGTAGATGACCAGTTCTGGAGAGTCAGCAGCTGTCTTGGGCAATCAAGAGAGCCTGTCTGGGCTTCAGTTTTAGGTTCTGAAGAAGCAACTTCCTTCCTGAGGCATCTCTTGTCCCCTCCTCTTGGGTCCTCTAACAGAGCTCTTTCTTCACATTATCATCCCAGGCCAGTGCTCGCTCTGTCTCTTTTTATTTGTAACAGGAGAATTGCAATTTGTCAGTAAGGCCAACTCACGTCATGTGGAACCCACAGAGGATACAACATAGAAATCGTAATTAATTGGTTAATTAATTTGGCAATGGAAAAACTGTTTAATGACTTAACAAACATTTCAATACTTTCATATGAAAAGTAGGATTAGATCCAATTTTGATTTGGTTACAAATTTGATTACAACTTTTTAAATTATAAGATAGCCTAGTTTTGAAGAATACGGGAAGACATATCTTCCTTGCTTTTGTTTTCTACTTCCTTTTATTACCCGAATATATCTGAATTTTTTTGAAAAGTTATATTCTCCTTGTGTCACATGGATATTCTTATTAGAACTTATAATTAAATATCTCTTCGGCTTTGTAACTAAAGGAGCTTGAAGCAATATAGCAATGCACGCAATTTCCATTAAGTTGTCATGCTCACAGCTTTTAACATAAACAGAGTAAAATATTTTCCTCGAGTAATTTGAATTACTTTTCTTCAATTTACAACTTCAAGAAGCTGTATATGAAATTCATATAGGACCTGCTTGCTAGTCTGCTATAAATCTAGAGTTTTCTAAGCAATTTAGATTTTATTTTATTTAACAACTAAATTTTATTTTAATCTTAAAAGGTGTTGGTGAGACCATTTGACTACTCTTCAAAAAATGTTATGCATGCAAACATGTTATCGTTATCCACATTAAGGAAGGAAGTTCACCAAAATGCCACAGTCTTTGAATCCAATTAAATTAAAAAAAAAACACAACTTTTCAAATTGCCATTTCTTTCATAAAAGAGAGTTCTAAGGAAATAAAATCTGAGAGGATATATATTAAGGATATAAATGTATTTATATCCATATATTAAGGAAAAAATTGTATCCATAAATTATTTTATAGTTGTATATATGCAAATGTGAAGATTTTATTAAATTCTATAAAAAACTTGAATATTTACTTAACTACTACTTTTTAAAAATCACTTAAACATGTTTTTGAATGCGTACTATCCAAATCATAAAGCTCTAAATTCTTACAAATGTAAGTTTTTCTGATAACTAATAAAAAAAGGAACACTTATGTTTTATTTGTTCATTTTAAAGTACCATGTCCTGAAACTTGAACATTGAAACTTATTTTGTAATACACTACTTATATAAGCAGTTTATTAGACACTCATCCTTTAAAACTGAATTAAATGTTTATAGCATACTTGGTTCAAAATATCTTATAAATACATAAGTAAATATTTCTTAGAAAAATATTAGGGTAATGTGAAATATAAGTAAATCTTATTTGAACAAATATCCTGCAAATGCTTCAATAGATCAACTAGTTGAATAATTTGCCCACATATATTTTTATCTTTAAACATTTTTTCTTTTCTTTTCTCAATAAATCAGCTGCCAGTTCCAGTTTAAGACTGAGAAAAGCAATCTCCTAAGAGTCATCTATTATTAAGTTATATTGATCTTAATGATACAAATATCGGAAAACTGAGACAAACTTTCTTCTTTCTCTACTTGCTGACTTGTAAGGCTAGATAACTTTGAAATGCCTGCCACTGTTACTTTCCTCTCCAGCCAGTTAAGTAGAAGAACACCTCTGTCAAAATAACCCACTTCCAGACCTTACACTATATGATAAATCTATGAAAATTATACATATTTAGAGGAGTTTTTGAGTCTCGGCATAGCGTATCAAGATGTTTAATAAAACTCAGTATCTTCCCTTTTTATGATTGGAGCCTTAAAAACACAAAATGCCAAAAGCTAAGGTTAAAATCGAGTCTGAGATATGGCTGGACGAAGGGCAGAGATAGGCACAACAATCTGACCCTCTGGGGTAAGGTTTCCTCCGCTTAGGACCCAGTGTTTTTTCTTTTTTCTTTTTATTATTTATAGAGTTGTACTGGGATGTAAAAGAGATTGATGAAATATGAAAGTTAATATATTTGGAATTCATTATAACAGTTGTAAGTTTCTCCGAGTCCAGTTTGGCCTGTATGCAGCCTGTCTTCCATGGTGTGGAAAATTCATGTAGACAATCAGCCTTCCTTGAATTCTAAGGACTGAACAACCCCATCATTGCCAATGCTAAGCCCTGAAATAATATCTTTTTTCAAAAGTGGAGTGGCAAAGAATTAGACCATACTACGAAGTTCACACTTTACAGTGGTATCACAATTAACTTCACCTCTCAAGGGACAGTGGCAACTTTAGATGACTACCAGGCTGGACAGAGTGGAGTTGTTTGAAAAGGAGTGAGTATGACTCTACAAGTGAGTATGAGAATAAAAGAAAAAAATTAAAATACAGAGAAAAAATGTACAAGAGAACCTCTCTCTCATATTTAAATATAAAAACTGCCCTCAAATATTGCCTTTCTTCCACTCCAAACTTCTCAACCCTAGACTGAGACTAGCTGCCACAAAAAATGTTTCCTGAATATTTGCTTTAAAATTTAAATTTGCACATAGTTTTCAGTGGTTGGAGATGTGAGGGAGGGAACTTAAAAACACAAGGAGCTAAAGAATTTAACAAATATATTTCATAAAGTATGCCTTTTTATGACCATTTCTTCCAACTCAGCTCTGTTGAGTTTGTAAGAAATGTCGTGCATGCTTTTACCACTGAAAAAACAGGGTGTAACTGGAGATTAAATAAATATTTGTCAGTCAGATTTCTTTTCATCTATGGCACTGGAATGTTATTGAAATTTACCATAGTTTCTGTACAAATTACTCTTTTGCAGTGGAGTTGAGAATGCTAAAGAGCAAGTAGGAGGAAAGAAAATAATTGGAAGAGGAATTTAAAATGTGAGATATTGCAGGAACAATCATTCTATTACTTTAAGAACAAAGAAGAAATAAAATGAAATTAGAGAGTTAAGTCTGATATTCAGACAATATTGAGTGTTTTTACAGACTAGAATAAAATGCAAGGATAGAATTTAAAGTTCCTTTCTGGGGATTTCTTAGGAGTGAAAAAGATTATCATACACCTATTTTAGGAATAATTTTGCCTAAGATGCAAGAGATAGACTAAATAACCTCTCAAGGTCCTTTTGTTCCAATCTTTAAATAATTATTTAAATGAAATCAAGAATTAAATACCTGCTTTGACTTGCAATATCTTAGTGCACTGACCTGTGCTTTGTAACTTAATATCTATGAGTACTAATCTATTTTAACTAGATGGGAACAGAAAAAATGAATTGCAAAACATGTTAATGAGATCAAAGATCTCAATATATCTTGCATGGTTCCAAGAACTCTAGGTCAAAATCCAGAAGGAGGAAGAATGTAGTGGAAGAGAATGCAAAGGAGGAGCATCATTCAGAGTTGAGCTTTTAAATGTAGACACTGGATGAGGGACTAAACTTAATTGTATTTTACTGTGTATGTGATGAGAATATACTTAAGTTGAAAAACCTTTCTATGGATCATTATAACTGAACAAAGCTGCATTTCATCTGAATAAAGATTTTATTTCCTTGTTATGACCCAACAGTAGCCATTTCCAATTATAAAAATCATCTTCTGAAATAGCAGTGATAATTAATTGAAACTGTAGTCCTTACAAATGAATAAGTACCACTGACTTTGATTCACATCCTTCACATTCATCAAGTGCATTTTTGAAGAAGTACAATATTTTGAGATTCTTCTTTAGTCATCATCTGTACCACAGACTGGTATTAAAAGAATGAAATTTCAATTTTGGGAGATAGATCTGTAACAGATTTATTAAATAATTTAGAATTTCGCATTAAAAAATTATGTTCGTGATACTTCACAATTTTATTTGTGGATTGATTTTCTTTAATTCAACCTGATTTCATTATTTTTACTATGTGAGTAGTTATAATGACAAATTATAACATTAAAAAATAAACAGAATAACTAGAAATTAGGAAAAGAAGTTGTATGGAGGGGCAGATACTTGAGAAAACAGTGCAGGTAGAGAGAATATAAAACTGATTTACATCTTTTCTCACTAAATTCAGTTTATTAACCTCTATGTATGTATGTGTGTATGCATGTCCATGCACTGTACATTTTATCATTAACAATTCTTACTGCAGAATGTGCCCTAAAAGGGCAAGGAACAATATATCACTTAAGCTAATCCCTAACATCAGTTCAACTTCCTACATGCCGGACAGGCTTTCCTAAATTTTTTTCTCTCTGCTTCTGAAGTTCCCAGTACAGTCATGTGCCCCATGATGAGGCTTCATTCAATGATGGACTGCATATACAACAGCAGTTCCATAACGTTAATCCATGTAACCTAGATGTGTAGTAGGCTATACCATCTAGGTTTGTGTAAGAACTATAGAGGAGGAAGAAATTTTCCTCTATCCTTCCAGGTTCTTCTGGCTTGTCTAAGAATTAAACTGACAGGAGATAGAATAACAAGAAAAAAACAAACAAAAGTTTAATAATGGATGTATATGAGAGAAACCCAGGAAAGTAACTGTCCAAGATGGCCGAAGCCCTCACCTTAAATACCATCCTCAGCTAAAGACAAAAGAAGACGTTGGGGATGGGGAGAGTCAGGGACTTCAAAGGGGAGGAAGGCAATTTACAGTTAGGTGAAAAGGAGCACACATTTGGAAAACAAGTGTTTGGCCACACAGAAACAGAAGAACACAGAGGGGAGCCCAACAACTAAGCTTTTCTAGGTTCCTTCCCGTCTACCACCTAGTTCGTGTTATGCTAAGGTGATAGTTCCCTTCCTGAGACAGGTCTTTTTTAATCTGAATTCTTTTAGGCAGTTAAGAGGGAGGTAACAAAAAAAACTTTCTGAGTCTTTTGTTTCTTAAAAACAAGCAGCCTAAAATAATCCCCATGTTAAAGAAACATGGCTTGGGGTGGCAAGTTTTGTTCCTTTTCAGTCCACTCTATGATGTTCACACAATGAAAAAATTGCCTAATGATGCATTTCTCAGAACGTATGCCCATTGTCAAGTGGTGTCTGACTGCATCCAAACATCACCTCATTCCTGTTATTATCTAAAGCCTGCACTATACACATATACATCTCTTTCCTTCATTTTCTTTTGCACAAACAAATCTCTACATTCTTACAACCTGAATATGGTAGTTGCCCTACTGCAGTCTGATATTTCTCTTTCATGTACAAAGTCAATAACTGCTATCATTGATTGCTCGCTCTGTGCCAGACATTGTTCTTAACCTTTACATATATTATCCTAATATTCACAGCAATTGTATTAAGTAGGTACTATTATTATTTTTAAACTATAGCTGAGAAAACTGAGAGGCAATTGTGTTTAAGTAACTGGGTCAAGATTACTCAGCTATTAAATGGAGGAGCCAGGATTGGAACCCAGACAAAGTTTAATCCCTTATTCCTTCCTGTTCCGCTGCATACTCTACTCATACTCAAACTTATATCACCTCCTTTGAGGACACTGAAAACACTTTCAATAGAAAGATCAATAGCTAAACTTGACAAATGACTGGTCATGAGTTGTAGTTGAGAATCTGGAATACAGTGAAGTTAATTTCCTACATATAAGTCAAAATCATTAACCTGCAAATTTAGCATAGTGCTTTCAGAAGTTACACTCAACTCTCTTCTAAAGATCACTTCATTGTTGTTGTCCCCACCGTTTTCTGCTCACTATTACTGTTTCCAATACTTCTCTTATTGTCCCCAACCACTAATGCTTCATTTTACTTCCTAGACTGTTTACTCCAACATATTCTCTCAGCTAAAACTCTTGAAAAGATAAGGTAATTTTATCTTATCCTTTGAAATTATTTTTATTATTATTTTGAGAAGTCAGTGAGATCCAGAGATTAGAACATTGGATTTGGAATGAAAATCCATGGATTTTAAAGTTGAATCTGTCTTCAAGTGCTGGGTGAGAGTAGGTAGATGACTTCTCTGAGATTTATTTGTCTATCTATAAAATACAGACAACATCTAGCCTACTTCACAGGAATGTTGTAAGTTTCAAATTCAATAGAACAGAAAAAAAGAAACTAAAATACTCATTAAGTTTTAAAGTTATTCATTGGTCCTGTTATCCTGTGATAGGTTATCTTTGCCATGTGATTATTTTGATATTAATGTGTTTTAACCTATGTGAAAAATCCACCATCTGAAAATATGGGTTTTTTATATCTGTGCTGCATCAGACTATCTAAAACAATTATAGGAAATATGTAAGCATAAAGTGATCTCTTGTTGCTATTTCTTACAATGAAGGTAGTAATAAGATGGCCCAGCTACTTGGCTTACTACATTTATCTCTAATTTGTCAGATGTGTGTTGGCTTATTTCATTTGTTTACTAGAAAGTTATGGAAGAATTGAGTTAGTTCAGGAACTTAGCTTGGTTTGCAGAAATATGATCTGAATTTGCAAAAACTCAACGTTAAGTGAATTAGCAGACAAACGGTACTATCAGAACACTTTCAACTATTGTGTGCTATTCCAGGTGGAACAATTAAGTATTGCTTTGACCAGTTTTACAGATATGTTTTATTTATATGTTGTACTCAATCACAGTTCAGTCACATTACCTTGCTATTCACGACCAATTATCCCTAGATACACTGAACTTTGTAGACCAAATTGAACCATCTGTTATATACACAAACCCTGAATTCTTTGAAATGTTTTCAACTCAGAAAAAAATGAATGTTTACATTTGCTGAAAAATTTTGGTGATTTGCAACAGTCATTTAAAATCTGTTTCTATAAAGCTGTAGCATATGTAGAGCAAATGGATTCAGGAGTGTGCTAACTATGCTTCCAAATTATTTCTCTTCCCTGATGTAAGAATGATAGAAAACTCCTCAACAAGTTCCAAAGGGCCAAGATGTCAGTCCTAATAGTTTAGCTGTTGGTAAAAATATTACTATATTAGAAGTTCACTTTGAAAACTCTACTAAGGCTGACACATAAACAAACACATATGAAGCACTGTAAGAACTGCCAAAATTAAGGCAGATATAAAGAGCCATAGTGCACAGTGGAGGACAGGATTAATTTTTGGTTGGAAGAGTAAGATGGGAAGTCACTTTTTTTTTCAGCAGGCATGCAAAAGAACGTAGTTTTCTGGGAAAGGGAAATTAATCTAGAGTAAAGGAGATCAAGTAGGACATTGACAGAGAAGCCAGTCTTTATTTCTCTCAGGGCTCATAGTCAATTAAGGGATCCAACTTGTGGCTTTGCTATATTGATGCCCCTATTTTTTCAGTCCTTCCTGTACGTGTAGAGCTCTGGTAATCTCTTATTTAGAGTATAATAATTTTTTTCTTCCTTGTCGCCTAGACTGGAGCCTCTTTTCTTCCTAACTGATTTATATACTTTTGACCAAATCATTATCTTGGCCTAGCATTTTATCAGTTAAAATCCACTGCTTACCACTCTTCAATAACCATTCATGAATGGTTCTCAGTTAGTGACATCCCACTTATCTCACTTTATAATAATGCTTGTCACTTATTCACTATACTGAGAACTCTAGGATGTCAAAGGTAGTTTTTACAGTTGTAATCCTATTATCTTCAATGATGTCTAGCACATAGTGAGCACTCAAAGCTTTATTGTTGAAATAAATACTTGTCTGTGTTTCTCTCTCCAATAAATTCAACTTCATATCCCTCCCTCTGATAAAAATATCTATATTTTACTATCTTCTATTCTTAGTTTCTTCTGTTTCCATCCTAGTCTGGAGGGTTAGCCCACCAAATTTTCATGTCTTGTTACTTAAATTTTGTCCTAATTGAAGTATGCACTCATTGCAATGGGACTCTTTCTAAATTGTTGCTTATTTGTTTGTTCCATATCCTGATACACATTAACCAATTTTGCTCTATAATGGTAGTGGAAAGGATTTGAATAGAGGCAATTAAGATTTTTCCTAATAAACTTCTATGAAATACTTCAGAATAATCTTGCAAATTCTGTATAAACATCCTTAGGTTTCAGTAAGATTCATGCTTATAAATAAATGAGAATAACACAACTTTGAGTATACGCCTATTGTATTAGTCATCTCGGGCTTCTATAACAAAATGCCATAAACTGGGTGGTTTAAACAACAGACATTTATTTCTCACAGTTCTGGAGGTTGAGGAGTCTGAGATTGGAGGGCCAGCAGAGTTGGGTTCCGGTGAGAACCTCTTCCTGGCTTGTGGACTGTTTCCTTCTTGTTATATCCTCACATAGTGGAGAGAGAGAGGACTGTCTCTTCTTATCAGGGCACTAATCCCATCATGAGAACTCTACAGTCATGACCTAACTATCTCCCAAAGGCCCCATATCTAAATACTATCACATTGGGGGTTGGGACTTCAACATATGAATTTTGGAGGGACACAATTCAGTCCATAGCACATGTGTAAGAACACACACATGTGCACATACATATGTAATTTTTTCCTACGTTTGTATTTATGTTTGCACATTTATCTGTCTAGAGCAAAGTGTGGTCAGTGGACCCCTAGGAATCTCTGAGGCATTTCAGAGGGTCTGCTAGGTTAAAACTATTTTCATAATAATAGTAAGATATTATTTGCCTTTTTCACTTTATTGATATTTGCACTAATGGTGCAAAAACATGCTTTGTAAAACTGTTGGGAGCTTAGTGTGAATCAAGATGGTAGCCTTTGTATGGGGAAACATACTCTACAAATGTTTGAATGTGACCTGAATAGCCATTTTTTCCATAGGATACTATTTTTTATTTTAAAGAATGACTGACAGACAAACTGGTTCATCAGATTTGGGTACTGAGCAGGTATTTTGTCAAAAAGTAATCAAGTAAGCCTGTCACTTCAAGGAAAATAACTGACAGGATTTGTTGCCAATGATAAAATCAAGCCTTCAAGCAAAAGTTAGAATTTTGGTAAACTTGTTTCCATCATAAGCCTGACAGCTTCAAGATTTTCTGATGAGTTTGGTGATTATATTAACAAATGTGATATTTTTATATTGTATAATGAAATGTGTCAACATTTGGAAGAGTTGCATGATTTGGTGAACCAATATTTTCCAAACAATCAATAAAAGATGTCAAAAAATTATACATGGGCAAAGATTCATTCAAAGTGCAAAGGGGATAATAAATTTTTAATTGTAACAAAATATGAAAAAATCATGAAAATATGTTCAGAATCCCCTTTGCAACTAACCTATAAGAAAGGGTGAGAATCTAGCTGTCTTCTATTAATCCAGATATTAAAGAGATATACAGAAATATCATATAATACTACTCTTCTCAATATTTTTTGGCTTAGAAAATATATTAACAGGTAATGGGTTTATTATTGTCACATTTAAATAAATTCATTAACAAATATATTTTTTAATTTCTCAGTTTTAATTTCTCATACAGTAAATAGTTAGATATAGTCCCCAAACTAAAAGTTTTTTGAAGTACTTATCAATTTTTAAGAGTATAAAGGGTTTCTGTGATCAAAATTTACAGAACCTCTGCTCTAGAATTAATTTGACTTTGTACAAAATCTAACAGACAGAGCATGCACACATCTTGTTCCATCACCAAGAAGAGCAAAGTTTAAACAGACTCTTGGGGAAAAAACTAGTGGAATAGTCCTGTATTTGATGGTACACCTCAAATTACTTGGGTGTACCATGCATATTTCTAAAATGTAATCAGTATTGTTTTTTGCTTTTGTGTGTGTATATTTGTGCATGTGTGTGCTGTGATTATTTCTTCAGTCTTTTCCAACATGCTTTAAACAATTCATTAGACATTTAGATCTAACTGTTACTAGCATTTAAAAACCTCAGTGCTCTTTGCCAAAGCTTTCCCAAACCATCAACTTTACCATTTCTGGAAATAAAATGAACCTAACTACAGTTGTTTTTCTTCCTCTTCATCTTTTCCTTAATTTTCTCTATTAATGCAAGGTCCTTTCTCACCTAACACGCTGTATGCTAACATTGCTAGTCCCCTGTAGACATCGTATTTCCTGCTCCCTATAAAAATTTTTGCAATTTCATAGAATTCAATTTGTACACAGTTAAAATAGTAAACTTGGAGAATCACAAAAGGTAAGAGAGAACAGAGGTGATAATTTTAGCCTTTTCTTTTTCAAAGCAGCTTCCATGCCTTTTCCATGGCTGATCTCGTGACTTTCTGTGCATACTCAATGCATAATATTCATCACGTTGCATTTTTATACTTTAGCTTCTTTACTTATTTACCATCTTCATCAGACTATATGTATTTTGAGGACATAGATTGCATCTTCTTCATCATTTAATTCCATCCTACTACAGTCTGGAATATAGACAGAATTTCATAATTATTAACATATTCCATAAACAAATGATGAAACAGAGAATTCAACTGGATCATCCAATGTCAAAGCCAAGATGACTTTTGCATATTTTTGAGGCTATTTCCTTAAACTTTCTTGGGTTCTGTTTGGGTTTACTTGCCATAGCAAGAACCTGAGAAATGCGTGTTAAGCACCTGAATCCAATCTCAGAAGCCAGAGCCAAGGTCCCATTGCAAAAGACACACATTGCCTTCACCTCTAAGGCCCCTATAAACTAAACAAAATTTTCCTACCAGATGAACATTCATTTTTTACTCTTTGATTTGAAAATCATTGAAATGAACTCTGAATAACCCTCAAGTTTATTTCACAGTTTTGCTTGCTGACACTAAATAAGTTGTTCTAAAGTGACCAACAACTCTGTGTGTATCTCTTTCTCATGGCTTTCCAATAGGTGACCTGTTCCAGGCTTCGTTTTTCCTTCTTTCAAGCACATCTGTGAACTACCAACAGGGAACAACATAGTCCTTCATTGGGCAAATAATTATTAAGCTATTAAAAGCACGTGAGAATTATTGTACTAAGTACTGTGAAAGAACTGGGAAAAGAAGGTTGGCATCTAATTTTTAATCAGTGTCATCAACCTTGGAGTAGCATTGTGAAAACCTTGGAAATTAAAAACATCCCCATGTCCAGTCCATATCCCAGACCAAATATTGAAATATCAGGATGTATAATTTTATGATCAGTATTTTTAAAGTAACCAAGTGATTCTGATGTTCAGTTGAATTTGAGAACCCTGAGATAAGGGAAGAAAGATTAAAATGAGCATGTCTGTATAGTATCTTTTAACTTGAAATGTAGACCATGGGTTTCAATGCAAGCCTGTCTGGTTTTAGAAACATTCTCCCCTTCTGCCACTCATAACAAAAGAGAGAAGAGAGGGACATAGATACCTACAGTATAAGGTAAAAAGCAATAAACTTAATAAGAGACAAACAGAGAAAATGTTTTAATAGCTGTGCAAATGCTCTTTTGAGTGTTTCACAGAAGACTTCATGGTATAGTAAGGTTTTATATTTGGCAATATAGTAGGAAAAGAGAGTAACAAAGGTAAAAACAAAGAAAGGAGATACTATCAGGTATTTATTGTCATTTTGAGTAACTCTGTATGGTTAAGAAAAATTAAACCAAATATTGACTGCTTATAAAGATCAGGACAAATCTGGAGTCTTGGAAGTAAGTTCTCTTTGTCTCGGCTGCTATAACAAAATACCACAGGCTGGGTAGATTATAAAGAACAGGAATTTATTTCTCACAGCTCTAGAGGCTGGAAGTCTGAGATCAGGGTGCTAGTGTGGTCACATAAGGGCTTTCTTTGGGATCACAGACTTCTTCTTATAGCCTCATGTGGTAGAAGGGGCCAGGGAGTTCTGTGAAGTCTCTTTTATAAGAGCACTAATCCCATTCATGAGAGTGTAGCCTAATCACCTCTCAAAGGCTCCACCTTCTAACACTATCACACTGGGCATTAGAATTCCAACATGTGAATTTTAGGTAGGCACAAACATTCATACCATAGTATTTGTCACAAAGATTGGAGCTTTCCAATAGGCCATCATTCTGACTTAGACTAAAGGGAGATGTCAAAACTGGTTAGAAGCATCTTTATGGAGGCAATGTTTTAACATGTGGAATGAGATGGCAATGAGTTGAGAAACTTGGGCAACACAGACAAAAGTGTGGTGAAGATATTAAAAAATCTATCATTGAAGAAGAGTATAGCATGACCACATCTAAAAGTCATGAGATTTCCAGATAGATACAAGGAGAAATTGGCATTATTGTGCTACAAAAGATAACAAGGATGAGAGATGATAAGATATTATTTAATATGCTGAGGGTTATTGGTAATATTTTCAGACAGCAGTGTCAGAGGAATGTTAGAGATGGGAACCTGACTGAATATTCTTAAGCATCCAGTTCCTATCAAGTAACAAAAATCAATGCAAGTAGACTGTTCTCTCAAGCATATTGACTATCAAGAAGAAATAGAGAATGGTAACCCAATAAGATAACATGTTGATGGGAGGATGTTAGGAACTAAGGAAGTCATATTTACTTTCTTGTATCTCTCCCCCAACTACATAGTTATATCCATCTGCACTCACATACTATAACCATCACTTTTATCCTCTCTTTGCACACATGAATAGAAATTCTTATATTCCCAGAGCATTTTGTATAGGCCCAAATGATAGGCTTGTGGTTTGTATTTGCTTATTTTCATGTATATTTCCCCAGCTGGTCTATAAACTCTTGAGTACAAGTTTTATGTTTTATTCACCTCAGCAGCCACAGAAACTCATCAGAGATCAATAAATGTCCAATGACTCAATACATTCTTTCTCATATTTATTACAGTTATAATTATATCCAGTGTTTTACTTCAGATAAGTGTTTATCAAAATGGTGGGAAGAAAATGAGAAAACAGAGTTGTTGAGGATTTATTGTTCTATCTAGATGTATAAAGGTGATAATGATTGTAAAAAGAATGTGGTTGGATAGTAGTCAAAAATGTAAATATTATTTTTTGAGAAACTATTCATTACTTCTAATCTACATTTCATTGTTCCCTAGGCTACATTATAAGTCTAGAGTTTCCACTAGTTTAGACATTGAGGTTGCTGCTCTGCTTTCCCAAGAAATGATTTTCTGTAACAAATAAACACAATTTTGAAAAGATGGAGAAAAACACCCATAAATGCTTGAAAAACACACTAAAACACAAGCTAATGTAATGCAGTATTGATTCTGGAAATCTAAGAAAAAAAGCTGAAGTCCCCTTATGTTAACAAGACAGCTTTAGGAAGGAGGTGGCTCTGATTGTACTAAATTGCCATTAGATCCAAAGCAAGCAAAGGGAGAGAGATCTCTTGGCAGAGATAGATTTAGCAAGAACTTACAAACACCAAGTAGATGACAGACTCTGAGATTGATGAAAGAATATTGAAAATGAGGCAGCTGAGTCATCAACATTTACCATCTGCTTCCCTTTGTATATTGTTGAATGGAAAATAAATAAATTGAGTTAACTCCATTAAGTCTAGAACACTTGCATGGTCCTTACTTTTAAATGAGGCAGCTAAGACAGCAATTGATTCTATGTGCAAGTTTACTATGCACCCATGATCTATTGACTAGGGTTGTCTCTATATTAATGGAAGCATTTAGAAAAAAACAAAACAAAACAGGATTATATCTAGAGGTAAAATCTAACATCCATCTTTAAAGGCTTTCATCAATGACTAGATGTGGATTGTTTTGCACATGATCGTTCATATTAAGGATTAGTTGACAAAAGACTTTCAAAAGCAAATAAGAGACTGGAAGCTTTTATATGGGCTGGAGCAAACCGTCCTCATCTTTGTATCCTCAGGACTCCACACAATGTTCATACATGGTTGATATGCAACAATGGCTTGAAGAATTGAATGAATAAATTTAAATTGAAGTTATAGAAATCAAAGGTAAATATTTGAACAAGGGAAAAGTTGTGACAACTGTGGTATTTGAGAGAGAATACTCTCCCAACTATTTTTGCTGCAGAATGTTCTAAAGTGGTGGGATAAGGTAGTGAGTGTCTTAGTAAAATGTTTGTGGAGGTGAAGAGGATTGTGGAATACCAGAGATATGATCGTGGCAGCACTTGGTGACCAGCTGGACGCAAGCAGAATGAAAAGTAGAATATCAAAGAGAAGGCCAAGTTTACTAGACACAGTAAGCCATTGCCTGACATTAAAAAATGATGAGTTGTTCTTGTTTGGAAGCAAAAGCATATTGAGTCTATTTCCAAGAAACAATATCCTAAATCACATTGAATATTGTTGTTTTTGTTATAAAAGTATGCACGGTGTCCATTTCCAGGTGCCGTAGGCTGCTTTTTCAAAAGTATAGCCACTGTAATTCCTTCATCTAAGCATTCAAGTTCTACTCACGTCCCCTGGCCTGTCTACAGAACCAAACTGAGACAGTAGACTGGACAGTTATTTAGTGTATGACTGACCAATCTGATAATCAGACTTGATACAAGGAGAGTTAATGATTTCTGATTCATGATCTCTCTAGTTATTAAACCTTATACAAATAAACCAGATTTATGGAACTTGCTATGATCACATGTAAACATAATAAAATGAGTGTCACCATGTACTTTTACATGTTCTGTTAAGCATCTTTAATAAGAAATAGCATTTTCTAAATTTTATTTACAGTAGCGGTACAAATGAAAGGAGCTGACAGTGCCAAGACTAAGAAGAGTATACAAAAGAAATGTAGGACCGACCGTAAGCTATTGAATGTTATTTTGTTTACAAAGCCCGTGCTCTCTCTCTTAAAACAAGCTGCAATAGGTAATCAACAGTATATTTGGATACTCCTCTAGGCAGAAATTGTCTCAATTGTGATATTTTTTAAATACCAGAATTTCAGTGAATTTTTGAGAAGGAAATAAAACAACAAAACACCCATCTGAAATACTGAGTGAGGCCAATTTTTATAATTAATAATAATACTAGTAATATCAACAACAACAACATTTATATATAGCATATTCGTCCAGGTACTGATTTAAATCCATTATATGTAGAGTAGAAATGATGGTATTAAGAATTTTTCTCGCTTTTCTGTATTTTCCCCACGGTACTTTGCCAATACTCTGAGAAGTAGCTAAGAAGTTAGAACACATGCTGAAAAGGAGAGTTGCTCTAAATGCCAGAGTCAGTAAAACTAGGGATTAAAATTGTGTTCTTTAAATGTGCTCATTCCCACGTTCAATTCCTGGGTCCACTGCTTACGACTTTGAGTAAGTTACTGAATCTCTTTAGAATTCTGTTTCCTCATCTAGAAACTTTGGTTAATTTTGATTCTTACTTCATAGTGCTGTAACTGGAAACCATCTAGTGTGATGACGAATGTCCTTAGACTTCCTGAGTTCTAAAACTAGGTCCACCTCTCACTGGATGTGTGACTTTTGAGAAAATCGTCTAACCTGTCTTTGCCTTAATTTCCTTATTTGTAAAACGGGAATGATAAACCTACCTCTTTCATTGGCTTTTTTAGACCAAACTCATGGAGATGCTAGTTATTTCCTTTACTTTCTATAATTTTATTTATTCTTGAACTTTTGCTTTGCTCAAGAGCAGACTTAAATTAATCTTGACCACTGTTGGTAAACTTATCAATTTCAGGAAAAAGTAAATATTCAATGTTCAAAATTTGTCTTCTGTCTTACCCTGGTAAGTGCTGCTGAAGGAACCCACTTTGTATGTCTCTCTCTCTAAAATAATATTAGCCTTCATTGTTTTTTTAATGAGATGAATTTAATTTTCTACCCACAATCCCACTCTGGTGCCAGTTACCAGCTATGCAGCCTCTTCAACAAAAACTTGAGACCCCTTCAAGCTCACTGGTCTCCATCAGTCCTTCTGCACTTAGTGTCCTTCTAGCACAAGACTGATTAGGACTTACAAACTCCACTTAACTATCACTCTTTTCCCACTTTAGTATCATGGTGGATTCACGGCTTCTCTGAGTCTTGGAATCCCTCCAGGTTATAACACAGGAATTGAGATACAAGTATCCTCTGCTCTAGAATTTCCCCAAAGTTATTTCATGTGGAACAAATAAGAGGATCCTTCTCAGAGCCATCCACTTGTGCCTAACCCTGTTACTCATATCTCTGGGGGAAAAGTCCCTCTTTTCAGGGAAAAATCATTTTTGTTTTCTCTTCTCATTGTGATCAGTAAAAAAGAAAATCTGATAGACATTCTTTTTCAATTCTATTTTAATTTTTATGAAATATCTTGTGGTAAATAAGATGTATGTGCCTCCAGCCTTCTCAGTGCCTTCAGTTTCCCTGTGTGCAAGCCAAAACTCTTGGACTCATCTTATACTTCTTTCCATTTCCCACCTCTTTTATCCAACTCCTTAGTAAATCTTTTCTGTCTTTTCCTTCTGAATATACCCAGAATCTGACCAGTTCTCAACTTTCCACCCATGTATTCTGATCCATCTCCTTTCTGGACCTCTATAATATTCTCTAAATGGTTACACTTCTTCCACTCTTGCCCCATATTTACCCTGCTGTCCCAATCGTCCCTTTTAAAGCATAATCAAACCAAGTGACCACTTGGCTCAGATTCCTTCAGTAGCTTCATATTTTACTAAGAATAATATTAAAAATGCATACTTTATCTATGTGGTCACTCTGGCTACTGTGTGCACTCTCTCCCTTTCTTACTCAAAACTTACTTTTTGCTGCTTCTTGAACATATCAAGCAAGCCCCCATCACTAGCTTCTGCACTTGTTGCTGAAAATTTATTCCCCCAAGTATCTGTAAGTTTCACGCTTCACTTCCTTTAGGTCTTGCTTAAATACCACCTTATCAAAAAGGTTTTTCTTCAAGTTCCTTTATAAAATAGCACCTTCTTACATATTCTTCATCCACTCACCTCGCTTTAGTTTTCTTCGTAGTGTTTTTGCCTCAAGACATAATATTGTCTTCTCATTTATTGTTGTACTCCCTCCACTGCGAAAGTTCCCATACAGGAGGATTTGTGTCTGTTTGCTGACTGTTACTTCTCCCCACAGGAGAATAGGTACACTCTAGGTTTTTAGCAAATATTTGTTGAGGGAATGAAACACTCCTTGCAGCCCTCACCTCTTGATTTTCAAAAGCAATTTTCTGAAACTATAACCATCAAAACAACTTTTTCTTATTAATATCTTGACTGAGTTCTTGCAAATCAAGACATGTTAATTTTCAAGACACACAAGAGTTTAAAAAAATCTGTTTTGGAAGTTCTAGCTACTATTATCTTTAAAATTTAATGAGAGTTTCCACTAGGCTCGGCATAATCTGAGCATTCAGTCTAGTGCTAAGTCTTTAACGGTACATGTTCTTTTATGGTCTCCCATTCCTGAGGCAAATAAAACCCCTTGAAAATAATGAATACCTCTAGACCATTGCGGGAAAGTGTGAAGGGCAACATAAAAAAAAAGGCAAGAAATAAAAAATTTCTGTATGCTGAGAAGGCTACAGAAGACTGAGAAGACCCCTTCCCTGTTTATTAGAGGAAAATCCAGTTCCTAAGGTCGCCTTTCTACTACAGGAAATCTGAAAAATTACAGTTGCCAAGGAGCCCAAACTCTTGGAATTAAGTAAGAATGAGTCTCTGATGCAGCAGACTTTTGAGATTTAAAAAAAAAAACCAAACAAACACGCCTTTGCTTGTATTCTCCTTGAGCACTCTCACTCTGCTCTAATTTTATGCACTGCCTGATACCTTTAAGGACAATGGCACGTGTTCACTCAGGTGGAAGATTGATCATGATTGGCTGAAAATCAGCATACATTAAAACAGTGAAGTCCACCACTTAAATATCTATTCAGAAGAAATGTTGGCACTGTCACTTAACTCCCTAATTAACTATTGGGCATTTGAGTCCAAAATCAATGTATAGAGAAGCAATTAGCCTAGCTGAAAATTTTCTGGCGTTCGATCTCATCTTTTGCTTTAAAGCCAGCTTGGTTTTATTTTTTCTCTTTGTTAAGAAACTGTGATTGTGTCTTGTAATGAACAAACCCATAAACCATCTGGCAGTTGTCTCACGGCTCATTAAGTGCTATGGGCCACTCTGAGAAGCTGCTTCAGGTGACATTTAAACTGGTGCATGTAGAAAAAAATCACTTTTTATTATTGAGATCAAATTTTGAGAAAGGAGAACTCTCCCTCTTCTTGATATCAATATATGGGATGAAGGTGTGGTTAGTCAAATAATAATCCAACCCATAATTCTTGTTGTGGAGTCATAAATGACAATTCTCTGCACATATGTATCTATGTGCTTTTATGTGGCCTAAGGAGATAATGTTTACACACTAGAGCTGTTGTGATATCTGGCACATTATTCATTTCTTAATTATTGATTATGTATTTCCATATTACCACACTGTTTTGTAAAGCTCCATGAGTATTTCATGGAGACTAGGAACTGGGAGTCTGAAATGGCATTCCAACTTTCTTCCTGGGATAAAATTGTGCGCCTAGAGACCTCATCATCGTGGATATGTGAGTGTCATAAGCTTCTTTCCGATATATGCTACCATGTATTCCATTTTGGGTTCAAAGCCTCCACTTTTAATACTGTGCTGTCTCCTGTACATAATATTTCTTCCTGGCAAAAACCACGATTAGTGCTCCAACTGGCAATCTGTCATTCAGTTGTCAGTTAATGATAAGTTTACTGTGACTGGGAAACTGTGGAACCGTATTTTCAAACAATAAAGCTTAGAAGGAAAAGGGCATCCAAACTATTCACAATGCAAAAATGAGATATCTTAAACTCGTAATTCCATTCGAGACAGATTAAGTCATAATTCTGCTATATAGTCATGAGATAGATTCATAATCCAGGTGAATGAAAGTAGCCTGTAAAGAACATGTATATAAATAATTTTTAATGTATTTTTCCAATGGAAATAAAGTTTTTAAATTATCATGTTATTACCAAAGAAAGAACATAAGTTTGCTTGATTAATGAAAGTCAGAGAGTAGTGTATTTAAAGAAATAGCTCTGGTATAATAAGAACTGAAACGCAATTTTGAAATTACAGAGAAGGAGATCTTGACAAAAAATTTTACTAGATGCATAGAAACACCAGCTTAAAAACCTCCTCAAGATGCATAATACTTGCTAATACACTTCTATTTTTATTTTTTTATGGGGCAAAAACCTGAAATTACTGCAGTTACAAGAAACATTCGTAGTTAATTTTGACCATCATTGTGCAGTTGATTTCCAAATGAATGTTAAAATACATGCATGCACACACAAAGAGAGAAAACACACACATGATTAGAGAGATTTGGGTTGGTTAATAAACACCGGGCAATAGTAGTCTTGAAAGAATAAGTTATAATATAGGGAAAAGACTGGGTGCTTTTCTTTTAGGGTCAGATTTGTATTCTAAAGACATGTGGACAATGTTCTTTACTGTAGTGAGATTTTGTGCAAAAAAACCCCTGGGCTGAGAATCATAAGGCTTTAGATCCTGCTCTGTCTCTTCCTTCCTCTCTGGTCTTAGACAAGTCATTCCTCTCTAAAACTCCAGTTCCTTCTCTGCCAAATGAAGATACTACCATACCTACAAGAGAGGTGGCTGCTTCATAGATTTCTGGTGAGGTTAATTAAAATAGTTAAAAACATTTTCAAAGAGTTAAAAACATGTTTCAAAATAAAATATGGGAAAGCAGATGCTTCAGTTTTAATTCTGGTTCTGTCACTTCTCCATCACTTTAGTCTAATTATGTCAAATTGTGTGTGTGTGTGTGAATACGAGTGTATATTTTTCACATTGTCGACTTCTTGTTCTTCCTCAAATGCAAATCTAAGCATGAAATTCCCACATTTTCCTTGTAAGATAAACCCCATATTAATTAGTATATTAGGATAACATTTGTTCTGAATCTGGTCTACTTCTACAATAGCTTCTTCTTGTCAAATTTTGTACTTTCTGTACTTGACCAAGTATTTTATTTTCATTAAAATAGTAGGGTTCTGAGCCAGCCCTGATGGCCTAGTGGTTAAAGATCAGCAATCTCACTGCTCTGGTGGCCCAGGTTTGTTTCCTGGTCATGGAACCACACCACCTGTCTTGTCAGTTGCCATACTGGGGTGGCAGCTCACATAGAAGAACTAGAAGGACTTACAACTAGATATACAACCATGGACTGGGCTCTGGGGAAGAAAAAAAAGAAAATTAAATTAAATTATAAAATAAAATAGTGGAGTTCCTTGCCTCTGGGCATTTCATAATCTGTATCCTTGCATGGAATATCTGTCATTCCTCTTCATGTATTTATCTTCAACCCATTCTATAAAATTCAATATATTTGGGACATCCCTGAATGCCCAAAGTGTCCCTACTATGTTTCCACAGCACAATATGCTTAGCCCTACTATAGCACTCTATCTCTCTATATTGTGATTATCTACTTGCATTTTGTCTCTGTCAGATTATAAATTCCTTGAAGGGGAGATGCATTTATTTTTGTATTTTTCCTTAGATGAAATACTGTGTGGAGGCACACAAAATGCTAAGAATTGTTTGAAGTGTTCTTTATCTTCTCTACTTTCCAAAAATATTTTAATGTTATTTGCAAAATCTAATGCTAAGTTTGGACAGAGACTCCAGGAGGGTGGCACTGCATTGAAGGTTTTTTTGCTTAATTTTTATGTGCTTATTGGTGTTGTGCAAGTCATCCTATGTTTCAGAGAGTAAACATTAAAAACCAAACACAATTCAGAATGTGCAAAAGGACAGATCAAACTGACAACAGCAGTGCTATCTTAAGTAAATGTTTTATGTGGATTCTGAAAGAGCTTTCTCCTACATTTGAGCTCACACCTTTTCTTGGTGGGGATCAGTAGCCTCACTGAGTCACAGATGGAGACTTCTATCTGAACACAGCTGTCCCACAGAGAACGCATTTCAGTCCTATGACTCAGCAAGAGATTATCAAGGACTGGAGAACCCAGTTTGGAATACTTGGCTAAGGATGCATAGTTGTGAATTACAAGAGTGCATGAGAGCAAGGTTGTTTATTTTCTTCAACACTATCAAGCAAATGCATTTGATTGTTAGCACCTACTGATCTTGAGAAGTCAGATGTAACAAGGCCAAAACTCAGCCAAAATCAGAGCATTTAAATGGCCTTTCATGATTAGGCTTTCAAATGAGACAAGAAGAACCATTTCTGAAAAGGAGGTATATACTGGGTTCCGAAGGAATGGTGAAAAAGTACCAAGACTTTAGGGAAGTGTGATGGGAGTCTTCAAGTAACTTATAATAATAGTGTTCGAGAAATCATATATCCAATAATTAGGGAATCGTGAAACAATGTATTCCATAAGGATATTCAATTATTACAAAGTACATGTAAAATACATTTGAAGATACCTGTATATAGAGGAAATTCTTGAAATCTCCCATTGGGAGATCTACTTTTTCCTCTTTATTTCTAATGTACAAATTCTTAATAAATAGGTACACTTATGTGGAACAATGAGATATGGGCAAAAATAATACATTTCACACATGCTCATACATACGCACAGAGTCAAGTTTCTAATTGGTCTGGATAAATCTCCCGTACAGTAGATGTTCTAATGATTCTTTCCCATTGGCTTCAGGCAGCTGTTAAGAGCTGCTATAAATCCTTATTCTCAGGCATAAAGTCTAATTACTATCTTAGGTTAGGAATCAATTTTCCTTTTCCCTCTGTGCCACAGTGGGTTATTATATAATTAGCTACATAAAGAAGATGTCATGCTTTATCGCAAAGCATTTATTCTTGTCCACAGTCAGAAGCAGCCGCACTTATTGTTCGTTGGTTGTGTTGTCGTGATTTTCTTATTCACAACTGTGTGCACATTATCTATATATTGATGCAGTTAATGTGATTGGAAAGGTGGTCCTGGGGGATAAAAAAGGAATTGCATAAGTGGAGATACAAAACATCACAAGAGGGTGCTGCAGAGTACATGACACATGCCTGGAAGAGTGCTGAAAGGAGCCTCTGTTTAGAGTTTCTTGACTGTGTGACTCAATGTCTTATGTCAGCTTTCCAAGACAGTTTCTCTTTAAATATTGCTTCTGCCCTATTCTTGTTCTCTGCTTCCTGAATTTTGGAACAAAATATGTTAGATCTTTCATTAAGTTTCATTTAGCTGTTACAGGCAGACATCTTTTTATTGCACTTCACAGATATTGCGTTTTTTACAAAGTGAAGATTTGTGGCAACCCTTTGTATGGCAAGTCTATCGATGCCATTTTTCCAAAAGCACTTGTTCACTTCATGTCTCTGTGTCACATTTTGGAATTTCTCCTAATAGTTCAAACTTTTTCATTATTATTATATTTCTTATGGTGAGCTGTGATCAGTGATCTTTGATTTTCTATTGTAATTTTTTGAGAGCACCATGAACCATGCCCATATAAAACAGTGAACTTAATCAGTAAATGTTGTGTGTTTCTGACTATTCCACCAACTCACCATTCCCCTGTCTCTCTTCCTCTCCTCAGGCCCCTCTATTCCCTGAGACACAATAATATTGAGATTAGGCTAATTAATAACTCTACACTGGCCTCTAAGTGTTCAAGTGAAATGAAGAGTCACATGTCTCTCACTTTTAATCAAAAGCCAGAAATAATTAAGCTTAGTGAGGAAGGCATGTCAAAAGCCGAGACAGGCTGAAACTTTAGGCCTCTTGTGCCAAACAGTTAGCCGAATTGTGAATACAAAGGAAAAGTCTTGAAGAAAATTAAAAGTGCTACTCCAGTGAACACACAAATGGTAAGAAAGTGAAACAGATTTATTGCTGATATGAAGAAAGTTTTAGTGATCTGGATAGATCAAACCAGCCACAATGTTCCCTTAAGCCAAACTTAATCTAGAGCAAGGTTCTAACTCTCTTTAACTCTATGAAGGCTGAGAGAGGTGAGGAAGCTGGAGAAGAAAAGTTTGAAGCTAGTAGAGGTTGGTTGATGAGATTTAAGGAAAGAAGCTGTCTCCCTAACATAAAAGTGCAAAGTGAAGCAGGAAGTGCTGATGTAGAAGCTGAATAAAGTTATCCAGAAGATCTAGCTAAGATAATTAATGAAGGTGGCTATGCTAAATAACAGATTTTCAATGTGGATGAAATATTCTTATATTGGACTTTTATATCTAGAAAGGAGAAGTCAATGCCTGGCTTCAAAGCGTCAGACAGGCTGACTCTCTTGCAGCTGGTGACTTTAAGTTGAAGCCAATGCTCATTTACCATTCCAAAACTCCTAGGGCCCTTAAAAGTTATGCTAAATCTACTCTACCTGTGCTCTGTAAATGGAACAACAAAGCCTGGATGACAGCACATCTGTTTACAATGTGGTTTACTGAATATTTTAAACCCACTATTGAGATCTACTGCTCAGAAAAACATATTTCTTTCAAAATATTACTGCTCATTGCAATGCACCTGGTACCCAAGAGCTCTGTTGGAGAAGTACAATGAGATTAATGTTGTTTTCATGCCTGCTAACACAATATTCATCCTACAGCCCATGAATCAAGGAGTAATTTTGACTTTCAAGTCTTATTATTTAAGAAATACATTTCATAAGGCTATAGCTGCCATAGATAGTGATTCTTCTGCTGGATCTGGGCAAAGTCAATTGAAAACCATCTGGAAAAGATTTGCCATTCTAGATGCCATTAAGAACTTTTGAGATTCATGGGCAGAGGTCAAAATATCAACATTAGCAGGAGTTTGGAAGAGATTGATTCCAACCCTCCTGGATGACTTTGAGGGGTTCAACACTTCAGCGAAGGAAGTAACTGCAGATGTGGTAGAAATAGCAAGAGAACTAGAATTAGAAGTGGAGCCTGAAGATGTGACTGAATTGCTATAATATCATGATCAGACTTTAATGGATGAGGAGTTGCTTCTTATGGATGCACAGAGAAAGGGGTTTCTTGAGATGGAATCTACTCCTGGTGAATATGCTGTGAAGATTGTTGAAATGACAATAATGGATCTAGAATATCACATAAACTTAGTTGATAAAGCAGCAGCAGGGTTTGAGAGAACTGACTCCAATTTTGAAAGAAGGTATACTGTGGGTAAAATGCTATCAAACAGCATCACATGCTACAGAGAAATCGTTCATGAAAGGAAAGAGTCAATGGATGTGGCAAAATTCATTGTTGTCTTATTGTAAGAAATTGTCACAGCCACCCCAGCCTTCAGCAACCACCACCCTGATCAGTCAGCAGCCATCAACATCAAGGGAAGATCCCCCACAAGCAAAAAGATTATGGCTTGCTGAAAGCTCAGATGATGGTTAGCATTTTTTGGTAATACAGTATTTTTAAATTAAGGTATGTACATTTTTTTTTTACATAATGCTATTGCACACTTAATAGACTACAGCATAGTAGTCTATTAAACAGGTAAACAGCTGAATAGCTTTTGTATCACTGGGAAACCAAAAAATTTGTGACTTGTATTGTGACATTCACTTTATTGTGGTGGTCTGGAACTGAACCCACAATATCTCTGTGGTGTGCCTGTATGCTTTTCTTCTTTTTCTCCTTTTTTTCTCTTCTTGTTTCAGTCTGGATATTTTCTATAGTCCCATCTTTCAATTCAGTAATCTTCTCTTCTGCTGTGTTTAGTCAACAGTTAAACTCATCTACTGAGTTCTTCATATTAGCCACTGCACTTTTTAGTTCTAGGACTTCCATTTGAGCTTATATAGAGATTCCGTTGCACTAGTGAAATTTGCAATATTGTCTTTATTTTCTTGAACCTATAAATCAGAATTATTTTAATGTTTGTCTCTGAAAATTTCCCATATCTGGGTTATCTAGGATTTTTTGTTGCTTATTTTTCCACCTTTCTTTTTGATCCTGTCTCCAGGAATGCCTTGGTGATTTTAGATCATTATATAGGAAGGCATTGTAGAAACTCTGGATGATGTAATCATCCACCAGAGAGGATTTTATTTTCTTTTGAGAAGTTAATAAGTAGGGCCAGATTCTCTTGCACTAATCTGAGAGTAAATGATTTGGGGTGGGGTTTTAAATTATTGAGGTCTCATCTATTTCCAGTTTGCTTTTACTCTGAGAGTGTCTTTCAGAGGTTGCAGTTGAAAGCCGGTGGTATTTACTAGAGCCATTTCTCCTTGGTTGGCTCTGAACTCACAATTTTATCTCCTCAGTATAGCAAAGACTGCCAAGAGCTTTTCCCTTTATACTTGGCTTCTTGACCTCTCCTTCCATTTGTCTTCAAATCAGCAAGTGCTAGAAAAGTAGAGCAGAACGCATGTGATTTCTTTTTCTCCAGGATCTTGGTTCCCTAATTCCTATCTGCATTGGCAGCCCAGAACTCCAATTTTTGTCTCCTACTCCTGAGAGGCTGACAAATAACCTGAGCCACTGCTTTCTGTTCAACTTCTTGGCCCTGCATCACTAAAGAATCAGCAAATACCTTGTCCAGCTAATTTCAAGATATTTCTGTCCTTTTGAAATTTGGCTACTCAGGACTATTTTGGTTATTCTCTGATACTTTTAAGCAATGTTTTTATTTTGTATTTCATGCATCACTTATAATTGCTGCTTTCAGAGGGAAACTGGTCCGGTAAAATACAGTCTTAGTAGTCAGAAATGAAAGTTGTATAAGCCTCTTTTAAAGGATCCCAAATAAAATTTTTGATTAAGAAGCATAAATAGAAAAATTCAAAATAAGAAAAGCCACGAGAAGTAGAAATATGGACAAAGATTTCTACAAAAAGATGGTAAGAGAGGAAGAACAGCTTTAAAATGTTTTACAAACAAATCAAATTGAGATTTTAAAGGTGTTTGCTTTGAAAAAAAAGTTAAAAACATAAATACCTGTAAGATGTTTTGCAATCCAGTCAAGTAAAATGGATTGATTTTTATCTGTAAATTGTTATTGACTGTGAAAATCCGCTGGTTTCTGTTGTTAGAAATCAGAACACAATGCATTAGAATGAGTAAATGTGTTGCCTAGTAAACTTGTATGGTGCTAAATTGCATTCAACTGGTGAATAGTTTAATGATTTTTTTCCCCTAAGATGTGAACATGTGTCTTAAATGGTCTGTTTTATTCAGTCAAATTTGTAGGCAGAGAACTTAACATGCCTCACAAAAAGATAAGAGAAGCCATAAAAGTGATGAGGCAAAACAGATATCCAAATGGCAAAAGTGATCTAATTTATCTGTGAACATTTAACTGAAATTAATTCTTAAATGATTGATCATATTTTGTGACAGCAACTGTAACTGCCTTTGTGTATAAGTTAAAGTCATTCATTGTGGGGATTATAAAGATGATCAATGACTTGGCTTTCTGGCAAGTAAAATCACAAACATATTAAAATTTCTTACGCCATTCATGAAATATTTACCCATGAACACATCAGGCATCTAGAATAGTCAGCTATAATTCACATATTGATTTTAATATAACTCTCTGAAGCATTGTCAACCAATACTTATTGGGTGCCCTCTGACTATGTGATCAATTAGCAGCATGAACATGTGGAAAGTGTACAAATTTGTCAGGGGGAAGACTCCTTTCACTGTTGGAAGGAAAGATAGTGATGTATATAAAATCACTTGAACAAAATTGATTGCACATATAAAATATCGCTGGCATTTGGTAGGTGCTAAGAATATATAGACACCAAGAAACCATTCAACCCTTCTCTCAAGAAGAGTATAATATAGTTGGGATGGCAGATACATAAACCAACATAAAGGATAGGATGTGATAAGTGCTATTGATTTATTTCTTCAATGAATAATTTTTGAGGAATTTTATGCACTAGGTTTAAGAGAGTGAAGTTCAAGGTAGTAAAATTACATAATTTATAAATATGAAATATAGTAAATATTATGAAAGATATTTGCAAAGTTTGTTGTAAGATTTATGAGGAGAGAAATATAAAGTAAATTGTGGATTTAGAAAAGTATTCTCTGTGGGGAAGGAGGTGCTGCCTCAATTATGTGACAGAATTGAGGTGACGGGACTCTCCAGGGGAGGAGAGAGCAAACCTAGGGTTTTGTGGCTTTGTATTATGTCAGTTTAGTTAAACAGAAGCCATGTTTTCTAGAACCACCTTCCCTGTATGGTTAGGGTGGGACACAACAGATTCAAGTGAGATTTGGCAGGTACAAGTGAAGTAGTAATCATTACTCACAGATGAGTACAGGTCCCCATGCTTGGCTAGAGCTTGGCACCTTGTTGCTGACCCACTGGCTTCTCTCATGGGTGTGCTCATAGACCCACAGCTCCTCTCCTTGCCATTGGATCTCTTCCTTCAGCTTCTCCAAGTCCTGGGCCAGACACGTGTGCAACTCCAGGGTAAAGGGCACCAGCTTCTTCTGCAGATTACCTGTACCATTAGGGTTAGAGGCAGGTTCTGATTTGTTCTTGAGGAGAGCAGTTTATTCTAAAGGATTGTAGTTTGTCCTTGATTCATTTATTTTGTCTGTTCACTTTGAGTTTTTCTTCTGACTGTCTAACTACTGACCAGGGTAACTTCAGACCCACCACAAAGTACACCAATAATTCATTCCAGTCTTCTTCACCAGTATCCTTCCTGGCCCCTGGTTAGTGACTTTTCTCTAGTACTCCAAACAACTCCTTCTAGAACTTTACTTCACCAACTTTCCCCACAATTGTGTAAGGTCTAATCCTTATAATTAATGCTTTATTTCACATCATTCGTAGTTGTTCTGGTTCCCTGACCGAATCCTAACAAATTCGTATAGTAAGAATTTTTTTTTAAATAGCCTCATCTGGCAACTATAAATAGATGACGTGGCTGGAAGAAAGGATGAAAATGGAGAGTAGCAAGAATGAAGCCAGAAAGGAATCCCCTTAGGATCTGTTTTAGAATAAGATGCATGACTAGGTTTCCATTTTCTAAAAATCTTGCTGCTTGTGAAAATGGATTGAAGTGACTCGACCTAAGACAGAAAAAACAAGTAGATTAGATTATTAAACATTCAAGAGGATAATACTAAGAATTATCTTAACATTACCGGTAGTGGGAGGTGGAGAAAAGAGAGGGATCAGAGATAAGCACAAATAAATCTTAATAAATGTTTTAAAGAGTATTTGTGCTCCTTCCTGTCATTAATCTTTGCACTAACAAAGGTTTTCCAAATGTAGGTCCTTAGCTCTGTTTTTCAAACTGCCTATAAATCATAATGCTTTAAGAGTTTGTAAAAGAATAAAGTAGCGCAGAATAGGAAATTTCAGAGCGTATGACAAAGTGAATGTAAGTATTCATTATAAACCATGTTGAATGGAAGTGTGTATGTGTGTGTACACTGAATGAAAATATGTTTCTTAACACATCTTAGTCAATAACATTAAAAATCCTCTAGTTCATGGGTACCCAAATATGGTGGTTTCCTGATGAAGGGGCCCAAAATTTTCATAATGGGCATTTGAGAAGGTGGATCTCAATAAACTATCAGAGAAAAAAAGAGCTACAGTGAAATAAGTACTACTATCTTTATATCTAAATAAAGACAGAAGGCAACTATTATTTTTTACTCTCCAAAATTATTTAAATTGTTGTTTTTATATTTAAACATTTATTAACCAAGCCATTTTCCGTATATTAAAAAGGAATAAAAATCTTACAAATATATATTCCCAAATTTGGTAGTATCATATTTTCGCTTCTGGATACTTGGATTGGGTAATCAATAGACTAGTAATTATTTATCTATAATTCATGAGAATATTTTTCTATTTTTCTCTCTTTGCTAAGTTGAAAAGCAGCCATAGTTAACGGTTACTACAGTATCTTCACAAATTATTGGAACATAATGAATACTGAAATAGGAATCAAAAATAATTTAAATTTAATAATGAACTACTCAGGTAAATATCCCTGCAGTAATTGAAGTCAATAAATATCATCTTCAATAGGAAATACACGTGAATCTAGTCATAAAGACAGATAATTTAATAGGAGGTCACCACCTACTATTTGTGCTGAACATCTTTCATTTGTCTTTTCTGAAACACTTTCCACTTTCTCCTCTTGCCCTGTGCCCTGAGGGAGATGAAGGTTAAGGTAGGAGTATACATTGAATTGACAAGGCTCCCTGTTGGCTAGCTTCCATTTGGGTTTGATCAATGGAAGGCATGTACAGGAGATGTGACAATGGGAGGAAAGCTAGGTATGGTATATTTTCCCCAGACTCTCTGCCTGCTGAATTGGCTTCACTCCTCCATGAGAGGCTGCAACTTCTGTAGCGAAGATTTCTCCAGTTACCTTCTCTGGGTTTGGAAATGGTTCCCTTCATGTGCTCCTTCTGACCTGGGTTGAAAATGACTCCCCCTATGCCTAGCCCCAGGGTACTGAACCATTCCAAGCTGATTTCTTAAAATCTTGCCCACAGCTTTCTAAACAGTTATTGAATACAATCTACTCAAATTGTTTAGTTTGAGTGTGCTATTTCTTGACTTATATAGAATTCCATTTTTTTCCTAAAACTGCATCATGCAAAATGTTGGAAGTTGAGAGAGTTAGACATATTTGGTTAGAGTATCAATAGAAATTAGGGACCACTATTTCTTTTATTCATTTATTCATTCATTCAAATTCAATGTATTGACCACATATTCATGCAGTAGTATCATAGGCATTGGTGAGGAGTTGGTAACAAGACAGATAGGTCCCTGTTCTCAAGGAGTTTACATTCTAATTGAGGAGACAGACATTAAGTGAATAATCAGAAAATTAATCATTTACATACTTTTATGATAATTGCTAAATAATTATAAAGGTCTATAAACACATAAAAGAGGGATCTAAGAAATTATTGAAGAAGGAAGAGAGTGGGAATTTTGGTTGCTATTGTTTTTTCCTTTTGTTCTTAAACACTCAAAATGAGGTCTAAAGGATAAATTTGAGTTTTCTAAGTAAAGAGTGTAAGTATAAGGAGAAAAAAGAAAGTATTCAAAGTAGAGGAATTAGCCTCTGTTAAATCCCAGAAATGATTAGAAATGTGGTATTTTAAAAGAATGAAATGAGGACAAGAGATGAAGTACAGTGAGTGAGAAAGAGAGCAGTGAAGGTCTTCTGACATAGGCATAGGCTAGTTCATGCAGGCAGTTAGGAATTATTAAGGATTTGAGATTTTATCCTAAAAAAAAAATGAAAACAATTGAAGGGTTATAGGCTACGCTTGATCTGACAGCCATGTGTTTAATAGATGACACTGACTGCCTTGTGAGAAGTAGTTCAGAATGAAATGGCAGAAAGTGAATAGAACATGATTATTTGGAAATCTATATAAGTCTACCCAAGAGAATATCCCAGCTTGGATATAATAAACAGAAATGGATGAACACATCAGTTGGGGCTCTTGGGAAGCAGACCTTGAGATATTATTAGGAGTGTAAGACCCTATGAAAAACAAAAAGGGAGGATCGGAATCAGAATTGAGTAGGAGAAACCTTCAGGACATAATGCAGCAATGAAAGGAAAGTGGAAAGGAAGTAGGATTTGGTAATACAAACCTCAGACAGGATGCAAATCTGCAAGTTTTGGCCAACTCAGTAGGGATCTCTGGAGCAAAGATTTCCCATTAGAACCATCCAACATTGGGAAATAGCCTGGTCCTAGTACCTTCACCATACTCAATAATTGGTTGCAGCTACCCAGGAAGAACATGGCCTGGGCAGGACAGATGAGACAGATCCTGAAGGTACTGCAGCTAGAGGCTGCTGGCTAACTGCACACCTTCCGGCTGAATGGCAAGTTGTTTCTCATAAGGGAGATTGGAGGTGTGTCTGTCCCAGACTGCCACAATAGATTTAAGATTTATTTAGAAGGTTAATATTGGGTTAGAGGGAGAAAAGCATCAAAGATGACTACTCCATTATTAGCTTCTATACTGTGCTAACAAAAAGACTACACACACAAACACATTGACACACATACACTCACTTGCACAGTGGTCTATACAAATGGAAAATGTAAGGTCTTACCTAATTTTGTGATTTACCCTATGTTATAAGATAGGGTAAATCCTCCTTTCTTAGCAATATAGTGGTCCTATACATGTTTATTAAATGAATGAATCAATAAATGAACACATTAATCAATCAATGTCCTTAATACAGGGGAATGAAATCAGTAGTAGTTGAGGCATAACAATCTTCTTGCATTATGGTACATGAACTCTTGCTTTCTCTGTCTTTTAGATCTCCCAGTGAACATTTTGACACTATGAGTAGCAGTTAAGAAAGACATTGGTGTGTGGCTAACATTTCTAAATGCAATAGGTTTCATTCCAGAAATAATTTAATTATAATTGACATATTCTAATAATTAATTTCCAAGTCAGATTTTTCCCATTGGTAGCTAAAGCCAGCAAGTTCTATGAAAATGTGTCTTTGATGTTCAGAAGCATATAATAGTCCACCATCTCTAATTTTGGAAATGGTCCTCAGCAATAGTCCCTAAGGAAAGTCTATGCCCAGCTTCCATGCTTGTGCCATGGAAGTGAGGAGATTGTGGCATCAGTAGGTTTTTCCTTTTTTCAGGAGCAGCCTGGGTGTTCTTTAGTGCCTTTCACCTGGGCTAAGGGAGGAGCCAGCACAATGTCCTTCTGGAGATCCAGGCTCCACAACAGGATGGGGAAGCAAGAGGGTCTGAACCAACAGGAAGCGGTGTTAACATATCTGGATGGGGGAGAAATGCCCCTGCATCTTGGTCCTCCTGAGGCTTGAAGGCCTGCTTGGTCCTGATTATGCAGCTGAGGGGAAGCATGTGCTGACTATGGGGAAATCTTAGGCTCACATGGTCCAGCAGGTGTAGACAGGGTCAGGAGGATGAAGATGGCCACAAAGAGCAGCATATTCTTTCAGTTTCCCATAGAATTGTACTTCCTTTCTTTAGCTTCCATGATATGTCCCCTTATCCTTCCAGCAAACCATTTTTTTGAGAGTGTTTGTGTGTTTGTGTGTGTGAGAAGTATCTCATATGTACAAAAGATAACAGAAAAAGCTTTTATAATTTTTGAGACAGTGATAAGAATATCTTAAATTTTATATCTATATTTCCTTGCTTTTCTTTTTTATTTTCTATGTATCTACCTGTAAGCAACCTATTGTTTAGTTTTGTTTTATATAAATGAAACAATACTCTATATCTTTTCCTAATCTTCTTTTTTACACTCAATGCTATGTTTTATTTTTTATTTTCAAAATTGTATCCACGTTGATGTGTGTGACAAAAGTTCATTCATTGCCATAGCTCCATAGTATTCCATTTTATGAATATACCACAATTTATTAATCTGTTCTTTGTAGATGGGTGTATTAGTTTCTCCCCTTATTTTTATATTATAAACAGTACATTGAATCTATTGATTTATTTGTGGAGAATTTACATCTTTATGATTTTCAATAAAATTTTATGATATAAGATGTCTTCTCCTCCCTTAATATAGAAACCAAATCCTTGATTTATTTTGTGTATATATTCATATACATTATGTATTATACTGCCTTCTTAACATCAGTATCTATTTTTAAGTTTATCACAACACCAAACAGATAAGTATCCAGAATGCTACTGGGAAAAAAAAGTTGGAAAGAGACCTTAATTAATGACATATTTTTTGATTAACTGTAGGCAGAAATGAGACATTGTTTCTCTGCCCCAACCATTTCCATCACTTTTAGTCATCTCCCCTCTAGCTGTATAAGGTAAACTCTCTATTCAAATGAGGCAGCATCCTTATGTCAAAAACCGACAACTGAATCTATTCTGCTGTGCTTGTCTGCTTTGACATGGTTGATTTCCATCTTGGGATGATCTGATTGGGCAGGAGATTTGACTATGCCAGATTCAGATGGCTACCCCTCTTCAGAGCAGGATTCTCAAAAGCCCAAAACTCAACAGAATTTGTAGCACTCCATCTCACTAAGAGTGTGAGGAGAAAGAAAGAGGACGAAAGAGAGATTTATATATCTATAAATCTATATCTATATCTGTATCCGTATCTCTGTCTCTATCTGTATCTCCATATCTATACTAATTTTCAGTAAAGGACATTTGTCAGAATAGCCCACACACATCTTTTGCCACATCAATATGTATTAAAATGTAAACCATCTTTAGTAAGTATTGAACTGTTTGAATCTCCATTTGCATGCAAAAGAAAAGCTCCTTTGCATATGTAAGGCCAGGCTGAGCAATCAACAGATGGTTTGGATAAATGTCTCTTCATTACCTAAAAATTTTCACTGTGGGATTAAACAAGGATTTCTTTCACATTTTATCTTTACTCCATGCACGGTTCTACATTTTCTCACTGTGTCATCTTTGAGATTAAATTTGGAAAGTAACGTAGATATGGGAGGGGAGTGTATCTAAGAGAATTTCCTGGCCTGTAGTCATTAGAATATTCTCTATATAAGAGATGACCTGTAACTCTAGGCCTCCTTCTGCCCAGGTGGTCTACTTCTTTATGTCAAAGAAGCTTGCTCCAACATATCATTCTTAATGTAAATAAGTATAATAATAAAAAATACACTTTTGTAGTGGTTGTCTTTTTAAATATGCATGTATCCTGTTTTTCTGCATGCTTCTGAAAACAAATATAAACTGCTGTGTAAATGTTGATCAATGAATATTTCATGATGCTCCCTTTTACAATGTAAAAGTTTTGATAGGCAATATTTAGATACTTAAGTCATGTGTTTGCTTTTTTTGTTTGTTTTGTTTTTTGTTGTTTTAAATTAGGGTTTGATTTTAAGGTGGTAAGGTTAGAAAATACAGGACCAGAATAGTTCTCTTCTCCATCTCTTCCTGTGCTAATATTATGGTTCCCATAATCTAATAAAGGGACAAGCAGAGAAAATAAACAAGAGATTGAAAAGTGAAAAGCAAACAAATCTAGAAAAAAAGCAAACTGGATCTCATTTTGTGGACTTCCTATAGCCATTTCTCAATTCCCATTCTTACCCTCATGGCATCCACGAGTGGGTCAGTGGGTCATGAGTCATGTAACTTTGTCAGTGAGTCATGTAATTTCTATTCTTTAAATATTACTCATTCACAAAAGATTTATATATACGCTGATCCTCTCAACTCTGTTACATTTGCAGGTCTAATATGGCTTCTGCAGCAAGAAATTTAGAAAAAGTGTGTTTGATTCTACATTCTTATACTTAATGCATATATAATTTTGAAATTCAAAGTTTCACTTTATTGGTTAGTTAACATCTACCATCACCATTCAACACCGTATATGCCTTATTTTACAAATATTTAAACAGGATTTATGTGTTACAGATGACGTAGCTGAGGTTTAGAGAGGATACATGTATTCAAAAAGTCACAATTAGTATGTGTCTGAGCTGGCACATAAATGCAAATCACTTTAACCTTCCCAATATTCTGCCACTACAAAATTAAGAACCTGTCATTTTCATTATTTATAAAGTGGGTATCATTATATTAGTTTCACTGGGTTCTTAGAAGGATGAATCCCCAAATTTCTGTGGACATAGTTTGGAAAAAAATAAACAAACTGGAGCAGTGGTTATTCCAATATAATATTATGGAAGTCCAATACAAAACAGACACAGGAAGACAATACTATTAATTATTAATGCTTTGATTATTAATCTTTGGGCTTTGTTTGTTTCCATTTTTGCTCATGACCCTTTCTTTACCAGAGATTTCCACACGCCTTTCAAAATAATTAGGATTCTTACAGAAGAAATAACAAGAACACCAGGATCAATGTCCAGTTTATGACTACCAAAATAGCTTTGAAACAATCATTTTATCTAGCTATTTTGAAAGGGGAAGCTTTCAATTTCATAAATGCTATCTATGATTTATCAAGAGTGAGAGCAGGACATGGCATCTATGAATAGATAACGGGGACTTCCCATTTCTGGCTCCACATGTAAGGAGCTTGAAAGTTGTCACTCTGTCTTAACAAGTAAAAAGCTGAACAGACTGAAAAATCAACAACTCCTCTTGGATCTATATGAGAGGGGAAGACACAGGGAAAACTGCTGCCCCAAGATTAGAGAGACAGACAGGCAGATACAGGGAGTCATGGCTTACTGGAGCAAAGACTCATGAGCAGAAACCTCTGTGGGAACCAGAGCCAGGATAGGTAAACCTGAACTGTAATTGATGAATTGCTGGCAGCTCAGTGAAGAGAACTTTGAGAGCTAAAAATATCCAGAAGGATCCAGTCAAAAGGGGGCACCACTATATTGTGAGGTTTACCTCCAGGAGCTTGACCAGATTCCCACAATAAATATTGGAGGAAAGGTTTCTTCAGGTTTCTGGTAGGGGGAAGAGAAAAGGGATCATTTGAAATAGGCCAGAGGACATTGTTCTTGTTTTCTTTTCCAGTTTGATTGAGATATAATTGGATTATAACATTGTGTAAGTTTAAGGTATACAATGTAGTGATTTTATATACTTATATATTGTTAAATGGTTACCACAATAAGGTTAGTTAACACACCCATCATCTCACTCAATCTGTTTTTCTTAACAAGGCCTGCCCTCAGGGGAAACTAGTTGGGCAGAGCCTAATTTGCCTGCCACAGCCTAACTGATCTAGGGAAAAGAAATAGCCAACTCCAGCCCACTCTAGCCATCCTGTCCCACCTATGTAGGGAGACAAAATCAGAGAAGTTTGTGAAGTTCACAGTTCAGAGGAGTAGGCTCATTAAAAGACTGAGACCTAAACATAAGATTATAGACTGCTTGCCCTTCCCCACCCCTCACCACCACATTCCTAAGGCCTATATAACAGTTCTGTTTACCCAGTATATCATGTCTGGCTATTAAGAAAAAATTACAAGGCATGCCAAAAGGCAAAAAATGCAATTTGAAGAGAGAGAGCAAACATCAAAACTGGACAGGGATGCTGGAATCATCAGGCAGAGAATTTAAAACAACTGTGATTAATATGCTGTGGGCCCTAATGGATAAAGTAGACAGCATAAAAAAACAGATGGATAATGGAAGCAGAGAGATGGAAATCCTAAGAAAGAATCAAAAAGAAATACTAAAGATCAAAACCACTATAACAGAAATGAAGAACGTCTTTGATGGGATTAGTAGTAGGCTGTACATGACTAAGAAAAGAATTTCTGAGCCAGAGGATATATCAATAAAATCCTCAAAAACTGAAGAGCAAGGAGAACACAGACTGCAAAAAATAGTACAGAATATCCAAGGACTGTGGGACAACTAGAAAAGGTGTAATGTACATGTAATGTGAATACCAGGAGAAAAATGAAAAAAGGGAACAGAAAAAATATTTGAAAGGGTAATAACTGAGAATTTCCCCAAATTACTGTCAGACACCAAACCACAGATCTCAGAACCTCAGAGAACACCAAGCAATATAAATGCCAAAAAACTACATTAGGTATATCATTTTCAAACTACAGAATATCAAAGATAAAGAAGAATCCTGAAAGAAGCTAGAGAAAAGAGCACCTTATCTATAGACTTCTCCTCAGATATCATGAAAGCAAGAAGAGAGAGGAGTGAAAAATTTAAAGTGTTCAGAGGAAAAAAAAACCACCAACCTAAAATTCTATACCCTGTGAAATTATCCTTCAAAGGTGAAGGAGAGATAAAGACTTTATGAGACAAATAAAAATAAAGGGAATCTGTTGTTCATAACAACAAAAAAGAAGTTCTTTAGAAAGAAAGATAATAATATCAATCAGAAACTCAGATCTACATAAAGTAAGAAAGAGCATCAAAGAAGGAATAAGGGAAGCTAAAGTAAAAGCTATCTTTCTTATCCTTAATTGATTTAACAGATAACCATTTGTTCAAATAATAATATTAATGATCTATTTGATTATGTAGGCTCATATATATATATATATTTTATGTATAAATGTATGCTTATATATGTTTATATATAAGTAAAATGAATGACTGCAATGAGGCAGGAGCAGGAGGGAGGAATTAGGATTATTTTGTATTATAAGGTACTCGCTCTACCCATGAACTAGTATAGTTTTATTTGAAAGTGAACTTGGATTAGCTGCAAATGTATATTGCAAACTGCAGAGTAACCACTAGCCAAAAAAAAAAAAAAAAAAGGAAAGAAAGCAAGTAAGAAAGATAACCAATATGCTAAGAAAGGAGACAAAATGGAATCATATAAAATGCTCAATTAAAACCACAAAAGGCAGAAAAAGAGTAGAAGACATAAAGATGAACAAAGAACAAGAGCATTGAATATGGTAGACATTAATTCAACTATATCAATAATCACTTTGAATGTCAATTGTCTAAATGCACCAATTAATAGACAGAGATTGTCAGGAAGGATTAAAAAACTGGACCCAACTATATGTTGTCTACAAGAAATCCACTTCAAATATAAAGACACATTTAAAAGTAAATAAATGGAGAATAGACCCTGTTAACACTAAATAAAAGAAAGATGGAGTGGCAATATTAATTTCATACAGGGCAGGCTTCAGAGCAAGGAAAGTTATCAAGGATAAAGAAGAGCATTACATAAAGATAAAGGGGTCAATCCTCCAAGAAGACATAATAATCTTTAATGTTTATGTGCCTAACAACAGAGCATCAAAATAAGCTAGGCAAAAATTGATCCAAGTGCAAGGAGAAATAGATGAATCCACTATTATAGTCAGAGACTTCAATAACCCTCTCTCAGAAATGGACAGATTCAGCAGGCAGAAAATTAGTAATGACAAAGTTGAACACAAAAATCCCATCAATCAAGTGAATATAGCGCACATCTATAGACACTTCAACCAAGCAGAATACACATTCTTCTCAAGCTTACATGGTACATTGACCAAGAGAGACCACATTCTGCATCATAGAACACACCTTAACATATTTACAAGAATAGAAATCATACAATGTCTGCTGTCAGAACACAATGGAATTAAACGAGAAATCCATAACAGAAAGATAACTGGAAAATCTCAAAACACGTGGATGTTAAACAACACATTTCTAAATAAGACATGAATGAAAGAAGAAAGCTGAAGAGAAATTTTAAAATATTTTGAACTAAATGAAAATGAAAGCACAACTTATTAAAATTTGTGTGATGCAGCAAAAGCAGTATTTAGAGAGAAATTTATAACACTGAATGAATATATTAGATAGGAAAAGATTTAAAATCAGTAATCTAAGATTCCTCCTTAGGAAAATAGAAAAAGAAAAGCAAATTAAATACAAGGCAAGCAGAAAAAAGAAATAATAAGAATTAGAGCAGAAACCTATGAAACTGAAAACAGGAAATCAAAGGAGAAAATTAATAAAACCTAAAGCTTGTTCTTTGAAAAAAATCAGTAAACTCTAGCAGGCTAACTAAGAAAAAAAAGATAGAAGACACACATTACTAATATCAGAAATAAAAGAGGGGACACTGCTACAGATTCCATTAACATTAAAAGGATAATCAAGGAACACTAGGAACAACTCTATGCCCCTAATTTTTATAATGCAAATAAAATGGACCAATTCCTTAAAAGACACAGTTTGCCAAATTTACACAAGAAAAAAATAGACAATCTGAATAGGCCTGTATCTATTAAAGAAATTGAACCAATAATAACTTTTCAAAATAGGAAGCACCCAGCCCAGATGGGTTCATCACTGAATTATATCAAACATTAAAAGGAAGAATTTATACCAATTCTCTACAATGTAGAATTCACCAAATTCTTCTTTCAGAGAAAAAAACCATAGAGAATACTTCCTACCTCATTCTATAAGGCCAGCATTACCCTAATACCAAAACCAGGCAAAGACATTGCAAGAAAAGAAAACTACAGACCAATATCTCTAATGAACATGGATGCAAAAATCCTCAAAAAAAATCAGCAAATATAATCTAACAATGTATAAAAAGAATTATACACCATGACCAAGTGTGATTTATCCCCGTTATACAAGGCTGGTTCAACTTCCAAAAATCAAGAAATGTAATCCTTCATATCAACAGGCAAAAAAGGAAGACTCACATGATCACATCAATAGATTCAGAAAAAGCATTTCACAAAATCTAACAGCCACTCATGACAAAATCTCTCAGGAAACTGGGAATAGAGGGGAACTTCCTCAACTTGGTAAAGAATACCTACCAAAAACTCACAGCTAATATCATATTTAATGGTGAGATACTCAAAACTTTCCCACTATGTTCAGGTACCAGGCAAGGATGTCCCCTTTCATCACTCCTTTTTCAATGTTGTACTGGAGTTCTAGTTAATTCAATAATACAAGAAAAGGAAATAAAATGTATACAGATTGGGAAAGAAAAAATTTAACAATCTTTGTTTGCAGATGACATAGCTGTCAATTAAGAAATCTGAAAGAATCAACAAATAACCTCCTGGAACTAATAAGTGATTATAGCAAAGTTGGAGAATGCAAGGTTAATATGCAAAAGTAAATTGCTTTCCTATATACCAGCAATAAATAAGTCACTATGAAATTAAAAACACAATAACATTTACATTATCACCCCCCAAGATGAAATATTTAGGTAGAGATTTAACAAAATCTGTACAAGATCTATATGAGGAAAACTACAAAACTCTGATAAATGTAATCAAAGAATAAGTAAATAAATAGAGATGTTCCATGCTTATGGATAGGAAGACAATATTGTCAAGATGTCAGTTCTTCCTAACTATCTATTGATTAATGCAATCCCAATCAAAATTTCAGCAAGTTATTTTGTGGATATTGACAAACTGATTCTAAAGTTTATATGGAGAGGCAAAAAGTTCAGAATAGACAACACAATATTGAAGGAGAAGAAGGAAGTTAGAGGATTGATGCTACCCACTTCCAGACTTACTATAAAGCTACAGTAAACAAGACAATGTGCTATTGGTGAAAAATAGAGAGATCAATGGAACAAAATAGTGATCCCCCAAATAGACCCACACATATACAGTCAACTGATCTTTGACAAAGGAGGAAAAGCAACAAGATGGAGCAAAGATAGTCTTTTAACAAATGGTGCTGGAACAACTGGACATCTACATGCAAAAATATAAACCTAGACACAGACCTTACACTCTTCACAAAAATTAACTCGAAAAGGATCACAGACATAAAAATAAAATGCAAAACTATAAAATGCCTAGAAGATAACACAAGAGAAAACCTAGATGACCTTAGGTATGGTGATGACTTTTTAGATACATCAAAGGCACAATCCATGAAAGAAATAATTGATAAGCTGAATTTCATAAATTAAAAACTTCAGCTCTGTGAAATTTGTCAATGTCAAGAGAATGAAAAGACAAGACTTAGACTGGGAGAAAATATCTGCAAAAGACATATCAGATAAAGTACTGTTACCCAAAATATAAAAAGAACTCTTAAAAGTCAACAATAAGAAAACAAACAACCTGATTAAAAAATGGTCCCAAGTTCTTAAAAGACACTTCGCCAAAGAAGATAGACAGATGGCAAATAAGCTTATGGAAAGATGCTCCACATTGCATGTCATCAGGGAAATGCAAATTAAAACACTGAGAACCACTACATGCCTATTAGCATGAACAAATCCGGAACACTGACACCACCAAGTGCTGGTGAGGATGTGAGCAACAGAAACTCTCATTTATTCTATGTGGGAATGAAAAATGGTGCAGCCACTTTGGAAGAGTGTGACAGTTTCTTACAAAACTAAACATAGTCTTAACATATGATCTAGCAATAGTGCTCCTTGATGTTTACCCAAAGGAGTGGAAAACTTATGTCCACACCAAATCTACCCACAGGTGTCTAGAACAGCTTTATGCATAATTGACAAAACTTGGATGCAACCAAAATATCCTTCGGTAGGTGAAACTGTGGTACATCTAGACAATGGAATATTGTTCATTGCTAAAAAGAAATGAACTATCAAGCCATGAAAAGGCATAGAAAAAACTTTAATACATATTACTAAGTGGAAGAAGCCAATCTGAAAAGACTGTATACTGTATGAATCCAACTATATGGCATTCTGTATAAGGCAAAGCTATGGAGACAGTAAAAAAGATCAGTGATTGCCAGAGGTGGGAAGTAGGGGAAGAGATACACGTAGGCAGAGTACAGAGTATTTTTAGGCCAGTAGAAATACTCTATATGATACCATAATGAATGATACATGTCATTATACACTTGTCAAAACCCATAGAATGTACACCAAGAGTGAATTGTAATGCAAACTATGAACTTTGGGTAATAATGATGTGTCAATATAGGTTCATCAATGGTAACAACTGTACTGATCTGGTGGGAGATGTTTATAGTGGAGAGGCTATGTACGTTTTGGGGACAAGGGGGTATATGGGAAGTCTCTGTACTCTCCTCTTCATTTTGCTATGAACCTTAAACTGCTCTAAAAAATAAAATGTTTAACAACAACAACAACAAAAAAAACCCAGAAAAAGATAATGGAATACAAGAAGACACATTCCCCCCTGTTCCTAATGATTTAGATAGGGGACACCCAGCATGGAAGTAAGTAAGAAGAGTAGTTGATTGGGGTTTAGTCTTGGTAAAGTTTGCAAGGGACATCCAGGACACAAATATGGCATTTCAAATAGACTGCAGCTTCCTTAGCATGCAGAACTAGGCTGGTAGTGGTAGTGCTGTTGTGAATAACTCTACCATATCAACTTGAATGGGACAGGCTGCATCAAATCCTTAGATCTGGGCAGCAAGATTCTGCCTTGGTCTTTTCCCTCAGGATACCTCAAGCTTTAGAATCACTTCATTGAATGGAACTAGCTGTGTGGCACTGCCACGTGGGCAGGATGCTCCAAGGTCAGATTGAGATCCACAGGATAGTTAGTCCCCATTTCAGCCCCTTCAAGGTGGAGTTGGCCAATGACTAATTTGCTCCAGAACTTACCTCAAAGAGTTATCCTGTGGCCCTATGGCTGGGACGGGATTCTAGTAGAGTGGCCTGATGAATCAAGTGCTCATCCTGGGTGGCATAGTATTTCTTTCACATGATCACACAAGATTGGGCTACCAGAATGGTGCTGATGCACTGGTTTTGGGTGAGGCTCACTTAAATTTGAAACAAGATTGCTCAGGGCTCTGGGCTGTTAACTATGCTCTGCCTCATCTTGTGCTTGAGCTACATGTGTAGACCTGAGCTTTAACACTTGCCTATGTTATAACCACAATGCCACAAATCACCTAGGGGCAGTGAGGTTGATGGTAGGCATCATGTACCAAGTTCCCACCATCTTCTCTCCACTAACTTCCGGGATAGTGATCCTAACTCCTCTGTGGGCTCCTCTGTACCAAGTGTCAGCCTTCTGAGGGAACCTATCTGGGATTGGCTGAACCTACCTTCTGAGGGTTTTCAAAACCATCCCCAAGAAGGAAGGCTTGGTGCAAAGGTTTTCAAAATCCTTAAAGAATATAGATTCAGTGATTCCCAGAAGCCTGACTGACACTTGATACCAAACACTTGGAAGGGTTGGGGTGACTACCCTGGATGCCAGTGGGGGAGGAGGGGTCATTCACACAGGGAAAAAGTGCCTGTTGTTGGTGTGATGTGATGTGGAAGACAGGGATACAGTCAATATCAACAGATCACATCTTAGGAATGTAGTGATTAAGACCTAAAGAGTTCAGGAGAAGATATGGTTGAATAATGTATTGTTCTATGTTTACAGCATTACATTCCAAATAGTAAATTTAACATGACCAGAAAATGAATTATCATTTACATTTTCCTGCATAATCTAGGTGAAAGTTGGATTTGAGAGGGCCATTAGATGCCAATAGTCATGGGTGGCATGATGGATGATGGATGATGCAGTGTCATGAGTAAGGATGTAAGCAGCATTAAATAAATGGCACTGGGAAACTGCAGAAGCCAGAAGACCCAATTATTTCAACACAAATAGGTTCTGACAGGCCACAGGATTGTGAGTAACAACTGCATTGCTATGTTTTTTCTTGTGATTGGAAATATGAAAGTAGCCAGGAATGTTGCATTTGAAAATAAAGCATATGAAAAGATCGTTCCTGCCGATGAACAAGAAGTGATGGCGCCTGGACACTAGGAAGAATTTTTATGTGTACTAATTGGAAAATAAAGGAATACATAAGTACCTCTTTTCTACCCATTACTCTAAATCTTCATGAGCATGAGCCATGATGTTGTAACATATTTTAAAACCAAATCATGTATATAGAAAGTGCCCCCACGGAAATATTTGCTTGGGAGATCTTGGTCAGGACAGTGGTGAAACTCACCACTGTTGAACAAGTAAAAGAAGCAGCAGAGATGGGGGCTCCAGAGCCCTACCTGCTCCAATCCCTCCTCCATTCCTTCTTCTCTTCCTGGGGAATCACCGGGGACTCACTAAGGCGCCAATGAGCACAGCTGAAAATCAACCCATCTTTTATCATCAACATTATTTCTAATCTAGGTTAGAGGTATAGTACAGGTTAAGACTTTCCCTCCCATTAATTAAAGTAACAAAACAATTGTTACAAATCACAGGATCATAAGAAATTTGGAAAATATAATTCTATACTACTTTTTAAAAATCAAATCCAGCAGGAAAAAAAAAATCAAACAACCTGCTTTTATAGTACTGGTTAATTTGGAAAAAACAAACTATTTTTTCATTGTTAGACCTTGTATCTCTGTTTATGAAACTATTACAGCTTTACTAGTTATTTTAATAATATTATTTTATTTCATTTTTAAAGCTGGCATATGATTCTTGAAAAATTATAAAAATGTAAAAGACAGAAAAAAGAAAGTCTCCTCAGTCCTACCTACCAAGTGTTATCACCAATAATTTATTGTTGCATTTTATTTGACATTCTATTCTATGCATTATCACAGTGCCTTTTAAATTTTTTTAAATAGGATTACAAAGCAGATGAAATTTTGTTCCAAAGGATGCAATTGGATTCTATTTAATAGAATGATAATGATATTTTCCTGATATAAATCATAGTCAATAGGTGTTCAAACTTTCAAAGAAATTCTCACTGGACCTTCAAATTTTTAGGTAAAGGTTATTTTTTAAATTGAATATTTCCAATTTCCATGTAAATATAGTATTTTAACAAAGAAGTGTAATATTCTGTTTGTTTGAAAATTGCATGGATGTGAAATCAAGCAGTAGTTACATTTTTTCCAAACAAATCAACCAATTTTACCTTTACATTTTATATTAGACTTCTCAGTGCAAATATGTAAAAACCACAAAAATTAAAATAATTTTGTATAACATGCAAAAATTGCTCTTTTCTTTACTCATTCAACTACTTAAATTGCCAGCAATTTCTCAATTTATAAATCAATGAGTAAATCTAAGACTGATTTATTAAACCACTCTAAAATAGTTCATACTCTTTAGGTACATTTTGTTTACTATTCATATATTATCCATTATTAAAATATGTAAAAGAAATAATTCCATGTAAATTTCTTCTTTCTGCCAATAGGTGGCACTGAAAATGTTTATATTTCAATAGTAAAGTACATTCACCACTATGTTAAAAGATGCTTTCTTCTTATAATGCAGTTTCCACTGTGGTTTGAGTCAAGAACACCTATCAACCATAAAATTACTCTGACGTGAGCAAGAGGAATTTCATTGTGCAAATAGAATGTAAAATATTTATAATCATGGACAATTACAGCAAGAATATTTTACTTTGCTGGTATTATAAAATTTATATTATGCTCAATTAAAATTGTATTTCATGTAGTAAACTGGAAATTATATTTTTCTCTATTATTTCGTTATTATTACCCGGTAAAATTTCCATTTCCATTTTAGTCTGGTATGTTGATATTTATCTGAATAAACAATGCGTATAGAAGAATTTTGCAGAATTCAGAAGCATTTTAGCTTTGCTTAGATTGTTTATAAATACATCCTCTTATTTGTAATGCTTAATAAAACTAGGAGCAAATATCTTAGTATTTGTACTGGTATTAACTTTATTAGCAGCACTCTTGATTTTACCTATGCATATAGAGTTAAAATTCTTCACTTCCCAACATAATAACATTTGATATCTGTCATTTAGAATTCTTTTAAATCTACTTCATTTAAGAAGTTCGCTTAACAACTCAGGAAAGAAAAACCCCAAGACTGTGTGATATTCTTTCTGCATTATTAACAGCAGTTTTATTAAAATGATTTATTGCCATAAGACAAATCCTAATGATATTTTTATTTTATAACTGTATTTTATTCTAGGCCTGGTTGGTGTGATTTATTCAGATTTCCTAAGAAAATCTCTACCACTGTGTAGCTGTAATGTAGCAAATGCGTTTTACATTATAATAATAAACACACATTTTTCATACCCGAACTTTCCGATAATCAAATATTCTTGAGTAGTTTCAGTGTTTTTATTGGATCCCAGTGAATTCTCATTATCTTGCACAATTTGTCTAAACTGTGCTTCTCCAGATCCCTTCTATTTTCTGCTCTTTAAGTCTATGCGGGAAAATAAACTTACCTGACAAGGGGCTTTATTTAATTCTATTTCCATTGTCTCATCTCTGATCAGACACAGCTTAATATAAAACCCTTTTCTTTGTCCTTTTTGCTAGCAGGTATTGAGCTTAGTTTTCTTCCTTTTCTGAGCTAACAAAAACCTTATTTCTCGATACCATCCACCCCATGTGACTACTTGTGGAGAATAATGCACATTCAACGGTCCCCCACCTCCCCGGTTTCTTCCTTGATACCCTCTTCTCTTCTAACCACGTTTCTCAGCTTGGATGTTTTTACGGTTTATAAAATGACAGGCAAAAATTGTAACCACTATAAGGGACAAAAAAAAAAAAAGCTTAAAGAAAAGACGGTTGTTATTTTAACTTGAAAATGCAGGAGAGGATTCAGACATAGTCAAACATTGATGCATCTACTATCACATGGTAGTCAGTCTCCAAGATGGCTCCCAATGATTCCTGCTTCTTGGAATTCACATTCTTGTGTAGTCCCTTCCCATGACATACCAGAGTTGGTCTGTGTGATCAGTAGCATACAGCAGAAGTGATGGTATTTCACTTCTGAAATTAGGTTATTGGAAGACTATGGCTTCTGTCTTGGGCATTCTCTTTCTTGTTCACTGCCTCTCTTGCTCTGGGGGAAAGCAGATACTGGGCTATGGAAACACCATTTGGAGAGGAAGCAAGATTTTTACTCAACAGACCACCTATCAAAAAAACCACATGGGTAAGCTTGGAAGTAGATCTTCCAGCCTCAACTGAGCCTTATGAGCGACTCTGAGCCTGCTAAGAATCTAAGCTAAGCCACTTCTGAATCCTTGACACACAGAAACCAAGAGGTAACAACTGTGTGTTGTTTCAAGCTGCTAAATTTTGGAGTAACATGTTATGCAGCAATAGTAAACTAATACAGATCTCAAATAATATTCTCAAATCTCTGAGTCTCTCTATACTTGGTTCTGATTACATCAATTTGCATTGATTATGGATGCAAATAGATTCAGGTGATCAAATGATGCAATCATGAGCTGTCTCTTTATCACATGGATTCTTATCAGGGATCTGCAAACTACAACTCATTGGTCAAATCAGACCTGCTACCTGCTTTTGTAAATAAAGTTTCATTGGAACATAACCATTTCAATTTGTTTACATTTTATCTATTACTGCTTTCCTGCTATAGTAGCAGAGTTGAATAGTTAAAACAAAGATTATATGGCTCACAAAGGCTAAACCCCTATTCTACATGGTGGGCAGGGTACACCTTGGCTTACATCCTTCCAAATTAGTAGCAACTGCAGAAAGAAAACTGAAAAATCCATAACTTAACATAAAAAGCTTAAGAGAGAACTCTGGTTTACCTGTCTTGGGTCACGAGCCTTTGTACCAATTATGCAGATGGGTGAAAATGTTACTGTAATTGGCCAAACCTAGGTCATGTGGCCATTCTTCCTTTTAGAGGAATAGAGCAAGATCTCCTCGAGCCAGATGAAATTGGTTCCCCATAGGAAAGAAGGATTTTGTTACTAGAAGAAATGTAGTAGTGTCTAGGTGTACTTGGTGGGAGGTGGGGAAATTGAATGAGATGCTCACATGAAAGCACTGTAGAAACACACTACAGAAAAAAGCCACTATAATGAAAATGGCAAAGTAATAGGGATTTCAGAAATGCTCAAAAGGATCATAATCCTTATCCCTAAAAGCTGTAACTCCCTTTCTTCTCTTTTTATTCTTGAGGATGGAGGTCATACATCTCTCATCTCCTTGTTCTTATCCTTTTCTTTTTAGGTAGACTTCTTCCTGAGTTACAATTAGGATAGGGAACAATAGACTTTAACCATAGTCTATGCATGTCCCATATAAGTCATGTATAGGTTTGGTAAATTTCACTCATAACTCCAAAAAATTAACATTAAATCCTTAAATTATTGTAGTGATGTCAGATTCTCATACATTTTTTTGGCATTATCTCATGTAATTTTCAGGTAAAAACTGTGAGGTTAGTATTTTATAACATTGTGTCTGTGGTCTCCCTGAAAAGTGCAACTGGGTTTATCTTCTTAGGAAGATCCAATCATTCAATTACCTAGCATCTGGTCCAATTTCTGTCACATAATTTAGGTACATGATATGGGCTCATTATTTCTTGAGAAAGTGAAAAGCTCACACACATAAATTACATGAAACAGCAAAAACATGGACTTTGGAATTAGACCTAAATCTTTACTTCGTGCCTGTGACACCTTGAATCAGTTGACTAAGTTTCTGAATTTAATTTTTCTCCTTTGCAAAAATGGATCTGGCAATGGTTACTTTGCAGGAATATTCAAATTACATAAATCAAAGTGCTTAGCATATAATAAATACTCAATAAATGTTAGGATCCTATAGTCTCAATATTATTTAGCTCCTAGATTTTTACCAGTTTACAAAGGGGTGTGAATGTTACGTTTCTATGTTATAAGTAATACACAGCTAAGTTCAAATATAACAGTAGCATAAATCCACTTGAAAAATGTTATTAAGGATCTGATTTTTATAGGAAAAACTGTATAATTGTCTTTATATAAAATATTCACGTCTCTGATTAAGTTAATTGAAGTCTACTAGTTAACTCTGCCTCAATTGGATTAATCATGAAGAGAGTTTCAAGCTATGATTTATTCACTGACTAATCTTTGACCTAACTCTAACTTCAGTGTTTAGTGCAGACATAAGGTGGTTTAGTCACTTTAGGGACAATTGTTTTCTCTTTTCTTAATTTTTAAACTGATCACAGTTGCCAGTAGACTGTTCTCTATCACTATATTCTTGACGAAATGACCAGCTGTCTTGGGCAGTATTACTTTTTGCAACAATGTTAATATATTATGCAGTACAGGAATGTCTTTCATTCCTAAAAAAAAAAAAAGTCTTGGTAGCTGTGACACAGTAGGAACAAAGAAGGAGAGGATATGAAACCCCATCTTCAGTTTTCATAACATTTGATGGAATGTTCAAAAGTTCAATTTGATTTCTGGCTATCCTCTTTCGTTTTCTTCTTTCTTTCCTAGGTACTTGCTCTCTCTTTTTTGGCTTTAATTTGCCCGCCCTGAGTTGCATTCTTGACTCTTGAATTTTCATCCTTTATGACTCTCAGCAAAGAGGTCCTCTATCCTCATTGTTTTGGTATAATTCTCTATGCTGGCAGCTACACATGAAACTCTGGAGCCCAGAGAGCTCTCCTCTTTCCTATCCTTCTGGTCTGTCTTCATACATCTCTGTTTAAACACATGATGGATGCTTAGAATCAATATCTATGAGAATACAAACCACCTACAGAACTTACCGTCTGCATCAACATGATTTTAGTGTTCCACTATCTTCATCAACATAACTTTAATTTTCCAGAAAATTCTTGGCTAGGAAAAGAAATATTGCAAATAATGTTATTGCTCATTCCAGGAAATTTCTGAAAGACCTATCAACTCTTCAATAGAAAAATCGAAGGGCAGTTTATTCCCCAAGACACTTTGACCCCTTGCTGCAACATCTTCACCTTGCTGTGTCCACCAATCGCTAATTATTATATCATGATCCTTACCTAGTCCTCATGAACCCCCAAATTACCCTATCCCAGGTCTCCATCCTTGAATTGAAAGACTCACCTTCAACTAGTCTTTCAAATCTCATAAATATGCCAGCTTTGCCCTTTTTTCTCTTAAGATGCTGTTAAGACTGTGATGCATTGCTCTTCCTTAGTACAGGAAGCAATAAACTCAGCTTTGTCTTATCGACATGTTGTTCTGGTGATATTTTGGGGATCCAGCATCAAAATATCTAAAAACAAATGAGCACTCCTCTGGGCAGCTCCTGCTCTTCTTTAGTTTTCATCACAATTCTATTAGTGGAAGATTTGACTTCAGTTTAAGATTACTTGGCTTGTTTCATGGATTTAAAGTAATGCACTAATTGATATGTTTAGACTGAAAATAAAACTAGATCACAGTTATTAAATTCATATTCTTCCACGTACTGGGCTACCTTGCTTAAATAATTTATATATTTAATCATTCATCTTTTCTTTCCTTAAGTTGGTATGCTGTAATTTCCTACAGAAGTCTTCTGTTGATATCCTCAACATTCACCAATAGTGAGATAGAAGAGGAATTGTCTTTGCCATCTTTCTTTTCCAAATCACTTTCAGATCCTGTCATTTCTATTTTGGAAGTATAATTTTGACCTCTTTCCAATTTCACAGCAGCTTCGATAAATTTTATCCAAACTGGTTATGATAAATTCTTAATTTCTCTTCCCTGGCTTTAGAATGATTGTTAATAATACTAATGTCACAAATTAGGTGTTTAAAAAATGTTAGTTAATTTTAGCTTGAATGTATAAAAATCATAAATATTTTATTTATGAAAGGCTAGTTAAGAAGAAACACATGCAATTTGATTAGGAATAGCATAATAGATCCAGATGCTGTTTCTATCAATAAAAATGTATGAACAGTACTTGGCCCATAGTAAAAGTTTAGCAAATGTTTGTGGAGTAAATACATGGAATTAATTTGTGAAAATCAAAAATTGGCTCTTGCGGCATACATTGTCTACTCCAACATCAGCAGCCTCTTTTCTTCCTTGTTAAGAAAACCCTAACATAGGGTTTTAGTGTGACATATCATGACCAGGAGTAAAGGTCTTCACTTGTAGTTAGTGTTGGTTATGTAACTAAGTTTCACTGGAGGACATGCAGGTAGACATGGGAATATGGGAAGCTTCCTTTACACACAAATTTCTTTCCAAAGATGAAATAACCTAAAAGCCAGTAAAGCTTAGCTTCAGGACTCCCCATTTGCATGGACCCCCTTCTGTAAGTTGTATATTTGTAAATACATTTTCAAGTTATCCTGATTTGAGTGTACCATTTATTTTCTATCAGGAGCCTGAATTATATTACACTTTTCAAACGAAGTTCATAATTTGTAATCTCTTTCCCTTAGATTGATCTCTGAATTAACCTATCTGGTTTAACCTGAAGGGTTGTTGCTTGCAATTTAGCTCTACTTTATAATTTTATAACTTTTCAGATTTTTTCTATGTTTAGTGAACAAGCAACTTTTTTGCCTATTATGTTTGAATCTTTTGACAATTTTGCTTGTCTGATTTTATTAAAGACATCAGGTGGATTATTTTTTAATGAAATTTATGCTATAAGTATCTGCACATTCCAATAAAATTACTGATAAAAATATCCCCTAAACCAAACAAATATAGTCATTCATCATGTTAATTAATACTAGAATGCAACGAATTAGCATACTGCACACATTATAGCATAATATTTTTTGAACAGTACATGATTATAGCAATGACCGAGAGTGAACCACAGACAGAAAGGAGTTAATTACAGATTTAGAGAAATATTCATGAGGGAAATCCATTTCTCCAGAATTACGTTATTCCTACACAGAACAATTCATCAATGAGAATCGGTAATTGCTGAGTAAGATAAAGTAGAATGTGTATGTAAAGCCTGCAACGTGGAGCAATTAAAAGATGCCAGGGAAATAAAAAATAGAGCAATTACCCTGAGGATCTTAAAATCTAGTTGAGATGAAATTGGTAACATATTTAAATAGGATGGAATCTGAATTACATTATATGAGAAAGACTATTATAGATTGGTAGGTATTAATCATATCAGTTAAAGGAATAAAATAGAAAAAATTAAAAAAGAAGACTGAAGAAATTTATAGTAAATGAATAGGAACAAAGATGGGAGAAAGAAGAAAATCTTTATAGTATAAGAAGCATTTAAGCATAATCAATGCATTTGTAAGTAAAAAGATGTGTTTGATCTGCTTGACTGATTCCTTAAACTAAGAATATACATTAAAGGAAGACTTTTTGAGTTTAAATAATGGACATGAGATGCCAACAATAATAGATACACAAAATTTAAAGCTTATTTCTCTAAAAGTCTCTTACTTAGAATTTAAAATTAGGAATTACTTTTTATTGAAAAAATATGAAATAAAATTTTTCTAACTTTGCAGCATATAAATCAAAACAAGTTTTGGTTTTTCTTTTGAAAAAGTTCTAACAATTTATGAATTATTTATTTTGAGAAATTTTGTCCCTTAAATCCAGATCATTTCCTTCTAGAGAGTTCATAGGTTTTTTTAATCATTTAATTTAGTATTTAAGGTAGATTAGAGTATATGTGCTATTGTTTATATTGGAAATCATATTTTTCACTACAATAATGCAATTATACTCAATAACAGACTCCATGCTGAGCATGAAATTAGCTTTTATCACAAAGGTATGATTTAACAAATGTCCAATACCAGAAAATCTGAAAGCATAAAAAAGGAATATATATTTCTCACAGGTAAAACATTTTCGTTTTGTGTAAATCTCTACTCATAATTTGGACTCCATCTGTAAACTTATTTTAAATGATTGATATTATCACAGATTTCACTTTTGATTAAAACAATCTTGCAAACATCATCAAGGCCCAAGATACACATTTCTTATGAAATTGCTGTAAATACAATAAGAAGGAACAATCAGCATTTTTTTTCTCACCTTCCTTTCCTTTTGTTTTGTTTTTTGTTTTTTTAATCAAAAGAGACAGTATGGTACAATGAAAACAGAAACAGGTAGGGGAAGTCAAGAAATTGGTAAGAGTCCCAGTCCCACTTTAATATTTGGTTTGGTTCAAATCAATTAACCTCTCTGCACATCATTTTCTGTATCTATAAAATTATGGGATTAGAGTAGGTGATATTGAAGTTTCCTTCTATATCTAAAAGTATGTGATTCTAACGTAAGCATTTAAAAAATATTAGGTAATCTTTGGAAAAACATGTATATACACACTACTGCCAGTTAATGCAATTAGTAGACAAGGTATTTTAGATTACAGTCTTTTAAGAACAAAAGCTTAATTAAAAAAATACTAAAAATATTTAATTGAGGTACAATTTATATACTGTAAAGTGCACATATCTCAAGTGTTTAGAATGATGAAACAAATGTATACCCTTGTATTAAAATCCCCCAAATCATTCCCATCCTCCTCAAAAGTTTCCTGGTACCCTCTACAGTCAATCTCTCTCTCTCCATTCACTACTCCAGAGGCAACCACTTTTCCACTGTTCTGATTATTATCACCATAAATGTTTTGTCTGCTCATGAACTTTATATATATGAGATCACACAGTGTAACTTTTTTGTCTGGCTTCTTTGGCTCATCATAATGTTTCTGAAATTCATTCATGTTGCTAGGCATATCAGTTGCATCATTCTTTTTGTATTGATGAATAGTAACCCATTTTATGAAAATTACATATCTAATCTACTGATTGAGAGGAACTTGGGATTTTTCCAATTTTGAGCTATTGTGAATAAAGTTGTTACGGAAATTCATTTACAAGTCTTTTTGTGGACATATGCATTTATTTTTCTTGGGTATGTACCTAAGAAAGGAATGGCTGAGTAAAAGGAGAGGTATATTTATCTTAGAAACTGCCAGAACTTTTACAAAATGGTTGAACAACTTTACATTCCTACCAGCAAAGTGTGTGTAAATTCCAGTTGCTCTACCACTTCACCAATTTTAAATTTTATCCATTTGAATGCTGTGAAGTTTTAAGTTGCAAGTCCAAGATGACTAATGAAATTAGGCATCTTTTCATATGTTTGATGGTCATTTGTACATATTTATTTGTGAATTGCTTGTTTAACTTAATTTATCAAGTTGTTACATTGGACTATTAAAAAATTATACCAGTCAAATATACCATTAAGCAAATGAAAAGGCAAATCACAGATGGAAGAAAGTATTAGCAATACACATATTCATATATCAATACATATATGGAAAAAAACCCACTTTTATCCAGAATACATAAATAATTCCTACAAATCAATATGAAGAAGATAAGCAACACAATTTTGAAAATGTGTAGACTCTAGTCTTCTAAAATATGATTTTGGGTAGGCCTTCTCTTGGAAATAGGTAATTAGGGATTAAAAGTTTAGATGAAAAATACAAAGATGCTTGTCTTATTTCTATAATTGACATTTTAGTCTCTCATTTCACCCCTCATATATTATTTGAAAATAAACATGTTAATAAACATGTAAAATAGCAAGTATTTTCTAACCTGAGGCTTCCCTTTTCCTTTTCATTATATCTTTCAAAGAGCAAAATGTTTTAATTTCAATAAAGTCCAAATTTATCAATATTTTTTCCTTTATGGAGAATTTTTCTTTTAAGCAAGTTTTATCTACTTCAAAGTGAAGGAGTTTTTCATCTATACTTTCATGTTTTTTTTTATGGCAGGAGGGCTGATCCTTTCCATGATTTTTTAACTATTTTGTTGTTATCCAAGAGTTCACTTTTGTGTGTGTGAGAAGGACTAGACCTGTGCTAACATCTGTTGCCAATTCTCCTCTTTTTGCTGAGGAAGACTGGCCCTGGGCTAACATCTGTGCCCATCTTTCTCTACTTTATATGTGGGACACCTGCCACAGCATGGCTTGATGAGCGGTGCATAGGTCCATGCCCGGGATCCGAACCTGTGAAGCCCAGGCTGCTGAAGCAGAGCATGTGAACTTAACCACCATGCCACTGGGTCAGCCCCCAAGAGTTCACTTTTTATGTGGCATCTAGATAACTTCAGCAGAAGGTGTTCTTAGTGTTTTTAATCTGCCATGCTGTCATGAGAGTCAGGATACTGTAGTTACAACTGCCTAGATATAAACCCTGGTTCCACCACTTACTACGCATACTAATTTTACCTTGCAATTAAGTAGCTATATTTTTCCTAGTGGAAAATATAACATTACATTTATAATGTGGAGAAAATGAAATTGAAGTTACAGTTACACTAAGCTTCAGGAGCTTTAGCTCCTGAAGATATTTCTAAGCAAACAGCTACATGGGAATGTATTTAAGGTATTTGTCAATTCTATCTAATCAAAGTGTTAATCTGCTATGTTGGGAGATGGGATGAAAGACCCAACCATTTTTTCAGTCTGCTAGGTCTTGAATTGTCTTGCTCTTCTTAAAATCCATTCTGCTCTTGTTTAAACTGTAATTCCAATGTTTGTTACTTTCTACTAGTACTCTGCTTCTCTCTATCAGGCTAAGGAGCTCATGTCCCTGTGATACTGGCATGTATCAGATGCCTCTATCTTATTCAGGACTTTTCCATTTTATAAATTTGGATCGTCTCTACTTAACTTTAACGTGGGGAGGACTTGATTGCTCTTAAGAATGTCTGCTCTTTCAGATGAAAAACACAGGTTCTCAGGTAGTGCTGCCAGGGTATCAAATCATTCGTAAATCAAATTTAGTCCTATCTCTTCTTTTCTTTTTTCTTTTCAACATTTTATTATTAAAACTTTCAAAAAGCATACAAATAGCAGAGAATAGTATAATGAACTCCATACATGCATCACCCAGACTCAACAATTATTAATAGATGGCCAATTTTGTTTTGTCAATATGCATCCCATTGCCCTTGTTTCCCATTAAGTTAGTTTAAAACAAATCCTAATCCCCAAACCATTTCATCTATAACGTTTTAGTACGTACCTATGAAAATGGGAACTTTTTCTTAACTATCATCATCATACCTGAAATAGTTTAAAATAGTTCTTGAATATCACAAACCTATGATGTCATCCCAAATTATAGCAGAGTGGATTTATATGAAAAAAAATCAAGGTTATTTGAAATAAGAGAAATACTTATTGCTTTTTTTTAAATTTTAAAACTTGTGCTTACTTATTGCTATGAATTGTATATTAATTTATTGTATTCAACTTCAGATCATAAGGTTAGTATTATACCCCATCAAATATATTTTCATTTTATAAGGAGAATTCTACATAACTAAAATGAATTCAGGGTCAATCTAATTTAAATGTAGGTCTGCAGTCATATCAATCTTTCTTTCATTTTTGACACCATTTATTAACAAGGCCTTCAAAATATCTGTATTTCCTTAGTATCTCAGTAAAAGAATGTGTGATTGATCTCATTCTGCAGATAAGGGAACTGAGGTTCAGAGAAATATTTGTTTTTCTTTTTTCAATTATTTTTTTTGCGAAAACATTGGTTTATAACATTATATAAATTTCAGGTGTACATCATTATATTTTGCTTTCTATATAGATTACATCATGTTCACCACTGAAAGACTAATTACAATCCATCACCACACACATGTGCCTAATCATCCATTTCATCCTCCTCCCTCGACCCTTCCCCTCTGGTAACCACCAATCCAATCTCTGTCTCTACGTGATTGTTATTGTTTTCATATTCTACTTATGAGTGAGATCATATGGTATTTGACTTTCTCCCTCTGACTTATTTTGCTTAGCATAATACCCTCAATCCCATCCATGTTGTCATAGATGGCTGGATTTCATCGTTTCTTACAGCTGAGTAGTATTCCAATGTGTATATATATACAACATCTTTGTCCATTCATCCTTTGATGGGCATCTAGGTTACTTCCAAGTCTTGGCTATTGTGAATAATGTCGCAATGAACATAGGGATACATGCATCTTTACGCATTCATGTTCTTTGGATAAATACTCAGGACTGGAATAGCTGGATCATATGGTAGTTCTATTCTTAATTTTTTGAGGAATCGTCATGTATAGATTGCTTTAGGAAGTATGGACATTTTAACTATGTTAATTCTTCCAATCCAAAAGCATGGAATATCTTTCCATTTGTTTGTGTCTTCAATTTCTTTCAACAATGTTTTACAGTTTTTAGTGTACAGATATTTCACCACTTTGGTTAGGTTTATTCCTAGGTATTTTATTCTTTTTGTTGGAATTGTAAATGGGATTGTATTATTAATTTCTCTTTCTGCTCCTTCATTGTTAGTTTATAGAAATGCAACTGACTTTTGTATGTTGATTTTGTATCCTGCTGCTTTACTATATTCACTTATTGTTTCTAAAAGTTTTTGGTGGATTCTTTATGGTTTTCAATATAGTAAATCGCATCATCTGCAAATAGTGACAGTTTCACTTCTTTCTTTCCAAGTTGGATCCTTTTTCTTTCTTTTTCTTGTCTGATTGCTCTGGCTAGGACTTCCAATACTGTGGTAATAGGAGTGGTGAAAGTGGGCATCCTTGTCTGGTTCCTGTTCTTAGAAGGATACCTTTCAGTTTTTCTCCATTGAGAATGATATTAGCTGTGAGTTTGTCATATATGGCCTTTATTATGTTGAGCTACTTTCCTTCTATATCCATTTTATTCAGAGTTGTTTGCTTTTTCTTTTTATCACAAGTGGATGCTGTATCTTGTCAAATGCTTTCTCTGCATCTATTGAGATGATCATGTAATTTTTATTTCTCATTTGGTTGATGTGGTGTATCACATTGATTGATTTGCAGATGTTGAACCATTCCTACATCCCTGGAATAAATCCCACTTGATCATGGTGTATGATCTTTTTAACATATTGTTGTATTTGATTTACTAGTATTTTTTTGAGGGTTTTTGCATCAATGTTCGTCAGTGATAATGGCCTGTAATTTTCTTTTTTTGTGTTGTCCTTGTCTGGTTTTGGTGTCAGGTTAATGTTGGCTTCGTAGAATAAGTTATGAAGCTTCCCCTTCTCTTCAATATTTTGGAAGAGTTTGAGAAGGGTAGGTATTAAGTCTTAGAATGTTTGTAGAATTTATGTGGGAAGCCATCTGGTCCTGGACTTTTATTTTTTGGGAGGTTTTTGATTATGGTTTTGACCTCCTTACTGGCAATCACTCTCTTCAAATTGTCTATTTCTTCTTGATTCAGTTTTGGAAGCTTGTATGATTCTAAGAATTTATCCATTTCTTCTAGATTGTCCAATTTGTTGGTGTATAACTTTTCATGATATTCTTGTAATCTTTTATATTTCTGAAGTGTGTGTTGTAATTTCTCCTCTTTCATTTCTGGTATTCTTTATTTGAGGCTTCTCTCTTTTTTTCTTGGTGAGACAAAAAGGATTTGTCAATTTTGTCTATCTTTTCAAAGAACCAGCTCTTAGTTTCATTGATGTTTTTCTATTGTGTTTTTAGTCTCTATTTCATTTATTTCTGCTCTGATTTTTATCATTTCCCTCCTTCTACTGACTTTGGGCTTTGTTTCTTCCTCTTTTCCCAGTTCCTTTAGGTGCACTGTTAGATTGTTTCTTTGAGGTTTTTCTTGTTTGTTGAGGTAGGCCTGTATTGGTATAAATAGAATACCAATACTTACAAGATATCAATACTCTTAGAACTGCTTTTTCTGTGTCCCATAAATTCTGGCATGTGAAATTTTCATTTTCATTTGTCTCCAGGTACCTTTTTATTTCTCCTTTGATTTCTTCATTGACCCAATCATTGTTCAGTAGCATTTTGTTTAATCTCCAAATATGTGTGGCTTTTCTGATTTTCTTCCTGTAGTTGATTTCTAGTTTCATACTGTTGTGGTCAGAAAAGATACTTGTTATTATTTCAATTTTTTTAAATTTATGGAGACTTGTTTTGTGGCCTAATATGTACTCAATCCTGGAGAATGTTCCATGTGCATTTGAAAAGAATGTGTATTCTTCCGTTTTTGGATGGAATGTTCTGTATATATCTACTAAGTCCATCTGGTCTAGTGTATCATTTAAGGGCAATATTTTCTTATTGATCTTCTGTTTGGATGATCTATCCATTGGTGTAAGTGGAGTGTTAAAGTCACCTACTATGATTGTGTTACTGTCTATTTCTCCTTTTATGTCTGCTGATAATTGCTTTATATATTTAGGTGCCCCTAAGATGGTGTATAGATATTTACAAGTGTTATATCCTCTTGTTGGATTGTTCCCTTGATCATTATGTAGTGCTCTTCTTTGTCTCTTGTTACAGTTTTTATTTTGAAGTCTATTTTGTCTGACATAAATATTGCTACCCCAGCTTTCTTTTCATTGCCATTTTCATGAAGTATCTTTTTCCACCACTTCACTTTCAGTTTGTGAGTGTCTTTAGATCTGAAATGTGTCTCTTGTATGCAGCTTATATATGGGTCTTGTTATTTTATCCAGTCAGCCACCCTATGCCTTTTGATTGGAGCATTTAGTCCATTGCCATTTAAAGTAGCTATTGATAAGAATATACTTGCCATTTTGTTACTTTTTTTCTGGGTGTTTTAGTACTTCTTCTTTGTTCCCTTCTTCTCTTGCTCTCTTCTCTTATGATTTGATGGTTTTCTTTAGTATTATGTTTGGGTTCCTTTCTCTTAGTTTTTTTTGTATTTATTGTAGGTTTCTACTTTGTGATTACCAGGAGGTTCATCTATAATAACCCACATATATAGCAATCTGTATTAAGTTGATGGTCTCTTTAGTTTGACCTCTTTCTAAAAGCTCTACTCTTTTACTCCTCTCCTACCTCATTTTATATTTTGGGCATCATATCTAACCTCTTTTTTGGGCACTTGTATCTGTTACCCTCTTATCATGGAAATAGATAATTTTTTCCTATTTGTGGTCTTCTCTTTCCTCCTTAAAAGAGTCCCTTTAGCATTTCTTGTCAGACTGGTTTCTTGATGATAAACTCCTTTAATTTTTGCTTGTCTGGGAAACTCTCTCTCCTTCCATTCTGAATGGTAACCTTGCCAGGTAAAGTATTCTTGGCTGTAGGTTTTTTCCTTTTAGCACCTTTAATTTATTGTGCCTCTCTCTTCTAGCCTGTAAGGTTTCTGCTGAGAAGTCAGCTGATAGCCTTATGGGGTTTCCTTTGTATGTAACTTGTTGCCTTTCTCTTGTGGTTTTTAGGATTCTCTCTTTATCTTTAATTCTGGACATTTTAATTATAATGTGTCTTGGTGTGCACCTCTTTGGGTTTATCTTGTTTGGTGCTCTCTGTGATTCCTGTACCTGGATGTCTGTTTCCTTCTTAGGTTAGGAAAGTTTTCAGCTATTATTTCTTCAAATAGATTCTCTACCAGTTTATCTCTCTCTTCTCCTTGTGGGACACCTATGACATGGATGTTAGTGTGCTTGATGTCCCATAGGTCCCTTAAACTGCCCTTGTTCTTCTAAATTCTTTATTCTTTTATCTGTTCAACTTGGGTGATTTCCTCTAGTCTTTTGTCTAGCTCGCTGATCTGATCTTCTATATCATCTCTTCTAGTTTTGAGTCCCTCTAGTGAATTTTTCATTTCCAGTATTCTCTTCTTCATTTCTGATTGGTTCTTTTTTATATTTTTCTATTCTTTGTTGAAGTTCTCACTGAGTTCATCCATTCTTCTTGCAAGATCAGTCAGCATCCTTATGGCTTCTTGTTTGAACTCTTTGCCAAGTAGATTGCTGATTTCTATTTCATTTAGTTTTCTTCTGGGGTTTGTCTTGTTCCCTTACTTGGAACATATTCCTTTGCCTCCTCATTTTGCCTCTTTCTCTGTGCTTATATCTATGTATTAGGTATGTCAACTAAGTCTCCTGATCTTTGAGAGGTGTCCTTATGTAAGAGATTCCTTAGCAGGCCCAGCAATGTGCTTCCCTCTCATCACCAATTCCAAATGTTTCAGGAGTGACCCCTGTGTGGGCTCCATGTGTCCTTCTGTTGAGGCAGAGCTGCTCTTGCTGCAAGTACCCAGCAAGGCTGTGCTGTCCCCCTGGTCAGGTGATTGTATTGCTCAACTGTGTGTGGCTGCTATGGACCCTTCAGTCACTTTAGCCGGAGTGGAGTCCCCAGCACTGTTGGCTGAAAGGTCTAATAGCACATTCCAGTTGCAGTTTTTCTGTTAAGTGAGTTGGCCCCCCAGTGTGGCTGGTTGTTAGGCTCAGGGGCTTACAATCACTGTAGGCCTACAGCCTACAAGGCTCCTCAGCTCTTTCAGGGTTACAGCTGGGTGGGGCTGGCCCCAGGCACATGAGCACCCAATTGCTTCAGTGTTTGTAAGGTGGGGCTGATCCTCTTTGTGGCTGTTTGAGAAGCACAAGTCTTCTGCAGCTGACAAGCCCCACAGACCACAGGGCCACACACCCCATCAACATAGTCCTGCCTTGTGCACATGCACCAACTCCCTGAAGTGGACTCAGTCACCCAACTGCAGAGGCCCCACACACTCCACCCACTCCTTACACATTCCCTGCCCCACAGAGGTGGACCCACTCACCTGGCTGCAGAGGATCCAGGCACCCAGCCTATGCAGGCCCACCAGTTGCCTAAGGGCTTGCTGTTGGATGGGGACAGTCCCTAGGGCAGGCTGCCTGTCCTGGCTGAGCTGGATTGAATTGGTACTCTAGTGGGTGGGACAGACCCTGGGTTAGCTGGCCAGGGGAAGAACTCCAATGGCATCTGCCAGTGTCTGTGTCAGCACATCTCTACTAGGTCACAGTAATGGCTACCACCAATGTCTCAGTCCCTGGAGAGGTCTTACCTCTCAACAAGATGCACCCAGAGCCTATCAGGTGAGTTTCTTTTCACAAAAGGACTGTGCACTTTTCTTTCTGGTGATTTTAGGTTTCTTTCCAAAAAGGGGGAATTTGTACATGGGCCCTTTAAGAGCTGGCATTTTTTTCGTTATGTCTGATAGATTTTTTGAAAGTATTCCCTGTTGTTAGTGATCAGCAAAGCCAGATATGACACTCATCTCAGTTGTGCTGGGACCAAAAGATGCTTATAGCAGTAACACTCCCCAACTCAGGTCCTCCATTCCTCCAGAGAAGGCTGTGTACCTTTGGATTGTTTCGGGGGGGGGGGGGCATGAAGTGCTGTGGCTTGCAAAGGTGGCTTTTTTTTCTCTCCAGAAAGGAATTTCTACCTCTTCCATCTAAGTCAGGACTGACCCTTGTTGCAGGGATTCTTTTTATCCATTCTTCAGTTCTCTCTCAGGGGTAATTTTTCCAAGAGTAGCTGTAAATTTGTTGTGTCCATGGGAAGAGGTGAGTTCAGAGTCCATCTGCACCACCATCTTGACACCACTTCCCCAGAGAAATATTTGATATATCATAAATGGAGAAGCCCATATGTGAACTCTGATATTTGCCGTATTTTCAGTCCACTAGGATAGGTTTACCTTATGTACTTGTAATGGGAATATTAAATCCAGTATTTCTACTATTCTAGCCATGGTACCAAATACCCACACATAGAAACTAGTAATTGCCATAATTTCAAATGTAGTCATTCTGAAGTGAAATAAAAAATTCTTCACTTCATTCATTATCTTCTAGTATTTTTTTCTCAAAAGTAACCAATAAAGAGATGTTACCAAAGTAGTTTAGCACCCAAAACTCTGACATTTTCACCTAAAGTGTACTAATGACTGTGGTGATGAGTGCATCCTTTTCCTCACCATGAAGTGTTTGTACTGATGTACCTTCAAGGAGTTCCCAAATCCTTGCAAGTACATCTCTTCAATATGTTATGAATACATCCCCATTTCACTGAGTTTATTCAACTATATTAAGAAACAACTATGTACAAAGGAAAGTGATGCATTATGCAGTATAATAAAGATGATTAAGCATATTTATTGTCTTCAAGAGAGTTTACAAAGAAAGTATAAAAGAAACGTGCATAAATTATTACAATAAAAAGTTAAAAAATGAAATTGTCTTAAGAAAGACACAAAGAATGTAATATGGGAATTAAAGGGGCCCTAAAACTTCTAGAAAAGAATACAACAGAGGTATAGAAGTGTGGAGACATCTTTTGTGAAACTCAACAAGTGACACCCAGGGAGACCAGAACTGAAGAGGTAGATTATCAGCATGTGAGAAAGATACATCCTTCTTTCTCTCACCCTTGGCCTGGCTCTTAAGTCAGTCTCCATACCTCTACTTCCCCCACAGGATCCTTAACATTTAAAGCAAAGTATTTACAGTCATGCTAAATAACTCTGATCCAAATGGCACCATTAATCTATTTAAATTTTATGCATAGTGCTGAGTGTAAACCTATTCATCAGGGTTCACAAATAACAAGTGCTTTCATCAGTTTTCTACTACAGTTAACGCTGTATGGCTGTCTTTCTTTATCACAACTGGAAAGTCAAGCCCTACTTCATGAAGTATTTTAATCTGCATTAAAATTCAAATATCTTCATCAAGTTCAGAATCTATTGATATAGTACATTCTTTGAAAATTGTAAAGAGAATTATATCACCACAGATAATTTCTAGAGACTAATTAATGGGTTAATATGCTATTTTTAACTTTTGCAAAAAAGCTTGCTTAAATAGAAGAAGAGAGGAGACAAAGAGAATAGGTGGTATCAATAATTTATATTTTTGCAGGAAACGATAACCTGGCATATCCAGAAATTCTCAACTCAATTATAGTAGGATTTCTTAACCCTGGCAGCATAGCCTGAGCACCATTCTATCTTTGCTCCTCCATCTCAATAGCACTTTAAGTCACTGTACCAACATGCAGGTCATTTAACACCATAGACACAATGTGTATACATCTAAACAAGTAACAGAATAAACCCGAGGCTTGTAAATAGTTTACATGTAACTGAATATAGTTGTATATATTTAACACAAATCTTTTCTAAAACCTATTACTGGAGATTCAGTCTTATTAATGAGATTAAAATTTAGAGGGAGTAGTTATATGCTAATTCCTAGGTAAATAAAATATTCTCTTCTTTGTAGAGTTAATTTTAATTTGTTTAACCTAATAGTTTCATCATGTATTGTTTGATGGAATAATCAGTGATGAATGTTAAGACTATGGCACTTTTTAAGGGATGATAAATCTTTAATTGAAGAATTACAATAATAAAGCTGAGTATTCATGATACTGGATTAATTCAGAGCTCATGTTGCAGATACAAAAGAATATTTTCTTTAAAATTAATTCATTTGCAGGGGTTTCTTTTTGGTTTAATTCTATTAAACAGTGTTAATTACTTGAGACTTTAATGAAAAGGACTGCTTTGATTTTTCTTTATGGGAAGTTCAAATGGCATAAAACAAGTGTCATTATTAAACATTTGTTCAAAAAATGATGATTCTCCTAGTATTCACCTTGATCACCTAGAGAGAATTAAATTGGACAATTTATGATGAAGGATTCACATTTTGTGACCAAAGTTTAAAACTTTTGTCTTCTGCACCAGCAGGGAAGTGAAATTTTATTGGGATAATAATTTCAGAAATTAAAGACTTTTCCTAAAATTATAATTATGCCTATTAGTAAGCTTTCTACATGAATACACCTGAAAAATTAAGGTTCTGTGTTGAGAAAATGAAGACTTGAGAGTGGATATAACTGAACACCATTAATTTACAAATGTTACATTTGGACAGCAGTTTCAGAGTTTGAAAACAGCTTTGATTTTTCCCCCCAAACCCCAAATATTATTGTTGAAATGTTAAACCTGAACCAAATATGAGAAAGAAATCAAACAATATTTTTTAAATTAATGCGATTCATTACTTCAAGTCAGAGAATAAAATAATTCTAAGAAAAATAGAAAATTCAAAGATCAATTCTAGTGGTTCAGAACTGGTTGGAAAAGAAGGGATTAGGAATATCAAAATAACCTTGACACACATTTTCTGAACCATACATACACTGTTTTTCCTTAAGCCCTTTCTTTCCACTTGATAATCATTGTCCCAGTCCAACCATCTAACATTTAGTTCTCTTTATAAAACACCTGCCAAATTATATTTCCTTTTCATTAACCATCCACTGAATACCTCCAGTCAAATTTCAATATCTCTAAAAACATTCGCTCTGGCAAACAGAAATCTTTATCTCTGCTCCTTCTATCTTTGGCCCTAGTTCTATCATGTGGAGCCATGAAGATTGTGAATTATTCCACTGCCATTCCATTACCATTATGCTTGAAAGCAATTACCTCTTCTTTTCCAAGTCTTCTCAACTAAAGCTCTGCTTTACATCCATGTCCAAGAGGTGGTTAGACAAATCACTCACAAGTGGCACAAGGGAAGCATGAATGTTTATTTTTTGGGTGGGGAGATATTAAGGAGAAAAAAGTAAGGTGACGGTGTCAGAATCTAAATGTCACCCTGAGTGGATCATTAGTCTGACTCAGTGCAGCACTTCTCATATCTTTAAAAGCACAGGCTATATTAAAATATTAGTTAAGCATCTGATCTAGAATTCAACCTAAAGGAAATGTCACATATTTAATTATTAATAGAATCACTGAGACAATTATGGCAGTCAAATTGCTTGGCATGAAAGAATCATCTACTAGTTGGATCAATGGCTACTGAATCAGCAAGAAAATTTTAAAGACATGCCCAAACTCTCCATATCAAACAAGGAAAAGTTTACAACTTAGGAAATATGTGAATAATATATACATAGTTACATATGATACTCAATATTCTTTAAAATGTTTTCATTTTTAGTACTAGGTATTGAAAATATATTTTAAGAGATTAAATACATATCCTAGAAAAATAACCTTTCCATTACATAAAAAACACAGATTTAACTAAAAATAAATATTTTAAATTATATAAAAATATATATTTATACATATAAAATATATGTTTTAAGGATAAATATCATAAATATTTTAAATGTACATATGTATATATGCACCTCAGGTGTTTATTAGGATAAGAGCTAAAAAAATAATTCGACTATTTGCTATGTATCGCTTAGGGGGTTATTCCTATAAAGGCTCGTTAATTTTGTGAATATTAATCACAATGCTGCCAATGTTGTCTTTCAGCCCATGAACTGGAAAATGTTACTTCTCTGGGAAAAAAAGAAAGGTGTGATGGCTTCCGTTTCCATTATCTAAGGCACAAAATCCCCGGCTTGCACTACAGCATATAATGCATTTTACAATCAACTCCCAAATTGCTTTTCCAGTTTCACCTCTATGTTGCCATCAAATTGACTGCTTGCATGGCCATTGTCTCTTCCTGAAATATACTTCTTCCCTTTCTGTCTACCTAATTCATGCTCATGGTTTTGAGACTCAATTCAAACTGCCTCCTCTTGCATCAAAGCTTTCCTGCCTTTCCCTAAGCATCAGCAGTCCCTCTCTTCTCTGATCCCATAGATCCCACTGTTCACATACCATATTTTGTTAATAGTGTAATTATATTTCCCACCAGATTGAGATCCTTTCCAGAGCAGGGAATGTGTGTCATTTATCTTTGTTCTCCAATGTCCTGCATGGTACCTGATACTTGTTAGGAACTGGACTTGGAGATTTTTGTCTTGGCACCTAATCTTTGTCTTTAAAATCAACTCCTCAAATCTTGATCAAGTACTTCAATCTTTTTGGGCTTAGGGTATCATGTTCATGGGCATGTGCTCCTTCAAACAATAAGAAGGCAGTAAGATATAATAGAAACAGCATAGAATTTGGAATAAGAGAGTCATTTACTGAGTTATTAATGTATTGTTAGGAAAACTCTTATCTCAGTTATCTCTGGTATAGACGAGATTAATTATAGGGATCATGAGTGGTAAGGATGGAATGAGGTATAGCTGGTAAAAAAGCATCTATCGTAGGTTTGACTAGATGGTTCTAAAACAACTTGGACTCGCTAATAATCTATGAATTAAGGAAAACTGTTTAGAAACATCTCTATGTAGAGAAAGTGATTATTTTCTCATAGTCAGTGTTTTATCAAATGAAAATGTGGTTCATTTGAAGCTTGTGAAAGCAAAGTAGTGAAAAAAATGAATTGCTAAAGAGGGTGGCTTCTTGAGGAAGCATTGTAAGTACTAACTGAAGGTGCATAAAATTTGAATCTAAGAGTGTTATTAATAGTCGCCAGAATTTAGAAGACGTAAATAGTAGAAAAGAAGCAGAATTCATTGAAAGATTTACATTTGAATATGAACTAGGCCAAGAGAAATTATTAAAAATAGTATGGTGTGAGAATTGAAGGTGCAGACTAGAAATAGAAGAATTGCCAAGTGATCCTGGTATTGCAGTTGAAAAGCAAAGAAAAAATACTTTTTATTGAGAGTTGTGTGATTTTTTTCAAACCATTGTTATAGAAAGTGAAATTCAGATTTTAAAATTCTAATAAATTAAACTTTAAGGCATGAATTACAAATTTATCTATTTAAAGAATACAGTTTATAGAACATAGTGTATAGTTTACACAATTTGCCAATTGACACTAAAAAAAAATCAGTGACTTGGTCTCTAAATAAATTGATTTGTTCTATTGGCAATTTTTTTCTGTTTCCATTAGAAAACCATATTTGAAGCACTTTTCAGCAATATATTTATGAAGTACTTTCTAAAATCAATAATTTAACAGTGGTGATTACAGTGATCATATTGTCTGTTTAAATTTATTTTGAAGACGTAAGCAGTTATTATTTGTGTCCTTATTAAAAAAACAATCCTAAACATTGATGTCCCAGATTTTGGATTAAGATAAGAATTGCAAGTGTGTATGCATGTGTATGTGTATATGTATAAACTACCCGCTCAGCACACACAAATACACACATACTTTTTGTTTCATGTCCAAATATATCATGGTATTGAGAATCTGGTCACTGAAAGATACCAATGAATTATTCACTTTAACTCTACTGATCTACCGAAAGTGTATAACAGCAAGATTTTTGCCTATAATAAGAATAAATTTGCATGTCAATTAAGTTTCCTTTCATTCTTTCAGTACTATCATCAAATTCCAGAGTCACAGAGCCAAAAGATAATCATACTGGTAGAGAAATTTTAAAACATCCTACTTGTTTAAGTTAAGAAAATTATTTCACAGATTGAAATAGGCATAGTTTAAGTGATTTTATGTATAAAATATCATCAACCGAAGATTATATTTAAATTTTTGAAAAATCACTCACTCCAAATGATTTCTATGTAATGACGTAGTCTAAAATTGAGAATTCAATGCAGTCACCCTAATGACTTTTGGTCAGCAAAGTAGTGAGCTTAATAACCCTCTTTCACATTGCGGGGATACAGAAACTGACAGGGCCCGGGACACATGTGTTTACATTGAAAAATACTGTGGCACTTTTTGCCATTTGTTTCTGACCTATTTGGGACTTAATTTGCAAGGAAGTCCCCACTATAAAGAACTATGGCCTTTTTGACAACTCATTTGAGAAAATGCATGTTAGGGCCTTGAAAAGTATGAAGTTCTAGACAAAGACCTCATGTTACCATGGGCAGCCTATAGCGGTGGAAAGAACCCTAATGGCTGACTGGTTTCTGTTTTCAATTTGATCATCAAGTGGCTACCTGACATTCAATAGATGCTCAACTTTCCCTGAGGCTTCTACTCCTCATCAATCCAACAATAAAATAATACCTCTCTTACCTTCTTTCTAGGGCTATGGAGAAAAAAAGTGCTTGAGAAGAATGTAATATTTAAGAGAGCATGTTGTTCCATTCTTTACTATCATAACAAAGAAAGTCACAATCTACATTGTGAATACCACCTTGGTGTCCTGTTAAGCATGTTACCCAGAAACAGGAGATGTGAGTTCTGGTTATGGTTGACCTTGGAAAAGCTGCTTAACTTCCATGAGTTCCCTTTACCTCTTTTGTAAAAAGCAAATGAGAAGATGATACTTTAATCATGGCAGAGAACTGGAAATAACAATTTCTTCAGGTTAAAGTCACACATTTTAGCAGTAAAATCTTTCATTCTAGGATTTCTTGAAGATAGGAGACAATGAATTCTCAATGGTAATAATAGTTTAATCTCTATAATAATAATAATTAAAATTAATTGAGTCCATACATTATTCAGGAAATATGATATTCTGTATGTATTTTATTTTATCTTCACAAATATCCTATGAGAGATACTATTATTATCATTTTACACTAAGGAAACTGAATTTTGAAGGTTAAATAACTTTGTCAAATGCATAGAGAGACTAGGACTAAGTATGAGATTTAAACCCAATATGATTCTAAAGCCCAGATTTTTAACCGTCATGCTCCAATCTTCTCAATATAATATTTTTCAGTATTAATAAAGAATGTCAGTTTGGGTCTGAGTCTGTTAAAGTTAATTGGTAATTCAAGTTATATGTGTATATATATATTCAAGTTATATATATACATATTCAAGTTTTATATATATATATGGCAAAAAAATTTAGTCTACATTTATAAGATGCAACAATTGTGTCCCACTTGGTGATATTTTCCTCTCTTTACACTTTGCTCTGTGCCCAGAATATAGGAGACGGATGTTAGAGTTGAACATGCGATGTTGGCAGAGTCAGCCTACACATCCACTCATCTCACTTGAGGCTTGCACACATCACTGCCAAAATACTCATTTTAGTTATTAGATAATATATATTAGAGGACTGTGGAGGGAAAGAAACAAAGTTAGCTTAAGCCTGAAATTGTTCTAAGCTGAGTCTTGCCCCTAGGAGTTTTAAGTAGATATGGATCTACTCATTTGTGAGTCAGAAACATTTGTAGTTTCCTTCATATTGCAGACCTGATGAATTTTTTATTTTTCTCTTCTTTATTCCTTAATTAGATGGAGAATTAAATTGGAAGATCCTCTGAGTCCTATGGCAGATTGTACTTTCCAATATAGTGGTGACAATATCTCTCATCCCTTATGCTCATCTGCAATATAATCTTGTCTCTTTGCAAAATGCTGAGGATGGAAACACGGGAGGAAAAACTGTCGTGTGTGTTATGTATTATATGTTTGAGCCATGGGGTGAGGCTATAAGATCACACCTTATTTTTAACTTGATATTCTGAGACCTTCTTCTAACTCTAAAAACGTTTCATTTTAGAACAAGCAAAGCAACCACAGAGAAATGGCTGCCACCAAGAGTTGGTCTAAGAGGGGTCTTGAAAAGTGTTCACCTCCCACATCCAGCTGGAGCAAGAAGGACATTTTCTACTTCAGAAACAGAAGCAGGACTTAAGGGGAAGATCAACTGGTGCCATCTTTGTCTCTTTTTTGTCCACAAGTTCAGAAATGTGGCTCTCTCTCCTTTTTGTTTCTTTCTTTGCAAGGTCTGTGGTTTGAAACATAAATGTTTAATTTAGTTAAACTAAGTAGTTGGGCTAAAAATAATGAAGACAAATACTTGAAAATTACTGAAACCATTCAGCAACAATTGTACAGATTTTACTTGCTGCAGTCCTATTTTGTTCTCAGTTAGAAATGCATCACATATCTAATAAGTATTTTGGGGGACAACTTTGTTAGCCAGAAACTGTGTTAGATGGCAATGAGTCAGGAAGACCTGACCCTACCCTCATGTGACTGGCATTTTAGTAGAGAAGATCAACATAATATTAAAATTATGATTTGTACTTGGAAGAAAAGTACTAGGGTCTATAAGAGTGCATAACCGGAGTCATAACCTAAACTGAAGTTTGGAGGGACTTTTTTTATGATGATGACATATAATCAGGGAAGAGAAGGATGTGTAGGCATTGACAGGGTCAGGTTGAGAAGAGGACCAGGAGAGTTCCAGTCAGCGAGAAGAGCACGTACAAAGGTCTTTCAGTGGAGGGAAGCATTGAACTTGAAGAACTGAAAATGGTCTAAGAGGGCTGTGAAATAGAAAGCCAGGGGAAAAGGTGAGAAATGAGGCAGGAGAAAGATGTAGGATCACATCATGCAGAGACCATTAAGGACCATGAACTTAATCTGAAAAAGATGGAGAAGCCATTAAAGGGTTTTTAACAGGAGAATATTAAAACCAGGGTTGTTTGCTTTATGTTTTTAAAGATCAGTGCAGCTGCATAATGAATAGTGGACCGGAAGAGGCAAGAGAAAATGCTTGGAAACAAATTTAGGAGGTTTTTCAGAATAAGGGTAAGAGGTTAAGCATCATATTTAACCTCTTAGAATATAACCCTCCTGAGGACAGTGAAATTTATCTGTTTTGCTCAATTCTGCCTCCCTGGGATCCATGATAGTCTTTGAATCAGTTGGCACTCAATAATTATTTGTTGACTATAGGAATTGAATCTTCACAAAACCCCTATGCATGAGGCATTATTTGGCCCACTTGATTTATGGGGAAACTGAGTCCTAACGATTTTACCAACTTGCTGAGAGCCTTACAGTTGGTGACAGAGCTCATGGTCAGGCCCTAGTTCCAATTCCCAAGCCTGTTTTTAGCTTTTTGTTGCCTCCAGTGTCCAACATGTATCACGCTAATTATCCTAAAGTCCCCAAACATCTTTACAATAAATGTATGCACACATATGGCTCCTTCTATATTTTAAGTTTGCAATGTAATTATCAATCATAAAAGCAAAATTAAAAAAAGAATCCCAGGACCTGAAGAATTCTCTGTCATTACTTTGAGGAAATTGTTTCATTGTGATAATTTACTTTGAAATAGAAGAAACAAATAATCTCTGAAGGTCTGATGTTTCCCAAAAAGGCTTTTCCCCAAATTGGTATGTTTACATTTCAATTGAAGAGAGAGGTTTTTGTCTGAAGAATAGATATTTTCCTCAGACCTTATAGTTTCTTTTTCTCCTTAGCTCTCCAAAGAAATACAAATAGTGTTATGTAGCATATCAAAGCCTAAATTTTTCCTTGTACCTAAGTCCATCTTCCCAAGAAAAGCAATACATCACCCACACAAGAAGGGCATCATTTTGACAAATGGCTGAACCAAAAAAGAAATACTATAGGAGACGTCCTTTCAGTATTCACCTCATTTGCAGAGACAAAAACCAATATGTTTAGCATGCGTTCTCTCTCTCTCTCTCTCATGCGCACACACAATCACGCGCACACACACGTACTTACATAAAAACAAGATCTTATTAGGGGAGTTGTGTACTTCCTTTGTTTATAGAGGTGCTGGAAAACCTAATTGATTTTTATTTCTGCAGAGTGTTTATTTTTAGAAATGTATGACTACTTTTAGGAATCCTAGGTTCAGTTTTCGTTTGCTTTTTCTCCCCTAAAGTTACCAGCAGAGCATAATGCTTGCTAAAATGATTCTACTCCCAAATGAAGAAAGATTGAGCATTATGGAAAGATGATGCTTTGCACATCCATCAATCACAACTCTCCTTCAACTTGAAAATTTCACAGTATCTAATTTCAATAGAGCAGTGTCACTGAGGCCTGCTGTTTTGTGATTTTTAAATTGAAAAAGACACTAGACACTCTAAGCTGATATATAATTTCAGTGTTTTTCTGGAATAAGTGAGCATTTCAAGGGCTCAAAGATGATGTTTCTTCTGACCTTCCCTTGAAACCTACATGGTAGATGTCCAGTACATTTTTTAAAAGACCTCATATTTATTTCATTCTTACTGTTAACATTCACATAATTTCTAGGCACTGCAAAACTGTTGCATATAAACTTTCAAATATTTAATTTACTGTATTTTATTGAAGCTTTGATCATTATTACCCAAAAGTTAATAATTATTTTAATAGAATTCTAAAACTATAGAAGTGAAATGATTTTCTGGTAAAATCCCTTCCCCCAGTAAAACCAATGGGTAAATTATACAGACTAGGTAATTATTTATCTCATTTTCAAAGAGCTTTGAGAGAGAAACCCAATCTTTATCCTTTCCTAAACAGGCTTTATGTGTTTTTTTCTCCAAGGGAAACTACCTAATACATACTCCTTTCCAACTTTCTTTATGTCATTTATTTTACACCTGGTAAGACCACAACTTTTTTATATAATCTCAGAAAAAAATAGAATCATAAAAATAGACTCTTCTTTTAAAAGGTGTTTATTCTCCAAGATCTTTCCACAGAGGATATGATATTGCCTGCATATAATACAAAAGATAAAATGAGTAGCGATGGAATTTAGGTTAAAGAAAGATAAAGTTGAAGAAAAAAGTAGGGCTGAGAATCAGATTAACATAGAGAATTCATAGCAGGTAATCCTCAACAATTGCTAAAAGTAGGTCCCAAATGTGCTTCATACTTCACAGATTGACATTAGGAAAAACTGACTTTATATTTTTCCAGCTTCCAACTATTCTGGCCATCTCCATGCTACGATGGTAGGAAGAAGTCTAAGATCGTTTCCAAATTTCTTGGTCCCTGGTGTGCCCACAACTTCTCCCAATTATTCAATCAAACATTAATCTAGGCTTTGCCGTGAAGAGATTTCGTAGATGAAATTAAGTTCCCAAGTCAGTTAACCTTAAGTCTTCACGGGCCTGACCTAATCACATGAACTGTTTAAATCTGAGTTTACGGCTCAGCCTGGTGGCACAGTGGTTAAGTTTGTGCGCTCCATTTCAGCGGCCTGGGGGGCGCAGGTTTGGATCCCGGGCACGGACCTACGCACTGCATATCAAGCCATGCTGTGGCAGGCAGCCCACATATAAAGTAGAGGAAGGTGGGCAGAGATGTGAGGCCGGGGCCAATCTTCCTCAGCAAAAAGAGGAGGACTGGCAATGGATATTAGCTAAGGGCTAATCTTCCTCACCAAAAATAAATAGACAAACAAATAAATAAATAAATAAATCTAAGTCTAAAGGTCAGAGATAGAGAAGTCAGAGATTCAAAGTGTGAGATGGATTCAAAGGGAAGATTTGAAGAAGATTCTCTGTAACCAGCTTTGCATATGGAGGGGATCATGTGGTACAGAATTCAGACAACATGTGGGAACTGAAAATAGCCCCTGGCAAATAGCCAGTGAGGAAATGGGAACCTCAGTTCTACAACAAGGAAAAGAATTCTGCCAACAACCTGAATGAGGCGAGGAGCATTTATTTCCCTTGAACCTTCAGACAAGAACTCAGCCCCCGTAACATCTGATTTCAGTTTTGTGATACCCTGAGCAGAGGACCTGTCCATGCTGTGCTGGACTTCTGACCTACAGTACCAGGAGCTAATGAATGAATATTGTTTAACCTGTTAATTTTGTGGTAATTTGTTACACAGCAATAAAAACCAATATACTATACAACTTCCAGACCACAACTCCTCACTCATTCTTGTAGTGCAGACTTAGATTCTTCAACTTTCAAAAGAAGATGTTAACCCAAATACGCCCCCAGTTGATTTTTATGTGCACATAGTTCTGCCTTTAAATAGAAGCATAGGGTATCTGCATTTAGGGACTTAGCAAGAAGAAAAACATAAAATCTCTGACTCTCAACACTCAACGAAAGCTAAGTTGAGAGAAATAGCACTCCTGAGGATTGCCTGAAATCTTGACCATCCACCTCAACTCCCAGGTGCTCTTAAGGTGTTCCCAAATTAGGTGTAACATTCCTTCACTCAGCAGCCAGACTATATGATTTTGAACCTTCCACATGCAAGAATCACTTTTTCTTTTTTTTTTTTTTTTTGTGAGGAAGACCAGCCCTGAGCTAACATCCGTTGCTAATCTTCCTCTTTTTGCTGAGGAAGACTGGCACGGATCTTAGCCCATCTTCCTCTACTTTATATGGGACGCCGCCACAGCGTGGCTGACAAGCAGTGCATCGGCAGGGGCCCGGGATCTGAACCCGCGAACCCCGGGCTGCCAAGCGCGAACTAAACCGCTGCGCCACTGGGCCGGCCCCAAGAATCACTTTTAATAAACTACTTTTGCCTCTAGTTGGTTTATCTCAGGCAATTTCAGCACTACTTTTTTTTCCCTTCTGTACTATGTACATCAACCTTCAAGGACCTGTGTTGATAGAAATTTGTCCATCTGCAATTCTTGGTTTCAAAGCTTGCCCTGGGCATCAATACATAGCCAGTGGATTGAGGAAAAGGGAACATGCAAGATGAGAAAGAAAGCTGTTATGACTAAGGCTTGAATTGCATATCTCACTTTTCCTCACATTTTATTGGTCAAACCTCAGTCCATGTTCACACCTTACTCAAGAGAAGCTGGGAAATGAGTTTGATAACTAGCCAGTCTGTCCCCCTCTTGCAAATGAACAGGAGTATACAGCATGGTTTTATCTTCTTTTTCTCACTCATATATTTTTCTTAATTTACCCTAATTTTACCTTTTACTTCCATTTCACCTTGCTGTATTACGTGTGTTTTTAAGTTGCTTTAAGTTTTTTTTTGAATAAAAAATAATATGAATCAATCATCAAACTGTGTAGTCTAGGAGATGAAAATAGTACTTATTTCATAGGTGAAAATTCAATGTATTATTATATGTATAGCAAAAAATAGTGCCTAATACATAGCAAATGAAGAACACAATTTTCTTAATTTTGTTATTATTATTTGCAGTAGTATGAAGAAAAGAAAATGACTGCTTAGAAGATAAAAAGCTTATCTTAGAATTAAGTTCTAAGACATGTTGCTGTTAGGTCTTCACAAAGTATGTATGGTATTCTTGGTAACAATAGATACAGATGTGAGTTTCAGAGTCCTTTCTCATGTGATTCTCCATTGTAAGTCAAAGATATAAACCTAAAGCCCATTTCATTGGAAAAAATATTAATTAAGGATCAAGCAATGGGGTCCTGCTTTTTCATATTCTAGCTTGATCTTAGGATGAAATTTGGATACCTGTAGAAATGAATTCCTTCGGGCATTCTGCCATTAAATCAATTCTCATATCTAGAATTTTGATGAGTTAAGCAACCAATAGTTCAAGATTTTATTTTCTTATAATAATCTGAAAACACATGTTCCATGTTATTACTTAAAGACAGATTCATATTTTTCAAAAATCAACCAAGAACAGATAGTTTGACCTGATATATGTAGAAGATTATTTCATAGTTCCTCATTGATTGGTTTTAATCAATTTTCCTATGACACCAATAATGCCAAACTTGGGAACAACATTTAATGGTTTGTATTAGGAAAAGGACAGAAAAAACTATTATAATACATACATTGTAAAGATGTCATTCAAATTAATTTCAATCCCTGATCCATAGTATTTAAACTCAAGGTTGACATAAAATCAATTAACAAGGGAAAATCAGTTTGTAACTAAGTTATGTGTGGCCTTGTTACCAATTGTGCTTTAACTTACAGTACTGGCCATTATCATGCTACAACTTTCTTCATGGTTATTTCGACTTTAAGGAAGGTTTTACAAAACCTTAAGATTCCTATATAGAGTGGAGGAAGAAAAGAGAAGTAAATGTCCTTTATCCACAAACCTACAAAAGCAAATTTTAGACAAGTAAAAGGAACAAACTTTCCCTATTGAGGGAAGGGCTGGGGTGAAATTGAGGGGTAACAGAAGGAAAAATAAATACATTTGTACTTATAATAAAGGCATAACAATTTCCAAATATTTCCATCATATTAGATTTGCTGGTTAAACATAATCACTCCATAAGTTTCTATGTGATGACTTAAATTTTGATATTGGAGAATAGTTGTAATTATTTAATGCATATTACATGGGAGTGTAAACTTTCCGCATATCTGTTGCTCTATTAAGTTTTATAAATATTTGAAAAAATAAATCATCTCAATATTTTATCTCTAATGTTTCATGTCTACTGGCCAAATTCTACCAGAGAAGACACTGAAGTGTTCATGCTAAAATGCCATATTACTATGTCACCCAAAAATATTGGTTGTCTTTCCAAGTTTTAAAATTTATGCCAAGTTCAGGCAAATAGAAAAACATTTATTTTTACTGTTTAGAAAGAGTGATTCTTATACATACATTTTAATGTGCTCTAAATTATTTGTACCCATGTTTGTCACTGTGTAGGATATGGACAATTTTAGCACGGCATAAATCCATAGTGATGAATGAGTTAGAACAAGAGTTCTAGAGTTAGGTTGCCTAGGTTTGAATTCCATCTCCTCTACTTAAGAGCTCTGAGGCACACAGAATCCATTTGATTTGCTCAGTGACATTGTATTAGTTTCCTACAGCTACTGTAACAAAGTACCACAAATCGGGTGGCTTAAAAAACAGAAATTTATTATCTCAGTTCTGGAGTCTAGAAGTCTGAAATCAAGTTGTCAACAAAGCCATGTTTCCTCTGAGGCTCTGAGAAGAATTTCTCCTTACTTCTTCCAAACTTTTGGTGGTGGCCATCAATGCTTAGCATTCCTTGGCTTGAAGCTTCATCACTCCCATCTCTGCCACTGTTGTCACATGGCCTTCTCCTGTGTGTCTCTCTCATCACATGGTATTTTCCTCTTCTTGTAAGGCCACCAGTCATATTAGATTAGGGACCACCTTAATGACATTATCTTAACTTGATTTTATCTGCAAAGACTTTGTTTTCAAATAAATTCAAATTCACAGATACCAGGTGTCAGGATTTGAACACATCATTTTGGAGGATATAATTCAAGCCATAAGAGTCATGTAACGAATAAAACCAAAGTTAAAATATTAACCCATATAGTATAACTCAAGAATTCATGTTCTTTGCTACTTTGCTTGCCAAGAGTAATTAATAAAATACTCATAAAGGTGTTATTTTATTAATATATACAAAGTGTTTAGAACATTGCTTGGCAGAGTTAGTTTTTAAGAAACATAAACTCTATGACAATTGTTGTTATTTGCTTCAGTTAATCTGTAAGCACAGTCTTATCCACTTTCTGCTACTTGTATTTCAACTGAAAAATTGGCATAGGAATAAAAATACAGCAGTTATGACATGATTGTATATCTATTATTAACTGAAAATAAAATTAAATTCAGTTAAGACTAACTGAAATTATTAAGTACAATTAAAACAACAATGAGATATCACTACATACCTATTAGAACAGCTAAAGTCCAAAACACTGACAACATCAAATGCTGATGTGGATGTGGAGCAACAGGAACTCTCATTCATTGCTGATGGGAATGCAAAATGGTACAGACACTTTGAAAGACAATTTGGCAGTTTCTTACAAAACTAAACATACTCATACCATACAATCCAGCAATCACACTCTTTGGTATTTACCCAAATGAGTTGAAAACTTATGTCCACTCAAAAACCTGCAGACAAGTGTTTATAGACACTTTATTCATAATTGCCATAACTTGGAAGCAACCAAGATGTCCTTCAGTAGGTGAATGGATAAACTGTGGTAAAATGAGATATTATTCAACACTAAAAAGCAATGGGCTTATCAAGCCACAAAAAGACATGGAGGAAGCTTAAATGCATATTGTTATATGAAAGAAGCCAATCTGAAAAGGCTACATACTGTATGATCCCAACTATATAACACTCTGGAAAAGGCAAAACTATGGAGACAGCATAAAGATCAGTGGTTTCCATGGGTTGGGAAGGACCAAGAAGAAGTGGGAGAACAAGATATTTTTAGGACAATGAAGCTATTCTGTATGATACCATAACGGTAAATTCATGTCATTATACGTTTGTCCAAATCCATAGAATGTACAATACCGAGAGTGAACCTTAGTGTAAACTATGAACTTTGGGCAATAGTGTGTGTCAGTTTTGGTTCATTGATAGTAAAAAATGTACCCCTATGGTGGGGAATGTTAATGGTGAAGGAGGCTGTGGTGGGGGCTCAGGAGAGAGGTTGTATGTGGGAACTCTCTTCTTTTTCCATACAATTTTGTTGTGAACCTAAAATTGCTCAAAAAAAAGTCTATGTGGAAAGAGGCAATTTGACTCTTCAGAAAAAATTGTTTGAGATAAGTCCATATATTTGTTATACTGAAGATGCTGCATTTATTTCTTCTCATTTGTTTGATGATAATCCAAAGAAATCAGAGTAGTTTATAATAGCTCCCAGATAAAAACACTTTGCATTTGGAATTGACAAATAGAATTTTGTAATGAGTATATAAATATCCAAGATTTTAATTTCTATTTGGTTTTCTTTTTAATTCGATTATAGGTGAGAAAATAAAGTGGTATTGGGGGAAGAGATGATAAGAAAGATCCAATTGAGTTGAAATATTTTACCAGAGGTTAATTCCCAATATCAAGCAGCATTCCATAAGATATAATTGATGAGTGAGCACACTGTAACATTATGAAATAATAACTCTATTCTCATGTGTAGGAAATATTGATACAAGAATCTCATTTGTGTGAATTAACAATGCATATTTAGCACATTTCTATGAACCTTTAAGTTTAGAAATATTTTATCAAGTTTCTCTTTTATGCTAACTCAGAAAATCAGAGACACAAATTGCCACGAAGGCTAAAAAAGATGGTTAAATCAGTGATTCTGTCTTTTAATTTCCCCTGCTGAGACACATTTGACTGTACAGTTCACATGCATGCCATTTAGGTCACACTTATAATGAGCAGTAGGTTACACACAATCATGGAGAATTTACTTACCTCTACCGCTTCCTCTTCCACTGATTCTTTTTCTTGAACCCTACAAGCTTAAGTCAATGAAGGAGTCACTAATCTTTGAGTCTATGATAAATAATTCTTTGACAAAATTTAATGTTTATTTGAAATATAGCTCTACTATGCTCTGTTTCAAGAATACACAAGCATGTAATGTTATAATAATAGAACTACCATTTGTTGAACACTTACTTGTGCCAGACACTATTCAAAATACTTTATATGCATTTTCCCATTTAATCCTAGCAATAATCTTTTAATATAGATGTTGTTATTTTCTTAATTTTAAGAATTAAAATTATGCTGGAGAGAGGATTTGAGTAATTGGTCCAAGATCACTCAGCTGGTGAATTCTAAGACACATGGTTCCCCAACCCAAGTGTTTCCATCACCACACTGTTAGTCGCTGCACCACACTGCCTCTTAAAAGTAGGCTTGGTATATATATTTACTGATGAATAGGACAGGTTAATAAACAACAAGATAGCCAACTCTAAAATAGATTCCTTGTGAAGGAAGATAGTGATAAATTTAAAAAGAAGATTAATCCAAGCTAATAGTTGCAATTATTCTTCTAAATATGAGAAAATTGGTAAATGTTTGGTGAAATGGAGCATCAAAGGAGGGGTCTAATACACATTTTAGAACCTTTGTTGAAATACTAATTAAATAAGAGGCTTGAGAGTAAATTATATTTCAAACTGTACTCACTGTTATTTCTTGTAAAGAATCATGATTCCATCAAACTTATTATTCAGGAACTCCTTTGAAAAATACAGTTAAAAGCACCAAAAATGGATCCTTCCACTTCAGGGAACTCAAGCATATACGCACAACTTTGGGAAGAAATTCCATGTCTTCTAACTTTTATATTCTTCAGAGCTATTTAGCTCAATTGCTACAAACACTTGTTGAATAAATTTTTAGTAATGGAATTATTTTTCCTCTAGTTTAGTTTAAAGAATACCAAACATGTCCAATAACGTCATTAAACATATGCTCATTTATCTCATTAAAAAAGCAAAACAAAACAAAAAAGACTTACATCAGTCCAACTAGCTATTTTAGGATAGGCACACATAACTTTTTATGTCACATTATTAAAAAAGGCTAATGTAAACAAGTAAAAACAGAGAATAGTATGGTAATTTCACAGTCCAATTTAGAATTGAGACCAAGAAAGACTAATGCATTAGGCTTATACTATTCATAAAATAAATTAATGATGATGAATGTTACAATAATTGTCATGAGATTAATCCAAATGCTTAAACTATTATTCTTCCAGAGGCAATTATCTATTTCTAATAATCTATTTTCCTGATAAGTACAGGAATCCTATCAGTGTGTAAACATACCTCAAATCTGACTGCCTATGTGCTAAGAATATAATGCAGTCTGCATTATAATGTTTACTTCCTACTGTTACTTATGTTGTAGCCACATCATTCATTATTATATAGAGAGTTATAGATCATTATCATCCAGCAAATCTGGGGGAGTCGTTAATCTTTGATTCCTTTTAGTCTATTTAGTGATGAACCTACAACTAAATCAAAATTGCCTTTTCTATAGCAACCTCTTAATCTCCATTGGCAGCCATTTATTGAGCTAAATAGAGATGTGTACTTCTGAATTAATAATACACCCCTGCTTTGCCAATTGCAGGACTTTTACTTAAAAAAAGTGAGCATCGTGACATGTATTTTTCTGGTACAGTTATAAAGAAGAGTGTTCATGTTTATGGGAAAAAGTGCAGAGGATGAGCTGAGACCTCATCTGAATATTGTATTACTGGTTTAAATCATATCTACATTTCAGTAACTGAACACTACTCTTCTTTTAACTTCTTTATTCTTTTCTCATTCAAATAATAGATATTAGAATCAAAAATACTCCACATACCAGTTTTTGACTTTACACGTGCATTCTGGATTTCTACATTATTCATTTCTAAAGTATAAATGGGAAAAATAGCACAAGGATATTTGCAGAAACAATTGGAAAATTATTCATCATCCATTATTTATGACATTTCCTAGGCATTGATATGATTAATCCTTATCACATTCTAATGAGATTAACATTATTCTTTGCATTTTAAAGATGAATATATAAAAATCTAGAAGTATAAAATATGGACATGATACCATATAAGTAATAAACTTAAAACCAATGGTTTTAACATCAGAAAAATGGCGCAAATAACCAAGGCCATTACAAACACAGATGGGGGAGATATAAGTAAAGAGAGTAGTCATTTCTCCTAGACACAATCTTCAAAAATGGTATCTATTCAGTGCTCATTACAACTTTGTTAGGAATTGTTTACGAATATACAAAAAAGTCGAACTCAGCTCTCGGTGGTCAGATGTCTGTTGGCATCTTAGTATCATTTCTACCACCTTCTCTGTACCCCTTTACATTATAGGAACTGGATATTTGGAAACTGCATTTTCATACTTCCTTGCCAGAAAGATTCGTATTTATATTTGATCACGAGAGGAATCAGGTGAGGTATGAAAGGAGAAGGAAAAGCAGAACCATTCTTCAGGCAGTATCAGGCAATACATGGATTCCAGAAGACATAAGGTTTTGCTGTGCTTTGGGACATTCTCCTGGGAATCAATCTGCTTAGGTATGCAGGCAGTAGAGCTGTTCCAAAATGCCTACAGTTTCCTGATTCCTTGAAAGCTAGCAGCAAACTAGCTGTAGATTTCCTCATCCTTTCAGTAATTTTGTAATCACTAATTCAGTTTAAAATCTCTTCCTTTTTGAATATCTCCAGCGAATTATTTTTCTGACCATATTCTGCCAAATATACATTGTTGAGACATTTATTGAAAGTTGTCAAAGGGTATTTTCTTTTTTATGTGCCATCATTTTACAAATCAATGAGTCCTTGCCTGGGCCCCACTTCTCCCAGGGCTTCTTTTTAACATTAGAAGCTATTCAAGCTTTAATTAAAATACTTATTTGCAATTCATCCATGTTTCCTCATTCAAAGCCTAGGGTTCGGACAGCATGGTGCTTATTTAACCTGTCTTTTCCTAATAACCCAAACCCTTAGCTGCCTGGTCATATGTAATGCAAAGCTGCATACTGCATTCAACAGACTAATTAGACAGATACATGTCCAATGTCCACCAGACAAAAAGTCCAATGACCCTGGGCCTATCTGATCTCTAACACATTTTATGCAGAGACATTTAAGTATAGATACGCAGAATCTCATCAGTTAATCTGGATGGGGCACAAAGGTAATAACGTATTAGCATTGTGGGATCTGGGGATTATTTCTGTCATTGAAAAGTTGAACCATTTGAGTTATTGATCCTGAAAAAGAAGTGATTGTAGGTGGTTTTGTAACTTTCCTAAAGTTTACTTTATTGTGGTGCACTGAGAATAGAAATCCCCAAATAGCTTTTTAGAATAGCTGCTTCTAAAAGAAAAGGGAGATATGAATCATAAAAACCTCTTCCTTGTAAAAGTTACAGTTTCTTCTATTGATCTTTCTGAGTATTTTCAACTAAGTTCAAGGAGTTGAAAATGAATTCTGGAAAGATGTAGTGCACCCCAGCATAAACTGTCCCCAAACAGACATTTGAGTAAAGATGAAACAAAACAAAACACAACTAAAGAACAGCAACAAAAGAACCCAGCAGGATTAAAAATAAAAGCTGTTCACAGATCTCATCTCCCTCACCAAAGTATTACTACCTGATCAATTTCAAGTCTCTACACTTGTAAGGTCAAAATGTACTTCCTAGTTAGTGGATTTTTTAAAAATTTAATCAGTAAATTTACCCCCAAATTCCAAAGGTAACAAAAAATACAAATTGGTGCTTTCAAAATTATCCATATTCATTTCAATGGTTTCATAAAAGCAAAATTTTTATTAAGACTTTACAAAAGCCAATACCATTTAAGCAAAAACTAAAACTCTGGCTTCCTATTTTCTTTTTTTTACTAAAATACTCAGTGGCAATTATAACACCTGCTGACATTTATTGGACACGTGTAGCCTGCCAGGTGTTCCACATGATTCGTCTCATGTACTACTCATGACCATTTCATAGCAGAGATAACTGAGATATAGAGAGATGAATTGCTTGCTTATTACACATCTCTTAAGAAGAAAATTTGGAATTACAAACCAGGGAATATGACAAGGAGTTTCCTTTGTAAAGCACTACAATATATTGCCACCCACTGTATTTGTGATATTAGCTAGTACTCTCCTCATTTGCAGTTAGTAGAAGAGCAATGATAAACTGTATCAAGCCAGTAAAGATTTATTGAGCATCTACTACTTGCAAGACATTTTACCAGATGTTGATGATAAAACCTAGAAGGTTACTGTCCGATTATAGTAGATATCTATGTCAACCCATTTCTGGGAGGTTATGATTGTAACTTCCGCATTATGGGCTTGTAAAATGTGACCCTGCTTCCTATATTGTCCAGCCAGATAGGATACCTATTCCAATCCATCTTACATTACTTCCCCTTGGCTATATCTAATTGGCCCAGGGTCAGGAAGCTCATATGTCTGAGCCAATCAGTGACATTCTCCAGAAATGTAAATTTGGAGTGGGGGGGTCTGGCTTTGCACTGAGATGACATATAAACCCATGAGACCTTGGTGGCACTATTTTTCTGCTATTATTCTGGAAAACAGCTTGTCTGAAGATGAAAGATGAAGCAGACCAACAATGAGAAGCGATATGAAAGATAGAGACTAGGTGGTTTATTTTCAATTGTTTCTGAGACCCAACTGTATCTCTGTCCTTGAGTTCTATGAAGCACCTTCATATCCTATAAAAATGTTTTTCATTTAGTTAATTAATTCATTCATTCAACAAATATTGAATGAGACATGCACTATTTTACTCATTTGGGAAACTAGTACATGGCTTATTTTTTAAGACGGTCATTTCATTGTGTGAGGAGGATTCCAGAGACAAGAGTGAGGCAGGAAGACCAGTTGAAGAGCTACTAGGAGGGCCTAGTCAACATTTGATGATATCTAGGATGACAATGGAGGCAATGCAGATAGTGAGAAAGAGTATGTTCTAATGTAGAGCCAAAATTATTTGGAATTTAAATATCACCAATATCATTTTTTTCTATGAAGCCCTCCAAAATTCTACAAGCATACTTATTTGCTCTATCACATGTGCTTACATAATACGCTGTTAACATCTCTACTCTAGCCTTCATCAAACTGTAATTTAATTAAGTCATGAATGATTGACTTTACACCCAGACTTTGAACTCTTTTAATTCAGGCATCTTAACATTTTCATCTTTCTTTCTCAATGTCTAGCATAATGCCTAGCTCATACTAGGCAATTAATCTTTCTCAAGATAGAGAAATTACGTGGAAAGTACATTTTCTAAATTGAGAACAGGACGTGCATATTACTTATATGCATTCTATGGTATTATTCATTAAGTTAATTCTTATCTAATACTTAGTGTTAGTCTACTAATAATGGTATAGAAGAGCAAGAATTAATAGCAGATGATGTTTTCATATATGTATCTTTCATATTATATATCAAAGGGAGAAAAAAATACATTGTTCCCATGGCCAGTTTTGCAATGATTGTCAATCTACTGCATTATATTGGCTGAAGACCAAAAAGAAAAAACAAAAATCTGGTAAGAAGTCATTTCAGAAAATCATTCCTGTTGAAGTGCATGCCTAAATTATTGGCAACTGGAAGTCAACATTTTGCTCTTTAGTTATGCTATATTTGATAATTCATATGGAGTTGAAATGACAGCATTGAGTAATTAAATGAAGTTTATTTGGCTGCCCTCCAAAATGAGTAATCCACGGAACAGTATTTACTATCAAAAACACTTGCTGCTGTACATGAACAAAATGTGGCATCACCACACTGCGGTAAGGCGAGGAAGCGTTACAATATGTGGATATCTGAGAAGTGGCAATTTGCTAGTGATATCCACATTCCTCATTATCTACAGGTTATGACTTGTTTCTAAACTTAGCTTAGCTTGTGATTATGAGGAAACAATTTGGACCCTCAGTTCAAAAGGGGTCACCAAATACAAAGAAAAAGAATTATCGGAAATTGTTAAGTCTGGAGTCTAGCTAGGCTTAATATATTCCTGCATCATCCTGTAAAACTCAGACAAAGCCCCCAAGAAAGATGCTGAGAGCAGAAATGAACAAACAAAAAAAGCCCATGTACTGCATTATAATTTTCAACTACTAATTTGATATCTAAAATTTAGTCTTTTCCCAGAATAAATTGTCCCTAGACATCAATACATGTCTTAAGAGTATTCTTAATTAAAGGGGTGTCATATGATACGTGGTTTGGTACAATTTACAATACCTTTGCCTTTATTTCATAAAATATCTCACCTCATCAACTGATATTTTGGGATCATCAGCAAGGCATTTTCCTCTGATTCCTACTCACATTCTACAAAGGGGTATAGGAAAAACAAACAAACGAATAAACAATCTTGTGATGACCACTGTTAAAAAAGAAGCAACGGGCCCAAAACGAAGTCAATTGTGCTAGCCCCACATCAAGGAACCAAGACTTCATTGCAGTTTCAGTTTCTCCCAGGGGTGGAATTTTAAACCAATCAGTCTGGAATTTCCTGATCAACTTGAGCGAGGAAATCTGCATGATGGACTCCCACCATTCCCCCAAAGGAAGGTGAATTTGCCCAAAACAATCCTTTCTTTTGTTTATGACTTCCTTGTCCCACTCCCTTTCTGCCTTTAAAAATCCTCCATTTTGTGCAGCTCCTGGGACATCACTTTTATTTGCTAGATGGGATGTAATTCATGAATCGTTTAATACAGCCAATTAGATCTCAAATTTATTCAGTTGAATTTTGCTTTTTAACACTATCATCTGTGCAATGGATTTAACTTATTTCTGCATATTAGCACAAATCTACAGGCCCAAGACCTAAAAGAAATTATCAAGCTTAATGCAGATCAGGAAGCCGGCAAGTAAAGTTTTTATATGCAAATCAAAATGGTTGTCTTTTGAGCTGTTAATAAATCACTTTGCCTTCACATTGGAGATTGACCATGTACTAAACGGGGGAAGCTAAAGATCATTTTGCTAGAGGATTTTAACATTTTGGGGGTAATTATTTTCAACTGTAGTTCCTGACACTCCTGTGGTTGCCAGTGGGGGACCTTGAATGAAAAACTCACATATTTGTAATTACTTTGGAAAAGCTGCTTAAAATCATCTCCATTAACTTCCTTTTAATATAAAAAACTTTTATCATAAAAGTTATACTTTTATATTGAAAATATATTACATACAAAAAAAGTATTCTACCCACCTGTATATCATCACTATTATTATCTAGACTACATAATTCCAGACTTTCCTTGAAAATATATATATAATACAATGTGTGTATGTGTATATGTTATACAAAATACAGGATTATACAAAATATGTTGTATAAAAATAAGATTATATTCCAGTTCCTGTTTTAAAATCTGCTCTTTAAATTTAATATAATTTTTATGTTAATAATTGTCTATGTCATCATTTTAACAGTTGTCTAATATAAAAATTACACTAAAAAACTATCCCAAAGATTACTTAATTTAAAATATTTGTAATTAATACTTATAAAGTGTTTACTATCTTCAGGCTAAGCACTGTATACAAACTATACTATCCTGTTGTGATCTTTGTAATACCATAGGGTATATTATCCCTGTTCTAGAGATGAGCAAACTGAGGAACTGAAAAGTTAAGTCATCTGCCTAAGGTCAAACTGTAAATGATGAGCCTATAGCTTTATTTTTACTCACTACACCGCACTGCCATCGTATAACCCAACACAAAGTAGATTCAAATGCAATCCTTGATACCACCAGCCCCTCAAAACAAATAAACAAATCTTATTCCCAAGTGAGTAACAAGAGACAATTATGACATCATCCTCAGCCATGGACTGCCTTTCTATCCCAAGAGAAGAATCACCTAAATTTAGCAACTTTTGACAGTCTCATAAAAAGAGACCAATAACCCTATAGCCCCAAACCAGAGGAAACTAATAATTTTGACTGGATGATAAAAAAACAACAAAAAATCATGCTTTCTAAAGGTCTGCACAAGTGAGCAGTGCTGAGCCAGCTTTCTTGTGTTAGTAAGCGTTATAGAATGTCGACTGAATCGTCTAGGTAAAGGTTAAATGAAGGAGTTTGTTCGGTAATCAGAGCGAGGAACTCGAGTCCCGGGAAACAGTCCAACAGAGGATTCTGAGGATCTGCTCCAAGGTCTACAGATCTGAGCGCAGTTTATACACTTTTTAACAAAGCAGTGTATGTGCAGGAAAGGGCTTACACATCTAATATTCATATACTTCAAAGAAAACATGAACAAACACTTTTGGTTATACATCAAACAAGGCTTGTAATGTGAGTGTTATCTGTGTGTGGAGGGAGGCGAGGCCCAGGGTCGTTCCTTTTCCCCTCAATCTCTAAGAAATGCAGCTGGGAAATGTGAGAGCAAGGTACCCTTTACCTTTTCTTCTTGTGGGTCTGTCCAGCGGGTATCTTCAGTCGTGACATATGGGTTGTAAAGTCATTGGTTTAAGATGGCCAGCACAGCTGCTTCTCAGTACCACACGGATTTTTGCACTGACTTCAAGCCTATACAGCTGGCTTGCCAGATTCGCCTGTTAGACCAGGGAGAGGGGTCTCAAAAGTTTGTTCACAGAATCATATCTTCCACATATTTCAGCTATCAGACATCTGGTTATTAATTGATGATGTTGAATTAACATAGCTATAAATTACTGAATATTAATTTTATGCCAGAAACAGTAGGTGCTTGATATGCATTAGAAATATGAATATCACATACTAGATTCAATAAAATAATCCTGTTTAATTCTTACATACCCCTATGGGGTAGGAATTATTATTTCCATTCTATATTTAGGGTTTAGTTCTTAGAACTGACAAATAAATCTCTCATGAGATTACAAAGGTTACAAAACTCTAGTTTGTTTCAAAACGCCAACTGGTGCCTCTAAAGACAGAATACATCCAAATACCATAAAGAATTGTAACATTTCCACTGAGTCTGGTGAGTTTAGTTGCAGACTATATTTCAGTGTACCCACTAAACATTGTAGCCTAATTATCCATTTATTCACAGAACAAATGCTTGTGAAATACCTATTTACTAAGATCTTTAGCCGCACTGATCATAAACCAGGGAGTCCTATAGCTTTTCTTTCAAGTGATATCAAATTTACTTGTTTAAACCATCTTTCAGGTGAGGAGACATTGCCCATAACTATATAGAAGATCTGGTTGAGATGCATTTCCGTCAATGAGGCATAAAAGTGATGACATTTATTTTGAAACAAGGGTTTAAAAATAAAAGTAATCTAAAAGGAAAAATTCTCCTTTTGTAAATTGATTACTCCAAACCCTAATTTACAGTAATATATAGTCCTAATATATATCCATATATACTTATTTCAAACATATATATTTAATGTTGTGAACCAGAAACTTCTATTCTCATATTATATAACTTGTATATCCATTTAGTTATCCATTATCTACGTAAATAAATGGAGACTAGAACATAGATCAATTTTAAAGGAAAGCTAATTTCTATTCCATGACAGTCTAAAGTAATTAGTTTTTCCTTCTAATTATTTGCATTAATTTAAAATCTATGGCCTATAAAACAAACAAACTGCCTGGAAATGTTAGTGATAGAAATTCTACCAATGAAATATGCAATCTTCATTGATGCAAATTTTTTTCATTTTGTCAATAATGTTCCCAGTGAAAATTCTTTGTATTCTCTCAAGCTCTACAAATAGAACATGATAAATCTCTTAAAGATCTGAACATTTTTCTCTCTTTAATAGTCCTAGAATTTATTTCATTAAATTTAACACTTTTTTTCTATAAGCTTTTTTTTTATTATGTAGAGAGAATTTTTGTTTTGAAGAAACTTTGTGATCACAAAATTTGATTGTATAAAAGTATTCAAGTTTGTTAATATCTGAAATGACTTTTGTGAGCTAAAAAATACACAATTTCTCTAGGTTCCAGTCGTGAAGTATGTGCTTACCTCAGCAGTTACTCATCATGCACCAGTTTTTACTGCTTTGATACTTATTGGTTAGCAGCAACCTTTTTCTCGTTTTGAAGTACACGTCTGCCGTTGACTACATGCATTATCCAGCCTCTCCACATAAATGACATTAGCCAGGGTCCAGTTTAATGACACTCTTGTAGGGCTGATGGTTGAAAAATCAATCTTCATTATACATTTTTTTGCTGAAGCATCATTTTTTTATAATTTTTAAATTCATATAAACTAAAATTAAAGCTCTATCTTCTGTAAACTTTCTGGACCAAAAAAAGCAAATAGATACAACGGTTTTTTTATTTTAAAATGTTTCAGGTCATCTTCTTACTCTCAGATGACGCGAATGGCAAAATTTTTATGTTTGTCCTTTGGTTCATCATTGGCTCCAGCACACATATCTACAAGGGAAGATTTATGCTTATTTTAGTTGCCTATGCAGCTTAGATCAATTAGAAAAAAATAAGTTGTGGAATAAACTAAACCTCAAAGCAATTATGCATCTGAAGACCTTACCCTACACTCAGCTTTTTTGGCCTTTAAATTTTTATACAAACTCATAACATATATATAACATAACGTGGAAGTTGAGCTGCTAAGCATTTTAAACCTAAAGGCTGTAATTTTCAGGATCAGATATGTCAACGGTTGGAGCCCAGGGCAGACCACCCCAAAATATCCCACAGTGGCATATTGATTATTCTGAATTAAAGTTACTTGAGAAGCAGCCAAGGCAAAAAAAAAAAAAAAAGGCATTTTGATCCTCCTGTCTCTGTTCCCCCTAAAAGCAGGAAATAAATCTCCCAAATGAAAGGTGCTCTCCCTGCATCTTTATCACCAGGACTAGAGAATTCAGGGCCAAGAAGCCTATATAAACAAACGTTGTCAATTTACTACCTCAAGCCTAAACTTTGCTTAAATTCCTCACTAATTATGTACCTCAAACCCAAGTTTCTTTGTCTTTTCATTCCTCACAAATTTGTTGTGTCTTTGTGTAAAAGATATATATACTGCCTGCTTTGTTCATTCTCCGAGCATCGTTTCTCTGTGATCTCCAATACGTACATATTAAACTGGGTTTTTCTCCTGGTAATCTGATCTTGTGTCAATTTCATTATCAGTCCAGCCACAAAAACACAAGAAGGGTAGAAATGGGGAATTTCCCCTCCCTGACACTACCGTTCATGAGGATAATTTAATTTTCTCTAAATAAAACAATTTTAATTTTATTAGTTATGTTTTAAACTATTAATAAATTTGAGAAAATTATTAAAATAAAATCCTTAAAATTCTTGGAAGCAAATCAACTGAACAATCTTTCTTAGCGATAAGTAGTGTACAAGACTGAATGAAGAACTCTCTTATGGCTGTTTCAAATACAGCCAAGTACTAAATCCCATGTCCGGTTTCTCCAACAAAAGCAACTGGTAAAAATAAATTTCTAGGTCAAAAGAGGCAATAAGAAATATCTCTAATGTGCAGTAAACATCTTCTACTTCTGAGATGGACCTAAAACATTTTTCTCTGCTTCATAAATATCATATTTTTTTCATTTTTGTGATCAAAAATTTAATTTTCATTCTAAAATCCCTTCAAATTCTACTAAATTCTTCAAAAATCTTTAGTGTAAGTATTAGGAGCAAAGACTAGGAATCAGGCTGCCTAACACTGAAATATTCTCTCCCATTTACTAGTTATCTGATATATGGCAAATAATTTAATCCCTTTGTGACTCACTGTCCTCAAAAGGAAAAGGAGGATAATAACTTACCTAATAGGGTTACTGTGGGGATTAGCAAATATGTCAGAAATATTGTAGTTTTCAATGGCTATTATTGAATGTATAAGTTGAATATATAAATTGAACAAATATTTTGTTAACAGCCAGTGTAATGATTATTTCTGAGAAGGAAATGTATTTGTAAAATACATTGATAAACCTCTTGTGAAATATGGGCTAAGTGTTATAACTTTATGAGAGTAGGATATCAATTTATTCTGCTTCTGAAATGTTGGAGGAGAGAAAAGAGACCATCAAAGACAAGAGCCAAAGAGAGTGTATGAGATACAAAACTACATGGAGAAATAATCGGTGGAGTTTCCTCTTTAGTGTGTACTGGGAACACTGAAGGACCAGGGATGAATGGTGCTGAATTTTAAGTCATTTGATTGCTGTAGTGTAAACCTTTCCCTATATAGATCATCCCAACCAAATAGTCACTAAAGCCTACTACACCCATAAATGCTTTGTATGACTTGGTTTACTATTGTGCTTTGTGAAAAATGAAAAAGGGTCAGAATTTTGTGACATACGAAAAATGGACTGGTCTTGTAGATAAAGAATTAGAGAAGTAATCTGCCCCCAGGTATTGGAAAAATCCTAGGGACTGCTTTGGATTTCTATGGAATAAAGCACAGGGAATTTTAACTAATCATATCTAGATATAAAAGGATAGGACATTCTGTAGTTGATATTAGCTTTGTGGATATAGCCATAACAATTACATTTTTAAAGCACTGTATGGTCTTCAAGGAGGTTTTTTGTACATTTTCTCACTTGTTCTTCACAAAGCTCTATGAGGCAGGCAGGGCAGGCATTCTTCTTTCCACTTTGAAGATCAAGAAATAGCCTGAGAAGATTAAGTGACATATCCAATGTGATATTGTGATATAATAAGAAATACATATTTGGGTTTTGTCCCTGTTGCTTTTTCTCTTATCCCCCTCATCCAATTTCAATACTTTATAACATAGATCTCTATCTGCTGTTGGGGCAATTACCTAAAATCTTAAGTAATGTGCTTTAATAACTTCATGCATGATGGTCAAGGCAGTATTTACAAAATGAAAGAGGAACTTTATTCCAGGGTCATCAAAGAGAGAGTAATTCAGTTGGTTCTAGAAGCTAGTTTTCTCCCCCTATCCTGTAGTTTATTAAAGAGGTGATTCAATTGGCCTTATTTAGGTTAATGGAAGAACAGGCTGAGCAAGGAAAGCTTCTTTTTCACAAAGCCATTTCCTGTCCTGGGAACCCCTATTATTCCATGATTGCTTATGTTTCTTAATCTTCTTTTGTTATCAATATCAACAGTCATGGAGGTGAGGTCCCTTTGCAGTAACCTTTTCCATGGTATGTCCAGTTCAAATATTATCAGACTAACCACATGTGTCGGTTGGAAGATTAAAGCTTGAGGGATTACATGTTCCCTGCTACTTCTCTGCTTGTAACTTTTCCCCCAATAAACAGTATATTATATTTACAGTGCATGATGGTGGGTTTGTGGGCTTCTATTTCTTTTTTGCACAACAATCATCAGATGGACATTGGCGCCCACCTTAATGTGGACTACTGAAGTAAGAAAAATTCACCTGTGGATGAAAAACTGGTTAAAAACATGATAACACCTGTCCCTTTAACCTTCCCCTCCTCTGTGGTACAGAGGAGATTTTATCACCAAGATAATGTTAGTAATGGTATTCATATAACCAAAATTTAAACCTAACACTGCCTAATAGAATAAAACTTTTACTGAAATCATTCTTTCAAGTATTTATTGAGCATCCACATGATGTATAGCAATCCAGATCCAAGAAGTATCCATTGCTACATGACTAAAAGTAGTAGAAGTTCTGTTATTCCATATACAAGTGGCATTTTTCCATTCATAGAACACGTGAGGATAAACATATGTTAAGAAATAAAGTATCTCAGAATCATTTAGATCATAACTTTTGAGAGGGTTAGATTCCCTTGTTCTAAAGGAAGAATATACACCTGTACTTATCTTTTTAACTGTCATAATGGCACTGTATCTTACATATAATTCTTCAGTAAAATTTGATTGACTCAAATGTAATGGTATATCTCTCAATTATATTAGCTTGAAAATATAATAAAGTTAATTTAAATTCAAACTTTCAAATATGTCTAGTGTTTACTTTTGTACATATGAATTATAAATCTAATAATATTGGGGACTTTCTGGGCTAAGTTTAGCTACTAGTGATTTGTTGAAAAGTTGATGGCTGTAAAATAATCCAACAGAATAAATATTTTGAAGTGAAAACAGGAAAAGTAGGGCATTAGCAGTGACACTAAAGCCCTGGAGATCAGAAAGCAAATGCTTCAACAAAGGCCAGGGAATTCCGATGGGACAAGATATCCTGGAGTCAAACAGTGACTCTATTTATATGTTGGGCTGTCCATACTCCACCCCTACATTTACTTTGAGAGTTTTAAAGATAAATAAAATAGAGGAAGAATGAAGTTTTAGATCTTAGTAATAGAGTTATTAATATATGAAACAAAATAACATGTAAAGTCAGCTTTCCTAAGGTACACACTGTCATGGGACTCATGTGATGCGTAGGATTCATTATTAGTATTGTCTCTTTATGAGCTATCTTTTACACAGCAGTGCTGTGTAACAATTTACCAGAAAGTGATTAGCAGGCATTTGGTCCTATCTAAAACGTCCATAAGACATGTGGTCCATGACAAAAGGTCCTTGACATTTGGTCCTGTCCAAAATGTCCATGAGCATATTTGGTCCATCCCAAATGGTTTTGGACAGGATCAAATATCGAGGACTTTGGGGCATGGACCAAATGTCTCCATGGACGTTTTGGACAGGACCAAATATGACCAAATATCAAGGACCTTTTGATGTGGACCAAATGTCTCACAGACATTTTGGACAGGATCAAATGGCCCTTCAAATATAAGGGACATTTGGGCATGGATCAAATGTCTTCATGGGTGTTTTGGACAGGACCAAACATGATCAGATATCAAGGACCTTTTGGCATGAACCAAATATGCCCCTGATGTTTTGGACAGGACCAAATGTCAACGACATTTCGGCGGGGATCAAATGTCTTATGGACATTTTGGACAGAACAAAATGTCCTGCAAGGCCATAAAATCTCAATAGCAAATGACAATAAACAAATGACAATAGCTGAGTGGTGCTACTGATCTGGTGTAGGCTTAGCTTATCTTGGCTAAGGTTATTCATTTGTCTGTGGGCACCTTGCAGATCCATCAAGGGCTTGCTATTCTAGGATGACCTTGGCATGGAATTCCCATCTGTGCTCCATGTGGTCTCACATCCTCCAATGGTCTAGCCCACGCTTTCATCATTTCACAGACAGGGGTTGAACAGAGCAAATGAAATGTGTGAGTCCTTTTGAGGCCCCATCTCAGAAATGGCATGCCATCACTTCTACTTCAATCTGTTGGTTAAAGTAATAGCTATCCCAGAATTTAAGTATAAAGTGTAGGGGAGGAAGCAATTATTTTTACTATTATTCTCCTAGGTTCTCTCTCTGGGACCCCGTTAACTAGACTGGCATACAAACCTATTTAATACAAATTTTAGGTGACACAGGAGGCTCATAAAGAAATGAAGATCCGAAGAAATGGTTAAACTTGAGCATTTTTATACTAGGTTTGATGAAAAGTGGAAAGTCATGAAAAAATGTGACAGGATGAAAGGGTATGAACTAAGGGTAATAAACTGGGGGAAACAGCAAATCCTGTTCGTTCAGATTCCTCTCCAGCTTCAGAGACAAGTATGCTTCTTTCCTCTGGGTATAGGGAGGACATCTCTCACAAGAGGGTCTTATGACCTACTTCAGGGGAGAAGGGAGAGGTCAGAGAGTCCTTTCTGCACCTGTGCTTTCTCAAATTCCTTCATTTTAAATAATTTCTATACCAAGGTGCCATATTTTAGGGTAGTGCATTCTGAACACCATCAGAGGTGATTAAAAGTTATAAGGCAAATATTACACACATAGAGGCCATTAACTAGAACCACCAATATAATCAATCCTTCAAAGTGTTCACATTAGAAAGTACAAAAATGTACGTAAGGCCAGTAGCATATACCCAGGGGAGTGGGTCTATAATTGTCATTATTTTCCGTCTTGAGAAATCCTGCTGTATATCATATTCTGCTGAAGGCAATATTGAAAACTTTTTAAAGGCAAAATTTCTAGAACTCTTGGCCACTTAGAGGTGTTGTTACCTAAATTCACTGTTTGTAGTAAATAGCAAGTGGACACCATGGCTCTTCATCTTGGAAATACACCAGGCAGCCCGGATAAGCAGCAAGGCAGGCAGAGACTCAAACAGATGTTAATGGGAGAGAGCTGCACATTTTTGCAATGAATCGAAGCACAGAAAATTCCTCCCATACCAGAGAAGGAAAGATAAGAGCTGCAGTTTAGAGGAGACAGCATCTTCCCAGGAGTGAGTCATGTGCTTTTTGAACTAAAGCCAAAAATCATAAATAAGAGTGGGGTTCTGTAACAAATGTCAGTTCATTTTTATTTATCCAAGTTAAAATTCTTGTGAAGAAGCTCACATTTCCTTTCTGCTGCCCATCTGAGAACACATTAAAATGTGGGAGATGGGAAGGGATGAAAGGTATTTACCCAGTCCGTCCCACAAAATCAATCCCCTTTTAAATCCATGTCAGCCAGATCTTCGGATAAACCCATGGCTCGACAGGTTGTTTTTGAGAACATTACTTCAGTGAATAATAACAATAAAGACTTATTGAATACAGAGAAAAAAATGGCCACTGAACCCCCCCCCCCCACTACACACAAATAGATAGTGCTAGGTTTCAAAAAAATATCTACCCCTAAAATTATGATTTTAAAAATTGCAGTTTAGCTTATTTGCTGTCAAAGGCCACATCTTATTAGAATGTTAACTCAAAACAGTCCTGTTAAAAATTTTGTATTAGTCAATGTTTTAGCAGCCATTTTCAATGCTCTTGCTTCTCTTCTGCCCCAATATTTTCTTACTGCACTTCATACTCTGGGTTCCATCCCTTGGATTCAGCTCACTTTTTGTCTGTAGTTAGTGGTAATGATTCTAGATACTCTAATCTCTGTATGCTATGCCTCCCATATAAAAAGACTCTACCCTGATATATAAATGCCCCCTTAATATTCATAGAGGATGGTAAGAATAGTAAGGATTTCGGTGGCCTGTTAGCAGGTTCTTGGAGACAAAATTTTTATATGAAACCACTGCAAACTGTTAACAATCAATAGAAGGCTATACTTGTTTTCTATAAGATTACTAGTTAATTGGTTTATTGTCCTTGAATATACCATATTTGTTTACTTTTGAAAACCTAGGCAGAGTTTTACAAACTCATCATCAATTTTCCTCATATTCAAATAATCAGCAAATTCCAATTGATTCAACTTTGAAATATGTCTCAAATTTAGTAACTCTTTTCTATGTCCAAGCCTAGTGCCTCTGTTCAGGCCTAGTTACTTTTTCCCTAGACTATTCATTAGTCTGCTGCCTTGACAATTAGCCTTTAGCGCTGCTCCCAGCCCAAACTCCAATGTAGTATTCATACTTCTATCTAATTTATCTAAATTTATTTTAAAATTTCATAAAGAGTTGTTTCAATGAACTCCTCACAGCCCATAGGATAAAATTTAAAATTCTTGAGTATGAGGCCAAGACCATGCATTATTCACCTCTATAGTTTCATTGCCTGCTTCTGTGCCTGGTATTGAGAAATGAAGCAGATGGTCCAAAACTTATAGGAGATTCCTGCCTGTTGAGGACGTTAAGACATATTGCACTTTTCTCTTAGAGACTCTATTTTGCAGAGAGTTGACTTGTATTTGAACTTGCAGACTAGCGGGTCATGTAAGCAGATGAAAGAAATTCATTCTCATTTTCCTACTCCTGTGCAAAATCAGTACAGGTGGCAAAAGACATAGAAAAAATTTTCTGATTTTTTTAATGGGAAATTAGGGAGGATTGTAGCTGTTGAACTGTCAAGAAAGCAATGATCACAAAGTCCAAGGGAAGTGACAAAGGTTTTTATCTAGAGTATTCATAGGGTAACAGAAAACCTAGAAACTCACTACCTGTTGGAAGGAGGGCTCCACTGACAAAATATATTTCTGGCATCTCTTCATGTAGCAGCTTCCTGACCCCTGCCTTTTCACTAACTTTTGAAGATGTGGCTATGTAAGCAAAATTCATGCAATTAATATAAAGATTAATCCTATTAAATAGTCACAAGCTGATCAGTTTTTCCACTCCTAAGAAAACAAGACAGATAATATTTTCTGAAGATTATACAAGAAATAGATACTACCATCAATCGCAGAATGAGTTCAATAAAATAAGACATTCTGTTTGACATTTTAGATCTTAGGAGGTTTTTACAATAGCAGTCACTTATGCAATCCTCTCTCTATTTGTTTTCATCAGATAGGATGATCAGGAATATAAAGATAACATATTATCATTTGTTCTAGCTCTTTCCACTAGATATTTCATGTACATATGATTTATCTTTCCATTTAAAGTATCTGGTTTCTACATGAGCAGGGAAAGTGACTTTTGTGCATTTTGTTGCTCACAGAGCCTCACAAAGTGTTGTGATCATGAACTATGTACTAGCTGATTTAATTCCTTATTAGAGAATAATTGAGAAAATATATTAAGTGATTTGGTCCAATTTCCACTAATTTGTCTTTGTGTTCCTGGATGGAGCTACCAATAAAACATTCTTCAGTATCTAGGTGTACAGACTCTTAGATGTGAAGGTTAATTTTATGTGTCTACTGAGCCATGGGGTGCTCCAATTAAACATTATTTCTGGGTGTTTCCAGATGAGATTAGCATTGGAATCAGTGGACTCAATAAAGTAGACTGCCCTCCTCAATGTGGGTGGGCATCATCCAATCCACTGAGGGCCTTAATACAACAAAAAACCGGAGGAAAGGAGGATTCATTCCCTTCCCGCCTGCGTGCTTGAGCTGGGACATCAGTCTTCTCCTGCCCTTGGGCTGAGATTTACACCATCATTTCTCCTGGTTCTCAGGCCTTCGGACTTCAGCTGGAATTACACCACCGGTTTTCCCGGGTCTCCATCTTGCAGATGGCAGATTGTGAGATTTCTCAACCTCCAAAATTATTGAGCCAATTCCTCATAATACATTTATATATATATTTATATATATACGTATATATATCCTGTGAGTTCTGTTTCTCTGGAGAAACCTAATGCAACAGGCCCTTAAGAGAAGCAAGTGTCAGCTGTTATTGAGCTAAAATTTGACCGAAGAACGGCTTCGGTTGTTCCTATTCTATGGTCAATGCCTCATAGAGACTGCTTTGGATAAAAAGGTGTATTCCAATTTAAACAAGCACTTAAACAGACTGAGGTGTGTTTGGGGGATTTAGTCAAGAAATCATAGATATTATAACTGGAAGGAAACTAGTGGTGGCAATCGTCTTCATCTTAAAGACGATGCAATTGGTGCAAAAATGTAGGTTCCATGATACCTGGGCAGCTTACCTTTTTAGTACATAAGAATGCCTCCCTTAATATTTAATTTAACAGCTTCTAGACTCCTGAGAGATAATAATTTGGAGATACATCACATGCAACTCAAATTTGATCCTTTAGAACACGTGACAGAGGCCAACAATTTTTAGTGGTTGCCTGAAGCACCAAGGAATATGAACACTCAGCAGGTTCAGGTAAGAGTGCTGTGGGGAGCAGTGGAGGAACTTGTGCCACACTTTCCGTCCCAGTCCTAAAGCTTTTGCACAGTAGATACATCTCAGATGACAGTCCTGAGGCTGTCAGGAAGACAATTAAACCAGAGATAGAAATTTAAGACAATCATTCTAGATGAAAAGAAGCCCTTACTTCATGTGCTTATCCATAGCTTTGCTTGTTACTATAATTTTAAACATATAAATTACCATCCAAAAGCATTCTGAGCATGAGAGTTTACTTTGATTAATTCTAAGAATGTGGTTTATTGCCCTTATATGTGTAAGGCTCTGTGCTAGGAGCTGGCTCCTGACTGCAAAACAGGTTAGCAGCTACATCTGCCCTCAAGGAGTCTACAATCTATTTGGTGACCAGAAGATGGCTTCAAACTTTGCTGAGCTGCTGTGAATGGTGTGGTTCAGGGCAGCAGCTTTTCCATGTTTCCTATTCAGCTTGTGCATAACTTTATATCTGCCCTGAAATGAGAGTGTTAATGGGGAAGAAAGAGAGATAACATTTATAAGGCACCTCTTCATATCCTCAGGGATTGTGTTAAGTGGCTGATAAACTGGTCATTTTTCATTGTTTTAACTATTGTTCTGCAGGTTGGGTATAATGACTGATTTTCCTGGTAAGGATTGTTTAAGGCCACTTACTTAATAAATGGTACATACTATTTCGAAACCCTAGAAATCTAAATTATTTTAGTTAATGGTAAATAGGAGTACAAAAGGAAAGGGAATGAGGCATATCATTTTTATCATTTAGGAGCAAATATTTTCAGGAGCGGTTTTAGGGGGATCTAAATCCTTTACTATAGTCATGCATCACTTAATGACAGGGATACATTCCGAGAAATGCATCAGTAGGTGATTTTATTATTGTGCAAACATCATAGAGCGTACTTTCACAAACCTAGATGATATAGCCTACTACACACCTAGGCTATATGGTACTAATATTAAGGGACCACTGTGATTTACGCCGCCCATTGCTGACTGAAGCATTGTTATGCAGCACATGACTGTATTTTGTTATGTATGAGTTGGTGAAGCACCTAATAATTCTACTAGCAAGAGATGCCCTTTTTCAAAGCATCTATGATGGAGTTTCCCTATTACTCTCATGTGCACTTTGAACATTGTGGAAATTAATATTATTTCCATTTAAAGTAAATATGTTTGGTTAAGATAAATTTTAAAGCTAATGCCTATGAATAGAGCCATGGTTCCTTTAAAAAAAGTGCAGGCTATGCGTGGCTATAAAAATTTGTTGGAAAGATGCCTTAAGTAAACTTCACTACTGAAAATAAATTAGGAGTAATAGTAAGCCTAGCTTCAAGAGTCAACAAACTAAATTTAAAAGAAGTGGTCAAAAGTGCATGAAAGTCTCCTGTAACGGAAAAGCCACTTGGAGAAATTCACATGTCTGTTGAGAACAAGCACCACACAGCTGTGGTCTCTGTCTCACATCTGTTACCATTAGGAGAAGCCTAAATCTCTCTCATGCCAGGACTTAAAGGCTATGATCTCAGAGCCATGAGTTACCACCAATAAGCCAAAAAAATTTGGGTGAATTTAGTGTAATTGTATACAAAGGAAACAGAGTTAGAATAAGAAAATATAAAGATCCCTTCAAAAAATCATCAAGGTATTTTATGCCTTAATTTTTGTTCACATCATGAGGGCTATATGAAGTGTATGTTTTGCTCACTTAAAATAAGAGTTCTTATTCTATATAAAAATGGGTGATCAGTTGGAAAAGTATTTTATATTCTCTTTATTTTAGCTCAAGACACTAATGGGCAGTCGAGATAACTGGATCATTAGGCTACATATAAAATGTGAATGTACACTTTGAGACAGTCTATCTGAAGGTAATACAACAGTTTATGGAGCATGAATATTTCAGCTGATATATATATAAATGAGGCTGATGGCAATAACCACATCACATCTGGTACAGGATTTCGGCAGCCTCAGCTACCTAACGGAAAGATTTGGCACGAACTTTACATAAGAAGGTCAAGGAGGTCCAGGAGATTAGGATGCACTGTGCAAAAAAAAAGACAGAAAAAATCCTAGAATCAGCATCAAAAGAATTGAATGAAAAAAAAAAAAAGACTTAAATGACAATTTGGTAACAACCCCCCCCCACCACAAAACTTCTTGTATGTTTAGCATTGAAGGATGGACAGAGAAGATAAAAACAAAAAATATCATTGAAAGTATATCTATTGGTCATCTTGGCATCAAAAATAACGACTATTTTAATTTTTATTCTGTTTATAGCCCCCAGTTTTTGCGTATCCATTTTTAAAGTAAGGTTTAGCAGTGCAAATTCATTTCCTAACTAATGCAGCATATGCACACATTTGGGTCAAATTTACGTGCTTTAATAAAGAAAAAACTATTAACTGATGACCTATAAGCCACTTTTAAAAATTTCTTAGTAAAATATAAAAATATTAGTTTTTAAATTAGGTTTTTAAATTCATGTTGGTGTTTTATAACCACCCAATAGTTGTAGAATCTAAGAGCCATCTCACTGAAAAATGAAAATCAACTTTGCTGCCTTGTTGTAAAATCTGAGACATAGTTTCTTAATCACTGGATTAATACCAAGATCTATAGAAGATTTTTTCTCACATCTCTATTGACATTGCAAAGAAGGATACACAAAAAGGAAGACTATGAAAAGATAAACCCCTCTTCTTTGTTAAATTTCAGGATTTTTTTTTCAGTCAAAGGAGAGTTCCGAGTTCATCCTGAATATACTTAATAAAAGCACAGGGTTTAAACCTTAAAATTAGACTTCTAAAAACAACGATTTAATTTGATTTGATTTTTCATCATCTATTGTCTATTTTCATTGGGTTTAAATTGATAAAGATATTTATTTCTCCTCCTCCTGACTCCTCTACCTCTAGCATAAGTAACAGAAATAATGAAAATATGTACTGCTTTTTAACAACTTTACAAAGCACTTTTTCTAAAATAGACATTCAATAAAGTTTTGTTTTTTATTCTCTGCTTTTCTTTTGCTATACCCTCAGTTGTTCATTTGTCTCTCTCCGTTCCAAGTACATCTCTGTCAATATCTTATTCTAAATCTCTTCTCTGGACTCTATCCTTAATTTTATATCCAATAGAACTTTCTGAAATGATGGAAATGCTCTCTATCTACACTGTGTAAGACAGTAGCCACTAGCCACATGTGACTATTAAGCACTTACAATGTAGCTAATGCAATCGAGAAACCAAATTTTAAATTTAAATAATCATACATGGTTAATGGATATTGTACTGGCCAGCCCAGTTCTCGACTTTCATTCTGAAATGCTTGTTAGTTTTCCTATGAATATACTATAAAAATCTCAATTTTAATACATCCAAATTTAATTTGGCCATTCCCTGGCCAATGCACCCAGTATCCCCTCACCAACAAAATCTTCTGTCTTTCTGTTTCTCTGTCTCTGTTGCTTTCATTTTCATACACACACACACACACACACACACACAAATGATGGCAAAACTTTTTTTAAGTCTCATAACTTAAATAGTCGCTCCTCCATCCTGGATATCATCCAGGTTTGACACCTAGACAACTTCAGTGGGCCCCTGTTTCTCAGGTACTACTCATACGAAATCATAACCAATCCCCGCCCCAATGATGTTTTCCTCAACCTTATACCTGGTGCAAGTTTTTTGGTATCTGCACATTTCTGTGATCAATTCTTGATTTTTATTAAGGTCATCATCACTTCTAATTAGATTACTGAAATATTAAATTTTCTTGGAAGTTAATAGATATCTGCTGTTTTCCCTGGTCAAAATTCATTCTCTAAACAATATAAGTTATAATGATTCTCCTGCCTACTATGAATTAAGAGGATGCAAACATTATTTATTTCCTTTTATCATTGTTCACAATGACGTCATTACTTAAACTATGCTTGACAAGCATATAAAGTTCTCTTTTCTGTTTTGTTTTGTTTTTTAAAGATCATTCTTGGTTACCATACTTTCCTTCTCTAGTTTTATTTAGTCTTACTTGGAATATTAATTGAGTCTTTATTCTCCTCTGGCTTAGGCATGGCTATGTGATTTATGCTGCGTTCATATTATTATATTTCCTGGGATTTGAATGGAAAGATATAACAAAAACAACAAAAGTGCTGAACATGATTAACTCTTCAGGACCATGAAGAGATACCCATTTAATTCCTATTCTTTCTGAGCTCGTTCATCAGTTTCATCTTCAATTCTACTATCACAAAATGACTCTTTCGAGGTTCTTCTTAAACTCAGGCTCATAGCACTCCCACTAAGTAAAAATCACACATAGAAGATGAAATCACAATAAAAACTTAAAGCCATGTATGAGGCGCAAACAGAGTCAAAAGATACAATCAATAAAAGGATTAACATCACTAGAGCACGAAATTACTGAACAGTCTGAAAAGTAACTTTAAACAGAAGAATTTGGAAAAGGTCTAGAAACAAAAATATATAGTTTTTGAAATAGAAAACAATAAATGGATTAGATAACAGAAAAGGCAAACATGAGAGAATTTATTAATTGGATAACCAAGTGATTTTTAAAAATAAAAAATGTAATAAAATGTTCAAGGGTTTTGGTAACTAGAATGAAAATTGTAGCATGGAGCTAATAGGATTTCCAGAAGGAGAACACAGAGAATTGGGATAAGGTAATAGCTAAGAATTTTCAAGAATTGAAAAAATATTTAAGAATTACTCCAACCTTAAAACAGAAAAATAAAATTTATCCAACATGGAAACTTTTTAATAAAATTGCAAAGCATTAAATGCAAAGAGAAGCAAAATAAGAAAACAGATTCCCAACCGAGAAACGTCAATTAGACGAGTAGCAGATTTCCCATCCACCATGAATGTCAGAAGATAACAAAATAATATCATAATAATGATGAGGGTAAATAATTTTCAATGTTGAATTCTATTACCAGGTTAATTTCAACCAGTTAAATTCTCTGACCAGCTAAGAGTGAGAGAGAACTAGTGGCATTTTTAAATAAACACAATTCAAAACTTACTTACAGACTTCCAGAAGATGAGAGATTGTGACTTTTCAGCTAGCTAGTTTCTAGTTCATCACCTTAGAATGTAGTTTTGAATCCTCTATCTACCCGATTATTTTTTATGACCACAGGTGCTTGAAATTTTATTCAATATGGTTATGATTGAAACTTTATTCAATATAGTTATACTGTGTGGGTAATGCTTTTGAATAGTGCTGCCTATTCTTAATATAGTTCAGACCCTTCTTCACATCCTTTCCAACTCCAATTTGATCACCCTGTAATTGTCTCCAAATCAGTAAATATAGTTCAATTTTTCCAGTTGCTCAGCCTGGTGTCGTCCTCTTCTGTACACCTAATACCGCAATCTTCCTGATCTCCTTTGAAATATATCCAGATCCAACCTACTTTTCACCACCTTCACACTACTGCAACTGACCTAGGCACATAATCTTTCACCTAGACCTTTATAATAGACTCCCTGCTTTTATAATCTATCCCACACATGACTGTGAGCAGAATCCTTTTAATTTGTGGCTTAATGGTCGTAATCAATTTGGGAAAAAATTTTCCCAGAGCTATTACCTTTCAAATATTGCTTATGCTCTATACTTCTTTGACTCCAAAATACATGTTAGAAGTTTCCACCATGTCTGAAAGGTCTCTTATACCTTTTTTTTTTTTTTTTTTTTTTTTTTTTGGTGAGGAAGACCAGCCCTGAGCTAACATCCGTTGCTAATCCTCCTCTTTTTGCTGAGGAAGACTGGCCCTGGGCTAACATCGTGCCCATCTTCCTCTACTTCATATGGGACACCGTCACGGCATGGCTGACAGGCAGTGCGTCGGCGGGCGTCCGGGATCCGAACCCGCGAACCCCGGCCTGCCAAGCTCGGACGAAACCGCTGCGCCACCGGGCCGGCCCCTCTCTTTTACCTTTTTCAGTATTTTCTATCCTCTTTGTTCTTCAAACTTCCACCTGGACATTTTACTTTGTCCTGTAATCCTGCTTATTAACCCTCTCTTAGTATGCCAATTTTCTGTTGAACCCTTCACTGATATCTTAGTTTTTAATTATGGCATTTTTTTTTCTGTTATAGAATTTTTATTTGATTTTTCTATAGATGATAGAGTTCTCTTAACTGTGAAACTCTCTCTCTTGTAATCTATCTTCTTGAACATAATAGTCACCATTATTTTAAAATCTGTGTTCTATAACTTCAATAACTAGGTTATCTGAATCTATCATCTGCCTTTTTCTTGGTTTTGCTTCTAAGTCTCATAATTCTTGATTAAACACTGAACATGTGTATGAAAATTGCCAAGAATCTAAATGATATCTTCCTCCATAAATAGTTCACCTTGTCTTCCAGTAGGCACTTAAGAGTTGGATAACATCACTGTAATCCAATTAGGAACTGCACTGACTTAAGGCTAGGCTTCAGGTTTGTAAGCTTCGTCTACATCTGGTTCACCCAACTCTAGAAGTTTCAACAGAGAGTCTATGGTGCTTAAAAGAACTGTTCTTCCTTGCAGAGGCAGGTTGCAAATTCTGAATTTTGTCATTTCAGTACCATAGAACATTCAATAACTCTATTCTATTTTTCAGTGGTTTTCTGCTTTGCCTCTTGGATGTGAAGTGTAGGAAACAAGAACAAATTAGAACCTGTGAAGATGAGCTGGAAACCACATATGAATTGGAACCTGTGAAGATAGTTTACAACCTGCTTCACCACCTCCAGGTCTCCAACCTCAAAAATGCCGATGTTTAACAGGAGCCACGGGCACTCTTCATTACCTAACTAAACACACACCTGGGCCAGGAGTTAGAGAAAATCTGCCATGATCTGAAGTCACTGCAGGCCTGGCTACTACCCCACACCAACAAGGGGAACCAGTAGATAATGAACAAATTGCATGAGCTTCAACAGCTTCTTCTGACTGCACTGACCTCTCCTGGGTAACAAGAAGTTGACTGCAGCTGTCCTTCTACCTACTAATCTTGCGTGGAATGTCTCTTGTGGCCCACACTAGCAGTGAACAATGCAGGGAAAGGAATTCTGGAAAATGAAGTCCCAGCTCAACCAAACTGACACAATACAAATCCACCATAGTCCATCCTTTGTCAACATGAATCCATATACATCTCCTTTATCAATACTTAACATTCAAATAAAGACAATAGCAAAAGCATACTTCTGCTAACTTTTGAACTCTCCCTCATATAATTGAAAGTATGTCAATTATCTCCCTCCAAAAGAACACAAATTCCCTTTATCTGTTTGTGGGTGATGTTCATTCTTTATCTAGCTGAGACATACTTTCCCTTTGATATCTTGTCATTTTAATTTTGATATCTAAGAGTAACTATTATTAACACACCTTGTGACAGATGGTAGGAGAATGAAAAAGAGAAGGAAAAAACTGGTTAACATACATAAATATATTCAGGTCAGAATAAGTAAAAACCATTCATAGCTGTTACAGTCCTTCTTTGTACAACTAGTCCAGAGTCATAGCTGATATTTACAACTACCTTCTTCCTCTATCTTTCCATATTTTTTTTGCCTTACTTGGGTATCTTGGCTTATCATGATTCCTTGCCTGATAAGGAGTGATCCAAACCTTCTTTCTTGAAGTGTATTGAGTAGCATCAGACCTACCTGAATTGTGTTACTACAGTTTCCCTTTGACTTTAATCATGGACATGGGAGTATTAAGAAAGACCCCAGGGGATCTTTTGCATTACAGACATATTCCTTCTTATCACTATTGTGTAGAAGAAACAAATTTTCTATGTGGTAATAAAGATTAGTCATCACCACCAGTATAGTAACCCCATTTTTTGCTGCTTTTTCTTGTTTGTCTGTTTCCTCCCCAAAGCCCCAGTACATGGTTGTATATCCCAGTTGTAAGTCCTTCTAGTTCTTCTATGTGAGCCACCGCCACAGCATGGCAACTGATAGATGGGTGGTGTGGTTCTGTGACCAGGAAACGACCCTGGGCCGCCAAAGCTGTGAGAGCATCAGACTTTAACCACTGGGCCATCAGAGCTGATTCTCTTTTTTGCTTCTTTATTCACTGATATGAAGAACCCAAAGTAGCCCAGTGGCAGTCTCAAATTCAGTTTAATGAAGGCATTGATGAGGTGAAAGCCTTCCTCCTTTGGACATGCAGAGTCTAAACTTGCAGGGAGAGGAAGTAAAAATTTTTCTAGAGCATCAGTATAGATAATAGTGAGAAGAGTCATTCCTCTTTCAATCCGTTGATTTCCTGACTTGGGAATCATATCTACAGGCGAAGAATACCATATTGGTTGCTGATATGTTAGAGAAAATTACTTGAGCTTTGCAAGGTGTTGCTATGACCTGGTGCATAACTGAGCCTTCAAAAAGATATTCCAGCTTCTACTTCTAGCTAACATAAAGCAATAGGGGCCAGATAAACCCCTCCTTCTGAAAATAATTTTTAAAAAATGGGGGGAAATGATTTTCAAGACATCGTACGTCAGACAATGAAGAATAGTGATCCCTTATCTCTTTCTATTATGTCAAACTGCCTCAAAATTTAGGTTTACTCATGTTTAAATGGGGATCCAAAAATCAATAACCTCAAGCCAAATAAAAGTGACACTTGAATTGTCTACAATAGTGAAGACTGCATCCCTCTATCCCCTTCCCCCAGTCTATCGTGGAGAGGCTTGCTGAATAAAAAATCACCATTACCATTCATTCTGCCAATAAATATTTTTCAAGCATTTTATTTTTGCAAAAACTCTCCTGAGAGTGGTGCAAAAAGAGAAGATAAGCCTTATTTCCTAATGGGATACACTCAAAGCAATCTTTACTCTTGCAAAAGCTGTAAAATGCCACACCAATCAGCTTCAAAATCACTATGAAACTACTAGTCTCCGGATTGTTTAATTCTCTTACAGAAATCTGTGGAGAAGGAATGGGATGAGGGAGTTAGTCCTTGAACTGGTCTTTCAGAGCATACAAAAAAGGAAAGCATTCAAAATTCTCTGTATGTTTCATCTTTGGAAATGAACTACTGGAAGAATACCCATCAATAATAGTTACCATTATCTTCTATGTTCAAAACTATTATTTTTTTTCCTAGAGGTTTTTATGTTATGAATATACAATGGCACACCATATAGATTTTCCATACTCAAGACCTTTATGAGCTTGTTGGAAATTCTCTTTTCTTCTTTCCATGACTTTTCCTGAAAGTGTAGCAGGGAGACTGTTTCCATGACTTTCCAAGTAGTATAAAGTTATTCCACATTCAGCAAAAATATTTTATTGAAAATCTACTGTGAGTCAGATACTGTTTTGAACCCAAGGGATACAACAGTTGACCAAAAGTGTGAAAAATTTTGTCTTCATGGAGCTTCTATTATCATGAAAAGCCAATTATTTGCTTAAAAAAAGCAAAAAAAAAAAAAAAAAAAGACTAGAAACACAAATTTACCAGACGATTAAAAGCGTGATTATTGATATCCAATCACAAAAGAAATATTAACAAAAATTGGACTTGAAATTAGATAAGCCAAAACCATTTGAGTCTACCCCTTTCCTCCATATTGCACATTTTCTCCTCTACACAGAATAGTTTTCAAAGTCTTTGTATAAGATTATTTGCATAATAGCTTGCCTGTTTTCCTTTCTTACCCTGTTAGTTGATTTACAATATTATTTTCACTATTACTCTGTTAGAAATCAGTCTCTGATTTGTAAAATATTGGAGTACAATTATTTAAATACTTTAGTATGTAATTTTCTTTCTTTCTTTCTTTCTTTTTTTTTTTTTTTTGTGGGGAAGACCAGTCCTGAGCTAACATCTGTTGCCAATCCTTCTCTTTTTGCTGAGGAAGACTGGCCCTGGGCTAACATCGTGCCCATCTTCCTCCACTTTATATGGGACGCCGCCACGGCATGGCTGACAAGCAGTGCGTCGGCGGGCGCCTGGGATCCGAACCTGCGAACCCCAGGCTGCCAAGCGCGGACTAAACCGCTGCGCCACCGGGCGGCCCCCTAGTATGTTATTTTCTAAACCTTCAGTGAACACAGGTTTATGTGAATCAAGTTTAGACCATGGGCTTGACTGTGGCTCCCATCTTGTGGTAGATTAAAAAAAAAAAAAAAAAAAAAAACAGCTGACGGCCGGCCCGGTGGCGCAGCGGTTTGGTTCGCGCTTGGCAGCCCGGGGTTCGTGAGTTCAGATCCGGCTGCCCGCGGACGCACTGCTTCTCAGCCATGCTGTGGCAGCGTCCCATATAAAGTGGAGGAAGATGGGCACGGATGTTAGCCCAGGGCCGGTCTCCCTCAGCAAAAAGAGGAGGACTAGCAATAGATGTTAGCTCAGGGCTGGTCTTCCTCACACACACACAAAAAAAAACCAGCTGAAACAAAAACAGTAATGAAATAAACAAATAAACAATGACAACAAAACCTTCAGATTCTTCAAATACTTTATGTCTTTTCCTAAAAGGCATCCTAGGATGCTACCTGGTCTGGACTACCAAAAAGTTCATTTGATTGACCTAAGAATTTGTTACTTTTACAAAAGAATTGACGTTTAATTTGTTTAATAAATTCCTCTCTTACATTTGAAACCAGATTCAGTTTCAATGTTACACAATACATTATATTTTTCATCTACATGTGACAAAGAAAATTCATCAGAGCTTTTATTAAACAAGAAGTTAGATTTCTAAGAACTTTAACTTTTCCCTTTCTCTAGGAACCATAGAAGAAAAAAACATTTAAAATTTGGTCTATTAAAACTTGGTCTAGAAAATGAACTACTTGGGTGAGAAAACTCATAAATTACAATGGGAACAAAATTGTATTCCTGTTAAGATGAGTAAGTAACTTATTATGAACAACAAGGAGAATGAATCTTGTTCTGAGAAAGCAGTAAACAATTCACCAAGAGGATTGTCAGTCAAGAGCCCAACAACTTTTAACCAGATATTTCTTTCTTTGTCTCTCTATTCTAACAGTCATTTTTCCCATAAATAATTCTACCGAGAGGGAAATATTTGAATTGATCTTTTAGAGGCTTTTTGCCTTGCAGAAGGATTATAATAATACTTTGATGTGTACTTATAAGTTAATTGTCAAAAAAAACTTAAAAAAATATATAGGGCTTAATACAAACAACACTGAGAAGACTAATATTAACTTCCTTTCACCCTCATTGATATTGATTTTTTAGATGTTAAGTGAAGACAGCTCATTTCTCTTAAAAAAGAACAATCAATAAGACTTTTAAATCAAATAATTGAAGAAAATTTGATTTCTTTTCATTATTAAAAAATTACAGCTAACTTTTGCAACTTGTTAATTATTACTCATGAAATTCTTTCACTCATTTCTCTGAAAAATTAGGCAGCTAGTTAGAAATAGAGCTTTACTGAAATGACACCTATTTATTTGCAGTGAGATTCACTAAATAACAAAAAGGAGGGAGGCATTTGTTAAGCAGACAGAAAGCACAATTTCCCATCTCTGGGTTCTTTGCTTTCAGATTATTCCCAATTCACCTGTTAAGCCTTGTTCTTTTACCACCTCAAATCATATACCTCTGAGGTCTCATATCTTAAGGAAACCAAAATGTCTAAAGGTGAGTATTTCAGCCCCCTACACAGACTCCGATACATGACCTTAGTGTGTGTTCTTCAATCCTTACTAGAACTCTGTCCCTATAGTAAACACCTCTCTAACCCACAATATTTCTTTTCTAAGAATTTCTTCCCACCTAGTCAGCCATGTGTATTTTTCCAATAGAGTCAACAATGCTAGTCAGTTTCTTGGCATTAGTACATAGAAACTCATTAACTCAGGTCAGGAAGGGTTAACCACAATAAATAGGAGAAGTAGAGAAAGTTGGTTTACAGAGGGAAGGATCAGAATAAAGAAGACGCTGAGAGAAACATAGAAGAGATACAGCCATTGTTGGAGAGAAACAGAGTGTAACCTTGGTTACTGATGCATTTCCATTTCCTCTCTCCAGTTCCTAAAGATGCCTTATTGCACACTCTCCCCTTAGTAATAATAACAAAAATAGCTTCCTTACTGCTACAACTAATAATGATAATAACTAGTACTTATTGAGAGTTTGCCATGAAACAGGCAGTGTTCTAAGCACTTCATATACACTAATGACTTAATCTTCATATTAACTTAGTAAAGTAGTTACTTTTATTACCCTTATTTTACACAGGAAGTAAATGAATCATAGAGATTCAAGAAAATTGCCTAATGTTACACTGGTGGAGCTAGTATTTAAACCCAGGAAGTCTGGTTTCAAAGTCTATGCTTTGTTCTTACACGCATTCAATTTTTAATTGTTTCTTTTTGTGGATTTCTATTACTTAAAACAAAGTGAGACTTCTGCTTCTGGATAAAATAGAGTTATCATACAAGGATTTTACCAATCCACCTGAAAAAACAAATAACCAGACAAAATGTATGGAATAACTGCATTCGGGACACTGGACGTTAGGCAATAAAGACATCTTTCCCTCATAAATTGGAAAAAAATTAGATAAGCTCAGCAATTACCAAGGCACAATTCTATGAGAAAGTTTCCAGGCTGAGGCCCAGGGAGGGGAAAAATAAGGAGAGACCAGTGGATGCTCTGAGTTGAAGAGACTGAGTGACAGTTCAGAGAAACATGGGCAGCTATAGTTTGCAGGGAAGAGTACTTATTAGTTTAGAGCTGAACAAGGAGAAAACTCTATAGTGGATCCTGACGTGATATTAAGTAGAGCACACTGCTCAACATACATGTGTGAGAAGCTACCAGAGGCCTTTTAAAGAGCCACTCAAATCGATCAGAGGAACAGTACCTAAAATTTGCATGGTACACCAATAGTGCCTTTTATCCAGGCAGACGGGAAAGCCTCATAACTCATGCAGAATTGGGGTGGTCTATCCAGAAGGACCTTTTGTTAGTACTGGGGAGAAATGAGGCCTAGGCTAATTACTGCTCGTGTCCCATCTAAAAAACATTAAAAGCAAGATCCCAAAGACTTGAACTATTTATAAACAACTTAAACAAGTCCCAGAAAAAAGCTCAAGAAAATTCATATAACTACAAAAATACCCAGCAATCAAGGCAAAATTGTAGTCAATAGGCAAAATTAACAATGTCTTGCATCTAACAAAATAATTACCAAGCATGGAAAGAAGCAGGAAAATATGACTTGTAATGAGGAGAAAATTTGATCAGTGAAAACCAGCTCAGAACTGAAACAAATGCTAAAATGCTAGAATTATCAGACAAGCATCATAACACAGTTATAACTGCATTCCACATGTTTAAAAAGCTATAGGAATGATGAAACATATTAAGTAGAGATGTGAAAGATATGTTTCATTGCTTGAGATGGAAACTATAATGACTGAGATGAAAAATCCACTGGATAGGATTAAAGGAAGATTAGTTATTACAAAAATTAGGTTAGTTAACTTGACAACATGGCAATAGAAACTATCAAAAATGAAATACAGAAAGAAAAGACTTTAAAGAATGAACAGAGCATCAATAGGCTATGAGACAACTTCAAGAAGCCAACTACATGCAAACTGAGTCCCCAAAGGAAGGGAGGGAAATAAAAAAAATGTTTGTTGAAATGCCCCTGAATTTTACAAATTTGATGAAAACTATAAATGGACAGATTCAAGAAAGTCAACAGACTCCAAGCAAAAGAAACATGAAAAGAACAACAATAAAAATACACCAAGGCACATTCTAATCAAATTGCTCAAGATCAATGACAAAGAAAAAAATCTTAAGAAGAAACAGAAAAAAATGTTACATCAGGGGAACAAAGATAAGGATGACAAAAGATTTCTCATGATAAACAATGCAGGCCAGAAGAGAGAAAAACATTCTGACAGTATTAAAAAACAAACAAAAATAGTCAAACTATAATTCTATACCCAGAGAAAATATCCTTTAAAACTGAAAGCAAATAAAGTCTCTTTCAGACACATGAGTTGAAAGAATTCATCTCCAGCAGACATACCCTACAAGAAATCTTTAAAGAAGTACTTGAGGCAGAGGAAATATGATGCCAGATGGAAATCTGGAAGGACACAAGGCAATGAAAACACTTGAAATGGTATGTGAGTAAACATACATGATTTTTTTTAAAGCTTTTTAAAAAATAATTATTTAAAACACATAATATCAATAGAGTCTGAGGTTTACAATATACACAAAAGTAAGGCCATAATCACTGGAAGGGGAAAAATGAAAGTATACTAGTAGAAATTTTTAGGTTCTAATTGAAGTGATATGGTATACATAAAAGATAGACTATGATAAGTAAAATGTGTATACTCTAAACCCTTAAGCAACCACTAAGTTAACAATAAAAAGAGTTATAGTTAATAAGCCAACTAAAGAGAGAAAACGAATTTATAAAAAAATATGATCCAACAGAAGGATTAAAAAGAAGAAAAGGGGAACAATGAACAGATGAGACAAATAGAAAACAAATATCAAAGTGGTAGATTTAAGTTTGACAATATCAAAAGATCAACAATCACATTGAAAGAAAATGGACTAAACATGCCAATTGAAAGACAGAGATTGTCAGAATAAAAAAGATTACATGCTGTCTTAAAAAAATTGATGTTAAAAATAATGACACAAATATATTAAAGGGAAAGGGATAGAAAAATATAAATCATACTAACACTAATTTTTTAAAAAGAAGTGATTACATTAATATCAAAGTAGATTTCAGAGCAAAGAATATTACTAGGTATAAACAAGGCAATTTCTTATTAATAAAGCAGGAATTTATCAGGACATTACAAAACTAATAATTTTTGTACCTAATATCCTTATATTTTGTTGTGCACAGGCACGATCCTAAAGAAATAGAGGCATAAAAAACACTATCAACCAAATTGACCTAATTCACATTTATAGAACACTCCACACAACAACAACAACATGACATTATTTTCAAGGGCATACAGAGCAGCCAGAATGATCAGGGGATAAAAGAAAGGAAGAGAGGAGAGAGGGGAGGTGAGGGGAAGGGACGGAGAAGAAAGGAGAGGAGAGGTGAAGCAAAGAAAGGAGAAGAGAAGAGAGAAGAGCAAGGAAGAAAAGAAAATTTTTCCCTGGCCCATCTCTTAAATTTGAATTTCACATTGAAATATCTACTTGACGTTTTAGTTTGTGTAATCTCATATCTAATTTCAACATTAGTAAAGGTAGCTTTTTTAATCGCTCCCTACACATAAGCATATACAGGCACACATCTTTCCCACTCTAACCTTCAAATCTGATCTTCAATTTTCTTTTTCCTGTGGATTCTGACTCTCCCTGTCACCTATCCTCCAATTTTCCTGGCCTCAAAATCAGCCAGTTTAAATTCCTTTCTTCTTTTATTTCATATGAATTCATTCAAATTCTGTTAGTTTATATTTTTCATTGCTTCAAATTCTTCTCTTGCATCTCTTCATAATGACATTGTCTATTTAGATTCCTTATCATCCTTAATTATTTCACATGGAAGCAATGGTTTCTCTGCTTCCAATCCTGTCCTTCTAATCTACCTTGCTCCAGTTTCCCTCTACATTCTTTCTCTAAGCTCTTATTTGAAAACCTGTTCTATCTGCTTGTTGCCATGAGGATCTGTAGCTGGATATCTAAGTCCTCCACAATTTATTCTAATTTGCTTTTCCAAATCTGCATCTCCATACTTACCATCATAATCCCTTTATTTCAGCCAGGCTGCTTTTCTCATTATTCAATATGCCTTCTCAGATCTTACCTCTAAGCATAAACTCATGCCATTTCCCTTACTTTATTCTACTTCAGTCATGCAATTTCACTCACTTCTCAGCTTCAGTCACAGACAATTTAAATAGCATTAAAATGAAATTCAAGTCTTTGGCCATTTTCAAATAATGATCAAGTAGTCGTTCGTAGGTGATGGTTTAAAATGAAAAATGTTCTTTTCGTTTAAGATTTTTTTGGTCCCCAATTAAGATTTTATTGAGTCAAAAATGGTTTATGCCTTTAATTGGTAATAAAATCCACATCGATCTTAACCTGGTTAACAGATTTGCAGATAATATAATTTTGTAGAAAGATCCAGAATTCAAATGGTATTCAATCTTTACAGCAGATGTTATGTCCCACTTATCTGAATAAGGTATAGAGTGGCTAAGTATAACTAAAGAGGGACTAACGGGAAATAAGCAATAGAGTTTAAAATTTTAAATGAAGTCCATTTTGTGGATAATATTCAGTCAGTTATTTCAGTGTGATAAAAAGTTTGCATATTTGGGCATGATTATTAATATTCACGTTTTGTTTTCTTTCAGTTGGTTTAAAAATCTCTGCTCATCCTCAATTAAAAATAATCTTTCACATAGATCTCACTTTGTTGAATGGCACACATTCCTAATGATGTTTCAGCACATTGGAGGGCTTAACTACATGATGTAATCTAGAAGAACACAGTGGAAACTGACTTTGAAAACAGGAACAACTCACCCGTAATCAAAGTAAACTTCTCCTGGCAGTTTTAATAATTTCAAGGTCTGTTTCTGTCTGGAGAGCAATGAGATGTGTAGGAACTCTAGGCAGATTCCTTAAAGCTTATATTCTTTATACAAAGTTAAAATTAATGTTAGAATTAGCATTAGGATTGGTTCTGCATGCATTGAATGAGGACAAAGAGAAAATGAAGATCTTTCAATAAAAAAGGATATATGGTAATTGGTATTATTTTTCAAAATATTTCCTACCTAGGGGAGATTTATAGTTCCTTTTGCCATTAAGTTAGGTTTGACTATGTGACTCGAGTTGTAGCCCTCTTTCACGGGAAGATTATATATCCTGTCTTGTTGAATTTAGGAGGGACCATATGACTTGCATTGTCCAATAAAACATTGCTAAGTAGTAAGTAACGTGTATCACTTTTAAGAAAACTTTAAGAACTTATGGTTCACCATCTCACTCTTTTCCTTCTGGCACAAAAAATTCCAGATAGGAGCAGTTCCATAAACACTGACCTGGAGTGTGGACAATACGGGAAAGAACTGAAGTAGACCCTTGACAGACATGTAGCATGAGAAAGAAACTTGTTTTGTAAAATGCTAAGATTTTATGATTCTTTGTCACTGTAACATAACCTAGCCTATCCTGACTGGACCAAGACTAATACAAGAAATCTTGTTCCTTGAACACTTTTTTTTTAACTAAAACATATTTTTTAGATAATGGGAGTTGTATCAATTTACACTTTGTGCAGATGCAAAAGTTAAATGATTCCACGTTTCCAATTTTATTCCAATAATGTTTGACAAAAGCTTTACTCATTTAATTTTCTAATAGGTAATATATCTATAAGGGCAAAATGGTGCACAGTGAAGTCTCCCTCCTTTCCCACTGTGCTTTTGTCCATTCCTTCACCCTCGTGATGGGAGTCATTATTAGATTCTTTTATATGTATATATATTGCTTCTTTTTTTATTGCAGTAACACTGGTTTATAACATATAAATTTCAGGTGTACATCATTACACTTCAATTTCTGTGTAGATTACATCATGTTCACCCACCCAAAAACTAATTTCAATCCATCACTACACACATGTGTCTAATCACCCCTTTCACCTTCCTCCCTCCCACGTCCCCTCTGGTAACCACCAATCCACTCTCTTTCTCTGTGTGATTGTTTGTTGATGTTTTTATCTCCCACTATGAATGAGATCACACAGTATTTGACTTTCTACCTCTGACTTATTTCACTTAGCATAATACCCTCAAGGTCCATCCATGTTGTCACAAATGGCCATATTTCATCATTGCTATGGCTGAGTAGTATTCCATTGTGTATGTATACCACATCTTCTTTATCCATTCGTCCCTTGATGGACTCTTAGGTTGCTTCCAAGTCTTGGCTATTGTGAATAATGCTACAACAAACTAGGGGTGCATGTATCTTTATGCATTTGTGTTTTCATGTTCTTTGGATAAATACCCAGCCGTGGAAAAGCTGGATTGTATGGTAGTTCTATTCTTAATTTTTGAGGAATCTCCATACTGTTTTGCATAGTGAGTGCACCAGTTTGCACTCCCACCAGCAGTGTATGAGATTTCCCGTCTCTCCATATCTTCTCCAACACTTATTTCCTGTTTTGTTGATTATAGCCATTCTGGCAGGAGTGAGGTGATATCTCATTGTAGTTTTGATTTGCATTTCCCTGATAGTTAATGATGTTGAACATCTTTTCACTTGCCTGTTGGACATCTGTATATCTACTTTGGATAATATCTGTTCAGATCTTTTGCCCATTTTTTAAATTGTGTTGTTAGTATTTTTGTTGTTGACAGGTATGAGTTCTTTCTATATTTTGGATATTAACCCCTTATCAGATATATACTTTGCAGATATCTTCTCCCAATTATTAGATTGTCTTTTCATTTTGTTGATTGTTTCCTTTGCTGTGCAGAAGCTTTTTAGTTTGATGTAGTTGCATTTGTTTATTTTTTCTATTGTTTCCCTTGCCCAGTCAGACATCATGCTTGAAAATATGCTGCTAAGACCAATGATGAAGAGCATACTACCTATGTTTTATTCTAGAAGTTTCATGGTTTCAGGTCTTACATTCAAGTCTTTAATTCATTTTGAGTTAATTTTTGTGTGTGGTGTAAGAAAATGGTCTACTTTCATTCTTTTGCATACGGCTCTCCAGTTTTCCTAACACTGTTTATTGAAGAGACTTTCCTTTCTCCATTTTATGTTCTTGGCTCCCTTGTCAAAAATTAGCTGTCCATAGAAGTGTGGATTTATTTCTGGGCTCTTGATTCTGTTCCATTGATCTGTAGGTCTGTTTTTGTGCCAGTACGATGCTGTTCTGATTACTATAGCTTTGTGGTATATTATGAAGTCAGGGAGTGTGATACCTCCAGCTTCGTTCTTTTTTCTCAGGATTGCTTTGGCTATTCGGGGTCTTTTCTTGTTCCATGTATATTTTAGCCTTCTATGTTCTATTTCTGTGAAAAATGTCACTGAAACTGTCATAGGGATTGCACTGAATCTGTAGATTGCATTAGGAAGCATGAACATTTTAAATATGTTAATTCTTCCAATCCAAGCACATGGACTATCTTTCCATTTCTTTGTGTCTTCTTCAATGTCTTTTAACAAAGGTTTATAGTTTTCAGTGTACAGATCTTTCACCTCTTTGGGTAAGTTTATTCCTAGGTATTTTATCTTTTTGTTGCAGTTGTAAAGGGTATTGTATTCTTAATTTCGCTTTTTGCTACTTCATTGTTAGTGTATAGAAATGCAACTGATTTTTGAATGTTGATTTTGTATACTGCAACATCACCATGTTCATTTATTATTTCTAAAAGGTTTTTTGTGGATTCTTTAGGGTTTTCTATATATTATATCATGTCATCTGCAAACAGTGACAGTTTCACTTCTTCCTTTCCAGTTTGGATCCCCTTTATTTCTTTTTCTTGCCTGATTGATCTGGCTAGGATTTAATACTATGCTAAATAAGAGCAGTGAAAGTGGGCATCCTTGTCTGGTTCCTGTTCTTAGAGGGATAGCTTTCAGTTTTTCTCCATTGAGAATGATATTAGCTGTGGGTTTGTCATATATGACCTTTATTATGTTGAGGTACTTTCTTTCTATATCCATTTTATTCAGAGTTTTTATCATAAATGGATACTGTGTTTTGTCAAATGCTTTCTCTGTATCTATTGAGATGATCATGTGATTTTTATTTCTCATTTGGTTAATGTAGTGTACCACGTTGATTGATTTGTGGATGTTGAACCATCCCTGCATCCCTTGAATAAATCCCACTTGATCGTGGTGTATGATCTTTTTAATATATTGTTGCAGTCAGTTTGTTAGTACATTGTTGAGGATTTTTGCATTAATGTTCATCAGTGATATTGGACTGTAATTTTCTTTTTTTGTGTTGTCCTCTGGTTTTGGTATCAGGGTAATGTTGGCTTCATAGAAAAAGTTATGAAGCTTCCCCTCCTGTTCAACTTTATGGAAGAGTTTGAGAAGGATATGTATTAAGTCTTCTTTGAATGTTTGGTAGAATTCACCAAGGAAGCCGTCTGGTCCTGGACTTTTATTTTGGGGAGAGTTTTGATTACTGTTTAAATCTCCTTACTGGGTATTGGTCTATTCAAATTCTCTATTTCTTCTTGATTCAGTTTTGGAAGGTTGTGTGATTCTCAGAATTTATCCCTTTCTTCTAGATTATCCAATTTGTTGGCATGGAGCTTTACATAGTATTCTCTTATAGTCTTTTGTATTTCTGATGTGTCCATTGTAAAATCTCCTCTTTCATTTCTGATTTTTTTTTTATTTGAGCCTTCTCTCTTTTTTTCTTGGTGAGTCTAGCTAAAGGTTTGTCGATTTTGTCTACCTTTTCAAAGAACCAGTTCTTAGTTTCATTGATTTTTTTTCTATTTTTTTTTCATTCTCTATTTCATTTATTTCTGCTGAGATTTTTATTATTTCCTTCCTTCTACTGATTTGGTGCTTTGTTTGTTCTTTTTCCACTTCCTTCAGGTGTGCTGTTAGAATGTTTATTTGAGATTTTTGTTGTTTGTTGAGGTTAGCCTATATTGTTATAAACTTCCCTCTTAGAACTGCTTTTGCTGTATTCCATAAATTTTGGAATGTCGTATTTCTCTGTTTCCATGTATTTTTTTATTTCTCCTTTGATTTCTTCATTGACCCAATCATTGCTCAGTGGCATTTAGTTTAATCTCCACATATTTGTGACTTTTCTGATTTTCTTCCTGTAGTTGATTTCTAGTTTCATACTGTTGTGGTCAGAAAAGATGCTTGTTATTATTTCAATCTTCTTAAATTTATTGAGACTTTTGTGGCCTAATATGTGATCTATCCTAGAGAATGTTCCATGTGCATTTGAGAACAATGTGTATTCTTCCAGTTTTGGATGGAATGTTCTGTATATATCTACTAAGTCCATCTGGTCTAATGTATCATTTAAGGGCAGTTTTTCCTTATTGATCTTCTGTTTGGATGATCTATCCATTGGTGTAAGTGGATCTATCCATTGGTTAAAATCCCCTACTTTGATTGTGTTGCTCTCTATTTCTCCTTTTATGTCTGTTGATGAATGCTTTATATATTTAAGTGCTCCCCTGTTGGGTGCATAGATATTTACAAGTGTTATATCCTCTTGTTGGATTGTTCCCTTTATCATTATATAGTGGCCTTCTTTGTCTCATTACAGTTTTTGTTTTGAAATCTGTTTTGTCTGATACAAGTATTGCTACCCCAGCTTTCTTTTCATTGCCATTTCCATGGAGTATCTTTTTCTATCCCTCCACTTTCCGTTTGTGAGTGTCTTTAGGTCTGAAGTGTGTCTCTTATATACAGCATATATATAGGTCTTGTTTTTTCTTTATCCAATCTGCCACCCTATGCCTTTTGATCGGAGCATGTAGTCCACTGACATTTAAAGTAGCAACTGATAAGAATGTACTTATTGCCATTTTGCTACTATTTTTCTGGGTGTTTTAGTAGTTCTTCTCTGTTCCTTTCTTCTTCTATTGCTCTCTTCACTTGTGGTTTGATGGCTTTCTTTTGTATTATGTTTGGGTTCCTTTCTCTTAATTTTTGGTTTATTTATTGTAGGTTTCTGGCTTGTGATTACCATAAGGTCCATACAAAATAACCTTGGTACATACCACTGTATATTAAGTGGATGGTCTCTTTAATTTGACCTCTTTCTAAAAACTCTACTCTTTTACTCCCCTCCTCCTACATTTTCTGTTTTTGATATCATATCTAACCTCTTTTTATGTGCATGTATCTGTTACCCTTTTATTGTGGAAATAGATAATTTTAGTACTTATGTCATTTAACATTCGCATTAGCTTCATAGGTAGTTGATCTGCTACCTTTACTCTTTTTTTGCCTTTACCAGTGATTTTATTGTTTTTTTTTTTTTTTTTGATCATATACTTATTTCTATTTGTGGTCTTCTCTTTCCCCCAAAAGAGTCCCTTTAGCATTCTTTGTATGGCTGGTTTCTTGGTGATAAACTCCTTTAATTTTTGCTTGCCTGGGAAACTCTTTATCTCTCCTCCCATTCTGAATGATAGCCTTGCTGGGTAGAGTATTCTTGGCTGTAGGTTTTTTCCTTTCAACACTTTAAATATTCATGCCATTCTCTTCTAGCCTGTAAGATTTCTGCTGAGAAGTCAGCTGATAGCCCTATGAGGTTTCCTTGGTATGTAACTTGTTGCCTTTCTCTTGTAGTTTTTAGGATTCTCTCTTTATCTTAAATTCTTGAAATTTTAATTACAGTGTCTCTTGGTGTGGACCCCTTTGAATTTATTTTGTTTGGTGTTCTCTGTGCCTCCTGTGCCTGGATGTCTATTTCCTTCCTTAGGTTAGGAAAGTTTTCAGCTATTATTTCTTCAAATAGATACTCTACCCCTTTGTGTCTCTCTTTTCCTTCTGGGATACCTATAATATGGATGTTAGTGCACATGATGCTGTCCCAGAGGTCCCTTAGACTGTCCTCATTCTTTTTAATTCTTTTTTCTTTTATCCATTCAGCTTGGGTGATTTCCTTTAGTCTTTTGTCCAGCTCACTGATCCATTCTTCTGCATCATCTACTCTGCTATTGAGTCCCTCTAGTGAATTCTTCATTTCCAGTATTGTATTCTTCATTTCTGATTGGTCCTTTTTTATGTTTTCCAAGTCTTTGTTGAAGTTCTCACTGAGTTCATCCATTCTTCTCCCAAGATCAATGAGTATCCTCATGATTCATTGTTTGAACTTTTTGTCAGATAAATTGTTTATTTCTGTTTCATTTAGTTGTTTTCCTGGGGTTTTGTTCTGTGCCCTTATATGGAATATATTCCTTTGTCTCCTCATTTTGCCTCTTTCTCTGTGCTTATATCTTTGTATTAGGTAGATCAGCTGCATCTCCTGATCTTGGAGAGGTAGCCTTATGTAAGAGATGCCTTATGAGGCCCAGTAGTGTGCTTTCCTCTAGTCACCAGTTCCAAATGTTCCAGGAGGTTCCCCTGTGTGGGTTACATGTGTCCTTCTGTTGTGGCAGGGTTTCTCTTACTACTGGTGTCCAGGGAGGCTAGGTTGCCCCCTTTTCTGGCTGGTTGTAATGCTCAGCTGTGTGTGGTTCCTATGGACCCTTCAGTCACGTTTTTGGGCATGGGGAGCCCCAGCACAGTTGGCTGCAAGGTCTAATAGCACATTCCTTTTGCATTTTTTCTATTAAGTGAATAGACCCTGAGCATGGCTTGTTGCTAGGCTCAGGGGCTTACTATTGCTGTAGGCCTCTGGCCTGCAAGGCTATTCTCAGATCTTTCAGGATTGCAGCTAGGTGGGGCTGACCTCAGGTGTGGGAGCACCCAATTATTTCTGGCTTTGGAAGGTGGGGCCAATCCCCTATGTGGCTGTTTGAGAATCACAAGTCTGCTGCAACTGCCAAGCCCCATCATCCACAAGGCCACACACAGTGTCAACACAGTTCTACCCCATGCACATGCCCCTACCCACTGAAGCTGCCCCAGTCACCCTACTGCAGAGGCCCCACATACTCCATCTGTTCCTCATGCATGCCCTGTCTGACAAAGTTGGACCCACTTATGCAGTTGCAGAGATTCCTGACATTTCACTTATGCAGGCCCATAAGTTGCTTGAGGGCTTGCTGTTGGGTGGGGCCAGTCCCTAGGGCAGGCTGCCTGACCTGGCTGAGCTGGATTAAATCAGTGCTCTAGTAGGTGGGGCAGACCCTGGGCTAAGAGGCCAGGGGAAGAACTCTCATGGCTTCTTCTAGGTTCTGTGTCAGCACACCCCTACTAGGTCACAATAAAGGCTACCACCAATGTCTCAATCTCTGGAGAAGTTTCACCTCTCACCAAGACACACCCAGAGCATATCAGGTGGGTCTCTTCACCAAAGGACTGTGCACTTTTCTTTCTGGTGATTTTAGATTGATTTCTGAAATGGGTGAATTTGTGCATGGGCCCTTTAAGAGCAGGCTTTTTTCCCCTTATAGCCAATAGGTTTTCTGGGGGTATTCCCTGTTGTTGTTAGTAGCCAGCAAAGCCAGATATTATGACACTTATCTCAGTTGTGCTATGTCTAAAAGCTGCTTATAGCAGTAAGGCAACACTGCTCAGATCCCTCAGTCCTCCAGGGAAGGCTTCATACCTTAGGACTGCTCCCAGCCAGTCACAAATTGCAGCAGCTCATGAAGGTGACTTTTTTCTCTCCAGAAAGGAATTTCTGCCTCTGCCACCTCAGTCAGCACAGTCCCTTGTTGCAGGGGTTCTTTTTATGCAGTTTTCAGTTCTCTCTCAGGGGTAATTATTCCAAGACTGGTTGTAAATTTGTTGTGTCCATGGGAGGAGGTGAATTCAGAGTTCACCTACACTGTCATCTTGATACCATCTTCTGTTATTAGATTCTTATGTATCTTTTCAGGTTCTTTATTTGTATCCAAGGAAACATAGATACAGATTCTTATTTTATCTTTTACACAAAAGGTGGTACATTATGCACATTGCTCTGAACAAGATTTTTTACTTACAAGATATCTTGGAGGACTTTCCATATCAGTGCACAGATAGCTACTCATTTGTTTTCATCCACATATTATCCATTATATAAATGTATCATAATTTATTTAAGCCTTCTCCTTTTAATGGTTATTTGGTTGGCTTGATTCTTTGGCTACTAAAAGCAATGCTACAACAAATAAACTTGTGTTTATGTCATTTTGCATATGTTTAACCACATATGTAGACTAAATTTCCAAAAGCAGAATTGCTTGGTCAAAAGTACATGTGTCTGAAATTTTGGCAGATATTACTACATTTCAGAGTACAGGGATTATACTAATTTACACTCCCAGCAGCAATGTATTAACGTCTCTGATTCCCTAACTGCCTTGCCAAGAGTGTTATCAATTTAGGAGTATTCACAAATCTGATCAGTGAAAAATGGCATCTCAGTGTCACTTTAATTTGCATAATTCTTGTTATAAGAGGTTACATATAACCTCCTACAATCTAGTTAATCCTCTTTATTTGTTGGTGCCCTGGACACCTGCTTAGCAAGTCAGCCCTGAATCAGGTTCTGTTCCAGTTCAATTTCTCCTTTCTTTCATTTTTTGCTATTATTCTAAATACCTTTCTCTTATTGTAATTTCCATTTCTACAGTTTTCTTCCTTTGGCTTAGTGCTTTGTTGAGTAACCAGAATATAAATATCCTTACAGGGGAATACTTTACAACAAATCAGTCTTTCACAAAATAAAGTAAATAAATCCATTGGAATATTTTCTAATAAGATTTCTAAATGTGAAAAGCCAGGAGTATCAAGCTTATACCTGGAAAGAAGATGGAAAGGGGAGCATAGAGGAGATGTTTGATAGCACCAAGAAGAATCTCTGCCCCAGGAAAATTATTAGCAGGACTGGCTCTATTTTATACTCAACTGACTTCATACTTAAATATCTTGACTTGAAATCTCTCTGTTCATTCTCTCCCTTCCCTCCTTCTAAGTCACTCCACACTGTACCTCACAAAAAATCAGGAAACAGAGATGATTGACTGAGGAACTCAATTGAATGTAGCTTTTCCTGGGCAGCAAATTTATTGTAAGAACTGGAGAAAATGAAACAGCATTTATAATCTGCAGGTTTGTAATTGAATTGTGTTTTCTTTTTTTTTTTTTTTTTTTGTAAATTGTATCATGGTTATTACGATGCAATCAAAGATCCTGGATTCATATTTATTTATCAATTATTCCTGACTGAGATCCCTACAATATATAACAAACTGGTTCTTTCTATTCTGCCAGAATAGTTGTTCATCAAATTAAGTTATGAACAAACGGAATTTTCTCTAAGAAACACACTCTTATATTTTCTGTGTAGCTGTTACACAGTCAATATTTAGGTAATTGAAATCCCCCATGAGCAGTATTCTGACTTTTTCAGATGTCTTCTGATCTATATAAATATTTCACAATTTGATTTCACTAATGGTTTTTGCAGATCAATAGAAAACCAGAAGCATTGTGTTCCCTTCTTCAATGTTAAATTTTATCTAGATACTAAAGATGATATGTCAGTCAAGATGTTATGTATTTATCTATCCACCAATTCACAGCTTTCATCACAGACTCTGCCAGAATGTCAAAATCCCTATGCCCAAAAATATAACACTGACTTTTAAGATATACAAAAAATTTAATGTTAATATTCATAAAGTAAGAATGCAACTCTATCTTTAAGTCAGAAATATGTGAGTTTCTGAAAACCCTAGGTGCCCAGAGCATGAGTTAGGTGGACACTGGGTACTCTGAGGTACAGGATATGAAGGAGAAAAGCAGTGAAGTTGCATGCTTTACTTGTATTTAATCCAGTTCCTTCTCTGACACCCAGCATGCACTTTGAGAAGGCAGTCTCAAGAAACATTTTCCTTGGCAAGTTATCCCATCCTCTTGCTCCCTTACTAATTTTGAAATGGCAATGATTGCTGTCAGCACAGCCTTCCCTTCTAAAGGAGCCCTATTTTCCTTTGATGTAGTTTGCAAACTCACCCTCAAGAAAAGAGCAATATTCTTATCACCACCTGGGGTGACAGAAGGAGAGAATGAGGATCCCCTCCCAGCCTGGAAATCCTTTGTATCTCCACAGCATGATGTTTGATTCTTTCATATGTTCTTATTAAATTTTTATATAATAAATATTTATGATATACATAAGTAATAGATATTTATATTTCCCCCTTGACCCTTGGCAACTACTGATTCTTTTACTGTCTCCATAGTTTTGCATTTTTCCAAAATGTCTGAGAGTTGGAATTATATAGGACATAGTCTTTTCAGATTGGTTTCTTTCACTTAGTAATATGCATTACTAAGTTCAAGTAGTATCTATTACTAGGATTTAAGTTTCCTCCATGTCTTTTATGGCTTGATAGTTCATTTCTTTTTAATACTGACTAATATTCTATAGTCTGGTTTTACCACAATTTATCCATTCACCTACTGAAGGACAATATCTTGGTTGGTTCCAGGTTTTAATAATTGTGAGTAAAGCTGTGATAAGCATCTGTGCACAGGTTGTTGTGTGGACATAAGTTTTCAACTCATTTGGGTAAATACCAGGAACAAGATTCCTGGATCATATGGTAAGAGTATGTTTACTTTTGTAAGAAGCCACCAAATTATCTTCCAAAGTGGCTGTACCATTTTGCACTTGCACCAGCAATGAATTAGAGTTTCTGTTGTTCCACATGATTGCCAGTATTTGATGTCATCAGTGTTTTGAGCTTGGGCCATTCTAACAGGTGTGTAGTGGTATCTCATTGTTTTAATTTGCATTTTCCTGGTGACATAAGATGTAGAGTATCTTCTCATATGCTTATTTGCCATCAGTATATCTTCTTAGGTGAGGCATCTGTTCAGATCTATGACCCATTTTTTAACTAGATTTTTTGTTTTCTTATTGTTGAGTTTTAAATGTTTCTTGTATATTTTGGATAACAGTTCTTAATTGGATATGCCTTTTGCAAATATTTTCTCCCAGTCTGTGACTTGTCTTCTCTTTCTTTTGACAATGTCCTTTGTGGAGCAGAAGTTTTTAATTTTAGCGAAGTCCAGCTTACTTTCATGGATCATGACTTTGATGTTGTATCTAAAAAGTTGTTGCCAAACCTAAGGTAATCTAGATTTTCTCCTACGTTATCTTCTAGGAGTTTTAAAGTTTTGTGTTTTACATTTAAGTCTATGATTCTTCTGAGTTGATTTTTTTTGAGAGGTATAAGGTCTGTGCCTAATTCAATTTTTTTGCAAGTACATATCCAGGGTTCCAGCATAATTTGTTGAAAGACTATCTTTTCTCTATTGTATTTCCTTTGCTACTTTGTCCAAGACAATTGACTATATTTTCATGGGCATTTCAGATCATTTAATTTTCATTATAAACAATCAGTTCATTTAAAGGCTTTGAATTTCTTATCTGACTCTCTTAATTATAGATGAGAATGTTTAGGCCTAGAGATTTTCTAGAACTAATTTACTGAAACAAAAATCAATGAGTTTTGACTTTTAATCCAATGATTTTTCTACTTCAGTTCATTTTTTAAATCTGAATTCTGTTGTTATGGAATTTATTTTTATTTTGATGACCTAATATTATTGTTTATATTTTGAAAATTAATTCTTGATAAATATTAACAATATAACATTACATTAGCTTTGGCTGGTGACTAATGACATCAAGAATGTCAATCAGGCTTATGTAAGGGGCTTCAATATTTCTAACATAATTAATTCCATATGGTCTCTGATAAAGGAAAGGGAATTTGGGTCACACACCTCATTGGAAGATGCCAGACATAGTCTGGTTTGACCCTTTCCAGTTGCTGTCCTTCTGGCTTCTGCTACTCTCTGATGGAGTTATGTGAATTTCAACTCTTTATTTAACCTTATATTTGGATGACTAAAATTGTTCTTTCCTCTTTCCCTTTATCTTTAGATTACCAATCATCCCAATGGCAACCAAGGTCTTTAGTTGAATACAAAGTCAAGCAGAAGGAAATATTTAAAAGAAAGTCACAAATAAAAGATTTCAGATCATGTATCCCAGAGGTGACATCAGCATCATGGCAGAGTGAGCTTTCCCCTTTAGACTCTCCCCCCAAAAGATACAACAAAAATGACATTCATATACCAACAGAGGACATTCACACAACACAGAAGACATCTGAAAGACCCATGCAGCCTTACATCTGAACGTGTAGGTACTGGTACCCCCAGAGGAAGTGGAAGGAGGTAAGGAGAACTCCTCTCCTTCCCCAATGACAGACACCCTGGGACCAGGGCTGCACAGCTCTCTGAGAGGGGGGAGGGGTGGCCCTCCATGGGAAAACCATCAAAATCCAAGTTCTCTCACAGCCTGTGGGAAATTCTCATATGGAGTGGACTGAGCTGTTGTGTGGGTGTCTTCATCAAGCTAGCAACCCAGGAGAGCAGATAGTGAAGGAAGAATAAGAAGCCCCTGGGATTGGGCAGGTGAAAGAGCCCTCCCTCCAGGACCACATGGCTCTCAGAGAGAGAGGGGGGAGGGGTGGCCCTCTGTGGGAAAATTATTGCTCTCCAAGTTCTCTCACAGCCTGTGGGAAATTCCCATACAGAGGGGACTGAACTGTTGCAAGGGTGCCTTCTTCAAGCTTGCATTCCAAGGGAGCAAAAAGGGAGGGAAGAGTAAGAAGCCCCAGGGACCAGGTAGGCAAAAGAAAGAACCCCTCGCCCCACCCAAATCTCCAGCAAAACTGGTCTGCCAGAGTGGCCGTGAATTGTGGCAGGCTCAGAATACACAGCTCTTGACCCCCACCCTCTGGCAGCAGGTGGAAGCTGGGACCAGATATCTTCAGAATGAAGAAAAATAAGCCCACATCCTCAAGCAATATGCAAAAATATATTAAATCTCCAGACCAGAAGGAAAAATGACAAGCACTGAGAAATCAATTCTGAAGGAACAGAAATTTATACCCTAAATGACAGAGAATTCAAAATAGCTATCAAAAAGAGCTCAATAAACTATAAGAAAACACAGATAGACAATTCAAAGAAATCAGAAACTTCTTCACAAAAGAGATTGAAACTATAAAGAAAAACCAATCAGAAATGTTGGAGATGAAAAACACAATGGAGGAGATAGAGAAAAATCTGAAATCTTTAAAGAACAGAGATGACAATATGGAAGAAAGAATTAGCAATATTGAGGACAGGAATGCAGAAATGCTCCAGATGGATGGGGGAAGACAGAACTAAGATGAAAAAGAAATAAAGAAATTCTCAAAGAAATATCTGACTCAATTAGGAAATGCAACATAAGGAGTATAGGTATTGTAGACAGTCAAGAGAGGGAAAAAGGAGTAGAGAGCTTTTCAAAGAAATAATAGCTGAGAACTTCCCAAATCTGGGGAAGGAGATGGAAATACAAGTGAATGAAATCAATCAATCTCCTAAATATATCAACATGAAAAGACTCTCTCCAAGGCTTATGTAAAGATCGGCAAAAGTCAATGATAAAGAAAAAATACTAAGGGCAGCAAGACAAAAAAAAGATAAGGTACAAAGGAATTCCTATCATGCTTTCAGCCAATATCTTGGCAGAAACTTTACAGGCTAGGAAAGAATGGAATGATATATTCAAAATTCTGAAAGACAAAACTTTCAGCCAAGAATACCCTATCCAGCAAAAATATTCTTCAAATATGATGGAGAAATAATAACTATCCCAGACAAACAAAAGCTAAGGGAGTTCATTGCCACAAAACCCCAGCTACAAGAAATGGTCAAGAAGGCCCTCATGCCTGAAAAAAGAAAAAAAAAAAAAAAGAGAGAGAGAGAGAGAGAGAGAGAGAGAGAAAGGGGATACAAAGCTTTGAGCAAGGAGAAAAATAGGCAGACAAAATCAGAAAAAATGCAGCTCTCTATCAGACTAGGATAACAAACACTTAATTAACAACACAGATAAAGGGAAGGAAAACACCAAAAATAAATGTAACCTCGTCACTTTAAACACAAACTTGCAACACAAGATGGAATAAGTTGTGACAATAATAACTTAGAAGGGGAAGAGGAAAGGGATGGAATCAACTTAGTCTAAGAAAATAAGAGACCATCAGTAAATGGACTATTTCATCTATGATATTTTTTATACAAACCTTATGATAACCACTAAACAAATAATCAGAAGAGAGACACATGTAATAAATAGAGAACTAAGAAAATCATCACACAGAACTACCAAACTGAATTGGTAGTCCAAAACACTCAGGGTGAGAAACAAAGGAAATGGAAAAGACCCAGAAAATGAGCCATAAAATAGCAAAATTAAGCCCTCATATATAAAAAACTCACTCTAAATGGAACAGGACTGAATTATCCAGTCAAAAGACACAGAGTGGTGGGATAGATTAAAAAGCAATATCCAACAATATGCTGCCTCCAGGAAACACAGCTCAATTCCAAAGACAAACAGAGGCTCAGAGTAAAATGATGGAAGACAATACTGCATGCTAAAGGCAAACAAAAGAAAGCAGGTGTTGCCATACCTATATCAGACAAAGTAGACTTCAAGATAAAACAGGTAATGAGAGGCAAAGAGGGGCAATATATAATGGTAAAAGGGACACTCCACCAAGAAGACATATCACTTATATATATGCACACAACAAAGGAACACCAATGTACGTGAAGCAACCATTAACAAATGTAAAAGGAGATATTAACAACAACACAATAATAGTAGAGGATCTTAACACCCCACTTACATCAATGGATAGATCATCCAGACAGGAAGTCAAGGAGGAAATGGTGGACTTAAATGAAAAACTACATGAGATGAACTTAATAGACACATAGAGAGCACTCCATTGAAACACAGCAGATTACACATTCTTTTCAAGTGCACATGGAACGTTCTCAAAGAGAGATCATATGTTGGGAAACAAGGCAAGGGTCTATAAATTTAAAAAGATTAAAATCATAACAAGCATCTTTTCTGAACATAATGCTATGAAACTACAAGTCAAGTAGAAGAAAAAACTGGGAAAGTGACAAAGATGTGGAGACCAAACAACGTGCTATTGAACAACCAATGGATCATTGAAGAAATTAAAGGAGACATCAAAACATATCTGGAGACAAATGAAAATGAAAATACACCATACCAACTCATATGGGATGCAGCAAAAGCAGTCCTGAGAAGGAAACTCATAGCAATGCAGGCCCATCTTAACAAATAAGAAAAATCTCAAATAAGCAATTTAAACTACACCAAACAGAACTAGAAAAAGAAGAACAAGGCCTGAAGTCAGCAGAAGGAGGGAAATAATAAAAATCAGAGCAGAAATAAATGAAATTGAAACCCCCCTCCAAAAAATAAACACAGTAGAAAGGATCAATGAAACGAAGAGCTAGTCCCTTGAGAAGATAAATGAAATTGACAAACCCTTGGCAAGATTCACTAAGAATGAAGAGATAAAATAAATAAATAAATAAAATTAGAAATGAAAAAAGAAATTACAACAGATACCACAGAAATACAAAGGATTATTAGAGAATACTATGAAAAACTATATGCCAACAAATTGGGCAATCTAGAAGATATGGATAAATCCTTAGACTCTTAAAACCTCCCAAACTGAACCAAGAAGAAATAGAGAACCGGAAAAGACCAATCACAAATAAAGAGATTGAAACAGTAATCAAAAACATCCAAAAATTGAAAGCACAGGATCAGATGGCCGCTCTGGAGAATTCTACCAAACATTCAAAGAAGATTTAATACCTATCCTTCTCAAACTATTCCAAAAAATTGAAGAAGATGGAGCACTACCTAACACATTTTACATGGCCAACACCACCCTGATACCAAAGTCAGACAAGGACAATACAAAGAAAGAAAATCACAGGTCAATATCACTAATGAACATAGATGCAAAAATCCTCAACAAAATGCAGGTAAAATGAATACAGCTATACATCAAAGGGATCATATATCATGATCAAGTGGTATTTATTCCAGGGACACAGGGATGGTTCAACATCCACAAATCAATCAATGTGATACACTACATTAACAAAATGAAGAACAAAAACCATGTGATCATCTCAATAGACACAGAGAAAGAATTTGACAAGATCCAACATCCATTTATGGTAAAAAATCAACAAAATTAGGGAAAAACTGAAAGCCATCCCTCTGAGAACAGGAACAAGACAGGGGTGCCCACTCTTGCCATTCTTATTCAACATAGTACCGGAGATTTTGGCCAGCACAATTATGCAAGAAAAAGGAATAAAAGGAATTCAAATTGGCAACAAAGAAGTAAAACTCTCACTGTTTGCAGATGACATGATTTCACATATAGAAAACCCTAAAGAATACATTAGAAAACTATTAGAAATCATCAACAACTACAGTAAACCTGCAGGGTACAAAATCAACCTATAAATAAGGTTTCATTTCAGTACTCTAATAATGCACTAACAGAAAGAGAACTCAAGAATACAATCCCACTTACAACTGCAACAAAAGAATAAAATATCTAGGAATAAATTTAACCAAGGAGATGAAAGATCTATACAACGAAAACTATAAGACATTGTTGAAAGAAATCAATGATGACAAAAGAATTGGAAAGATATTCCATATACATGGATTGGAAGAACAAACATACTTAAAGTGTCCATACTACCTAAAGCAATCTACAGATTCAATGCAATCCCAATCAGAATCCCCATGACATTCTTCATGGAAATAGACTAAAGAATCCTAAAATTCATATGGGGAAACAAAAGACCCCAAAGAGCTAATGCAATCCTGAGAAAAAAGAACAAAGCTGGTGGCATCACAATCCTTAACTTTAAAATATACTACAAAGCCATAGTAATCAAAACAGAATGATACTGGCACAAAAACAGACATGCAGATCAATGGAACAGAATTGAAAGCCCAGAAATAAAACCACACATCTGTGGACATAAAACTACACATCTGTGGACAGCTAATCTTCAACAAAGGAACTAAGAACATACAGTGGAGAAACAAAAGTCTCTTCACTAAATGGTATTGGGAAAATTGGACAGCCACCTGCAAAAGAATGCAAATAGACAATTATCTTTCACCTAATACAAAAATTAACTCAAAATGTATTAAAGACTTGAAACCAGAAAACTACTTGAAGAAAATTTGAAGGTAGACTATTTCCTTTCACCATACACAAAAATTAACTCAAAATGGATCAAAGACTTGAAGGTAAGACCTGAACCTGTATAACTCCTGGAAGAAAACATAGGCAGTACACTCTTTGACCTCAGTCATAGAGAGGTCTTTTCAAATTCCATGTCTACTTGGACAAGGGAAACAAAGGAAAGAATAAACAAGTGGGACTTCATCAGACTAAAGAGGTTCTGCAAGGCAAAGGAAACCAGGAAGAAAACAGACAACCCACCAACTGGGAGAAAACATTTGCAAATCATATAGCCAAGAAGGGGTTGATACCCATAATATATAAAGAACTCACACAACTGAACAACAAAAAAACAACCCAGTCAAATGGTCAGATGATATGAACAGACATTTTCTCAAGGAAGATATACAGATGGCCAAAAGGCACATGAAAAGATGTTCAACATCACTAATCATCAGGGAAATGGAAATCAAAACTAAACTAAGATATCACCTTACACCTGTTAGAATGGCTATAATCACCAAGCCAAAAAATAACAAATGTTGGAGAGGTTGTGGAGAAATGGGAACACTAATTCGCTGCTGGTGGGAATGTAAACAGATGCAGGCTCTCTGGAAAACAGTAAGGAGATTCCTCAAAAAATTAAAAATAGAAATACCTTATGATCCAGCTATTCCACTAATGGGTATTTATCCAAAGGACCTGAAATCAACAATCCGAAGAGTCTTATGCACCCCTATGTTCATTGCAGGAGTATTCACTATAATCAAGAAGTGGAAGCAACCCAAGTGTCCCTTGACTGATGAGTGAATAAAGAAGATGTGGTATATATATATACAATGGAATACTACTCAGCCATAAAAAAAGACAAAATTGTCTCATTTGCAACAGTATGGATAGATCTGGAGGGTATTATGTTAAGTAAAATAAGCCAGACACAGAAAGACAAACACCACATGATTTCACCTCTATGTAGAAGATAAACTAACACATGGACAGAGAGAGCAGTTTGGTGGTTACCAGGGGGAAGGGGATGGGGGGGTGGGCACAAAGGGTGAAAGGATGCAGTTACATGGTGACTGACAAACAATAATGTACAACTAAAATTTCACAATGTTATAAAATGCTATGACATTAATAAAAAAAAATCTCTCTTATACTGATCATCCTCCACCTAAGTACTTCTAATATGGAACTTGGCTTTATCTCAATCTCTTTCACCTCTGAAATCTAAATATCCCAATTTCCGACAGTGCCTGTGTATTTAAAGTAAGTCTCATATATACAGCCAATTTTTTTTCTGTCTGACAAATTGTCTTTTAATTGGAATGTTCAGTATATTTGCATTCAGTGAAATTATTGATATGGTTAGTCTACCTTATTACTCTGTTTTCTTTTTATAGTATTTTTCTTTGTTAATTTGATTTCCCTTTCCTGCAAAGGACAGCGCATGGCACATAGTTGACATTCAACTCTTGTTCATTACCATTTCCAAACAATCACTAATTCCTCAAATATAATTCTTTAACGTTTTAGAAGTAGGCTGCTTCTGTCAACCATATTACTACTTCCTTTGTTCAGGTGATTTCCAGTTCATGCCTGGTTACAACAATAGACGATTTCCTGCACCCACTTTTGCCTAAACTCACCATATTACAAGCAGAATGATCTTTCTAAAACGTCACTTTGAATGTGTCATCTTCCTATATAATCACTTAATGGCTAAACTTTGTCACACCAGTCTTGGGAAAATCTGAATTACTTAAGTAGAGCTCAAAAGTTCATCTTCCTTCCATTACCTCCCCAAATTCTATGCAACAAATATGCTGAACTGCATGATGCTCTTCAAACACGTAATGTTGTTTCTCTGTTTTGAGCCTGAGAATGCCCTCATTTTCCTTGTAAGCCAAAAAAAGAGACTCTTCTCCGTGTAACCTTCCCTGAATCAGCTTCCAAAAGAGAGCTAATCACTCCTTTCTTTGTTCCAAACCTTTCCTTCCACAGATATCTATTTTAAAATGCCGTGCTAAATCACAATGGCTTGTCTCTTCCTTTTCTAAACAGTGGAATTCTTCAGGGCTTGGAAATGAATTTTATATGTGTAACTCTTGAAACATAATAAGCATTGTGTAAATGCTAGTTGCTGTTATTTCCTGTCTATAACAAAGGAACAATACCTAGCAGACAGGAGGGGCTCATTAACATGTTAAACAATTATTTCTGTGCATGCAAGAATCAGTAAAGGGTGAATAAGCTAAAATATGAAAATATGCAGTAAAAAGAAAACTATACCAGATGGTAACAAATATTTCACTTCATCTTTAAAATCTCAGAGGCAATATCAATGTCAGCATGTGCTCATGAGAATCTTTCTTATTTTTCATAGTTTATGTTTAGAATGTCTTCCCTTTAATCTGTGTCTAGAGTTGGGAGGCGCCATGAAGCTCATGGTGAATTTTGGACAACAATGATAGTTATATTGACATAGCACTAAACACTTGTTGAGAATAGTTGTCAGTTAAATATAAATACTATAGGAGAGGAAAAATAATTTTCCCGCTACCTTTCTAAATTCTCAGTTGGGACTCCTATTACATGACAGATTAATAAAAGAAAAACAAACAAAAGTTTATTAACATGTATACCTCAAGTATACATAGGAGATACCCAGGGAAAAATGAGTAACTCAAAGGCTTGGTTAGAACCTGAATTTATGTGGTATTTTGGCATAGGAACAATACATTTTTAGAGAAGTTCAAGACAGAGGAAAAGGGCCTTGAGTCTCCAGGGACAGCAAATTGTGGGAAGGCAAAAATATGTGGGAAACTAATGGAAGATAAAGACTAATTAGTAAAGTCTCTTAGGTAGATTCTGCTGGTGTCCTCTCCAGGCTGATGGAGCCTAAAGTTGCCTCCAGTTTTGTCCTTTCTGATAGAGAAGAGAGGAGGGATATCTTTGAAAATTTATGTTCTGCTTTTAAGCAAATAGGAAGAAGGCAGGGAGCTTTTCTTGCATCTGCTTCTTCTCAATTGCCTTTGGCTCAAAATAATCCTTATGCCTAATTAGCATATTTTGGGGTGGCTTATTCTGCCACCCTTCAAAAGAAATACACTTGACTCAGTTGAAGGTAGTAAAGAGATGTTTTTGTTAACAGAACAGAAAAAAATAAAAATAACTTCCAATTCCTTTAGTACATCCATACATACACACACATACGTAGTTTCCTTCATGATACAGTTATTAGAGCTTTTTTTGGCTGAATAATTATTTAACTTTGCAAATCCATGAATAGATTGAATTACATTCTGTATTTTAGAACTCACTTGTTGACTGTGAGCACAATTTAGAGTTTTTAAGCTACAGTAGCAAGCCTCTCTTTGAGGGGTCAGAATTTTTTACTAAATAGAGGTATTTGTCACCTTAACTTTATCAAGGTCTGTCTTTTTCTACAGTGGCCATAGTTTGCATGTCTATGTTTATGATTTTTCAGTGTAGGTCAATAAGTATTTAAAACTCACCCTCTCTTCCTCATCTTTATCTTTAATTTATCTAACATTGACTTGACTGGTAGTTTCTTATTTCTCAGGGGAAAATATTTCTGAAATATCAGTTATTGGCAATTTTTTTCTGAAATTTCAAAACCATCATATTTTTTCTAATCCAGAATCAAAAAGGAGGACATTATAAAGGAAAACATTGATGCTGAAGTAGAAACCCCAGACTAAGGGAAAAATGAAAGGAGTTAAACTCTGAAGTCTCCCTCAGAAGGAATTTAAATCCTACCTCTGATATTTGCCACTTAATAGTTGTGTTACATAGGTAAAATTACAGTACTTCTCTGAGCCTTAGTTTCCTTATTTTGAAAGTGAGGATAATGGTTCAGATTTGTTGAGATTATATATTTCATCATGGGACAACTGAGACTATTAACCTAGAATCTCCACACGAACAGAGATCATGCCTCTTACTTACTGCTGTGAGTCCGACACCCAGGGTATAAATGGTGCTCAACAAATAGCTATTTAACATATAATAAATTTGGAGGGTTGTAGTGAAGATTGGTATATAAATTAACTGGAGCGTTTGTAGACACTCAACATTGGTACACATTCCCCTGTTATTAATTTGCATTGGCCCTTATCATGTTTTCACTTTTATCATTTTGTTACAAATATTTTATCATTTTGTTAAGGGTGGTATCTTGATGAAAGTATTAACATTTTTGGACCTTGTTTATCATTTTTATGGATAAGCATATTATATCTACTTTGTATTTGAAGTTTATTTTACAGTTGTCTATTGTCACTAGATCTTAATACAAAACTCAATAGAAAAAGTAAAATGCATTAACAGTAGGAGATTTTTATGGATTTTCTTTAAAATAATTGTGCAGTGTTTCAACATAAAGCTCCTTCTATTATCTTTCTATGTATGCAGCCCATGGGAAGCCTACAAGTCTCCAGGAAGATTATGACTCTACGTAAACGAAGAAAAGAAAATTAAAACTGTGAGAGCTTTCCCACCCCAGGAGCAGATCTGTTTAAAGAAAAAATAAATGGCTTTCCTTACTTGCATGTCACAAAGAAACAGGTTTAAATCACTAGAGCTGTGTGTGTAATGTGAGACATGTTTAGAAGTTCAGCAAAGCTTAAGAAGAAAAAAGCCTTCAATGGTAAGTAGCAGCATCTGATTGACACAGCTGTCTTTCTGAAGTGTTTAAATGCTTCATTTACCTTAAAGTGTAGCTGAGATCACTCAAAAAGTTCAAAAACCAGATGAGAGCTTGCTTTGACGTCTGTCTTTAAGAATTAGTTTTAGATTTAGTCCCTTTGTAAAACATGGTTATTTACACTTGTCCTTGATTTCTCTCTCTTCAAAGGTGTGACTTATTTAACTTTGGAATGAACTTAAATCATAATATTCCAGGATAGAAAACAATTAAAATCAGTTATTGAACCAATCTCCAACAGTTTTTTTGAATTGACTCCACAGTTATACCTGCATGAAATTCAGCACAAGTTTGCATACCTTTAGAGAGGGCAAACTCACTGTTTGTCAAGTAAACTCACTGCATCATTGGATACTCAGGTTTAAAGAAAGATCACACTTCTATTGACTTGAAATCTGGCTTCTTTTAATTTGCAATCATTACTAAATTTTCCTATATGCAGCCATTCAGAACAAATCTAATATTTTTCCATATTAGGGGCACACTCATTTCACAAAGCAAAGTAATGTGTTGATTTTTAGTCTAAACTATTTTACCAGTTTTTTCCACCTGATCTCAAATGATATATAATAGAAATATTACATTATAGGATCATCTATATTGCACAGATAACAAAAACAGTATCTATAATGAATTTCCTCAATTAATTAGTATATCTGTAAAAAGGAGTGTTTCCATTAATTAAACATTAAATAACTTGTGATGAATGGAAGCAAATGTGTATTGATCATTTTCAAGCAATATAATATCTATGTATGTCAGGCACTCTTCCAAACACTTTGCTAATATCAATTTACTTAATTTTTGTAACAACCTACAAAGTAGATAGCTTTTTTAAAATTTTTATTGAGGTCATAATAGTTTATAACATTGTGAAATTTCAGTGTACAAACTATTATTTGTCAGTCACCATATATAAGTGCCCCTTTACCCCTTATGCCCACCCCCAATCCCCTTCCCCTCTGGTAACAACTAATCTGTTCTCACTGTCCATGTATTTGTTTATCTTCCACATATGAGTGAAATCATATGGTGTTTGTCTTTCTGTCTGGCTTATTAGCTTAACATAATACCCTCAAGTTCCATCCATGTTGCTGCAAATGGGATGATTTTGTCTTTTCTTATGGCTGAGTAGTATTCCATTGTATACATATACCACATCTTCTTTTTCCATTCATCAGTTGATGGGCACTTGGGTTGCTTCCACTTCTTGGCTTTTGTGAATAATGCTGCAATGAACACAGGGGTGCATAAGTCTATCTGAATTGTTGATTTCAAGTTGTTTGGATAAATACCTAGTAGTGGAATAGATCACTTTGCATTCCTGCCAGCAGTGTATGAGGATTGCCTTTTCTCCACATCCTCAGCAACATTTGTTGTTTTTTGTCTTAGTAATTATACCCATTCTAATAGGTGTAAGGTTATATCTCATTGTAGTTTTGATTTGAATTTCCCTGATGATTAGTGATGTTGAACATCTTTTAATGTGCCTGTTGGCCATCCATATATCTTTTTCGGAAAAATGTCTATTCATATGCTCTGCCCATTTTTTTTATTGGGTTGCTTACTTTTTGATGTTGAGTTGTATGAATTTATATTTTGGAGATTAATCCCTTGTCAGATATATGGTTTGCAAGTATTTTATCCCAGCTGGTGGGCTGTCTTTTCATTTTCTTTCTGGTTTACTTTGCCTTGCAGAAGCTCTTTAGTCTGATAAAGTCCCACTTATTCATTTTTTTTCTTTCATATCCCTTGCCTGAGTAGACATGGTATTTGATAAGATCCTTCTAAGATTGATGTCAAAGAGTGTACTGCCTATATTTCCTTCTAGGAGTTTTATGGTTTCAAGTCTTTAATCCATTTTGAGTTAATTTTTGTATTAAGTGAAAGATAATTGTCTACTTGCATTCTTTTGCATATGGCTGTCCAATTTTCCCAATACGATTTAGTCAAGGGACTTTCCTTTCTACATTGCATGTTCTCCGTTCCTTTATCCAGGTAAATGTGGTTTTATTTCTGGGCTTTCAATTCTGTTCCATTGATCTGTATGTCTGTTTTTGTACCAGTACCATTCTATTTTGATTACTATAGCTTTGTAGTATATTTTGAAGTCAGAGATTGTGGTACCTCCAGCTTTGTTCTTTTTTCTGAGGATTGCTTTAGCACTTTGAGGTCTTTTGTTTCCCCATATGAATTTTAGGATTCTTTAGTCTATTTCCATGAAGAATGTCATGGGGATTCTGATTGGGATTGCATTGAATCTGTAGATTGCTTTAGGTAGTATGGACATTTTAACTATGTTTATTCTTCCAATCCATGTGCATGGAATACCTTTCCAATTCTTTTGTCATCATTGATTTCTTTCAACAATGTCTTATAGTTTTCATTGTATGCATCTTTCATCTCCTTGGTTAAGTTTATTCCTAGATATTTTATTCTTTTGTTGCAGTTGTAAGTGGGATTGTACTCGTGAGTTCTCTTTCTGTTAGTTCATTATTAGAGTACTGAAATGAAACTGATTTTTGTAGGTTGATTTTGTACCCTGCAGCTTTGCTGTGGTTGTTGATGATTTCTAATAGTTTTCCAATGTATTCTTTAGGGTTTTCTATATGTAAAATCTTGTCATCTGCGAACAGCGAGAGTTTCACTTCTTTGTTGCCAATTTGAATTCCTATTATTCCTTTTTCTTGCATAATTGCTCTGGCCAAAATCTCCAGTACTATGTTGAATAAGAGTGGCAAGAGTGGGCACACTTGTCTTGTCCCTGTTCTCAGAGGGATGGCTTTCAGTTTTTCCCCAATTGAGTGTGATGTTGGCTGTGGGTTTGTCATATATGGCCTTTATTATATCGAGGTACTTTCCTTCTATACCCATTTTGTTGACAGTTTTTACCATAAATGGATGTTGGATCTTGTCAAATGCTTTCTCTGTGTCTATTGAGATTATCATATGGTTTTTGTTCCTCATTTTGTTAATGTGGTGTATCACATTGACTGATTTGGGGATGTTGAACCATCCCTGTGTCCCTGGAATAAATCCCACTTGATCATGATATACAATCCCTTTGATGTATAGCTATATTCATTTTACCTGTATTTTGTTGAGGATTTTTGCATCTATGTTCATTAGTGATATTGACCTGTGATTTTCCTTCTTTGTATTGTCCTTGTCTGACTTTGGTACAGGGGTGATGTTGGCCCTGTCAAATGTGTTAGGAAGTGTTCTATCTTCTTCAATTTTTTCCTTTTTTTTTTTGTGAGGAAGACTGGCCCTTAGCTAACATCCGTCGCCAATCCTTTTTTTTCTGATGAAGACTGGCCCTGGGCTAACATCCATGCCCATCTTCCTCTACTTTATATGGGACGCCACCACGCATGGCTGACAAGCAGTGTGTTGGCAGGTGCCCGGGATCCGAACCCACGAACTCCGGGCTGCCAAGCGTGAACTTACCCGCTGCGCCACCGGGCCGGCCCCATCTTCTTCAATTTTTTGGAATAGTTTGAGAAGGATAGATATTAAATCTTCTTTGAATGTTTGGTAGAATTCTCCAGAGCAGCCATCTGATCCTGTGCTTTTATTTTTTGGATGTTTTTGATTACTGTTTCAATCTCTTCACTTGTGATTGGTCTACTTAGATTCTTTATTTCTTCTTGGTTCAGTTTTGGGAGGTTGTAAGAGTCTAAGGATTTATCCATATCTTCTAGATTGTCCACTTGTTGGCATATAGTTTTTCATAGTATTCTCTAATAATCCTTTGTATTTCTGTGGTATCTGTTGTAATTTCTCTTCTTTCATTTCTAATTTTGTTTATTTATTTATTTATTTTATCTCTTTATTCTGAGTGAGTCTTGCTAAGGGTTTGTTAATTTTATATATCTTCTCAAGGAACCAGCTCCTTGTTTCATTGATCCTTTCTACTGTGTTTATTTTTGGGGGGGCGGGGGGAGTTCAATTTCATTTATTTCTGCTCTAATTTTTTATTATTTCCCTCCTTCTGCTGACTTTGGGCCTTGTTCTTCTTTTTCTAGTTCTGTTTGGTGTAGTTTAAATTGCTTATTTGAGATTTTTCTTGTTTGTTGAGATGGGCCTGTATTGCTATGAGTTTCCTTCTCAGGACTGCTTTTGCTGCATCCCATATGAGTTGATATGGTGTATTTTCATTTTCATTTGTCTCCAGATATGTTTTGATTTCTCCTTTAATTTCTTCAGTGATCCATTGGTTGTTCAGTAGCAAGTTCTTTAGTCTCCACATGATTGTCACTTTCCTGGCATTTTTCTGGCAGTTGATGTCTAGTTTTACAGCATTATGGTTGGAAAAGATGCTTGATATGATTTTGATCCTCTCAAATTTACTTAGGCTTGCCTTGTTTCCCAATATATGGTCTCTCCTTGAGAATGTTCCATTGCACTTGAGAAGAATGTGTATTATGCTCATTTTGGATGAAGTGTTCTATATATATCTATTAAGTCCATCTGGTGTTGTTTTTCATCTAGTTCCATTATTTCCTTGTTGACTTTCTGTCTGATTGACCTATACTTTGATCAAAGTGGGGTGTTAAGGACCCCTACTATTATTGCATTGCTGTTAACATCTCGTTTTAGGTTAATTAATAGTTGCTTTATATACTTTGGTACTCCTGTGTTAGGTGCATATATATTTACAAGTGTTATGTCCTCTTGTTTGAATGTTATATACTGTCCCCCCAGCCTCTCATTGTCTTTTTTATCTTAAAGTCTACTTTGTCTGATACAAGTTTGAAAACACCTGCTTTCTTTTGTTTACTATTAGCTTGGAGTATTGTCTTCCATCTCTTCACTCTAAGCCACTGTTTGTCTTTAGATCTAAGATGTGTTTCCTTGAGGCAGCATATTGTTAGGTCTTGTTTTTTAACCCATCCAGCCACTCTGTGTCTTTTCATTGGTGAATTCAATTCATTTAAATTTAGAGTGATTATTGATATATGAGGGCTTAATGCTGCCATTTTATCACTTGTTTTCTGGTTGTTCTGTATTTCCTTTGTACCTTGTCCTGTGTATTTTGGACTGCCAATTCAGTTTGGTGGCTGTCTATGATGGTTTTCTCAGTTTTATCTTTGTCACTTGTATCTCTGCTCTGATGTTTTGTTTAGTGGTTACCTTGAGGTTTGTATAAAAGATCTCATAGATGAAATTGTTCATTTTCTGAGAGCCTCTTATTCCCTTAGTCTAAGCAGGTTCCATCCCTTTCTTCTTCCCCTTGTAAGTTATTGTTGTCACAACTTATTCCATTTTGTGTTGTGAGTTTGTGGTTAAAATGAAGTGATTATATTTATTTTTGATATTTTCCTTCCCTTTATCTTTAAGGTTATAATTAAATGTTTGCTAATCTGTTCTGATAGAGAGTTGCAATTTTCTGATTTTGTCTGCCTATTTATCTCCTTGCTCAGGGCTTATTAAACCCTTTCTCTTTTTTTTTTCAGGTATGAGGGCCTTCTTGATCATATCGTGTAGGGAGGGTCTTGTGACAATGAGTTCCCTAAGCTTTTATTTACCTAGGAAAGTTTTTATTTCTCCCCAGCATATCTGAAAGATATTTTCACTGAAGATAGTATTCTTGACTGAGTTTTTTCTTTCAGAATTTTGAATATATCATTCCACTCTCTCCTAGTCTGTAAGGTTTCTGCTGAGAAATCCACAGAAAGCATGATAGGCATTCCTTTGTGGGTTATTTCTTCTGCCTTGCTGCCCTTAATATTTTTCTTTGTCATTGACTTTTGCCAGTTTTACTAATATATGCCTTGGAGAATGTCTTTTTACATCAATGTAATTAGGAGTTCTATTAGCTTCTTTTACTTGTAATTCCAACTCCTTCCCCAGATTTGGGAAATTCTCAGCTGTTATTCTTTTGAACAAGCTCTCTGATCCTTTCTGTATGTCTTTTCTCTCTGGAATACCTATAATCTTTATGTTGCATTTCCTAATTGAGTTGCATATTTCTTGGAGAATTTCTTGATTTATTTTCAGTCTTGGTTTTCTCTACACCTCCCTCTGAAGCATTTCTATATCCCTATCCTCTAGATGGCTAATTCTATCCTCTGTAATATCAGTTCTGTTATTTAAGGACTCCAGATTTTTCTTTATCTCATTCATGGTATTTTTCATATCCAACATTTCTGATTGGTTTTTCTTTATAGTTTCAATCTCTTTTGTGAAGAAATCTCTCTGTTTGTTAATTTTGTTCCTGATTTCATTGAACTGTGTTTCTGAGTTCTCTTGTGACTTATTGATTTTTTTTTTTATTATTATTATAGCTATTTGAATTCTCTGTCATTTAAATTGTAGAGTTCTTTGCCTTCAGGACTGATTTCTGGCTGTTTGTCATATTCTGAGCCCACTGCAATCCCTGGCAGCTGTTCCTATCTGAACCTGGGCCACTCCTTGGGACTGCAGTGGCCTTGTGGGATCTCCCAGCAAATGTGAAAGTGATTACATGGGGGCTCAGTGCTGCTGCCACCTGCTCCCACAGTCCTTCCAAGCCACTCTCTCCCCTTTTGGGCCACAGCAGTACTACGGGTGTTCACAGCAGCAAGGAAGTTGTTTTCCCAGGTGCACAGATCCACCACCATCTCCTCCTAGGCTGCACAAGCCATTGTGCTTGGTGGGTGGGACCTCCTCCCTGGGTCTGAGCCTGAGCCACTCCCTTGGACCATGGTAGCACTGTGGGCTCTCCCACCAGATGGGAAAGTGATCACACAGGGCCTCAGGGCTGCTATCACCTGTTCCTGCAGTCATGCCAAGGGGTGCTCCCACCCTAGGGGCTGCAGCAGTGCTATGGGTGCTCCAGCTGGGAGAGCAGTTGCATGCATGTACAAGGCTGCTGACAGGCCAGAGAGTACTCACCTATCTCCCCCACCTCCCTGGGGCTAGTACAAGTACATCCACCTTCAGATGTACAGCTGTGCAGGTCTCTCTGGCATCCTGATGTGATGTGTGGGTATCCTCCACTGATTAATGAATGCCCATTTAGTCATAATTCAAAGGGAGAGAGACAAAGGGAACAGCCTACTCTGTGATGTTGCTGACATCACTCCTGGGGGAATCAATAAATGCTAGGCTGGGTACATGTTATGGTTCTTTTTCGCCATGCCTCCTTACTCTACACTACCTAGCTGCTGTTCAGTTGCCAAATTCATCCTGCTCCCTGCTGCCTTGGGCCTTTGTTCCTTGATCTGCATGCCTGGCCACTGAGTTATCTCTTTTTTCTTTTGGTGAGAAAGATTGGCCATGAGCTAATATTTGTTGCCAATCTTCCTCTTTTTGCCTGAGAAAGAGTGTCCCTGAGCTAACATCTGCTCCAGCCTTCCTCTATTTTGCATGTGGGACACCATCACAGCATGGTTTGATGAACAGTGTTGGTTTGCTCCCAGGATCTGGACCCACAAACCTGAGGCTGCCAAAACAGTGTGTGAGAACTTAACCACTATGACACTGGGCCAGTCCCAAGTAGAAACTTTTATGAAAGAAAAAACTGAACATTGAGAATAATTTGTCCAAGATCATATTGCTAGTGAATAATAGAGCTGAGATTTGCATGCAGGTAGTCTGCCTCCAAAGTACTTTTTCTTAACCAAGGAATCTTATAGGGTAGATATTATTAGTCTAATTTTACAAATGTGAAAACTGAGGTAGAGAGATTAAATACATATTTTTTTCATGATTATAGACAGGTGGAGATCTGGAATCCAAACCTTGTAAGAAAGAAAATATAGAAGAAAATTTGGAAATGTACATTAAGAATAAATGTAAAATAAAAATAAATGAAAGCTAAGTCTTTGCTAAGTTTTATCAAATTGAATGGATGAATTGTATCTGGTGATATTAACTGAAATAAAAAAGTTTTGCCAAAATGTTATTTTAAAGGGTCTGTTGATTTTTCTCTGGGACCTAGGATTTAAGAACCAAATAAACGTTATCATTCTGTTGTACATGAGGCTTAGGAATAAAGACAAGGAATTGCAAAACAGAACCAAGAACTGGAAATAAATCTTGTCTGATGATAATGTTTGAGCCCTGAATTGAGTCATTTCTGAACCCTGCACACCGCCTTATAGCTCTGGTTTGGATATTATGCAAATTGCAGCAAAAAAAGTTCTGAGTGTCTTAACCTGTGATTCTCAGAAAGCCAACTCTAAGGCAAAGGCTTATTTGCCACTATCTCACTAGGAGTGCAATCCAAGGAAGCAAGAATTAGGAAAAAAGAAAATGACAGGGAAAGTGGGAGAGGTAACCTGAGGCCACTAGAGGTGACTGATTCTAATTATTTGACATCTTCTTAGAAGTATTGATATCACATGAACTATATTTCAGAAGAGTCCATGGTGATGGAAGGTGAGGAGAAATGGGATGGTAAATATATCCATCAGGTCCTATTTTCTATTGGTCAAAGTTTTAGCTCTTGGCAAGTTAGAAAAACATGGGGTCCATGTAGAGTCCCAAGGTATCCCAAGCCTGTACGCTGACAAAGACTCTCTTCTTAACTAAACTTTAGTCAGGCTTCTCTAAGCTCTTTTTCAACTAGGCCTCATTGTTGGGTCTTGACCTAAAGATCAAGAATCCTTCTAATTTAGTTTAGGGAGAACTCTCCATTCTCAATATCTGATCACCCTCCATATCTGATCAAATTTCTTATCCCCACAAACCCCAGGTGATATCTGGTCACCCTTGCCTGCCTTCAGCAATAATCCTGTCAAGTCACTTAGTCAGAAATCCTCCCATTTTGCCCTTGATGTTTCTTCTTAGTAATTTTCCATCCACTGACCCCACCCTGCTCCTTGACTATAAATCCCCACTTGTCCATGCTCTTTTCAGAATTAAGTCCAGTTCAACACTGAGATCTCTTTTCCCGTATTGCAATAGTTCCTGAGTAAATTATGTTTTTACCACTTTAACTACTGTCAGGCTCTGGCTTTCCTTTGACAGCATCAACAGGAAAGCCTGGAATGGGAGGTAAAAGGTTTTGGTGATGTATTGTCAGGTGAACCTTCATGATGCTAATCAATGCCTTCATGTAGCTAGTTATGGCAACAGTGGCTGGAACAAGAGTTTCCAAAAGGATCTGAAGTGTTTCACAACATGTGCCTGATACATCTATGCACCCTAGTGATTTAGCTCTTATAGTTTTATTACATGGCAATGGGAAGGTCCCACTATAGAATTTCCTGGACTGCTAAAGTCACCATTCTTTCAATTTTGCTTCATAAACATCTCCTTTGTAGGCTATAAAGGAATATTACTTGACAGAGGGTTGAGTTGGAACTGATTTAAGTAAATATCTATACCGTTATTTGAATCCCTGGTCCCTTACAATATAAGGATCCTAAGGCCAAGGCACATCATTTCTCACCCTTGGCAATTTTTGTATTATAAATTCTGTTGTTCAGGAGACTATTTCCTTTAGGACCTATCTCCTACTCCTTAATTCCATTAAATATATCTGTATATAACTAGAATCTGATTTTCAGCAGGGTTTATCTTTTTCCCTCCGAGCTACTCTGGCACCCCATGAAAATCAGTGGGTTTTTTTCCTACCTCTACACACACTAGACACTTCAAAACTCAGCCAGTTTTCCATTGCATGAATGGTTTTAAATAGATAAGAATTCAAATATAAAAATAAACATTTATAGCAATGAGAGTAAATCACAACAATAAAATAACAAATACATTAAATGAGTAAAGTAATTGACAGTACACAAAATGTTTAAAAGGAATTAGAAAGTGAAATGAAAGAGAAGTATCATTTATTAATAGCAATACATAAACCAATATGCAGTTGATTCTCATTATTTGTGGTAGTTATAAAGTCACTGTGAACACTGAATTAGCAAATACTGAGCAACTGTTTCTACAGGAAATATAGGGTTAGATTCCTGCAAGTGTCTAGACACATTTTTGTCAACTGATCAACATATAAGTTTTTTTACATGCATTTCTGTTTAGAAACAGCTTATTTAATATACATTGCTGATTCATTGAGCGCACAGCCAACAGCTATACAGCTCATACCTAAATGAAGCTTATTTCACATATTCTCTCTGGAAGTTTTATCATAGACTTCTTGCCCTTCTAGACAGCACTTCAGCACTATGCTTGGGGGTCATTTTAAACAACAAAATCACCAACAAAAAGCACAGAAATGTGGAAATCATGGCACTAAATAGATCATGAAAAGGGCACTTGTTTTCATTCTCAGAGTTAAAACAAGGCAAAGCATTGAACAAGGCAAAGAACACGAGCATCCGGCAACTCAAATTTTTCCCCTCTGTGCATGTTCGTGAACAACCACAAAAGCACCATGGAGGTTGATTTTGAGGTTACAAAGAAATATTACCAAGTTGGCAAATTTGAACATAAGAAATATGTAAATAATGAGGATCTTCTGAAATTAAGTATAATATTATAATTTAAGGAATTTGAAAATAAAAAATCCAGTGAATTCAAAGAAATCAAGAAATGAGGCACCGGCTCTCTCAGTTTGGATAAAGAATATAGAAGCAGGGAGAAAAACCCTTGGCTTCATTCATTCATTTATCTTCTGCTTCTGGAGATTGGATTGCTGAGGGTAGAGGGAGGGATGGGGTATAGAGAAGGGCAGGGGCCTGACCAATACACTGCAGCAGCCCATGTAAGCAGGCTTACTCAAAGGTTTATGTAAAGACACATTGAATGTTATTCTGGAAAAAATCAGTACTTGATCTACCCTGTATTTATATATACTTTTAATGTGATTTTGTATTTTGAGATTTTTTTTTTTATTGCAGGGGAAGATTTGCCCTATGCTAATATCTGTGCCAATCTTCCTCCTTTTTCTTCCCCACCAAAGCCCCAGTAGATGGTCGTGTATAGTTGTAAGTTCTCCTAGATCTTTTACGTGAGCTGCCACCACAGCATGGCTACTGATAGATGAGTGGTGTGGTTCCATGCCCGGGAACCAGGCCTGGGCTGCCAAAGTGGAGCACGCTGAACTTGAACTGCTAGGCTGTAACCACCAAAGTTGGATCTGTATTCTGAAATTTTTAACACCACTTGAGTTAGGATTTCCATAAGTATTATATTCATCTTCAATTTACCTGTTTCAGTTAATGGAAACTTATTCCCTTGGGTGGAGTTTTTTCTTCTTTTTGAGATACATACCTTCTAAAATTGGTAAAAGATAAATATTTGATTAGAGTCTAAAAATATTTGAATACACTTGATGTGCAAATTATCAAGAGAACTATGCTGAAGTTAAAAAGAGGTGTGCAGCATGTAATACATTCTCCACTTTAATTATCTCTTTTCTGAGCAGTACTTTCACATTCAGGAATTTGAAGTAATCACTTTGTTTCTAAAGCATTCTTATTAATAGAATAAAGAACTATTGTTATTTTTTAGGACACGGTAATATCCTAATTTGCCTAGTTTTTACTGTTTTTCTTAATGAATAATACTTTCAAATGATTTTAAAGGGTATTCTTGACCTTTTTGCTCTAACCTAAACATAGCTATTAATATAAACTTTAGTGGGTAATTTAAATTTTTTTCTTGGTTTACAGTAGCCACAAAGAATACATTTACAAACATGTGAAGCGTTTGATACAGGGCTTGACACATTGTAGTGATCAATATGTGGGTGTGAGTAAGAAGCCAGGTTTAATACTAAGGTAAATTAATTTTTATTTTCAATGGAAAAATCCAATGATCTTTGGAAAGCTCTTATTTTATGTACATCAAATTGATTAGGATAAAGGGGTGAAGTTAATTCTCCAGGTAAAAGATTTCAATGGTTTATTCTGTTCAATATAATAATATTCTGTTCATATAATGAGAATAAAAATTAATCCAGAGAAAGTTTTCAACAAACCAGAATTTTGAACACATTTGAATAAAAAGAACTTGCTAAGAAATGCAGTTACAACAATATAAGGGGTTACAATGGTGTTGATTCAGGGATAAGTCTAAAGATAGAGAAAATCAAGGAATGAAAAGAAGCAATAAAATTGAACATGCTGAAAACACTTTCGAGATAGCATTTTTTCTTTTTTTTGTTTGTTTGTTTTTGTGGGGAAGACCAGCCCTGAGCTAACATCTGTTGCCAATCCTCCCCTTTTTGCTGAGGAAGACTGGCCCTGGGCTAACATCCATGCCCATCTTCCTCCACTTTACATGGGACGCCGCCACGGCATGGCTGACAAGCGGTGCGTCGGCGGGCGCCCGGGATCCCAACTCGCGAACCCTGGGCTGCCAAGCGCGGACTAAACCGCTGCGCCACCGGGCGGCCCCTCGAGATAGCATTTTTTCAACCAAAGTAGCCAAACTGATCTGTATTTTAATAGGAAATGAGTTTGCCAGTCCCTTGTGTATTTTCCCAGTTTCTTCCACCAGATTTAGACCAGAACTTCTCATGCACATAACACTGGCATCACACAGGTACTGCTGTCATCTTTCAGACTTCAAATTAAAACTATTTTGTTTTTGTTTTAAAATATAATAATATTTTGATAACTTAAGTTGCTTCGAAACAAAATGCCATAAGATTAGAGCTGAAAATAACTCTTCATCCTTATCTGCTGTGATTGGTACACTTTAATGGAATGCACTTGAAATTTAGGTAGTTTGCACAGGTTTTAAAAGGCTCTGATCCTAAAGCTTCTATTTCTAAGGCAATGTGTTTAAAAAATGAATAGGAGTGCTCAATAATGTAGAGTTTTGTTTGGGATCACTCAAATGGTAAGAAGAGGTTTTTGTGTGTTCTTCTAAAAATCTGTACAACATATATTTTAAGGAAAAGAATTTTGAAGTTACATTGATTCAGATTCATTATGATACACGTATAAACAAATTCATCCTGAGAATCATGATCTTCACAGGCATGCAACATCCTCAACTATTGCAGATGTATTTTAATGTCCCCTGCTCTCTGAAGATAGAGAGGTGCACTTACGTATTTTAGAAAGCTTTTTAGTGAGGGGAAATCAGAGTGATGCCTGCATAATAATCAGTTAACGAGAAAACATCAAGAAAGTAGAGTCCAAATTCCTGAGTAGTCCCAATGTTTACTTATACTTAGATCGAAAGAAGAGTTAAATTCTTACTTCCATTTATCTGAAATTCTATATTTTTTGTTAAAATGTGTCATCATATTGTAATAATAATAGACATCATTGTAGGTATTCATCTTTTTCTGAAAACTTGAGACCCATATTTTTCAGGATGATGCAGAAATGTTCATGGATCCCTAGCCCCAACCCGAATAAGCCACTTCTTTTCCTGATTACTGGCATCTCCTGACTTCTCAGTCCTTCTCCATCCTTCATTAAAGACTCCTACACCTTGATCACTGAAAGCATCCCTCCACTGCCCCACTATTAAGATCAATATCCATAGTGATTTGAACATTGAAGGCCATTGAAGATCCATTCAACAAAACTCAGTTTCTTGAGCTCCTCAGCTAACCACCTACCTATCCTCACTGTTATCCCCCATAACTATATCAGTCTCATTTTGAAATGTTCTAATTTTGGGCCATCATCTCCATCCTTCATCTTACTTCACTATTATTCCACTCTGACAACTGTAAACACAGTGATTTTTACAGTAAACATTACCATCTCATGTCATCAATTTCCTCTGAACCCATCCCAGCTTCCATGGTCCTGTACTATGTTCACTCCTTTGCAAGCACCTATAACTCTTTCCTCATCTCTCCTTTTTCTTTTTTTTTTGTGAGAAAAACCAGACGTGAGCTAATATCCATTGCCAATCCTCCTCTTTTTGCTGAAGAAGACTGGCCCTGGGTTAACATCCGTGCCCATCTTCCTCTATATTATATCGGGCGCTGCCACAGCATGGCTGACAAGCAGTGCATTGGCGGGTGCCCAGGATCCGAACCACAGAACTGGGGGCTGCCAAAGTGCAAATTAAACTGCTGTGCCACCTGGCTGGCGCCCTCATCTCTCCTTTTTCTTTCTCGTCTAACAGAATTCCAACCCTAGTTAAATCTAGGATCTCATTTCTATGTGGCCAAAAGTTACTGTAGAAAAACATGCAGAAGTTATGGAAATCACTTGCATTTGTGACCACAAATATCAAATGATCTACACTACCACAAAATATTACTGCTCTTTCCTTAAAAAATTATTTTCCCATAATCTGTGACTACTATTTACACAATCTCTTATTCTTAACTCTTCATCACTTCCTGCTCTCCTAAATCTCAGGTAATGATCTCTTCTATATTTCATAGAAAAATATATCAGGTGAGATAACCTCTTCTCATCATCAATTTCAACAAGCCATTGATACCTATATCACACATTCTGTCTATCTTCTCTCTTACTATAATGCAAGAGGTGTTTCTGCCTTCCAGTTTTTGTTCCAGATCTCATAGTTTCTTGTAAAAGCCAACAGTCGATTCTCTGACTCATCTTACTCAAACCCTCTTCAACAATTGACACAGATTACAATTCTCTCATTTAAATACTTTCTCCCCTTGAATTCTAAGATATCACTTTCTCATGGGTTTCCTTCTTTTTTTCCCATGGGGTTCCTTCTTACACATGGCTTTCCCTGTTGGCTTTTGTCCTTAATAGACCTCTAAATATTATAGTAACCAGGGCACTACATTTATTGCTCTACCTTTTTTTATCTGCATTCTATTTTTTGCATTTTAAATTATTTCATTCAGTTCAAAATTATTTTCTCCAGTTCAACAATTTTAAATATGATTCTAAAATTATATCTCCATTCTAGCCCCTTTCCTGAGCCTTGAGCTCCTGAAACATAAATATTACAATTATATATATTATAATTATGCATATATATACACATACATACATATATTGTATATACATATATAATTATATATAAATATATGTAAAATAAATATTTATTATATATAAAATATATAAATACAGTATACAATTATTATACAAATACAAATACCTCCAAAATCTCAGCTACTAATTTTTATGGTTCAAGTCACCATCCTGTCTAACATCTGACATAAAAATAGCCTATCACTCTATCTCCCTGCTACCATTGTTGTCTCTTCAAATGTGAGTGAGCATGATTATTCTAAAATATAAGTCAGAGTTTGACACAGCTCTACTGAACACCCTCACAAGTCTTCCCATTAGTCTTAAAATAAAATTCAACTCCCTAACAATGGCCAGAACTTTGTCTGGCCTCTGACTGGCTTCTCTAATTTCATCTTCCTCCTCTCTTCCTATCAGTCATTATCCTTCAGCAACTTTAGCGGTTTTTTTTCTTCAACTTAGTCATGAAAATCATGTTGTCACCTCAGGGTCTAGGAATTTGCTTCTCTTGCTTCTCAAGCTGTTTCCACAAGGCTGCCTCCATTTCCTGGTCCAGGTCTCAATTCCAACGATACTTCCTCATAGATCCTTTCCCTGGTCGCCGATTCTGAGTGTCACTGTGAGCATCTTATTTCTTCTTCTTCATAGCACTCATTAATACCTGCCTTTATCTTATACTTGTATTTGTTTGTGTGTCTACTAGCTGTCTCTCACTCTAATCTGTAAACTTCTTGCAGTAAATTCTTCCTTCTTTTTAGTGTATTCTAGCAACTAGAACAAAGTCTAGCACATAAAAGGCAGTCTAGATTAAGTTTTGATAAATTTCTGATTATGTAAGGAAGCGATTCAGTATCTGCTTGCCAGAGAAGGAGAGAGGAGAGTGTATATTGGTATTAAAGATCAGGTCAGGTGCTTTACTACTAGCTCTTTTCTCTCCCAAAGATGAAGGAGTTGAATAAGTCGAGAAAATCTGTGTCCTATCAAGGAGATGTCATGTCTGATCACTTTCCCGTGGTTATTCTAAAGCCCAGCCCATTATTAAATGGTGATTTGGGAGTCCCCCTCTAGGAATTTCTAGAAAAAGTTTACTTACAAAGAGATATATGTTCAACTTTAAAATTCAGCAGATATTTATAGAGTGCTTAGTATGTACCAGGAGCTGTGTCAAGTGCAATGGTCAAGAAATACTGGTTTCGGGGCCGCCCAGTGGCACAGCAGTTTAGTCCGCGCTTGGCAGCCCGGGGTTCGCAGGTTCGGATCCCGGGCACCCGCCGATGCACTGCTCGTCAGCCATGCTGTGGCGGCGTCCCATATAAAGTAGAGGAAGATGGGCACAGATGTTAGCCCAGGGCCAGTCTTCCTCAGCAAAAAGAGGAGGATTGGCGATGGATGTTAGCTCAGGGCTGGTCTTCCTCACAAAAAAAAAACAAAAAGAAATACTGGTTTCCTGTCTTCACAGAGCTTGATGTTAGTGAGATCAGTACAATTTTAAAAGTTTGATATCATGGAATCCAAGAGAATAAAGTATTTGAAGAATGAGAAAAATGGGAAAATACATGTTCAGTGCAGGTCAAGTAAAGTAAGTACTGAAGAGTGCACACTGAAATCGATGGCCAGGAAATTATTAGTCACCTTAATAGGAGCAGATTTGGCAGAGATGTAGGGATAGGAGTGTGCAATTCTTATTATACTAGGGACAGAACAAGTAAAGCTTTGAAAAAATGGTAGATATGGGCATAGATGTAAAGTCAAAAACATTTTTGTTTTATTTCCAAAAAAAGAGAAACTTTAAAAATGAAAATACTGCTGGAATGATCCAGTAAAGAGAGAAGTGTTGAAGACAAAAATAGAGAAATGAGGAATGTTTTAAATATCAGTAAGAACGCAGGAAGATATGGCAATTAAACAAACATTGAAAGAAGCTTGAGGCACTAGGATATGCTGGCTGTGAATGCAATTAAGTTTGTAGGTTTGGGACAAGAAGAGAAGGAAATTTAGAAGTGATGGGTTTTTTGTTTTCCCAAGAAAGTATTAAAAAAAAATCTACCGAAAGTGATGGCAATACGGAGGGAATTGAGATTTGGAAAGGATGGAGATTTAAAAAAACCACTAGAAACAGAAGGAGAAAGCTTGAGACAGAAAAAAATTGCTGAATGATATGGAGCAGTGATGTCAAATAGAACTTTGTGCAGTGATGGAAAGGTTCTATATCTGTGCTGTCAAATACCACAGCCAGGGCTGGACTGGTTGCGCAGCAGTTAAGTTCGAGCATTCAGCTTCAGCAGCCCAGGGTTCGCTGGTTTGGATCTTGGGCAAGGATCTACTCACTGCTCATCAAGCCATGCTGAGGTGGTGGCCCACACAGAAGAACTAGAAGGACCTACAAGTAGGATATACAACTATGTACTGGGGGCTTTGGGGAGAAAAGAGAAAAAAAAAGAGGATGATTGGCAACAGATGTTAGCTCAGGGTCGATCTTCCTCAAAAAAAAAAACAAACAAAAAAACAATCCATAGCCACTAAAACATGAAGCTATTGAGCACTTGAAATGTGGCCAGTGCAACCGAGAAACTAACTTTTTAATTATATTTCAGTTTAATTAAGTTAAATTTCAATAGCCACATGTGGCTAGTGGTTATCATACTGGCTGGGCAGGTATGGAGAGTCTAGTTGGAGACTGTAACCATCAATCATATAGGTGGGGAAGTTTTCTCTGACAACTTTAATTTGGGGTAATGCAGGAAATGGTATTTAGATTGAATTATATTTGGTTAGATCAAGGACAGATTCTTGGATCAAGGGGTTCGAAATCAAGGACAACAAGTAAGAGAATTTAGGATATTCATAAGAGAATAGTAGATATGGAAATGTCATGTGATCTACAGTAAGTAAGGAAGTGAATATATATAGCAATAAAGGAGAAGGGTCAAAGGATTGGAGATGTAGTAGTAGGAACATAGTGAGGCATCTAGAAGAAAAGTGGTTCATGGTTAAAAAGTAGAATAATTGATTCCTTTCAAAGTAGAAATGTCACAGGTCTGGTGCGGCATAAGTAACTGCTTTCAGTTGTTTTTCATTCATTCATAGGTTTATTTATCAATCAAACATTTATTGAGTACCTTCAACATGTCCAGTGTTGCAGATTCAAAGATGAATTGACTTGCACTGCCCTTACCATCAAGATGCTTACATTCTAGTGTGAAATACAGAGGGACAGTGTTTCAGTGGGAAATGTGTTCGTTGCTTTTAGCCTTCCTTTAAATATGTATGTTTTAAAAGTGTGCTATCTGTCTAACCATTATACAACTTTAAGTCAATACCATGAAACCATGATGATCTTTATTTAACCTTTAATTGATCACAGATCTCCTAATCAGGAGCCATGCTATAATTAATTCAGTCCATTAGCAACGAAACTTTTCAAGGTTATGTAGCAGTTTGAAACATCAAAACCCTCACTGTACATCTTTTAACTTTCTTACTCCCCACGGCTTGATTCCTATTCCTACCTAAGTGTAGCTCTCCAAGCCCTAAAGAAATCTAAGGAATATTCATTATTTTCTTATCAGAGACAGTTGTTGCTCTTCCTCAATCATTGAACAATTAACATCCTCATTATCTTGCCCTCATACGCCACTTTCTTCTGGTAATGCTTCTGATGCCAATGCCCTGTCTATTGCTCTTACCTCATCACTTTTGGGTGAGATTTGTAACGTATCTTAACAATTTATTTATCAAAAGTTTGCTTCAAGTATTTCTAGATTTAACAGAGCTCATATTTTATAAAAATGTATAACTAAATGTATGAATCTTGGTTCTAATTAAACCAACGACTACAAGCAGACTTTAAGTGCTTCTGGAATTAAAGCTTGATGAGAGTCTTTTTGTCAACATGATGCACTTGGTCTGGTAACGCATATTGTGAACACAGAACTATGCAAACTGTATCATATTCTGATAGGACTATAAAATTATCGACTAGCACTGTTTTGTTCTTGCTTCATTACATAAAGCTTGGCATATCCAATAGCCTACATAACAATGGACTCTTTCATGATGTTGATGAATTTGGATTACATTTGACTCTTGAATTTCTACATTTTTTTTTCATATTTAGAGCTTTACCTCTGAAAATTTAGAAAATATCACAAAAGTGGCAGTGGGAAATGAGGAAGAGTGAACAAGAAGATTCTATGTTACATAGATCTGCTTTTATCAAAAAAGATAGTACTAATAATTGACATTCAATAGCAACAATTCTAGGTAATAATTTTAATACATATGGTTATCCTCATTTTACAGAGGAAGAACTGAAGCTTAGAGACCCTATGTAAAATGTTCAAAATAATGAAATTAGCTAGTGGTGAACCATGATTCCAGCAAACATCTGTCTAATTCCAATTTTAGGCTCTTGATACCTACATTGTTTTGCATCTACTTAGAGGAAGTTGTTTTCAGAGGGGAAAATAGGAGGCTTTTTAAGTAAAAAAAATATACATTTTAAGTCCTAGCATTATACCTTTACTGATTCTTCTCAGATACCCTCACTCTTGCAGGCTTGGCTGTGAAAAACCTGAATTGCAGTAGCAGAAAAATGGGTAAAAGAGACTAGGCCAAGGGTGGATGGGCTTGGAAGATTTAATCTGATTGTGAATACAGCTTACTCAAAAGTAAAGGGAGCAGAGCAAACTAGTGTGGGCTCTGAATTGACTTTCATATCTACATGGTCCAATCTGGAAGTGTGGGTCATGGCTATAGGTCTTTGTAGGCAGGAATATCTTTCCATTTATTGAAATATTTTTATAGAGAGTTCATTAATGCTTTGTAATTTTCTTTATGTAAAACCCGTTCATTACTTATTAGATGGATTTATAGCTATTTAATGATTTTTTCTATTATGCATGGAATTATGATTTTAATTACTCTATTATTGCTCATATATAATAAAGCTTTTTTGGTGTTATTTTGGTATACATTTGTGTTTATCTTATTGCTAGCCACTTTAGTAAACTCTTAATAATTCTAAGTATTTTTTCCATCCATTTCCACTGGGTTTTTATGGATCAAGTAATGCCGCATGAAAATAATGATGATTATGCCTCTTACTAATTTTGCCTAAAATACAATGACAAGGTCTATTTTTGCTGCTAAAGTTTTATTCAAACTGTAACTCATTTAGGCATATACATGTCTTATGTTTACTTTGTCTTCTCTGTGTATATCTCATCTAATCATTTCTTTAATATTTCCTTTACCACTATTTTCGTAGAAAATTTCATAATTTTGTCCCACACATATGATGTTCTATTTTCTTCAGTGTTAAGTATTTTCTACAATTTCCAATATATATTTTATGCACTTAGTGCATTTTGAGTTTTCTTAAATACTTTTCTAAATCCAAGCAACTTTTTCCACTTTATAATTGATTTTCAATCCATTCTCTCTTTAGTGCTTCCTATATCTTTTTATCCATCTTAGTGAAATCATCATACAACTTTCTACAATTTTCTTCTTATGTTTTTAGTGAAATACATCAAAAGGGTTTCTTTATCCATATCCTCATGCATATGTTACTATATCTTCATGCTTTGGATACCGTTTATGACATAGACCCCATGGTGGTTTATTTTCTAAACATTTTATCTAGTACAGGAGTTTGCCAATATTTATAAAGCAATGAAGGGGAAGGTGCAGGTAAATTATCTCTTGCTTAACAAAATTGATGACATCTTTGCCTTGGGTAGTGATCATAGCTATTTTGACTACCACTATACGCCTGATGCCCAGCAAAAGTGCTCAATGTATTCTTGAATGGATTAATAATAAAATCTCATTTTTAGATAGTTAACTGAAGAATCAATTGATATGTATAGCTCCTGTCCAATTAACAGTATCTGTCAGGCATTCATCCCTACTGATCTGAGGTAGACTTTCCCCCTGTTCTCACTGCGTAATTCTACAACCATGTGAAGTTAATAAACAAAAACAACCACCCTCTCAGCAAACACACACACACACACACACACACAAAACCAACAGTCCCTACCATGTAGACCTATTAAGGCTTTCACTGAATCCTATAGGGTTTTATTTGGGAGGATTTCATTTCCCTGTATGCATTGTGCCATAAGCAGGTCCACCACTTTGACTTTTGTGGGAATTGTAGCCTGAAAATTTGGAGACTAAGAGCAGGACCTAAATTCTCAAAACCTTGTATAACGATGGTAAGCTTTCCTGGTTAGCTCGAGGTGGCAGGAATCAAATAAGAAAATATGTTGAAGCATGCCACCTCTGTCTCCCAGTGAAGCTCTTTTGTTAATGGAAAGTCTTCCTGGATTTGAAGAATTTGACTGACAAAACACGTTAATTTTTGGTGCTGTCATGAGTTTCTATCTGTTTAACATTTCACTTTTTTATCTTCCCTGTTTTGCCAGAACTTCGGAGACTGCTCGCCAGACATTTTATTTTGGAAGACATATATGTTTTGTTTGGGATTATATGACTACTTTTAGATGCCTTCTTCTCGGATTAAAGCTGGCTTTAATATACTGTTACATATATCTAATATTTTCTCAAAAACTTTGTAAGGACATGGGGAAGAAATTGTCGATTGTCCCTCAATATCAGTTTGCTTCTTCTATTCAGCCATATAAATATCCACCTTGGAAAATGGCTGCTTAGCAACAAACTTGTATTTCTCAGCCTCCCTTATTGTTAGCATGGCCAAAAGATTAAGTCTGGTCAGCAGGAGGTAGGCGGGAATTACCATGTAGCAGATTCCAGGAAATTTTCTTAAGAGACAGCTGGCATAAGTTTTACCTTTTTATTCTTCAATTCTTTCTCCATCCTGCTGCTTAGAACACAGAAACCTGGAATGTAAATGTTGCCTTCCTGACCCAAGTTATTGAAGCATCATAGAGCAACAAGATTGAAGATGTCTAGTTTCTTGAGTCCTTGCAGTATGAAGAGGACTCATTCTCTGGAATTATAATCTAATATTTTATAAATTATTTTCTGTTTCATTTACAAATATATTGGCATCAATTTCTTGTGTGGAAGATGATAAGTAATAAAAATAAATAAAATGCCCACCCGTTAATAGATGTAAAAAAAGTCATCATTACAAATAAAAATAAAGGCTGTCTTGGAATCTTATGCAATAGAATTTATAAATTGAAGGCATAGTTCAGAATGCAATTTGAGAATAGTGTGGTTGGTATATCACTTGACTGCTCCTTGAATAGAAGTTATTAATTTGAACCTCATTTAGTCAGAATTTGTGATAATTTGAAAGGAACTCATCATTACCTAGGGAAAATGATTATACTTTAAAATTGACAATATAAACATAGCTAACAGGTTTTGATGCACTATTTTATATGTAAACAAAGATATTCTAATTTCTAATTTTCCTCATCTGCTAAAAGCAGGTCCCCAAACACCTAATTTAGGCAGTGCTTGTTTATGCCTGAGTTCCTGTGTGGCCAGGATAGGAAGAAAACTATTTCTTATGAACTATTCCCTGATGAAAATATTTTAGTACTTTATAAAAGTTTTATTTTAAACCAGACACCTGAACAGAAAAAAATTATCAGAAATTTTGGCTACTTTTCAAGAAAAGGCTCTCACAATATATCAAGTCAAATAAAGTGTAACCTACAGACTTCTAGCTCCATCCGGAAGGTATTTGACAAGAGTTGGAAGTGCTGGCCAGAGGGATGCTGCTAAGATTGTGCTGCAGCTTTGGTTTTTAGCTCTTGAGGTGGTAACTGATAGAGAAACTTAAAGTAATCTTACTTGTTTCTATCAAAATTATAAATACATTTGCTCATGGACCCAATAGCTCCATTACTAAGAGTATATCTGCAGATATTATTGCAGATGATTAAAATGCATTTGAGAGTTTATTAATGGACCCTTAACATAATTCCAAAGGATTGGTAGCAACCCCAGTGTTCATTAATATGGGCTTGATTAAGTCTTCTGTGATATCTACAACAGAATGCTCTGCAATTGTTGAAAACAGGAAAGAAAGAAAAATAAGGAAATTCTCCATGTGCTAATATGAACAGATCTCCAAGATATTAAGTTGGCCATATGAAATTGGTGAGTCAAATATAACAGTACTTGGGCAATTTTAGGTGGTTCACATTACTAAAACTAAAACAAGCACACAAAGAACAAGAAGATTCAGACAATGCATATGTAATGCTAACTTTTGTGAAAGAAATGGGAAAAATTTGTGATTTTATAAGGTCATATTTCCTTGGAAACAAATATTAATAAAATTAGTTACTTATAGTTAGTGGAGTGGGAGGGGACGGGGTGACAATGAGGATTTTCACTGTAAAGATTTTTATGTTATTTCATTTTTTAACCAAGTGAATGCACTTTACTTATTTAAAAAGCACTTTATTTTTGCCTACATTAGGCATGATGAATTTTAACTGAACCCTCTACATTCTTTTTTGGAAGAATTTGTGCTATAATTCCTAAATATATAAGAAAAAACAATAACTGAGATATTAATTTCTTCCAGGATGTCCCTTGTCTAACCAAATATTCATTAGCATAGTTTTTAAAATTATAGAGTGACAGGGCTTTTAAATACCTTACCGAAAAATGGCATTCTCTTAAAATCATCTTGTGGTTCAGAAGTATGCATACATAAGACTTAAATTTCAATGTTCATGCCTGAGAAATTAAAACATTTTCCTACAGCATTCATGTTATTTTTCACAGCCTCATGAGTCTCTTCAGCAAAATGTTTAATGCTGTCTTTTTCTTTACTACATGTGTAGATATTACAAGGGGGTAAATGGTTATTAAGAGTAAAATCTACCACATTTAATGAGCACCTGCTAAGACTGTAGGTCAGTGTTTTTGATGAAACCTTTACTAACCACTTATTATAATTAGCATCAGCAAGACTTTTAACCTGCTGTTCCCATAAGAAGGAAAACGTTTTCTTAACTCACTTTGTAAGTGTTTATAATGCCTGCTGATTTTCAGCTGTGAAGGCATCATTTATTATATTCATAGGTTTTTATGGAGAAAAAGGCTGGATGAGTTTTTCTACTAACACTCTTTCCCATTTGATTATATCATTCTACATCTAGTTGTATGGAAAATTTGGATTCATTCAGCTGACAATGCCTCCTTTTAGGTCCTATACACATGTTTTGTGAGCCATCTAGGTGCCTAAATTTTTATATCTAGAAACAAAATAAGTGGGAGGAATGGGAAAAAGTGTGAAAGCTGTGAAAAGTGAAGCCTGCTCCTTAGTATTAAATAAATAAACGGCAGTATTTTATACTTATATAACACTTGGCACTCTAGCTTCTTAACTCATACTAAATGCATTTAATGACCTTTAGAGATCTATAAGGTCTCTATGGAGTACCTACTACTATCAGCCTCATTATAAATAAAGAGAAACCTAAGAGGTTAAACAATGTGTTCCAGATCACACAGTATTACATAGTAGAACCAGGAATGAACCCAGGCAGTTTGGGTCCAGAATCTATGCTCTTAATCATTATGCTATAAAGAATTACTAAATAATTCATAGAGTATGCACTACTCTAATTGAATATGAATGAATGATTAAATGAATGAATGAATGAATAACAGTTTAAGGCAGTGGAATGAACACCAAACAGATTCAGTTCTAAGTCTAGTTCAGTTTATTTTCTGAGCCTTAGTTGCCTCCCCTTCACAATTAGACCATTCGACTATTAGATGCTCCCTTCTATGTACAACTGCCAAGGTTCTATGAGTCCATAGGTGAATACAAAATAAATTTTTTCTCAAACTCAAACTTGTTCCCTACCACCAGTCTCACTAGAGAGATTACAAAATGGGTAAAAAGAATCTGTTTCTTTATTAAAATAAGTTTAGTAGACTACCCACCATGCTTCAGGGGCTGTGCAATGCTGGAGGAACAGTAAACAAGGCATAGCCTCTGCTTTCTAGGAAATGTGTGCCATCATGGATTTATGAACCACCAGGATAGGGCTCTCCATTCTCAGGGTGTCCTGGGAACATGTAGAGGTATCTAAACAGCTCAAGGAGTGGGTAGGAGCAGAGGAATTTCCCTAACAAGAGTTCTTGGCTGAGTTCTGAAATATAAGTAGAGTAAGTCCTTGAAGAAGAGAGAAAGCACAATGCAGAGAGTTAGAGTAGAAAGCACAAGATCGAGGGGCAAAGGAAAGTGGGTGCATTCAGGGAAGTGCTTTAGTTCAAAAGTAGTGTTCACCTTTAGATGGGGGTGGTGGGAGAAATTAGATTGGGAAGACCTATTGGACTATGCTTAATAATTTTAATTTTAACCTGCATGCAATGCTGAACTACTGAAGAATTTTAATCTGGAGAATGGCACTCATCCATTCTCTCATTCAACAAATAATTATTGAGTGCCTACCATGTGCCAGGCACTGTTCTTGACTCTTGGGATAATTAGATTTGCAGTTTATAAAAGATTATTCTGGCTTCAAGGCAGAAAATTGATTGCAGAGATTAAAAAATAGGAGACTGGGATATCAGGAAGCTGGTACTCTAACAAAGGAAGGAAAGTGTTGTGATCTAAAGGAGGAGAAAATGGCATGGAGAATGGCATACGGATTTGAAGAACATTGCAGAATAGAATCAACAGAACTTAGTGATTGATTTGATGTGGTGTCAGACACGGTGAGGAAATGCCAGGATAACTTAGAAACTCTTCTCTTGACCCCCTCCTCAAACAATATTTACTACCTAGCCTAACTCTATTACAGCAACATGAAGGTGTGAGCAGTTACAAGGATAGGCATAACTCTAAACAAGATAATATGGAGAAACCAGAGAGTTTCCTGGGAATGATGACAAGTTCAAACCTGAACACACGTTGTAGATGCCTGTGGTATGTCAAAAAAAGATGTATCCAGGAGGTAATAGCTCTGAGGCTCAGGAAACCAAAATGGACTCTGTAACAAAACATTAGTTCAGATTCACCCTTCAGACTTTAGCAAAATGGTTCGTCATTGACTTAGAGTTCCCTGCTCCTCCAAATCTGTTATTCCATATTATATCATCTAATAATGAGAGTATTTTGTGTGATAAAACTGCCCCCATTTGAATTTTACAATTTGATGTTTGAAACCATATTTATGTATATATGAAACTACATGTGTACATATGCAGCCAGCCCTGGTGGTTAAGATTCATTGCTTTCACTGCCACAGCCCTGGTTTGCTTCCCGGTCAAGGAACCATACCACCCATCCACCAGTTGTCATACTCTGGTGGCTGCATGTTGCTATGATGCTGAAAGCTATGCCACGGGGATTTCAAATACCAGCAGGGTATCCCATGGTGGACAGGTTTCAGTAGAGCTTCCAGGCTAAGATTGACTAGGAAGAAGGACCTGGGCACCAACTTCTGTGGCTGTGAAAACCCTGTGAATAGCAGCAGAACATTGTCTGATATAGCCACGGAAGGTGAGAGGATGGAACAAAAAGACCAGGCAGGGTTCAGCACTGCTGTACACAGGGTCGCTAGGAGTCAGAATCAACTCAAAAGCACTAACAACAAAATGTATACATATATATGCATATATGTATTTGTGTACACATGTATATATGCATACACATTTATGAATGTGTATATATAGTTTCATACTTTCATAAATAAACACATGTATGGTTTCATCAAACATCAGAGAATAAACTTCAAGAAACCCCTATGCATACATATACATATATGTATGCATGTACATATATTCACCATCACCACAATCAAGGCAATGAACATATCTATTGCTCCCAAAAGTTTCTTCCTGCCACTCTGTAATCCCGTCTCTGGTCCCTCCCACCCACAGGCAACAACAGAACTGCTTCCTGTTAGTATAGATTCGTTTCATATACATAGAATTACACATTGTGCACTCTCTTTTGTCTGGGGCTTCTTTCAATGGCATAATCATTTTGAGATTCATTCACTTTCTTGCAGTATCAATAGATTATTTTATTGCTGAGTAGTATTCCATTGTATTGATATATCACAGTTTGTTTATTCTATCACTAGTTGATGAACAGTGGTTCTTTCCAGTTTTGGACTATTGCAAATAAAGCTGCTCTGAACTTTCATGTAGAAGTATTTGTATGGACATATGCTTTCTATTCTCTTGGTAAACACCTGAAACCAGTATGTCTGAATCACACAGTGGGTGCATTTTAGCTTTTTAAGAAAATGTCAAATTTTTCAAAGTGATCATAACATTTTGTATTTCCAACAGCAATGTATCAGATTTCCAGTTCCTGTACCTCCTTGTCAACACTTAGAATAGTGAGTTGTTTCAGTAAAATGTTTAACTCTTTTGCTCAGTTTTTAATTGCATTGTTTTCTTATTAGTGAGTTTCACAAATATATATATATATTTAACATTGTACTGGAGGTTCTGGTCAGTGTCATCAGGCAAAAATGAAAGAAATAAAAGGCAGCATCCAGATTAGAAAGGGAGAAATGAAACTGTCTTCATTTGAAGAGGACGTGATCATCTATGTATAAAATCTGATACAATCTACAAAAAAAGTTCATAGAGCTAATAAACGAGTTTAACAGCATAGCAGATCAATATAAAAATGAAGTGCATATTTGTGTACCAGTAACAATCAGGAATTTAAAGTAAAAACACAATATCATTTACACTGACATCAAAATATACGGAATATTTACATATAAATCTGCCAAATAAGTGCAAGACATATACACTAAAAACTGCCCCTCATTGCTGGGAGAAATTAAAGTCTTAAATAAGTGGAGAAATATCCTTGTTTATGAGTCAGAAGACTCAATATTTTATGATATAAATTCTCCCCAAATTAATGCATAGGTTCAACACAATAGCAATCAAAATTCCTACAGGCTTTTTTTTTTTGGTAGAGATCAACAAATTGATTCTATAATTCTAAATGCTCAGGGTGTGGAACAGCTAAAACAAAAATGTCTTTTTCTTGAAAAAGCAGAACAAAGTGGGAGGGCTAACACTACCTGATTCCTGATTCCATGAATAGTGGCATGGTTGTTATAAAGCTGCAGTGATCAAAAGAATCCAGTTTGATGCAAAAGTAGTGAAATAGATCAAAGAACAGAATAGAGAGTACAAATATAGACCCACATATTTATGGACAACTAATTTCTGACAAAAGTGCAAAGGCAATTAATTCAGTGTAGAAAAGATCTTTTCAATAAATGGTGTTGAATTAATTGGATCTTCATATACAAAACAAAACATGAACCTTCATTCATCCTTCACACCATAAACAAAAAATAACAAAATGAATTATAGACCTAAATATAAAACCTAAAACTATACAATTTCTAGAAGAAATAATTTTTTTTTACCTTGGATTAGGCAAAGATTTCTTGGATACAGCATTATGGCACAACCCATAAGGGAACAATTTGGTAAATTGGGCTTCATTAAAATTAAAAATTTTTGCTGCTCTTCAAGAAAACAATAATGTTAAGAGAATGAAAAGACAAGTCACAGACTGGGAAAAATATTTGCACAACATATACCTGAAATTGTTATTTTTTGCTTGTTTGTTCATTGTTATAACATAAGCTACTTGAGGGCCAAGGTCTTGTTTATACTTTTAAGTGCTGTGTGGCCAACATCTAGAATAGTGCTCTGTACGTAATAGCGCCTCAATGTTTCTCTAATGAAGGAGTGACTGAACTAACAAGCAAATCAGCATAAAGGTGGAAATTGAAGCTTTGGAAGACTTGAAAGCACCTGAGGATAGGCATAGAGACTTGCTTCTCAAACTTTAGTGTGGAGTGGAGTCACTTTGGAATCTTGTTAAAAACGCAGATTCTGATTCAGTAAGTTCTGAGGTGGGACTTGATGTTCTGCATTCTTACAGAGTTCCAGGTGACAGCAGACCTGCTGGTCCTGGGACCACTCTTTGAGTGGCAATGGCATAGAGAATGAATCAACTCAAGACACAGATACATAAATGAAGGTTAAATTATAAGTGTGGAAACTAATGATTTTTCTTTATGAAAGAATTGACAATTTCCTCATTAAATTACACATGAGGTCACCTGCTGAAGCTAGTTGCATGGAAATCTAAAAGAGTATTCAGAGGAGGGAAAGACGAAAAAAAATGAGAGCTGTTTTTAAAGAGGAAAACAGGCAAAATAATTTCAATGTACCTTTGCAAACATCTATTAGTATAGAAAATATGAAAATGTAAACACTTTACTATGGACAGTCAATTATCAAACAAGTTAACCCTTTAAAAATTTCATCTGCAAACTTTAGGTGTCCTTTTTTTTCTGGTTGCTTATTTCCCCATCCACTGCCAATCTTGCTTAAACTAGATAAATGAAGCAGCTCTGAAATGTAAATCAATTTGGTAGGCCTGCTTGTTAACAACTCTTGGAAGATTCTGATAAGGGAAGAAGGCTGAAACTTAATTGCTCAAATGAGATTTGGGGATTTGCTCTAGATTTCATTAATGTGCTCTACCTACCTTCCATTTCTACAGGGAATTGAGAATTGAGAGTAATGAGCACATATTTGATGTTCAGGATGAAAAAAGAAAATCAAAACTGTACCAAAAAATACATTTTACACACTATTAAATTTTGTATAATCTACAGCATATTTTATTGGGAAGACAAAACATTTCAGGGATGTGACCCTCCCAATCATACAAACAACTCATTACACTGCTGAAAAGCTCTGCTAGGCAACTCCTTTATCCTGAAATCAAAGGCTGTCTCCATTCAACTGTCTTAACTCATTCCTGGAGCTCTATGGAATGTAAATTCCAATTCATCTTCCAGGTTTCAGATTTTCAAATACTTGAAAACAGAAATCATGATGCCAGCTCCTCTAAAGCTGAGTCTCTTCAGCACCTGAAAACGTTCTTCAATGACAGGAGCTACAAACACTTTATTACATTATTCACACTGCTCTTAATTTGCCTTCACTCTCTGTGTGCCACTGAAAATTGGACCAACAGCAGTAGATATTACTCTCATATATTGGAACAAAGGACTTCCTTAACCCAAACACTACGTATCAATATAGTCCAAGTTTACAATTACTTTTTGCACCGAGAGTAGGCACCAAGTAAGAATCACTTTAATTCAAACAACACTGCTTCTCATTCGCTTCAAGGAAATCTGGATCCACATATCCTCACACATTCTGCCTCTCATTTAGACCACATAGTATACTGGGTAAAAGTGGCAATATGTCTACCAATTGCTGTATAAACTTGGCAAGACATAACATTCTTTTAACTGCAATTTTCCCATCATGCAAATGGTATGCATAATTCTATTTGCCTGGCCACAAAAAATCAGACATGAAAGCACTTGGTGAAAAATGTCACGAAAATAATAACGTTTACTATTTATTTCAAATTTTAACAAATGTTACTCACAGTAATTAAACCCCAAAATTTTTAAACCAGGCAAATCTGGATTTAAAATGTAGCTCTGCTCTTTACTCTCTCTATCTGAGCTTGAGTAAGTTTCTTAACCTTTCTGACCTTCAATTATGCTGCCTATAAATGTATTATCAATATTTAACTTGTATTTTTTGAGGATAAGTGAGATAATCTGTGCAAAATATTTAGTATAGGGTGTGACATATAGTGAGCAGCTACTAAGAGACCCATAATTTTTACTCCTCATGTAAGATCTAATCATGAAGAATAATTTTGATTATTTTATTATACATCTTGCTTGAGTTAGAAAGAAAAAAATATATATGGTACATTTTAGAAAAATTCCAACTTAAAATAAATTTTTAAAAATTGACTCAAAATAAGATTTGGTTATTTAAAAACTTAAGTAGATGAGCTCGTTTTCTTAGAGTCCCATATTAGAGATACACTTTGGTTAGACCTACAAATCTCAAATAATCTTCCAAAACCTGATGTTAAAAATAATAACTATATTTTTAGAGAATACTTACTTTGTTGTTGGCATTATGCTAGATAATGTGTGTATCTTCATGTGATCCTTAGATCCACACTTTGGGGCAGTTATTGTATTTATTTTAAAGAAGAAGAAACTGAAACAGAAAGAGGCTATAGCCAGACTGTTTGAAAAAATACGAGAAGAAAAATAAAACTTTATAAAAACAGGACCATGAAAACATGCCTTGCTAAAAAAAAGATGATGAGTACATATTTTCTTCAATGTCTGAAGATCATCAAAAGGATGAATCAGGACTTTGAGAAGCAAAAGGGAAAAAATAATGCACAATTCACTGTACTGAAAACACTGATTATACACTTGGAGGTAACGGAATAAAGGTCCTGGGACTCAGAGACAAAAAAAAAAAAAAAAAAAATCAAAAACTCAGTAAGTGAGAACTAGAGGTTATATTAAATTCTGATATGGGAATAGGTATCCAAAAGAATGAAGCATAACTCCAGTGACATCTTACTATGACAAAACTAACAACATTTTTTGTTTCATAGGTTTTCTTCTTTTTTAATTCATTACAATAAAAGTATATTATGCCATGAAAATAGACTTTATTTTTTCCAGTTAGTCATTTCTAAGAGGGTCCTTAGCCAAACTTAAGGCTAATTAACTTTTCAAAACACCATGTGTATAAAGTTTTTGATTGTTTGGTTTTTAACTTTTTTTTAAGTAAAGTGATTGTTTTCACTGTTTCACTAGGAATTAGGTAGACAAAAAGAGAATAAGAAGGGAAATAAGAAGAAGACCCAGCCCCAAGTCTATCCTGGGTGTTCACAAAAGACATCAGCATTACTTGGCAACTAAAATTTACATTTCTGGACAAAAGGAATTCAAACTAAAACAGTAATCTCCTTTCGGTGAAGTATCACTTTAACCAGGCTTTCCCTTCCATGTCATCCAAAATTATTCTGAAGGATTAGATCTTTATTACTGGTACATTTTTGTGTCAGCATCCTACAAAGTTTAATTTAAAAAGTGTAGAAACTTCTATGCATTGATGGTATCTTTCCAAGACTGGAAACCATGTTCTCTTTGCTTTCTTTCATGTATGAAAATTAATCATTTCAGGAGCATTAAAAAGCTCTTTTGGCAGAAAGCCAGATTCTATTCCGGGCTCCTAGTTTACCACAATACTAAAGAGAGATATCTGAGTGTGTGTGCTTTACAAAATTCATGATTCTGTTGAAGTATTTCCAAATTTTCTGTTCTTGTTGGGTCTCATCTTGTGCCTCTGAAGTTTTAAGTTCTGTGATTTACTTGAAGTGTTAATCATGCATTTGTTTATGGGACATGCGTAATAGCAATAGCATATTCAATTCTCCTCTACTGAAAGATTTGCAGCGCAGGTAGAATTTAAAGAAATAGCTTTGATCAAAGAATTTCCCTTAAGGCCATGACACATTTTCTCTTACCAGTTAATCAGCTTGAAGCTTCACATAATTTAGATATAATTTGAATTCTTCAAATCAGGAATGGCTCTAATCTCTGTGAGGGGACCAGCCCTGGTTACAAGCAAGGTTTTCTTTGTGGGCTTGTGCCTTGTGTAAAGTGCACAGAGAGGAGAAATAGCAAAGTAAGATTAGCCTCAACTGGAGCAAAAATATGATAATCATAATTAGCACAATTCTCTCTTGAAAAACATCAGATCATATTAGAAGTAATTGATAGTAAGTCTCTTGCTAATATTCTCTGCCAGTGAATTCTACTGCCAGTGAATCTTAAATCAAGTTAAAAAAATTTCTGGGAACAAAAGTTTAGATGCCGTTGGCTCAGTAAATAATAAAGTCTTGATTCATCAATGATTTCCTGTAGGTTGATGGATAATTGGGTAATTTAAAAACCACTGTAAATTTGATAACATGTATATTAATGTGCTATTTCTTTTCAAACTCTCTACATATATTTATGGGGAGAGAGAGGGAGAGAATTTCAACACTATGCTCTCAGTTAATTAAAAACTAAATTTAAGAGCCTATAGCTCCAAAAAATACCTTTAAAAATATCTTTTTTTTCTAGGTCCATTTTTTCTTTGGAATAAATTTTTATTCCACAAAGCTTCAAAGAAAATGCTATACATTGATTGAAAGCATGCTTTTGAAAATGTCAACCCAGTATTTTAATACTTATAGTATTAACTAACTATAGCAATATTTAATAACACTGGCTGGATAAAACTTTTAATTCAATATCAAATTCTTTTTTGTACTAATTTAGTATCTAATTTTCTGAAGGTGAGTAGTTAGAAATGGAGATAGGACCTGCAGAAGTAGTACTGGCTTTGGACCAATACTTTTCTATTTTGGGCTTCTCTGCCTTAGCATAGGATTCATACTCATCAAATATCTATACTTTTGGACCCAAGTTGACTGCATCAACTCCTAGGGTCAATTCTTCATTCTTATCTAAGAGAAATAACATGCTTTTACCACCAATTTTCAAACTGAAGTACTGGGCTTTAATCTGATTAGATTGATTTAGGGTTTCCATGACTTTCTCTGTACCTATTTCTGTGCCCTATGAGAGAGATTACTCCACTGATTGAGACCAAACTGTTATGCCTATCCTAAGATGGAAGTCAGTTTCCAATAAAGCACAGGGAGAGCTTGGAGAGGAATTATTCTCAGGCAATCAAAATTAGCAAATGTCCACTACCCTACAAGACGTATAAAATACTTTTTCTTCCTTTGAGAAATTCTCTATTTTGGATGGTTTTAAATAATACAAAACAAAATGTTAAAATGCCAGTAAAGATCAATATATGCTTAAGTGTCAAAATCAATAGTACGTATGCTAAGTGATATATGAATTCCTAGAAATTCATTGACTAAATTAAATTACACAGCCTAGTCAGCACAATGTTTTCATTAAGAAAGCTTTTATAAAGATAGAGATGACTTGGTTCTCATAGGAAATTTAGATTGGTGAAGAAGAGAAAGAAGAAAATTGCAGGTGAAAATTTAGCAAGAATAAAGATTGTGTTAGAGAAGAAAGCACAAACTAATCCAGCTTGAGGAGTGGGTCGATAATTTGAGCAGAGTAGGAGTTATGAAGAAAAAAATATATTGAGGCTCAATTTTAATGTTATTATATGCCAAAGAATTTTTTCTTGAGGGAGTATAGAACAACAAGAAGTGAAGAAGTTAGGAAATTATGCCTAATGATCTATAATAGGGATTTTTCTTGGCTTACTCTGAGATCCAGCTCAAAACTAATATGATCATCTAAGAATTGGTAATTTGAATATTTGGACATCATTTATTCTAAAGAAGAGAACTTCAGAATACTCTAAATTCTTCTTTGGTTCATTCTTCCAAATGACCGTTCCTTCTTGATGTTCATAATTTTTGGTTTCATGCCCCTAATTTATAAATTGGTGATATCTGCTTTTGCAAAATAACAGAAGACAATCAATTTGAAAGCAAGTTGGGTGAGGAAAAATCTTTCTAATTATGACTCAAGTACTAAATACAATTCAAAAAGAAAGACTGACACTTAGACACAGAGAACAGATGGGTGGTTACCAAAGGGTTAGTAGGGGGCGAAAGGGGTAAAGGGGGACATTAGTATTGTGAAGGATGGAAACTAGACTTTTGGTGGTGAACATGATGTAGTCTATATAGCAGTTGAAATACAATGATATACACCTGAAATTTATGTAATGTTATAAACCAATGTTATCACAATAAATAATCCCCCCCCAAAGATTGATAAATTTGATTACAAAAAACTTAATGACAAGAATTATATAAGCAAAGTAAAAAGAAACAACAAACTGTGAGAAAATATTTGCAACATGTATCAGAAAAAGAGCTATTATCCCTAATTTACTTTTAAAATTGATAAAATAATGACTGAAAATTCTACAGAAATGGATAAAATACATGAAAAATTTACAGAAAGAGATGTAAGAACAGTCTTTAAATACGATACAATGTTTGAGTTCACTTATAAGAGAAATGCAAGTTAAACCATAGAGAATTATCACTTCTTATCCATCAGATTGGTAAAAGTTTTTTAAGCTTCACAATCTACTATGCTGGTTAGGTTGTACAAAAACAGGCCATCTCATACACTGCTGGTCGAAATGCAAAATAATCCAACCTCTATGGAGGATTTGGCAATATATAACAAACTTTGTATTCATTTACCCTTGGATTCAGCAATTTCATTTCCAGGAATTTGCCCAGCAGTATACCTTAATGGTATAGAAACACAAATATTCCAAGTTCTTTATAGCAGCATTATTTGTGATTATAAAATAGTGGTATCTACCTAAATGCCCCAGTATGAGAAATCGTTAAATAAGCTATGACATATCCACACCATGGAATATTACGCAGCTGTGAAGAAAGAAAAAAGAACAAGGGAGATATCTATGAAATGATGTGGAATGATGTACAGGAGATATTATTAAATTAAAAAAAGCAAAGTCCAAAAGAGCATATATAACATTTTACTGTGAATGTAAGAAAGAAAGAGAAATAAGAGGACAGAAATATATCTGCTAATCTTTATAAAAAGATCAGAAAACAATGAAGTTGGTTACTGACAACAGGTGAGGAAACGGTATGAGAAAGGTGGAGACATCATTTCTCTGAGTATACCTTTTTGTTTAGTTTTGAATTTGAAAGCATACTAATGTTCTACATATTCAAAAAGTAAAACCAAACGAGTAAAAGGAAAAAGGAAAGGAAAGGGAAAAATATGTAAAACTGAAACAAAAAAATGCAATTGTGTTTCCTGAAGGAGGAGTAAAAGGAATTAATTGACATAATTTATGAGCACAGCATTTATATACTATGCACTGTCTTCAATGGTTTGGAAGTGTGGTGTGGGGGAGAGATCTGCAAATCTCTTTTTATCAAGTTTGTTTTCTGGGCATTTGAATTTTGGACAAATGTAATCTAAAGAGGAGAAATTGAGGGTACCCTAAATTCTTCTTTTATAGTGTAACAGGCCAAGGTATTTTGAAATTATTTTACATGTTTTACAAGACTGAGCAAAAACACCTCAAAAGTGTGTGTGTTTGTGTGTGTGCATGGCATGTGTATATGCATATGATGGGCAAAAAATACATTTGTGGGTGTCCTGTCTAGTTCACTGAAGTTATCCCCACCTTTGTCTCTGAGCTATTGCACAAATCTGTAAGTTGTTGAAAATTGATAATAATGTGAATGATCCTTATTAATAGAAATGCAAATTCATTGTGTCCAAAGGAACAAATTGTTTATTGTCTTATTGATAGATATATTTTGCGTCTACTTGTAAAATGACTTCAAAAGTCCTTATTTCCTGTATGTCTCTGCTCTTTCAATTCTCCTTTGAACTAATTGTCATACATGCTTGTGTCCTCATTAATCAATTAAATAAAATCTTTGACATGTGTTCATTTTATATATGATGGGAAACATGAATTTGCTTTTTGAAAAAAACATCTTTTAACAATGTGTACATGTATATAGTTTATGTTAATATATATGCATTTACTTCCTTGTACAGTCCACTGAATCGGCAAATTCTTGCAGTATAATGAGCAAATCTAGCACTCAGATCTATATCTCTAATATTGTTTTCAACTAAAAGCAACCAGGGCTTTTTGAAGAATTTGCTGTTTTCAGATTTGTGGCAGGCTAAACACAAAACGCACCTGGGGTATTTTGTTATACCAGGAATAAAAGAAGTGCTAAAAAAATGATGGGCGCATGTCACACAGATGCAGAAGCTAGCTTAAAGGAGCTCCTATTGCTAAATCTGGGACACTAGATTAAACACCAAAATCATTCAACAATTTCCCATACTTGGCCATTTAGGTAGATACCAGTATTTTATAATTACAAATAATGCTGCCATAAAGAACTTAGAATATTTGCATTTCTATACTATTAAGGTATACTGCAGGGCAAATTCCTGGAAATGAAATTGCTGAATCCAAGGGTAAATGAACACAAAGTTTGTTAGAGAAATGAATTATAAACAATTGGAAAAATAGGATTCCATGAGTTTATATTGATAATAGATGATTGAGATGATAGATGGATAGATAGATACAGAGATAAAGAAAAAGGGGAGACCTCGATTATAGAACGCCAAGCGCTAACTCATTAACAAGGAAGAAATAGGATTGGCAAATCATCATTTAAAAAATTTGCTTAGAAAAGAATCATGGATGGATGATAAATCTAGGGCGAAAGTTTGATGAGGAGAAGGATATTTGTCCCCTGATTGCTTAGTAGTTACAAGGGAAAAAATAGTACCTAAATGAAATGAGACAATGCCTTGACCAATTAATGCCACCAGTAAACACCAGATGGACATAATGTGTCTTCAGATGTAATACCCACAAAGGACACAGCTTTGTGTTATAATATTCTGCCAGGAATATATAAACTGAATTTAATCATGACCAAACACCAGACAAGTGAAATGAGAAAAGACAGCTCAATTAAAACCAAATAGCGTACAATGTTTACAGTAGTGAATGTAGGTAAAGAGCATATCAATATTTCCATTCCTCCAATAATTTCTCATTTGAAATGATTTTCCAATAAGAAAGTTTTTTAAAGTATGTGGAAATATTAATTCCTCTTGACAGAAGAAATTATTATTTTTTCTTATACTTTCCAACTAGAAATATTTCCATTCCAATTTGCATACACTCATTCCTCTGAAGCATTCCAACAATGAGTTTGAGTGTGGACTTAGTGGTATGTCTGAAGTAACTGTAGAAGTTCTCTTTAAAAGTGGCTGATTTGAGGACATATTTCTGAGTTTTTAAATACACATTCACACACAAACTCACATATTTTAATTATTTTTAAAAATAAGAGTTTACTTATTAAAACTGAAAAATGTTGGAAGAAAGTTTTAAAGAAGTGATAAGAAAGGATATCTTCTAGAGGGCAGTGGAGGTATTGTAAAACAACTTTTTATAATGTGAACATCTCTGTTTCATTGGTAACGTTATTTTTTCTTACATTATCCATTTTAAGAATCTATTTAAGCACATTGTGCTGAATTATAAAAAGGTGATTGCACTATATTACATAGAAATCCAGAAATAAATATCAATTCCAATAATAGCTGTCATATGTAGACAGAATATCACAATTATGTATTCATAAATCAAAATTCATATTTATAAACTGCCATACGTTTCTTAAATCATCAAAGTGCTTTTCTTTATGCAAAAGTAAGCAAATCATAAATCTCAATAAATTTTCAATTGATTAAAATATACATAGGTATATAAAAGTTGAATTATTTTTATTCTTATTCATTAGTTTATTATTATTTTTCTTTACTTTTTATATATTCCATTTGTTCTGGAGGTTTATTTTTAAACAGCAGTTTCTGAAATAAATGGGGTATATTGGAAATGATTTTATTTTGGAAATGAAATGACTTAATTAGTTTCATGGAAGCTTATGGCAACTCTAAGTTTTTCCTTTAATACATCTCTACTAAACAAAATGATAAAAGTTAAAAAACGAAACGTGTTAATAATCTAATGAGGAGAAAAATATTGAAATGGACAATAATGAAGGGAAGACAAATTTAAATATTATTTGTTGTTCTCTAAGGGTACTGGAATTGCGTTATTATTATAACAGTGTATTCTTACGTCTAAAGCACTTCCTCCACATAAGGCATTGCATTATTTACCAGGAATGAGTCACACCCACTAGTCTATTGCCTAGAATTACCCAGTCACCAAAATGGCTACACATTCTGATTAATGGACAAAAAACATCCCCCAGCCACAAAGTTGTTATCCTTATCAAAGTACTTATAGAATCCGAAGTACTTATGCTTCAGGTTAACCCATGAGAGCCCAATAACAAAATGTAAATATGTTAAGAAAAATACCATCTAAAAAAATAGCATACTTGTCCCTTCTCAATCCTAACACATTAGTTTGGATTTTTTTATCAGACTATTTGAAATGTATAGGACTTTAAAAAATGACGTGAAATTACTATTATGGGAATGAAAATAGAGAAAACCCAAACCAAGGAAGAGCTGGAAAACTCTGCATGAGTCCTGCAGGCAAATCTTACTTGTATCACCATTTTGACTGGAAATGGTAAATTGGTCAAAATTTAGGACCTTAGTGCATTTTTAATTTGTTCTAGTACTTAATGCTAAGTATAATTCATAAAAGTTAGAAATAAAGGAAGAGGATGTCAGAGCCACATAAGCAGAATACTAGGGCCACCTGCTGCTCTGAAGATTTTAGTTTCACAGGGAGCTTCCTGAATCTTTTAACTCTCTAAAGGCTTTATTAGCAAAAAGAAAATGAGCCAATGAGCAGACTTCAAAGTGATTGCACAGATCCCAATTTCTGTAGTTCTTAGTCATTTGTCTCCATCCTATTTAACTTTCACATGGAGATCAAATCACACTAATTGTGATATCTTCCTAATTTAGCTAACATGTTGGTTTAGATCATGGAAGAGCATTCGTCTCTTGTCATCCATTAGCAGAATATTGCTATGAGAAATGAGCAGTCTGTCCTATTAAACAGAGATGTACTTGATTAGCTTGAGATTCTTTCTGTTTGCATGTGAAAAAGGTTAATCGCCTAAAGCACAGGTTTGTGTTTTTCTCTCCATGGTTGATAGCTCATTATCTGGGCCATTTTGGTAAGATTAGGATTCTGTTGGCAGATATTTCTAGTGAAGACATTGTTCACGTGCTGCTGTCACAGTCACAGTTCTCTATCTGTAGTACTATTTTAAGACATTTGGGATTTAGGTACATGCACTTTCCTTGATTAAGAAATCAGATCAACAATTCTACTCTTAAGTCCTATCATCTGTTATGCTTTTCCTTTGTTTTATAAGAAATGTTATGTTTTTTATTCCTAACATTAAATGGTATGAGAAATACTTAGGTTGAAGGATGGATGCCTGTGTTTTTTGTAAAGAAAAACTATATTTGTCTTGCTAATTTTGTATATTTAACACTATAATCCATTTCAGGCCTAGTATATATCTCCCAGCAGAAATATTTGTATCTCTCTCTCTATTTTTTTGGACAAGTTACATCCAAAAACAGATACTTCAGTTTTTAGTTTTGAATTGTTTTAAAGGTAATGCTTTAGCCTCTTCCTTCTTTCTAGCCGCAAGCTCCTCAAAGCTCTCTTTAAGAGTTGTGCTTTATGTGTTTCAATTTATATTTTATTTCTATTCTTTACATCCTCATATCTATTGAGTCAGCATCATTACCTCAGTATTTGGTGTATTGAGTTACATCTCAGGTACTCTGATGTAAAATCATCCTTGTATCAAGTATCTATTGTCATTGTAATGATGTGTAGCAAACAAGTATAAAGCCTTGGTGTCATATAACAATAAGTGTTTACATTTACTCTTCAGTCTATGGATTGTCTGGTCAGTTGTTTTTATCTGAGTTGAGCTCAGTTTGGCTCACACATGCAATTTCTCTCAGCTGTGGTTTGACTGGGTAGTTTTGCAGAGTTTGAATGGGTTCTGTCACATGTCTGGGGCCTGAGCTGGGGCTTTGGGGTTGACTTGACTCTGCTCTCTATGTCTCATCCTTTAGCAGGCTGCCTGAGGATGTTCTGGTGGAAAAGTCAGTGGAGCAAGATAGAAGATAGGAGCACACAAGTACTTCTCTGGTATCTGCTTATATCAAGTGGGCTACCACACTATCAGCCATAGCTATAGCCAAGCACAGAGTCAGAGTGGGACAGCAACCACCAAAGGGAGAGGATATAGGGAAGCATGAAAAATCAGTGCCATTAACGAAAACAATCTTCCACAGTCCTATTATTATTTTCCCACACGATTTTATCTTTTTTTCCCTCAATAGTATCTTTTTACTGAAAAAAAAAACTGATTGAAATTTATTCATTTAATCAACATGCATTTATTAAGCACCTAATGATATGTGCCATCATAGAGTATACATTCTAATGATGGGACAGGGCAAAAAATAAGACAAAAATAAGTAAAACATATAGTCTGTGAGATGTTGATAAGTGCTAAGGAGAAAAATAAAGGTGATGATGGGCTATTTTAAATGTGTGTCCAGGGAAATCTCCTGGATAAGAAGAAAGAAAGGGGCATGACAAGAGAATATCTGTATGAATTTCCTTCCAGGAAGAAGAAATAGCAAATTGAAAGGTGGAAGCATAAATGATGCCTTCCAAAAATAGCAAGAAGGCCATTGTGGCTCTTATGGATGCTCAAAGGGACCAGGAGGAAGGGATGGGAACAGAGAATAACATGAACTCACACCCAGTAGGGCAGTGTAGGCCATCATGAGGGTTTTGACTTTTACCCTAAGTGGAATGGTAAAGAATTGGGGGAATTTAAGCAGAGGAGTGAAGAGACCAGACTTTCAAAAATGACTTTTTCTAGTTATTGTATTAAGAATAGACTTGTAAAATAAAACAAAAATTGAGATTTAATCCACTGTAGACTGTGAAAACAACAGTTTCTTGGACAGGTGGGAGAAGAGCCCTGATTGGAAGGGTTTTACGAGAAAAAGGAAAGGAAAAAGTGGAGGCGGTAGTATAGACATCTCTTTTGAAGACTTTTGGGTGAAGAGAACAATAGTTGGACGGACAATTGTGTCAAGAGAGGATTTTCTTCTTGTTTGTTTTTTAAGACTGGGAAAATTATAGGGTTTCCATGTTTGTGAGAATGATCCACTAAAAAGGAATTAAAAAGGAGTGGAATATTGATGCATATTTCAACATGGATAATATAGTTTGCTAATTGGAATAAGTTGGATATAGAAGAGCCCATTTATAAGAAATATCCAGGAAATACAAACTGATGGAGACAGAAATCAAATCAGCAATTGCTAGGAGCCTGGTTTAGGAGTGGGGATAAACTGTAAAATAGCTCATAGAAATTTTATGGGAGTGATGGAAATGTTCTAAAATTGCATGCAGTGATGGTGGCATAATCCTATAAATTTACTAAAAAATGGTCAATTGTATACTTACAGTGGATGAATTTCATGGTATGTAAATAATACTTTAATAAAACTGTAAAAAACAAAGAAATAAATAGCTGGGATGGCTTTCTGTAATGCATTACCAAAAGAGCCTTAATTAAGACATGCCTTTCCTATTGACACTTATAATTTAGTCTGCATATGGGAAATGAGAATTTCAGAGTTGCTCTTCTATTTGCAAAACTCAGTGTGCTCTGAGCATCAGATCCTTATATTTTAGTTCCAACTTTCTTTCAAATTCACATTTAATGGGAAAAAAAGAAAATATCACATACTAACAACCAAATATTAAGAGTTGGTTAAAAATTTTGTTTCCTCTGTCCAGAAACTACCCTTGAATTATTCCCCATCGAAGTGAAACATTAAGAAAAGCAAGATGATACAATTGGCAGCTGGTGGTGGGTGTACATATTTTGGGTTGAAGGGTCCTCATCTCCCTCTGCCTCAAGGAAAGCTTGTGCACCCACTCCCACACTCCCTTACCTGTGCATTGAACACATGTGATGCTGCAACCAGCAAAGGAGATACCAGAAGAATATGTGGGAGTACATGCAACATGGCAAAGTCTTTGTTGTATTCTGCTCAAACTGGACAGCATCATACTTTGTCACGACTCTGGCCAAATCAATCCAAGAAAAGAGCTTTTAGAATCCTGAATTTTGTCTTTTGAGCATCAGTAAAGTTACTTTAGCATTTCCTTAAAAAATACTAAAAAAAATCAAACTTCAAAGATTAATGGTTCTAAAAACAAATATAAATACCTTAAGAAACAATTTTACAGAAATGCAGTACAGAATCCTACAATCTAGATCAACCCTTTAGTTATCTGATTATTGAAAGATAACTTGGACTTTGTCTTTCATATGTATGCTAGATTTATTCAAAGGATACAGAAAACATTCAGTGTACCTTCAGGGAAACAGAACCCTCATATTAGTCCAAATTCTCCTGTAGGTACACGGATGATAGTTGTTCAACCCTGTTTTATTTTATGTATTTGCTTATTTATTGGTGTGGTGGTAGAGGGATGAGTAGGAATGGAGTATAAGACCAGTAAAGAGACATTAGAAGAGATGCCTCTCTCAGAGGTCTCTAATTCATATCATTTGCCTTCCAAGAATTCTCATGAACAATTTAAAAAAATCCTGAAAGTTATATTTACACGTGTGAATTGTGTGAAGCTACAATTCACTTTGCATATGCTATGGGTTCAAGAGTATTTTGGAGTCTAGGAGACTTCTTAGTGGTACAGGCCTGAGTTTGATCTGCTGTAGGACATTTGAACTCCAGAAGATTTGAAGGCATAGGGTAAGTATGGGTCATATGAGAAGATACGAATGAAACAGGAGAAAGAACTAAAAACATTTCATGGGATTTTGCCATAAGTATTAAGCTAGTTTTGTTACAACTCCATTATTACCCCACTGGTATCTCCTCATTAACATCAGTGAACATCCCAATCATTAAAATTTTAAGAAAGAGAAATTATTCTTGTAAAATGAGAAGTTTCAAAAGGCAAACAAACGAAAGATTCAGGAAACAGAAATCTACAAGGGCCTTCATAAAATCAACCTAGCAAATATCTCACTATTTGGTAAGTTCTCCTCCCATCTGAGAAAAGCAGTGAGGAAGCTTTGCCCTACTTGTTCTGTTTTCTGGAATTTTCTAAGACGTAGGATTCTAGGGGAAGGACTCTTGCCAATTCAGCCACTTTTATAGTTGTTGATCCTTTTATACTAGGGTCACAATGCAAAACATGAGATCTTACCCATCAAAAATTTAATTAAATATTGTTCATTCTAGAATTGAAAGGTTGTTTGTGAATCCTGTAGTCATAGTTCAAATATTAAGGCTATCATTATAGCTTGAGTTTAGATGATCATCCGTAGTAATGATGACCTGAAATAAAAATCAGGACAAGTTGTTTGATAAGGAAAATTTGTGCACGTTTCAGATAATAGAGAATTGTCCTGGATATTCTCTGTTTGCCCTTAAAACTCCACCCTTCTCCATGCCCTGTGAGGCTGACCTCTGTGAACTGCATCAACCGGGACCCTGTGACTGCTGACTTCCAATGAGAGGCACCAGCAGGAAATGGGGGTTCACGTCCCTACCTGCTTTAGCACAGGGCTTTCGATGGGCAGTTCTTGTGTTTTTCTATCAAAATCAAGCTCCTTTTAGTCATAGCCTTAGCTCTTTCCAGGTTAACCATTCTGTCTCATTGTTCCTTCAAGCCTAGGACTGGTAATGGTTCCCTGTTATTGCTAACCCTGGAGGGCTTCAACACTGTGTATTGGTTTCCTTTAATCCTGACCATACTTTTGCAAATAGTCCATTAATTTATTCTCTCCTTAATTATCTCATTTAAGCATCTATCCTTTCCCGTGTCAGGAAAGTAAAAAAGTGGTTAGTACCAGGAGTACCAATTATTCCTGGTAACATTTGGCAACCTCCCATATTTGAAAATAGTTTGTAACTTGCTTGCTGGGGGAAATGAGACACTAGTAACTGCTGCATGTGGGGGGATAATTACAAAAATTATTAGTAAGATGACATCGGGTGAAGGGCAGGTGGTGAGCGAGGCATTGGAAGATCCATGGGTTTCTCCCCACTATCTGAAAGTAGAATGTTCCTATGAATCCTTTTGTAAGCCAAAATTACCATTAATTTATATGGGAAAGAGTTTTGAGCGTTCCCAGACAAAGAAAAGAACCTACCAAAATGAATCGAGATGATGCTCAGAGACACAGTCCAAAGCTATGGCGGCTTGATGCTGAGATACTGAGCGTAGTGCCCAGGGCCCCTCTAGCTGCTGGGGTTGTGAGCTGCCTCTACAATGGCTCGCTGCAAACAAATGCTGAATGCCATTTTGGCTTTTCACCTTTTTTCATAAAAGCAAAAGCCCTCTTCAGATTTCTCTCAGTTAGTGAAAACAGGTACTAACAGATTTTTCTTAAAAGCAAAGTGGTGTAAAGCAAATTTTCAGATAGCCAGGGACATCTGTTCACTGTGATGACAAACACAGTTAGTTACAATGGTGACAATGGTGTCACAAAGATTGTGGGGTCAGTAGACTGTCATTTTCAACCATATTCCAGGCAACTTACGTTACTAATACTATGGAACTTCATGCATATTACGTGAAAATTTTCCATGGTGAAATAAGTTCAGAAAGACTGCACCAAATTTAAACACATTTAATTACTGGAATATGATTGAAAATACCAGATTGAAATTTTGAAAAGAATTTTTTAAAAAAGATTCTTAAATAAAAGTAGCATGACCCGAAGAATATCATTAGTGAACCATACTCAACTCAACCATCATTAGTGAGTATTAGTGAACCATCCTCAACTTATTTCATAAAACTGTCAAAAATTTATTTAACTTATTCATGAAGAAACCAGCAAGATGGTAAAGCTGATTTAAATATTGCTTGTGGAAATGAGTAATTTATAAGCAACGGAAAATAAATATGAGAAGAAAATTGTTACCTTATATGTAAAACTAGTTAATAAACTATAAGGCAATGAAATCATAACCATAACCTTTGAGATTATTGTTTCTATCAGAAAGAAATCATTTGCATAACTATCAGACAAAAATCTACAAGTTAACTTGTAATTCCCTAGAGTGTAGGCTCGAATCAAGAGTAAATGGCAAAGTCAAACACAGATACATCCTCCCAGAAAGTTAAATAAGCCTTAGGTGGGCTTGTTAAACAGTGCCCAAGGAAAGTACATGCTGCCCTCCCTTTGCCTTATTGCCAAGTTCTAAGTATTTTTTTCTTAACCATACTAAATGATAATCACTAGTTTTATTCTGATATTTAATCAAGTGTGATTTGCCTTATGTTTCATATTCTCTGTAACCAGTGAAATCTGGACAAGGTTATGAAATTCAGCATTGTTCACTATTAAGGAATACACATACTTAGGCCACAGTAATGGTTTCCCAAAGTTTGTGTCAGCTTATTTATGAATAATTCCTAATTCTAGTAAAAATTTACATTTACACACTTAGAGAAGATTTTGTAAATTATCAAAACCCCTTTGAGTAGTAACTTTAAAAAAAGTGTACATTTTTATGAAATCTTCAATTCAGGGTGTCAAACCTGAGATTCTGCATTCAAATGAGCCACTGAAAAATAGATTGCCTCTTGTGTGTTGGAAACACCATTAGAAATTGCTTTTATGTGCCATTTTCGAGTTCTACCTGCTCAGTAGGAAGCAAAATGTCAGAAAATAATGAATCAACATTATATATATTGAAGTTGCAAGATGGGAAATAGGATTCAGATCAAAGGTCTCTGAGAGACAAAACTTACAAACAAATGAATTTTTGACATTGAGGCATGCATTGCAGCCTATTTTTAAATTCCTATGTACAGCCACTGGAGCATGCTGAATGGTTTTGTGTTTCTCAATTTCCTTTATTTTTTTCCCCAAAAATCTCCTATAACAGGATTAGGTACTTGTACAAGCAAAACTGTAGATAAATCCATGGATGTTGTACATTTTTTTGAATATAACGATAAATAGCAGTAAATAAATCAATACAAATTTAGGTTAACCTCGAAGATAACTTCTAAATCCTGGAGGTACGTGGTAATGTAAATGATTCACCAAATTCATACAATAGAGGGTGGTGAAATTAGAAAACTATGCTCCACAGCTTCAGTGACAAAGTTACTCACCACTTAACGCAAATTTAAAGATTGTCAAATTGCTGGTTTGGCAGAATTTAGCTAGGTGAGTTTTTTAGAATAAATATGTATTACCCAGTTACTATTGCCCAACATGATATTTTCCACCTGTTTGCTAGTCTTTGAAGATGAATGTTGGGAGTTGGATTTTATGTATATAAAGATCATTAGAAAAAGTTGTAGGGGAGGGTTGTTACATGGAAGGGGATCTTTATAGACAATAAATGCATGAGCCTGGATTTGATTCTGATTCTACAAAGACTTGAACGCTTAACAAATAATAAATCAGCACAACATGGAGGACAATTAAAACGTGTCTGAACCCCAGCAGAAGCTGAAATAGTACTTATAATTAATGAAGGAAAACAGGAAAGAGACTGATATCACAGGGGTAAGATAAAAAAATTACAGAAAGGGAAAAGCTATGTTGTCATTAAGCTGTGCTGGGAACTGCCCAAGATGATTTCCATAGCCTGACCTGCCAGACTCTTGGGGTGACAGCTGATATTTTATGGAAGTGCCAGAGGCCTGGTCTCCTATGCCAGGAGCTATAAGGTGGTCAAATGATCAAAAAAATACCCCAAAACTTTCGAAATACAAACCATTTGGTTCAAGTCCTTCCTTCCTTTAATATTTTTGAAATATACTGGACTCTAACAAAACAAGCGATGTGGACTAAAATTAAAATAAATACATTCTAATTGAAAAGGTCTTTCATCTATTGATCTTCAAATACTGTGTTGTTCATTCTTATCATCCCCACATTAAAGATAGAAATGCAAAGTCTATGGTTGTTTTTATTTTGTTACTGACAGTGACTGTATTAGTTATCTATCACTGCATAACAAATTATTCCAATACTTAATGGCTCAAACCAGCAATCCTTTATTATCTCAAAGTGGCTGAGGGCCGGGAATCCCGGAGCAACTTTTCTGAGTGGTTCTTCTGGAGAGTGTCTCACGAGGTTAGAGTCCATCTTTCAAATGGGCTGCACCGCCTAAAATCTTCACTGAGGTTTGAGAGTCTGCTTGCAAGAAGGCTCCCTCACGTGGCTGTTATCAGGAGTCCTCAGTTCCTTGATGGCTTTGGCTGGAAGGCTTAGTTTCTCACCATGGGGGTCCCTCTACAGTGACACTTGAGTGTCCTCAAGATACGGCAGCTGGTTTTTCCCAGAGCAAGAGAGAAGGAATATGAGAGAAGGACAGAAGCTGAAGTGGCATTTATACTTAATCTCAAAAGTGACACACATTTACTTTTTAAGTGCACAACATCTTGTTGATAACTGCAGGCACTATGGCGTACAACAGATCTCTGGAACTTTTTCATCTTGTTTAGCTGTAACTTTATCATCATTGAACAACCACCCCTCATCTCCCTCCCCCAACCTCAGGTAACCACCATTCTATTCTACTTCTATACCTTTGACTATTTTAGATACCTCATATAAGAGGAATCATGCAGTATCTGCTCTTCTGTGACTGACATTTCACTTAGCATAACGTATTCCAGGTCCATCCTTGTTGCTGCAAATAATTTCCTTCTTTTTTAAGACTGAATAATATTCCATTGTATGCATATACCACATTTTCTTTATCCATTCATCTGTCGATGGACATTTAAGTTGTTCCCATATCTTGCCTATTGTGAATAATGCTGCAATGAACATGGAGGTACAAATATCTCTCAGAGATCCTCATTTCTATTCTTTTATATATATACCCAGAAAGGATCACTGGATCGCTGGGTAGCTGAGAGTCTCTGCCCTTTTCTCTGTTCCCTGCTGTCCTCAGATGGTCCAGCCATTCCAATTCCCTCAGTGTCCTGTGTAAGGCAAGACAGAGTAGACCTCTCAGGCAGTGCCCCCAAATGCTGGGGAAGTTGGACCTTCACTTCGGTTTCTCTTACCCCACTAGAGAAATCGTGAGCCAAAAGGAACCTTCTCAGCAAGGTGCTGCACTGGAGGAGGGGCAACGTGGACAAAGTGAAACTGTTCCTTTTACCCTTCTTAATGTGGCTTTTCTCTCTTTTTGTGCTCTACCAAGTGCCACCACCTCATCCCTTGGTTCCAGAACTCTCACAATGACAAAGGCATTGTCATCTGTGGAAAGTTGCCAAGTCTGTGTTCCTCTGAAGGTATTAGAGCTGGGGAACTCCTGGACTGCCATCTTGCTAATAACACTCCTCCTCAATTTTTTTTCTTCAGGCTTGTGACTTTTTTCTTATTTTATTTGTCATTTAAACTCCTATTATTTAGATTTCTTCATCTTTCCTAGTATTTCTATTGGGCTCCATTTTATTTACCTCAGTTTCTGTGGTTAGTTGAAGGCTGAATGATAATTAATTGATTTATTTGCCAAGATGAAAGAGAATATTAATGGAACAAAGTACCCACACATTTTGAAGTAGGAGGAGAATAGTGAATGGGAGAAACAAACCATTATGAGTGGTGCAGACAGTGTGTTGGGTGGTGCTGTGAGATGAGGGCTGGTGAGGTGTGGAGGAGTCAGACTAAGCAAAGACTTATAAGCAAGAATATTTACTTCAGTCTACTGGAATGAGAAACCTATGAAAGATTTTAAGCAGAAAGTGATCATATTTGTGTTTCAAAAATGTGATTATTGAAGTGTGGACTATAATTTGAAGTTTTGGAGGGTGGAGACTTTCTGGAATTACAAGACTTCCTGGAAAACAACCAAAATCTGATAGTGACTTTAAGTAGTGTGGAAGCTGTGGATATGGAGAGAAGGTGATAGTTTTGAAAGCCATATAAGAAATAAAATCAATAACACATATTTTAATTGCATGAGGAGTTTAATGGAAAGAGAAATTCTAATAACTCTCCAGTCTTTGGCTTTTACAAAAGTGTAGTGGTGGGTTCATTCTTGGAAAATGAGAAGGAATGCTGGAAGAAGACAGGGATAGAGATGGAATATCATTCATCGGTTATGCACATATTGAGTTTCCAGTCCCCTTATTAAAGCCAAGTAGAGAGGTCAGGAAAACAGTTTGATATATGGATTTGGATCTCAAAGAAGAAAAAACTGGCTTAGAAAGATACATTTTGAAAACATTATCACTAATGTCATCATTATTATACTGAAAGTTAAAAGTAGATTATATGACAAATTAATAGGATATTAATTAAACAAATGATTATACATTCATGCAAACAATTTAAAATGACAATGTACATCTGCATTTATAACATGAGATTACTTTGCTGACATTATTTTCATTTGAAGTAGCAGGTTACAGAATAGTATGATACAATTTTTATAGTCATTCCTTATTTATAAACATTAATTTTCAAACATCTACAGAAAATTGTATTTGCTTGTAAGTCTTAATTTATTTGAATGACAAAGAATGATTATATTTCTTTGTATATTTAGTTTCCTGAAAGAATTGGAGAGGGTGATTGCATTGGTTTGGACTCTTTGCAATTTTATAAAATTTCCAGTTTGACTAATGAAAGGCAGTATGTTCTGTACTAAATGCATTAGGTTTAAATTCTCAATTGGGTCCTGCTATTTTCTCACTCTACAGCCATGGAATGTTTCTTAATTTCTATTAGCCTCAGTTTCTTTAGTCTATAGAGCAGGAACCAACTAATTTGAAAATATAGTAAAATATTATGATAGCATTATAATGTGGTAGAGAATTCCAAAACCAGAACGGACTTTAGAGTTTTTCAATCTATAGAAAAAGAAACTGAACTTTGAAAAAAAATTACACTGGTAAGTGAAGAAACTGGAATTTAGATACAAGTCTCTTAACCTCTTGTCTGGTAGAGGTGGTTGCATTGTGAAGCTAAAGAAGGTGAAGTCTGAGGTTCCTTCACTTTCACTGGCCCCATCCAAAGCCCTAAGAGAGGTCAAGCAATGGGTTCACATAAAATATGATTTTCATAAATTTTGCAGAAGTTAACTTCAATCATTTAACAATGCTATCTCTTTCAACTATAGCCATTCCTTCATCACATTCCCCAATGTGTTAAGTGTCTCTGGAGTGGGCAGGGACATTTTTGGCAATCAGCTAAGGGGAAATTAAGTTAGAAATATGTTTAGTTGGGTTTATGGAACATATCTATATGATTTTCAGTCCCTTCTGTGAATAGTTAGTGCAGCCACCAGGAAGTAGGAGTGGCTTCAAAGAACCGTCTGATGACTTATTTTCATTCATTTTTATTTGTAATTTTGTATTCTTTCTCTTTAAAAAGATCCTCCAACTTACATAAGTTTCAGCCTCTACAAAACTTGTTCAATATTCTTTCGTCTGTGTTAAAAATAGCTTCAATGAGGTTCTGCTCCATATATATACTCCATATATATATGCTCCATGTATATATAGATAGATAGATATCTAACAAGATACTTAAATCTAACAAATAAGATACTTACGCATTATTTATTGGATAATCTTATTTTTCCTTTACTAGGCTGTGCTTCATGGCTGCAAAGGTTAATTCAATAGAGTTCCTGCCTTTAAGATGTCCAAATGTAAGAGAGTCCTATTTTTAAACAAAATAGAGCAGTATAATATGATAGATGCTAAAACAATGATATAATCAAATATCCATAGGAGCAATATAGAAGGAAGCAGCAAAATCAGCTCCTGGAAGTTGAGGACAATTCAGAGGGGATTTCACATATAAACTGAGGTGGAATAGAAGCAGAAGCCAGGCAGAAAACAGTATGATCCAAGGCATGGAAGAATTATAGGTATGTGTTCCAATGCCGTGCTTAGGTAAATGGCCAGAAGTTTATGTATTTTTTTCAGGAATTAGTTGATTTATGTTTACTTATGGTTATTCACTAGAATAGACATTGATTGATTTATACAATTATGATGAAATCTATTGTAATCAACAGAGCATCTGAGGTACTTGCATCATTTTAAATAATAAATAAGTATGCACACAATACAGGAGTAAAAATGAGCTTGTTTTTCTGACCTATTCAGCTCAATAATTAAAGGAAATTTCAATAACTGTCTTTGGAGAATCACCTTCTCTGGAAAAAAGTCTATTGTTTCTTATACTATAGAAGTACAATTTCCAGTGTTTAGGAAACTCATTTGAAACAATTGTATAGATTCCATGCTTGGTTAACCAAGAAATGTAATATTGAAAAAAATATTATGTATTTCTTTGATAACATAAACCAATATGATGTACTTTATAAATGATAGTATGATTTAATTTTAGAAAATCATGTTATCTTTTAATAATGGATTTTGTCATCTACTTATGTCACATTGGAGCCAGACTAATATTAAAGATTATTTTTTTAATTTAATTATTTGAAAATAAAATCATTTGAAAATGATTTTAATTTAATCTATGATTTTCATAATTTCATACAACTGATGCTGTTTTTCTATCAATTACATAACTATAAGTACATTATGTCAGCCTATATTTCATTTAGAATAGATCCTCTTTTCTATTCTCTAAATAAATATTTGCAATAAAAAATATGGGGTGAGATGTCAATGATAGTGGTTATGAACCTGGAAACTGTTTCTTCTAAATCTTGAGTTCCCAAGTATTATCATAGTTTCAGGGGCACTGCAAGAAATATGCATCTGAATTAGAATTTTTTTTTACATATATTTCCTTTTTATGGTGACTTTGTGGCTTTATTTTTTGCCAGAATCCATTTTATCTACATAAACTTGAGTTCTGTACCATCATTAGTGCTGTAGCAATTCACAGTAGTGCAGTTCTGACTATTCTCTCTGTAGAAATAGCTACTTTATAAATGAAATGGTTGATATAGTAACTTTATTATTTAAGTGACTCATGCATGAATTCATGCAAGACCATTTTAAAATTCAAGGCACCAGTGATTTTTGAAATCCATTTTGGAGATATAACACACCAAATATTCTATAAAATTTTAAGATATAGAATCAAATGATTCTGCTCCAAGAACCTTCTTTTACACTTTCATATAAACTGAACACTTTATTACTACATTTATTGAGCCCTATTAATATGGTAGGTACAGCACTATTCATAGAAGTAGATATAGTCACCATTCTGTGGATTCTCATTGGACAATAACATATCTATGTTTCCACATGAATTAATTTGTTCTTTATCTTTTTTCCTTATATTATTGAACTTATATTGAATTCTTTCATGCTAATTAAACATTAGGCTAAATTAAGAAAAACACATTTTCCCCTAAATAGCATTTTTTTTTTTTTTTGGCTAAGGAAGATTTGCCCTAAGCTAACATCTGTTGCCAATCTTCCTCTTTTTTCCCTTGAGGAAGATTATCCCTAGCTAAGATCTGTGCCCATCTTCCTCTATTTTGTATGTGGGTCATTGACTGATGAGTGCTGCAGGTCTGTGCTCAGGATCTGAACCTGTGAACCTGGGCCACTGAAACGGAGTGTGCTGACCTTAACCACTACACCACTGGGCCAGTCCCTTCTCCAAATAGTTTTTAAGGTAAAGTTGTATATTTAAAGTGGTTTTGTTTTTTCATTATTGTCATTTTCAAAGATTGCTATCTTTCATTAATTAAATTATCAATTTTCTTTTGGTGGCATTTTTAGGGAATCTTAAAATGATTCAAAATCTTATCCTAGCCTGCTCCTTCAGGATATAGAGTTAACAAGATTCACAATAAAAATGGAAGAACATGATGGAAATGTAAACGTGGAAAATAATTTTGTAACATTTGATAATAATGAATTTTTTTCTGCCTCTACAGACTCAGTACTGGTTTGCATGTTTATGATTAAAGTTTTGACTACAAATAAATCTATTCTGATTAGAGAATAAAACATATGTAATGTATACTACATCCACTTAAGAGATGTTTATGCACAAGTTTACACAGACAGTAGTGGCGGTGCTGAAACACAAATCCAGTCTCTCATCCTATTTAAAGTGCCTTTTCCATTATAATTCTCAGTTGTGAGCAACTCCAAATACCGGAGTATGTGTGCCAGGGAAGCGAGGACAAAGATCAAAAGTGAAAGTCAGTGAGACAACTAAACTGAGAAACATGGAGACTCTTGGAAGGATTGTACTAGGAAATGAGGAAATAACCATAATCAGGAACAGATTATGGAAATCTTTAAATATCAGTCTTAAAGGCAAATACTGAAGCCTAATTTCCTAATTTGTACATTCCTTCTATGCATCAGTCATGAAATTTCAGGCCATCAAGAAAAATTATAAACTACTAAATGATACCTGAAAAGATTAATAAAACTTCACAAAGTTTTTGAGTTAATTGATCTATGGCAGGCTAAATATTGCTAACTCTAGGACTTAGTTTTCAGTTCTTTTTGTTCTTTTGTTGTTCATGATACATTCTTTGGAAGCAACAAAAATCATATGAAGAAAATATATCATGTTGGAAGTAAAACTTAGAGGAAAAAAATAGTGATGGAACTAGAAATTGAGGATTTGTTAACACAGGAAATAAGACTTCCTAAAAAGTTTTATTTTCAAGGGCTCTCCTGAGCATGATAGTTAATATTATGTGTCATCTTGAATGGGCCTAGGTATGCCCAGATATTTGGTTTAACCTTATTCTGAGTGGGTTTATAGGGTGTTTCTGGATGAGATTAACATTTGAATCAGTAGACTGAGTAAAGCCAATTGCCTCGTCTCTTGTGGGTGGTCCTCATCCAATCCACTGAAGGCCTGAAAAGAACAAAAAGGGAGAGTAAGAAAGAATTCACTTTCTCTGCCTGATTATCTTTGCGCTGGGACGTTGTCCTTTTCCTGCCTTCAGACTCAAACTGAAAAATCAGCTCTTCTTGGGTCTCAAGCCTGTCAGCCTTCAGTCTAGAACTTACACAATCAGTGAGAGATTCAGTCATTACAGAGTTTTTCCTTTTCCAACACCTGGTCTATTATATTTTTACTAATCTAATGAGTTGTTCAGCTGAAGTAACTTTACAACCCTTGATTGATATTTTGTTAACTATGCGTTTAGTCCGGAAGACCTAGGAATAGGCATAGTTACTGTAATACATCAGAGATGGCTCAAGGATTCTCTTGATCCCTCCTACTCATTTGCCTATGGTGAGGTAACTGCCCCTGTCTCTGATTTTTTTCTCCTACATAGGCTGGCTGGTCACACAAAGGGCTGTTTCCACTGCCTAGGCTGTGCCATCAAGAGCCTCTCTTCTTTGGCATTGGAGACAAACACGTGTTTATTCCATTCACTGACTGGTTCCATCTTGCCTACAATGACCTTGCCTCACCATCTGAGTGTTAAGACAGAATATCAAGGGTTATATTTGAGTTAAGATGGAAAAGAGCAAGGAAGCCATTTACCCAGCTTTGTGTTTAGGTCTCAGACTTGTTGCTTTTCAAAGATTTCAAAGAAAAAAATAGAGAAGGGAGAGAGATGAGAATTCTGTGTGACCTGTCCTAGCTTCCTAGGATTTGGGGTCTAAATACTACATGGTAATAAGTCATTTGTTTGCTTGTCTTTGTCTTTTCTCCATACTCATCTCTTAGAAGCCTTACATAATAGGGAATCTGGTTCAGCTCAGAAAAGTTGATTCATATTTCAGTTAAACATGAATTGTGCAGTTATTATTATAAGTAAACAAATCATGGCATTTCAGGAATACTGCATAGGAACAAGGCTGAGTCTCAGAAAGGAAGATAATTGACCTCAGATGGTTTAAAGGAAAAGATTCAACAGAACTTATGTCATTTATGCTCACATTCCATTGGTCATGTAAGCTCATATGGCAAATATGCCCTATCCTCAGGGAAATGTGGCAGGGGCAAGAAGGAAAATGATTGTAATGAAGAATATAAATAACTTCAAACAGTTTCCACTCAGTTTTTTCTATTTGCTATCATAGACAATGCAATGACTTGTAAACATGTCCTGGTTCCCATGGCCAAAAGTTTATTTTGGGCATATACACCTAGAATTGGAGCTGCTAGACTATCAGGTATGTACAGGGATAGAGGTAGGAGTAGGGACTCACAAATCAAATAAGCTTTCAAGGGCAGCCTGACTGATTCAGTGAAACCTCCGAAGAAGGTGAAGGTGAGCAATTTGAAGACATGAAAGAAGAACTCTCCAAAAGTGGAGACAACATGTGCAAAAGTCCTGAGGCATGAATATTCCTGGTGTGGTCAAAAATAACAAGGCTGGAGCAGAGTGAGAGAAAGGAAGAATAGTAGATGATGAAGTTAAAGAAATAATAGTGCTTAGATTCCAACAGAGTCTTTTAATCCATTGGAAAGAATTTGGGTCATACTCTCAGTGAAGTGAAAAGACTTTGGAATATTTTTAGCAGAGGAATGACCTGATTTGACATATATGTTAACAGCACCTCTCTGGCTGTTGAAACATACTGTAGGAGTACAAGGATAGAAGCAAAAAAAAAATCCAGAAGAATATTAAAATAATGCAGGGATGTGATAAGGTGGTTTAGACTAGAGGTGGTAGTGAAGGTAGTAAGAAGTGGTCAAATTAGGGCCCAGCCTGGTGGTGTAGTGGTTAAATTCATGTGGTCTGCTTCAGCGGCTGGGGTTCATGGGTTCAGATCCTGGGTGTGGACCTACACACAGCTTATCAAGCCATGCTGAGGCAGAGTCCCACACAGAGCAACTAGAAGAACAACAACTATGATATGCAGCTATCTACTGGGGCTTTGGGGAGAAAAAAGGAAAAAAAAGAGAAAGATTGGCAACTGACATTAGCTCAGGGCCAATCTTCCAAAAAAAAAAATAGAAAAAAAAGAAGTGGTCAAATTATAGATATATTCTGGAGGGATAGCCAACATGATTTTCTGATGGATTGCACGTGAGATATGATAAATAGGAAGAAGCTAAAGTATAATTCCAGATGTTTAGGCCTGAGCAAATACAATAACAGAATTGCCTGTAATGAATAAAGGAAAGATTGAAGGAGTACATTAGGTAGAAATATTATGATTTGTTTTTACATTTAAAATGTCTGAGATATAGATATCATAGAGAGTTGGGTGTATGCATCTGAATTTTAGGGCACCAAATTTTAGGAGAGTGAGTTAATAGAGAAGCCCAAGACCTCCAACTTGGGGAACTCTAAGAAGTTCAGGAAATGATAAGGAACCAAGAAAGAAAACAGATTCAATGACCAGTGAGATAGTGGAGATTCTTACTAATATGTCCTTCATCCTCAGGGTCCAGAAAACCTCCTCCCCCTTTTCGGCATCTTCATCCTATATAACTACTTGTTATGTACTTGCTCCCCCTCTGCTTTATCCTTCTCCACTTTCTCCCTCACTATGCAGCACAGTGATTCCTTTTAGTCTTTTGTCCATGCTTTCCTTTCCAACTCTAGAAAACTCTTTCGAAAAGTTATTCATTTGCTTTTATTTATTTGTTGGTATAGAGTCAAAGTTTTTACCTCCTTCAAAGCACTTCTGGAGAGTTATTTTTGTTCACACACACATGTTTATCTCCAATTATATCTATTTTTATTTTTGTATGAATACAGAAACACACATTTTGAAACTGAGCATGAAAAGGTTAAAAAAATCTTCCCTGGGCTAGAAGAAGAGAGCAAAAACTTTGAGATTAGCTTTGCTAACTGCAGCTGCGCATATTCAGCATAGTCAACTGTTGTTTAAACATAACCAACTGTTGTTTAAAACTTTCTGTCCCCCTCAGTATGTGAATGAGCTGTCTTTTCCAGGAAATCAAGGTCGAGACATCAAGATTCAGCCTCACAAGGCCAAACACAGGCTGAAGATGAAAACTAACCAGAAAAGGCCAGACAGTCAAGGGAAAGAAATTCAGTCTTCAAGGCTGAACACAGGCTGGTGGGAAGGTGCCAACCAGCACGGCCACATGCTACCCCTCCCTTACCTAAAACCCCAGCGCATGCTCTCCCTCACAACCCTTTAAACCTCTTGCCTCCCATCTTTCAGGGAGATGGGACAAATCTGAGGGCTCACTCTTGTCTCCCGACTGACATCACCTGAAATAAAAACTCTTTCCTTGCCATAAAACTGGGGTTCCAGTTTTATTTTGGCCCCTCCTGTGTGGCAGGTAAAGAACCTGGGTATGTGTCTGGTAACAATTTTACTTCATAAATTACTTTTAATCTACTAGTTTAGATTTCCTAAAACAATTTTGCCTCTAACATGAATCAAAGGACTGCCACTGTACTTTGCCTCAAGAAAGTTGAATAATATTACTTTGGATTTAATGAAACTTCATTGCCTCACTGCCCATCTGTGGCCTGCATATGAGGTTCATAATTGTAATCGTGGTGTGTGGACTCTTCACTGCTTATTATATAGATAAATGACCTTGCCTTCCTTCCTGTTGTCTAATACCCTTTAGCCCTGAGAACTTACAGAAAGATGACATTACTTCACCTTCTTTCAGCTTTTCCTCATTTTATCCACCCTACAACTCTTATATTCACCATTCAAATATATTTTCCACTAGGGATATCTCTTTATGAAAGCCTAAGATTAAGTAGCGGTGAAAATGTATATCCAGTAATTTAAAAAAATTTTAAAAATACCTGACTATGTATCATGTTTTGTTGTTAGGGATTCCGCTCCGAGCAACCCTGTACAGCAGAGCTGAACCCTGCCTGGTCTTTTTGCCCCATCCTGTCATCTTCTGGTGCTGTATTAGACAATGCTCCACTCTCATGGCCAGTTTTTTTGGAATTGGGTGGCCAGATCCTTCTGCCTAGTCTGAAAGCTCCACTGAAACTTGTCCACCATGAGTGACACAGTGGTATGGCTTTCGGCATCACAGCAACACACAGACACCACAGTATACAACTGACAGACGCGTGTTGTGGTTCCCTGACTGGAAAGGAACCTGGGCCAGAGGTGAGAGCCCTGAATCTTAACCACTAGACCACCAAGTCTGGCTTACACGTTATGTTACCACTTAGACATTTAAGTTTGCCAAGACTTCTCAATCATTTGGCCCAGGGCTGTAAAAAAATGCATCCACTTATTTTTCTTCCAGCATTTATTATGAGATTCTGTGACTAGAATTCTTTATCAGAACATAATCTGGTACTTGAATTTGGGAGAATCATGATCCGTTGCCTTGTCCTCTGTGTTGCCCCAAAGTTTTAATTTAAGGATAATAATCAAAATGCAGGTAGTTTCCTGGAGATTAATGATCATTCAGGAGGCATCCATGTCCCCGAGACGAACGTCTAATCATTAATCCTACAGAAATGTAATGTACGAAAGTCATTATCACCACCACAAAATGGCAACTCTTTTCTTGCAGGTAAATGCTTACTTTATTTCAATTTGATGAAAGATCCAAGATGGACATTCTGTAGGTAGAAGAGCTCTCTTAACTTACTAAACAAGGAAAATATCGCATAAGAAAAAAAAATCCTGGGCAGGTGGTATAAGTTTGACTCTATGGAAAGGAGTTTCGAATTCTGAGCAAAGGTAAGTTAAATGTTCTCCATCGCCCACCATTCTTATATGTTTGGATCACGGTCTGTTTTCTTAATCAATGTGCTGTTAATCAAAAAGTGCTTTAATTCTTTATTAGATTTTATCAGATTCAATATATCTTATTCATAATGTCTTCTAATTGCCAATGTAACCTTTGGGAGTAGGTTTAAACCAACTTCTCCAATAATAGTCCCTTTTTCTGAGTGACTACAAAGTTGTCCTGAAATTAGAGATGAACTTTTATGTAGCAATACTAATATTTTCAGGTACTAGTGTAAAACCACATATGGAAAATTCATTCATTCTTTCTTTTATTCAACGTGTGTCTACTAAGCACCTAGTCAGTGCCTCTAAATACAGAGATAGAGCTGTGAGAAAGAGAGACACACTCCCCTCCTTAGAAGTGTGTATCATTTTGAGGGGAAAGTGGATTAAATAATAAACATGTGAATAATATATGAAACATTGCCAGAGAATGAAAAGTGCAATGTACAAAATCAAATAGATAGTGATTTAGGGTGGGGTGCAATTTTAGATATGAAGTTTGTGGAAGGTTCTCTGAGATGATATTTGAGTATTCCTAAAGGATTTGAATGAGTCAGGCCTGTAAAGATATAGGTTAGAAGGTTGCAGGAAATGGGAGCAACAAATTCAAAAGCGTCAAGATAGTAAAATATTTGGTATATTCAATGAATATAAAGAAGGTCAGCTGGCTGGAACAGAATAATCAAGGGGAGAATGTTGGATATGATTTCAGATGGACAGACTGGGGAGATTGTTTAAATTCTTGCAGACCACATTAAGGAGTTTGATTCTTCTTCTTAGGGTTATGGAAAGCCATTGGAGAATTTTTTTGTAAAGTATGACAGAAACTGATTTCCTTTTTAAAAAAAGATTTCTCTGGCTGCTGACAAAGACTGTCTCATTAACCAAACTCTAGTCAGACTCCTCTGAGCCATCTTCTCACCTAGACTTCAATCTTGACCTATAAAAAGCACAAACTCTCAGCACAAATGATTCCATCCACTCCACCCCCCCCAAACACATAAATGCTAAGAGACTTGAGCAAACACTAGTATAGTTTCTGACAGCTCAAAGCTGCTTCCCTAGAAGCGTGACTCCAGCCCCCTTAACTTCCTGTCTGGGAAAGCTCAAGGCTGCCAAAAGAATTTACTGTTTGTTCCAGCCAACACATGAAGATAGGGCCTCTGCCTCCCAGTCTCTGTTGGGGAGTAATAGCCTAACTTCAGTTAGTGCCAGTTAGCAAGCCCAGATAGCCTAATCACATTAACCCATTCCCCTTCTCGCTTTTGGAGAATTTCCACTTCCCTGATTCTGCTCAAGCTCCTGCTGACCCACATCCCTATATCCTCACTCCCCCTTTAAAATGCCCAGTCACCTCTACACAAATCAAAGTTGAATCTAGTTCATGCTGGACCCTCTACCCTGTTGCAATAGTTATTACTGAATTAATCTGTCCTTACCATTTTAACTAGAATCTGGTTTCATTTATCTTTGACACTGCTTAAAGAATAAAATAATTGTAGAGGAGTAAGAATTGAAATAGTGGGACAATCCAAGAGGTGAATGAAGTCATCTAAGAAAGATATTGTATTCGTGAGAAGTGGCTAGATCTTGGTGTATTTTCAGGGTCAAATTGTGGTCACCGTGGGTGATGGATTAGATCAAGAATGTGAGTGTTTTTATTTTTTTACCTAATTATTTTCATTGTCTGTAGAAATTTTTCACTGAATGGATAATATTCGTATTAAATTATAATTTGCATATAATGAAATATGCAAATCTTAAGAGTACAATTTGATCAGTTTTGACAAATAGACTTGTAACTCACACTCTGATCAATATATAGACGATTCCCACAACCTTTGAATGTTCCTTTGTGCCCCTTCTCTTCCCAAATCCTCAAACCCAATAGACCACTGGTCTAATTTCTTTCACCGTATCTTAGCTTTCCTGTCCTAGAACTTCATATAAATTGAATCATAAAGTACATACTCCTGTACATGTTTCTTCTTACTCAACATAACGTTTTTCAGATTCATCCATATTATTGTATGTTTTAGTAGCATATTTTGTTTTATTGCTGAGTGTTATGGACTGAATGTTTGTGTAACCCCAAAATTCATATGTTGAAGCCCTAACCCCCAATGTTATGGTATTTGGAGGTGAGGTCTTTCGGAAGTAATTAGGTGAGGTCATGAGGATCGAGATTCTATGATGGGATTAGTGCTCTTATAATAAGACCAGGAGACAGCAGAGCTTCCTCTCTCTGCCATGTGGAGACACAGCAAGAAGTCAGCCATCTGCAAGTCAGGAAGAAGGCCCTCACCAAGCACCAAATTTACTGGCACCTTGATCTTGGACTTCCCAGCCTCCAGAACTGTGAGAAATAAATGTCTGTTATTTAAGCTACCCAGTCAATGGCAATTTTATTATAGCAACTGGAGCTGACCAAGAAGATCCTGAATACAATTACATTGTATGGACTTACAGTGTGTTTATCCATTCTTTCCTTGAAAATATTTAAGTAGTTTCCAGTTTGGGGCTTTTATGAACAAAGATGTTATAAACATTTTATGTAAGTCTTTTCTTGGATATATGTAAATTTTTCTTCTGCAAATACCTAGATAGGTAGGTCATAGGTCAGATGTGTGTTTAACCATATGAGAAACTACCAGAATGATTTCCCAAGTGATTGTGCAATTTGCCATTTACCAGCAATGTATGAGAGTTCCAGTTGCTCCACATACACCTAGCATTGTTAGGCCTTTGAATTTTAGCCATTTTTATGGGTGGAAAGGAGTATCTCACTGTGGTTTTAATTTGCATTTCTCTGCTGATTAATCATATTGAGCATCTCTGCATGTACTTTTGAATCATTTGCATTTCTTTATTTTTGTAGTGCCTGTTTATATCTATTGCTTTTTTAAGGCAATTACTTCTCCACTCTTCCTAGCAGAAAGACCCACATAGTCACTCTCTTTCACTTGTAAATGGGAGTATACATCAGGCCTGAAACCCTTTTGTATGTAACTACTTGGATAACAGAAAACAATGTCTGCTCTCGGTCATATTTCAGCAGACACATCTGAGCATCTGAGCATAGAGGCCTCAAGATTTAGATGCACAAATCGATATCTATTTTATTCTTTACTAATGATTTTGACTAATAATATTACAAAGCTTAGAACCCTCTAGGGGAAGAGAGGTAAGTTGTACCATGATTCCTCCCTTCCCCCTGAAACCATTGCAGAGTGCAGTAGTTGTTTTTTAACTATAACACAATTTTAAAAACCATATTATAGCAAGCTTACCCCAGAAACCAACATAAAAAAGAAATAATAACTTTTATATGAATATCGTGGAATTTTTAAAATATTTTGTGGCTTCCTGCATAGTTCTAGTTTAGCTTTAATTGAAAATCTAAATTCAGCTAATTAGTTTTCAATAGAAACCACAGGGAACCCCTGTTGAGAATATTATAAAACTTTATTTATTTATTCATTTATTTGCAAATGCATATATAGAGATGAGAATGGCTTTGCTGTTAGTAAGATGAACCATTTTTGACAAATATTTAATGTGGGGAATAAAGAAAAGAAGATGCATTTAACTCAGTTTTTCTCCCATTGCAAACAGACTGATCTTCAATAAACAGAACACTGAAACCCTAAAATAGTACCATCATCCACTTGGAATATAGCAGGCTGGAATCATCAGCAAAATGAAGATATATATTTCCACCCCATAATTTGGGTATCATGGCACTTTCGGCATGCACCACAAACTAGGGGGAATTAATATTCTGCAGGAATTGTGGCCAATATGTATAAAGAACTACCACTGCAAAGATGAAAGCCTATAAAACAGACGGAAAGATAAATGTTTTCTGAACTTCTAAAATGCTTAGATGGGTTTGGTGATTTTCGCATCTTCTGAATCCGAATTTTCTATTCATGAAACCATTAAAATAATATGATATCTTTGACAGGTTATAGTCAAAGTTGGTGAGAATAATGAATTGGAATGGAGATTGATAGAGAGTCTGTTACATATGGCCATGGGGGAAACAGGTAGCATAGGTAATAGGAATCTTTAAATTCCTGTGGCTAATTTTAAACAATGTTTCATATCCATGTTCTCCTTTTAATCCAGGTCTTCTCAAAGTGCTGCCAAATTAAATGATTGGCTTCCACAAAGAGGCCCTGACTTAGTCCACCCTCTCGTGAAAGTGTTAATGAACAATGAAATGGTGACACAAAAAGCAGCAGAGGAAAAAAAGAAGCCAACTGGGACAAAAGACCGTGTTTTGTTTACTCTATTTGTTCTTTAAAACATAGATTATTGACAGTTATAACAAAAACTAAGGCATAGAATGCACCTGGCCTTATATGTTTTTCATCTGGCTTTCCATGATTTCCAGGATTTAGTGAGATTGACTTAGTTTATAATAATAATAACCCTTATACAGCCCTCAAAGAAGTGAGACATGTGTTGTGTCATGTACTTTGGAAGCATTATCTCAGTCTATTTTTAAATCGTAGAACTGTACAATGTAGAGAGGCTAGAGTATAATGTAATGATTAAAAACCTACCCTAGAGACAGACACATGGGTTAAAATCCCAGGTCTTCCATGTACTGGCTGTGTGATTTTGAGTAAGTCACTTAAACCGTCTTTTTCTCCGTTTTCTCATCTGTAAAGCAGTGGCAAAAATACTTGCCATGCTGCGCAATTGTAGGATTAAATGAATTTTTACGTAAAGAATGCTGAAAACATGCCTAATATATAATAAGCCCTGAGTGAATTATGTGCAGATGCAATAAGTTGGATTCATTTATAGGAGTTAATTATAATCCTCAAGTTTGCACAGGTCATTGGTGGTAGAACTAGCCCTAAAACACAAATCTGATTTTAAAATGAAAGTCCCCCTTGAATGAATGCCCTATACTGTCATCCTCCCTTCATCTAGTTAAGCATCTATCATAATGTCTGATATAATTATATTCTTGAATGCATTTATAGAATAATGTTTCAAAAGAAATGAATCATTGTGCCACAGCAGTTTGTGATGGTATTTAAGCAAGGCAACACCTAGAAGGATTCTATGATATTTTCAATAACCCCAAACCAACTTTTAACTCATAAATGATAATTGTTTTCTTCTGTAGAAGACCCGCCAAGTAACTCATTATTATTATCTTGTAGAGGCCAATTAATGTCTTTCTTATTCATAGGCTGAGAATGCTCCAACCAGGAAGAGGGCACTTAGAGAGATTCCCTGGACTGATTGTCAGGACCAAGGCTTAATCTTCACTCTGCCACTAATCAAATTTGCTGCAAGTAACTTTTTTCCCCCAAGATTTATTTCTTCATGTATCAAAGAAGATTTTAACTAGATTTTCACTAAACCTGTTACAGGTTCTTCCAAATGCATACCACTAATATCAAGGGACACAGGATGGGAGATGATGGCAGAGCATGTGGTTGTTCTGGCAAAATCACCCAGATCGCATTTCTAACCCAACACGTACATCACTTAAGTGCCCACGTGTAACAGGAGGACAGCAAAGATACATCAAGTAAATTGTCTAATATCAGTCTTAGATAAGACATTAATAACATAGACAATGGTTATGTTCATTAAAGGCATCATGTATTCTCAAATTTATAAAAAGCTTCCATTTAAATTATATATTATATGTGTATTTACAAAAATCCCATAATGGGGTGATTATTACTCTTTCTTTACAGAAAAAGAAAACAGTATTCTCAGAAATTTTAAGATTTCATATAATAAGGGTTATAGTAAATATTTAAATTATGTCTTTCCACTCTAAGTTGGGTATGTGGTTACTGCATCATAGCTGGCTGTTGTAGCTAACTGTCAAGTTAGCACATTTCTGCTCTGTAATGTTTTCCCTCTCTATTCATTTTTTTATTTTTTAAAAAACCAATAAAATTTGGATTCTATGCATTCCTGTTGTATAAAATCACATGACAACTCAGAAGTTTAAAATCAAATGGGAAAGAACATTCCATAAAGGTTAGAGTGCAAGATGGGTCCTGGTTCAGAATGGAGCTCCGCCAATTGCTGGATGAGTTGGGTCATGCCACTTAACTTCTCTCTGTCATAATAACTTCACCTGTGAAACGGAGACCATAGCTATACCTTCAACTCATAGGGCTAGGAGAACTAAATGTTAATATTTGTAAGGTACTTAGCACCATTACTAGTAATCCCTCAATAAATGCTAGTTGATATTGTTATTGCTGCTGTTGTTGTTGTTTAAAAGTATCCAAACCAAACAGTCCATTATCATCTTGTTTATAGAATCTTCACCCTGACCTCATTATATTTTAAAGTGCTATACTGTGCAACCAAATAGAACACAAAATGTACAACCAAATAAACAGAATTTATCTCCTCCAACAAAAATGCCTTGATATAGCCAAAGATAGGAAAACAGAGCAGTTGTTTGTTTAATCTTCACACATTTGGATAGCAATAAAATTCATTATCTTCATCTATTGTGTAAAAACTATCCCCTAAAAATATCTGAAATCTTCTGACAAAAATAATTTTAAAGCTTCCATATTTAAAAGAACTACTGTACAGCATAGTGCTTGTAGCTAACAATATTATATTGTATACTTAAAATTTGCTAAGATCTTATGTCAAGCCTTCTTACCACAACAATAACTATAATGATAAAAATAATAGTAAAGGGAGTGGGAGGAAACTATGGGAGGTGATGGATATGTTTATGGCCTTGATGGTGGTGATGGTTTCATGCAAACCCACTGAGTTGTATATATCAAATATGTACAGTTTTTTATTTGTCGATCGATCATACCTCAATAATTTGGTTTTTAGAAAAAATAATTCTTGCTATTATATGAAGATTTCATTGATATTGCAAAGACTGGAAAATATGAAGCATTTTGAAATTGGCCAGTGGGTAATTATGTGACTATTTCATGTGGGAAAATATACTTCATATAGACATGTGTGGTATAACTGTGTAATGGATTTAAAATAATTCCAAGAATTATAAGGGCAATTCAAAGAGCACCAAAATGTTCACAAAAGATAGAAAATTAAATAATTTGGAACCAAGGAAAACCCAGTCTTGTTTTAATGTACCATTAATACTTGTCTAGTCTCCATTGGGTATTGATTAACACGGAGAGACACAGACTGTCTATGCTGTGTGACAGAAGTGTGGCACCCAGATCTCAGAGATTGTCAAATGAAACCCCAAAATCTTTTCACTAAGAAAGTAAGATATGAACATAAGGAAATACAACTATCTTAAATCTGATAGACCATAGAATACAATCATATACAACACTTTTTAAGTAAGTTGTGAAATGTGATCGCAGTCCCATTTGTCCTGTGTGTAATCATCACACCTTCTATATGAGGGTAAAAACTAGGAACAAAGATACATCGTTGAGTCAATTTACATTACCCACACCCACCACACATAGACCACACCAGACGGAGAGTGCTTGGCATGTTGTGACACCGGAAAAGTGTTTCCTACTACAATTTTAAACAGGAATCTTACAGAAAATAATTAACCATTGTTCCTGTTTGAGTCTTCCAAGATAGGAAATTGATTGGACTCGTTATTTCTTGCTAAAGATTCATATTAGTGTCCACCAAGTTCATATTAATAAAATGCTTATATAACATTCCAAAAAAGGTCCCCTTTACGTAATTCATTCATATATTTGAAAATATGTATGGTCTGGGTAATCAGGATAAACGAAAGATGTAAATCATTACTGATTCCCTAAAAAATAATTGTCAGCAGAAATACAAGTTTTCTCATACCCTGAGACACTCTTACTAAAGCTTCTCAATAATCATAAGATTGAAAGAGATCTGGACGTTTACTCAGTATCTTCAGGCATGGTGTTTCCTAAATTATCCTGCACTGGCAAAAATGCAAATAGTCATTACTGAGACCTGATTTATTCAGAGAACTTCATTAACATTTAAGAAAACAACTTGTTGTCACTTAAGTACATTATGGCATAAATCTGCAATGAATAATTACTCACTAGTTCTAACAATGTTAGGTACCAATCCTCTGCGAACCTTTTCAAGATGTTAATGTATAATAATAAGAACGTAGCGATGGCCCTCCTAATACTCTGATACTTGGCTAGTGTATAAGACCAATTTCTAAATCCCGAAAACAGTGTTCAGTGGTGATAAAACAGTAGATGAAACTATATCTTATTCCTTCATGACTCTATATTTAGCAAAATGACAACCATTAAAAAAAAGTATAAGCAATGCTAGTGGCTTAAATGGCAGCTTATTTATTTCTAAAGAGTTGAAGTGAACTGTGAAACCATCACGGTCTACGGTTGGGACATGGCGGCCCAGGTATTGTTTGATGAAATGTAACGTTAACAGAATATATTTATAACGTCTTCTTTGGAGAATTATGATCAGTAAAAAGAACACAGGTGATTTCCTTAAGCTCCCAGGAGCATATTGTACCTGTTCTGTATGCACCTGGCTTTCGTGAACACATGCATACAGAAATTTGTTGACTGGTTAGTAAAGTTTTTACAACATAATTTGCAACTATGATGTCAATCTTGGCTTTTAGTAAGAAGAAAAGCCCAAAGAGAAAAACGTGAGAAAGGGCTGGTTAAATTAGGATGCAGTTCTTCCTCTTATTTGTTATTCCCAGGGCTAGGGCTCAAGCGTGTATTGAAACATACTGTGTTTATATTTGTACTAAACACCTCATTTTGAGGAAATTCACTCATTTTTCCTCATTTTGGGTAGTAATGGGAAGACACTTTATAAAAGCAGTTTATCAGAATGGCTTCTGGATATTAAAGCTTCCTCAGTATCAGCTGGAAATTTAGGTGTTTGACTCTGCAGAGAAATGCGAAGACCCGAACCTGCTGGACACCACCTGGGGAGTGAAACCTCATTAGGAAGAGATGTGTTTACAGAGGGAGACGTGACCAGGTTGGATCAAGTTATGGTGCTTTTGAAAATAACGCAGAGCCAAGTGAAAGGTTAGAGTAGAAGGTCAAATTTTTCTATGTTTAGCCATTCTGGCTTGTGTTAATTAATAAGAAATGTTCTGTAAATACACATTCTTAATTGCAACTAAATTAAATATTCATTTGTAACATTTACTCTAAAACATTGATTTTTTAATGAGTATGAAATGAATAGGTCACACTTTTAGTGCACACAGAACCCTTTATAAAAGGAACTAACCAAAACCAACATTGGTAATTTTTGAACTTTATAAGGATATATGGAAGCGTTCTCCGTGACTATGAAAGTTTCCCGATATTGTTAATAGCCTCTTAAAATATACATTTATAAAAATCAGGGACTATTTTGTTTATCTTATAAATATTAAGTGTAGTAGGTTGTTTCAATGGGTATGCTGGATTTGATCAAACTTTCTATGTAATTGACATAGACATATACCAGTCATGGTGCCTGCATCATCCACAACTACTTTAGAGAAAAATTCACTCCTCTCATTCTTGCCACTCTACTTCATATTTCCACAACCAACCATCATAATATTTCTAAAGAAAAGCATGAATCAGTTGATGTCACTTCTTTGTTCAAATGCTCAAATAAGTTTCCACCTAAAAGAAGTAAGAATCAAAGTCGGTTCCATGGCCTAAAGGCCTTGCTACCTTTCAGATCTCATTTTTTATCATTTTTCTGCTACTGTCTGCTGCAACACTGGTGTCCTTGGCTGACCCTCAAACTTTGCATGGATGCTCACATCACAGGACACCTAGAACACCATTCCCCCAGATGGTTGTATGACTTCCTTCATCTCATCCTTAATGTCTCTTTTCAAATGTTGCTTTATCAGAGAGGTCTTCTCTGATTACCTTAGCAATAGTGTGAAACTTATCATTTTAAGTACCCGTATCCTGCTTTATTTTTTTTTCAGAGGACCTATTCCCTCCTTCCTTATTGAATATTTATGTATCCATTTGTTTGTTGTGTGTCTCTCCCCTCTTAAATATGACCAACATTAGAGCAGGATTCTGTCTGTTTTTATCACAACTGTAACTCAGAGCCTGGAATAATATCTGGTACATAGTAGGCGCTTAATAACTGTTATTGGACAAATAACTGAATGAATAGATATAAATCTGGCTTAAGACATAACAATTATTGGCCTTTTTTCCACCCTAATCCTCCCCTCTCCAACCATCATTGATTAGACTAGGAGCTATGTAATTCGAAGGTGGCCGATCCATAGGACAGTCAGAGTCCTATGATCAGACACAACACAGAAAAAACTCAAATAATCTAATTGTATTCTATCTAATTTTTAAATTTTACCTGGAAAATATCAAGATATTGAGGCAATTAGTATTAGGGGATACAGCTGGGGAGATGCTTTGAGAGGATTGGAGTACAATGGGGACTAAGTGGGGTCATGGAGAGCCGACACTGTGAAGAAGCAGAAGTCATAAGCAGACCTGAAGATAAGCTGAGAGTCATGAGTACACATCACAAATGAAAGACACACATATGCATATCTTGCTCTCGTAATGCCTCCACTCCTGCTGTGTTTTCAGTTCCATGCACAATACAATCAAACAAACTTTTTGGTCTCACACACAATACAATCAAGCAAATACCCATTTTATTTTTCTGGTTAACTCAATGAAATTCTCCCTTCCTAAATTAAAAAAAAGAAAGAAGAAGCCTCCAAACCAACTTTTCCAAAACTATAAATAATAGTTTATAAATAGTTATAAATGCCAAATGAAGCCTTACTAGAGAGTTCACATGGAATAATTCAGTACTTATCTAAACGTCTTCTTCAGAATTTCTGCAGACCCAGACTTTTGTGATGTGAGGGCCACAGTATGGTTTAATTTCATTCAGTGTTGTAGCCTTTGGTATTCTAACTAGGCATGAATTCTTATTATTTAACTCACAAATAGTGGAATCTTGTCTAAGTTTTGTCTTTGTGCCTCAGTTTATTATCTACAAAAAAGAAGATAATGCTATAATGCTATTACATTATGGTATTTGTTTGATTATAGTGTACAATATTTGACATACTATACACACATACACACACACACGTGCAAACACTGTTCTCCAAAGAGTTAAAGAATATTCTCTCTCTGTCTCTCTTTCTCTATGTGTGTGTATGTGTGTGTGCTCTGTGGATGAGAACTAAAAAAAGGTAAATTAATCAGTTTAGAAGTCACTCCAGAGACAAATATTTATGAATTTAAAGTCTTGCTGACTCCTCCTTAGAGCCTAAGCCTTATCTTTTCTGGGATCTCAGGTCTATCCATCAGTGCAATTATGTCTGCCCATTGAGTCTGCAGGTGGGTATCTTAGTCAGCTCAGGCTGCTATAACAAAATACAATAGACTTAAACAACTGACATTTATTTCTAACAGTTCTGGAAGCTAGAAAGTCTGAGATCAAGGTGTCAGCAAATTCAGTTCTTGGTGAGGGCCCTCTTCCTGGCTTGCAGACTGCTGCCTTCTTGCTGTATCCTCACGTGGCAGAGAGAGGGAACTCCAGCATCTGTTTCTCTTCTTGTAAGGGCACGAATCTCATCATGAAGGCTCCACCCTCATGACCCCATCTAACCCTAATTACCTTCCAAAGGCTCCACCGCCTAATCCCATCACATTCCGGGCTAGGGCTTCAAACAGAAGAATTTGGTGGGACACAAACATTCAGTCCATTACATTCCACCCTGGCCCCCCAAAATTCATGTTCTTCTCACATGCAAGATACATTCATTCTATCCCAACAATCCGCAAAGACTTAACTTGTTCCAGCATCAACTCTCAAGTCCAAAGTTTCATCTAAACATCATCTAAATCAAACATGGGTGAGATATGATTCATCCTGAGGGAAAATTTCTCTTCAGCTGTGAATTTGTGAAACCAAACAAATTATGTGCTATACAATGGTGGGACAAGTATAGGATAGACGTTTCCATTCCAAAAAGGACAAATAGAAATGAAGGAAGGGGTAGTGGATTCCAAGCAAGTTCAAATCTTAGCAAGGCAAATTCCATTAGATTTTAAGGCTGGAGAATAATCATCTTTGGACCAAAGCTCTGCCCTCCAAGCCCACTGGGGCAGCAGCATCACCTCTATGGCTTCACCAGGTGGCCTCGCCACTTTGACTCTGTGGGGCAGTCCCACTCACAAGGCTCTCTGCAAGGGCTTTGCCTTCTGAAACTGAGGAGGAAGCAACCTTGTCTTCTGGGCCTGTGGTGGCAGTGGCAGTTCTGACGATCTCTAAAAGGACTTCAGGGTCGTTCTTGAAGGATAACATATGTTCACAGTTTTCCTTCATTCCCTCCCATTTTCTCTGTTTCCTTTGGTCCCAGCTGGCAGAGATGATATAATCCCACCTCTACTCCTGACTTCTGCTGAGATGACTGATTAGGTCCGTGAGTTTTACCTATGATCTCTTTATCGAATAGTTATTCAGCCACACCCTTAGTGTTTTCAGAACAACTTTCTCATATTTTTGCAATATGGATAAGCTGAGAATTTCCCAAATCTTCAAGTTCTTATTCCGTTTTGCTTAGCAAACCCTTCAATTCATCTCTATCCTCTTACATTTTGTTATAAGTAGTAAGGAGGACAGAAGCCGCACCTCAGTAATTTGCTTAAAAATCTCCTCTGCCAAATATTCAATTTCATCGTTCACAAGTTCTACCTTTCACAAAACAGTGGAGCATGAACACAATTCAGCCAGGTTCTTTGCCACTTTATAACAGGGATCACCTTACATTTCCAGTTTCTAATAACCTGTTCCTCATTTACATCTGAAACCTCATTAGACTGGACTTTAACATCCATATTTCTACCAACATTCTGCTCATGATTATTTATTTATTCTCCAAGAAGAAGGCTATGTCTCCAGCTCTCCTCTTTTCTTTCTGAGCCCTCACCAGAATCATCTTTAACATCAATAATTCTACCAACAGTCCTTTTATGATCATCTTGGCTTTCCGTACTAGGCACCTCAGAACTTTTCAGTCTCTACTGATCAACCAGTTCCAAAGAAACTTCCACATTTTTAGGTATTTGTTACATTAGCACCCTGCTTCACAAGTACCACAATCTGTAAAGAGCGCTTGGGCTGCTATGACAAAATACTGTAGATTGGGTGGCTTACATAACATAAACTTATTTGTCATAGTTCTGAAGTCTGACAAGTCTAAAATCAAGGTGCCAGCCAATTTGGTTCCTGATGAGAGCTTTCTTCCCACCTTGCATGAGGCTGCCTTCTCACTGTGTCCTTATATTGTGGAAAAGAGAGTTGTGGTGTCTCTTCCTCTTCTTATAGGATTAAGGCCCCATGCTTGTGACCTCATTTAACCTTTATCATCTCCTCACAGGCTCTACCGCCAAATACAGTTACTTTGGGGTTAGGGCTTCAACATATGAATTTATGAGGAACACAGGTATTCAGTCCATAACACCTTCCACTGGCCCAATACAAACATAATAGAGGAAGAAACTTGTGACTATGCTGCAGGCCTTCCTTAGTACTTGGATTTCTTTTAATGGTTCCCAGAACTGTCTCCTTTCTGGAATTAAACTGGATTGCCATTCACTTTCTTGGCTAAAATACACACACACACACATACACATATGTGCACATACTTTTTGTTTTAAATGGTCGTTTTCCGTTATTTCGTAAATTGCTCTTTGCCTGAAAGTGATGGGAAAAACATCATGTTGCTCAGAGTAGCACTCGATTCAAATACATGAAGTGGGAAAAAGAGAACAAGAATGGTTTAGGTATCTTCAGTCCATTCACCCCTAACTCTGTCACGGACAGGAAAGAAAACAGAGAAATTTTGGCCATGAGTAACCAAATTAAATTGAAACTATTCTTAAAATAACTGGGATGTCCTTGTCCTCTCATAGCCATGACTGTTGTCCATTCATCTAGGACCCTGATGAAAGTGAAAGTGAAAAATCTTATTTGAACTTACATTTGGAGAAATTTAGAGCATCTCAAAGTACTTTATTACAAAATAAACGTATAATACTTTAATATATTGGGACAGGAGTCGTGTGCAGAACTTGGTAAATTGTCATGTGTAAGAACAGAGTAGAATACCAAAGGAGAGTCAGAGAAAGGAGAGCAGTATTACAAAAACCTCAATAAAACAGAGATCCAGTCAAATGTCAAGTTTCATTGGCATTCTCCTTACTGAGAATGCCCTCCTTTCCTGGTTCAACCAGCTCATTCCTTTCCCTTCCAATTTCAGTTCTAGGGTAATTTCCTGCAAAAAGGCTTCTCTAACCATTGCAATATGACGTGGATTTCTCACACCTCAGCTTGCCCACTATCCATGGTAGTTGCTAGCATATTGACTTTGATAAAATTATCCACTCTATTATTAATTTGGGTTAATTTTAATCTGATGTTTTTTGGAGTTACTAGGGATATAAAATAACCTCATCTGTACATGATACAGTTATCTCTCCTCTTCCACTATTTATTACTTCTGATTTTATTGTCTGACTTATATCATTGACCAAATCAAAATTTCCAAATTATACTAAATAATAATGGTGAAGCAGAGATTATTTTTCCTGAATATAAAGAGAAAGTTTTAAAATTTTGAATTTAAATATTTTGTTTAAAGAAGAATCATCCTCTAATACTATTAAATTCAATTTTAAAACTTGAGATGAGTCATTTAAGTTATTTGTTTTGGCATATATTGAATAGATACTGTTTCTTTTTAACTTAGTAACTACTATATTTCATTATATCACCTTTACTTGCATTCTTGGATTAAATCCTTTTTGGCAATGTTGAATCATGTTTACTTGTAGTTAGTTTTTCTGTTAAAATTTTTTGTTATGTACATGTGTGAAATTGGAATAGTTTTCCATTTTAATTAAATTATCACCAGTCTTGAGATTAAGATCATATTAACTTCATATGACAAATTTGCTCATTTCACATTGTTTTTGTGATCTAGAACAGATAACATAATTTGATTAACTACATTTCTCTTTAAATTTTGAAAGATTTCACCAGTGAACATGTAAAGGCATTGTGGCTTTTAATGTAGTCTTTTTATATTTTTCAAAAATCTTCCACGAGTTATTGTCTACTACTTTTTATAATTTTATTATGTCAATTTGGCATGGGATTTTTTTAGAAAACAATTGATCTCAATTAATGTATGTGATTGTAGTATTTATTATCAATTTTTACGTACTTCTTTTAATTTGTATGGCTTCTTTTCTCTTTTTCACAGAACCAGTTCTCAGATTTACCAATCCCTGTATTTTATGATGTTTTATAAATCAGATGAAGTTTGTAATAATTAATATGGATGGAGAATGCTCACAAATTTCTTTAAGCTGAGCATTCATCCCTCCAAAATTAAATCGTTCTGTACTTTCATGTCAATGTACGTTGAGAGACAATATAGCACAGTAGTTAACGTATGGATTCTAGAGCCAGACTTTCTAGGCACGAATCTCAGCTCTCCCACTTACCAACTGTGTGATGTTGAGCAAATTATTATACTCCATGTGCTTCACTTATCTCATCTGCAAAATCAGAATTATACTAATATCTACCTCATAGGGTTGTGTTGAGGATTAAGCGCATTGATTCACATAGAGCATTTACAGGACTGTCTGGCATAGAGTGAGTACTCAATAAATATAAGCAATTGTGTTGATTTTTGTTCTACTTAATGGTATAACAATGGTACAAATAAATATGATGTGTAAGGGCTTATTAATCTGACTCCTTTCTGCAGCCTGTTCCATTTGCAGGTAAGAAAAATGTTCAGGGATCAAGCCTGAAAGAAATGAACTCTTCTGGCTGTGTGTTTGTGAGGAAGATTGGCCCTGCGCTAACATCTGTTGCCAATCTTCCTCTTTTCCTTTTTTCTGCCCAAAGCCCCAGTACATAGTTGTATATCATAGTTGTAGAGTTGTAGCTCTTCTATGTGGGATGCCGCCTCAGCATGGCTTGATGAGCGGTGAGTAAGTCCGCCTCCAGAATCCGGACCGGTGAACCCCGGGCTGCGAATGCAGCAACTTAACCGCTATGCCACCAGGCCGGCCCCTAGCTGTTTGCTTGAATGTCTGGGTTTACAACCCATCATCATCTTTCTGAGCAATAGATGAGTTCAGTGATTCGTCAGCATTTCTCTGCATATGCATACCAAATTCCTGACAACAAAATGAAAACACCTGAAGCCAAAGAGTATATGTATAAATATCCACTCAAGTAAACAAAAGTAACATAACACCTTATAAACCATCACCATGGGCTACAAAGGAACCAATATATACAATCACTTGTTGAAAATAAAAAAGAGCTTAAAGTGAATATAATAGAGCCAGATGCCTTTAGACTCAGCCATAAGGTATGAAGTTTATTGGAAGTAAGTAGATGCTTATTCCTCCTGTAAACCTGCAGTAAGACCTCCTGAAACTAAAGCGTATGTAATCTAGATGCTAAGTAGGATTCCATCTTTTTTTATGATCTGCAAAGGTAGTTACTTAGTGCTGTAAGTGCTTTCCCATTTTGATGATGATAGTTCTATGTCAAGCCAGGGAAGTCTTTTTAGAGGCAGGGCCAGATGGTAACAAGAACTTGATGCTTCTAGGATGCGATTCCGAGGCTTACCCAGGACAATGGCTATAAATAACTTCTGGTTTTCACCTTTTAATCTCTTAGGCTTCCCACATTTTACTTGCAAGTGTTTTCTGTTTCATTTCCTTTCCAAGTATCATTTGTACTTCAAAGATGTTTACAGTTTCATTTAATCTGTGACTTTTATTTTTTAAAGGGTAAACTGAATGAAGTGCTCGCTATGGGCTAATAGATACTTGAAAATTGGCTGAAAATACTCTTCAGTGCAATGATTTTCCCTGAGAAGTAGGAAAATGAATATGAAAATATGTAACCAGGAGAGATATTTTGAAAAGCATAGTCACAAAAATACATAAAAAATGAATTAGTAATGCATTTATATTGACATTTTGTCAACAATTTAATTTTAAAAGTAATCAACAAAAAAAGCATTTAAGAGGTGCTTGTCTCCTTAAGAATTTTTCATGGAAAAAAGAATCTGCCTACTTAAGCTTTAGTGCAATTAATCTGCCAGTCCTCATTGGAACATGAAATTTGTGATGTACAGAAACTGTCAGACTCAACTAATTACACTGTTTACCTTATGAATAAATTATCACTATAGATTTTTGCTATTTTTTTTGGTGTTTTTAAAAGCTATAGTCACTGCTGTATCTCTTACCCTCTGAAAAACATAAATCCACTCTAAGGAAAATTTTAAGAATGGCTATAATTTTCCCATAATTGGCTCTTTTTAGATGAAGATGTCCCAGGGTCTATCCAGTCTTCTCTTCAGGACTCCCTCCCCACTCTCAATTCCTTTGTAAGTAGGAGAGTTAGTAAATGATTTAGCTCCTTGGTGACAGAGAGATACCCTCCATATCCATTTTAGTGTACATAAAGGCTGTGACCAGAGTTTGCTGAATCACTTCGAAAATAGCTGATACAACGTAGAAAGTCAGAAAATATAATGACTTCTTATATTGGATACTGAGCTGATAAGGAGAAGCCAAAATTTCAAAGTATGTGTCTGAAAACACATTCTCCCTTAGTAGTAGATTTTGTCACTATCAAAAGGGAAAGCCACCCCTATCAATGAACTGGGGAGAGGGGTGCCAACTACATGCAAATTCCATGTTATATCTTCTGCACGGTGTCACCTTCTAAAGAGGACTAGGACAGAGTCCCTGTCTTCAAGGAGGTTTTAATCAATTGGGACAGCAAGTGAGTCAATAAAAATGATTATGATAATTTAAAATCTATGTAGAGGGCCGCCCGGTGGCGCAGCGGTTTAGTCCGCACTTGGCAGCCCAGGGTTCGCGGGTTCGGATCCTGGGTGCCTGCCGATGCACTGCTTGTCAGCCATATGTGGTGGTGTCCCATATAAAGTAGAGGAAGATGGGCACGGATGTTAGCTCAGGGCCAGTCTTCCTCAGCAAAAAGAAGAGGATTGGCAACGGATGTTAGCTCAGGGCTGGTCTTCCTCACAAAAGAAAAAAAAAATCTATGTAGATACCAAATACTATCTGTCTATAACCCTTCTCTGAAGTCCCCAGATGATCCAGACGTAGGCAATTCTTTCATCTGCAAAAATGTATGTTTCTTTGATCCAATTATGGAATTTACTTCAAAACCACTTTCTTTTAACTTTTAACTTTCCCAAATTCTGGGAAAAAACAAGCAGTAATAATATAGCTCTCATGAACCAGGGTATTACTATACCCTTCTTATAGCTGCTCTGTGTACATTTTTTACTTATTCCTCAGGAAAAAAAACTTCAAAAACATTATAACATATAGAGTATTGAGGTTCTTGGTCCAGGAACCAAGTAAGTAGTGGAGATGGATTCTGACACTGCTTTACATGATTCCAGAACATCTACTCTAAGCAGGACACCTCTACCTCGAGTGAAAGATTTTAGCTAAAAATGATTACTTCTCAGCATAAATTTCCTTATCTGAATTTTCTGTTCTCTTACATGGAAAAAGACTGGAAGGTTTCTAAGGTGCCTTTGAATTCTGAGAACTATAGTAAATATGGCTTCGATAGAAAGACATATTTTTTTCTTTCTCTCCTCTTCAATAATCAAAATTCTCACATCACACTTTCTTACACTCAATGTCTACATTCCCTTAGGTATAATTTTTCTTATGTTTTAAAAGTCTGAATGCTTTTTTTATATCCTGATGGTTGAGATTATAGAAAATGTAAGGGTGCACATGGAAGGAAGTCAATCCCAGCTAACCAAGTCAATAAATAACATAGCTCACATAACAGACCTTAGCCTTCATCATTAGTTGTTATTATCCATTGCCTTCCTTATGTATTTTGGAAATCCATATTAAAACAGAACTCAATCTTAATGAAAAAAATGATGTGAAGCCTCATTTGTAAACAGTATTATAAAGATACTTGAAAATATTTCTTGGTAAACGTTTCCAAATTTTGCAAAGTTCTAGAGAAAAAAAACTACTTATTCCTTACACCCACAAGAAGGACTACTTCAACACACAATATGGAATATGAAATGTTACTTTTAAAAAGTCATCAGGAAAATTAGGCAATTTGCAACTGTAATTTAGCAATTATAGCACTGTACTGCTGAAGGTACAATGTAGAAGAATTATGTATAATGTAATAGACAAATAGTATGTATTTCTGAAAGAAAATGACATCATAAATAGCTTTCCAAGCCTGATAATAAAGGGCTTAGGAAAGAGCCACAAAGATTTTAAAACATCATCTCCTCAGAAGCCTCTTCTATTATGTGAAAGTGAGCATCCTGTTTGCCAGAAGAAAACAATATATATCTAACAACTGGAAGGGTTCTATAAGAATTTGCTCTTTGCTCTTATTCACAAATCCATTAACTACTCATGTTGCTAATCCTCCCACCAACCTACTTCTGCTCTAGTCTTCCTATATTAGTTCACGTTAGCCATATAATCTGGACACTGAAGTTGGAAACCACAGAATCATTGGGGATATCTTTCCATCTCCCCCTAGACATGATCAAGCTGTTATCAATCTTTCCTCCCTCTCACACCTCAGGCACATCTGTTAAGTAGTATGCTAGCACTCTGATAGACAGCTTCAATTTTTTAAGGCTACAAAATAGAAGAAAGCTGGCTGCACATTATGTACTATGTACAATTTTTACCTGCTTCTTAACCAGCTTCTCTCTAACAAATTCACCACACACATGCACACACACACACGCATACATTGAGAACTGCTGATCTAATTTGTTACCAAGTGCTATTATTTCTACTTTTTTATCATTTATCCCATTTGCCCTCTCATCTTAAACCTCACTATTGCTTTACCTTGGGCATTCTTCATTTCTCTCCAGAACATAATAATTAATGCTAGAATAGCTTCTCAGCCAATAGTCTTCCCTTCCTTCAGTCCCTTCTCTCCACCTACCTTTCTAAAATTCACATCAAATCAAGTCACTCCCTTCTTTAAAACCTTCGTTGATTCCCTGGTGATTTTTTCACTGAACTCCTTATGACTCCATAGCACTGATTTAAATGTTTAAAAATTAAAAAGTAGGGGCTGGCCCAGTGGCGTAGTGGTTAAGTTTGCGTGCTCTGCTTTGGCGGCCCAGGGTTAGCACGTTCAGATCCCAGGTGCGGACCAATGCACTGCTTGTCAAGCTATGCTGTGGCGGTGTCCCATATAAAGTAGAGGAAGATGGGCACGGATGTTAGCCCAGGGCCAGTCTTCCTTAGCAAAAAAAAGAGGAGGATTGGCAACGGATGTTAACTCAGTGCTGATCTTCCTCACAAAAAAATAAATAGATAAAAAGTAAAATAAAATATTTTTCACCAGACAACTATCCATTATGTTACTTCATTTGTCCTGTGAAAAATGATGTATTTTCTATCAATTGATATGTGAACTGCCCAAGAAACCCATTCAATTGTGTATAATGTGTGTTATTCATGAGTTATCATTTGTAGATGTTGTAAAAGAAGTATCCTCAGGGAAATGATATGATACTCTAGAGAGGAAAATATTAGAAATAAGTCATAAGTATGCCATTTATTAAGAACTTCAGCAATACAATGTGGAAAAATAAGAGTCAAAAATCAAGGGTCAGCATACAGACAGGTGAAGTGTTTAAGGCTAATATTTTATGACTTTTTACATTTTAAAATATCATAATCATTTTTATTGCTTTGGCAATGTTCCAATTGACTGAAACCTCTTTGAGGGCAAGAACCATGTCCAATTCCTCTTTGAAGGCAAACTTGCAGCTGCCTTCCATGAAATAGACTCTAAAAAAATCCTATTAAGAAACCTCATAGATAACAATATTGTACCAACTTTTTGTAAGCAGAAATACTTTCAAATAAGATAACGGTAAAGCATCTAACATGTTCAAATAACCTGAATTCTCAGACGATAGTAAAAATAAATGAACTTTTTCACCTCACCGTCTTCCTCATAGACAAGCTGCTTGTAAGGAAAAAAGAGGTGTCAGGAATTTGAAAAATAAAATAAAAATTATAAAGAAAAAAGTTTCATTTGTTAATCTCTCTCAAGTGATATAAGGGATTTACTGAAAACGACAGTAAACTGCTTACCTGAATTCAAACTCTAGCTCACCAAAGCCATGGGCCAATTGTTTGCCCATTGGCTTCAGGATAAAAGGTTAAAGCAGAAAAACAGCTTAACAGTATTGAAAATAACCTCACAGTGACTGGTTTTGTTCTGAATGTAATTTCATTTTTCAAATGCACTACATGATGACTATAGCTAATACTTCTGTATGATGTATAAGAAAGTTGTTAAGAGAGTAAATCCTAAGAGTTCTCATCACAAGGAGAAATTTTTTTCCTTTGTTTTTTTCTTCTTTCTTTTCTTTTTATGTGTCTACATGAGAAGGTGGATGTTAGCTAAACCTATTGTGGTAATCACGTCACAATATATGCAAATTAAACCATCATGCTGTACACCTTAAACTTACGCAGTGATGTATGTCAGTTATAAAATAAAAATAAAAATAAAAAACATAATATTATCCAAGATTTTTTTTTAAAAAAAGCTCTCTAATGTATCAACCAAATTTTGACACTTTGGAAACAATCATGGACACAAAAGATCATTTCTAAGAGCCATATTTAATTGAAAGAGATTTAGAATAGAGTTCAAGGGATTGTTTTACCCATCCCACTTATAAAATAATTTATAATTACAGTTTATAAGTGTGATCAGTAAGATAAAAAGACCAAAATAAAGTACTGATTTTTGAATTGCCTTATTATAAAGATGTGCTGATTTTTTCGAGATATTTATCAGCAGAAGCATAGAAATTATTTACCTAAGCTATATATTATCTAATGAAACAAGGGAACATTCATTTTTATACCTGCAGCCGTTAGCGTTTCCTGTTGTTGTAATAAAGAATTAACTGCTGTAGAGTCTCAAATTTTTAGTCAAGAAATATGCATTGCTATCCTTAAGATTTCTTGAATCTACATATTTTAATGAATATTCAAAATTCATAAATTTATCTCACCCTACAGTACTACTTATTACTCTAAATTATGGCTTTTTCTTTTCTCCTTCTTCTCATTCCTTTATTCCTTTTATTAAGCAATTTTAAACTATTAAAACTGTTAATCAAGAAAAGTTATATCTAAACTAGATATTGCAACCTTGTGAATTTTAGCCATAAATCTGTCTTGATTCATTCTTGTAGTTATACAACAAAAATTTATTGAGGGCCATTTATGTGCCAGGCTCTGTTTCAAGTAGGGTACAGCAGTAAATAAAACACACAAAATTGCAAAACATTACATATTATATGATTCCGTTTATATGAAATGTCCAGAAAAGATAAATCTATAAAGATAGACAGCAGACTAATGGTTGCCTGGGACTGGAGGTGGGAGCCACAGTTGACTGCAGAGAACATATGAGATTTTATTTGGGAGAAAGATATATTCTAAATCTGAATTGTGGTGATGTATGCACAGCTTTGAAAATTTACTAAAAGTAATTGATTGTAGACATAAATGGGTGTATTTTATGGTATGAAAGTTATACCTCAATAAAATGTTTTAGGAAAAGAAGTTAGTTAGTTGAGTTTGAGGCAGCCAGGATGCAGGTTAGTTGAGTCTGAGGCAGCCAGGATGCAGGTTAGTTGAGTCTGAGGCAGCCAGGATGCAGGTTAGTTGAGTCTGAGGCAGCCAGGATGCAGGTTAGTTGAGTCTGAGGCAGCCAGGATGGCTGAAAAGGGGTAAGTAGTAGGAAGAAGAGCAGGAGGTGAAGTCAGAGAGATAGCCAGGGGCCACTTTTTGTAGAGTAAACACTTCTGGATTTTAGAATGCTTTTGGAATATCTTTTGGGAATATAATTTTGGAATGTGTTCAGTCAGATCATTGGACACCTTCTAACCTTGCTCTTTGTATAAATTCTATAATATATAGTCATAAACATTTTGAAAATATATTTTTCAGAGAATTAATAGTATTTTAAAAAGCTAACTTCCTTTCACATCTGACATGAAATTTGGAAAGGTTTTATTGTAATTTCTTTATCTTGATACCTGACATTCTTGAACTAAATCCAAATTGCTTTCACATTGACCTCACTGAATTAATCTCTTCCCTGCAAGTAGTTTTTATGCTATAAACAGATGTATAGATTTGACTGTACAGCGATGTACTACAGTTTTTACCTTCTTCTCATCATATAGTGTCTTTAGTTCATTTGCATATTTCTCTTGATGAGGTACCCAGAATGGAATAAATTATTCTCGCTGTAGTCTTACTGATACTAAATTCGAAAGTTTTTATCATATGTTGGTCCCAAAACAGTGTTTTGTTTTTAATGTAGAACTAAAAAGTGTGTTCATTGTTGTTGCAACCCTAGTTTTTTCATTAAATTAATACACATCTTTTAGCATTTCTTTGTCCAACTAAATGTTTAACAAAAGTGTCTATTTTGTTGCAGCATTCTGTTCTTATTTTAAGACTTTTGATTAGGAACCCTAACTTGAGAATTCAACCATGTTCATTTACTAAATTCTATAACTCTTTGATGTTACTAGTCTTCATAAGGGTACTAATGTCTCATAATTCACTTACTCATCTTACTGAGATTCTATTCACTTTGTCTTCCAGAAAACTAATAGAAATGTCCAATGAGACCTTATACTAATCTGTATAAGATTTCATGTCATTACACAGTTTGAAAAGCAATGCTTTTTTTCTTCCATTTTATATAACATAACATCTATTCAAATCACCACCCAAAACCGTTTGAAATATTGCACCCTGCCTTGAGAATATCTGAATGGTAAGCCTTCAAAGGAAACCCAAGAGAAGTAGGCAGAGTGTATAATCATTGTGCTCAGGTGTTGGCCATTAGTTCTGCTTAAGAACTAATTCAGAATTGTTCTTCAGAGAGGACAGAGATTTCATGTAAGGTTTTCAAAGGATAAGATCCTCTGCAGAGGGAGGAGACCAATCTGTGATGAACATGAAGTTAAAGGGGAAGGACTTTTCCATACCACTCTCATGGAGAAGCAAAAGGTAATGATGTTATGGTATCAATGCACCAGGCTGCACATGATCGTGGTGGCCAGTCACTAGGGACACAGGATGGATAGTGTGGGCCTGGTCCCATCTGGGTGATTCTCTTAGAGTTTTCCCACCACAACTGCACATTAGAATCACTTGGGAACTTTTAATGTTACTGATGCCAGATTCCAAAGCCCAGAGATTCTGATTTAAATTGGTATGTTATAGCACCAAGTCATCAGGACTTTTTAAAACTCTCTAGGTGATCCAAATGCATAGTCAAGGTTGAGAACCACTTTCTTAGTGATAGGTTTCTGTATTACAGGACTAATACCTTTTACTCAATTTGCTTTGGAATAATATTTGATTTTATATTTTAGCTTAAAGTTTAAGGCATCATTCTAAAAGCCAAAGATATTTTTTATTAATTTGATGTTGATTGGTGTGTTCTCTAGTTATTTATTGATTTTTAAAGGCAAAAATATTATCACATGTGAGATTCTATATATTATAATTTTCATTACAGTGCTAAGGAAAATCATTCAATGTGAAAATTAGTAAATACAGGTGAACATTAATACAACGTGAATTTACACTACTGATGAACTAGCATAATTCACTCTTGAAACAATGAAAATAAATATAGAGAAGTTACAAATAAAGAAAGTCACATTAAATCAAAATAATTGTTATGGTAATAAATTAAATAATCAAAAAACAACCAAAAGTGAAATTGATTAGAAGAATATATTTATAATTTAAATTTTAAATGAGCTTCCAACTTAAGAGATGGATTAAGCATACTCCCACTCTGCCAGAATCCAATTTAAATCAAATAAAGTCATAAAATGAGCAAAAGTTAAGTGAGTTATAGATATAAAACTTTTAGTATAGTCCCTGATACTTACTAAGTGCTCAGATTACATATTACATATTATTAATGCTATTATTATTGTAAAAGAGACTCATTCATGATGGCACTAAGAAACCGAGGGGGGCAATATTATTGGATCAGTATGGTGAAGACTTTCTGGAATATAGAAAAAGATTGCTACCATATGGATAGTTGCAGCCCAAAACACATAAAAGAGAAACTATCAGCAGCAATGTGTGTCACTCTTCTGACGAAACAGTGATGTGGCTCCCTGTTTGAAGTCAGTAGGTACAGAGGGAGGAAAAGGAATTGGGGTAGAAATCAAGTTGATGAACTGAAGGGCTGTCCATATAGCAGTTGTTCAAGTTAATCTGCACTCTCCTCTCTCACCCCTGAGTGTAGCAGCAGCAGACAATGCAGGAAAATCCTAGACAAACTAAAGAATGAAGGAGGTATTCCTAAGCCGATACAGGGAAGCCATAAAAAATATAGAGCAGACCTTATACTTAATAGTGAAACTTTGTAAGTGTTCTCTAGGAAATCAGGAAAAAAACAAGGATGTACAGTACCAAGACTTACTCTTCTATATTACCCTAGAAGTCCTAGTCCAAGCAGTAAGGCATGTAAATAGGAAGATAACATATGAACATTGTACATGAAAACATAAAACTCTCATTACACACAGATGATATGAGTGTATACATAGAAAATCAAATAGAATATATAGATAAATTATTAGAATTAAGTTTATTAAGATTGCTGTTACAGAACAAATATTTTTAAATAATCAATTGTATGTCTACATACCAGCATCAAAGAATTAGAAAATATAATTTTAAAAATACATTTTAAATAGCTCAAAAATATAAAATTTCTCAGACTAAATATAACACAAATATGCAGGACATGTATGAAGAAAACTTTAAAACATATTGAATGACCATAAAGAAGATCCAAATAATTGTAGGTATCCACAATGTTTATAGATTGGAAGACTCCATACTCTGAAATTGTCAGTTCTCCCTAAAATTATGTAAAAATTTAGTAAAATACCAACAGGATGTGTGTGTGTGTGTGTGTGTATCTGTGTGTGTGTGAGTGAAGCCAACTCTAATATGTATTCTAAAATGTGAATTGTCAGGAATAACAAAAGCCCTCTTGAAGAAGAATAAAAAGTTGGGAGAACTTGACGTCACAGATTGCAGGATTGTTTATAAGAACAGAATAGTATTGGTTCTGGGATAGAAAAACTGACCAATGGAGCAGAATAAAGAGCCCGGAAACAGAACCATACATGAATGAATATGTGATTTATTGCAGAACTGGCATTATAGATTAAAGATTATTGGCAAAAGTATGGAGTTATTAACAAATATTGCTGAAATATTTTGGCACCCATACTGGAAAAAACAATTAAATTGGTCCCCTATCTCCCACCAATCACAAAAATTAACACCAGGCGATTTGAATACCTAGGTATAAAATCCAAACTGCCAAGCTTTTAGAAGGTAACTTGTAGAATTATTTTGTGACCTTAGAGTAGTTAAAGAGGCACTAGCCAAAAAATAAAAGAATCAGAAATTCAACTAAATTGAATCTAAGAATTTACACAGATCATTAAAATACATCATTAAGAGAGTAAATATGCAAACCCCAGAGTGAGAGCAGATATTTTCCAAACACCTAACTAACAAAGGACTAATATGCAGAATACATTTTAAATAAACAACTCCCATAAGTCAATAAGAAAAAAAAATAGAAAAATAGGTAGAAGACTTAATCAAGCACTTCACAAGACAGAAAATCCAAAGAGCCAATAAATATGAAAAGGAGTTCAACTATGTTAGTAATCAAAAACATGCAAATTAAAACCACAGTAAGATACTATCATACACCCACCAGTATGGTAATGATATTTTAAAAGTCTGACAACATTAGGTTTTACTGAATACGGAACAACCAAAAGTCCCATAAATTTCTGGTTGGAGTGAAGTCAGTAAATCATATGGCAGATATTTGGCAATTTTTAAGACAGTTGAAGGTGTACATACACCAAGATTCAGAAGTTCCAGCAGCAGCTATATACCACAGAGACAATTTTACTCATGTGCTTTGGGCACATTCATAGGAAAGTTCTTAATAGCATTTTTTTGTTGTTACAGTAAAATACCGGAAACAATTCAAATATTCATCAACCATGGAACATCAACAAGTAAACTGAGGCAGATTCTCACAACAAAAAATTATAAAGCACAATAAGCAATTGATAGAGGTGGCAAACATAATATTAACTGAGAAATACAAATCACAAGTAATATACACTGTTATGGACTGAATTGTGTCCCTCCCCAGATTCTTACGTTAAGGCCCTCATGTGTCTGTATTTGGAAATAGGGTCTTTAAGCAGGTAATTAGGATTGAATGAGGTCATAATGGTGGATCCTAATCTAGTAGAACTTGTGTCCCTATAAGAAGAGGAAGAGACACCATGTGTGCCTATGCACAGAGAAAAAGCCATGTGAAGACAGGACAGGAAGGCAGACACCTGCCATCTAAAGAGAGAGGCCTCATCAGAACTCAGCCCTGCTGGCACCTTGATCTTGGACTTCCAGGCTCCAGAACTCTGAGAAAAAAAATTTCTGTTGTTTAAGCCACCCAGTCTGTGTATTTTGTTCTGGCGGTCCTAGAAGACTAATAATACACATGCCATATTTTTTTTTCATCTCTGAATGTGAGACAAAATTAACCATATAAGCAACAATAAAATAAAAAGATAGCAATAAGCCAAAATATATTAGTGATTCCAGTAAATGAATATGAATTAAGATTTCCTGTTAAAGTTGGAGAATTCAAATTAGAGTAAATGAAAATCCAGCTCTAGGCAGTTTATAAAATGCACACCTAAAACATAATATGCAAGTTTTAAAGAGATGGGAAAATATGTAGCATGGAAATATAATCCAAAGAAACATAGTGTGGCATGTTAAGATTAGACAGTTTACATTTAAGATGTCAATAATTAATAGAGTAAATACGGAAAAAGTGCTTAAAGATACAAGTCTTCAATTTGAAGTGGCCCCAGAACACTCTGATGAATGATGGAAAAAGACTTACAACGAGGCAAATCCTAATGATATTTAGTGTTTGCAGGAACATCATGGACACTTAGTGAGCCAGATCAACATTTAGCTAAACTATCAGTTAAGAAAGGGGTTCGGATAAAGACTTTCAAAAAAGCATGATCGCATACACCTCTTCATTAAAATGTTATGTTAAAATATGTCCTAGTAAATTGAGGGATAAAGAGGAAAGAGGAAACATGGGATCTAGGAAATAGGGCATCCATCAAAAGAGAGTAAAGATGAGCTGATCTAGAAAGTAGTGTAGTTGTATATCTAGTCTAAAACTCAAATACTCCAGATTAAAGTAAGAGGATGGAAAACTATAAGAGGGAGATACATCCACTAGGGGAAAAAAGGAGGGAAAAAGAATGGAGAAAGAGAGCAATACCAGCATATTATTCAGAGATATGCCAGTGAAAAAAGTAACGGGTTAAGAGGATAAAAAGTGTTTATTTAGGGGCTGGCCCAGTGGCGAAGAGGTTAAGTCCACGTGCTCTGCTTCAGCGGCCGAGGTTTCGTAGGTTTGGATGCCAGGAGGGGACAGATGCACCGCTTGTCAAGCCTCGCTGTGGCTGTGTCCCGTATAAAGTAGAGGAAGATGGGCACGGATGCTAGTCAAGGGCCGGTCTTCCTCAGCAAAAGGAGGAGGATTGGCAACGGATGTTAGCTCACGGCTAGTTTTCCTCACACACCCACACAAAAAGTGTTTATTTAGAGTATTGGGATTTGATGTAAGAGATGGAACAGAAACTTGTCATTATAAACCCTCCATGACCCTCTGATAAAATTGAAAACAAAACACTTAAAAAAAATCTATCTCTACCAAAAATCTGTTTACAATGTAAGATGAATACTTGTGATTCTTCTTGAAACATATTTTTCTTGAATTATTTGAAATATAAAAAAAATTTTCTCAAATAAATTACAGAATGATAATTTCTCAGAAAGGGAGATAAAATGAAAGGTTTCTAGGAAGTAGCAAGGGAAGCACTGAACTTCCAGTCCTGGGTTTATAAAATGGCAGAGAATGCAGCTACAATCAGAGGCTACACTGGAGAATGGAAGGATGAAATAGCTTAAATCCTCCACTGAAGAGTAAAAAAATCAACTACTCTAGGAGTAAGGATAAATGGCAATTTTTAAGTCTGGATTGTGTCTTTAAGAAATGAGACTGTGAATGTGAAAATTAACAACACTTACACACAAGTTGTACTATACTAGCGTACGAGTATGCTGTGAACACCATTATGAGAAGAATCAATGGAGGTAAGGAAAAATATGGGACATCATCCCAAGAATGGGGTCCAGGGGGAATCTCCAATGCCTCGGTTGGAAAAAGCCAACTTTAACAAGACATATGTGAGAATCTCTTGGATGACTGTTGCATCAGAATGGTGAAAGATTCTAGTCATTATACATGTGCCATCTAGGATTTTTGAAAACATTTTTTATATTATTTGTAAACACATGATACTTTCAATTTCACATCTCTAATGATACATAGTTGTAAATTTGATATGCTCTGATATAATTCTACTGTGCTACATTCTTCGGAGTAATGCTTTTATACGGTTGACATAATGTTATCTGCTTTGTCCTAAAGTGGATCTGAATTCAGTGAGTATGGTGACTTTATGTCAAATAGTTAAGTGTTTTGCCTTTGAGAAGAGAATGTGATCATTTTTAGAGTATGTAATAGGAGACAGTAAATTATGGGAGTGTGCTGCAATACTGTGACCTTTTCAGTATTCAGTAGTTTGAATAGCTAGTCTTCCTATCCCACTTGATTAAAGCTCCACTAATTATCAAGAAAGTTAATGCTAGATAAAACATTTTTTTAGGATGGCACAGCATTTATCCTTTCATATGGCAGAAGTTGGAATGGGAACTGTTAGACATTTGTAACAAATTTCAATGTCTCTGCTGTAGTTGCAAATCTTTAGACAGCAGCCATTGGCTTTGGATGATGAAGTGGTGACCTGGTAAAAGCTTGATCCAGCACTTTTTAGAGTTATGGTATATTACAAATGTACCTGCCATACATAGAGAGTAGACATGACCTTGGAAAGCAACATGGATGTGTCTCCAGAGCATCACATATAAACTGTGTCTCCTGAGAATCCTATTTGTAATGACATCAATTTTATAAGACTGTTCAGTAACCCTCTGCAAATCATAAACCTCAAGAAAAGAGTTTTTGTTTACACTCAATGAAGTAACTTACAACTGATGTAAATCTGTGTTGTACTGATAGGTAGTTTTTGCTGGCTATTCAATAAATATTAATTGAAGAGCAGTTAATGAAGAACAAAAATCTAATACTTTAAGTATAGTAGGTTTTCATATATAGTCAATTCTTTTGGATCATAGAAATTATTTCACTGACCAGTTTTATCCAAAATATTCAGAGTTAAAGTTAATTTGTGCTTCAACACATTGATGAATACAGTAAATTGCAAATAGATATTCCCTCCTTATTTCAGAGTACATTAAGTGTTTTATTTTAATATTCAATATGTAAGATTTGGAAATTTGTTGCAGGATATAGTTATTATATTTATTGTTTATAGCAAACTTTTCAATGACCGACAGAGCAGGGACTCAATAAGTGTATGGACAATTAGTGACAGAATGATGAATGAGAATACAAGGATAATTATATATGTTAAAATGTATTCATTGTTTTCATGATACTATCAAGTTGCTTTTAACTGTGTTGTAGATTTGGAAACTAGAAGGACCGATATTTACTGTTAAGAGATTATGTGGATATATACATATAAACTACTGTTGATAGGAGAATGAACATATACATACAATTACTCATAGGAGAATTAGTTCATTAGTTAGTTGGTTAATAAGGAGAATGTTAATTACCTGTGATTGAACTGAATGACCAAGATTTGAAATGAATTGAAAGTAAACCAGACACCTCAGTTGAAACTGTTTCTTTTTTCCTTATTTTAATGCAGACATAACCTCTTAGTCTTTTCTTAAAGGTTGGAAGTCATAACAGTCCTCTTTTTTGGGAGGGCGGGGTGAGATTTTACCACTTCAAAGTAGTAATACTTTTCTCATTATCTCTTAAAGCATTCTGTAATTTAAAAAATATATATATTTTTCATCCTGTTTGCATTTCCTCAAATCAGAGTTAATACTACATTATCTGACACTAACCTCTGACCTCTATTGATTCTTAAATCAGAAATCTAAGCTTTAATCCAAGTAAAATTAGTCTTGTTATGATTGAAAACTAAGCCTATGTTTGTCTGATGTTTTTCTGCTTGTCTATTGCAAGATAACATAATTTTTCCTGTTTAATAAGAATACTTTTCATGTAGTAGGTTCAAATGTGTTTATTTAATAAATGAATGTCTTGTGTATCCTTCATTATACAGTATACTTCATTACCCATTGTTTCATTCAAAACATATTTATGGGATATCTAGTATGTGTCAAAGTTGTAATAGGAGCTAGAGGCACTTTGTTAAACAGAGCAGAAAAGTGACCTGTTAGTTTCCATTCTAGCCAATAAAAACAGAATTATAAGCAAATACAAAATTAATAAATGAGACAGTCTCAGGTGATGAAAAATTTTTGAAAGCAACAAATGTGGATGATATACAACAAAATAATTGGGCCTTAGAGTTCTATTTCTATTTAGTTCCATTTAACAAATTAAAAATAACTCTTCTATTCTTATTCTGTAGGTAAGGAAAATAACTTTAACAGAGGATATGTCAGTAAGATTTTGCCAAAATTGCTTGCTGCTGAATTTTCTGAAACTAGCATATCCTCAATGACTGGTTTTGTTCAATGTGATTTGGTGGTGCTCTTTGGGTATTGCTTTATATTAACAAATAAAAATTCACTTTGTATTACAAATATTAAAAAAAACAAACTAGGGATTTCTCTGTACAAAAGTAGGTTAATAATTTTATATGGATCCATCCAGCAATGTTAGTTCAATCATCAAATTTTGTATGTTCTTGTCTTCTATTGATATACCAATAAAGGTGGCACACCCATTTTAAATAGTTGAAGTGTTGATTAAAATACCAGCAACTTGGCCTCCTTTGATGTTTGTAATATAGAACTAGCTAATTTTTACCCAAGATTATGGCACCTGAAAGATATGGCTGAAAATATTAAATTCTAAATAAAATTGCAAAAATTTGGTAGTTAGCAGAATTCACCAATTTAAAGAGAAGGAAATAGTTATATTCCAAGAGAAATTCAAAATCCGCAAAGAGATTTCTCTTTAAGTTTCAGATAGGGGTCGTACATGAAGTAATGTGCTAGAGAATCTGGAATCCAAGGACCCTCTAGCACTCTAATCAATCAAAATGTGGCTAAGGCAAAATTGGGCTTTATTGCCCAATTTTCACATTAGGAAAAAAATATTTTCTATCCCACTGATGCGAAATCACACTCAATATGGGGAATCAGCTGCCAAGAGATCAAGTATAAGCCAGAGATAGGGCTCTGGCTATATTGTAAATGTGGAAATAACTGAATCCACATATTGGGATCGCCCTCTTATTTCTTATTGGGTTCAAGATTATCTTGGGTGATTTTCATTAGGTGCACATTTATGAAAGCTGATAAAACTTAGAGGAGACTAGTCCAGAGCCAATGGCATTGAAAGAAGGTAGGGAGAGAGGAAGAGAGGGAGAGGGAGAGACAGAGAGGAAACAAAGCTCTGTTATTCTCAAGATCATTTTAAAAACCTAATTACTCCACTCCTACATTACTTGACTATGTTTCTGATCAAGATTTTCTCTGCCAATGTAGGAAATTCCCTAGGTGGGAATGGAGCCTAAGTGGCTGCTGTTGTTTTAAGTTACGAAGACTGTCATTTAAAAATGGAAAGAAATTTCTGTTTACAAGTGTTAAAACTTGAATTTATCTTTGAGCCATTTCCCTTTGGACAGTGAGCCCTGTGGATCTGGTCTTCTGAGGGGCACCTTTTTCTGTTTGCCTGAACGAGATGACTTTTTCAAATTCAAACATGGGCTCTGGGTATACTTGCAAAATCTCTGACTGCAGCCTTGCAGGTGGGAGTTAAAATTTCCCTAAAAGGACTAGGTTTATCCATTGCAAATTATCTGGGAAATTTTCCAGGAAATAAAGACTCGGGAGACCTGGCTTCAACTAAAGTGAGGGAAATTCATTTCTAAGTATTGGAGTCATTTTATTCTCTGGATTCTGCAATATGGCAATGTATAGATCCCTCCCAATGCCATGTGGTTGAGGTACAGGAACAAGGCAGGGAGGTGACACATTAAGGATCTCCAAAAGCGGAAATTCTGTAGTAGCGACAAGCTGTCTTTACTTCCCTCCAGAATTCTAAACCTTCAGGAAATTCCTGTCAACTGTGATGACTAAAATTGACTGTCCTGTGGAGAATTAAGGAGCTTGCATATCCCTTGCCAGAGATATAGTTGAAAGAAAAGAGCAGCATTTTCTTCCCCTATAAATAGTGAGGACACTTTATTTATGGGAAGGGCAATATTCGCAGAGAGATCAGTCACAGAGCTCTGGCATGGCAAGAAAGTAAAAAGAAAAGTTGATCCTTTAACATAGAGTAATTTTTTTTCTTAAGTACTATATAAACATATTTGGGCCAGGTAATTGCTCTAGAAGTTATATTTTAAGAATAATATGGAAAACTGTTCATAGTAGCTATGGATAAACTTTTCCTAATATTGATTAATGTTTACTAGCTGAAATTTGTTTTTACAATTTTCTCTTCTATCAAGGTATTCAATTCCTCTTTTTGAATTATGGTGTATATTCAAACAATACAAACCATTTTTCTCTTTTTTGGGGGAGGGGTGATGAAGATTGGCCCTGAGCTAACATCTGTGCCAATCTTCCTCTATTTTTCATGTGGGATGCTGCCACAGCATGACTTGATGAGCAGTGTGTAGGTCTGCACCCGGAATCCGAACACATGAACCCCAGCTCCCCGAAACAGATCTCATGAACTTAACCACTATGCCACTAGGATGGCCCCTCTTTTTTCTCTTTTGAGATGTAGCTTGGAAAAGATCACCAAGGAAATATATGATACTCTCAAAAGAGGGGTCAAAAGTTTTAGATACAAAGCAATAACTGAATTTAGAGCTGATAAATAATCCAGCAGAAGGCATCTGGAACATGTCTTTTATATAAACTTTATATATGTAAAAAGTCCTGTGGATGTAAAAGAAAATAAGCTGTGTATAATCGCATGTGGTAGCTAAGATTTTTGTGTGCCTTTTATTTAAATTTTTCTTCTCCTAATTTTAAGAATAAACCTTGTTCTCCTGGACACAAAAATGAGTTTATGACTCTGTTTAAGCTAATCACAACCAGTCTGTCTCCCACAGAGATTGGTTCAGAGAAATGTACACACTCAAACAGGGACCCTCAGCCACCTGAATGATGTTAGGTATATATAATCCTGAGCAAACATGCTGGCTGTCTTTCACCAGGATTACTAACCTGGAATCTTGTAGAATAGGGTGAGAATGGCTCTCATCTCTAGCCACATTAAAGAAGCTTGTCTCCAGTCAGAGAAACTAAGACCAACACACTGAGAGAAGCAGAGAAGAGATGGGTGGAGAGAGAGAAAGCACGCACAACCCTGTATGAAGTCTAGGCTCAGGAAGAGACTGAAATCAGTCTTCCTCTTGTGTGGTAAGCAAATTCCCTTTGAGTTGGATTTCTAACACTGAGAGTTCTCATTAAACAAGCGAAAGCCATGGAAACACTGCTAGGTTGGCAAATTAGTAAATCTAAATTTTGGACTTAGTTCTCCTATAGATCGTTGTGTCTTTAAATGAGGCATTTGTTCATTTTGAACCTATCTCTTAATCTATTAAATAAAGAAATGTGACAAAATGATCTCATAATTTCCCTTTTTGTTCTAACAATCTGCCATTTTAATGGCATATTCCATCTAGTCTTCATTTTTACATTAAATGTAGAAGTCTAAGTCAGTGAGAAGATGTTACAGAAACCATTTACTGTCCCTTTAACACTGTTTTCAAGACAGAGAAATCAGTGTAGTCTCGCTGCTTTGTATGAATGTTGAAAAAATTGCTTGTGACTGTCAGGAATGTAATACAGCTATACAATGCACTCATTCATTCAATAACTATTTTATTGAGATGTAATTGATATATAACATTGTGTAAATTTAAGACATAAGCCATGTTGATTTGATACACATATATCGCAATATGATCACCAACATAGCATAAGCTAACACCTCCATCCCATCACATAGTTATCATTTCTTTTTTGTGGTGAGAATATTTAAGGTCTAGTTTCTCAGCAACTTTCAAGTATATAATATGGTATTGTTAACTATAATCATAATGCTGTGCCTTAGATCCCCTGAATTTATTCATCTCTTAATTGCAAGTTTGCATCCTTTGACTAACATCTGCACAATTGCCTCACCCCCCGGCCCCTGGTAACACCATTCCACTCTGTTTCTACGAGTTTGGCTTTTTTAGATTTCCCATATAAGTGATATCATACAGTGTTTGTCTTTCTCTGTCTGACATCAGACTTACCGTAATGCCCTCAAGGTCCATCCACATTGTCCCAAACTGCACGATGTCCTTCTTTCTCATGGATGAATAATATTCCATTATATATATATATGTATATATACAGATATATATACATATATATATATATACACAAAATCTTCTTCATCCATTCATCTATTGATGGACACTTAGGTGGTTTCCAAATCTTGGCTATTGTGACTAATACTGCAATAAACAAGGGAGTAGGTAGATATCTTTTCAATATCCTATTTTTATTTCTTTTGGATATATACACAGTAGTGGAATCACTGGATAACCTGGTAGTTTTATTTTTAGTTTTTTGAGAAGCCTCCACTGTTCTCAATAGTGGCTGAACAAATTTACATTCCCACCAACAGTACTCAAGAGTTCCCTTTCTCCACATCCTTGCCAACACGTTATTCCTTGTCTTTTTGATGATAGTCATTCTAATAGGTGTGAGGTGATAATCTCATTGTGGTTTTAATTTGTATTTCGCTGATGATTAGTGATGTTAAGTATATTTTCATGTGCCTGTTGGCTATTTGGATGTCTTCTTTGGAAAAATATCTATTCAGTTAATCTGCCCAGTTTTTAATTAGATTGTTTTTTGTTATTGAATTGTCAAAGTTATTTTTATATTTTGGATATTAACCCCTTATCTGATACATGGTTTGCAAATATTTCTCCATTCTGTTTGTTGCCTTTTCATTTTGTTGATTGTTTCTTTTATTGTGCAGAAACTTTTTGGTTGATATAATCCCACTTGTTGATTTTTGCTTTGTTGCTTGTGCTTTTGGTGTCATATCCAAAAGCTGTTGCCAAACCAATGTGAAGAAATTTTCCCCTATATTTTCTTATAGGAGTTTTATGGGTTTATGTTTAAGTCTTTAATCCATTTCAAGTTATTTTTTGTGAGTAGTGTAAGATAAGGGTCCAATTTCATTTTTTTGCAGGTGGTTATTTAATTTTCCCAATATCATTTGTTGAGTGACCATCTTTTCTCCATTGTGTTCTTGGCTCCCTTGTCAAATATTAGTTGCCCGTATATGTGGGGGTTTATTTCTGGGCTTTCTAATCTCTTCCATTGGTTTATGTGTCTATTCTTATGCCAGTGCCATACTCTTTTGATTACTATAGCTTTGCAGTATAGTTCGAAATAAGGAAGTGTGATGCCTCCAGTTTTGTTTTTCATTCTGAGCATTGCTTTTTCTATTTGGGGTCTTTTGTGGTTCCATACCAATTTTAGGATTGTTCTCTCTATTTCTGTGAAAAATGCCATTGGAATTTTGATAGAGACTGCATCAAATCTATAGATGGCATTGGGTAATTTGACATTTTAACAATGTTAATTCTTCTGATCCACAAACACAAAATATCTTTCCATTTGTTTGTGTGTTCAATTTCTTTCATCAAAGTCTTACAGTTTTCATTATACAGATCTTTTACTTCCTTGGTTAAATTTATTACTAAATATTTTATTGTTTTTGATGTTATTGTGAATGGGATTTTTTTCTTTATTTCTTTTTTACATATTTTGTTGTTAGTATATAGAAATGTAACTGATTTCTGTATGTTGAATTTATACCCCACAACTTTACTAAATCAGTTGATTAATTTCAACATTTTTGGTTGAGTCTTATGCCACTATGATGCTTACATCACTCTCTTCATTAACTATTTCTTAAATAACTACTATAAATCAGACTCATTCTAGCTATGGGAATGCAACAAAGAACATTAGAGACAGATCCTCCATGAGGCTTAACTTCTAGTGATGTTTTTATAATTAACACATTAAGAAATAAGTAAATTAGACAATTTCCAATTAACACAAAAAAAGAAAGTTAACGAGATAATGGATTTTGACTGGGATGGGATGGGGCATGAAGGTACCCATTTAGTTAGACTGTTCAGGAAAAATTCTTTTACAGAAGAGACTTTTGATATGAGACCTGAATGATATAAGAAAGCAATCATGTGATGATCTTGGGATGAAGAGTAAAAGAAGAAAGATTCCAGGTGTTTGAATAAAAAAGTATGCTAGACTTGGGCTGACTACACAGTAATCATCAAGGAAATGAATTGTTTATGCAGATTCTCAGTTCCCCTCTCTTGAATATTCTGATTGAATAAATGTGAAGAAATGAGAATCATTTATACTTCATCTTCCATTTTCCCAATTTTTTTGGTGAATCTGCAAAGATAATACAGAGGGGACATTCAAAATGGAGCCTTCTTTTTTATACAACTAAGATAGATCAATTGGGCAATTAGGAAGAAAAAAGATGAAAGGATGAAAAAGCAGTACCACCTTTATATTACCTCTATTAAATGGAAATAATTAGAATCAATGATAGAGGGAGCTAACTCCCTAATTCATTTCAAAGTAAATACTGCAGTCCTGCAACTTTTCTCAAGTACCTGAGCACATAAAATATTTAGAAAATTCTATCTCAGCAAATTTGGAAAACACAGTCAGTCTTAACTATCCTCCTTTACTTACAAAGATTTATAGTGACTTTGAGAGATAGGAAGAAAAGCTCTATCATTCTAGATCAAGCCAGGACCATTAAAATGCCTGCCACTCATGATAAAAATAAAGACGAGCACAAACTGCTTATGTAGCTGAGAAACTATCAGTAAGCAAATTGACAGTATATTTGGATACATGATATTTCAAAAGCCATAACCTTCCTAGAAAAAATAGAAACACCTGTTTTTGTTAATGGAACCAAGCACACTTATCTTAAATCCCTTCTGTCGGAATTTGAATGTTAACTGATAAACACAGGAATATAAATTTTACCAGAAACTTCTCAAGAAAGTATGTGAATTGGTTCATCTAAGATTGACATGAATAGTATTTCCATTTCATATCCTCCCAATTTGCAGCTAAGACCCATCATATATACAAATATAACTAAAAGCTACAACATGGACTGGCTGACTGATGGATCTAATATGTTTTAATAAACCAGCCAGGAAGTGCTTAAATCCAGATGAGGCAAAAAAAGGTGGAAGGGTGGAGGAAAAAAAACATTATACGCGAAACTGAAACTACTTCTGACACTTTCAATAACTATTGTCAAGAAGCCCCAAGTGGGTATATACTTTGTGCCTGGTGAATTTTATGATATCAAGAGTACCAGGGCTGTTCTGCTAAGAGTGGCCAACTGTTGCTGACGGCAAGAATGTAAAGTGCATGCACTTTGGTAAGAAGATCATCCCTTTGGAGTAAATTCAAAAGCCAAAACCTGTGAACCACTCATCCCAGGGTTCTCTACCCTAAGACCTCAAATCTCAGGCGCTTTCCACGGAAATGTTACACTTTGAGAAGGCCACTCTACAAATAAAGTTCCATCAAAAAAGGCAGTCAACGTGGAGGAAAATATAAAATTCTGAAATAAAATGACCTCCTTTAGCGTCCTGGATAGATCAGCCTTACGTGCATGTAACCTTCACGAAGGGACCCAAGCTCAGAGGGAGGCCCCAAACCCGGGAGCTGATATTCTGCAGTAGCTGTCTTGAAATTCTTAATAATTTTATCTTTGAATTTGTGTTTCGTAGGTGAAGTTGGATGGAACAATAGAGCATGTATGCACTGGGGACTTACAGCCTTGGCTCACACATGTCCTGCCTTCCACTCTCACCTCACTTTCCTGTCTCTCTTATGTGAGATCTCTGCCACTTGCCCCTACCCAGCAACTGCTGCCATCCTCCACCCATGGCTGGGGTGGGGGAGTGTGTTTAGGCTGCACTTGCCCCTTGAACATCCCCGTGCTAGAAGGAGTATGACATCAAATAGCAAATAAAAACACCATGGCAGCTAAGAGACAGACTGTGGAAGAAAGGAAATTTTTTTTTCCTGATTTTTGAACAAGGGGCCTCAACTTTTCATTTTCCACTGGGCCCCTGAAATTTGTAGCTGGCCCTGATCCTGGACCTACCACTTTTCTAGCTGTATGATTCTTGGCAAGTCACTTAATCATTCTAAGTTTGTTTCCTCATCTATAAACTGTGGGTTATGTTTTCTGTTACACAACGGTGCCAAATGAAAATGCAATTTTCTTGATAAGAAACACAGTAGCAGGAAGAAACATAGTGAGTTGCCTTTGAGTTGATTCATGAAGCGTTACTTCTGGTTCTAAATCACTTTAAACATGTAAACCTATAAATCATACAAATCTATAGATTATCCATTGGAACTACCAATTCTAGATGTCTCACTGCCAGGTCAGAGGCAAAGATATGTTTTTCAAAGGTCAGATTAGCACTTGAATATACTTTCCATAGAGTTAGTTTTATAAATTTTAGCTAGGTTCTATAGTATTCTTTAGGCCACTGTTAAACTATATAGCAGATTAATTAAGATTATGTTGCCTGGTCTAGAAAACTAATTGTCACTTTTAACATTATAATGTCATTATTGTATTTTCATAAGAAAGTGTATTTTGCATTTCAAAACACCCAAACATACCAAAACGAACTTTGAAAATCTAGCCTGGAGGCATGCTGACAGGAATGCATTTTGAGGAGATTTCAGTAGCGGCTGTTAGGGATGTACAAATTAAATAGTACCTTCTTCACCCCTCTAGCTCTCCTCTGCTCCATATTTCTAATTAAAAATTTACATTCTAGAAGGAGAGTTAGATCTAAGATACCCTAAAATCATGTCCTATATCTTCTCTTTTTCCCTTTCAGCCTATTGTTCCTGTGTATATTTCTTCACCATCTTCATATCTTCACCAGTTAAAATTTAAATCACCAATGCCCATGTCAATTTATAATTTAATGATGAAAAGGGGACTAAACATTCATATAAAAATATTCTAGAACTGTTAGCAGTTTTCTATCCTTCCTTGTTACAGAGAAATACAGTACTTTAAATACTTAATACTCAAGAAATATTTAGCCCAGGATACAGAAAGATTATCTTCTTACGTAGGGTCAAAAGTAAGTACATATTGGAATCATGTTTCTAAAGCCTAATTTCACAGTGAAGCCAGAGTTCTCAGAAGCACATCTTCCCTGCAAGTAGAATTTAAAATTTATAAGCATACTAGGTAGTTTGGACTTTATGACACAGCAGCAACAAATGCATAATTTAGTATTTGGGCTTATTCTCATTGCCCTACACACATCAATTATCCTCACTCCCAGCCTGTATATTAGGTTGGCAGGCAGTATTTAAATTCAGGTCTGTAAACACTGTTCCACTTTCCTATCACATGAGGTGTTACAGAAATGTCAACTACATTGGGCAAATTAGAAACATATATGACTGAATAAGAATATTCTAAATTAAATGTTTTAAAATTTACTGAAGATTACATGATTTTAACAGGAAAAGGGAAATTTTGCAGTTCTTCTCTCCCATGCTGATATCACTTCAAGCCAAAATAATCAGATTATATCTAAGAAAAAAAATTGAAATCCTAAAGGAAGAGAATGGGGAGTATGTAGTTGAGAGGAAGAAACTGGAAAACTACTTACTTATAAGGAGAGGATCTAAGGGTTTTTGAGGTTTTTACTCCGAGATAATGAAGGAGGTGTGCACATTTCACTGGGCCAAAAATAGACTCCATCTCTCAAATGGGGCTCCATGCTTACATTTATGAGGTGCTGATCTGATCTGCTCAGTGCTTTCATGAAATTTTCTCTAGTCACATATTTCCATATTCAAAACTGACTGTAAATCTTACACTGAGAATGACATAAATCAGATCACTCAATATCCTGATCAACAAAGCTCTAACATTTTTTTCTTCTTTGCTGAGGAAGATTAGCCCTGAGCTAACATCTGTTGCCACTCTTCCTCAGTTTTTTGTTTTTCCTTGAGGAAGATTAGCCCTAAGCTAACATCTGTGCCAATCGTCCTCTACTTTATATGTGGGGTGCTGCCACAGTGTGCCTGATGAGTGGTGTAGGTCCATGCCAGGATCCAAACCCACAAACCTGGGCCGCCAAAGTGGAATGCACCGAATTTTACTACTACGCCACTGGGCCAGCCCCTAAGACTCTAATTTTTTAGCTCCATAAACCCCTTCTTCAAACATTGTAACACTAATCATGATACATTTTGTCATAAATTTGTTGAATTTCCTTTGATTCTACTTCCCTTTTCTTCCCCCAAAGATTCTTAAGGTGTTTTTTTTGGTTTTTTTTTTTTGCTTTTTTCCCCCCAAAGCCCCAATAGATAGTTCTATGTCATAGTTGTCCATCCTTCTAGTTGCTCTACATGGGACGCCACCTCAGCATGACTTGATGAGTGGTGCGTAGGTCCGTGTCCAGGATCTGAACTGGCAAACTGCAGGCTGCCGAAGCGGAGCTTGCAAACCTAACTGCTACACCACTGGGCCAGCCCCAGATTCTTAAGTTTTTTTACCTAGTTCCTGTTTCTCTGTTTAGTTTTTATTTTCTCCCATTTAAAAAAAGTCATTTAATGCTTTCTTTAACCATATGTATGTTAAACTTCTTAAAATGAGTTCACAGAAATATATGTCCTTAATGTATAAATGTGCATGTGGAATGACGTAAAATCATATTTTGGATATATGTGCTCATATACTCACACAAACACTCATATTCTATTTCAACTCTTGTAAAATTAAGGAAATTCCATGTGGTGGTAAAGCTTAAATCTTTTCCTATTGCTATATTTTAACTAGATAGAAAATAATAATGATTTATATCAGTGAAAATCAATGTCCTGAAACTAAGATGAACTTCTAAAATTGTATTATAAAGTTACTTAAGTTTAGAGCATTCAAAATCTATTGTACACCTTAAATAAATGAATATGTACATTCATTATTAATTTAATATATTATTCATATATTAAATGAATTTGCCAGTCTATTTATTTACTCTCAATTGGGTTTGAGAAGTGTAATCACTAGCACTAGCCTGTTTTCATTGTTCAGTACAATCTATTATATGTCCATCAATTCTGTCTGCACTGGACATCATACACTGAAACCTAAACATGTGGATGCTATCTTCTATAATTTTACAAAACAGATCCATCAATATACCCCATCATTAATATATTTTAGAAGGATAAATCACACAAGTCACTGCAGTGCAGATACAAGAAAATGTCATGACAAAAACCCAAGTTAAAAATAAAATTAATAAATACCCTGTAGTAACCTTCATATAAAAAGCAATTTTGGTGATTATTGCCAATGTTGTGAAAGAGGTTAACCTCATAGATAGTGGGATAGGATGTAGCTGAGGAAAGATTTACTGATGGGAATTCTAAGTGTGTTTTAAGAGAAGAGAATGGGAATTGTTCGATACTCATATAGCTCCTCACATAGGAGGAAAACACAGATGCTAGCATTTAGCAGTTATTGAAAATAATTAATATTGCACGGTACTTTCTATTCCAAAGCATTGTTCTAATTGATATACATATCTATATTTATATCCATATCCATATCTCTATCTATCTGTCTAGTCATTTAAACCACAGAGCTATTCTAGAAGGCATTCAAATTGGTATTTAATGGTTGAGGATAATGAGGCACAGAAGAGGTAAGTAACATGTCTAAGTTTTTTTCCCGGTAAATGGAAAGTTAGGATTTGATTCACGATTCTAGGTCAGAATCTGAGTTACTAACAATTATTATTTAGAGGATAATTAAGCCTCTCAAACACACCACACACATATATACACACACAAGCACAGTTTATTTGTATGCATGTGAATTTATTTTATGATTTCCTACCTTCGTTGTGGGATTTCTTTTGAACCTATAGATTGATGATCACTTATATGAAATAGATGCCCAGTTAGTTGGGCTATCACTCAAATTAGCTAATCAGAAATTCTCTAATTCCTGTTTCTCCTTAGCTATGATCCTCTGTTACCTTTGTGAAATGTCACATAATTAGATATTTGAAATTTCTGCTGCATAAGAATTAAACTTATACTAGTCAGGAGAGTGTTGATTTCAGTTAACAGAAACTGAACTCAACCTGGCTTAGGGAATAAAGAGACTTTATTACGTAGACTATGAGAAGGAGGAACAAATAAACTCCAGGAATGGCAGAGAAACATTTGGGTTTTGGGAATAACTAGAACCAGGGACTAGAACCTTGATAGGACAGCTGATCTCTCTGTTGCTCTCTCTCCCTCCCTCTTTTTCTCTCTCTTTAGAGTACACCAGTTTTATTGCTCCACAGAGTTTCTCCACACAGTGGGAAATGTGAGCACAATAGTTTGAGAACCTCACATCCCATGGTTTCTGCCACCAGAAGGCTGATTCCTTTTCCTAGCTCCCAGTTTTACAACTTCAGAGAAGAACTATGATTGGTTTTTCATAACTATACACCTCAGCCAGAGTCAACTGTGACCAGAGAGTGGATTATGTGACTATTGGTTTTCCCTGGAGCTGCCGGAAAAGAAAAAGGAACAGTGCCCAAATTAAGAGGGAAGGGGGAAGACAAGAGAAGGGAAGTAATGCTGGTCAGACAGAAGCTGAATAAATACAATAAAAATAATTCATGCACTACAAAACAATAAATGGAAAGGGGCTAGATGAACATTTATTTTTTTTTTTTTGCTTTTTTATCTAAAAAGAACAGGACAGTGGATTTTTATATTAATCACGATGAAAAATCACTACTATTATAGACCATTAACAACAATTTAGAGATAGCCTTTGTTAATTCTAGTCAACAGATTGCCTAGATGATCTAATTGTTAATAATTTCACTCTGTGTTTATATTATATACTAGCATTATATAAATAGTTCTAATACTTATGATGAATCATGTTACATGAAATAAATCTATGATGATTACAGGAATGATAGGATGATGATTTCACTATCTGTCATAGAAATCTCCTCTCTCAGGTGAACAGTAGGTAAAGTTTGCCTTGGTGTGCACTCTCTTCTACCCATAAGTACGTATGCATGTATGTTATTATGTATGTCCAGTAGGTTATGGATTTCCTAGACAAGGCCCTATCACATTTTTGTCCATGTTTTCATTTTCGTTCTATTTAATTGGTTAATGATAACATAAGATGCTAAACTGAAATTATAATTAAATTTGTGAATGAAAATTTTAAGCATCTAGCCTCCTTCCACGGATAGCACATGTGATCTCTTACACGCATATTCTGGAAAATATGTCCCTATATTTTTTGCTCAAATCCAAAATATACTTCTAATTAAGAATTTTAATGAAAGGTGCTATTTTATTTACTTATTGGTTTGTTTGTGTGTGTGTCTGTTTGTTTGTTTAAAGGCTTTTAATACCTCTCAAATGATGTTTTATTTAGAGAGACATCACAGACTTCCAGTACTGGGAAGATGACAGACCAGCACAGAATGCTAGTTCTATTATTAGGCTGACCCTGGAGGTACTACAGAAGAAAACATGGCCTGGAGTAAGGGACCAAAAGAAGGCAGAGTGTTCTAAAACATGTATTTATTTTTGTCTGACAGTCAAGATGTTGATGATTTCAAGAAACATGTAAAACACTGTGAACACAACAATGTATCTTAGTAAGTGACAGATAATCACACACACAAAAATTTAATTTGACAATATTATCTTGAAAACAGAAGAGGAAATTTTAATCTAACCAATAAAAGGAAAGATAGGACTAAAGAAGATTTTTAAAAATATAGTAAATAGAGGGGCCAGCCCAGTAGTATAGGAGTTAAGTTCACACGTTCCACTTCAGCAACCTGGGATTTGTGTGTTCGGGTCCTGGGCAAGGACCTACACAGCACTCATCAAGCCGTGCTGAGGTGGTGTCTCATATTGAAGAGCTATAACTCTACAACTATGATACACAACTATGTACAGCGGCTTTGAGGAGAAAAAAAGAAAAAAGAGGAAGATTGGCAATAGATGTTAGCACAGGGCCAATCTTCCTCAAAATAAAAAAAGAATCTTTAAAAAATATATATAATAGTGAATGAAAATGAAATAAAACAAAAGAAATAACCCAGTATAATGTATTTGCAATATATTTAAGTGGATTAAATTCACTTATCAAAACACAGATTCTTAGATTAGAAGAAAACTTTTAAAACAGATTCAGAAATGTGAGCTATAAAAGACATATAAAATGGTGAAGAAAGGATAAAAGTAAAGGGGCAGAAAAAGATATATTGGGCCATTACAAATCACAAGAAAGAGCAAATAAAACTTTCGCACAGCATAAAATTTAAAGCAAAGTAACATAAAGTATAAAAAAATCTTAAACTAGCAAAAGAATATCAAGCTTAATAGAATGTAGTGATCATGATTATACGCACATAATAATAGAGCTTTAAAAATAAATAAAGTAGTAACTTATAGAACCATAGGAAGAAATAGACAAATCAACATTTGTATTTAGATTTTTTTAAGATGCATTCCTCTCAGAAGCTGAAAGATCATACAGAAAAAATATTAAACAAAATTATACCAGAATTTAAAATCACAATGAATAAACTCACATACATGCATACACTTGATGTGTGTGAATGTATATAAACTTTACACTTGATTAACAGAAAACTCCAAGTACATGTGTAACAGAAACAAAAATTGGTGATAATCTAGTCCAAAAAGAAATCTCCATGAATTCTAAAATTCTAACAGAACACAGATTTTGTATTCCCACCATATGTAATTAAACTTAAAATCAAAAACAATAATGAAGAAAGCCTACATATTTTGCAAACTAATGAATAAGTAAACTTTATATTGAATAGAAAATCAAAAGGAAAATTACGAAATACCCAGAAATGTGTTAAAATGAAAATACTCAAACTAAATGTATAGAATACAGCTGAAGTAATCCTTAAAGGTATATTTGTAGCTTTGAACTCATTTATCAGAAAAAAAAATGAAATAACTGAAAACAAATGAATATTCAATTCAACAAAACAGGTGTAGAACAACAAAAAAAAGCCAGAAGAGTGAAAAAGGAGCAAAATAATAAATATGAACAGAAATTAATTACATATAGTTTTTATAAGAAGATTAAAAGCAAATCTTTGGAAAAATCAGTAACACAAAAAATCTTCTAGGATGGAAAGAATAAAAAGAAGAGGGAAGATAAAAATAAACCAAAATGAAAACAAGAAAAGAATATATGCAATTAACGTTTTATATCAATGAATTTTAAAACATAGACCAGGGGAATGAACTACTGGAACCCCATTTTAAAGAATGGAAAGCTTGAACAGACTAATGACCTTAAATAAATTCAAATGTTAAAAAAAGCAGAAGGCAGCATAAAGAAAACTATATGTTTTATAAGGTTGCATACATATTTAAGAAAATATGTTATATATAATGCATATTAAAGTGGGTGCTATTAAAGAGAAAAAATTGGAGTAAAGACCAGGGAAAAAGGAAAAATAATGTAATATAATAAAGTACAATACAAAGTAAAGTGACGATAATATTTTCCTAATTACTGGGGAGGAAAATAAAATGAGAAAGAAATATCATATCCATGAAAGAATATTTTTAAATAGCTTTATGTAAACAAGGGAGGAAGTTAACATAGTGAATTTTACATGTACCTCAATCTAAAAATGTTTTAGTTTGATCAGTTTTGGTTATGCAACTATTATACAATAACATCAATAATTTATAGGTCCTCTTTATTTTGAGGAATAGTCCAAAGAAAAATGTCTGCATCTATTTGGCTGTTTGCAATATAAAAGGGGACTACAAATGACTAGGAAAGGGTGAGATGCCCCAAGTTTTCTGAATGCAGATTTTCAAGTTTCAATCAAATATGATTTCTGACTTCCTGTTCCTCCACTCTAGTTCTAAGTACATGTGGCTATATTTATGCATATGCATATTTGTGCAAGTTCTATATTATGCATATTTATCTGTAAATATGAGGAAAATAGTTCCAGTAAAACTACTCACTATTGGAAATGGGAAAAAATAAACATTCCTCCATTGTTTCCTACTTCTTGTCGAATATTGGAAGAAACCTTAGAGTCATTTCAACAACTGAGTTTTTATTGGACCTAATTAAAGACATTCTATATTTATTTTGAAAGCAAGACTTTAGATCAGTGAAAACTATTGATGAATATTGTTTTCATCTTATCAAAGTGTCCACACTCACATATTTGTAAAGTCATAGCACAATATAAGCAGTTACCCATTCTAAATGTTAGATACTATAATGGCTTTATTAATGATTGCATGTTAATCCATAAGTACCTTTAAATTGATTGTTATAAGAGTAATCATTACTTCTAAGTCATTTATACTTAGCTCTAAGTCATACAGCAAGTTAAAATATATATAAATTTATAACTCCTATTGAATCAACAAATCCTATTCAAGGTTTCTCAGCAATGTCTTATTTAATGCTTTTACTAGGAGTTATTTTGGAAACTTTCTCATTTGTTTACTTTTTTGTAATTCAGTTCAGAAGAGGGAAATTGCTTTGACATATTTCCAGTATTTTTATAACTTGGTACATAAATAAAAAATAATACTAAGAATAATCCTGCCCCACAATTGGCAGAATTTTATCTTTCTTATTATAAAACCAGATATAGTCAGAATGCTATATTCCTAAATCATAACCCTTTGTAAATCTGTAACAACTCCATACCTAAAACACAACAGACACACAAACACACATGTACACAACTCATCCAGTCATATATCGCCCATTCCTGCCACTGTGTCACCTTTTCTTATCTCCTTTCCTTTTCATGGCATATTCTTCTCCCTTCTTTGTTAGCTATGATTTAACTAATGAGCAAAGAAATGAACAGATGATTGAAAGGATGAAATGGAATATTATGCCCTGAGTTTTTTTACCTGGATTCATATAAAATATACTCTCCAACTCCCTAGGCTGAATTAGTTTTTTCACCTTTTATGTATCTCTGATGTGTAGAATAACGCCTCCTCCCTCCACCAAAGACACCCTAAGCCCTGAAACCTGCCATGCCTTTTATGGCAAAAGGGACTTTGAAAATATGAGTAAATTAGGAATCTTCAGATAGGAAGATTATCCTGGATTATTGGGTGGATCCAATATCATCTCAAGGGTCCTTATAAGTGGAAGAAGGAGGTCAGAGTCAGAAAGACAGATTGAAGATGCTACTTTGCAGCTTTGAAGATGGTGAGGCTACAAACTAAGGAATGTAGGTGGCCTCTAGCAGCTGAAAAGTTCAAAGAAATGAATTGTCCCACGAAGACTCCAGAAGGAATGCAGCCTTGCTGACATCTTGACGTCAGGATCTCTGACCTCCAGAACTCTAAGATAAAAAATTTGTGTTGTTGGCCACTACATTTATGGTAATTTGTTACAGCAGCAATAGGAAACTAATATAGTGCCCAAGAACTCTGTATCCTTCAAAAGCGTCTGTTGCTCCTTCTTCACCATAAGATTTTCGTAAGCATCATGCTTACTTTACTTGGAAATGAGAGCTTGCAATATATCATGTTTTACGCAAAATGAGGTTTTACAATGTCAGATGTTTTTCCTACCTATTTATTATCTGTTTTGAATTTTACTCTATATCTGCAAATATAGTGTTTAAACATATCTGTTTTTAATGTAAGTTATCTAGAATAATTTTGGAAGAAGCAAATATATTATAATTAAAATGTAGCCATTACTTGACTAGAAAATAGGACAACACATAGTCTATTCTCAATAAAGTCACATAAAAAGAAACGTAAATAGGACTCCAAATATCTTGAAGAACAATAAAAATCATTACTGTCAATTAATTAAAAAGACAATCCTGGGGACACTAAATAGGAAACTTTACATTTAAAAAATCACAGAAATTATTCGTAAACACTGACCTGCACCCTCCACTCAATGCCCCCCTCACGACAACTGCTAAAGTTACACTCAACTCTTTCCAGTCTCAAGTTTCTTTCCTCCCTGTTGCTCTCTCCTGTCCTGTTGCTCTCCCCTCTCATCAAAGTTCCGGGCTGTTTCCAGCCGCAAAGGGACTTCATCGCCTCCTGACTGAATGTAGACTCCCAGACTTCAGCTTCCAGTGATTGGCAGCACCAGCTCACTCCGGGCTAGCGGCAGGACCAGACGTCTCCATGCTCCCTCTCCTCCCTTTTACTGTTGACGTTAAAACAAAGATATAAAACACTATTGGAGAATAATATTCTTAACCCCGTTATATCAATATGAAGATAAAACCTAGCTAATTAAAGGTAAGAGATTTTACACTTGCATTTACCTTCATCTGTTCTCAAACCTCCACTAAAATAACAGTAATGAATTTTTAAAGACACAAACCCCCAACACAAAGAAACCAAGAACATACAGCAACAGCATTTTAGAATCTAGAAACAAAGAAAACTGGTGGATATAACTAAGAAAGTGAAATCCTAAGCCAGTTTGGGAGAAATGAGAGAAAAAAAGAAAAGCGAACCGGCAAAACGCTCAGGATTCCAGAAGCCAGATTCTTTTGGAAGTAAAGGTGCAGGCAGATTTAAAATAGGTTTGACTGATATTTACATTCACACGCACCTGAGGTCTGAATAAGAGATGGAAAAAAAGGTGGGGGGAGAAGCAGCTAGACCTCCAGACCTCATTCCCTTTCTGCAAAGCAGGGTGAAAGATCTCTGCACTAGAGATTGCACACTTTAGGACTGAAGATCGGAGTCTCACAGGGTTTAATGAAATCTTGGCTGTATATTAAAGGCTGAGTCATCCCTCTATCCAACCCTCTCAGACACTCAGCTCAGAAATTCACTAAGCTGGCAGTCAAGCTTACTTACACCTTCTAGGTAGGATATTGTAAATGTATCATTGAATGCAGAGTCTGATCATCCCAAAGTAACATACAAACTAGCAAACGAAAAGAACTAATGATGCTGATGTGGGGTTACCTATCCAGGCAACTCTAAACAGTGAAGTCCGTAGTCAATAAGCTTCATCCCCATACACAAAGCTTAAAATTAGTTTTTAGTTTTTCTCCCCAACTCTTACTTATTAGCAGACGGCCAAAGATCACCAAATTGAAGAGGAAAGCCTCCATACCTAAAAATTGAAAACTAAAAGAAATAATAGAACAAATCAGATAAAACAAAGATTATGCAGGTGGATAAAGGTCTTTCATGCTGAAGAAGTCTTAATAATTTTTGTAAATACACAATCATAAGGAGGTAGTGTTATAGACTGAATGTTTGTGTCCCCCCAAAATGCATATGTTGACATCCTAATCTCAATTTGACAGTATTTGGGAGTGGGGCCCTTGGGAGGTAATAACATCATGAGGGTGGAGCCTTCATGAATGGGATTAGTGACCTTGTGAGAAGAAGCCAGAGATCTAGCTAGCTCTTTTTCTGCCATTAGAGAATACAATGAGAAGCTGGCAGTCTGCAATCTGAAATAGGGCTCTCACAAGAACTTGACCATGCTGGTACCCTGATCTCCAACTTCTAGACTCTGGAGCCATAAGAAATAAGTTTCTGTCATTGCTTAAGCCACCCAGTCTATGGTAATTTATTATAGCAGCCTGAACTAAGACAGGTGGAGAGTAACTCCCTGCTCCATAAGTGTGGGCTGTGCATAGTGGCATCCTTCCAATGTCTACAGTATGGAAAGAGGGGTAAAGAGTAACTGTACAGTGGTGAAACCTGACAGACTCTATCTCAACAGCTGATCAAAATCAGGATCGGGTAGCCTAGTAGAGCCCTGGGGGTGTGACCGCTGCCTGGCAGAGCTGTAGGGGCAGAACCATGTCTTCAGTGGGTCCAAAAGGCAAGATCTCCACCCTAGTGGGTCCAGAAGATGAGACCGCACCCTAGAGGGCCTGGAGGGTGTATTATCAGTTGAAAGAGGATTATTCTCTAACCTAAAGATCTAATGGAATTTGCCTCCCTACATTTTAGACATACTTGGGACCTGTCACCTCTTCCTTCTTTCTTATTTCTCCCTTTTGGAATGGGAATGTCTATCCTATGCCTGTCCCACCTCTGTGTTTTGGAAGCACACGCTTGTCTGGTTTCACAGGTTTACAGTTGGAGAGGAATTTTACCTCAGGATAAAGCCCACCTTGAGTCTCATCCATACCTGATTTAGATGATATTTAGATGAAACTTTGGACTTTAGAATTGATGCTGGAACGAGTTAAGTCTTTTGGGGTTGTTGGTATGGAATTAATGCATTTTGCGTATGAGAAGGACATGAAATTGGGTGGCTAAGGGTGGAATGTTATAGACTGAATGTTTGTGCGTGCATAAAATTCTTATATTGAAACTCTAGTCCCAGTATGATGGTATTTGGAGATGGGAACTTTGGGAGGTGATTAGGTCATATAAATGGAGCCCTCTTGAAGGAGAGTAGTGCCCTTATAAAAGAGACCCCAGGGAACTCTCTCACTCTTCCTACCACATGAGGATACAATAAGGCAGCCATCTGCAAGCCAGAAAGAGGGCTCTCACTAGAACTTGACTGTACTGGCACCCTGACCTCAGAGTTCTAACCTCCAAAATGGTGAGAAATAAGAAAAACCTGCAAATCACATCAGAGACAGAAACTAATTTACTTAATGTATAGTTATAAAAACCTAGAAACCGAAAAAAGAAAAAAAAATTTGGCAAGGGGCATGAACAGATAGTTCGTAGAAAAGGAAATGTGAATGTCTCTCAAACATTAAAAAAGTCTTCATTCAATATAAGAAAAATTATGTTTATTAAAAATACACTGGGATGCTGTTTTTTTTCACCTGTTAAATTGACAAAATCCAAAACTGACGACGGTGTTCAGCTTTGGTACTATCTATCAAAATTGCAAATGTGCATAACATTTGACCTAGAAATTGCACTTTTGGGAATTTATCTTTGCTCATGCATTAAACATATATTTATATTTACCCATACGTTAAATGGCCTATGAACAGGGTTATTCATTGTAGCATTACTGTCAGAAAAAGAGATGGGAATTAATTAAATGTCCATCAGGAGAGAACTCTTTAAATAAATGATTATACATAAAAAAGAATGAAGAAGTTTTCTACGAACTGTACCAAAAAAGGCATCCAAGTTTTATTAAGTGAGCAAAGCAAGAGAAGATGTAATATTCTACCTTTTGTGTAAAAAAGGAGAAAAATACATTTTAGTTAATTTGCACAAAAATTTCTGTAGGATTCATAAAAGTGCCAATTTTGATGATTGAAAACTGGATACATGTGTGAGAAGTGAAGGAGTAATGCTTTTCATGGTAAACCTTTTTATATTGTTGATTTTCTAAAATGGGTAAATATATGAATTATTCAACAGAATGGATGAAAGGAATCATCAAAGAAAAAATAAATATTCTTGGAAAAATTGTATACATATACATACATTCAAGATACAAACATATACATATCTAAGAAATTAATAAAATTATATATATTTTTAAATCTCAAAAAAGATAACGCAAAGAAATACAAAAGAAACAAGATAAAATGGAAAGGAAGAAAACACAAAGAAACACTTCAAGGCATCATCCAAAAATGAAGTAAATGCATTCCATATGGAAAATTCCCTTAAAGCGCCCAACACTATGTGAACAAAAATATATCCATCCCAAGGCATATTATCATGAAATTTCAGAACATTCTGGAAAGCATATACTTCATGAGAGAATTTAAAAAACATAAAAAATAAAATAAACAGATATTATTGAAGGGATAAAAATAAGAAAGGCATTGCATTTAACAATAATGACATCAGAAGGTAAAATGAATTAATAAAATGACTTAATTTTTGAGGAACCTAGAATTCTATACCTATGTTTTCAATTAAATGTGAGAGTGGAGTAGGAACATTTTCAGACATCAAGTTTTAAAACATTGTTTCTCTTGCACGTTTCCTCTAGAATCTACTGGAATAAGTGCTCTAAGAAAAAAAAATTCCATAAGCCAGTAAAGTAAAAGATAGGATCCAGAAAAGAGTTGAGCTAACTGCAGAAAGAGTTGAGGAGAATTCCCCGGTTGGTTGTGACGGAAAATAAAAGGATAAGTTCGGTGCAGCATTCCTGGAGAACAACCAGTCCAAATTGGCACAGTTCAGAGGCATTCCAGAGAGAAGGTAATATCGGTAGAACGTCTGAAGGTTATGATTGTATTACAGGAGAGGGAGTGTAAACAATTGGAGGACAGTCTATGGATGAATTAGTGATAAATATTTTTAAAATATAAGTAAACAAAACAAGAACAATATTAATACCAGGGCAAACAAAGAGGTGTTGGGGAAAATAATTATATTGCATCACATAGATAAACTCTTACTAACTTTTATATAGTAATATTTATGTAGAGGGTAAAAGGTAATCTGATCAAAATTGTAAGTTAAGTAGATTAATTTATAGGTTTGAGAGCTGCACTGTTCGTCGTGAGCAGTGGTGGTAAAATGAAGCTGGATTCTCCCTCGTCTTCCATGATGGGAATTTGACAAGCCCTGTAACTGAAAAGTTAAAAAGTAGAGGATATTAGTCTTACATGAGTTGAAAATGATTGCCTCTGGAGAGTATTGGTGGGGTGGGAGAAGAGGAATTGCTATTTTGGTTAATAAAATTTATGGAACTATTTGATAATCCTTTATTTGCACTTATAACTTACAAATAAAAGCTAACAAAAATAGAGAATGATTAATGCATAATAATATAAAGTTGGCTTTTTCATCATTTTTCACTTGTTCAAAGATCATAAGAAAATTCAATTTTGATTTTCAAATATCAACAAATATCTCTACTCTCACTGATTACCATAAAAAGGTTTGTGTGGGTAGTCTAAGTGACAATAAAAATTGCCTTCACATGTAAATCAAGTTAAAAATGGATTGATTCACTGAAACTGGAATTTACTTCTTAACTCAAATTTGTCCCAAAATAAAATAATCATGAATCACAGGAGCACTCACAGGTATAACTCTCCACTGGAGTTCCAATCTACATACTCTCCTACCCCTCTGCTGGATGGAGGAATCCTCTATAGCTTTTTTGGAGCCCAAGGCAAACCTAATATCCCAACTGATTCTTGCCCTAAAAGCATCGCTCACCCTGGGTTTACCTCCTGTAAACTTCTCCTCTTTCTAGGTTAGCTACAAAATTTTATGAACTCAGTTCCCCCGTATTCAGGGCCATGGATGTTTAAAATACTAACTTTTCTGTCTTATTTTGAAAAAAAAAATGGACGTGATGAACAACTGAATTAATATTTATTCATTGTTGCTCCGCTAGTGACTTTAAAATATGTAAATAAAAGGTAAGGTGTCAGTGTTCTTATCTTAAAAACCTGTGAAATTCCTTTCAACCTATTTTCTATGCTGCCTCTTCTCCCAGAGAGTGTACTGACATAATTTTGGATAATATTTTAATTAAGAAGTCGGCAATTAAAGTCAGAAATGCACATTAATCAAAATACATAAAATTTATATTCATAAGACTACTTTGAATTTTAAATATTTTTCAGTGAAAATATGCCAAACTTAGGACATCTTAGAAAATTTTTCATATTCATCCAGTCCTCATCCAACATATAGCCCAATGGCAAAGGAATGTAATTGGTAAACATATTCATAAAAATATGTGGATTCAACTGACATTCAACATTCAATAAATGTTGATTGAACACTTCAGTCACTATTCTAGGTGTTAGAAATACAACAGTGAAAAAATCTTACCAAGTCCCTGACCTCAGATGATTTACATTTCACTGGAATCATCTGATGTTTTAGGAGATTCTAGACATGGGTCAATCAATTTCTCAATGAAATGTAAAAAGAAGAATAAAAAGAGAAAAGGGAAGGGAAAGAAAGAAAAGCATACAATATCTGTCCATGTCAACACAATGATTCACTTTATATTATTTTGACATCTGAGTGGTGGGGGGGAAACCACAACTTGCATCCTTCATTGACTATGTGGGTCAGAAGTTTTGGGGAGAAAATATCCATGGGTTAGCTTTGGACTGTTAAGTATGAGATGCCACTTAGACATGCCAGAGGAGATGTAGAGCAGGCAGCTGGGTATATGAGTCTAGAATTCAGGAGAAGGATTTCAGTTGGAGATAAAATGTGGCAGTCATCAGCCTATAGATGATACAACACATAGCAAGTTTGACATGGATCACAGTGAGATTTACAAATTAAAAATCACTGATTTCTCAGTCTCGCCTTGCTCTCCTTCCACTTCTTCTCTCCTCTGCCCTCTTCCTCCTCTTCTTTCTTCTTCACCTGCTTTTTTGGTATGTGTCTACCAGATGGGACAGAGTTAAACTGCAAATATACTTTTCTTTGTTTCTCTACAGTTTTCTTATGACAGTTTAGTAGATAAAGCCTTCCTTTCTTACGATGGTTCTAATTTTATCACTTCTACAATGGACTTTGGAAATATTATTGATATGCTCTACTCATCTGACTTGCAGCTCCACTCCAGATTTTGGCTGTCACCAGCTGTAGCCTCTGTTTTTACCCAGCTACCAAAGCTGAAGCAGAGGCACACATTTTTATATTCCTCCAGAGAATGTCCAGTCTAATGGTAAAGTAGGCCAGGCCACAAAGGCGAGTTCAGGTTTGAGGATCATGGAGAGAGATGACTTAGATTTGACTCATTACTTTCACTTTGTGAAAAGCAATTCAAAGTGTCTACAGTTAAGAATAAAGAGAGTGCACACAGTCCCTCCATGTCTCTCATTATTCCTCAGGGAGGCACACCAGTAATTGGATGGGCTCAGTATGTGTCATGGAAGGAAGAATAGGCCAGGTCAGAAAAACCCAGAAATTTTATGCAAACTAGGGTACTGGAGAATGTCAGCATTCAAAGGCTCATGCTGTTACCATAGAAGGAAAGTCTTGTCCTGCCACAGTTACACATTTCTTTACTCAATTCTTACTGAAGTATGAGGTCTATTCATAATTTCAGTGCAACAGCCCTGGCCATGGACTTCATTTTACTGAAGATTTTCTAGAGGACACCATGCAAGAGTATTACAGTACACACGCACAATCTCACTCAATGTCTCTTTTCTCAAGCCCCTGCTATTGTTTATCTCATAACTTCCCCTCCCAAACCACTGGCAATTTTTCTCATTTGTTATGCAGAGTAGTTTAGGCTGTGCCCCACATCCGCCACACCACTCAGGAAAGAGCCCTTTGGAGTACACCATCATGAGAAAGACATCTGGAATTATAAACAGATGATATTTCCTGTCATTCAGTTGTTCAAGCAAAACACTGAGAACCAATAGTGTGGACTTATGAAGACATCTCCCCTGGCCTTTGAGAGTTTCTATAACGCTGTGAGAACGTTGTATCTTAAAAACCTTCAAAAAATCCAATTAGTGTATTGAAGCATTTACTGGAAAACTATTTAGTGACTGTAGAGGTTCAGCACGTTACAACGTGGGAAAAAGTTAGGCCATAATTAGAATCTTGCTTGTACATCTGTACTTAAAAGAATCATTACTCTTTCACTAATACTATGAACATTTTATGAACATAATTTATCTCCATTGCCCTTCTCTTGCTCTGTTTCTGTTGATATATAACACACTCTAAATTACTAGAAAAAAGTTATTACAGTGAGCAATTTCTAATTATTTCCTCTGATTGAAGTTCAGATATGTCAAGGAACCTGATCCCACATGTTGCTGTTTGATGGGAGAAACTATGCTTTATAATTAATCTCTGCCATTTAAAAGATATATGAATAAAAGTTTGCATTAATGTCTGTGAAATGCTTTAATATTTTTTTATTTCTCATTTTCTTCTGATTTATTGGGGAATCAATTACCATACTAACATATCTTAGAAAAAATAAAGTACTGCTGTGATGAATAGGAGTATCACATGTTCTATTTAGTACAACGGTGAACACAGTTAAGCATCTGTTAGAAAAGTTTATAATCACATGCAAATCTACATATTGGGCTTTTCACTCGTATTTCTGGTTAGGGCTTTCTGCAGAGGAAAATAATTCTCTGAGGCATTTGTTTTCCAACTATACTCCTATGAGCAAGGGTTTGATGGAGAGCTCAATTTTAATCATACCGAGAATTTTAAAGATTACAATTATAATCTGATCTATTATAATCTGACCCAGAGCAGAGAGACAATCATGAAGGGAAAAAATGGTTAACGCAGCTTCTCCTAAAATATTACAAAACGATAATTTGGGATTTAAAATCAGTTGAACTGAACTTAAACTTTTGATTTTGCCTCTCTTTAGCTGTATAACCTTGGAGAAGTTGCTTAGTTCATCAGAGACTATTTCTTCAGAGGTTGTTTGGAAAGAACAGAACCAATCCTGAAATGACACTGTCAACAACCAGTTAAATAATGTTTGTCACTATTGTTTGTAAAAAGAAAAACATTATAAAAATGATAGGATTATTTTTCAACTACAGTAAAAAAGATGCTAATTTTCCATATATTTAACAGCTCATTGGCAAGAAAACACTTCATAGAATCATAAACTTTCTAAAGAGAAACCAAATGTCCAAAGTCCTTTGAATACTAATCTATATCATTATGAAAATGAACACTCAATAGAAAAAAAATATTAAGAAGTAAACCTTAAGTAAGCAGCTTGTGTCATAAATATAATGGAATTGTAATAAACATTTAGTGATGCTTAAGAGTTCATCAATTTGTGAGCAAGTCAAATTAATTCAATTCAAAAATGTTAATTGAGCACAGTCAAATGCACCATGCTCAGTTCTGAAGATTACAAATGTGAACAAAACACCATCTTCATTTTGGTATTCTACACCATCTCCATTTCAGAACTTGTGCAGATACCAAATTCTAAACATTAAAAGACAATGTACACAAAAGAAAGTAAAAACAATGTATTAGTCTTAAAACTAATAATAATAATAGATTTTCCCTTTGTTTACTTCACCCTATAACTGCAATGAAGACAAACATAAGCGTCTGTTCAGCACAAAGAAGAAGGAGAAAATAAAGTAATAAAGGAGAACCATTTTGAAGCAAAATTATTATAACCAAAGCTATGTTTTTGTTTGTGAAACCATTGACCTTGTTAAACTTATTCTGCTTTCCACCTCCTGGTACCAATATATAATCCAAACAGAATCTGTAATCTCAGACTAAAAATAATTTCTTGTTCAGAGTTAGAATTGTTCTTTAGAGTGAAATATTTGGTACCATGAAGATAACCAAAAGGAGAGTGAAGTTCAGGTGATATGTCTGTGTAGGGCTTGGGAGCGACAGTGGCTCAGGGTAAGCAAGTAAGGATTAATAATCCTTTTTCAAGAAGGAATTACATTGAATACTGATGTCAGTGTACTCAGGAGGAGGCTGGCTTAGAGAAGGTGGAAAAGGGAAATTTTATTTATTTATTTATAAATAATGTTTGAGCAACTAGTAGTTGTCAGGCTACGATCTAGGCATGAAGACACAGTGGCAAACAAGAAAAGGAATATGTACTTATGGATTTTGCATGCTATTGAGGGAGAGAGAGAAGTAAGCAAATTCACAAATAAAAAAGAAAATATAAAATTAAAAATTTCTTCTGAAGAGGAATTCCTAAGAGACATGAAGACAAAGAAAGCAGAGTTAGAAACAGTATGTATATTTCCTACACTATTTCGATTAGATAATCAGGGATGTTCTCTTAGAGGAGATGACACGAGAGAAGAATAGCAAATGTAGAGACTCCAAAGCAAGCTTAGTGCTCAAGAAATAGCCAAACATTCAGTGGGGTTGGGAGTGAGTGAGCCAGGAGAATTCAGAGGAGACCAGGCCCCTCAGATAGTCATGGTTCAGATCATAGATGATATTTTAAGTCATGAAGAAGACTTTTGGTTATTCCAAATGTTGTGGAAATCATTGGAGGAATTTGAGTTTAATGTGCTTTGATAAACATTTCAAAACTATACAGAGAATGGGCTTGTGAATGAGGGTGGTGAGGAGGGTCGGGGGAGGAAGTGGAAGGAGCGAGACCAGTTGTGAGATGCTGCAGTAGTCAGTAGACATGATGCCAACTTAAACAGAGTAGCAGTGATGGAGGCAGTGAGAAGTGATTCGATGCTGGATGTGCTTTGAATTATCTTAACAGGACTTGTTGATGGATTGGATTTGGGTTGTGAAAGAAAAAGAAAAACAAACATGACCCTAGACTTTTGTCCTGAGCTACCGGTGAAAAGTAACAGCAATGAATCAGGGGAGGGGAGTGAGTTTGGAGATACACATCAGGAGTTCTTTTTCGAACATGTTAAAATTATGTGCCACGATAAGTAGGCAATCAAATAGAAGAGTCTAACAACCAAGGGAGAGTCTGGGTTGGCAATATTCATTTGGTGATTATAAGGATAGAGATGGTATTTATGGCCATGGACCTGGATAAAATTACCCAAAGTGTGAGTATGGATGAAGAAGAGAAGAAACACAAGGAATGAGCACTGGGAAATGCTGATAGTTAAATGTCAGAAAGAAAGGGCAGAGCCAGTGGAAGACACTGAGATAGAGCAATGTGTAGGGTAGGAGGAGACACAGATCTGTTAGGAAATACATCCATGAACTTTGGTGAGTTGGCTCCCACTATCACATCAAGAGTTGGATGTACAGTATTAATGTTGGAACAAAATGTGGGTGCTGTCTGCCTTTTTGCTAAAGATAACGTAAATACAGTCACATCAGGGATAAGATGCAAAAGATTGACAGAGATATTGACAATGTAGAGATTCAACTATCTTAGAATTTGTGCAATTCTGTGTATGATTTATGATATTCTGAGATACATGACCAGTGGCCATCAGAGCCTCAGTGATTCCATTCAAAACACAGGGATGGTTTTTCTCTGTCTTTGAAGGAAACAAGTTTTGAATTCTTGAAGTGTCTCTATTTTTCAGAAGCTAATCAGGGTGAGCTAATCCTGATAGCATTTGTCTTTCTTGTAAACAATTCTATATAAAAGTTACATCTTGCCTTCTCTCAGCAGACAGTTGCAATCATTGTTAGAGGAAATCAAGACAAACAAAACGTGGCTGCTGTGCATGAGGCTGTGTGAGAATTCCCACGATAACTGTTTGCTAAAGGCAATGTTTTATAGTCTTAATTATAACACTGTTGGAAAATCATGGAATGTATGTAGAAATTCATTTACCTCATTTGTTTTTCACCCTTAGGTGCAATATTGTAAACAACTGCATTTGAAATCTGAAACAGAGATTTATTTCCCACCAGTGTTTATTTATTCCTAGTAAAATGGCCTTCCTTCAAGCAACATGTCATCATGTATAATACTCTGGTAAGCCAGAGTTTTAATTTCATTAAATGCCACATTTTTATGGCTCCAAATGCTTTTTTGCCATGATTTATTGTTGAAGAAGTTAGTAATAATTGTAAAATATGAACTCCTGATTACTGGGAAGATATTTTAGTTAAGTAAATAATTCACTAATTACTCCCTCCATAAAAATTAACACAAATGAACAGAAAACAAGTATACAGGAAGATTATTGCAATGGTTTTCTTCATCACTAAAGGAAATCTAGTCATCTCTGAAAGGTAGATATTTCCTTATTTTGAGAGGAGCAAAAGAAAGTAAATATAGCACTTCATGATAGACATAATGAACTCTAACAAGAAAACTAGGCTGATGAATATATTTTTTCCATCTCTGATTTTCATATGTCTTTGGAAATTTTAAAGAATTCTATCATTACCTATCAGATTCCTTATTATCCAGATTTCAAGTGAAGGTCTAAGAAAAGCAAGGATGTGAATGTATTAGTGAAAGATTAGCTTTGGGAGGTAGGGGTTGAAGGTCACAGAGAGGATGATGATTCCCTCAACTAACTGCTGGAGTGAGACTTTCAGAGTTTGTTCTGTTCTACATCCTTTCTATGTCTTGCATCTGTAAGGAAGTCTAGTTCAGCTAAAATCAAACTCTTCTGGGAGAGGAGATCTGACTGGCTATCTCTCAAAGATGCGTCCTTCAAATTGAGCTGCCTATACTCGGTTGGTTCTACAATTCATTTTTACGGAGACAGATGAAATAATCTAGAGAGACTATTTCAAAATGCTGTATCAGTCAAGGTTCTAGGCAGGGAATAGAAAACACTAAATTACTCTATGCATTTATTTAGAAAGGGATTTCATATAAGGAAATAAGTGCCCACAAAATCACTGTAGGGGTTGGAAGAAGGCAATTTAGTCTAGGACTTCAGGAATGACTCCCAAACACTGACAACTTGCCTGCCAAGGGAACTCCTACCACTGAGGCCACCACTAAAACTATTGAGATGAAGACTATACTGCCACAGTTTCATTCCAGACACCAGGAAGCCAGAGTCAGGAAACCACTACTACCACAAATGTCTCCCAACATGCAAAACTGGTGCTGGATCCCGGAACATGATAATGGCGTCTCTATAACCAGGAAGCTGGAGAAGAGAAACTGGAATACTGCTGCAGAAAAATTCCGTATCTCCGTGATCTTGCCTGCTGGCAGAAAACAGTCAAAGTAACAGGAAGATGGCCTCATTCTCCTTTGGGTTTTCCAAATCTCATATGTTTAGAACCTTTTGGTGGAAATCATTTAGCATCCAGAACCTTAGCTACAAAGAGGTATTGAAAATGTAATTTTTAGTTTTTAAACATCTGTATTAAACATACCAGAAGCTTGATGAAATAGAGGAAGAGCAAAGCAATTTGCACTACCTACCACAAATGCAATTTTAAAACAAAAATGATTAACTTGAAATAAAGGTAATATAAGAGAACTCCTTTAATTTCAGATTGTGTGAACACATATACTGAAAATCTTTGCCAAATCTTTCCAGATCCCCATCCTTCTCTGAAGTTTACCAGAAATTCATTCAACAGTAGAATTATGGAGTAAGGTAACATGACATATTGTGTTTCTTCCAATTCCTAAATCTTTGATAAATGTTATGTATGCTACACTGGTGACTTACACAATAAGCATAAAGACATTTAGTCATATGTATTCAAACTTGAATAGTAGTGACAGCATAAACCATGCAAATTGATTTTTATTCTGAATTGGTTAGTAAGTTTCTTTTGTGTATTTTCAGTGACAACAATGAATCTGACTTTCTTAGACAAGAAGAAATTGCCATAGTTAGTACCTTTGCCTTCCTCTCAAGTGATCTATTAAACTCATTGTTAGCATTTGCTTTTTATTGATCTATCAATATGAAATAAATTTCCTTTGAAATAATATCATGAATTGATGCTTAAAGTGGCTTTTTTACTCATTTCATTTTCTTAAATAATAGTATCAAGGCCTTGAGTTTCATTAATATTGTCCCTGATATTTTCACATAAAAATTTCCTTTTCATTAGAATTATCAATCACCTGGGTTTCATTCTGAATATGGCACTAACAAAGATACCATAATGTTTAAATATGAACAAAGATCTCTTGGGGATAAACAAGAAAGGTAAATACACTATTGTTCCATGTGTTTCATAAACTTGTAGTTCACGAGATGCAAAGAATAACTGTATAATTACCATTCTTCATTCTTCTACTAGAAAGAATGCTTTTGAGTAACAGAACCTAATGCAACTGCTCCCACTTTCTCATTAAGACTATTATGTCAAATTTTGACAGAGTCTGGAAGGAGTTTCTTCTCTTTACAGAGTCAATGGAATTGACCTTAGACAAACATTTGCAACACATATTTGTGGGGTTTTTGTTGTTGTTGTTGTTGTTTTGGTTTTATTTTTATTTTACCTCTGCACCTTTGATTTCCTTCCTGTGATTGTGGAAACCCACCTTGCCCCCCACACTTATGAGATATGGCGGGAAGCAGAGTCCTCAGCCATTACTGAGGACAGACGCTTGTGTGTCCAGCCTCTCTTTTTGACTTCCTGCAAACTAGGTCATGGAAAAGTGACCTAGGCTAGGCCAATCTAACATGATTCCTTAGGTCTCTGAATTTGCATCTAATGATGCCAAGAAGCAGGTAGAGAGGAGACTTCATTATGGCAGTGGCAGAAGCAACCACAGTGTCCGGGGGCCAGGGAGCAGTGGCAGCAGGGTCAGTGGTGTTATACAGGATTCAGAGCCGCTGAAGAGGGACAGCACTTCACTCTGGTGTCCTGTGGCTGTGGCACTGCTGGGCTCACCAGACTGGATTTGGGGACTGATTTGGACTGTTTCTGACTGCCTAGACTCTCAGCCATTTTCTACTCACTTTCTGAGCTTCATCCCCAAGCCTTCACAGGGATTCTGTGAGTGGTCTTCATCCTCAATAAATTGCTGCTTTTTGTAATCAGAAAGAAGTGATTTTGTTTTGTTTTGTTTTGCTTGCAATTAAGAATCCCGACTAGTACAGAAATACAAAACATCAGAATAGTACAGATAACTCAATTAAATTAAAAAAATCATAATTTGTGATTATATTAGTTTCCTGGGGCTACTGTAACAAACTACCACACCTTTGATTGTTTAAAGCAACAGAAATCTATTATCTCACAGTTCTGGAGGCCAGCAGGCTGAAATCAAGGTGTTGGCAGAGTCACTCTCCCTCCAAAGGCTCTAAGGGAAATCTTTCCTTGCCACTTCCAGTTTCTGCTGGCTCCTGGTATTTCTTGGCTCGTGGCAGCATAACTTCAATCCTTGCTTCCATCTTCCCTTGGCCTCTGTGTCTCTGTGTGTCCTATTCTCTCTCTTATAAGGACACGCTCACTGGATTTAGGACTCATTGTACTCCAGCATGATCTAATCTCTATCCCTACCTTAGTTACATTTGCAAAGGCCCTATTTCCAAATAAGGTTACCTTCTGAGGTTTCGGGTGGATGTGAATTTCTGAGGGAGACTATTCAACCTACGACACTGATTGCACTTAATTTGACCTGAAGACAGTGAAAATCCAATAGTGGGTAATGGTAACCTGGAACCCCATGGTGTATGGTGACAAACTGTTGATTATATCATCTCTTTGAAATGCAGGCAAGACTTTAGGGGCTTCATTGTTACTTCCAAAACATAAAGTCCATCAGAAAGTCAAGGACTGTGGGATGAGGTAGCTGCCCTTAGAGCATGAGCATCTTAACACAATCTTAAGAAAAGAAAAGGTAAAATCTCCAAAATATCTATAAATTTAGTTCAATGTACAGATGGAAGCCTTGAGAGTATAATTATGTTAAAAGAACTGCCAAATTTCCAATATCAAAGGACAGATGTATGTCAAAATTAAAAAGCATACTCAGTTTTATCCTACAGATCGACAAAGTTTGATGTCTAGTGAATTCACACTTGCTTTAGGATTATTATGTGAAGACTATGGCACTGATAGAGAAAGAAGAAACCAGAATGGGATAGATTTCTGTAGAGGAATTCAGAGGATTCAGCATACCCTGTACTCATAAACCCAATCAACCAAAACAGTCTTGTTTCTTGTTTCCTCTGAGTGTATTCCTGCATGTAGAAGACCCCATCACCATAAAATAGGAAACCAATTCTCTCCCTGCTCCATCCTCTACAGACCCATAAACACAGTCATGTCATAGCCTACTCCTGAATGATAAGGAGACAGCTGAAAAGCAGCCCAGGGAGGCTAAGAGGTACAGTGACCTTTATGGCAAGCTCTTTGACCGTAACATTAATAGAGTGTACACTAGAGTCATACTTGATTTACACAGCCAAAACATCTCCATATGAGATGGGCAGACATCTGAAGTGAGTTATTCAGTAGAGAGTGATAGCTTCTCAATGAACTTTCAAAATTAAATCCCTTAACAGACCTGGTGTCTTTGAATTAAGAGGATGTGACGAACTCATGGTGAAAGATCCTAGAATGAAATCACAAATAAATGCTAAGAATATGTCTCCTGGCCTTCTCCAAAAGATCCTGCCAAATTTACTATTGGGCACTGACTCTGAATTGTTACTAGTTCTTGGGCAAATAGACAAAAGTATTGTTGAGGATCAAATAAAAAATGGAATTTTGGCTTATGTCCATCTCACTGTATACCCAGTAAGACACCTGTATTTGGCTCCCTCAGTTCCAGAGTGTATGGTTTCTGGAAATAATAGAGGAGGTTGGCAGAATCCTGAGTAAGAGTTAATATAGAAGGAGAAGCCAAGCTATTATATAGTTCATCCCATCTAAGAAAATAGTAAATAAAAATAATACATATCTGTAGAAAAATAAAGGGATAAGTACCACCATCAAAGACTAAAGATGCAAGAGTAATGATTTATGTCACAGCCCATTTAACTCTCATATTTGACCACTTTGAAAGACTGATGGGTCTTTGAGAATGACTGAATTATTGTAAGCTTAATTAGGTGGGGTATCTGACTACAGCTGGTATTCCAGATGCAGAACTGTAGCAACTCAGTAGCATAGAAAAGGGTAGAAGAAAAGTTAATATTTTCCTACTAGGATGAAGTTCCAGTAGTATATCTTACTGTCTCTTTTACATGATGGAAAGAGATCCTGAAGTAAAGATATATACTAATTTCTGGTCAACCACTAATAGATTATCTAGATTTTCTGTAACTTGAGAGGGGCAAGATTTGAGTGCTTGGGGCAAGAAGATTTGAAGAAGCTGTAGAACGATATACAGCTCAAGAATGAGTCCAAACTCTGAGAATAATTCTGTCCCACACGAACATTTATTAAGGATCCCACTGCAGGGAGGACTGTAGATATTTGGGTGTTCAAAAAGACCCAATCAGAAAGTTAGTGTGGTTATCCTCTGCCACTCCAGTGCTTATTTGCTTGGCTTATAAACACAGTACCTATGGAGAGAGTAGATACTCTGAGTATCTACTGGTCCCAGACTTTAATTCATTTGCTCTCAATTGCATTCCCTGCTCTGGTCCTGAAAATTATATTTTCTAGGATCCTCTGATAATTGGCCTCCAGTTAGGATCAGTCAATGGGAGGCACCGTGGGATATTGGCGAGCAGGAGGAAAGGAAAAAACAGACTATTTGTCCCTCTCTCTTCTCTACTTCCAGTGGAATCTATAATAATAGATTCATCTCTTTTAGTTTCAGCTCCTGCCAGGCAGCCCCAGCTCTTACAGTCCAATGGCCACTCCTTCCCTAGGTATCACCTGCCCTAAGGATGGTGGTGACTAACTCCTGATTGCCTCACTGAAAACCTGTCTGGCTTTCAGGCTCTTCTAAAACCTTTGCAATAAGTTCCCTATATGTAACATAGAGACTCTTTTATGAGCCTCCTTCATATGGGCTCACCATTTTGCTATATGGTTCCCGATTGACACACTCAACTTCCAGGAGCCATAGTGGAAATAGGTTCTAACTTCAGCCTCTGTTTCCATTTCAATGGCTTCTATTTCCTCTATGGACCATTTCTGTGTCTGAAATATTGGCTGCCCAACTTCCCTCTTTTAAAAGCTATTTTCTGAACCTTGTTCTCCAACTCAGCACCACATTTACCTTGTTGAAATTGTGTTGGCCCAGTCTGTCCTTAAGTCTTACATATTCAAAACCTGATTTGTCAGTACACCAAGAGTGCATCTGTTTCTTAAGCACAGGTTTTAAGTAGAAAGTGTATAAGAATGATCTACAACTACAGAAAGTTTATTAATTAGTTTACAATGATGATAGTAATTTCTGAAGCCATCATATATGTGTCCTCGGGCAATGTCTTTTCTGCCTTAAAGAAAGACCCTCGTGGGAATTCAAACCAAAGAGGCTTTTGTTTTCTACTTGAATGTATTCCCTTTTCACGTGGATGATGCTCAGGTAAACCATTATTATAGTCTCTTAACTTTAACCAGCTCTTTGAACATTCATAGCCATAGAATAATTGCACAAGCTAGCATTTAATTCTGTCCAAATCCTGGTTTATACCTTTACAGGGGCAACCATAGTAAATGTCAATGACTCTTGCTTTATAATCTGAGAAGAGGCAACCATTCCTATTTTTTCTTAAAATTATATCTTGGGAGGAGACAGAGTTTATTTTGTCACTCTTGAAATAAATTATTTAGAACTCATTCTGTTAACATGATTTTGAAAATTGATTTACATCTTCTCCATCCCAAAACCCTACTAAATTACAAAGAAGGGCAAAACTCACAAAGGCGCAGAAAAAAATGAGAAAAATAAAGCAGAGGAACAGGTGATAACTAATGTGCCAGTTCTGATAAAGTTGAAACAATTATGCAATGCAGAAGAAACTAAGAAAAGAGCTGATCTCCTTTAGAAATCAAGAAAGATTAAGAAATTGGAAGAAACTCATAACTCTGAAAGTAGGAGGAGTAAGTATAAAAATATGAGAAGTGGTTAAAAGTCTATATAAGTAGTTATTGTATTGCAGGATTCCATTTCTGGTGATACTAATCTAGAAGGACTGAGCTTTGGGGGGAACCAGGTACAGGTGAGAGCAGAAGGTACCATGTTGAAAATCAGCCACATCTAGCTCTTTTCCCTTAGTCAGCTTCAAAAATGTTGGTAGCCAGATGTATATTTCCCAGGTAGTGAACAAGGTGATTTCACTATCAAGAAAAAAGGGTCCCAAGAGAACAAACCCTGAGTTATGTGGTTCTCCACCATGTTAAGATCATCTTACTCTGAATCCTATCTGGTAACAAGTCTCCTTTTCCCCAAAACACGTACAAAGACTCCAAAGATTTAGTGTATCAGTCTTATATAGAAATATCTTACCAAGGATCAATAAACATTTCAGAAAATCCTTTGATGTAAAGGACAGAGACTAAAACAAGCTATAAAAGCAAAGTCAGAGGAACCAGTGAGGCAGAGAGGATAAGAAGGCTCCAAAGGGTTTTAATTACTATCTTAGGGGACAGAAGAGGAGATATTGTCCTGCTGAAATAAGCACGGACAACTAAAAATGGAGAAGCATCAGAGAACAAAAGTGATTTAAGAAATTTAAAAATATAACTGTAAAAATGAAAACACTTTACAAGGGTAAAAGGTGAATTTGAAGACATCTTCTGGAAAATAGATTAAAAGACAAAGTAGGAAAGAAAAGATAAAAAGAACAGCGGGGTGTCCATATTAAAATAATAGCAATTTTAAAATAGAAGAAACAAAGGGAGAGAAACTATCAAATAAATAATACAGCAAAATATTACAGAACTAAAGGAATGAAGCTTCCAGATGTAAAGGTACATTTGGTGCTCAGCACAACAGATGGACAAAGATACACATCAAAGCGCTAATTGGAATTTAAGAGTTCTAGGTTCAAAGAGAAAAAAAAAAGACACCAAGGTTCAGAAATCAGATTGGCTTTAGATTTCTCAATGGCAGCAGTGGAAGTTAGAAGACAATATAGCATCATCAAATTTGGGGGAAAAATTAGTTCCTTCATAGAATTCTAGGCATCATCAAAGATTTTGAGAGTAAAGATATTTTCAGACAACCAATATCAAAAAATCATTTCTCAATTCATTTCTCAGAAAGTGACTTGAAGATATGCTCCAGCAAAATGAGGAAATAAATGAAGAAAAAGGAAAATATGGGACCTCCAACATAAGAGGGATGCTACCAAGAAGAGACATGAAGGAAATCAACAGCATGGTGGTGCTTGTAGTTGCCAGTATAATGGTGCCCAGTGGACCCAGACAACAGCCACATTGGATGGAGGGAATAATCCAGGAGTGATATTAAAGAAAAAGATGAAATTGTAGTGTACTCGATGTGTTCTCTGCTTTTTAGTGTACTTAGTTAAAAAGAGACATACGTGGGAGCCCATTTGTGATAGATACATTAAAATGGCTGAGTAATTAGAAAAGAGAGAGTAAGAAATAAATTTTGTACTCTAAGAATAAGTATGTAGAAGAAAGATAATGAAATTACTGTCTTGAACAGAGTGAAGAGTTTGGTGGTGGTGGTGTTTTCTTTCTTTCTTTCTTTCTTTTTTTTGCTGAGGAAGATTGGCCCTGAGCTAACATCTGTGCCCATCTTCCTCTACTTTATGTGTGGGATGTCTGCCACAGCATGGTTTGATAAGAGGTGCATAGGTTCATGCACAGGATCTGAACCTGTGAACTCAGGGCCACTGAAGTGGAGCACACAAACTTAACCACTACGCCACCGGGCTGGCCCCTGTCTTCTTATCTTACATTTCTCAGATACTAATATTTTTATGTCATAAAAAAACTGAGTAGTGATATACACAAAAATCATAATGTAACTGCATTGGAGAATGGGCGAGGCAAAGGCATGTGGCAAGGTTAGGTATAGGAGAGCTAAATAAATATCACCCTTAATAGAAAGTTAACAGATAACATATAAAGATGTAAATAAGAAATAGTAATATAAACTAATGTGAATGGGCATACCAAAGGAATCAGCTGAGAAAGTGAGATGAAGGCAGGTGCAGAGGGAAGATTTGCTGAAAGCTGGCTGAAAGGAAGATGGAAAGGAGACTGCTGCTTTTTATAAATTACCTTGTATAGATATCTGGCTTTGTGTATACATACTTTAATAAAAATAAAAATTTTAAAGTAGATAGTAATATGATTAAAAGTATAAGCTAAGACAATCCAACATGCTCCTTTCAAGACCTAGGACATACATATGCCTGCCCCAGACTGGATCATTCTATGGATCCCAGCCCTTTTCACCCATGGAGAGGGCTTGTATACACATCAGCAATATTTGCTTCTGAGACCTTCCTTTCCCTGTCTCCATGGCCAAGCAGCACTTCTCCTAAATGTTATAATCTTTCTTCAGATACATTAAGACATTAATCATGTTACAGCAAATCTTCCAGGTGAGGAAGTTGTTCTGTCTTTAACAGGTAATTTTTCTGCAAGTTTGTGCTCTAATCCTTATGTGATGATTGTTAAAACTTTCTCATTTTATTCACTTAATTTCAACTTTCTGAAGTATGTTTCCCTCTACTCCCTCGAAATGGAAACAGTTGCCAACCCTGATTCAAAATTTATACTCTTTCTTATCATTATAACTTATTTCTTAAAGCCTGTTTTAAGCACATTAATTAATGCTTAAAGACCTATACTCTTTGGAAGCATGTGTAATTTATTTCACTTTAATGTTTTCTCTTCTCAACTATATTATAAGCAGTATGAGTGCAGGGACTTAGCATCTGTATATTTAGGACACTCTTGCAATGCACATGCTCTGTTCAGAGTAGAAGTTAATTAATTGACATTTTAAAATATGTATATTTTTATGGCTATCTGTTGAATGCTTAATACATGAAACTGGCAGCAAGCAGTATTAAACTTTGGGATTTATTACCTGCAATCTATCATTTCCCTTGTATCATTAAGACTGTAAAAAGTTATCAGATTAGGAGCTCTGGTGAAATGTAATTTTTTAAGAATGAAACTGATTTTTAAAACAATGTTGATAAACATTTGACCTAATTTTTAACCTTCTTCCAAGGGCAATAAACACAATCATATGAAGATGTGGTAAGACAGATTCTATATTTCTTGCTAGCTCAGTCAGTTCTGAAGGTACCAAGAGGAAAAAGCTTACACAAATCAATGATTTCACCCCTTGTGGAATTGGACACACCATATCTCTTTTCAGCACTAATGCTCACACTGTAGAATTCCTTGGCAAATGATGACCAAATCTGTTAGAAGTGGGTCTATCTATTAACAGACTTTAAGATCAATACTAGCACCACATTTCCCCCAAAATCTAGATATACGCATTTTCACTGAGATTTTAGGAGAGTTTTAAGGCTATACAAAGGATATGTTCACTGGACAGTACATATTTTTAACAATATAAAACTACTACTCCACATGAAAATATAGCATATTTCATATCCTTTTCACCAATAAACTAAAATATCTATTTAGTGTTTTTATTAATTAAAAAATTAACAATGTATAAAGTTTTTAACTGAAAGTACACTTTGAATTTAGTGATTACCTAAATCTCGGTAAACTGAGAAGGTCACAGTTTTATTTCTTTAGGTCAAACAATTCTAAATTACCTGGTCATTAGAAGTAAAGTATTGCTGTTGTTGATTTTTAAATAGAAATTTTTAAATTTTTAAATAGCATAGAAATCCTGGGTTTTCTATTTGAGTGACTGGAAGAAACAAAAAGCTAAAAGAAGGCACCAAGATTATTCAAAAAAGGAGAAACTCTAGATATCCTCTAATAAAACCCTGCCAAAATGAGACGTCCTCTTGAAAGAGTTCTTCCAGTCTCTGTCTGAATAATTTCAGGGAAATGGCAGCCTCAAATTTGTATATATTTGATCTGGTTGAAGTCAAGCTCTTTCTTAGATAATACTGTAGCATTGACTCCATAATATTAGTTCTACCTTCTGCTTCTAAACGAAAACATTTCCAATATTTGAAGACTGTTATGATCCTTGCTGGTCTAGTCTTCCACAGTATAAATATTCCCAGTTTCTCATTTGTTTCTTTATGAGGCATGGCCTCTTAATCTTTTGCCAAAAGGAGTTCTGATTCTGGATGAACCTGGGGTTAACTGTGTCTCTCTTAATATGCAGTTTCCAGAATGGAAGAGAATATTCCAAAAGTGGGACTCTACTCATCCAAATGAATGATTTTCAAAGTTTAAACCCCTCTCTCCCAAGACATGTTTGGGACACTTATTTTAAACACATTTCCTCAGAAACTGGCAGGTCTGGATTGAATATGAATATTTAAGAAGCATTCCAAAGAATTTTGACTTGTATTATCTATAAACCACACTTGGATAAGCTCTAGGAGACTTTTATCAACAAAAAAATAATAACATTCTCTAGTTACTCCTGGCTCCCATTAAGCCTAAAATAAACTCAATTTGAGCTTCTGTTAAGCCAGGTGTCCCAGTCCTGTACTTCTGCAATTGATATTTTTATTTTAAATTCAGAATTTCTATTTTTCATCCTAAGATTCTGGGTAAGTTGGGTCTACTAGTGAAAGCCATTGGGTAAACTATTGAACCTTGATTCTATCACCTAGAACATTTGCTTCCCTTGCCACACTCCATCTCTTACAAATTTGATAAACGTCCCTTCATTCAAGTCACTGACGAAAATTTATAAGGCTAAATAGAGAATCTTATGACACGCCACAAGATACCCCCTCCAAGGTGACAATCATTTGTTAAACAACACATTTAAGGGCAGCTATGTATTTATTGAACTGCTCCATCACTTAACACACATTTCTGTATCTTTTCTACAAGCATGTCATACCCAAGAGAATTTACCAAATGCCTGACTGGAATTCTGATAAACTGTGTCAATAATATTTCTTTACTCTCACAGATCTAGCAGAGGTAGTTCTGATGGGGGAAGCAGTGGAACATTTATTGAGCATTTAAACCTTCAAAATTCATCATCTCATTTATGACCACCTTCGAGATGGACTTTTTATCCCCCACAAATAAGGACACAAAGGCTTAGGTAAGTTACATAAGTACATGGTGTCACAGAACTAGAGAGCAAGAGGTCCAAATACTTTTTTGTATATCATCACTTACTAGCTCTGTGGCATTAAGCAAGTCTCTTAATATTTCTGCAATACACATATTTCAAAATGTATACCTAGCTCTGAATATTTGGTTAGGCCCTGAATTCTGTCAGCTAATTCACAGTATATGTAACAAAGAATCAGAATTAAAGTGCTTAAAATATAATTGAAATTTATTTGTCACTTAAAAGTTGAGATAGGCAGTGCAAAGCTAGTATGGTTGCTCTGTTCTGTACAATTCTCAAGATCTCACGTTTTTTTCTACCTTTGTTTCTTCATCATCCTTGGCCTCCAATCTTGAGATCAACTCATTGTTCATGATGGCTGCTCCAAGCTCCAATTATTATATTCACATCATATGTCTCATTGTCTAAAAGTTAGTCATGTGGCCATACCTTGCTGCAAGGAAAGCTAGAAAGTGCATTTTTTAAATTCTGTGTGCCCATGTGCCCAGTTAAAATTAGGTATTCTATTACTATTGGATAAACAAAATGGATTTGGAGAGACAACTTTCTCTGCTACAAACTCACTATAAATATAAAAGAAACAAGTTCAGTTTTATATACTTGTTTTTAGTGAACACACTGATTCCTAAAATGAGAAATTTTTGTTTTGCTTTAAATATGTCTAGAAATGTTCTAAGATTTAGCACGCTCATTTATTAATTTTTCAGTCAGTCAACTGACATTAATAAAGTGGCCCAGACACCACACTAGACATTGATGTTTCACGAATCAAACAAGACATGACCCCCATCCTTGAGGAACTCAAAATATTGTGAACAAGATACACTTTTGAACAAATATAATAAGTTTCATAACAGAAGTATATACAGAGAAACCTGGGAGAAGAGTAAGATTAAATTAAACCTTGGAGATTTGAGAAAGCCTTCAAAAAGGTAATATTAAACGGAATTTTGAAGGAAAAATGAATTTTTTATCCAAATAAAAAGGTAGTGGGAAAAGTACTCTGGGTCAAGATAATTATATATGCTAAGGCATAAATAAGAGAAAAAGGAATCATGCTTTACATTACATGTAAGTACAATGAAAGACTGACAGAAGTGGGGTGGAGGGAAAGGAGGCAGGAGATTTAAACAGAGTGCAATTTGGAAAGAGCCGTGAATACCATTCCAAATCTATCCCATAGGAATAAAGGGCATTAAAGACCTTAAACAGAGAGTGATATGATATGATCTGTGGAGTTTCTTTTTTGGTGAGTCTTGGCAGCATGAATGGAATGTCAGAACCAGGGAGAGACTAGAGGCCAGAGGCTATTTCACTCATCAATAATTCAAATGAGAGATGATGAGACTCCAAGTGTAGCAAAGGGAGATGACGGCTCTCAAAGAGAGCACTGGCCCTCTTATTAGTTCCTCATTTATTACTGGCTTCAAAGACTTCTCTACTGTTTACTTCGTTCCTTCCAGTTTTGAAATGATTCTTTATAATGGGAGGGTAGAGACTAAATAGACGTTGTGTAGTTTTCCAATTTTTCTATGATTTGTTACTCCATCTGCTGTAAAACAGTAGCATTGCCTCTTCTTGTCTTTTTTTTCACTTACAACAATAGCTTCAACAACTGGAAATTATCAAAGCTAATTATGTGCAAGGCACTATGTCAAGAGCTACACACAAATTATTTAATTTTATCCTCCCTTTACCTATAAATACTTGCCTCTGAGGCAGGTACTATGATTAAGAGAGAATAAATAACTTTTCCAAAGGTACCCAGTTGGTAAGTAGTGGAGCTTAGATACAAAACCAAGTCTATGCATACCAAGTAGATAACAAGTCTATCTATCCCCATGTACGTAGTTTGCTTATTTTCTAATAAATAACACACAGACGTCAGCCCATTCTATTCACAAGCATTTTGGATAAACTTATCATTCATTTGTGCCTTGCTCACTGTGTGTGTTTGTGTGCGTGTGTGTGTGTGTACACAAGTGGTTGCTGTTTTTGTCGTCCCATGTGTCCCTTCTTCCACTTCTCTTGTACATCAAGATTTACCAAAAAGGAATTTTGTTTATCTTCTTAAAGAATGGAGGTTTATATTAACTCAAACTAAGTTTGTTTCTTCTTGAAATAAGACATTAGCGTAACATACAAAGAGGACAATTTGTACACAGGCACCCAGTCTACCTGAACCACATGATTTTTAATGAAGATCACTTTCTGGGTTTTGTTAAGATCTGTGGAAGTGCACCATCTTTTATATTCCTCTGCTTCCTTAACCTTCTCCACACCAGCTTCCAGCTTCACCCTCAAACACATAGCTTAGTGTGAACCAGTGGTTCTACAGTTATTCTTAGTTTCATTCAACTTTCTTAAGTGTAGTTTGTTAGTAGTAAATTAATTTGGGTTTTCCAGGACAGATTATTATAGAGCATAATTTTTTAATTCTGTCAAAATTGTAATTTTACCACTGATATGAATTTAAGGCACATGAAAAAGATTTTTTAAAAATCAATCCTGTAGCTAATATCAAGTACAGTTATTTTCATAAAATATTAGCTCTCCTATTTTTATGACTGAATCAGACACTTTACTTGATCTTCTGACATTCATTTCTCTCCCTTCAGGAGCACTATAGCAATAATGGATAAAAACTAAAACATTTGGAGTCAGAAAGATCTTGTTTCAAGTAAAAAACCCTGTTACTTACTAGTTGTATGACCATGTGCAAGTCACTTAACTTCTCTGATCTCTAGCTTCCTAATATGTAAAATGCAGATAATAACACATATGTCTCAGAGTGAGTATTAAATGAGGTATCATATATGAAATGTATAATGCTTAAAACAGAGGTGGTTAATAGTGTTTACCTCAATACAGATTCAAGTGGAACACAATTTGAGTCTGCAGGGAAACTCTTGGAGATAGTCTACTGTAAATTAATTATTTAACAGATGAGGTAAGTGAAGCCCTTGGAGGCGAAGTGATTTGCTCAAAGCTACATAACATACTGAGACAGAGTGGAGACTAGATCCTACATCACTTTATTTCAGTTTAGCCCTTACCCAGTACTTCATATCATTTCAACCAGAGGAAAAACCATTTTCAAATTCCACACAAAAGCATGTGTGTAAAGTATTTTACATCAAACAGAAAAGGAAAAAATTAAAACAAAATAGTGATGAAAGAACATTACTATAGAATTCTAATATACTACTATGTTGATAAAAAGAAAATTGGGCTTTTGAAATCTACTTAAATATCCTAGACTATGAGAGCATAGCTTTCAGAGAGTGAAATGAGAATAAAAGAAAAAAATTAACTAAAAGAAACTGAGCTCAAGGAAATCTACTTAACTCTGTCTGCTTCATGGTAATAAAAAAATATAGACTTTACGACGGTAAAATGAAGACATTATAAATAGCATTTTAAAGTTGTAGATATAGAAGCCAAAGTAGATTTAAGTAGAAAAAATATTAAAAGCTATTTTGTATGGCAAATAGTTCCGATGCTAATAATAATAACAGCAACTACATATTACTCAAAGATTATATGTTAAGCACTGTGTTAATAATTTATGTGTAAACCTAAATGTAAATATTTTGTAATCTTTCAGTAGATTAAAATATAGGAAAATGTGACAAAGAATTTCAGAAGTGGCAAACCCAGATGCAAACTCTGACTCTGAAGCCCATCATCCTTCTATCACAAAATTCTTGCTGCCAAATAGAAAAGAAGTACCCCCTCCTCAATTCCTAACCTGTGAAGGAGTAGATGAGCAATATAACAATATTGCTTTTGCCTTTCAATCCTGATAATCTCTCTGTTGCCAGAAAAGAAACACCCCTTCCTCAATTCCCAACCCATGAATGTGTAGATGAGCAATATTACAATATTGCCTTTGCTTTCCAATCCTGATAATCTCTCTGTTGCCAGAAGGGCTCCTCCTACCTTCCATTCGGTCAGAGAGAGCCACTGTCCCAAGGAAGGGGCAATACAGCATGACTGGAAAACGCCAATGGCACATTTTTACATTTATATTCAAAAGCCTCAATTTACATTGAGACAGAAAAATGAGAAAAGTACTGCTTTTGCCAGACCTGTCTACCCAACCCCACTCCAGACTAAATAAGATTCTTTGAGGAGAGGGAGAAAGGAGTTGTCAAGTCAGTCACAAGAAATGTGAATGCAGTTGAGGGCCATACACACTGACCCTCACCTCAAATCAAGGTCTCATCTGAAATCCTTTTAAGTTTATGCATGCTCCTGAGAGAATAGAGAAACTTTGCAGAGCTTCGTATATTAGGGTCAAGGAAATATCAAGCTGTGTAGAAAAGTCCTGTCTGCGGTATAGACTGCTAGAACGCCAGGGACATAGCTGGTCTCAAGGTAACCCTACTCTGACATCTACCCTCTGAATAAGAGGAGAGAAGTCTATGTGGGGCGTAAGGAGGGGAAAAAGGCCTGACCAGAGCTGCAAGCCCTCTGAAGGCTCCAGTTGAGTGGTGCAGAGCAGGTGAAACTTTCTCACACCTTCCGAGGATTCCAGATTTGACTCAGTTTAAATCTGAAATCATTTACCAAACTCAAAACCGACTTATAAAATTTGACATTTACTAGATTACTTTTTCTGCCAGCATGCAGAATATCATTTTGGGATAGAAATTACATTGTGTTATAGAAATAAAGTTTCCCTTCTTGGGATACCTTTGTTTGCAACTTTGAAGATACATGTCAATAAATAATAAAATTAAGGGGCTAATATTTCAAATAAAATAACCTAATAGAGTTCTTGACCACAGGGCTGTCTTAATTGACCGTTCTTTCTATTTTTAAAGAATTGAGTTATCTGCACACTGCAGCTCATGAATATTGAACAGAGTATAATAATTAAATCATATAAAAATGACTAATGTGAGGAAACCAAGGCTATATGTCCTACATGTGAAATAATGAGCATGTCTTGGTTGCAGCTTTGCCATTGTAATGTCGTTATACAACCATTAAATTGAAATTCTTATTCCACTACTAAAATAACTGATCAATATCCATTTCCATTCTCTGATGGTTGGAGCTAAAATGATATCATTGTAAATGAGCCGCAGAGAGGTAATGAGCCTTTTGCATTGATATTGTCGGTTCACATACTCGGGAGCTTCCCCGGTGAAATCTGAAACTGGCTCCTGTACACGAAGGGCGAGGAGAAACTGAAGAAAGAGGCAGACCACTTCAGATTGGTAGGCCGCTGTTTTAATAAGCAAGGGAACTCTTATATGAAGCTTGTCTTGGGGGCCACAAGTCAATTAGATCTCTGCACCTGCCCACCAGAATCTTAAAAGTTTATATAGAGGTCTTAACTGGGTTCAGTCACATATGCCATCCAGATGGTTTCGATAACACCTTACTCTCTCAGGGCTACATCTTTGAAACAACTCCTAGTGGGCGAATGGTGGGTGGAACATAGATTCCAAGGACAGGGGAGAGGGTGAGGCTCCAGGGTCCAGCTAACCGATTCACTGGAAGTCACGTCCTCTCAACGACCTCCTCCAAGAGATATATTTAAAGAAATTCCCTGAAGTTTCTAATTTCCTTAAGGAATGGTACAAACTCTTGACAAAGTTCTCCATGTAGGTGAGAAAATGTGTTTTAACATCGTCTGTCTTTTTCATTATATTAACATTTGAGATAGAATAGTGGGTGTACAGAACAACTCCCTGCTACTGTCTCTGGAACTAACCCCACTGAGGAAGTTTCATTTCATTTCTAAGTTGAGCAAGCACACATTCTAATGAGCCAGATGATATATGAGCCCTGTGAGACTGATTTACTGATGGTATCTGTGTTCTGGGCTCTCGCTGAAATAAATAGATTTCATGTTATCAGTGGGATGTGAATTACTGAAATCATATGCGTGGAGAGCTTAAGTTGTACTGAACTTGAAAAGAGGTGGGTAGAAGTTCAGTTAATAAGAAAGACAGAAAGACACAATTGAAGAGAAAAACAGGATAAATTTTAGCACTTTTACTCCCAATGAGGAAAAATTATTGCATATCTTTGTTTAAAGCTTTACATAACATACTTTGATTAAAGTAGATGACGAAGTATATTACATACAAAATTATACTTATATATTATATGTGAAATGATACACATATATTTTCAGAAAGAAAGATGCCAGGTATATTAATACCTTCTTAACATTTTTTTGTAGTAAGTACCAACTACTTGCCAGACACTTTAATACAGAAGTGAAAAGATAGATAGTTCTTGAGTCATTGATGCTGTTCACCTCCTTCCTGGCCCCCATCTTTTGGTCAGGTCCTGTTGTGGGCTGAATTATGTGCCATCAAAATCCGTATGTTGGGGCCGGCTCAGCGGCATAGCAGTTAAGTTCGCGAGCTGCGCTTCAGTGGCCCGGGGTTCACAGGTACAGATCCCGGGCGCCGACCAATGCACTGCCTGCCAAGCCATTCTGTAGCGGTGTCCCATATAAAGTAGAGGAAGATGGGCATGGATGTTGGCCCAGGGCTAATCTTCCTCAGCAAAAAGAGGAGGATTGGCAACGGATGTTAGTTCAGGGCTAATCTTCCTCACACACACACACAAAAATCCATATGTTGAAGTCCTAATGTTCAATACCTCAGTATTTGGAGATAGGGTCTTAAAGGGGTAATTAAGTTAAAATGAGATCATTAGGGTGGACCCTAATCCAATATGACTGGTGTCTTTAAAAGAAGAGGAAATTAGGACAAAGACATACAGAGGGAAGATCACTTGAAGATACAGGGAGAAGATGGCCAACTACAAGCCAAGGAGAGAGGCCTCATAAGAAGCCAACCCTGCTTACATCTTGATCTCAGGATTTCAGAAGAACTGTGAGAAAATGAATTTCTGTTGTGTAAGCTACACAGTCTGTGGCATTTTGTGATGGCAGCCCTAGCAAACTAATTCAGGCCCTGTGAACTGTGAAGTTAAATTGCCGATCTGTCCAGCCTTGCCATGAAGGCGGTGTTCTAGTACACCAGGAGCACTGGCAGTATTCCAGATAGTGGCTGATTCATCAGCCTCAGTCATAGAGGGAGGATGATGTAGAATATAATCCCAGTGACTTGCATTGATATAAGAGAAAAAAAAACCTTTTTTGTTCCAGCCATAGGAATTTGGAGGGTGTTTGTTTACAGCATAACCTAGTCTATGTGATTGCCACACATCTGTGCTCAAAGATCACTAAAGTTAACAGATATTCTTAAAAGTCACACAATTATATTTATGGTAAGGCTCTGGAGGAAAACTACAACCTTATATTTGTACAGTAAAACTGCTTTTGTATGAATTTTTCATTTGATCCACATCCCAGCCATTTGAGAAATGGCAAATGTTATTTACTAGGCTGCTGGGAAATTAATTCTCAGAAAGGTGACTGACATGGCCAGGCCACTTCATGAGAACATGATAAAACAAGGATCAGAATCCACATTTTTCAACTAATTTTTAAATGTTTTTTACTATATGCTTACACCTCTTTAAGAAGTCAAGCTTACAATAGAAGAGCCATTCAAAGAAAACAACAAAAAGTGTAGTACTTTATCACCATGGATGTGTCCGTTTCCCAAAAACTGTAAAATTAAACATACATTTTTATTTTCTTATTGTAAATAGTGTAATACAGCAGTTAAAAATAGAAGCTATGAAGTTTCAACTTGTAAAGAGAAATTACATATGCTTGTCATTGTTTAATTTCTGTAAACATCATTTATCTAAATATAAAGATAAGCATCTTTATTTCTATTTCACCTCTAACCTGCTCTTAGACTTACGTGGCTCTTAGTGGCATCTGACTGCTTCACGACCTAAGTTTTAATTAATTCAATTTGATAAAGATTTATTAAGTCCCTAGATGTTTTATGTTCTGTCCTGGATTGAGGGGCCCAAAAACAATGATGAAAACTAGGCCTGTGAAGAGCAAACTTATTAAGTTAAATTATAAAACTCTTTGCACTTCTAGACACAAAGCAGATATGTAACGACTGAGAATATGATTAATTATTTTTCAGAATATGAGATGAATCAAAAGGATAAAGATTTCAAAGGACATTCATAACAGTGGATAAAATTATATGTTCACACTTAGAGTAACCAGCTTGGTTAAAATTACAGTTTAAAATAGATTGAACTACAATGAAGATTTTAATAATGAATATCACCCTGCCTTGGAAATACATAAATTAAAGATGAAAACTAACTATTGCTTTATCTAGGCCATACCCTGGGGGACCAGCCAGATTTTTCTTTACAATTTAATGTCTTTGATTTTGTGCAGTCTAACTCCATATGCTTCTGGCAGTGGGGTTTCCACAATGTCCTTTGCAAAAGACAGTCTTGGCACAATTGATCTTACTGTCGGGATATCTTTGAAGATATTCTGAATAACTTCCTCATTCTTTTAATCATATATCTGTGACAATTCCCAATTTAGAGCCACACAGTAAATTAAATAAAGGTAATAGGAAAAGACCATGCTCTTTTGTTAATAGTCAGGGGAGTAAAACATTATTAACAGGTGCACCCACCGTAAGCACCATCCTCTAAATCTGTCACCAGAGAATGAAGAGAGAAATTCACTCCCATGAATTTCCTTCACTCCATTTAATTAATGCTTGCTTGTCTTAATGGAATAAGAAACTCACTAGCAGTGTTTTGGATTGTCCTCCATGCAGAACTAATTATATAATTTAAACTGTGGCAACTAAACTTTTTAGAACAGGGTTTGAAAATGACAGTCCATGGACTATATCTACCTTGACAGACATGTTTTGTATGGCCTTCCAGTGTTTCTTTACTTATAGCTAATTAGCAGCATTGAAAATTGCGAGACTTTGCATAAAATCTAGCTTTCTGACTTCTACTGAAAAAATGGAAACAAAAAAGAAGAGAAGAAAAAAAGAGGAAAATGTAGAAGAGGGTTACGGAAGAGGGAAGGGAATGAAAAGGAAGGGAAGCGGAAAGGAGAGCAAAGGAGCAGAAAGGAGAGAAGAGGAGAAGAGAGGAGAGGAGAGAAGTAGAAATATTAGTACCTCTGGGCCAACATTGCCTCTTGGTAACAATGACTCCTTCTGAGTAGCAAATACTCCCTTAAGAAGGCATCTCTACTCTGTTTGTTATAATCCTCTCTTTTCTATATTCTTTAACATCTGGCCCATTTCATTTTTTTAACCTACTCTAGCCCCTATGATCATTTTATTTGAATTTAGATTTCAAACTCTAAGGCAAAACCAGTGCCTAGCACAGGGTCAAATCCACAATAAAAGTTATTTGGGCTGAAATGTATTGTGTACAGAGTTGAAGTCTCATCAAATAACTCACACTGATTTCTATATCAATTTCCATTAGATATAGTACGTAGTGTCTTTTTATTCATTCTTCCTTCATTTCCCAATCTCAATATCAAATAGCATCTTTATTTTGTGTCTGTGTTCCTAACCTCATCTCTACCTAGCAATTACTACAGTTGTCCCCTTTCAAGGATTTCATTTCCTCTGCAGTCTCCTGCTGGAGCTCTCAGTCTCTCAAACCGGAATATGATTCATCTTAAATGAGAAAGGAAAGAAATAATGTCATCATAAAGTAACTCCAGCTGTAAATCTGCTATTCTTCGTCATTATCGAGGACAGGAGAGATTCACCCCTTAATTTTGAATTACCAAATAGTTATTCAAGAATTGTGCACCAACTCTTATTTATCGCTTTGCCAAGTAAGACTTTCTAGTTCATGCAAATTAATTGGTTCTAAGCAATTTGGGGCCTTAAAACATAATTAGACTCTTCTCTAATTACTCACTTTATTTTGAACTTGCAGCCTTCAACTAAGTTTACGGCCTATCTCATAATCTCATTAGACTTAAAATAAAAACAAAATTTCATGGCTTCTTGTATCCAAAAATTTTTAAAAATCCAAATATTGTGTGATTGTACTCTATTATTTATACAATGTTTAATAAGTTTGGATTTTTTGGAGGTTTTTTTTTTTTTTTTAGTATTTTGGGTGCTCAGTAATCATATTTCTATTGGTCTCCAGAATTTGGAAGTTTTTCCCATTACAATATATTTATTTCACTATCTTCTTGGGGCTTTCATTTTTTCCTACTAGCATAATTCTTCCTACCTACTTCAGTTCATAACTCATAACTCTGAACTGTTGCAAGGCATTCAACTTTTTAAAAGTGCATTGATCCTTTCACTGCTAAGCTTTTGTTTGGATAAACTTCAACATTTATGTGTATTTTCCTTTAAAGCATCTTCCTATTTTTTACATATCTTTATTATTTTAACATGGTTACTTTTTGCCAAGATCTCTTCTTATATGTCTTTTAAAGATAAGTATAAAAGAGAATTAAATAGTTGGGAGCTCTTAAACATTTTAGAGCCAACACTATTTTATGTCTCTCATTTATTTTCTCTATATTATTTCTCTTTGCTTAATATCATTGTAAAAGCCCTACTTAGTCTGTATAATTCCCATGGCTACAATTGCTGCTTTTAGTTTTATTTAAAAAAAAATCATTTGTCTTTTTTTCTTGAAAGCTTTAACTCTTAAAATACAATGTAGTCTCTACCCCTAATTTCTTTCTAAGCACTGACTTGATTGGTTTGGAAGCCCACTTTAGCCATATTTTTTATCTTTTACCTTACCCTTCCAGAATACACATACTCTTGTTTACCTCATTTAGATTCAGTTTAAGAGTATTGTATGTTGTTATTAATTTCTTATTCTATTCAGCAAGTTAGAGTTCTTCCTTCTGGTTGAGGGAGTGCACTACATAATTATAGTTGATCAAATGTTTTATAATAAAGGTTGTAAGAAATACTTAATGAAAACAAACTCAACCACCACTACCCACATTAGATTAACGCCGGTAACATTTATGCCACACACTCATTTTCCATTCTGGCAACAGTGAAAGGACGTAGAATGCCTCAGGGCCACCCTAATATATAAACTAAGATAGCATATACAGAGAGAATGGGGCTATATTTTTCAACAACTGAGCTATATGATTTATTCTTTCAAAAGAATAATCGCATCAAAATTCATTCTTTAAGACCTAAGAAATTAATCTGCTTACTATATAGCCTTAACAAACTATTTCATTATTGCAAACTTTGTTTACAATAGACACAGTGTTGACAGTTTTGAAACTAAAATTTGGAACAACAAATCTAACGAGTCTGACAAATTTGTATTTACAGAGAGCATAGGACAAGTTCATCAAAATCAGGGCTGTGTCTTACATTCCAGAATGGAAGGGCACCCCACCCTAGAGAAAGCTCCCCAAGTAGAATGAATAAATGTCTCTGGCAGGACTGACAGGCACAGCTGGCTTCGCTCTGCCTTTTCTCTCTGATGTGAGCAGGTACCTCTCTCTGTGCTATTTTAATTCTTTAAAGGATAATAGGGAACAAATGTCACACTGTTTTTTTCCTAAAAATGTTAACTCTAGGCCCTTTCCATTTTCAACCTTGACTAGATACTCCCCTACTTGCTTCAACAAAATGTATACAATACCATATATGGCACTGCATTTGTAGACTCACAGGCCTTTCCAGTTGGATGATAGGAAATATGAATACTCTGTTTCTAACCTCTCTAATGAGTTGTTTGCTTGAGATTTTTTTTAAACTATCCACTATGGTAGAATAGAGTCAATGATGAAACAAATATTTAAAACTTTCAGATGCCTCATCATATTTTGAGACTTTTTTTTTGGAAACAAGTTCAGAGAATAATATATAAATATCCTGGTGCCTACTACATGGAATGGGTAAATATTAACAAATATTTGTTTTATATCTTTAAATAAATGAAATGAAATGTTACCAATAAAGTTGAAGTCCATTAATACTTTATTCCTGGTCTCACTTACCTCCATCCCCAGAGACAAGCACGATCATAAATTGATGTGTATTCTTTAGTCCATATTTTAATAAGTAGAAGAAGGAGGTGGAGGAGGAGGAGGAGCAGAAGGAGGAGGATTAAAAGGTCTTGATTTTGTATATTTGTTGAGCATTCCCTATGAAGCGAGGACTCTTCTAGCACTTCTGAGTGCTTTCCACATATTAACTCACTTAATCATCAAAACAACTGATTTTATAGATGAAGAAACTAAGGCACAGAGAGTTTAAATAAATTGCACAATTTCACACAGATCATAAGTTCTTGAACCAGAATATAAATCTAGGCATTCTACCACATATACAGATATATGTACCCTTTAATTATGCTTTTGGTATCACTTTTTATATTTTAATACTTGTCTTTTATTCAACATTTTATTTTTGAGCTATATTCCTTCTTTTGTTTTTTATTTTCTCAAAATAAGCATATCTTTGTAAATATTTATAGGGAATTATTTTTACATATATCAAATAATTTCTAGATCTAGTGAATACATATTTCTATTTTCAGAAAAGGTTATTAAATTGTTCTCCACTATGGTTACATTTACACTTGCATCAGATTTCATAACTTTTCATTTATCTCAGATTCTTTCCAACATTGACACTGTCAGGCATTTTTTTTTTTCCATTCAGACTTGTGTGAAATGATAATTTAAAAAATGTTTTTCCATTTCCTTACTATGAGAGAGATGGAATATTTTGGGTTTTTTTCCAGAAGTTTTCCTAGTTCTATATTTTTCCAAATTATCTTTTGACCTCTTAGTCTCTTTTTCATTGATATATAAAAATTTTAACGAATTCTACATACAAATCCTGTGTCTGTTGCAAGGATATTCTTCCAGTTTGTCACATTCTTTTTAACCTCCTTTTATTTTTCTCATCTATTTTCTATTTTGCTAGTTTTAAAAGAGTCTAATCCATTACTCATACTTTTATAATTTGTGCTTTTTCAAAACACTTCCCCTCCAGCAGGTGATAGAGCTACTTTTGTATATTTTCTTTTAGTAACTTTAGCATTCTGTGAACTTTATGTGTGTAGTATGAGATAATTATACCTAATTTTATCAATTTTTATATGAAGAACCAATGGTTCCATTACCATTTAGTGAATATCTTATCTTTTCTTTCTGACTTATAAATGCCAACTGAGAGTCAGTGGCTCGTGGTAAAGAAATGGGAAAGTCATTTTGATATCAATCTGAATTGGTTGGTACAACTGTAAATAGCATGCTATAAGAGATAATTAGTTTAAAAGTAGAAATGAAAGAACATAAAGTAAGTCCAAAATCTGTGAACTTAGAGGTGTGGAAAAGCAGATGCGGAAGATTATATTTTCCGTAGATGTCACCAACAATATCTCCCATCTCCTATGTTCTTCTGCAATATGACTTTGCCACTCCTTGTTAGGATGTGAAGAATGTTTCTCCATGCTCTTGACTCTAAATGGGCCTTGAGACCGCTTTGACCAACAAAATAAAGCAGAAGTGACTGCCTTTTCCTGGCTCAGGTCTTAAATGACTTGGCAGTTTTCTTTGCCAGCTGTTAACAACTGCTCCCTTGTAAGAGGGGCAGTTACCCTGAGACCACCAAGTCATCAGAAGCCCAATCCACATACAGAGACCTGGAGGCTAAGACGCCATGTGGCAAGAGACTAAGAGAATGGAGCACCAAGGTACCAGTTACGTAAGAGAAGAAATCACCTTGAAAGCGGATTCCCTAGACCCAGACACCTCTGCTGACATTATGTGTATCACAGACAGAACCTCCAGCTCAGCCCTTCAGGAATTCCTGACCCATAAAATCCTGAGCAAAATAAAATCATTCTTTTAAGGCATTACAGTTTGGGGTATTTTGTTATGCAGGAATACATAACCTAAGCAGTGCACCACTTGCAGGCTTCAAACGGTAAGAAATGAGAAAAAAAGCTTAAAGCCATCGAGTAACTTAAATAGAGGACATTAGATCTACATCAAAGAATAGCTAATAATAATTCCTTCTAATCAGGTCCACCCAGATTACCTAGGATACTCTTATTCACCTAAAGCAAATTTACTGTAGATATGAATCACATCTATACAATTCCTGCACTGCAACACCTAGATTAATGTTTGATTGAATAATTAGGCAAATTGACGTGTAAAACTGACCATAATATCACATAAATCTCTCATTTCAGAGGACCTCATGATAAATACCTATTAAAGTGTGTTGTGAGGAAGGGCATATGGGTCAGTCAACAAAGAAATAAGGCAGATAGGGAGTTGTGACTGGTAAAGAGTTTTAAGTATGGAGACTCACACACAGAACAAATAATCAAGAACCTACTAAGTTTTTGTTGAGGGAGAAACCATGGGGTTGGTCCAAAACATCATGTGGTTGTAAAATAATCCTTAGTACACTCACTTGCCAGGCGGAAAACATTCCACAAATGAGGAGAAAAACGTCGTACTTCATGAAGCCCACTTCATAAGTGCCCAAGGAGAATAATGGACAAAGAACTTTCCAGATAGTGGAACCAACAGCATGAATGACTATGAACAAGGGAGATTTTTCCAGACTAAGGAAACAAGGGACTTCCTCACTTTCAGGTGCTTGGCCTTCAAAGTGCTTACCCTGGAGGATTGCATCATTTTGCATATAGCAAAAATTGCTATAAAACATTATATTACTCATTATTCTAAATTCCTAAATGGATGTGATTTTTTTCTCCATCTTTGTGTAGTGAATGTGTATGTAAATTGTGAGAAGATAATCAGTATTTTAGTTGACAGACTGTAGCCTATGAGCCACAACTAGACCTGATGGAGGAGACAGCACATCACCTGGAGATTAGGTCATATAGTGACCTGATAGGATTTGGGCCTCTCTCTCGGGGATGGATGAATTGGTTCTATGGGTAAAAAATAAGAAAGTGCATGGATATTTTGTTGGCCAGTGAGGAAGACTATAGCAGAGATTGCAAATCAGTCACCAAAATATGTGGCACGTCCCCTCCCCCTTCCCTAACATAGAGTCCATTCTGAGACATGTTGTGCGTCATGGAATAAATTCTCTCTTCCTTGTATCTACCTGAGACTGTATGAATGATTATCAACAATGGAATGTGAGTAGGTGATGGGATCATATAGAGGTCAAGCAGTTAAGATGTGGGTTTGCCCATCCCATTGTCTCATTTGCCTTTCTCTCTAATTCAGGGGAGCCCAAGGCACTAAGAGATAGTGGGACCATAAGATAGAAGGTGCCTGGGTTCCTGAATCAACTCTTATTCTTGCAGGAAAAATACCAACCAGTGAGGATGTCAGCACTGAACTGTTGCATGAGCAAAAAAGAAACACCAACCTCTGTTATGTTAATTTGTTGAAAGATTTTGATTTATTTTTTATAGAAGCTAGTTTACCTGGAAAATACAATCAAAACACCAGTACAATGACAAATAATAAATAGGTGTGGTATCACTATCCTCTGGTGGTAATGATGCTTCTAAAATCTCCACTTAGTGTACATTCACTTTCAAAGATGCTACTGTCACAAATATTTGGTCACTTCCCAGCTTATATCTCTCTTTTGGGTCCCAGAACAATATATTCAATTTCCTACTGTATATTTTCTCTCAGATGATCCACAAATTCAATATGTCAATTCTAAAATTGAAGGAATTATATTCCACCACTCTATTGCCACCCTCATCCTGCTTGTTCTCTCTCTCTCTCCTTCTATCTCTATCTCTCGCCTTAAATTTTCCTTATCTTTTAGAATCCCACCAACATCCATTTCAATCCTTACGTTAGGATTCTGGGAAGAATTGTTGATTTCTTCCCTCTCACTCTACTAACCCAATTGGTTTCCAAATCTTGTGAATGCTACCAAGTAAATCTTTCTTTAAAATGTCCTCCTATTCATCTTTGCTGCCTTAAAAGTAGTAGTAGTATCATGTCAGTAGCTTTAGTAGTGCTTACTATTTGTCTAGTAGATGTGTCTAATCATTTTACGTAGATTACCACATGTAATCTGCATATTAATCTTGTAAAACATGTTCCAAATTATCTTACAAAATATCATTCATCTAGTACATGGTACAGCCAAGATTGTAATTCAAGCATTCAATGCCAGAATGTTTATTCTCAAACACTTTAGGCTTTCATCAATTTTCTCCTCAATTTCTGTAGTGGCTCTTTAACTGCCTTCTTCCTCCTGCATTGACACCCTCCAAACTTTTATACATACTGCAGTCAAATCTAAATCATATCACTCTTGTTCCTAAAATCCTGCAATGCCTTCACATTTCTTAATGTGTATTGTTTATCATCTTTTCAGGGTCAATGAGGTCCATCATGCTTTGGGCTTTCTTCTCAATTCAACTTCATACCTTGCCATATTTTCCTTCATATTCTCTGCTTAAGTGGAAAACTTAGATATCCTCGTTGACACGAATGTCTTTCCTAATTCTATAGCCTACTATATTAGTTGGAGTAAACTAAACTACTAGATCAAATAGATCAAAAACAATAATGTAGTGACTCAAACACAGTAAAAGTTTTTATTTCTCATACAATAGTCCAGGATGAGTGTTTCAATACAGGCAGACGGAGGGATGGAGCTCTTCTCTGCACAGTTATTCAGAGTCTAAGGCTGATGGTGGCTCTGCCAATGATACATAGCTTCCAAGGATGTTGTCATCATTACTATTTCAGTTCATGGGAGATAGAAAGCTGTGAAAGAGTATACTTTCAAGTTTCATGAACCATTCTTGCAAGCAGCATGCATGACTTCTACTCATCCTCCTTTGGCAGGATGAAGCCATCTCTCAAATGAAGCCATCTCTCTCCAAAGGGCTGAGATTTATAGCCTTTGGCTGGGCAGCTGTACCTCAGATATTATGCCATTACCACGGAATACAAAATATAGATAATGGTGGACAGATTTGCCACATACAGTTTACTCTTATTTGTCCTTAAGAACTCGGGTCAAATGTCACCTGCCTGAAACATCTTTCCTGGCCCCATCAATTGTGGTGCTCTCACAACCAATTGCCTGTTGACAGATTATCTTTCCAGTTTAGATAGTGAGTTTCTTGATGGGAAAGACTGATTTATTGATCTTAATATTCTCAACATCTGGCATGTTGCTTAGCATGTAATATATTAATTCTCAAGAATATAATTTGAATTGAATTAAATTGAAATGAAATAATATGGAATATGCCAAGATTGAAAAAAAAGAAAAGAAAAACTGAAAACTAAGAGACTGGAGATAAAGAAGCCAATGAAGGAAAGGCTACATCAAATACTTCAGAGAAACTTATGTCTTAAAAAAAACATTTCCTAGTTTCATCTAATGAACAAAGGTAAACATGCAGAGGGAGTGAAGAAAAGATGAGATGAAAGGAAAAAATTAGGTGATGAAAAAATTGTAGAGAGAATTTTTTTCTTTTAAGATGAGAAGTCTTCTCTAGGTATCAGTAGTTATCTCTAGGTATCACTGTAGGGAGAATAGAAACTTCCAGAAGGAATGAAAGGATTTTGTGAATATCAGTTATTTTGGAGCAAAGAAGACCCTGGAATAGTCCAACACTGCAGATTTTTTTTTCTTTCTTTCTCTAGAGTTCTTTGGGCCTGACTATGCAATCCCTGAGCCTGGGTTAAGAGCCTATACTAAGTGTTCCCATAGATCCATGCATTAATCATGAAATATCACATAACAACTTTACTGGAATTCTCCATGGAAACCATTTGGAGAATGCAATTGGCTCAGCTCATATCACTTGTCTACTCCATGACCATCACCTATGGTTAGGAGGATGGGGTCACGCTGTTAGGAGGATGGGGTCACGCTGTATACATATGGCTGCCTGAGTGGGATGTAAATTCTTAGAAAGGGATTATCATGGACTAGAGAGGTGTTTACTCTTGGGATAAAGTTCTGGTCAGGACCGAAGAAACATATTAGGGTTGCACATCTGAGTCTGCAGATAAGAGAGTGGATCATCTCACCTTGACAGATTTCGTTTTCTTCAAGTATGAGATCTCAGAGATATATGAACTGAGGGTGGTAAAAGAACAAGGCTTGAGAAGTGAATTGGGAATAATCTAGGAGAGAAGACCCCAAATGTAAAAATTTGTGCTTTCTGTCTATGTAAAAAAATGTCTCGCTCTTTTTTTTTTCTCAAATCCAGTGAATCTTACTGGGAATGAATAGGTGTCACTTCAGCAACATCCAGTTTCTAATTAGCTGTCTAAGTTTCAGAGAGATGAGTGAAAGTATTTCATGAGTAATAATTAGCAAGAGGCAAAATTAAGCTATGATTCTTTTAATTATGAAAAAAGATTTTTTTCCATCATTTGTCTAAGAGGATGTGAATTGCTTTTTCTGAAGGATAATGAGCTGCCTTCAAATAACAAATCCCCAAAGGAATATTAATATTATTCTTATTTTTATATGTCTTAGGGCCAACATTAAAAAAATACAAAAAATTTGTTTATAATTATACTTCAAACTTTTTTTATAGTCTCTCCTCAAACTAAATGGCCTCTACCAGGTCAATCCAAATAGTTCTCATTTTTTAAGAGCTTTATTGAGATATAAATCAATATCCTAAAATTCATATTTTATTTATAAGTGCACAGTTTGGTGGTTTTTACTATATTCACAAAGTTGTGCAGCCATCACTACTATGTATTTTTAGAACATTTTCATCACCCCCAAAAGAAACTCCTTAACCATTAACAGTGGTTTCCCTCCCATCATCCTCACATCCCTAGACCCAGTTCTAGGTAGCCACTAATATACTTTACGTCTCTATAGACTTGCCTATTCTGGAAATTTCATAGAAATGGGATCATACAACATGTGGCCTTTCATGACTGACTTCTTTCACTTAGTATAACGTTTTCAAGGTTCATTCCAGTTGTAACATGTACTAATACTTTGTTCATTTTCGTTGCTGAGTAATTTCCCATTGCATGGATATACCACATTTTGCTTATTCATTCATCAATTGACGGACGTTTGGGTGTCTCCACTTTTTCACTATTATGAGTAATATTGATATGAACATTTGTGCACAAGTTTTTGTGTGAACATAAGTTTTCAATTGTCTTGAATATACACCTAGAAGTAGAATCTCAGGGACACATGATAACCCTATTATAACTTTTTTGAAGAACTGCCAGACTCTTCCTAGGCATTCCCACCAGAGAAGTATGAGGATTCCAATTTCCTCATATCCTTATCAATATTGTTATAGTACATCTTTTTTCGTGTGTGTGTGAGGAAGATTAGCCCTGAGCTAATATCCCTTGCTAATCCTCCTCTTTTTGCCGAGGAAGACTGGCCCTGGGCTAACATCCGTGCCCATCTTCCTCTACTTTATATGGGACGCCGCCACAGCGTGGCTGACAAGCAGTGTATCAGCGGGCGCCCGGGATCCCAACCTGTGAAAGCCGGGCTGCCAGGCGCGGACTAAACTGCTGCGCCACCGGGCGGCCCCCTTGATAGCTTTATTATACGTTATATCATGTAGCATTTTTTTTTGATATTCACAAAACTGAAATGAGGACTCTCTTTCATTCCAATTTGTCTGTTTTTGCTTTTGTTGTCTGTGCTTTTGGTGTCATATCCAGGAAATCATTGCCAAGGCCAATGTCAAGAAGATTTTCCCTATGTGTTCTTCTAGCAGTTTTGAAAAAACTCAATTTTGAATTAATTTTTGTTTATAATATAAGGTAAGAGTCCAACTCATTCTTTTGCATGTGAGTATCCAGTTGTCTCAAGACCAATCATTGAAAGAATATTTATCACTTAGTTGAGATATGTGTGGAGAAAGAATTAGAAAAAATATTAATGGAGTTAATAATTAGAAGTATTATTATTAGAATTTATAGGAAAAGAAGGGAATGTCTGGTTAAAGGTCACCAGACTCTTAACTGGCAATCTTCTAGACGGCTAGGTTACTACTTTCCTAGAAAAAGGGTAAATCCCATTATTTTTCCTCAGAAATTTTTTATGCATCTTATCAGAAATACTATTTGCTTCCTAGAAGGAGGTTATCACTTGCCTCACCAAAACAGTTTATTTTCCAGACCAAGTTTTACACTTTTTTTTAATAGGCCTTAACAAAATGGAGATACAAGAGTTGCTAGAAATCTACTCTTTTGTCTAATACAAGTTCTGATAAATTTTTCTTTTTGCCACTGAAATATATAGAATTTACTATATTAATGCAACATTTACGTTTTTTTAGTTTCAAATGCCAGAAGAAAACTTATTTTAGCAAACTAAGAGTGAATCCTTTTGTGAAAACAACAAATGTTTTCAGTCATTCAAATGATCACTGGCAAAGCTACCAATGTCCATATTCTCCTTTTTTGGTAGTCCAGATCGCTTAGAATCCTGGGGCAGCTTAAAGGAACAAACATCTTGTTTTGAAGAATCTGAAAGATTTGTTGTTGCTCTTCTTGTTGTTGTTTTGTTTATTATTGCTGCTGTTTTTTGTGTATATGTGTTTGAATCAGTCATTGTCATGGTCCAATCTGGACTTGAGAAATCTGTGTTCACAAGGGTTGCATAAACCAAAATATAATATTTAAACAATTCTCCTATATTTTTCAAATCAGAGAAATTGATTTATAACAGACCAATGATGGAAATAATAGGAATATTCTAAATCCACTTATTAGGTGAAAAGTGAAAACAGAGAAACTATTATACTAATGATTTCCATGCAAAGGCTTTCTGAACCATTCTGCCTAGAGGAGATAATATGCAATGTAGAGGGAAGGAACAAACGAAAATGGACTTGGCTCATTTGATTGCAAGTCTAACACTCAGTTAATGTTTGTTTTCTGAATGGATATTAACTAATCATTCTTTTAAGTCACCTGTTTGATATATTTGTATTTCTTGTCACTATTCCCCAAAATTTTTAGGCAAATAATTTTCTCTTATTACAAGAATATAAGTTTCAAGAGTGCTGAGATGCTTTAAAGTTTTGTTTGCTGCTATATTCCGTAATCTAGAACAGTGCCTGGCACATAGAAGATGCTCAATAGGAATTTTTTATTAAACATTGAATGAGTCTATTTTATTTAGAAATAGCGGAAACAGTCTCCCTGCTACACTTTGGGAAAGGGCAGGGAAAGAGAGTTTCCCAGAAGTTTACAAATGTTTGAGTATGGGAAATCTATGTGATATGCTTTTGTACATTCACAATGTAAAATCTTCCAGGAACAAACACAAAACTATTAAACATAAAAGATAGTCAATAAATATTGTTGATGGAATTCCTTCCAGTAGTCCATTCCCAAGGATGAAATGTTAGAGAATGTTGAGTGCTTTCACTTGTATACACTCCAAAATTCCAATTCAATGGATAGTTCTTTCATACCATTTCTTCCTTAAAGTCCTCTGAAAGAGAATAAAAACATCCATGCAGTAGAAGTTTTAGAACAAGATTTACTCACTGTTTTATAGTGTGAAAAACTAACTAACCCTTCTCCAGAGAAGCAGCCCACTACAAGAGTCCCAATGCATTTAGGGAATAGAGATTAGTTTAATCATGATTATTCTCCATTATGAAATGAAGCTTCTCTTTTTGCTTCGATCCCAGAATAGTTCTTACAAAACAAAGTGATTTAAAATTTTTATTGACTGAATTAATGGTAATGTTAGTAGAGTAAACCTCACCATAATAGAACAGGATAGGGGAATTGATCCATGCATTCTTCATTACTACAGATAACACAAGCATCACTTTTATTGGACTTGAGGATATCTAACTGTATCCTTATCTAATTGTGGGTCTGCCTAAATTTTGAGAAAGTTCAGTATAGGCGAAAGAATTCTGATCCTAAAGTGGCAACATCTGCATCCAAAACCTAGGTTCTCACTTATTACATGAGTGATTTTAGAAATTTAGTGTCCTCACTTGTATAAGTAAAAAACAAAACAAACATCTGTCTCCAACTTCATCATAGGTTTGTTTAAAAATCAAGTGAGAAGGGGCCGGCCCGGTTGGGTAGTGGAAGCTCAGGTGCTCCACTTCAGCAGCCTGGGTTCACGGGTTCAGATTCCAGGCACAGACCTGCCCACTGCTCATCAGGCCATGCTGTGGTGGCATCCCACACACAAAATAGAGAAAGATTGGCACAGATGTTAGCTTAGGGACAATCTTCCAACCAAAAAAAAAAAAATCAATTGAGATAATGGATGTGAAAACATAGACCTTGAATATTTAAGCTTAGCAACTTGCATGATGCTGGAATAAAAAGTTGGAAAAGTTGTGACCCTGCTTTCACACCACTTAGTCCATACAGGAAATAGCCACACAAATGGGAAAGTTCTGTATAAATGAGAGTCCTACAAGATACTGTAGAGACATGATTCTGGAGGAGCCTAGAATTGCTCTAGTTTTTCTCTTCAACTCCCTTACTCAACAGTTGCTTGTGATCAACTTTCTGAAGTCCTTTTTAACTCTGAGAATAGACAAGTCTATTTCTGAAAGACGTTTTCTTTTAAATCCTGTCTAGAGTGTGTAGCATCAGTTGCAAAGGCATGGCCTATTCCTGGAATCTAACAGAAAATGGAAGATGGAAATATCCATGTAGCAGAGAATTATTCTTGGTTGCTCTTCTCATTGTAAATGAAAAGATTTACCTAAATCATTTAAATTCTGGAAGGCGTGATAAAGGCTATAAGTTTTGAACATACCCAAAGTAATTAAGAGTTTTTATTAAGCCCAAATCACTAATTTCTATGATGCTTGCTTTATTTCTCATCACTAACTATGTGACCTTAGGCAACGCATTTAAATTTTCTAAATCTCAGTTACTCCAAATATAAATTGGAAATAATAACATCTACCTCACAAAACAGTTGCAAGAAGCATATTTTAGAGAATCAATACATTTTAGCCTATTATTACAATTATTATCTTATTCACAGAGGTTACAAGGGTAACTTTATAAATGACCTTCCCAGTCGTTTATGCTGTGCTCTGAAATTCCAAACCAGTTCCTCAAATAGCCAGCTTCCTCTGGCTTTCTTCCACTGGACCAGCACAGATGCTGCAGCAATGTTACCTTAGTCAGGCAGAGGACCTGAAGGGAAAAGACAGTCTCATTGTGAAAAGAGAAAGCTATTGTTTGAGTGTCCAAGGAAAGCTCTATTGAGCTAAATGGAAGGAAACACACTTTAGTGAGTTTGGGTGGGGATATGAGGTGGGGGACACATGAGAGCTGAGAGAAAATGTAGAGAGCTACAGAACTGAGCTAGAAAACTCAGGATTTTTATTTTTCTTGTTTTAATAAGAAGAGTAATCAATTTCTCAGTAATTTTCCTGGCTTAATTATCTTTTTCTTATGTTGGATTCTTCCTGAGATTGGCTTCTTTCATTGCAAAATGTTTTCTGACAGATATTACAGACTACAGCTACAGATTTCCTCATTTACACTTATGTAGCAAGAATGTAGCTTTCTACAACTATCAAATAAAAGTTTTGAGTTTCACTTTGATTGGACCAATATGGACCAGTAACTGTGATCAGAGCAAATACTATATGGCCATTGGCTTACACTTCAGTTGTTGCTCATCCTTGAACCTTTGACTTAGCAACAGGGATTGTGATTATGCCAGTTTGCTCATATTAATCAATGTGTACCTAGGAGGCTAGAAGTGGGGCCAGCATTCATCCATATTACAGGATCCCGCACAGAAAAAGAGAAATGCTCTAAGAGATGTGCTTTTCCCAAAGACAAATCTGAGTTTTGCTAAAAAGAGATAGGGAAGAGAAAATGTTTGCTAAGGAGATGACTGACTAATGGTCACTCCAAATCCAATAAAAACAATCACTTTAGTTCAGTTGGTAAATACCAACTATTTTTTGCAAAATGGGCAAACATGGAAAGAACATATCTACCATGTATTGATTTTGCCATGCACTCTGTTACCAGTATATTCAAAATACCTTCTGTAAGTCTTGAAATATTATCAGTATGAAAGTAAAGTTTTAGTTTCCTCATTTTATGGATCACATATAGAAATCATTCCACTTAGAATTGATTTACTACATATCCTGTGAGGTAGAGATCAAGTTTTATTTTTCCCCTGTGAGTCCCCAATTGATCCAGCATCAATTTATTTTATTTTTTCTATTTTTGCTGAGGAAGATTAGCCCTGAGCTAACATCCACTGCCAATATTCCTCTCTTTTTATTTTTTTGTATGTGAGCCCCCACTACATCATGGCCACCCTCAGACGAGTGGTGTAGGTCCGCGCCCAGGAGCCAAACCTGGGCTGCCAAAGCAGAGCACGCTGAACTTAACCACTAGGCCACCAGGGCTGGCCCCAGCATCAGTTATTTTAAAAGCAATCTTTTCACCACTGTTTAAACCAATTGTCCACATAGACATGGGATTGTTTCTGAGCCCTCTATTCTGTTCCATTGGTCTATTTGTCTATCCTTACACCAATTCCAAACTTGCTTAATTATTGTAGCTTTATAATGAATCTTGCGTCAAGTATAACAACTCTTCCAATCTTGATCTTCAAGAGTGTCTGGGCTCTTCTTGGCCCTGTGCATTGCTATGAAAATTTTAGGATTTTTTTTGACAAGTCCTATAAAAAATACAAAAAATTTTCCTGGGATTGCATTGAATATACTAATTTGAGAATTGACATTTAATAATATCAGGAATGGATATGTAATTTTATTAATTGTTTTTTCTGTATCTATTAAAATAATTTTATAATTTTTCTCCTTTATCTTCAAATAGGCAATTTATTTTATGATATTAAATCTGCTTTGCATTTCAGTAATATACAATCTTTAACAAAATGCATTATACTTTTTATACTTTTCAACATTTGTGATTTTTGCCACAAGAGTGAATTAGGGGGGCCAGCCGTTTAGTGTAGTGGTTAAGTTCAGCACGCTCTGCTTCGCGGATTCAGATCCCGGGTGCAGACCTACGCCACTAGTCAGGCATGCTGTGGTGCCAACACACATACAAAATAGAGGAAGATTGGCACAGACATTAGCTCAGAGCTAATCTTCCTCAGAAAAAAATAAAAGAGTGAATTAGGTTTGTAATTTTCCTTTTTCTTTTTTTGTAACATATTTTATGGTATTTGGTATAACCTTTATTCTAGCTTCATAAAATGAGTTGGGAAGTCTTTCAGTTTTTTATTCTCTGAAAGAATTTGTGTAAGATTGACATTGCTTCTTAACTGATTGAATGGGCTGGTGAAGCCACATGAAACTGAAGTTTTCATTCTAGGAAATTTTTAAATTATAATTTTACATCCTTTAATAGTTTTAAAAAGAATAATTCTTTTCTTTTCTTCTTGAATTCATTTTGGTAAGTTGCAAATTTTGGTAGCTTTATATCATATTCCATTGTTTTTAATATTCACAAAACTGAAATGAGGACCCTATTTCATTCCTATTTATCTGTTTTTGCTTTTGTTTTCTGTGCTTTTGGTGTCATATCCAAGAAATCATTGCCAAGTTCAATGTCAAGATTTTTCCCTATGTGTTCTTCTAGCAGTTTTGGAAAAAAAGAGATAAAAACAGGAATAGATAAAGAGTTAATAGTTCAAGGTCCCAGAAGGGTCAATATGGGGTGGGTACAGCAAATTTCCAAAGATAGAGGAAGAAGTTTAATAGATTTTAGAGAGCTTGGCATAGTGCATATCGGATTGACTTGATTTTCATGATAAAGTTGGAAAGTAGAATGAGGAAATGTGATTAAGACTATAGGCTAGAGGAGAGCAAAGAGTGTGAAAATTGTTGAGGCCATGAATCCAAAAAGTCTGCAAAGGTGAATGAAAAGATTGCTATGTAACTTCAGTAGATCAGATAAGGATATATAACAGAATTGTTTAGTGAACCCAGTCATCAGAGCTATATGACTTTGACCACTAATAATTGGTAGGATAAATCCTCAGATATAAATTGCTGGGTAAAAATGTATGCACATTTTTATGATCTTATGCATGTTACCAAAATTGTACATCAACATTCTATAGGTGCCTTAGTCAGTTTCGGCTGCTATAACAAATACCATAGACGGAGTGGCTTACATAACAAACATTTATTTCTCATAGTTCTAGAGCCTGGCAAGAGCAAGATCAAGGCACCAGCAATTCTGGTGTCTAATGAGGGCCTGCTGTGTCCTCACATGGCAGAAAGAACGAGAAGGCTCTCTGAGGTCTCTTTAATAAGGACACTAATTTCATTCATAAGGGCTCTGCTTTCAAGACCTAATGACCCCCAAGGCCCCAGCTCCTAATATTATCACACTGGAGGGTTAAGATTTCAACATATGAGTTTTGGGGGGACACAAACATTTAGTCCATGACAGTAAGAGTGCTTGGTCTTTATCTAGAACATATTTCCTTTCAATAAACAAAAATGTTTAAAGAAATTATTATCGATTTTATACTAGAAAATCAGTAATAGGAAATTGTTACTGAGATTATAAGCAGTTTTTACAAATATTGTTTTTTATGATATTACATGTTTTCCAAATTTTTTTATAAAATTTTATATTATAATGAGAGAAAAACATCTTTCTTTAGTGGACAAGATAATAACTCAAAGCTGTGGCTTGGCAAGTAAAAACAAGAGAAAAGTTCTGATAATAGTTAAAGTTTCTAAGATACCATTACAGTCATCATTAGATGATTAATCATGGGATGTCGATAATCAACCAGCAGGTCCATGGGTGTGAATGAAACCAAAATATGCATGTGAGAGAGTAGGTAAGAATGAGAGGAAACAGAGAATGGGTAGAAGACTTGAAGTCATGGTGAGGCTGGAAAGGAGGATATGTGGAAGAAAGAAGTAAGAATGGCAGGAGAGCAGAAGTTTATTGGTATAGACACAGGATTCAAAGCATAAGATCTGTGACACAGAGTGGTTTACAGAGGTAATATGTACATAAAACGTCACCTTGGATGCTTAAAAAAAGACAGATACTTGGGTTCCCACCTATACCTTCTGAATTATTTTTATCAAGTTCTCCATGCAACCTTCATATATACTAGAGTTTGAGAACGATTGATTCAGTGATTGGGCAGCAGAAATAGAGGCAAGATGGATGTTATTGAGTTCAGGAGGTTGAAGGAGTGACAGTTTTGAGAAGATGAATTTATTTTATTTATGTTCTTCATTGAAGAAGGACAAATTATGGCATAAACTAGAGAGAAAGAGAGAGAGAGATTGAAAAAGATTGAGAGAGGGAAAGAGAGAGACCATTTATTGAAGGACAGCATGGAAACCTTGGGTAAAAGCGGTAGCAGGTAATAAGGAGACTGTTGATTCCCTTACCTGGCTACAGGAGAAGAAGGTGCACATTGATTAGAGGAGGAGTCTGAGGGAATTGGGTGTTTCATAGCTCAGTTCACATAATGTGAAGAGATGAAATCGATGATTGAGAAAAATTCTGAAGAAACAATAGTTTGTCACGAAAAAGCAAGGACGCGAAAACCACTATGGAAGGAGCATAGGAAATGTGATTCTCCAAATAATTTGGAGACTCAATAAAAAATTAACTTTTTTCTTTTTAAGATTTTCTTTTTTAAACATGGATTAACTACTCCCATAATTTATCCCAGAAAAAATGAAGTATTACACTTTTAATTAGGTTCTTTTTCTGCATAAAATCAATGCACTTATTTTAACATCACTTTAAATTACAGAAATTCCACTGAAATGCATAAAAATAAATTGCTAACAGTGTATATGGATTTAATTTTCTATTTTTATTGCAATCTATTTAGTAACGGGAAAAGTTGGTTCTTAATTGCTTAAGGTAATTCTGTCTCTCTTGATTACATTACTAGATAATTTGTTATGGAGAGAATTAAGTGGATATTGATTATGACTCTATGAATTTCCCTATTAATTTTAAGATTTAAAAATGTAAGTACTAGTTGTGTTCCAGATTTGCTTTCATTTTTTTTTCCTCTTACATACATACCAGTCCAATTGAATCCTGGAAAATGCCCCAGGGATAAAATGAAAATAAAACGAGTGGAATTGAGGACAACACACAACTAAAGAGGATCTGAGAGAAGATGAGGATAGCAAAAGGAAGGAAATTCAGGAGACCTTACAAGAGGAATAGAAAGGGAAGCTTTTAAGACGACTAGATCCTCTAGCCACATCTCAGTCAGGTCAACAATTAATGTGAGACAGAATACATAGTTCAGCTTCTACCAGAACCTGAAAAAGAAATTGCATTTTTTCAATTGTATGGGTACAAATGCTCTATCATTTGAAAAACAAATTTAAAAAATGCTTCCTTCCTAAACACATTAATTTGATACAATTTCTAATTAATTACTGAAGTGAATAACCAAGAAAACCTGCAGCAATTTCGAGGATACCGTCTCTAATTTAACTTCAGAAATTAATTTAACTTCAGGAAATTAATATATAGATTACAGTAGTCATTTCCTCAATAGACCTATATTACTGGCAAATATGGTCAAGAAAGAGACACAGTTCCCAACATCAGGAGAAGGAGAAGGAACATTTACAATATGATCATTTTGCAGGTAAACAATTTAATTCTTTTATTATGATTATTATTGGCTGTGGTCATTTTGAAATATGCCTACAAATTCTTTGACATTCCTCTCCCTAAAAGTTGGAGCCTAGTTCCCCTCTGCTTGAGTGTGGCTAGATTAAATGACTTACTTAAAACGAATTAGCTATGACTAATACATTTTAATTCTATGAACTCACCCAATTCTGAAATTATTCTAATTCTGTTTTTCTCTTTTCCTAACTTGCTACATTTAATTTCCTTAAAATTGTAATTATTGTCTTCAACAGAATTAAAAAATCGTTAGTCTATCAAGAAGACTGGTTCTTTGGCTTCAGTTGTGCTGCTTATCATTGATTAAATTATTGTTCAAAACTATTGATTCTCTTTTTTCCACTGTTTCCACATATTGATCCTGAACTTGGTCATAGCCTGATGACTTGCTTTAGCCAATGGATGTTATTATATGTAACACAACCAGAGATTTGAAAACTGCTTGATGGTTGGGCTCGCTCTCTTGTGTCTCCGCTATTGCCAAGAGAAGAACCCGCTCCAGTTGAACTCACAAGTCCAAGGAGGGTGAAAGGCACATAAATCATAGGTGTCCCATGAGAATCATCCCCAGTGGAACATGACTGGATCAGTCAACCCCTAGTTGATGCATAAATTACCTGAGTGTGCCGCTGAGATTTTATGGCTATTATGCAGCAATAGCTAATCAAAATGCTTCTTCAGAGCATCTCACTCAATAACCAGAGTTTTCCAATTTGAGGTGGATAATAGCAGAGGCAATTCAGATGAGATAGCTTACATTGCAATTCTAAATGAATGAATGAACACTGCAGTTCTAAATGAATGAATGAATGAATAAGCAAACAAACAAAAGGTTCACATTGCATATTCTGTGTATATGAAAGTGTTATGGAGATAAAAACATGTCGTCACAGAATTCACTGTGAAAGGGACACATCTTAGCATTTTGTACATTTGATCATTAGATCTTTTTGATATACTGCCTCACTTTTCATCCAGGCCACTCTTTTTCTTATTTCTCCTCTTAACTCACTGTCCATTCCTCCCCAGTCTTCTTTGCTCATTCCAACTCTTCAACTTGACTTGTAAATTTTGTTATGTCCCAGAACTCATCCTTGGAACTCCTCCATTTTCTAACTTCATCAATTCTTTAGATATCCTCATTAGTTTCATAGCTTTAAATACATAGCATATATATATATATATATATATATATGCTGATTTCTCCTTTAATCCATTCTCTTGTTTGAACTTTGGGTTCATATTTACATTTTCCTACTTGTCGGCCATCAAAACTGAACTCTTGAATTTCCCCCTGAACCTTCCCCATCCCCAGTATTACCCATCCTCCGTAATGGTGACTCCATCATTTTACTTTCTCAGGTCAAAAACATAAGTCACTCTTCACTTCTATCTTTCCCACATACCATAAAACAATATGGGGTCCTTCAAAAGATATTCAGAATGTGACTATTTATCACCACCTTTTTTGCTACTGCCCTGGTCCTAGCCTCATTCATCCCTCATGAAGTCTTCTGCTCACACACTTGTCCCCCTAAGTCTGTTTTCAAATATGCAGCAAGAGTGATTGATCCCTTTAACATAGAAATGCAATTGTGTCTCTCTTCTGCTTGTAACTCTCCAGTGGGATCTCATGTTACATATAGTTAAATCCATAATTTTTGCAATGAACTACAAGGCTCTCAAAAGATTCTTCACCTTGTTATGTCTCTTTCCTCATGTTCTACCACCATTATATACACAATTCTTCCCCAGAACCACACTGGACACTTTACTAAGCCATGTACGCTCCATGCATACTCTTGTGGCTCATTCTTCTTAGAACACTTTCCCCCCAGATTTCTGTACGGCTAGTGTCCTCATCTTCTTCAAGTTACCTTCTCGATGAAGCCTTCCCTACTTTGGGCTTAAAATTACAACCCTTCTCCCCAACATTTTCTATTCCACTTTCCTGCTTTATTTCTCCCTGTAGCACTCATCATCTGATATACCATGCAGTCGACAAAGGTTGTTGGACTCTAAAATTGATGGCATTGGTTTTCAATTCAATTTTATAACTTTAGATTTCATATGTGTTGCAAATAGAAGATGAATGTTAATTTATATGAGATTAAATATGCATTTCCAATGTCTATTTTCCAAGATTTATAAATCTTAAGAGATTTATAAGACTAGGCCACGGTATTCATTTGCTAGAGCTGCTATAATAAAGTGCTACAAACTATGTGGCTTAAACAACAGAAATTTATTTTCTCCTAGTTCTGTAAGCTAGAAGTCTAAGATCTAGGTGTTGGCAGGGTTGGTTTCTTCTGAGGCCCATGAGGGAAGAATCTGTTCCAGTCCTCTCTCCTTGGCTTTTAGATGGCCATCTTCTCCTTGTGTCTTTACATCATCTTCCTTCTGTTCATGTCTATTTCCAAATTTCCCCTTCTTATAAAGACACCCGTCATGTTGGGTTACGACCAACACTACCTACCTCATTTTAACTTAATGACCTCTGTTAAGATCTTATCTCTGAATATGGTCACATTCTGAGGTACTGGGGATTAGAACTTCAACATATGAAGTTGGGAAGTGAGGGGACAAAATTCAGCCCATAACAGCCACTAATTCATAATCAATATTATGAATCTGAAATACAACTGATTCTGAAATAAACTACAGATATTGTGAATGAACGTTTACTAGTGGGAGGGAGAGGAGAAAGCACGAAAGGGTAGATTGATAAATAAAATGCACTAGTTTAGATATTCACTCACCATTCAGGTCCTGAGAGATTTTCACATTCACTGCTAGCCTGATCCACCATATAGAACATTGTTAAAAAAAATCTGTAATGTATCTCTCCAAAGGATGTCTAACTTGTGACTTAGACCTAGAAAAATCTTAGAATTGATTACTCTACATTGAAAGTTAGAGCCACTTGAGTCGTACTTAGTTGTATGTAAAGGCTCTTACCCTCACTATTTTGTAAATGAAATTAGCTGCAAGAATGCTGAATTGAAAGTGTTATTCTGATTATTCATCTCTTGGGCCTCAGGCTTTTTGATTTTCCTAGGCCACTGAAAGCTGAATAAATGCCTGAGAGTACACACACACACACAAAAGAACACAAAAAACAGTGCTGTTGTATTTGATTAACAACTGATTTTTTTAAAGGCCACTTAGGAGACTTCAACTTGGTGCATGCAGAAAATAGGTTATTGTTAGATTTTGTGTTGTTTTGAATCCTCAGTTCTCAACTACAGTACTTATCTTAGAAACGAGTTTAGTTCAAATGATGAATTTTTTTTAAACTTCAAGATGAGAAACTGGGAGTTTTAAATATTCTGTGTTTGCCAACAATTGGTTCATTGGGTTTATCTAGAAATTAGACAACTTCACTGCAAATAAATTATAATCATTTCTAAGCCTGCCTGCTGGGGAATCACTACTGTGATGAAATTCTTGTCATGACAGGTTTCTAATGCCAAGTTGATGACGAATGGTGCTGGGGCTAATTTGCCCCACTCGTTTGCCTCCAACATTTCCCTACACTCTGGCCATCAATTCAGAGAATTCAGGTACAGAATTTTGGGATCCTTCATTCTGACTCCTGAAAAATATGATAGGAATGACTGATCCCCTCAAAATCTTAGAACTTACAGAAATCTCTTTTTAGAAATTTATGAGAAATGGACAGATGATTATCTGCCCTCCTCAGGAGTCAACATCAGGCACTCAAAAAAAGTTTAGCAGGATTGTCCACTGACTAAGCACATGATGGATAAAGAAACAATTAACAATGAGTACAACATGGACATTAGCCAATCAGGCCTGGGCACTTAGTAACTAGTCACAGCTGGCTCTAGTCATAAACAAATAAGGCAATGTTCCTGGTACATACCAACTATTACGTATGCTTGGGATTCTGACAGATGTGGCTTCAAATACTCAAACTGCTGTGTGACTTTGAGAAAGTCGTTAAACTCTCTGAACCACTGTTTTGTTTTGTTTTCTTTCTGGATCCTGTGTCATGACAATAATATTGCCTATTTCATGGGATTGTTGTAGAATTAAAATATAAATAGATAATTAAACAAGATGATATCTATCCAGCTCTCAACACACAAGCAAGTATTGGATGCATGTATATGTTTGCAAACACGTACATTAGAAGTTTCCCAAATGCTTTCTCATTTGATTTGGAATTTATTATTTCAAAAAGAATACTTTGGGGTGACTAAGTATAAGGGAGAGTAGACGATTCTAAAAGATGTGAAGATATTGATTGTTTTCTCCTTTGAGTAATTTTTCTAGATGGTGCTTAATTGCTTAAGAAAAGCCAGGCACTATGAGATATCACAAGAAATAAAAATAAAAACCAGAGTTCCATTATTATGACTTACTGTTTGATTGACTTAGGGAATAAGTATTTTGAAAAGCTTTATTTAATAATGATGATAAAAATAAGAATATTAATGATATTAATAGCAAGTACCTATGTTGTTATTACATGTTCCAGACATTGCTTTTAAGTGATTTCCATTTAGTCCTGACTATGGGGTAGTTATTATCATTGTTCCCATTTTATAGATAAGGAAATTGAGGAACAAGGGTCAAGACATGTGACAAGACCATATCCCTAGGAAGCGCTAGAGCTGGGTCTTGAACCCAAGTAGCCTGATTCGAGAGTCCGTGCGCTTGATAACTTCACCACTTTTCCCTCACACATTTCCATATGCTGGAAAGTTTGACAAGTTCTTTCATTTGTCACATAACATTCATGCTCAGATAGGATTCCTACTGCAATTTTGTGGGATAAGACTCACAGATGTTTAATGATTTAAAAGTCAAGCTCCTAAGAAGTGACAGATACAGCATTTTCACTTTGGATTCCAAATCTCGTGTTCTATGCAGAAGGTCTCAGTATTACGTTGAACATTTTATAACATTTTTTAGCTGTCACTGTTTAATTAATTTTAAGCTGGTAAAAGTATTTCATCTTCTTTACTCAAGTTAATTCGTCTGGCCAAGGCCATAAATGTAGTCTGACAGCAGGTCTGCTATGTATGACACCTGAAGCAATGCACAAACAGCAGAATGAACTGTGACGGTAGCCGTAGGTTCTGATTTATAGTCACTGAAATAGAATTGCACTATTGCCAGTTTTCATTTGTGTGGCACCTGGATATTCCTGTAAAATATCTCAAACAATGGCTAATAAAAGATATTGATAATGAGAACTCCAAATGGAAGCTATAAATTGTCAGGAATGGTAGGGGAAAAAATACCCACTGAGTCCCTAGTTTTCTACTTTCAAGGTAAAATGTGTTCCCCCATAAAGAGATGTGAACATGAGGGTGTCACTATAAAGGGCTGTGATTGATTTCTTGGTGACTAATAGCAATCAGTCTCTTCCTTCTGAATCACTCCTCATATGTCACAACTCAAAGAGTCTTAATGCCAGCCAATGTCTGCACCCAGGAAGAACAAGCAATGAATTCATGGATTGCCTTTTTTCCTTTACTTCATTTAGGAAAGCTAATTGTTTGGGGAATAGGCTCTCCTTGGCTCATTGGTTTAATAATACGGGAAACTCTTTTAAAGTTTCACAAATCTTGCATTTCACAGTGGGAAGCCTAACTCAGCCTAAATGAACAATTCTCCCTTAATTCACATTTGTGATAAAAGCAGAGAGCCTCACTCGTTATTAAAATGTAAACAGATAATGAATGAATTTACTAACTACACTTTCCTGCTGGGGCATTTAGCCTTTGGGTAGCCTTTAGTTCTAAACTATACATAAAGTAAATCCTCATTAATTTGAAGCAAAAGATCACAAATTAAAACACCAGAATTGATCTTCTAGCTTAACAAATTTCCACTACAAGAATGTCTCTTGTAGTGAATCACTTGTGAGAAATATCACTGGTATTTTATTATTTTATGATTTTTGTATTAATTAGCATGGGTTCCAGGTATCCCGACAATAATATTACACTCAAATATTTGCTTTCTGAATGCAAATTCAGAGTAGGAGAGAAAGTGTTACAGCTACTGTACCCAGAATTGCTTATAATCCTAGGTATATTCAGGAGAATATGTCTTATTTGTGAATGTCATCAGTTATGTGTTTCCAGAAATAAAACAGGTTGAGAACCACTGATTTAGTTGGTTAATATTTTAATCTGATTTAAAGAAAGTATCAATTCTCAGAGTCAAAAGTATGTAGAAGCACGACAAACAGATATCCAGTCCTTGTCCTCTAAGATTTGTATTGTAAGATAAGCACTGTTATCACAGACTAATAAGTAAAGTACTCATGTATGACAAAATAAAAGAATAATGATAATAATAGCACTGTTGACAATAGCTATGAGTCCTGGACTTCTTGTTATACAACAGATATTACATTAGTGATCTTATTTAGTCCTCTCAACATTCCATGGAGGTGATGTTATTATCCCCGTTTTTAGAGGAGAAATAGGAGGCTCAGAGAAGCTGAATAACTTACCCCATAACCAATAAGTAGTGAAGGCAGGATTTAAATTCAGGGCTTACTCAAAATCATATGTATATGCTTTTCCCATATGCCATGGAAATATGTCAACACCAACCAGAGATCAAATTTATGTCTGATTTTTAGTCAAGGTCAAAGATGAGTGAGACTAGGGTAGAGAAATTGGAAAAGGTTGAGAAGGGTACTGTGGCAGTTAGAATTCTAAGGTGGCTCCCAATTACCCATGCCCTGGTATAATCCCCTCCCCTTGAGTGTGGGTGGGGTCTGTGAATATGATGGGATATCTCAATTCACATGGCAAAAGTGAAGGGACTTTTTAGATGTAATTAAGGCTCTAATAGGTTGACTTTGAGTTAATCAAAAGGAGATTCTCTGGGTTTTGAAGGTGAGCTCTTAAGTGGAAGACTTATGCCTTCCTTAACCACAGAAGTGCTCTCCTGCTGGCCTTGAAGAAGTAAGCTACCAGGCTGTTGGAGGAATTATGGAAGGGGCCACATGGCAAAGACCTAAAGGTTGCCTCTGAGAGCTGAGAATGGCCCCTGGACTAGGGCCATCAAGTAAACAAAACATATTGATGTTTTGTAATCCTTCTGGATGATTTCCTAGAGGAGGAGGAACTCAGAAATCAACAGTACATGATGCTTTGAAAGATGGTAAATAGAAGACGATTTATAAATGGGTATTTGGAGAATGCTACTTAATAAGTGACACTCAATATAATGCCTAACTGCTAAAATTTCCAAACAGCATTAACAAAAGAAAGGAAAGAGTAAATTTAATTACCTATTAAAAAGTAGTGACTAGTTTTTATAAGAATATAATATTCCTCCTAGAAAGCCCAAGTCGAATAGAGAGTGGGTGAAGATATGAGGAAGTTGGTTTGAAATCCAAATTTGGCTATGTTCAATATTTTGTCAACTTCACTTTACTTGACATGACAAATGTACAGAGATCTTGATGAGGCTTTCGTATAGAAACTAATGCCCTGTTGTTACCAAAAATTTGATCTTAAGAGGCTATTTCACCTATAGGCTGAAATGCAAAATACCACCTCTTAGTTGTCTTATATGTGTTCCAAAAGCTGTCTGATTTCTGGAGGCTCAGTCAAGGTGCTCTGAGAAGGATCACAACTTGACATTTAATAGGGACTGTAACATCTGCATTGGCATTAAATTGGAGAGGGAAATAGGATCACACTCAAGTCAGGATCATGAAAAATACATGGCAAGTAAGTCATTGAATGAAGACAGCACATGATGGTGTTACATCCATAAAATGAAATACTATGACCTATTACAAATTTTGTCTTCAAAGTATTTATTGACTTCAGAAAACAGTAGTGGGTTAAATGGAAAAGTAGGGTCTTAGTTTGAGAGCTACTTTGTTAAAAAGGCATTTCAGAGAGAAGACATGAAAAAATAGACCAATGTGTTAGCAGCTCTTAGCTCTAAACAGTGGGATTATGTGTAATCTTATTTTATGGGTTTTTTTGCATTTAGGTACTTTTATGTATTTATATTGTTCATCAGTATGCAAATTTTAAATGAACTTTAATACTTTTAGAATCAAAAAAGTCAAGCTGGGGAAATTGGGCTTCATAGCAAAGCATTAGAATTTGAAATGATCTAGGTGGTCTATAAAAAGTGAATGAAATGCAATCATTGAATCCCTTCCAGCTTCCAGATATCCTGATTCTAAGTTCACATAGGGATATATGCAAACAGAAGAACATTCTTTGGCATTTAGCTAATGTCTATAGTTCACAATGTATCATAAATGAAACGTTACTTGCTTTTCTTAACTATAAAAAGTGGTGTTCAGATGAGATTTGTGATCTCTTACAGCTATAATATTCTATAGTTCTACATTCTGTGATGCACTGGTATAGAGTTCTTGTAGATTTTCACATTTGGGTGGTGTTTAGAAACTTCGTTTTGTTTAAAAAAAAACTGAAACCATGCAGCCTTAGAACCTATTATATCATGAAGGAGCTGAGTTGCCAGCAGAGACAGTCCAGCATAGCACTGACAAGTCTGTGGGCACTGGGGCCAGATTGCCTATGGTTGAATCACTTTGCTGACACATATTAAATGTGTGACTTGAGACAAGTTACTTAACCTCTCTGTGGTTCAATTTTCTCATCCAGGGATAAGTGCTGAACTCATAGGGTTGGAGTGATGATTAAATTAATTAATAGGTGTAGAGCACTTAGAACAATGCCTGGCACATGTTTAATAAATATTAGTTATTATTATTTCCCTCACCTGCTTAAATAGGAAGAAAAAAATGAGTCAAATGAAAAACAGGCCAAGTGGATTGGAGCAGTTGATTCTGCATTAGAACAAGGTGAGCAGTGAAATCTACAATTTCTCAGTCAAAGCAGCCTTATTAACTTGCATGATTGCTTCTCCTCTAAAACCTGATATTTTACCTTTAGAAAAGTAGAAAGGACGAATTATGTGGGCATATTGCTAAAGATGGTAACATAACTGTGAGATTCTGGCTCAAAGGAGGAAAGATTCTGCACATAACCTAGTTTGCCAATTGAATTTTTACCTTTCCTTCAAGACCACACTCAAATGCCATTTTCTCTAAGTTTTTCTGCTCATCAAAAATAGAGGTGTTCTTCAACTTGTCTAAAGTCATCCTTTGTGTTAGCACACACATGACACTTTTTATAGAATCTTTTTTCATATGAAAGTGTAAATGTTTATTCTTCAGTAAAATGTATTAATAGTTTATTCAATAATTGTTTAGCGAGTGCTTATTGTGTTTCAAGCTCTGCTCTAAGCGCTTTGTAAATATTATCTCATTTAATCCTTGTGGGAGATTCCAAAATACAGCCACAATTCCTCCCATGTGTGTTTGCACACCTCTTTGTAATGTAACTTTGTCATACCTTCCAAGTGTACTTCTCCACCCCCTCGAATCTGCATTGCTTTTGTGATTTGTTTTGACAGTAGAATACAGCAGAAGTGACATTTTGTGAGTTGAGTGTCTAGGCTGAAAGAAGTCTTGCAGCTTCTGCTCTTGCCTTCTTGCTGGCCTGAGATTGCCAGGACCCACACCAGCCTCCTTGAGGATAAGCAACCACATAGAGAGACATGCCAGCCAGTGACTAGATGACCTAACAGATCACTGAGTGAAGTTCTTAAATCAAATATCCCCAGTGAAATCACCAGATGACTGTAGCTGCATGAGTGACCCAAGCAAGAGCAGCAGGAGAATCACCCAGCAGATTCCAGCCACTAAATTTAGGAAAGTGTGTTTTGCAGCAAAGTCTAACAGATACACTCCCCGTAATATTAATATGAACTAGATATAGTACCATTCCAATTTTACAGTGAGGAAGTTGAGGCAAACTGAATAAATTGTTCAAGGTTACAAAACTAGTGCGTGGCAAACCCGATTCAAACCCAGAATCTGTGGTCTTAGCCATCACACTAAGCTGACTTCCTTACATTCATATTCTATTTTATAGTCTCTTCAATTACACAAACACTTATGAAGCATCCTTGTCCTCATTAAGGACCACAGGTTCTATGACATTCACATATGCGCTATTTTCTTTGAATCTCCCAACTATCTCCTGAGGTAGGCAGGCCAAATGTCGACACTTTCATGCTGTAGGTTTGAGACAGAGACTCCTAGAAGTTGTGAAAATTAATAAGTGGAAACCTCATTTAAAATGGAGTCAGGAGACAAGAAGAGAGAACTCTCATGCACGTGTCACTCAATGCACACTACTGACTCCAACAGGAAGATGTACCTCGCATCTCCAACAGGAAGTGACACTACTTACTACCAGAAGAAAGGAAGAAATTCCTCCTAGCCCAGCAACAGCTCAGCCAGTGAGAGAGTGCCATAACTCAACCAATGAAAAGTCACTACACTTTGAACTCCCAGTATCCTCCAATGGGCTCTTCATTTATAACAGCCCCTCCTAACTTCACAAAAGAGTTTTGTTTCTCTGGATGTGGTTAGTCATAGACTACATGTCCCAAATTGCAATTCTTTGCAGTTCCTGAATAAACCCATTCTGCTGGTAAAGTAACTGGCTGTTTATTTGTTTTAGGTCAACAAGGTTAAGTATAATGCCCAAAGTTATACAAGTAGTGAGAGGGTAGAGTCTAAAATATGTTCTTCTTTTTACACCTAATGCACAGGTACCAAGTTTTATCTCAAGGTGCACACATTAGAGTGTCTTGGATGTAATAAGTTTTCAATAAATATTTACCATGAATAAATGCAACAGGTGCACATCATTTAACCCTTGCTTAATTTATCTTCCCCTTTCTTTTGCAAATGAGGTCACTTATGTTTCTTTTTTATATTTCTTCATTGCAGATTCCATATCCCACAAAATATGGCAAAGAACAGCCCTCTTAGCCATCAGGACTGATGACAATAATGTAGTGATTCCCAGAGAGAAATGAATCTCTCTTCTTGCTGTCTCCTACATGATTCAATTCAGTACCTAGGGACTTCAGGTGACAATCACCTTAAAATGTGACAGCTTGTGAAGGGAGCAGATAGGCTGGCAAAAGGTATAGACAAAATGATAGGCCATAAATACAGGGACAACACGTTTTTGTCATAAATATATGGCAGGAAAGGAAGGTTATATAATGGGCAGTCTGTAAAATCATTGATTTGACCTCTACAGAGCAAAGTTATGAGCTCTTCATTACATTCCCATAAAAAGATAAATAAATAAATATATATATATATATATCTTTACTGCTTGAATAACACATATGTTAGCTATTTTATTTGACAGCAAACTTTGCATTATGTGTGAACCTCAAGTCCTGATAAGGTCCCAGATACTTTTAATTTACAATTAAGTGAATAAATATCACAAACCCTTGGCACGCTAAATATCAGGACTCCTGACCTATTCAGATGCTAATCCCTCATTGAAATCCTCTGTTCATTGCCTTAGGAAAATAGGGCTTATGGGCGAGTCATTAATGCCAGCCCCAGGAGGCTAAACTTTAAGAACCAATGCAAATACCCACCAGGAAGGCAAAATCTATTCAAGCAGAGAGGATGTACTGAACAGAAAATATGAATATAAATGTGCCTTTCTTCTTTCCTCTTCCCTTTCCTCCCACAGCTGTGTCTTTTGGGAAGATGGAGACAAGGAGGGTTGTCAATTTAGCAAAGTGAGTTCACTGTCAAACTTGAGAAAAAGTTGGAAACAAGTTAATAGTATAACTATAGTAGTTCAAAAGATTTCTGGTGCAAGAAGCCTTCACACACTCCAGACAGAATCTGTGCTACTCTTGGTTGAACCTAATTTTAGAAGTTGCACATTACATAAGGCAGGTATGTGTTAGTTTTCATTGGAGTCTCTTGTATGCTAAGAAATCCAGGAACCTAAGGGTAGAAGGAGGAAGGTGATAATAGAAGAGAACTAGACTCCATATTATTATGGAAGTTTGAAGCAACATATCTAAGAAAATAAAGGATGAGGTGAGCATTTTTTTATTACTTCTTTCTTATCTTTTTCTTTTCTCCTGAGGCAGAGGGACATTAATGATGGAAATACTTAAATTCTAAGATCTGGACTTAGAATATATTCAACACTGATACAGTGAGTAAAAGTAATATGCATATCTCTGTATATCCAACTCTAGATATGAAATGATCTAGATCTAGAATAACGCTACGAATTCTACTAAAAGCAGTTCATCTTCCAACTTCCTGTCTTGATGATAGTTTCGTTACTTAGAAAATGGAGGGATTTGTTTCATATTTCAGAGATTTCTCCCCTATGGTGTTTAACTAATTTAAGAAATAGCACCAAAATGAACACAAGGATTAAAGAATAATATAAGTTTTGTTATCTCAAAATATAGTAAAGACATTGTTTAAGTCTAGATCCAATGTGGAACTGCTTCTGCCTTTCCTTCCCCATCTCTCCAAAAATGCCCCTAATCTAGATTCTGGGGAAAGCCTAGATTTAGGAGGATTCTGTCTGGGAAAAGGCCAAGTTTGCAAAGTAAACTCTGTACGTATACGTAGCCAGATAAATGCAAGGTTGAGCCTGTTTCACACTCCAAGTGCAAGAAATGCAACACAGCAAGAGGAAACAGACAAAGCAGCACAGCTTCCTCAAACAATTATTCACCTTAGTGTGTCCACAGCACCAGTCTGGTGAGGGACTCCTCTTCCTGTGAGGAGGAATGAGTGTGAGGAGTTCAGAAACAGTTTGCAAAGACTCTAGTACTGCTTTCTCTAAGAGTGGAAAAAAATTCCTTAGCAAAATATGAGGATGAGGCAGAAAAAGCCTCTTTCCTTCTAATGAAGAGATGGTAAGAATTGCTATTTTCAACTCAAAGTGGATTCACAAAAGACTTAAGTGGCATAAGGCAAATGACTGAAGTGGATTCACAAAAGACAAGAACTTTACACCCAAACCTATTATTGCTTTAATAGCACAGCTTTGGACTAAGAATATTATGCGACAATATATTTGTCCAAAGAAGGAAGGAAAGAAGGAAGGAAGGAAGGAGGGAGGGAAGGAAGGAAGGAAGGAAGGAAGGAAAGGAAGGAAGGGAAGAGGGAGAGAGGGAGCAAAGGGGGGATAAATAATGAAAAAAATTATTTCTGTAATTTCATAATAGGAAAATGGGGAATTCAAAGAGTAGTCAGATATTTAGTCCATCCATTTAAGAATTAAAGATTATTTATTAATTTTAAAAAAATCAGTAAGATATTGTCAAAGCACAAATTGCACTGGACAAAGTTAAGCAAGCAAGGAAGATTTTATGCAAGGCTACCGCAATAGGGAAGAGAGGCCAGAACTCAGTCTGAACTCAACTCTTCTGCTATAAAGGGCTGGGATTTTTAAGAGTTGGGGTGGGAGAGATTGTAGGCCATCTGTATTTAAGGGTCCTTACTCAAAGGAAAGGCAAATGTAAATAGGAGGTAGTTTTACAACTTGGAGCAAGGCTCCCCCTGGAGTTAGTCTCCTACTGACCCAGGGAAACTGGGAGATAGGGTTGTATCTTATTTGATGATTACATTTCAGAGTTTGCTGGTCCTTGAGAAAGACATTCCTGGGCTGTAAATGGACAGGCTTTTAAAAATATTTACACCTCAAAGAGGCATAGAAAGAATTTACAATTATAGGTGTTCTAAAATAAATGCTCTAGAAAAACAGAGGTCAGAGGCCCACTCAGGAAAAAGCCTGTCTAAAGTTTAGTCAAGCTGAGGGGAATCTTAAGTCCTATCTTGGTCAATATCATAAGCATAATTTTAAAAAAGGATAGAGGACATTTTAAAAAACTTGATTAAACAAATGCTAAGGAGCCAAATAAGGAAATGAAAAGGAGTTGGCTGGCAGAGAAGTGTGGCTATTGAGGGAGCTTCTCTGAAGAGCACAGGTTTACACAGAACATATGGATGAAGAAATGATGAGGTATATGGCCAAGACTGAGCAATAAAAGGATAATATTATAAAATATTGTCCAAAGTATGAAAATCAACAATGATTCATAAAGCCTTGACTTGGTACTACTATTCTTGGCTGCCTACAATTTTATAATAAGGAGAAGAAAACTCAATATATGTTTTAAAAAATAAGATAATAAAAGAAAGTGAGAGGACAACTCTATTTGAATCAGGCATTATACTCTTAGTAGAAAGAAGACAGGCCCATCTAACCTCAGAATTCTTAACAAACGAGATTGATTTCAAAACAGGAAATGCTAAACCAAACATTATTAAAAGGAAATTAAGCCTCAATAAGAAAAATTATAGTAAGAGTACCCAGATATTTAAGTATCCAGGCCCAGATCCCCAGAAGAGATCTTCAAGTTCAACTGTTTAACATATTTAAGTGGTCTGGAAATCTTGCGACTAGGATTGCAAAAGCTATTCTAATAATCTTTGAGAAACCACGGAAAACAAGGAATGTGTTGAAAGATTTTTGATTTCAAGAGTGCAAAAGGGAAAACTTTCTTTAAAATTTTATCAGCGAAACACATATTGACTGTATGATTCAACTGCAGCCTTGACATTTATTTCAGTTGATTTGTTGGAATGACTGCTGATTACCCATATATAAGAAGAATTAACTCCTTTTTTTTTTTCAATTTAAGATTTACAATGTTTCAAATATTAGACTATTTTGGGGGCTGACCTGGTGGTGTAGCAGTTAAGTTCACACCCTCCCCTTCGATGGCCTGGGGTTTCGCAGGTTCAGATCCTGGGCAAGGACAGATGCACTGCTTGTCAAGTCATGCTGTGGTGGCGTCCCATATAAAGTAGAGGATGATGGGCACGGATGTCAGCCCAGGGCCAGTCTTCCTCAGCAAAAAGAGGACGATTGGCAATGGATGTTAGCCCAGGGCTAGTCTTCCTCACACAAAAAAAAAACCCAAACAAATATTAGACTATTTTGAAAGGAGAGAGATGAGCTAGAGATATTGTCTGACTTCTTTTTTTTTTGGTGAGGAAGACCAGCCCTGAGCTAACATCCGTTGCTAATCCTCCTCTTTTTGCTGAGGAAGACTGACCCGGGGCTAACATCCGTGCCCATCTTCCTCTACTTTATATGGGACGCCGCCACAGCGTGGCTGTCAGCACGTCGGCGGGCGCCCGGGATCCGAACCGGCGAACCCCGGGCTGCCAAGCGCGGACGAAACCGCTACGCCACCGGGCGGCCCCTTGTCTGACTTCTAATAGAAAATATTCTTGTGGAAAATCTTTTTATGTAAATACAAAATATGCATGAAATATATTATATCATCTATGTCCTACCAAGACTTAGATTAAACATTGTTTTTTTGGGCTTTTCAACAATAATAGAATGATTTACATAAAATATTATTAAATGTCTATTTTCACTTATTAAAAACCCTCTGGTTTTACATATAATAAAAAATAAGAGGGGGCTGGACCTGTGGTGTAGTAGTTATGTCCAGTGTTGTCTGCTTCGGTGGCCCAGGTTCACAGGTTCAGATCCCGGGTGCAGACCTACACCACTCGTCACACCACGCTGTGGCAGCGACCCACTTACAAAACAGAGGAAGATTGGCATAGATGTTAGCTCAGAGCAAATCTTCCTCACCGCCCCCCCCAAAAAAAGAGAGAAACTGCAGCCAAATATTTGCTGTATTCTTGATGTTAAAACTCTTTTTACATCTTAAGCAAATCTTAGATAGGACTTACTATCAGTGTTTTATCTAATAATTTAGGATTTCTCTCTCACAAGCAGTAATTTAAGAATATTATACAGGTGAAGATTGAATTCAGAATCCCATTCTTTCTTTCTTTCCTTATTTTATTTTATTTTTTTTTGCTCATCTTAAAAAACAAAAACAACCCTGATCATTTTGGGGGAAGCATTCTGTAGTCCTGTGATAAGTCTCAGTCTTTAGTAAACCTTCCTCCTTGGACTGTGAACTTCACAAGTGCTTCTCAGATTCCCCCATAGGAGGGACAAGATGGCTAGAGTGGGCTGGAGTCGGGTATTGAACTTCTCCCAGGTCAGTTAGTCTCTGATAAAACCCTAATATATTAGGCTCTGGTAGACAGTTTCTCTTGAGGCCAGGCCTGCTGAAGAACAGAATGCTCTGGCTGCTTTTCTCTTCCTGCTGCCAGAAGCATGAGTTTATTTTTCTCGAGTCTTCACTGTGAGAATCTGATAGAGTTCCTGGAGGTAAAATTCACACAAGTGTGAGCATACCTCCCTAAGACTGGGCCCCACTTGAGTTTTTCAATTCTCAGATTTGTCCACACCGATCTTCCAACAATTCACCAATTATACTTTAGGTTTTCCTACCCTTGTACTGGTTCCCATGGAGATTTCTGCGAGTGAGTCTCTGGTCTGATAAGTCATGATTATCTGTATCTGCCTGTCTGTCTCTCCAGTTTTGAGGTTAGCAGTTTGCCCTGTGACCTCAATTCTCTGACAGATCAAACAAGAGTTGTTGGCTTTTGTTTGTTCAGCTTTTTACTTGTTATTAGGATAGAGTGACAACTCCCAAGCTCCTTGAATTCCAGGCCAAAACCTCCTGTCAGTTCTCTGACCTCTTCAATGACTTGTCCTCCATCTCACCTTAGCCAGTTACCTCTATAGCTTATCTTAGATTTTGTCAGTTGTGAAGACTGGATCCCTTCTAATAATGTCAATTTAAAGTATTCCACTTCAGATCACCACTTCTTTTCTTTCCAGTATGTTTTTCTCTAATACACCAACTCCAAAAATATCTTAACTTCACCATGACTTAAAATTAGTTGACTGCACCTTTTTTCTCTGTCCATCATCACTGATATATGCTCAATTTCTGGTTTATTGTTCAATACATAGGTCATCCCTATAATCACTGTCTTGCATATCCATGCAATATCCACATCCCTCTCTCATTTCTCCAAGTTATCTGAAAAAAATTCCAACCTTAATTAAATCTCATTCTTTCTGTTCTCTACTCCTATACCTAAGCAGTTGAATGTTGTTGAAGAAAGCACTCATCCATGATGACTGGTCTCATTTCTGCTTATGACCACAAATTTTAAATGCGTCCTTAATGCTCCCCTGCATTATTTTATATTTACTGATTTATACCCCTACTTTCCTAGACAGGTATTTCATGCTTTCTTCCTTCTCTTCACACTTCCAACTATTACTACTTTATCCCTACTAACTTTTCTTCCTGTTTCACTGAAAAAATAGAAGCAATCAGAAGATAACTTTCCCAAGCTTCCGCTATGACATTTTCCCATCTAGCTACCTCTGTGACTATATATTCTTTATTTTTCCTATTACTACAGATAATTGACCCTACCAAAGACCAACCATTCCACTTGTGCATTAGTAATCTTGAACCTATTCAATGACTTCATTTTAGTCATTTTTCTCTTCTCCAGTCTAAAAAACAAAAAGCCAAAAACCTCTCTTGACTCCATATCACTCTATAGCTACTATCACATTTCTGCATATCTCATTATAGCAAAACCCCTTTGAAATGTTGTGTATCCACAATATCCTTATTTCCTTCAATTCTCATTCTTTCTTGAACTCAGTGCAATCAGGATTTCTTCCCAATACGCCTGTGAAATTATTCATTTTCAAGGTCATTGATGACTTCTATGTAACTAAAACCAATAACCAGTACTCCATCCTCTCCCTCAACCATCAGCAGCATTTCAAATAGATATTCAATTAGTCATCCTCCTTGAAATAATTTATTTAATTCCTGGAACACTTCTGATTTTTCTCCTATATCATTAGCTCTGTCTGAGTATCTTTTGCTGATTTTTCTTTTCTGCTTGACCTCTAAATGTTGATATGCCCTAGGGTTTAGTTCTTAAATCTCTTTTCTGTCTATACTCTTCCAGTCTTAGGACTTTAAATACTGACTACACTGGACAACTTCCAAATTTGTGTCTCTTGCCAGACTTCTACCTAGAATTGAATATATAAATGCCTACTTAATATCTCCACTGTGATGTCTATTAGGAATCTCAAGTTTACCACAATGAAAACAGAATTCCTCCTCTTTCCCTCCAATGAGCCGTCTTCACATCCTCTCCATCTCTGTAAAGTTTCACTCCATTCTTCAGTTGTTCAGGCCAAAAGTCCTGGTCCAAATGTCCAAATAACTATCATTTTTCTCCAGGACTCTTTCAATAGACTTTAACTAGCCCACCTGCTTCTACCCTTGTCCCCCCCTACAATATATTCCACACCGAAGCCAACATGATACATTTAAAATTTAATGCAGATTATGTCACTCTTCTGCTAAAAACCTTTAATATCTCTCCATCTTACTTAAAAAGCCAAGGTGTGCATACTCACCTGCACAATGTGATGCCGTTACTGCTCTGACCTCATTTGCTCCCAGCCTTTCCCTCCTACACTTCGCTCTAGTCACGTTGGCATCCTCACTCTTTCTTGACACATTGGCATGTTCCTGCTTCAGGGTCTTTGCTTTTGCTCTGACTAGAACTCTCTTGTCCCATCTGTCCAAGTGGCTTTTTCCTTAACTTTAAAAAATAACTAATAGACTTTACTTTTTAGAGCAGTTTTAGGTTGACATAAAAATTAAGTGGAATGTACACGGAGTTCTCAGATACCTCCTCAAACCTCCCCACCCGGTTTCCCCTATTATTAGCATCCCACGTAGTGTGGTACATTTGTTACAATTAATCGATAATATTGATACAGTATTACTAACTAAATCCACAGCTGACATGCTTACATTAGGGTTTACTCTTTGTGTTGTAAATTCTATGAGTTTTGAAAAATGTCTAATGACATGAATCCACCATTACATATCACACAGAATAGTTTCACAGCCCTAAAAATCTCCTGTACCCCACATATTCATCTTCCTCCCCCTGAACTCCTGGCAACTACTTATGTTTTTACTGTCTCCATGATTTTGCCTTTTCCAGGTGTCATATACTTGGAATCACATATTATATATGTAGACTTTGCAGATTAGCTTCTTTCACTTATCTAAACGCATTTAAGTTTCCTCCATGTCCTTTTGTGGCTTAATATCTCATTTCCTTTTATCAATAATATTCCCTTGCATGAATGTATCACAGTTTGTTTATCCATTTGCCTATTGAAAGACATCTTTATTGCTTCCAGGTTTGGGCAATTATAAGTAAAACTGCTATAAACATATGTTTTCAGGCTTTTGTACAGACATAAGTTCTCAACTCAATTGGATAAATAACAAAGAGTACAATTGCTAAATCATATGCTAAGAGTGTGTTTAGTTTTCTAAGAAACTGTCAAATGGCCTTTCAAAGTTTCCTTAACTTTTCAAGGTCTTTATTCAAATATCACCTTCTCAGTCAGGCCTTCCATAAGAATCCTATTTAAAATTGCAAGCCAATGTCCCTCTACCATGACCTTGAAACTCTCTACCCATTGACCTTACTTCAAAGCATTAATCACCATGAAAGATATCATATATCTTACTTATTGAGGTGTCCCCTCTGTCTTTCTCCCATCTGACACCACTAGAGTGTAAGATCCATGAAAGTGGGAAATTTTTTCCTATTTTTTTCTTTAAATGTTCTATTGCCAAAGCCTAGAACACTAACAAGAACACAAAGGCCATTTAAAAATATATTGTTGAACAAATGGATAAGTTCAAGGCCCTACAATTGTTAAGAATTGTAAAGGAGCTAGGATTTTACCCTACTTAGAAGCTAACAAGTTAGTCTACCATAGTTTCATGGATCCTGACAAAAGACATGAGATTTCTGAATCACAGACAAAGAATTTTCCTCCCTGTAGCATAGCAAACAGTATGAGCTTCATTTGCGTAATGGTTCCCCTTGCTCCCCAAGTCCCATGGAACCAATACTGAGGTGGGTCTAGATAGTTGTTGTACACCCAGTGGGTTTGTATCACACCTGAGGAGCCCCAAGATTAGAGAAATCCAACCTTTTATAATGGACTGTAAGCAAAGCTGCTAAACCTTTACCCTGGAGAAAGATATTATCTTTATTATACTAGACAATGAACAAACCTTATCTCTGCTCCAATCTCTTTGATAACATCCTTGAAAAGACAGTCAGTGCCTTTGTCTGCAAGATGTGCAGAAACACAAGAGACCTATCGAGAATTGTCTTCCGACAACAATGATCCAGCTCAATTATATCTCCCACAGTATTGCCCTACGCATCCCTAAAGGAGTATCAGCATTCTAAATTATTTGGAGATTCCCAAGTTCCTCATGCCTCCTTATGTGTCTCAAAGCGTTTGCCTCCTTTCCCTGGAAGATATTTTGACATCCCATTCCTTCTGGTATCCTCTAATTTCTACTTGGTATGTATCTTTTCTTCTTTCAGAACCGAAGTGTAATGTCATTTCCTCCTTAAAGCGTTTCCTGAGTATCTTTGGGATTAATGACTACCCCACATTGGTGCCTGCATTGTACCTTATACAGACATCTGCCAGGGCACCTAGGGTTATACATTTATATGTACAAATACTTCTTATTGTCAAATGTTTCTCTCCCACTGGCTCTTGAGATACTGGTAGAGATTTCTAGGCTAATTATTACTGATAATAAAGTACTGGGATTTACCTCTGCTTTGTTACTTAAGTAAATTTGAAGTTTTGAGATCATTTTTATTTAGAAATGCCACTTTCATTTCACTACATTCCTTTTTTTCAGAAATTAAATGGTAGAGTAATCCTCACAGAGACACAAAGTGTCTAGATTATCTAGGCCCAACATTTCCCCAATTTTTTCCTATATCATTAAGACAACTGAAGAACAGTTCTGGTTTTTATTTTATTTTCTAAGTTATCTAACCTGTTCAGTCCTGAACTTGACATTTTGCTACGCATGTGACCACCAATTTGTTACTAAACAAAGACTCTCATAGTACTGTATCAAACTGGCACCAGATGTATTATTCCACTCAAAATAATAATTCTTAAATTTCAGTTTATAAAAATACAACATGAGTATAAAGTTACGCTTTTTCCTATACTTTGTTAAAAAAGGAAAAAAATAAAACAACAAAACAGCTATTTTCATGATTTTGGGTCGGAGCTTCCCTTACCTCACTGTGCCTTGAGAGTAAAACAATTGAAATAATCGCACTACGCTTCATTGCTCAGTGTGCGCAGACCACTGCAATTTCTCTGTGGGTGAGTTAGTGGCAGGCTTGCAGTTTTAATTCTCAGTTGCCTTCCTTTAATTTATTTGTTGCAATATTGCTAGAATTTTTATGTTTTTAATATTTGGTAATAGGGAAGCTTCTTTTTTTTTTTTTGGTTATTCTCTTCAGATGGCTGCCTGGCTTTTCTAAGTAGAGTTTATAATAATTGTGCATACTGTTGGTTCATGCCACTAAATGCACCCTTGAAGATATGAAGTAAGTAAGCCATCTTGTGAAAAACAGAAGAAATATTGCTATGGAACTCTGAAAGCTTAAAAGGAGACCCAGTACTATTAAAGATAGTGCTTAGTCTAGAAACAATTCACATGGTACCTTAGGGCATGCCCTCTCATGAAAGCAAAAATAAGTAATGTAGAATAGAAATATGATTGTATAGCTTTCTTAAAAAATGATTGTACCCATTTACAGTAAAAATGAAAGTGTAATATGTATCTCAATATCAGCGGCCAAAGTATTTAGGAGGATAAGGCACAAGATATAAGTTCCTTAATTTTGAGGTTCATATCACTATTTATTTTGTAATTCCAGAGCTAGCATCATCATTACTGTAGTGGAAGTCCAATAACCATGTGTTAAGAGGCAATATAACCAAGTAGCTAAGTTTGCAGACTCAGGTTAAAATTCTAGTAATGTAACCTACTAGTTGTGTGACCTTGGACAAATAATGTAAGTCTTTTGAGCTTCCATATTTATATCCATAAAATGGGGACACTAATACATCTTTATTATCTTCATCATATTCATCATCACAACCAATATCCTCTGAGCTTTGACTATCTTACTATGTGCCGAGGACAGCACTAAACATTTTCTGTACATCATGTTATCCAAGCCTCAGCGCAATACCATAAAGTGTGTCTTATAGATGAGGAAACTGAGACCCAGAAAGGTTATATCATGCGCTCAAAGTCACACAGCTAGAAAGAAGCAAAACCTAGATTGTAACCGAGGTGTGTCTAAATTCAAAACATGTCCATTCATCCAAGCTAGGGATTAAATAAAAGACGACATGTTAAACTTTTTGGCACAGTCAAGGTCAGAGAGTAAGTGCTACACTAGATGTGCCGGGGCAAGTCCCTGTGCTCATATGGAAGAGGAAAGATAAAGGAGGGAGCAGGAGGAAGCTCTCAGAACTTGTTCTTCCTCCATTTTCTTTAGTAATTCACACCATGAGTCACTCCCGGATAGTTTTAGGACACAGAGCCCGGAAGACCACTAATGAGCATGTGTAGAGGAAAGAAGAAAACAGACTTTACCAGAGATAAATACTGGCTAAGTGAATCAGAGCCCTGGAGGAGCCAGACAACAGTAAACAAACACACAAAAACAAGCAAGCAAACAAAAAACCAGGGCACTAAACTTCTTAACCCTAAGGCATTTTTACTGGTCTTTACAATAGAATGTAGTTGTCAGGAAGGGTGAATTCATCCTGAATTTGCTTCAAACAATGCATGGCTTCCCACTCGCTGATCCTCTATTTTCCTTCATTCAACTTGTCCTTGCTCCCTTTGGCACTACTAAAACCTAGCCCACTTTGCTCCACTTATGGACCCAAACCACAGATACCAAAGTTTGGGTCATATTTAAACCCCAAATTCACGTGTTCTTGTATCCCCAAATCAAAGTTTCCTGTTCCCGCCACGTTAGTTTTTCTTAACTCACTCTGGGGCACATTTAGCCCTTTTACAAATATTTCCAAAACCACAGTCCTGAGGAATGAAAATTTATCCTAATGATGGAAGAACTGATAGGCTATGAAGCATGGTGTCTGACCAATGCTTCTAAGAAAGACTTTGAACAAGAATTTATAGACGTATAGTTTCCACATGGAATTAGGCATTACAAGGTATATTAGTTCATTGGCGCTGCCATAACAATGTACTATAGGCTGAGTGGCTTAAACAACAAAAATTTATTTTCTCACAGTCCTAGAGGCTGGAAGCCCAAGATCAAGGTGTTAGCAGAGTTAGTTTCTTCTGAGGTCTCTCTCTTTGGTCTGCCAAGGGTCAAGATTCTCGCTGTGTCCTCACATGGTTTTCCCTCCATCACTGTCTGTGTCCTCATCTCCTCTTCTGAAAAGGACATTGGATTAGGGCTGACAGAGATTCCTTAACCAAACTCTATTTAAGCTCCCCTAACTCTCTTCTCAACTAGGCCATGAATTTTATACTTCTGTGTTTGTCTCTGCATTGTTCAATTTTAGCAACAATCCTTCATCCTATAAGTCAGTTTAGCAAGAATCCCCCGACTTTGACATCTGATCACTCTGGATATCTGATGGGGTCCCTCATCCTCTGTCATCCTTCAGGTGGCATCTGAGCACCCTGGTCTGCCTTCAGCAAGAATCCTATTAGATTGGTTTAGGCACAATCCTTTCTTATCCCTGATGTTTCCTATTAGTAATTTTCCATCCACTAGCACCCCCGCCCCCCAATGACATCATTTTAACTTAATTTCCTCTTTAAAGATCCTATCAGTTACTTTCTGAGATACTGGAGGTTAGAACTTCAACATATGAATTTGGGGGGGACACAATCTAGCCCATAACACAATGCATTGATGTGCTGCGTCTGGGCCCTGATTTCAGAACTGGGGCTGGAGGTTTAAACTTAGGGGCTCCCTTCCTTCTCTTCTTCTGACTCCCTTTGATCTAGGATTTAGGCTGGTCCTCAAGAGGTCCCCAGGAAGACAGCAAGATAGTAGGCAAGTATAGTGGGCCGCATTTCTGAGCTGCTTTTCTTGGCTTAGGAGCTCCTCATTTTCAAGCCTTCATGAATGAATAATATGATTTCTCACACCTGTAATTTGCTTTATTTTATTAATTTCCTTTGCACTGATAAAATTTTAGAAGTCTCTGTTGGTCCAGTGATGCATTTAGAGACTGGAGAAAACTGGTGAAGTCAGTGCGGGGCTCAGTGCAGTGATCTATGCCGAACCAATAGACGTGAATTCATTCCCTGCAAATATCTGAAGGACTAAGATGGAAGAGGAAACTAGAAACCCTATCTTTGTTTTCATGGTTCTTCCTTCTGCCCAACAGCCATTCCCACTGGCCCGATGGGAACAGGCCGCCGTGTGGTGTGGCTGTGACAGCTGGTTCTTGTGGCAGGCAGAGGAGAAGGATTTGGGCCATCACCTCTCCTCATCTCAACACTCGCTAATTCACAGAGGACCAGGTGTCTGGGAGGCAGAACTCAAATTTACATCCCCTTCGTTCACCAACCCTGATGTCAGACACAATGCTGGTCCACGTGCGTCACCTCCCATGTTAGCACCAGGAGGAGTCCTGGTTTTTCCTGGAAAACATAGGCTTTTGTATTTCTGTGTGTGTGTTTATCTTCCTTACAATTTCCAATCTTAAGACAGACTAGCTGGGATTCTTTTTAATGATTCAAAAAAAAAAAAAAAATACCTGTCCTGAGGCCAGGGGGATGAGTGCATTGTGTGAATTCAATAATAAATAAACAGATTTGGCAAAGAGGACAACGATCCATTGTTCTTTGGAAGTGCTCCTAAGGGCTCAACTCTGGGCACATTTTACAAATCAGTGATCTTGGAAATGCTTCTGCTGAAATAAATTAAAATCTCCAGTGAGTGTGGGCAAAGCTTTTCTCCCTTGTTTCTTGTCAGAGGCAATGTCCAGAAAGAGAGCTGGGCTCCTTCTGGACTTGCTCTAGAGATATTTTGACAGATTTCGCTTTTATTCTTTGTGTAGTCATTGTTCTTGCCTTAATTACTTTTTTCACCACTAAGGCTTAGTATTTCTTTCTGCAGCACAGAAAACAAATTAGCAGAGAGAATGGCCCATTAATTACATTGATCCTAAGTCATTAGCAAGTGTTAATTACATAACAAAAAAACCCTTAAATGCATCCTATAACTAATCATAAAACATCTGCAACACTTTCTCTGGCCATTTGAAACTTGCTTCATTTCTGTCATTATTATGGATGTCTTATATTGCATTTGTGAAATAATTTAAGTTCTAGATCTCAGCCTCTACTGAAATAAAAAGTTTCTATTTCTCCTGTGGGCTATTTTCTGTCCTGATTTCCTTTTGCATTTGGCCATTAATATTATAGAGGTTACAGACAGCTATTCCCTGATAAAGCAAATTTTTAATTTTAACAGCAGAGGTTTCACTCTATTGGGAAAACTTAATTAATCATTTAATTGTTTCAAATCAGGCAGGTCTCTCTTTTCAAAACCTCAGATTGTAGAATTAAAATGAATATTAATCTATGCCGTCTTCTATGTTAACTCCCTGAGAAAATTCCAATTAAATAATCATTTTGTCAAATATAAAGACATAACTGAACATTACTATAGGGAGCAGACTCAAATCTATAAATACATATACACATACACACACACAAATGAAATACTGAGAGAGTCAGAAAAGGTGAAAACAAATTTTTTTCTTCATAAAAAGTGTAATTTGAATACTTTGCATTTTGTTTATTTTTCCATGTGAAATGACTTCAAGTATACTGATTCATTCAGTTTTGATATAAATCTAAATAAAAAGGGTTAGATATTATATCTTTCTTTCCATTTGTATCTGATTAAAACACCTTTGATTTGATAAATTCAATATTTCAAGTGTTCTTTCCTTCTTTTCTCCTTCCTATTTTCCTCTCTACTCTTTCTACCATTTATTTTTTTGTTTATTTTTCCTTCACTTTTTGACCTTTTCTTTTTTCCTACATTTCTCATTCTCCTTCTTAAACTAGTCTCTTCAGCATTTACCTTCTTCATTTTTCCCATTTGCACTTCCTCCATTTTACTGTCTTTTCTCAATATCTTTTTCTTTTTTTCTAGTGCTTTCTGCATGTTGCTGACTTCCCCTCTCATTCTCTTGTTTCTGTATATCATCCTCTAACGTGAAATGATATCATGGGTTTTTCTTGCTCTAGTTTTACTATAATGCTTTATTACTGTCCTTTCTCTCCCTCTCGGGCCTTAAATGATTATTTTTGTACTGGATTTTACAATTCATTGCCTAAGAATATAAAATTCTAATAGGCAGGGATAACATCATTAGTAAAGTCTGTGTGATGTTCAGAATGTCATGAGTGGAGAATCAATTTTGAACCATTTGGCAAGGGACCTACCTCCTCACCGCCCCCACCCCCACCACCAATCACAGCAAAACATAAATCTACCTGAAATATATTTTCTAGGCTTCATTTTAAAATCCATATTCAGTTAAGCTCTTTTGGACAAGGTCTTCTAAAATTCTTTTATTTTCAGATTTCTCTTTTCTCTACTCCATGAACCATGTGATAACAAAACAAAACCCACAAAAGAGCCTCTTACAACTCAGGCACTAACTTTTCTGCAAAACAAGGAAGTCAGTTTTATAAATGAAAGAAAGAAGGAGAGAGGAAGGAAGAGAATCAGTGTCTATAAGGTAATGAATAATTAAACGCTTTGTTAAGATTGCAATATTTGTATCCAGAAACTTCTGAATTAGGGAAATAGGTCCTCTTCTTATGAATATGCATAGTTATTAAATGTTACTACTAGGTAGATTGTGGCCTATAGGAACCAGATGAGGTCAAAATAATGGAATGGGAGGAGGGCTAAGTCTGTGTTCGCAGTGTCTCTCTGAACAGCACCTTAGTCTTCTCTGAGATTGTTGATGTGTACGATAATGACAGGTTGAAAGTAGTGGAAGCCACCAAAAACACTTGCATTAAATAACATTAAATATTAAAACATACCTCTGGGAAATACAGCCATGGCAGTGTGTCTTAACTGACAAAGTTAAGAGGAGTCAGGCACTTGTGACGTGAGGATTCCGAATGTGTGTGGAAGACGGTTGTCTTATCCCTAACGGGCAGTAAGTGGAATTCTCCTCTGGTATCAAAATTTCAGTGAAGGCTGAAGGTTGATGGTAAAAGGATCCAAATATTCCCATATCCCATATTCTACGCACTGCAGGGCTTTCTGGGATGCACGGGAACAGAACAAACACCTCTTCACCTCCACCCATTCAGTTAACCAAAAAACAAGACTACAAGGGAGAAGTGTAATCCTTTGAGAAATACAGCATCATGAAGGTAATCTATTCTCTTCCTTCTCTCTAAAGTAAAAGTATGTGAGGAGCACTTGAAAAAGAAGCACTCATAACCATTTGGGATGCTGGCAAAAGAGGATCAAACCTCTCTCTCTGGTTGAATATTGAGCTGTAGAAACCACACTCGTCTTCTGCCTCTAGGAAAATAAACAAGCAGAGAATTCTTGGGAAAGTGGCATAAAAGCCTAGGGGAGAAATGTGTAGACAGACTTGAACACAAAGACTACAATTCCTTATCTAGAGATTTCTAATGATAGGAAGCCTGGTGGATCCTGTTGCCCACAATAACAGAGCAAACACCAGTCTCATGTCATCAGCCTGGCAGGAATATGGGAGCAATCTCATGCCACACCATTCATAAGAAGTTGTACAGTGCAGAGCAAAGTCCTGGTGCTTCCAGCGGATTCACATGAAGGGGAATAGAGGTTAGCAGAGGGATGGAAGCCAATGATACTGTCCACCTGAGAGAACAAGCCATGAAAGTATCAGGGAGAGAGTATGTGTGGAGCATAGATAAAACCAAGACAGACAATTAAAGAAAATAGAGCATCCCTAAAAAATATCCAAATAGATCATGTAAATGACATAAAATTATCTAAGAATATCAAGGATTAATTAAAATAAATATCAGAATCTTCAACAACATAAGATACATATTATGAAAATTTTCTGGTTATTAGAAGAAAGAAATTAAAAATCTACTTGATTAAAGTACAGCTTCTTATTTCTTTCTTACGTGGGATAGGAAAATAGAGATTTAGGCATATTTTAATGGAAGATAAAAATCCCTGAACAAAAAAGGTAGGTCAGGTTGAAATAGAAAATCTGAATAAGAATCCTAAGAGAAAGGGTAGGTAGAGACTCTTTGTGCTTATTGGCTGTAGGTAACTGAAGATTTTCTTCTCAAAGACGGTTTATGTGGTTTTGTCTTTTTAAAGTCACATCTGCTGGCCAGAAGCATTTGGAAATTCCCTCACATTTTATTACATAATCTAGATTTTCTAGCAAGATTTTGAGAGTAACAGCTCCCACTAGGAGTCTTTTTCCATACTCTTCGTGTTTGCTAAATGCAGTTTCGGGCATTAGTGACTGACGTATAAGCAGTTTAGATGGAAATGATAATTTAGCCTTGCCTGATGAATTTTGGAAACTTAGAATGTGTGTCTGATCCAATGGGGGGAAAATAGAGTGGAAACAATTTAGGTAAAACACATTACTAAAGGTATTATTTACCACTGTGTTTATAAAACGACTCATTGTTTGACTGGACTTTTCACATTTAACCATGACTGTAACTTTAAAATTGCATAGATGCCACCACAGGTTCTACGCCGCCAGCCGGCATCAGTACCAGTGTTCATTCCAGCTGCTGGGGGCTCCTGATGGTGGTTTGCTGTCATACCTGGACGCAACCTTGATTCGTCTCGTAAAATTTATCCTCTCTGTCGTCACATTCTATACAAATAACTCGAAAGACTAAGATTTATCAGTTACAGCAGAAAAGAGCAGCAGTACCAACAGTTTTAGGAACTTTCGTTAGACAATTTTTAAAGAATAAAAGATAATACAGGTACAATGCTGATTTTAATGGTTAGCCATTCAAAGGATTTTTTTCCTATTTTATATATACAAAATAAAATCTAATAATCCTGGTGTCAGCAAGGGTATATGAAACCAAGCATGAGATGATAAATAGGATTTCATTTAAAATTACTCAGACACAAGAACGTTGACAGGGCATGTGATGTGGGAGGAAAGAGTTATTGACTCTGAGATGCAAAGCACAGAAGAAGACAGATTAAAATAAAATTAAATGGAGAGCATTAGTGATATATAATGTGGTTGTCTGCATTTAATGTGTTCGTGCATAAATACTGGAGATAAAATGAAATTACTATCTAAAATGCATAATGCTATTAAAACAACACTGAACGTTTATATTGCTGTATATATATATGCACACACACATATATAATTTAAAAATTGCAACACAACTGAAAACTGAAAGTACAATTTTACAAAATATAGGTCATACAAAATATACACAATACAAATATAATGCATATGTGCTTTAGATATGTATATAGATTACACCTTGGAAATTATGCTTTATCAATTATTTATTTTCCTATATTCTTGACTAGGTAGAGCAGATTAGTTAGGATAGAAATAGTGATATTCCAAGAGATCATTGTCTAAGTTAGTTAGGTAAACAAGCCTCCAATTTCATAGAAATAATGTACACAGAATTATGCTTTAGACTCTTTGATATATGAGAAAAATACAAAGTAAGCACCTTCTCTTACTCCCACCATCTCTTTGAAGACAAGATGGACAAAATGAAATTATCATGTCACTAACTAATTATGTAAATGCATTCTTTCTTCATTTGTATATTAGGCAAAATATCATAAAGCCTTACTCACATAGACATTGCCAAAATATTGACGAAATAATTGCTGAGACAGAAAGAACGTTCCTTATCACCTGGGGAAAAAGGATGGAGAACGGGAAATATGTGTGCTGAAAGTTACTATGTTAAGGACAAATTTTAATTAATACAGTAATGGATATGCAAATTAGGATGATACAGAATATATTTACCATCAGATTAGAAACAAAATTTAAAATATTAGCAATATCAAATATTGATAAGCAGTGAGGACACAGATATAATTAAGGACAACAATAGCCTCCATGCAAATTAATTTAGCATGATATATTAGAATTGTATTGCATATACCCAGAAATCCCACATCTAAGAAACTATCCCAAAGAAATAAAATTTGAGAATATTGTTATATACACAAAAGGATATTCACACCAGTGTTATTTGTAACGGTAAATCTGGAGGCAGGTTAAATGTTCATCAATAATCTATGATATATGACAAATTATAGAAAGTGATATGGTCATTAAGAAGAACAGTTAGCACTTTATTTACTGATGTGGAAAGATAGCCATTAATTTGCTAAAAGAAAAAAGTGAGTTGCAAACTATGTATATATATATATATATGATCTCAATTTATTAAAAATAAAATACATAAGCATGCATATGTATGCATCTATAGATATTTATATAAACATAAAAAGTGTGGAAAGTTGTGCACCTAGAGGAACTCAATAAATGTGTATTGGACTTGTTTAAATTTACTTAATCTTAGGTTTCTTCCCAACTCAAACTAATTTCTGATACTGTGAGCTAAGTTTGCTGATAGTAGTAATGTATAGTTGCTGCTTTTGCTTTTATTTTTCATTTCCTTGTAAAGATATTTGTTTTCTGAGTTCCATCTTGTTCATCCTTCACTTCAGTTTATTAACTGTTTTATTATATCAAATATAAATATATATAAATATGCATATACACACACCATACACATACACACACACACACACACAGAGTAGGTGCTACATGGATACAGAGTTTGTAAAGAAGCCCATTCTGGTCTTCTAGAAAGTTTACATATCAGGAGAGAAATGAGATAAGTACATAAATGACTATTAATACAAAGTATTATGAATCTGTAATTACAGAAGTACACACGTTTTGTAAGCATTCACATTAGGGACAGATTAGGTTTTGCTTTGTCAATCATAATCTGTGATTCTCCTAGACCAATGGCAATATTATATGCACATAGATAAAAATTAACATATAAAGCCAAGGGTGTAGAGATTACTCCTATGTCTGTGGCTATTTGGACTTTAATTTCTCCAAATTGTGCAAAACTGGAAGAAGAACATTTCATAGACTTCCTGAGAAAAAAGCAAGTGTTTTTACCCTATGAGTGATAATAAATGTCCTCAAAAACACTCTGGTAAAATTACCAATGGTTAACTCACCAGAGATGAAGCTGATCATGTTGTAGAAATATAAGGAAATCATGTAAATTTCTGAAATGGAGTTGAATACAATTAGTTTGGATGAAAAAACTGAAAGAAAATAAATAGAAGTGTTGAAAGAAATGTGCAGTAAATATACTTACTTAGCACACAATAATTATTTTAGGATTTTTTCCCCAAGATCAAAGAAGACTTTCTTGTCCTGATGAGGCCTCAAATTAATTCATTTTTAATGAGGCAGTGAATGGAAGCTTCACTTATCCAAGCAACAAGACATCAGTTTAAGAAACGTTTCAGCCAAGTCCCTTAATCTTCTATTTGCAATAACATTAAGTAGTGATCAAATATTACCTACTGCTTTTTCAGACCTCTGCCAGAGAGTTGTCTTTTACCCAATTACAAAAACCCAAGCAAACCATCCACATGCAGGTCAGAGGACACGCCCTAGTCACTATTTTTTCATTTTCAGTGACTTGCTTCCTTCTTTTATTTCCAAAATAACGATGCTAATGTCTACTTACATCTTTTCCTTTATCATTTGGTGCCTGAAGAAGTGGGATTCTTCTATTTGCTAACAGAGATATTACCGAGTTGCAAGCAAAGAAAATTGTCTCTTGACAGTGAAAGATGGAAACATTGAAGAAATATTTTGCTTTGCTTTGTTCTTTTGCCCTCGTTATAAATTATATAAATTGTTTCCTGGAAATGGAATGGCCTAGGCTATACAGTCACCTGGACTCATAGGAACAGTTTGCTGACTCCATGTGTTCACAGTTGAAGGAAGAATTGTCTCATGGCCAGTGCCCAAGAATCTCTCTCAGTCTGCCCAGGCTGGATTGCTTGAGGACCCTCTGGTACAGGGTTCAATCTATAAATATACTCTGAAATGAAACAAGGGCAATGCAGGCTGTGACTGTACTCAAGTTTAAGATGATAGATTAACTGAAGAAGCTATTAAATCTTCACTGGATGGATTGGAGATTATACAGGGAAGATCAGAAATGGCTGAGGGCAAGCTTTCTCAGCAGGATTTTTTTTTTTTTAATTTTTTTAGTCTAGTGCAGACCTAGACTGCTTTCATTGGGTCCAAGTGATAGCCACTCATTTTGTGGAAAGGTGATGGGGTGTTGAAATCAAATTGATGCCAGGAAAGACTCTAGAATAGATCAAGTGAATTTTAGGGACATTTCAACTCCTATTTCTTCATTTCAGCCTTCAACCACCATAACACATATGTCCAACATTTTAACTGTCCCTTCCTTTGAGAAGGAAAATTGACCCAGATCACTAACAACTTACTGTAAAACAGTGTAATTTCCTTTACCTACTCTAGACTTATTTACACATTTAAAGAGAAAAGAGGAACTAATAAAGTTAAAAGAAATGAGAATAAATTCCTAGTGGGAAAATTCCAGACACTGGCAACAGAGTAGGTGCTTATTGACATATGGCAGTGCAGTCCTCCACATGCCTGTCAAATCACGTCATACAAAAAAACAAAGTACTTTTGCTCTTCATATCTGAGGGATTCAGGGTTCATTGTGTGCTTATGGCAAAGAGGATATAATGGTAACTACATGAAGACGTTTGTGGTAACCTATTTGAATAATAAAAATAAGGAAAAAATTATAGCAAATTAATAATTCCTTTCAATATGTGTCAGGAGGCCCATAAATGTTCAACTGACCATCCTAGGCTGTCTACATAGATCTATAAAAATAGATAAGATTGTGAGTGTTAAAGCTGAGGCAAGATCCTCACTCATGAGCCAGTGTGTCAATCATATTCTAATATACTAAGACAGAAAAATAAATTCTTATGACTTCCTTAAAAATAAAAAAAACCCATTAGCAATAAAGTCTAAAACGAAAGGGACATTTAAATTCGCTCAATCAACACCTTAAATTCATCAGGGATGCAAGATCATGAAATATTGCCATAATACATGTCCCAGAATTCTTATCTACGTACTACCATTTACATAGCAAGATTCAGCTTTATTTAATTCTGATAATCTGGAGAAAAGTTCTATGGAAATTAAATAGCTACAGTTGTCTGGGAATACAAACAGAAATCACATTTAAGGACCAGCCAAATCAGCACGGAGCAGAGTAGATTTATTGGCACTGCTATCCAAGCAACTTGTCACTGATATCAGGGTGGTCAGGAGACAAAAAGGGACATTCTACCAAACAGCTTCCATTAGTTACTTTTTGCTCTAGGGGATGTTAGTCAAGCGGTCAGGCCTGGTGATGATATCTCATGTATGTAGAGCTAGGAATACAGAGAAAAGAAAAGTGCTGCCAGCTGGACTAAAGGTGATCACGAATAATGTAGCAAAGTCAAACAGGGAAGGAAAAACAAACACACGGAAAAACTCCTTTCCAACTACCTCCAGTGACATTAACTGGCATATTTTTTGGATCAAAGGCGTATTTGCCTATAGCCTGTGATTTACAGAATTGCTGGTCAAAGCAAGTACACAAATTTCCATCAAGAAAGATATAAAGGTTTTGGCAATAAAATAAAGAGTCACTCTCTATGCACATCCTGACATCCCGTATCTAAACACTACTGCTTTTGAAATCTATCCAATGAATAGACTTAATTTATCTAAATCCAAAGAAACACTCCAATGGCCTCAAATAATAGGAGGATATCTGTATGTGGTCATTTAGAATTACTCTTGCAGCAAAGAATGATTTAAATGAAAAGATTCAAAGTCAGTCCGTAATTACTTAGGTTATTTCGTAATTGGGAACTCAGCAAATATGGACTCATACCAGGAAATCGCAGAGTCATTTAATTTAGAGGTAATTGTAATTTTTTTTGCTGTTATCAAAGATACATGAATGTTGCTATGAGAAGTATGTTCACTAACCTGGGAACACTTGAGGCACTGACAGTGCATTTTTCTGGCCCTAGAGATACCTGATATGAACAATGTATATGTTACAGGCACAGCAGCTGGACAGTGCTGGGTCAGCTTTCTGGTGGTCTTCCAGGAGGGGAAGGAAATGTTGTGATGTTCACATAATATGTGGTAGAAAAAGATATTGGCATTATAGTTGCAAAGCTAGCCTCTAAACTGGCTTATACAGGCTGATGGGATTTCTGCAGATGTTTGATGAGACAAATAGATGAAGCAGTAAGCAGGCTGTGACTTAGAATGTGTAATGGAGTATTAAACTTCCCCTTCCCAAATGTCACTTTAAGAATAGTTTATTCCCCATCTCTACACTCATATCTTCCTTCAGGTGTGTAATTACTGCTGCTAATCTTGAACTTACTTTCTGCTAATAATAGTGATAATTCTATTTGTAGTTTATAAAGTCCTTTGTGTATGTATTATCTGCTAGATAGTGTGGATCCCCCTCTATATAGCCAAGAAAGAACTAATTCCAAAAGGCTAAATGACTTGACAGTAGGTAGTGAGTAACGGAGCTGGAAGTCCATTTGCATCTGCTGCTCTTTTTACTTACAGCTTTAATTTCCACTAAAAGTTAAGTTATAATGGTTATAAAAGACTTATAAAATGGTTAAGCCCACCAGAGGCATTTGTACCAAATGTGCCAGGATATCCTAAGAAAAGAATATATTCCCACCAGCCCTGAGTCTTTTCAATTACTTCACTTCTTTCCATACCCAGTGTTTACCACACTGTTTACATAGATAATCTCTTCCCTGGATTATCGTGATAGAATTCCTTTGGTCATACATAAACTCTTACCTTCCTTCCTCTGCAATCCCAGTGATAGTCTTTATGTTCATGTAGTCTCATTTCCAAACTTTCATTGGCTTCTCGTTGTCCCTAGGAAAAATCTATAGTCTTTGAAATGGCTTAAAAGGCTCAGTGAAAGTGAGACCTGAAACTATAAAACTCCTGAAAGAAAATATAGGCAGTATTCTAATTGACATCGGTCATAAAGGGATCCTTCCGGATTCCACATCTACTCGGACAAGGGAAACAAAAGAAAAAATAAACAAGTGGGACTTCACCAGACTACAGAGCTTCTACAAGGCAAATGAAACCAGGATCAAAATGAATAGACAACCCACCAGCTAGGAGAAAATATTAGCAAATCATATATCCAACAAGGGATTAATCTCCATAATATACAAAGAACTCACACAACCGAACACCAAAAAAACAAACAACCTGATCAAAAAATGGGCAGAGGACATGAACAGACATTTTTCCAAGGAAGATATACAGATAGCCAACAGGCACATGAAGAGATGTTCAGCACCACTAACCATCAGGGAAATGCAAGTCAAAACTACACTAAGATATCACCTTATACTTCTTGGAATGGCTATTATCACTGAGACAAAAAACAACAAATGTTGGAGAGGTTGTGGAAAACAGGAACCCTAATTCACTGCTGGTGGGAATGCAAACTGCTGCAACCTTTAGGGAAAATAGTATGGAGATTCCTCAAAAAATTAAAAATAGAAATACCTTATGATCCAGCAATCCCACTATTGGGCATCTACCCAACGGACCTGAAATCAATGATCCAAAGAGGCTTATTCATCCTTATGTTCAGTGCAGTATTATTCACTATAGCCAAGAAGTAGAAGCAAACCAAATGTCCCTCGACTGACAACTGGATAAAGAAGATGTGGTATAGATATACCACATCTCAGCCATAAAAAGACAAAATTGTCCCATTTGCAACAAGATGGATGGACCCAGAGGGTATTATGTTAAGTGAAATAAGCCAGAGAGAGAAAGGTAAACACCATATGACTTCACTCAGATGTAGAATATAAACTAACACACAGACAGAGAGAACTGTTTGGTGGTTACCAGGGGCAAGGAAGGTGGGGCGTGGGCATGAGTGGTGAAGGGATGCATTCATATGGTGACAGACAAACAATAATGTACAACTAAAACTTCAAAATGTTATAAACTATTAAGACATCAATAAAAAAGTTTTTAAAAAAGGCTCAGGTCTGTACCAACTTCTATAGCTTCATCTTTTCACGTTCTGCCTTCTAGATTTCTTTTCTTTCTCATTCATGCAAGCATCTCTCTTGAATTGCCTCTATAAAAGCATTGTGTTACCACCGTCACTTCCTGTCTAGAAAATTTCACCTAACTCTTCAGATGTAGGCCAGATATCTTCTGGGAGACCTCCCTTTTTCTCCCAGATCACTCAAGATCTGCATGTGCTCTTGTGGCATCTATGCTTCTATTTTGTTAGCTTTGTTTACACCCAGAATTACTTATTGATGAAAAAGTCTGTGAGGCCACTATATCTGTCTTACTCGTGATTGTAGCATCAATGTTTAAGTTGGTAGTCAAATAAAACAAAAACAAAAAAAATTAAACAAATATCAATAATGAATGAATGGATGGATGTGCAAATAAACTGATGAGTACTGATATGAATAAAACATTAATGGTTCTCTAGCCAGGGTTCCATTCAGCTTTTTGTTTTGTAAATTACTCAATTAAAAAATAAATACTTCAGAAACCAATATGTCAAGTGTATAATGCCAACCTACAGGGTATTTTCTACACTAATAGTGCTTTGTGGAATGACTATTCAACATATGAGAGATATGACACTTTGCAAATAGAGAACAGACAGGCAGACATAGTGATGGATGTAGTGAAAAGGCACACTGTAGCAGCATAGAAAACTTTGATCATTTGCCATCAAAATTTCAACTATATCTTTGTGCTACAGATGCATCTGTTTCAGTATCTAGACATTGATAATAGCACATGTGAAATGGAAATTTCATCCTAAATTGAAGACAGATCCTGTCTGCTCTCCATCTGTAGGTGATATGAACTATCAAATGGAGGAATTGAGGAAGTTCTGCTTTAAAAAAGAAAACAAAACAGTTTAAGGTTTTCCAGCTAAACATTTAGAGCATTAAATGATTTAATGAAAATTTATTTTGTTCTTTTCAATTCTAGGAACAACGACCTGCACATTTCCTTGAGATAATTAATAATTTTTTATATAGGATTGCAGTGATTATTGTTAAAAGCAAGATTGCTGAATGTAAAATAATGTATTTATGGCACACTTCATTTTCTTCATGTCCCAGGTGGCAAGAAATAGCATTTTCAGTTTTGATTTATTTACCATTAGGAAGAGTCTAGCTTGAGATTGGATCGATTTAATTAAGTGTGTTTTGAGTACAGGTAGATTCAGAATTTTATCCTGAAATATTGCTAACACTATTTATGAGATGTTCTATGTGATTATGAAGTGACTGCTTTATCCTTGCATTTGTACTGTTTCCAGTTAAAATAAGAAAAATTCTGAAGTTGTTGAAGTAATGAGGGGGAAGTGAGAAGACAGCCTATCAAATATGCTAATGATTTAACTGAATTGAGGGTTTATTATTGCAATAACAAAAATATTTTGTTTGGGCTTCAAATTGAAAAAGACTATTTAAAAGTAATCAAGTTCTAAAAGGACATTATACTATCTTGTTACAAGCCAGTCCATGCATAGCCGTACACGTCCAGTTTAAGGAACTATAGTCTTGGCCATAAAACCAATGCTTTGAACTTGGTCCTCCATTGGTGACTGGTTATTTTGTTTTTCTTTAATAGAAATTTCCAAGTTAATTTCTCCACTGACAAGTGTTCTGAGAAAGGCGACCATCCTAAGCAGCAAACTTATTACTGAATCCTGATATAATCAAAACTAAGATACGAGCTCTTTTGAAGTGATTAGATTTATAACTTAGTGTGGCAGATTCTGGTTTGGCCTCTATCAGGTGGGCAAATGATTTCTAGGTACCGAGGGAAGTGATTATTGTGCTGTTTAGAATGCGGACAACTCTAGAATGATGGAGGTAGTTATGAAAGATCGATTTTTTGCTGATCACTATCATTCTTTGTCCAGGAAAAGAAATCTAGATACAACAGTCAGTGTTTTTATTATCATTAGATCAGGACTGCCACCTTTTTCAGCTATAAGAAATACAACTTTCAACATATCACATATACTTTGATTTGTGTTATTCCACTGCAGTCTTATTTTGATGGTGCATAATTCATCATAGGATTATAATACAATCTAGGAATGACAAAACCAAGAAGCAAAAAATGTAACTAAAGAGGAAAATGATTGTTCCTGCAGTCTCTGTTCCATGGGAGTCAAATTATCTTAAATTTGAATTGGGGCTTCTGAGAAGACAATGGAGGGAATGGCTTGATCCTGTAAGATTCTATATAATACCACTGGATGGGCACAGTCATTCTGTGCATAGAAAATACATGATTTCTTATTTGTGTAAAAATTTTCTCAGAAAAGGATAAACGTTAAGATTATATTAAATTTCAAAACACTGGAAGAGTAGGAATGGCTAAAAAAAATCTCCGAAACTCCTCACTTCCATAAAAGCAATGAGAACACTGGCAAAAGTGGTCAAAATCAACTTTAAAAGTGAGTTTTGTGGCATTTTAACATGTCCTAGTCCCAGGCCCCTTTCTCTTTGGTCTGTGCTAGTCTTGAAATCCAACAGTCCATAATCAAAGTGAAAACCATCAGCCTAGAATCTTCTGGAGGGAATGAAATGGGGCTTGACTTCCTCCAAAGTGCAATTCCTGGGGTTTCCTGGAAAATCCCACTGGCAAGCCTTGTTTTTACTTGACCTGACTCAGACTTCTCACAGTGTGAGCCATCTTTTCCTTGACAGTCTTGTTGAAAACAATCAGTGACAATTGTTTATCATCATGGCTACCTGAGGCAATAACACTTGGGGCAAGCAAAAAGCAAAACAATTAAAAGGAAAAGCTGAGGAATGAGATGCCCATAGAGAACTTTGAAAAGCTCCAATATATTTCTGGGAGTCTACAAGGCTACATGCATGTGCAGGGCTGTGTGTAATCCCAGGGCTGTGTACATGGTGTGGGGGATCAGAATTGGCCACACCAAAGTGTGTCTCTTTGCCTTGTTATTTTTAAGAACAAAAGACTCTGAAAGAAACTTGGACCTTCCCCCTAACTGCCTAAAAGAATTTTAAGATAAAAGGCCGTCTCCAGGACAGGTCATCACCATAGATAACTCTGGGTATCAGTAGACAGTGAGGGTCCTTGCTAAGCCCATTCTTACCAAAGTTCTGTCTACCAACATCTGCTTTTTCATTTCCATGTGAATTTCCCTCCTCCCTTTTGAAGACCCAAATGACGTCCCCCAACATCCTCCTTTCTCTTTAGCTGAAGATAATATTTAAGGTGGTGGCTTTGGCCATTCTACAAGTTACTCAGTTTTCCTGGGTTTCTCCTATGTATATGCATTATTAAACTTTGTTTTATTTTTCTCCTATTATTCTGTCTCATGTCAATTTAAATCTTAGACTAGCCAGAAGGAACTAGAGAGTAGAGGAATTGTCTTCTGCCCCTACAATGCCTAGGAAACGCCTGAGAATGTCCTAGCTCTCACTGCTGGCTGACCTCCAGGCTCTGTCCAAGCAGCAAGTGAAGGCCAAAGTGGAATAATAATCTGTCTGGCTGTTGAAGGCATGCCCTAACATGCACACAAAGGCTCTTGGCAATGACTGGAAGACTTATTGGTCCAAAAATTTTAAAAAATACTTTCAAATCCTTTATCTGATAAGGCTCTAGTATCTAGAATATATTAAAAACTCTTACAACTTAAAAATAAAAAGACAAACAATCCAATTTAAAAATGAGCAAAGGATTTGAATAAGCATTTTTCCAAAGAAGATACAGAAAAGGCCAATAAGCTCATAAAAAAGTGCTCAACATTCTTAATCATTAGGGAAATGCAAATCAAAACCATGATGAAATAACACTTCACACCTACTAGGATGACTGTAATCAAAAAGACAGACAATAACAAATATGAGGGGTTTTTTTGGTGAGGAAGATTAGCTAACATCCTTTCCCAATTCTCCTCTTTTTCCTGAGGAAGGTTGGCCCTGAGCTAACAGCTGTGCCCTTCTCCCTCTATTTTATATGTGGGATGCCTGCCACAGCATGGCTTGATAAGCAGTGCATAGATCTGTGCCCAGGATCCAAACCTGCAAACCCCGGGCGACCGAAGTGGAGTGCGTGAACTTAACCTCTACGCCATCACGTTTGTTGAGGATGTGGAGATTGGAGCACTCATAGTTTGCCCGTAGGAATATAAAATGTTACAGCCACTTTGAAAAAGAATTTGGTAGTTCCTCAATAAGTTAAACATAGAGTTAACATATGACCCAGTAATTCCACTGCTAAGTATATACCCAAGAGAATTTAAAACATATATTTGCTCAAAAAATTGTATGCAAATGTTCATAGCAGCATTATTTATAACAGTCCAAGAGTGGAAACAACCCAACTGTCTATCAACTGATGAGTGGATAAACAAAATGTCCTGTGTCCATACAATAGAATATTATTCAGCCTTCAGAATAAATGAAGTACTGATTCATGATACAGCATTCATAAACCTTGAAAACATTATGCTAAATAAAAGAAGCTCCATACAAAAGGCCATATATTGTATGGATTCCATATATATGAAATGTCCAAATAGGCAAATGTATAGAGACTGAAAGTAGATTAATGACTGCCAAGGAGCTGGTGGCAGAGAGAGAACCTAGGGAAATGATGGCTAATAGGTATGAGCTTTCTTATGGGATGATAAAAATGTCCTTGAATTAGATAGTGGTGATGGTTGTGCCACTTTCTGATTATCTTAGTGATCACTGAATTGTATACTGTAAAAGGGTGAATTTTATGATATTGAATTATATCTTAATTTAAAAAAACACTGATAACATTTGTTCACTAAAGAAGAAAAGAGAGAGAAGAAATTCACTTTGATGTCAATCTTTATATATATTCAAATTAGTCAGATAGTGAGACATTGTAATATTAAACATTAGTTTAGAGGAAATATTACTTTTGGAACAATATCAACTCCCCAAAAACTCTTTAGCAGAATCTCAAAGTATATTTGTATTCAGATAATTCAGTTTTACTACATTGATATAGATAGATTGGAATCTTAGAGCAAATATTTACATGGCTAAGCATTTAAAATGTCAACAGTGATCTGTGTCAGACTTTACTTTTAAAAGTATCCTCAGTACATAGAAGAGCTCTATGAAGTTTAGCTATGCTTTTGAAACCTCTATAAAATAGCACATTTTCTTGAAAGTTTGCATAGCAAATTAACTTTACTAACAAACCAGGAGCAGCTATAATGATGAAAAATTGATATGCTTTGGTTTTCCAAATTAGAAAGGTAATGGGTAGTTAATGGGAGGTCATAATTCAGAAGTCCTAAGGTTGAAGCCTGAGTGAAAAATTAGCATTCTATAGTGGAACAAGTTGGGAATTTGAGATCATTCATTTCTGCTGAAGTTTTACTTTAAAAATTCATGCTACTTTGTTTAATCTCTCATTCATTCACTGATTCATTAATATATTTATTTCTTCACTCCTATTCAATTTAGATATTTGGTATTCAATTAATCATAAGCATTTATTAAGTAGCTAATGGTTCAAAATACTACTTAAACACAGTGAATACAAGAATAGCAGAGATTATAAGTCTTCTTTCATGTAATTATAAAACAAATCTAAGACAATATGTGAAAATATTTTGAGGTATAATAATTACATATCTCTACTAAAGGAATTCAAATAAGCAAGTATCATCATGTCAAGGAGGGCCTTTTGTAAGTAGTTGAAAAAGTTTTTGAGCAATGCTGAACATTATTTAAAATGCCTTACTCATAATAAATCCTCCCACAACTCTTAGGATAGGCACTATAATTATCACCATATTATAGATAGCTACAACGTGATGAAGATAGGATTTGAATCCAGGCAGCCTTTGCTATGATGTGCTTATTTGGGCTCAAAGCCCAAAGCTCAAAGATGGGATTATTGCTTTGGTATTAGGGAGAAAGGGAATTCCAAATCTGTAGAATAAAAAGAACAGAAAAGAAGAAATGAGAAGAGTATATGTCTGATTGAAACTGAGGCTGATGGGAATTAGCAACTAAGATGGTAAAATGAACAAGATATGGCCAGTTGAGAGAGTACTGGGAATGATAGACTGGGAATTTTGGATATAATCTGGAGGTAGACAGGGAGCCACTGAGAGTTTTTATGAGGGGGTGGAATTATGAAAGCCATGTTTTATGAAGAGTAATCTTGCCTCATATGGATTATTTGCTTGGGAGGATATAGGGATAGCTGTTAGGGAGTGATTAATCAATCAGGTAATAAGGGCAGATTTATGGAAGTCAAATCCTTAAAAACAAAAATTGGAATAAATAGATTCAAATGATTTTGGCCTTTCTGGATTCCCTTTAAAACCTAAACTACTAAAATCATCAATTAAAAGAATCCCTTTCTGTGACCACACTCTCCATTCCTCCCAGATTGCATATACAACCACTCCTGAGATCATGCTTTCATTTCAAGAGATTTCCAACCTAGTAGTCACTCCATTACCCACCCCCCAACCTATTGCTTTCTTCTTTATTTACTTAAACTTAAAAATCTAGCTGAGCTTGTAAGGTCCATTATTTCACTAACACCCTCACCAATACTCTTATCTCCCTTACTGTTCTGTATTTCATCACATATCTCTAATGGATAAAAAAAATATAGAGATTATTTTTGTACAATTCTTTGCACTCCCACCGCAACTTCCCACTCCAGATGTCTAGTACTACTTCAGAGAGTCATACAGAAGGATAAATTGGTGTCACTATGAATTCTTGTTCACTAACCTCCAAAGTGCTCTCAACTTTACCTAAAATTCCTATTCATTTATTGAGTCAACAATCTCCTTCTTCTCAATGTGTCTCTTAAAATGTTTAAATTTTTTTATTATGTTTTCAAACATATGCAAATGTGGAAAGAGACTGTGAGTATCTGTCATTTGCTTCAACGATCATCAACATGGCCAAACTTGCTTCATCTAGTTTAACACACTCCTCCTACTCGGTGTGTTATTTTAAAGGTAAACTTGGACACCTTATTGTTTTTATCCATTTTAACACTTCAGAGAGTATTTCTAAAAGATACGGATTTTTTTCAACATATCCACAATATCACTGTTAAAAAATAATGATAATTTCTTATTATAATTAAACATCTATCTTAAAACTCTGTGATGTCGATGATGTTGATGATGATGATGATGATAATGACAATGGTGATGATTTTTACAGTTGGTTTGGTTGGAATCAGGATACAAACAATATCCCCATATAGCATGTACCAGACATGTCTTTGACTATGGGTCCTTCCTCCTTCCTCTTTGTTTTTCCCTTGCCATTACCTGAAGAAATCAGGTAATTTGTTATGTAGAATCTCCAATCTTTCAGAAATTATTGACTACTTCATTTTGTCATCATTTAAAAGGTTTCTTTGTCCCCTGCTTTTCCAGAAAACTGGCAGTTAGATATAGCGACCTACCAGATTCAGATTGAATGTTTTTGGTAAGAATACATCATCGCTAGTACTGTGAGCTTTCTAGTGCCTCTTACTTCACATCGAGAGGCACTAATACCTGATGTTTCCCTATGTATGATGCTAAGATTTGGCGGCGGGATCAGATACGATCAGCCTGATCCACCCATTATAAAGTTTCCCATTATCCTTTCACATAATAATTTTAGCAGTCATGGATGACTATTGCTTAGATCCATTATTTCATTAGGGTTTGCAAAATAGTGATATTCTATTTTTATTATTTATTCTGCTATGAAGACAAAGCTAAGAGGAAGGAGGGAAAATGTGGTAGGAATGGGGTGTGTACTGACTTTCTTGCATTCTTAATCTCTTTTTATTCTATATCACCAAACAGATGAGGACTAAGTTGGCAAACCCTCATCATTAGTTTGGGAGCAGTAGAGGGAGGAACATACACAGATGTTAATAAATTTTGTCCCTGCATAATAAATGTTATATTGGTGGACAGAAAGGAGTGGCAAATTCTACTTGAGAATTGGAAGTAGTTGGAAATAGCTGGAGAAAGGGATACAATTGTGCGTGTGTGCAGGTGTGTGTGTGTGTGCATGTGTATAGGTGGGTACATGGTGATATGACTGGAGAAAGAGAGGAGGCAGAAAATAGAGGGCTTTATTAGTTATATAAAGTAGTTTGTAAGTTTTTTTTCCCAATAGGCAGTGAAATGAAGGGTGTTAAGCAAAAGAATAATATAAAAAATTTGCGTTGTAAGAACACATTTCTAGCAGCGTGAAAGATGAACTGGAAGGAAAAAGATTGAAGGTGGATCAGTTTAGTCCTTATTACTGTGGCTGAAGTGGAAAATGATGAAGATGTGAACTTGTAGTCGCAGTAGAGAAAGTCCTTTCATATGCCTCCAGCTTAGCACCTGTTAGACTATACTATAATTTCTAGTCTGTCTTCTGCATTGAACTGCAACACATACCAAGCATAGGTGATGGGGCCAATTTGCCCTTGGTGCAGCCAATAAAAGTAGATAATTTTAAAATGCCAATAAAACCTGCTATAAATTCATCTGCTTTTAGTTATCACCATGCACTGGCAATTCTAAACAATGTTAGTATTACAATACTCCTCCCCCACAAAAAATATTTTGTTAGTCTAAGTTCTGATTCATTTGTTTCTTTTCATTAGTTTTAACTAATCAGTTTCCATTTAATTTCTTAACGGCATTTTAAAGAAAATTTAACTTGCTTCTGCCTTAGCACCCCGCTGTTGCAATTGGATACTGAGGGCCAGGGAGAAAAAGAGACTGAGTGGGTATAAGAAGCATTTACTTATAAGAATATAATCTTGAATATGAAGATTGTTATTAAAATAGTTTTCATTAATATATTCTTCAACCTAAGAATGATATGTTCATAAAAACTTTGTATTCAAAAATATATTCAATAGTATTTTTGTGAAAAATTTTCTGGAATATCTTCATCTACTACAGTCTTCTTACATATTTAAACTTATAGACTTGTCTATTTCCTTGTAGAGTTCCCTTTTCAGCATCCTTAGATCTACAAATCCAAATCCCCCTTCTTTCACATCCCAGCTCAAATTCTACTTCTACCATAAAGCTATCTCTTTTCTGTAAATCTATGTTGCAATATTTATGCTTCTATTATAGTCCACTCCACAGCCTAGACTTTATCATGGTCATTGTGTATACATCGTATGGTTGAAATTAAATCTATAAGCTCTTATGCATTTTTATTATTGCTTATTCAGTGCTGTACCTTCAATACATGTGGTAATGTGCCTTGCCATGGTTGGCATTCCAGAAATAGGCATAGATTACTTTGAATTCATTTATATAGAAAATGTACATGAATTTTAAGATTCTTTCAACCCTGCAGTTGTGTGATTCTTTTAACCTCTGTTTGTTATGCTTCCAAGTGACTGTTTTTAGGACTATGGAATGGAGAGGGAGAATAAATTTGAGGAAAATAGATTTGATGTTTAAGCGCTTTATAGGAAACGCTTCCAAATTGCTTCCTTTTTTAATGAACATAACTATTTTTGGCAATATTTGCTTAACTAATCTAAACCAAAAAACACTAATACACCAGGTCACAGGTTATGTTTATTGTATGCCAAGGTAAAAGCTGCTGGGAGAAGAAATAATTTTAAGGCCTAGTCACTGCATCTCTAGCAGAAGATGCCAAAATCACATTCATCTGGATTGGAATGAACTGTGAAATATTTTTAAAATACTCAGTTGAGTAATCTCCCGGTGATGGATTAGCAATGTAGGACCAATGAGTGGGATTTGGCCTGAAAACATTGCAAAGTATGTTTAGCAAGACTAGTGAGTCAAGAAAAGTTTCAATCAAGGACTGTTGAGGAGATTCTTGTATTGAAAAGTCTGTTTATATGTTTGCCCAAATCATTAATGCCTACCTTGTGCCAGAAACTGCCTACGAATTTTTCCCCCTCATTCAAAGAAAAGTAAGATCTTAACATATACTAAAAATCTTTCAAATTAATAGGAAATACAAATGGACACTATTAGACTTATATTTTATAAAATATAAATAATACGTACAGCAATAGAGGATATTTTTAAAGTTCTCTGAAGTATTTGAGAGTAGAATGATTAAATAATTATGTCCTGAGGGATTAAAGAAAGCTTTGGAGAGTAGGTGTCATTTGAACTGAAACATGCAGTATGGGTAACATTTCAAATGTGAATGAAGAAGTTTGTATGTGTGTTTGTGCGTGGGGGGTGATGATTTTAGGGCACAGGTAGAGTCTTAGCAAATCACTGATAATTGGTGTGTAGAGTTTGCTTCTAGATGTGAGTCTGGAAAGGATGGGTTGGATCTATCATAGATTACAAATGGCTACAAATTCTTTGTTGCTTCTCCCATGAAGAGGTTGAGTGTATTTTCCTAACCCTTGAATTTGAGATGGCTTGCTTTGACCAACAGAATGCAGGGGAAATGATGTAGTATGAGTTTGGAGCGGGGCCTCCAGAGGTGTTACAACCTCTGGTCTCACACTCTTAGAACACTGACACCACATAAATAAATTGAGCTAGACTACCGGAGAGGATAAATAGAGAACTGAGGCACCTCGACAGGTGACACCTCGACAGGTGAGTAAGCCCAGGTAAGATAAGTGGAAGAACAGCCCAGTTGATCTCAGCTCAAATTATCAATCCTCAGAATGATGAGCTGATAAATGGTTGTTGTTTTTAAGCCAAAAATGTTGGCAGTGATTTGTTACCCAATAAAGGAAAACTGATATGGAGTCACTTTATCAAGTGTTCTGTGATACTAAAGTGTCTGGATTTTATTCTTCAAAGAGTGGGAAGCTCTGAAATAATAGCAATGAACAAGTGGAATTTGCACTTAAAAACACACTACCATTTACATGAGCACCCTCCAAAATGAAATGCTTAGGTATAAATCTAACAAAATGTGTACAAGATCTATATGAGGGAAACTACAAAACTCTGATGAATTAAATCAAAGAGAAACTAAGTAATTGAAGAGATAGTCCATGTTCATGGACTCAATATTGTCAAGATGTCAGTTCTTCCCAACTTGATCTATAGATGCAGTGCAATCCCAATCAAAATCCTAGCAAGTTATTTTGTGGATATTGACAAACTGATGCTAAAGTTTATATGAAGGGGAAAAAGATCTAAAATAACCAGCACAATATCGAAGGTGAAGAACAAAGTTGGAGGACTGACACTACTTGACTTCAAGACTTACTATAAAACCGCAGTAATAAAGTCAGTGTGGTATTGATGAAAGAGTAGATAGATAGAACAATGGAACAGAACAGACTGCCCAGAAATAGACCTATCTAAATATAGTCAACTAATCTTGGACAAAGGACTAACGGCAATACAATGGAGCAAAGACAGCCTTTTCAACAAATACTACTGAAAAAATTGGACATCCATATGCAAAAAACTGAACCTAGACACAGACCTCATACCCTTCAAAGAAATTAACTCAAAATGGGTCACAGACTTAAGTGTAGAATACAAAATTATAAATCTCCTAGAAGATAACATAGGAGACAACCTGATAACCTTGGATGTGGCAATGATTTTTTAGATACATTGCCAAAGACATGATCCATGAAAGAAATAATTGATAAGCTGGACTTCATCAAAATTAAAAATTTCTACTCTGTGAAAGACAATGTCAAGAGAATTAGAAAATAAGTCACAGACTGGGAGAAAATATTTGCAAAAGACATATTTGATAAAAGACTGTTATTCAAAATACACAAAGAACTCCTAACACTCCTAACAATAAGAAAAACAACCCAATCAAAAAATGGGCCAAAGACCTTAGCAGACATCACACCAAAGAAGATATACAGATGGCAAATAAGCATATGAAAAGATGCTCCACATCATACATCATCAGGGAAACGTAAATTAAAACAACAATGAGATACCACTACAAACCTATTAGAATGGTCCAAATCCAAAACACTGACAACACCAAAAGCTGGTTATTTATTCCAGTGAGAATGCAAAATGGTACAGCCACTTTGGACGACAGTTTGGGGGTTTCTTACAAAAGTAAACATACTCTTACCAGCAGTTGTGCTCCTTGGTATTTACTCAGAGAAATTGAAAAGTTATGTCTACACAAAACCTGTACATGGATGTTTATAGCCGCTTTATTCATAATTGCCAAAACTTGGAAGCAACCAAGATGTCCTTCATTAGGTGAATGGATAAATTAACTGTGGTGCATCCAGACAATAAGATACTACTCAGCACTAAAAAGAAATGAGCTATAAAGCCATGAAAATACACGGAACAAGCTTAAATACGTATTACTAAGTGAAAGAAGCCAATCTGAGAAGGCTATATACTGTACGATTCCACCTATACAACAGTCTGAAAAAGGCAAAACTATGGAGACAGTAAAAGAAATCACTGGTTGCCAGTCATTGGGGAAGGGGGAGAGGAATAAATAAGTGGAGCGCAGAGGATTTTGGGGGCAGTGAAAAGACTCTGTATGACACCATAATGATAGATACATGTCATTATGCATTTGTCCAAACCCATAGAATGTACAACACCAAGAGAAAATAATAATGTAAACCATGGACTTTGGGTGATGATGATGTGTACAATGTAGATTCATCAGTTGCAACAAATGTACCACTCTGGTGGAGGAATGCTGATAATGGGGAGGCTATGCATGCATGGGGGGAGGGACTATATGGGAAATCTCTGTACCTTCCTCGCAATTTTGCTGTGAACCTAAAACTGCTCTAAAAATAAAAGGTTTTTTAAAATAAGTGGGTAAAATGACTATGTAATACAACTGTGTCCACCTACATGTAACCTGACACAGCAGAGCAGTTATTATCTAAAAGTTTTCTATCTTGCTAGTTTGCTAGGTCGCCCCTTTCCTCGTCCTTTGGCTAGAGAGAGCAGGATTTTATGGCACCTGTTAGTGTTTCCAGGTTACTAGCTTCTTCAGCTACAAGTCTGAGATATCTGAGGCAAAAAGAAAACTCAAGAAACTCACCACCTTTTTGTTCTTTGGGTCCCAATGTCTACAGCTGGCCTTCCTTTTTCTCTCAGTTGTTCAGAGCCTTCTTAAGTGTGTTTATGTACAATGTCTAGAGTTTTTAGTTATACTTACTGGGAGAAAGGAGAAGTATTTCTACTCCATTTTTCCAAAATTGAAAAATCTCACAATTGGCTTTTATTACCTTTTCTCATCTTCATTAGTACTCAATATGTTTCCACTTGAACTAACAAAAATAACACATCAGGTCTCAAGCTGTGTGTTGACTGTATACCAAACAAAAAGTAAACCATGTGACGGAGAATAAATACTCAACTTCAATAGCTGCTTCCAGCTCTTTTGACTTTTGATGACCTTCCAGTTTTATTTCCTGATTCTTTGGAAAAGGAGTTTTATATACCAGTTTTGGCCAAACTCATATTTAAATTTTGATGTCTCCTTTTTTTCAGGGACGAGTCCCCATTCTAGCCATCTCCCTGACCCCCTTGAAATCTCAAGAGGGGCCAACCAGGTTCTAGCTTCTGGTGAAATCATAATGGCTTGGGACGATCAGCAATCATAATGCTTCTTCCGAAGGGCAGTAGCTGGTAATTTGTATTTCTTGAATATGCTGTTAATCTTTGAGCCAAACGCTTGATGTAGGGTAAATGCTCAATAGACTATTATTGAAATGGGTTCTAATTTACTAAGAAGGGTGTAAGGATGGACATTCTCACTGGCATCACTTCTCTTATGGTGTAGAGATATGAAGATCTGAAAGAGTCTCCATTTACCAAATTCTTGCCAGTGCAATTCTACTTAAATTTTGTGTTGGGGAAAAATAGAGCAGGGTGTGAGATATTTTTCAGATCTAATCCTTGCCCTTCACTGCGGGGCTTTGTATCACAGGGGGGTCATCTCTATAAATTACATTTCCTAGGCTTCTTTGCTAACTGGCTTCCACTTATAGTGCGACAATGGAAAGCATTGGTGGGAAATTGGAATGTAGAAAGCTAGGACCATTTTACCCTCTGTCTTTGCATTGGGAGGCATCTTTGGAAATGACTATGACTCCTTAGTGGCTATAGCTCTTACTGGACAGCTTGTCCCTCTCTGTTCCAAATTCCCCATCTGATAGCTCTGGTTCCTGAATTCTGGTTGGCCACCACTTCCCTTTTTTTTTTTTTTCCATCTCCAGGAGTAGTGATGAATCTTTACTTCAATTACCTCATTTAGATCTTCCTGGTGATATTATTATCTGCATTATCCCTAGGATCAAACAGGTGGTAAGTGGAAGAAGTAGAATTTAATGAACAAGCTCTATCCATTTAACCAGTGTGTTGCAGCTACATCAAGCCACGTTGGGACTGCCAACCTTCCCAAAATAAAATGCTGAACTTGAGAACAGCTCTTTCCCTAAAGCTGTATAGATAATTCATGGTAAATCATATATCTGGGCTTTTTAAAAATAGTCCACTGTAGATGATGTTTTATATAATAGTACATCCAAAAATAAACATAGATTTTTAAACTTTGAGTTAATAATGCTTATCTCCCTGTATTATTCTGAAAGAAATGATACCACAAGTGCTGCTCAATTTCTATTTCAACTAACTAAAGAGGAGATTGAGATTTATAATTCTTGAAGCTATTTTTACTATCTCCCAGCCTATTCTTTAGTGAGATTTCATGATATTATGTATTTATTTCTGTATAGATGGTGAGGCAAAAATTGTGTGGCTTAAGATAAGAAAGCTTGTTTTCACATATGCAACCAGGAAGAAATCTCCTGTCATTCAGGCTGACCTTTTAGCTTGCTATTGACATTTTGGCTCTTAATTTGTAAGAGGTAACTTTCCAATTGTTTTTGGAGAAGCTTTCAATCTGGTTGTCAGCTAAAATAAAATTTTAGTGCATTCTCAGATGAAGTCTTTTTCTCTTGTGGGCTGAGGGTTTATTAATCAAAGCCAAGGCTATCTGGATCTGCCTCTATCTCCATTTTGAATTATGTTTAAACTCTAACTTGTCAACATTAAGGTTGAACATATCATACTCTAGCTTGGAATTTTAAAGGAAGTTGAAGACAATGTAACAAATAATTTTAAAGAAGAGTCAATAAAAATCAAGAAACTCTAATATATTTTCATTTTTTAATAAATACATAAAGCTCTTTACCATTTCCCTCAATTATTTTGATTAACATGACAGTAGGATCTTTCAGAGCATCAGTATACCAATTTTCACAGCCTGATATAAGGACTCATTTCACAGAAATAATCATGACTAGCATTAAAGATGAATGTCAGTGCCATAACACAACAGTATAAGGCATATTTACACCATCTTAACATACAGAACACCATACACATACACAAAAATTCACAGATCTGGAACAAAGAAAATTCAGTCTCCTAGAGAGCTTACATTTATAGGCTTTGCCTGAAACATTTTTTTGCTTTATTTTTTTTATATATTTTTTTTCTTTCCAAGCAACAAACAGATCTTTCCTATGTCTTGTGATTTATCTGCAACATTGTGCTCATGCAAAAATAATACTTGTTTTATTGCATTAACATTTAAACAGTTTTGGATTTAGGTCCCAAAACCATCATCTAACATTTTACTTGATGTTGCTTCATCCATATTATCATTTTAGTTGGAGTGATATGATGACTTGTTTTTGGTGAATTACAAAATGACAAACATAGCCAGTTGACCACAGTTCAAAAATCAAGATTCTAAGTTTCTTGATCATGCACATTTTACTTTCATTCTTGCAAAATGGTTTGATCAGATATAGCATTTTGATTCAACATTTATTGGATTTCTTTTTTAGTTATATTTCTAAAAACAACAACATAAAAGAATGAAAGAAAATACTGTCCCACATCCACTGTTCACAAAAAGGAAGAGCAGCAAGAATCACACTGACCATTGTCAGGGCACAGTCAGGTGGTGACACTGTAGTAAACATTGAATTTCATTGAAATACTGCAGGAATGTGATAATTACTATAACCCATACTTCTGTAACAGTTCAGACTGCCACTGGCGTTTGCGCTCTGGAAAATAATCTGGAATGTGGATTTTTTTAAAATCCTGAATACACTTTTTCATTTCTTCTTCCACACTTAGCTTCTCACAGACTTTCTTTTTGGAAAGATTTGTTTCCCGGGACTTGCTGATGAGTGTCTGAAAGAGTTCACTGTTTCTGCGTTTGTCTGGTGGGGGCATCCATTGCACAGGTGCCTTTTTGGAAGGGCGATCCAATGTTAAGGTGTTAGGTTGGTGAGCTGTTGCTTGCTGGGCATTGGGTGGGTTGTCCTGGGGGGTGCTTGCCTCTGAGTGGCTGTCACAACTGGAAGTGGAGAGCTCATTACAGGAAGTCCCACTTTCACTTCCTTTATCTGTGACCTTGTCGTGTTTCCTATCTTCATGTTCTTGTTTAGGTGACACTATTTTCTGAGGTGGTCCTAAAAAGGAAAAAAGGAGTAGAATGATTGAATAAGAAGTGAGGAGGTCAAATTAAATAAACTTTATATTTTCTATTTTAAACCAAGAACATTTATCTTAAGGAAAGTGCTGTTTGTTGCACTAGTTGATACTTGAGAGATTAAATACAACACCTAGTGCCATTAGTGTACATTGAAACATGTAACATGCTGATTAATTATTTAGAACCATAAAGTCCAGGAGGCTTGCTTAATGAGTATTTCTGCCTTAATAGATCATTGATAACTTTATGCTAAAAATATTTTTGTGATTTTAGCTAGTAGTTCCTGAAATCTGAAAAAGAACTCATATGTAAATATTTTGCTAGTCCCATAACTGTTTCATTAGACAGTTCATTTCTGTTTGAGCTATTGGCACTGGGTGCCCTTTGTGTATATATTTTGCCATTATAAAAGCAGTAAGTACAATTACTCTATTTTACAAAGTAGTGGTGTTCTGCAGGCCCAGAGGTAAAATAGCATCATTTACGCCTCCAAGTGGGAGGCTGGTTTAAATTTTATCCTCAGTCTCTTAATCTTGTTTCCTGTCTATTTCCTCGGAAAGAATTATGAACGTGCTCTAAGATATATATGTGCCTAATATTATGGTGAAAAAATGTAGCTGAAATATAGTATTCTCTTAAAATATAAGGCTTACCACTTGAGGTAAATTACCTAGGAGGACAATTTTCAGAAAGTGATAGTTTGCCAAGATAATTATTTCAAATACACAAACAGTTTATTTCCAAGAGGGAGCATATTTTATTCTCCTTGACTCTGCTGTGGGATTAGGACCTCCATTTAACATTTATTGAACACCACACATACCCAGAAGTATAATAAATCCTTGATTAACTGGATCCCAAACATTCAGAAATATAAGTTATCCAGATCTTATTTTTTGGGGGTTCAACTTTTATGAACAAGTTGTATTAATCATAATGGGGGGAAAGTCATGAGTATTTTAAAGCAATTGCCCAGGGGACTCTACTGTGCAGCCAGAGTTGAGAACAATTGGTCTAATTCATAGGGTTTCAAACTTAGTCTCATGTTGGAATTGCCCAGAAAGCTTTAGATTACTGATGCCTTGGTCTTACCTCCAGACATCCTGTTTTAATGAGATGCTACCTGGCCATCGGGCTATTTAACAGATCCAGGTGATTTCAATGTGTAGCTAAGATTATGAACCTTTGCTCAGTCTACTATATAAGAAATGAGTTAATAACCAATCTGAGCAGTTTATATTACTTAGAAGGGTAGGGAAACAAACCAACAAAAATACCTTTCATAAAGAACCTACTAAGGGCAACACACTGTTGGGTGCTATCACCAATTTTCCTATTCAAAATCAGAAGAAACACAAGTTGATACCAAACATTTAGTTGCGTGAGATTAATGATTTAAAAAAGCTTTATAACTTTTTGGAATCATGAAAATATTCTATATCTTGACTGTAGTGTTAGTTACAGGACTGTATATATGTGTGAAAACTAATAGAATTGCATAGCTAAAATGGACTTTTTTCTCTATGTAAACTATACCTCAATTAACCTAAGAAAAAATAAACAAAAAAACTCCCCAAACTTTAAAGAATATGTACCTATTTGAGGGAAGGTCTGAACAAATATTTCATACTTCCTTTGTCTGCAATACAGCAAAACTAAAACAAATGCTGATGCTTATGAATGCTTAGTAAGAAAGCGCACTAATGCATTTTAGAAGCTTTTGCAGCCGTGGATTAAAGAAAACAAAAACAAACAGTTTTTTTAAGCCCCTGCCGTTTTCATTCATTGTAAGAGAGAATGGGGATGAATCTGAGCAATGAGGGTGGAGAACATGCACCTCTAACTCCTTGCTGACTTACCCAGATCCATTCTCCACTCTCTGTCCTTAGTGGCTGATGGGCACAGATTATGTCCTTAGGCTCTCTTGCCTTCTGGCTTCCAGCTGGATTCAGCCAATGACAAAGACTGGCAAGACCATGCCCTTACTCCGCAATTTGCCCTGAGTATTTCTGTCATCCAGTTGTATCCCTGGACCAAGACGCATAGCCCTGACTGGCAGCTCTCTCCACCTCCCTTTCCCCTCTTCCCCCTCTCTCCAGATTCCATCAAACTGAGGCTCACATCTTCAGGCTTATGGGTGTTAACAATGTCCACTGTAACTAGCATGAGAGTATTTGCCATATTGTTGTAAACTGTCAGTATTCAACTTTTCTCAAATTACCCAATTAGATGTATTTTCTTTTTTTTCCACGACCCTGACTCATACACCCACACGGATCACCAACCATCCTCTCCATTGACTAGAGTGATGTTACTTGTAGGATCAGTTTTTCATGGCACCAGATTTTAATGGCAATTATATTGACCTGGAATCAAATTCAAGCTCTCTGGCAAATAGTCTTGTGACCTTGAGAAAAATACTTAGCCCCTTTAGGCCTCAATATCATTAGCTGTAAAATGGGGTAGTAGTACTTTCTTTATAGGGTTATTTTGAGATTAAATGAAATACCATACAAAAGGATTTGGTACAATGATTCTTAACAATGAGAGTATATTGTAATTTTTCTTTTAATGTACAGATATTCCGGCCCATCTCTGGAGATTTTTAAGTTTGCTGAAGGGTTTGTATGCATGTGTTTATGTGGAGGTCAAGGTGGTGGAGGAGGTGCAGCATCTGTTTATCTAATTATCTTTACGGCTGAAGGTGATCCCAAGCTAGCATGATGCCCACCAGCCTAGTGCAACATAGGATATAAATAGATGTTTTTTACCCTTTCTGTCAATCTTTTGCATTACTTTAACCAGAAATCCCTAGAGAGGAATCTGTGACTTTCATTCCCAATAATGACTAAAGGATTAAACTGCAAATACCTGGGAAAACCAATTTTATTTAAGGATAAATGAGTGATGAGAAATCATTCCCTATTAAAAGGCAGGGGGATAGAACACTAGACAGAGATACCCAGGCAGAAAAATAATAACACCAGAGTGGAAGACAGTACAGAAGGAGAATACTAGGTACCACCAAACCAAATGCTTCATGCTATTTGTATTCACTGGGGAGAAAAATGCTTAATGACGTATATTAGGGAGGATACACAGTTATAGAAAGTCCATGAATTAGCTAAACAAATTATATACAGTTATTATCCCAATGGTATTGCAATTTATTCATGGAAATAAGCCTCCTCTCCCCGCTCAATACACATGCACACACAAATGCAGAAACTCCACAATACAATAGAATGCAACGTATATGCGATGGAAGTGAATTGCTCTTAGAGTGTAAGATGGAAAACCAAGGAAGACTTCTCTGAAGAAGTCACTAATCAGTTTAGCCAATGAACTTGTACTGAGCACCACTATGTGCCAAGCACTGTGCTAGGATCTAGAGGAGATGCAAAGATGAGTAGGACAAGCTCTCCGTTCTGGTGAAGCTCATAGGCTTACTCTACTTAACTATAAGTAGGTGAGGACAAAATGATGCAGAGAGAAGGATTGCACATGTGTGGCCAAGGATCTCCACAATTTTCTGGAAAGACAAGCTAACATGCATGTCATACCAAATGGGCCATATTTGAGTGCCTCATACTAGCTGTTTTTTTCCCCGTAATTCTTTCTCCATTTTCTTTGTCACTCTTTTTATTACACATATCTCTCCCTCCCCCAGCCCCCGCCCACCTGGAATACCAAATACGATGCATCAGAGCATGGTCAGAAATATGGTCTATTTTATTGCATTTTATAACATTAACTGTTTAAAACCCATGGGGCACTTTAGACTATCTCCCACTGCAGACTTCAAACTCTATTTTAAAAAAAGGAGTGGGCACCTGAATTTACTATGATTTTAAGAGCTTCTTTTTTTAAGAACTTAAAATAGGTATAGATATTAACAGAATTCACAAATATACACTTTTATTTTTCACTACATACTCCCATTTAATAAGCTATCTTTGGACAAGGTGGACTCCCAATCAGGAGACCAAATAAGTTCAAATGTTTATATTATGACGGCAGAAAATGCTTAACTTTATTTTGTCTACACTTTTGAATGTATAGAATAATATGACAGTTCTCTGTATAAATCATTAGGGATAAGTAATAGTCTCCTTTGATTTATGTCAGAATTTTTGATAATGTGTAACATATTATGTATTATTATTGCTATTTTCTTAAGCATACTTTAAATCATTACTGATAACTTAGTGGATTTGAATTGGGACTAAAATACAGCAATAAAATGATTTATGTGTTTTTTATGATATGAAATTTAAGAAAAATAAATGAATTCAGAGGAAACAATGATTCACTCTAGTTGCCTTTTTTGTTTGTTTATTTGTTTTGTGGATGCCTGCTAATTGTAGGCTTCTAGGGATAATTTAAAACTTTAATTTTACATCATTCCGTTTAATGATCCAAAGCCACTTGAAATGCCTTAAGCACAATATGAATGATATTTTAAATAACACTAAGTCCTGCATATACAGTAATAGCACAACTGTCAAAAACTTCTCTGTGTCTCTTCAACCAGTAATAGAATCAAACACATACCTAAAGGATCTTCCCAAAAGCATTTTGTCCTGTGAGTCAGAGCACCAATCAGACTTAGCATAAGAAAAGAAAATGAAATATGATTTGGTGGTCTTATCAGCTGGGCTTTCTTCCATCATATAAAGAAACTCATCACTAATTATTAAAGAGTAATCAACAAATGGGTGAATAAGCACATCTCGTACCTATTTAAGATTTAGCTTTAAAAAGGAGTTAATTATTTAAAAGCGTCCAATACATATGTACACCTAGAAACTTTCCAGTATTTGGACAATTAAATCTTCCATTTTTCATTAGTTATTTGCCATTAAATAGATTAGAATTTTCATCCAGGAGTTCATCATCTTTCAGGGGGAATTATAGCTTTACCTGGGAGAGCTTCAAGCCAGCTACCTAAGTCATGCCTCTCCACAATTAATTTTTAAAAGAACAGCCAGTACATACAAACACATTATACTCATTTATTATGCTCAGATTTTTCTTCAGTATGGGAATAACTTTGGAAGATCTGGTTTTGAGCTTGGCTTAGCCATTTTAAGCAAGTACTTTGTGCTGGTCATGTAACCTCTCTAATATTTGGTCCTTGTTGGTTAAAATTTGGGGGTTGGCCCCTATGTTCATTTATGTTATAAAGTTCTGTAATTCTATATGATAGAATGAATAGGAAGAGATTTTTCAGGCTGTAAAATTCTAATCTGACATTAAATATAAAACATTAAAGAGTTACCATAGAAATTATCTCTTAGAATGGGGAAAGAAATTCAATTTCCACCAAAGTACTTCACAGAATTACAGGGTTCAAAGACAACTTTCTCTAAGTTTATTGATAGGAAGTATAGTCCTAGAAGACATCATCAACTCACATTTGTTTCATTAAATCTATTGTTGCCACTGAAACACCAGCAATGGGAATGATGCTTAAGGCAACACAGTGCAGACTGATTCAACAACTTACTAGGCTTGTTTTCTTAGACAAGTTACTTATGTTCTCTGGGCCTGTTTTCTCATGTTTAAACTTCATAGAGTTGTGAAAAAGATTAAATAAGCTAAACACATAAAGTACTTAGGATGTGCCTGGCATGTGTAAATACTCAAAATGTTAATTACTATTATTCAGCATAAACATCCAGTGCTATTTGACCATAGTACAGCATATTTGTTCATTTGAAAATTGAGAGTAGGATTATGGAATCCAAACACTTCCATTCTAATTCTGGCTCTGCACATGGTACCTACAAACATATGAAATGCAAGGCAGTCTCTTAACTTCTTTAGGCCTCGGTATTTTATCTATTAAAAATGAAATAAGAATAGCAATATCTAGTCACATGGCTATAATAAGAAAGGAGGTAGCGTATGTCAAAGCAATTTTGCTGTAAAGTTCTCTTTAACAGATTTGAGAGGCTATTAAGTATTACATTTTTATGTCCAAAAAGGAACTTATTTGAGAAAATAAAACAGAAAAGTTCTGTTTTAAGTTATTAAAATGTGTGAATTAAAAGCATTACGTTAAACAAAATAAAACAAATTGATGGTATCACAATGGACCAAAACTTTTAAAATTGGGTAAAACAGGGCTTTCAATTAATTCCATTGGGTTTTATTACACCGATATAAAAAGGAAGAAATGCTAGCTTTTCCAAGTCTTTTGAGTGCATAGTGTAGCATAGAAACTAAACATTAATATTTTCATCTTTAAAAAAGGCGCATGACTTCTGAGTAGTTCTGGGTGTGGGCAGATCCAATGAGAGCACTTACATATTTTCTCTTTGAATACATGAGCATTTCCAAATGCAGTCTATGTGTACAACTGCACACTTGAAAACACTTTTTATTTTAATCTCTTTACCTGGCTAGCGATGATAAAAAAAGACTGAATATGTAAAATGTGTCTGCAACAGGCACAATTCCCAGAAGGGAAATTACCCTTTAATAGTACTAAATTCAATGGCATGTGAATGGTTATGTGGTACTTGAACAGAATGAACCAATCTATCTTCAATATTAGCACCACATGCCTCTAAGTATTAAGCTGTTGGGTCAAAAGAGAAAAAACTCCATTTTCATTTGATAAACATTTGTTGAGCACCTACTATGTACTAGAGATAGTATTATAAGGGGAAGGACACACACACACACACACACACTCACACACACACACACACACACACTCACACATACACATAGTCCCTGAGATCAAGTAGTTCAGGCTAAAGTTTGCATAGGACATGAAGGAGGGAGCTGGAGTAAACTGTTGTTGCAGTGAGCTAAGGAATAAGGGACTGTTTTTAATTCATCAGTTAAATTCTCACACTAAATTGAAACTTAAAGATCATATAGGAGATGCATTCATCTTAGGGTAAAAAGGCTATTTGAATGAATAAAAATTAATTTTTATATGAGAAAAATTAAACATTTCTTTATGTTTTCTATAATCTTTACTATCATTACTTAACCACTTTAACAGATAAAGAGAAATAAAAGAGAAAAGAAAAGTAAGTGTAATTTGAAAAGAGAAACATGTTGTGGTATTCCTTTTTACATCCTGACACGACTGGCCACTAACCCACTCTTCTGATTCTCTTGTACTTGTTAACGTTATCTTGTACTTATTTATTTATAATGTATCTCCCAGTCATAAAAAGTAAACGTCTTGAAGGCAGAAACTGTGCCTTTCTAGCCTATCATGAAGCCTTGATCAGAGTAATTGCTAACCAAATTAATAAAATGATCTTCAGTCCTCTGAATCTCTATAGTATCTACTACTGACTCTATCGCTCATTTGGTAGTTAGCATTCACTACTTTTTATGCTACTAAATATTCACAGAGTAGTAAGAATGCTCCCACCATCCCCACACCGATGTCCCTCCCAAAGTCACACATCTGGTGTCCTATCTTCCCCCAAAGGGTTATAATTTCCATGAGGGCAGAGAGTGTGTCTTATGTTTCCTTGTATCACTTAGTTCAGGAGGCTGATTATTTTTATCATTGAATCAAAAATACCAATAAAATGAATAAGGAAATGTAACATAGCATTAAGAAAAAATGTGAGAGAAAATATATGTTTAATGAAACATATATTGGAGGTGGTTTTCAAAAGTAATCTTATTGCCTTCCTCCCATCCTCTAAATCTGTGTCTTCCTATTAGTTATTTCTGTAGATGATATCCAAGGTCACCTTTGGCTATCCAATGGATTCATCTTTTATTTCCAATTACTTTCCAGGTCCTGTTAATTCTACCTCTACCGGGGCTCTTGAATCCACCCCTTCATTTCTGTTCCCATTTTCACCTTATAACCTTAAAACCTTGTAACAGGTTTACCACTATTTCTTACGGTGTCTCAGCCAGTTTTCTGACTCCACTTTAGTACCACTTCAAATTATTGTCTACGCCATTGCTAAATAAATATTTCTAAAGTCTAATTCCAACAAGTATCTCCCTTGTACAAAAACCTTCTAACTAGGAAATTTGAATCCACATTTGGCACTGAGGACTGTCCTCTGTGTGATCCAAATTATTATCCCAGTCCATCTTGTAGTGTTCTCCATAGAGTGGCCAAAATACACTTGTTGTTTCTGGTAAATGTCTTGCTTTATGCATGCCTATTTCCCTCCCTCCAGATTGTACTCCTTCCTTGCTCCATATCCTTCAAAGCCTGTCCCAAATGACGCTTTCAGCATAAAACCTTCCATTCTCACATTTGGATGTGATTTCTTGCTCTCTTAGTGACCCATAGCAGTTTGTTTGAATCTGTCTCAAAGTATTGAGACTGTTGTCTTAATAGTTTATTTCTGCATTAATTTTAACTCTCCTCCCTGTGTTCTGCCCCACAAAACACACAAACACACATACAAACTACATAGGCCACTATGGAACAGAGGTTCTTTCTTTTTTATCTCTGTATTTTCTGGAGAACCACTCCCAAGACTAGGCTCACAACAATTTGGTAAGTGTTTATTGAACTGTATTAAATGAAACTGGTATTATCTACAAAAGAATGTCTAAGCACATAGGGAATTGTTTTACCCACAAAGAAAGGTCTTTTTTGTTTTTTCAGTTTTAAACTGAAAATCATCAACCCAAGTATAACTAAGCTTACGGGATGTAACAAAAACAAAAAGGGAGGGAGAAGAAGATGAGGCTCTGGCAGTGAGCCATAAGAAGGACTTCACAGTCTTTCCAGTTAGTGAAAATATAGGGAAAGTACCTATGTTATTCCTTTTAGATTATTAAGGAGGAAAAAAAGTATGTGGGACCCATAAATAATGAGGAAACACAATTTTCTTTGCTCTGAAGAAGAATTCTACATCAATTACATGACTGTACCTGATGTTTACACCTAAATATTTCTAGTAGAAAAGGTATTAGGTGTTCATTTGTCCTTTCAGAAGCCCTATCACATGCAAAATGGTTACAGATACCTTGCGAGGGCTCCACATTTAAAACTAATCTCCACAATTCATTCATGGGAGCTAAGATTCTGAGGCACATTCACCATTTTTGTGTTTAAAACAAAAACAACACCCCCCCAAAAAACCCCCAAAACTCCATAAAAATGCGAGGGTTGTTTTGAAGACTGGAGTTAAGGTCTGCTCATTCCCACGTTCCCGGAGTTCTTTTCCACATCTTTACGTAGCCACCTTCTAATGACCTCCTTTTTCACAGGTACATACTGTATGAAAGGGATGATTTATCTGGTTTTCAAATTTGTGAGCACAAGCCTACTCTTGCTTGTTCCACATCTATAAACTGCGGATCATAACACCCACACGCTGCTCAGCAAGGATTAATGAGAGGTTGCATCTACAACATGTCTGATGGCTCTGGGAGGAAAAAAAAGGGGCTCTGTACATATAGGTTGGGGTGCACTTATGATACGCTGCGTATAACAAATTTATATGAACATAAAAGTATGCTGGTTGTAAATTATCCTTGCCTGTTATAAAATACTAAGCAACTGTCTCAGGCCTGAGAAAAAACTCTCGATGACAACAGGGGAAGCAGAGGTTGTAAGGAGGCAAGAAAACAGGCCTCCTGGGTTCCAGGAGCAGTAGCGATTACAGGCAGAAAGTCAGAGTTGAAGAGATTTTTATTTGTCAGATCTTCAAATCTTGAGCGCCTGCCTACCAACAAACGTTTTCAAGTACTTCCAACAATGAGAGGCAACTTCTTGTAGCTGCCATACTATTTAATGTGAGTGCCACCTCTTTTCACATTCAGATTTATAAAAGTGTGCTTATTATAGATGCAGCATAATAAACTGTAGTTCTGTAGTGCAAAATCACTACAATGAATGGAAAATGGAAGTGTGTATGCTCACAGCAGAGTTTAATTTCACTTTATGTGACAACAACCACATAAAACCTCAGCCTTTGAAAATAGCAAAACCGTGCTTGAAGTGAATTTCTGACCCCTACTAGCTAAGTGAAAAATGTGTCTTTAAGACTTCTTTTCGTATTCTGCCCAAGAAGGGTTAAAAATATGGTACCTCCCTCCCAGAGTTGCTTTAAGTAAAGATATGTATGAGGGAGAGCCTTATCGTAGGCTGAAAAGTGGCCTCAGAAAAGATACGAGGACCTAATCCCTGGAATCTATAAATGTCACTTTATGACAACATCTCTGCAGATGTGATTAAGGATTTTGAGATGGTGAAATTATTTTGGATTATCCAGTTGGACCATAAATTCAATGACAGGTATCCTTACAAGAGGGAGTTGGAGGGAGATTTGATACACACAGAGGAGGAGGAGGCAATGAAGCTACAGAGTCAGTGATTAGAGTGATGCTGCTACAAATCGGAGCGACCACAGCCACAGACGCTGGAAAAGACGAGCAAAAGATTTTCCCCTAGAACCTCTGGAGGCAGCGTGACCCCGCTGACACCTTGATTTCAGCCCAGTGAAACTGATTTCAGACTTCAGGCCTCTAGAACTGCAAGAGAGTAAATTTCGGTTGTTTAAAGCCACCAAATTTGTAGTAATTTCTTCCAGCAGCCCTTGGAAACGTATTAATACGAGTTTAGTCTAACGCCTGGCCCTTGGTAGATGTTGAGTAATGGCATCTTATATATGTGAACATAATATTATTCTTAATAACTAGATAATATTGGATCTGAATTATAGGACCTTAGTTTCTCTATTAAAATACAATCTCTTGCAGTCCCTGCCAGATTGTAATCCTATTTCTCTTCCAACTAATAGTCCTTAAAATTTTGGAAAACAGTTGTCATTTCTAGTCGAAGTTTTTCCCCAATTATATAGATCAGCCATTATTTGCATAATGAGGTTTATAGTCTCTTCACATCACATCTGTTCCCACAATACACTCTTTTCTCTCTTTCTACACACACACACTTCCCCTCTTCCACATACACACATTATGTATATATGTAATCATAGAACATGTCTTATCCAATACTGATTCCACACACATGTCTAGCACCAGATCATTCCTTGAAGTTCCAAGCACTGTGATTCTAGACATTTCCTAAACTTCAAAAACCATATGCCAAAAAATTACCTCACTATTCTTTTCCCTATAAACCAGTTCCTCATCCTATGTTTTCTATGTTATAAAAGCATCCCAACCTTTTTAATTACCCAGGTTTGAAATCTTAGGGTCATCTTCATTACTCCTTTTCCTACTCCTCTCTCGCTTCCCTCCTCATATGAACAGCTACCTAATCCTGTTGAGCATCCTTAGATAATGTCTCAATCATTTCCCTCATCTTCAGTCTCCACCTCACAGTTATGATCCTCAGTAACTCTTACTGAATCTATTGCCATGACCTTCTAGAGATATTTTCATCTCTGATCTCTACCTTCTACTATCCACACTAAGATCCCAGCTACATATCGCGGAAACATAGCTCGTATTATAGTACCTGTTCTCAGAGAATGTCAATGGCTTTCAGAAACATATCCAAACCTTTTAGTCCTATAAACAAGACTTCCGATGGCGTAGCCCCAGTTTAAACTCCAAAATTCATTTTCTATTACTCCCACTCTCTATTCAGGCCAAATTAGAGACATCAATATTATCCTAAATACCACCTTTATTCTTGTCTTCAACTCTTCACCTATGCAAATAATAGGCTGATTTCTGTTTTGTATCATACTTATATACATGAAGTAAATTCTTTATTGGCTGTGTGTATGTGTGTCTGAGAATATACTTGGTGCCCCTGACTATCTTATGTAACAGACTCCAAGGCCCAGGCTATAGGAGTGGATTTATAACCTAGACTGGGCCAATCATAATACCTTACCAACCCAGCCCCATAATCTAAGGTAAGGACGAGGGTTGAGAGGCAAGTAATCTGGGTAGTTCAATAACAGGAAGTCTCCGGGATACTTTAAATTGTTGATGGGGGGAAAGAAAGAGAAGGCCTTTACATGTCTAGCCAGAAAGCTCTCAGATATGACTGCAGGTGACTAAGTCTGTCAGCCCCAACTATAGTAGAAGGGAATGAGAGCTGAAAGGAAGCCCTAGGAATGTTTGGGTGTCTGACTCAGTAATTCCTCTGGCCAGAGCCACCTGTCAGACAAGTATTTTAGACCAAATAAAATATTAATTTCATCAGAAAAATCCTTTTCCTAAACCAGATTAGATATTTTATTAGATGTGAATAACCTTGAAATATAACTGAAACCTTTCTTCCTGAAGCAAGTTGAATGATGTATTGCTTGTATTTGTCATTAAAGAACTGTAACATTTAATGCTTAATGCATAAACTTAAATTTTTTAGTGCACATTTTAAGTTATTGATCAGAAAAGCTGGGGAAATTTAGAGTGAGTTAGGCAGAAAAAAAACATAATCAGTGTGTATTTATGAGCAAATCATTATAATAGCAATATACACAATTTAAGGAATCCCAGAGATTTACTTTTATTCTACTAACAGGGCCATGTGGCCCTATCCCTGACTTAGAACCTATGACCAGGGTGGGGAAGGCACTACGATTGTTCTAGACTAAGCTCCTCATCCATTCCTGCATCCTGGAAGAAAAGGTCTGTTTTAAGAAGTAGATAAGAGCACAAGGTAAACACAAAGACACACACACACACACACACACACACACACACACAACACGCCAATATAGACTTTATGCTGGAAGTGTGGTTAAATACAGAAATCAAGATGTTTTGCAATAAAATAAGTGTTTCACACCAACCCAGAGCAACATGTCACTGTGTCATCTTTTCCTGTGTAGCCACTAGTTAAAGGAGATAATGAGCTTAGAGAAGCAAACTTAGTAATGAAACCAGGATAGTTTTACTTAGTTTATATTTTACCAAGGGAGTCCAAGGTTGTAATAATACTGAACGTTTACTGAACACTTACTATGGGCCAGCACCATGCTAAGTAGCATATCATTTACATCTCACAATAACTTGATAAAGTAAGTGCCTATTATGCCTATTTTATACACGAGGAAACTAAGGCTTAGAGAGGTTATGTAACTTGATGGCTCCCATTTGGTAGTGTCAGAGACAGCATTCAGAGGCAGATCTGTCAGATGTCAGAGCTTATGCTGAGTTAAACTCTGAGATACGTGCCTCAGAAATCCTGAAAATGGTGTTAAAATAGCCTCCCTGAAATCCTAAACTAGAGCCACAATTACTCATGGATTTCAAGCCCTATTAAGATTAAACTGAGATGCATACCTGTAAAAATTTGGGGATAAAAGTGCTTAACTGTACCTGAGTGTTAGAACTTCTTTAGATTATTTGCAATGTAGTATTATTTTATATTTATCTAGCTATTTTAACAAAAAATGAATTTAAAAGGCTAAATGAAAATGTGAACTGTGCACTTTAACTCAGTTCCTTGTGATCAAAGCACTTTAACCAGACAATCTCTGCTTATCAAACTTAAGATTTTCCCATTTCAAAACAAATGCTTATGTTGCAATAGCCTCTGAAATGCATATTTTTGTGATTTTAGACCAATAAAAATGGCTCTCTTACATTAATAAGATAAGCACAAGTCAAGAAGCAAGTATGGTTTAATGGAAAATTATGTATTTAAGATGTGAATCCTACTATAAAATTCATAGGGTGAAAATAGATAAAATATGTAAAATTATAGTGGAGAAGGAACAGAAAGGATGAGGGAATTATCTTAGGACTCATGACCTGTCAGGTACTATAATTTCCAAAATATCAGAATTACATTCATACAATAAGGCACCTTTTAGACTGAACCTTTCAATGATGTGTACCTCTTGATCAGGAAAGGTTCTGACATAAAGCCAGAAATTTCTGCTAAGAGCTTTCAGAGCCTAATTAAATAATGAGTACATTCTGCCAGGGTTGAGATGCCTTGAACTTTTCATGTCACTTTACAGTGCTCTTTAGTCTAAACCTAATATTTCAATAGCAGCAGTAACATCAATCTTCCTTTCTGACATTAAAGCCTTAAATATTAAAAGTGGTGAAGTAGTGCTAATGAAACCATTACAAGACAAAAAGATGTACTGGTAATACCTTCCACATGGATCAATCAAAATGGCTATGTAAAGGAAGAATTCACACTAGGAATACTTTTGAAAAACTATGTTTAATTACAAGATATATTAATGGTCATTCATTAAAAGCTTGAAGATAGACATTTTTTAATATATGAAGCATTACTAATAGAGCATGCTCCCAAAATGATGCATACTGAATGACTCTCCATGAAGTGCTGAGAACACAGGATTCACGGAAACGAATATTCTGTTTTGATGTTAAGTAGTTCAGTGACCATCTGGGATGGTCACTATGTGTTCACTTTACAAAACTTACTTAGACAAATTATGTACAATTCAAATGAAGAATTTAAATATATGCATTCCTTTGGGGGCAAAAATTTCCATAACAAAGAACTACATTAAAGCTATAATAACTCAATTACAAGGAATGTATACAAAGATCACTAATTAATTGGGAATTATGACATACAGTATAATTGATTTTAATAAAATTGTGACTGTATATTGGCATTAGAGAAGTACCAAAAAAATATGTTTAACCAATGATTAAAGACTAACAATTCCTTTGCTTGAATGGCTGGCTGCTCCATTTGCCTTTAATGTGTTGTGAACTACGTTGCAAGCAAAGCTGCAAGGTCAGGGCCAAAGATCATATAGAAGACTGAGAAGATTCTGATTTTGTAGACTGAGGAACAAATGAGAATTTTTAACGCTTGTGTTTTATTGGTTTTGTTCTATCAATTTATCCTTTTTGTTGACAATAGTAAAAACATGCATACAACTTGAATGAAAATTTATAATTAAATTCTTCAGTATTATGTGTCCAAATTGGTCTAGCCTTTAACCACTTTATTAATAACAAAAAGATTGTTTTATAATTCAATTTTTGGTATTACAAGTTTCATTAAAAATATTACTGGGACTGGCCCCGTGGTGTAATGGTTAAGTTCAGCACGTTCTGCTTCTGTGGCCTGGGTTCACAGGTTCAGATCCTGGGTGCAGACCTACACCACTTGTCAGCCACGCTATGGCAGCAACCCATACATAAAGTAGTGGAAGATTGGCACTGATGTTAGCTCAGGGCTCATCTTCCTCAAGCGAAAAACGAGGAAGATTGGCAACAGATGTTAGCTCAGGGTAATCTTCCTCAGAAAAAAAAACCCAACATATATATATATTACCTTTTAGCACCATGCATTCTAGAGAACTCAAAGTATTTATAAGCAAAAGTGAATTAAATCCACATCACTTTTATTAGTACCATGTATTTATAAAAAAATCACCAGGGAATTTGGAATCATGCTTGATGCTATAAAGACTGCAGAACATATTCTGACCTAATGTAATACAGTCTAGAAAGAACAGAAAAAGAAATGAAGGATCTTGAATCAAGATGGCACACCATTTATTTGTATTTCTCAATCTCTTACAAAACCCTTTTAAAATGTTATGGTGGGGGTGGGTAGGGAAGTAGGAGAGAGAGAGAGAGAGAACAAATGAACTAAATCCTTGACGGTGCTAGAAAACAAGAAAACTATCCTAAACAGAACAGATATTGAGAAAATTCTGGGTGACAGAAAGTAGATGGGATCAATGTAAAGAAGAGTAGAAAAAACATTAGCTTAACACACTCACCGGAAAAAATAAAAAAATAAAGAATGATTTAGTGAAACTCAAAGCCCAGAGTAAACTAAAGAAAGAGATGGAAGGAATCTTGGGTCAGTTGTCAGAAGACTGAGACTTGTTTATATGGCTGGGTTGGTCCATTTCACTAAGTAGAAGGCAGCAGAAGCACTGATCCCAAGCCAAAAATACAACTGTTCTCTAAAGAGAATCAACTAACTTTTTAAGGATAATTCCTTCAGTACATGAAGGAGCAGCGAAGTGAGGTAATTCCAGATCTCTGCCATAGGTGAGGGGGTGGATAGGGTTGGATGGGGTTGTAAAGAAGAAAAGTGAACTACCCAGTCAAGAGACAAACAAACAAAAATCTCTCCTTGATTTGACTGTAGGTGAGAGGTAGGTACTGTGTATATGTATTTGGGATGGCCTCAGTCTATATACCAGTTAAATATCAATGCATTCTAAAATAAGGTCATCCACTAAAGACACACAACCCCTTCTCCCCAGTGAGGTAGGCACTAAAATATCCTGTTGGAGAAAGAGATCTAAAAATCTGCTGAGTTAAACCCATGCCATCTACCTACACTAAGCAACTTAGCCATTCATTCATTAACATAAACAGAAAAAAATTAACAGACATTTTACACAAACAAGAGCATTAAAGAGAAGGACTTGGATAAACAACAAAAAGATTTTTGCCTGGAACAAATAGAGATAGTTCAGGGAATATAAGAGAATTTAAAAAATTCTACTTAGAATCCTCAGAGAGAAATGAGAGAATATCAAATCTTTAAAGAGTTGACAACAAATAAAAAAATATTTCTTGGGAACTAAATATTTTATTGAAAAAAGCAAAATAAGTGATAAAATGAACACATAGAAGAGCATGCCTAAAAATCAAATTAATAATCTGGAATAAAATGTCACAGAAATTTCTTAGAATTTGCAGCAAAATGATACATAGACAAGTATAAAATGAGAATCAATCCAGCATGTCCATATCTAATGAATAGAAGTTCCTTAAAGAAAGATTAGAGTGAAAGCAGTGGCAAGAATAACAAAATAAATTATAGAAGAAAAATGTTCATAGCCTATAATAGGCATATCTTCCAGACTGAAAGTCTCATTGAATTTCGAGCAACGTAAATTAAAAAAAAAAAAAAAAAAAAAAAAAAGCCCAAATGCTTCTTGGTAAATTTTCAAAATTCCAAGGGTAAAGAGAGAATCCTAAAAACTTGCAGAGAAAATAAAGCATCCTATAGACAAAAGACCAAGGAAACGTTTGAGTGTGAAAATTTCACTGACCACTCTGGTTTCTAGGACACCATGAGTTAAAACCTTTGAAAGTTCTAGGAAAAATAGTTTGAAGTTAGAGACCTATCCCAGTTCTCTTAGCATTCAAATGTAGACGTTACTTGTGAGACACTCAAACATTTTACCATCCACAGATCCTCACTGCAAGAATTTGTTTATACTCCAGCAAAAAATGAAAATCAACTCATTCATTCATTGATTCACACATTTAATAAGTGTTTATTGAGAGCCAATACATGGAAGACATCTTGCTAGACAATGAGAAAAATATGGAGAATGTACAAGGACGTTTAATTTATCTAATGATGAAGATGGATATTCATTTAAACGTCACAGAAACTAATGCAGAATTATAACTGCATTAAGAGCTGTGTTAACTGATATAGTGATTGCATATTTTTGGAAGTTACATTTTCCAAAATGTAAAGGAGGGGCTTCTCTCAGGAAGAGACCATGAAGGCAAAAATATTACAGGAGGTACTGGATGACTAGGGGAGAGAAGTAAGCAAGAACTAAGAGCAGGAGTAAGGCTCCACTTGCATGGAAGCAGGAAAAGCTATAAGAACTAAATAAAAGCAGCACTGATGGAGCCTGGTCCAAGTTGAACCACAGAGCTTGCAAACCATTCAAGTTCTTATAAGGCATTACAAAGAAATTTAACAGTTGTTTAATGAACAAAGGGAGGACAGCAAAACAATTTAAGTCAGAGTGGAGGTAGGGAACAAGATCAAATTTGTATTTTGTAACCATCACCCCGAAATGAGGAAGGAATGGCTTGGGAGGGGACTGTGTGTAGGCAGACAGGGCAACAACAACTAGAAGCTTTACCTTGTTTTCTAGGTGAGAGGACACATTAGAGTAAAATGTTAGTGGTGGTAGAGGTGGTGATGGAGAGAAGTGAAAAAATATTACAGAATTTTAGAAGGTAAAAATGAAGAGGATCTAGTGATGAATTGGCTGGGGGTAAGAAGAGAGAGTTTAAGGGAGATGGATGTACCATTGCTGACACTTAGGTTTCTGGCCTTCATAATAGATTGGATGGTTCTTCCATATTGAGGTGGTGAAACTGGAGGACAACTAGGTTTATGAGAAAAAAAAATGAGTTCATTCGTGGTGAACCTACTAAATTTAGACAGTTTAACATATCCAAGAGGAAATTCAGGTATGCTTTTGAACATATACTTGTCTCTATCTCAGAAAAGAAGTTTGGCCCCCGAGTCCAAGAAAGAAGGCAAAGAATATAAGAAAAATTGTTGAAAAAAGAAATCACTAAGTCATAATATAAATAGTTATATTAGCAATCGGGAACCAAGATCCAAATGATTACAACGGGAAAGGGAGGGGGCTGAGAGAAAGTACTCTAACAGCATATTAAGGATATTGTCCTGTTGGGAAGGAAAATATAGATGCTGATTAATTCTACATATTGCTGGAAAATATGTGAAGAATGTGTTAAAATTTTTAAACTACTAAAAGAAAAAAATACAAGGCATGCATGGAATAATTATTAGCAAAAAATAAAATGGAACAAAATAAGTGAAGAACAAAATATAATATACTATAAATTATCAAAGACAAAAGAACAATCAAGCCAAAAAGTAGTAAGCTGAAAATACAAGAAGGATCTTTATTAATAGATGACTAGTGTGAGGTAAAATCCCTGAATGACAGAGTTAAAAATAATAGCTTAATCTTTTTTCTATTTGAGTATTTTAAAACAACCTTCTAACTAGCTTTTTGGTTAAAGACAGGGCAGATTTCATGGACTGATAACCTGTGCAGTCACGCAGGGCCCCCACTCAGAAAGACCACATGCTTGGGTTAATGCTTTGGCGTTACTGTCTTAAAACAATAACTGACTCTGAACTCGCGTTGGTGAGTGAAGTCCAGTAGAACAGGGAACATATGTGTAAGCCAAGGAGACAAGCGCGAGTGTCCCAGTTCCTTGCCACCCTATTTGCATACAGCATTTGGATGTCTCAGGATTGTAAGAGTTCAGGGAGACTCAAAGCAAGTATCAGCATCTTACATTAACACTCAGTAAGCGGGCAGGAAAGGGGGGGCACTTATGCCCCCCGGGGCCACGCTCTCTGTTCCAACCAGAACTTGCTTGAAGGCAGAAAGCTTAATGGAACTCCAAGCAACAAGAATGACCAAGGAATCCTACCATATGCTTTCTTTCTCACCATTATGCTAAAAGCAATGACATAGAAAGAAAGAGAAGATAAAGAAATTCATAATACTTTTATCTTTCAGTCTCAAATCTTTGGGGAAATGATAAGATCTATGTTATACAAAGAATAGAAAATGAGAAAAAGTTTCCAAACCAATTCTGTAAACATCGACAACTCTGATCTCAAATCCAGAGAAAAATACACACAGAAAATAATACTGTGGGTCTATCTACTTTCTGAAAATAGATGTAAAAATCCTAAACAAAACAAAGTATTAAAAGAATAATGTATCATGACCAAGTAATATTTATCTGAAAAAATGAAAGACAGTTCATCACCACAAAATATATAATACATTACATTATCAGATAAAATGAGAAAAATAATGTCATCATCACAATAGACATAAAGGAACAGTGGATAGAATCCAATGCCCATACCTGATTTAATTTTTTAAAATAAAAAAACAGAAATTGGAAGGAAAATAATTTCTTGACAGTGAGGTATCAAAATTATTTCTATTAAAGTCAAAATTCAGCCCCAAATACCTACTATTATTACTACTACTTGAATTTCTTACTGAAGGGCATAGTCAATAAAATAAGAAGTAATAAAAAATAAGTAGAAATATTGGAAAGGGACAAAGGAAATGTCATTATTTCAGATGATATGGTATGATCTAGGACAACTGAAAAGCTCTTCATAAAGAAGCTGGGTAAAAGAGCACATACAAAAATCAACTGCCTTCCTCTACATCAGCAATGCTAATTTTTTAAAAGTATTATAGAAAATAGATCACACTCAGTGTAGCAACGCAAAATTTCAAATTAACTGTGGATAAATTGAACAAGAGGTATATGAAGAAAAGTATGAAACTTTGGGACTACTGGATTTTATTGAGGGACCTACAGAAATTGAATAGAGAGAAACAATATGTTCTCTGTTAGAATAATATTGTAAAGATCTAATTATCCCCAAATAGATGTCCAAATACAATGCAAGACTAATACAAATCTCAACAAGACATTTTACGTAACTTGTCAAACTGATATTAAAATAATTTAGAAAAGGAAATATACAAAAATAACTTACAATATTTTAAAACAGAAAAAAAAATATGAGGGGCCTGCTTTCCTAGATATCAAATTATGCTTTAAAACTTTATCATGATTGCAACAATGTGGAAAATTATGTCAACGAAATGGAGTGGAAAGTATAAAAACTAAGCTATGTACCTGTAGTAATTTAGTATTTGAATTCAGTAGGGAAAGAATGCACTATTCAATGAATCATGTTAAGGTAATTGGCTACCCATTTGGAAAAACATATATATTTATACCTCACATTATATATGAAAATAAATTCTAGATGAATTAAAGAGCCAAATATAAACAATAAAATTATTAGTGTACTTGAAAAAAATACAGTTTTTAAAAATAATTTTATTCTGGTTAATGCAAATCATAAAATTCAGAATGAATACATGTAAAGCAGGATGGATTTGATTTATAAAAATGTAAAATTTCACTAGGATAAAAGGTACCAACACAAAATTAAAGACTAGTGATAAACTGGGGGAAAAACTCAAGAAATATAATGCATTCTGATCTCACTGAGAGATAAACCAAGTCAGGCTGATGAAATCAAAATGTCACATTTATTAGTAATAAAACCATTGGAAGACATGGGATTAAATATGAGGGACAACCCTGTTATCACTGCATTCCAGAAATAAACTAATTTACCATGTCACAGACAGAATTGGACAATTGCAGACATTGCTCCCCCCACCCCACATGCGCACATACACTTCTCATGGGGGCCCGGTTCCTCTAAATTTCATGGCATAGAGGAACAAAGCAAAATGCATCTTTTCTGGAAGTATTCAGGTCCCAAATAAAAGATGGTAAAAAGCTGAAAAGAAGCACAGCAATCCGATAAGAGTAGTTTTTCTAAGGAGAAGAGCCCGGTTACGGAGGCAGTTAAGGGAGGCTTTTTTTTTTAATTTGCAATGAGTATGTTTTCATTACTTGGGGATTAAAAGAGCACGTAGGGAGACATGATAAGAGACCTGGCTTCAAGTCTCAGTTCTGCCAGAGACCAGCAGGGACCTTCGAGAAGGAACTCCACCAATTTGGACCCCAATTTCATTGCAGAAAACAATTACAAGAGAATCACCGGGTGATCCCTTTTAGCTCTGAATTTTGCAAGCATCCCAGCAGAAGGATATGGGGATTTAGGGCTCAGGGTTTTTTACTGGAAAGGCCTAGTATCTATTTCCTTGATTCAAAACAGCTTCCAGCCACTAGCCCACAGCCTGTGTACCCCGTGTTCATAGCTGCTGGCAATCAAGATGAAACAGTTCCACATTAAATATCCAGGTTATCCCTGTCTCTGTCTGGGGCCTCGTGTGGATTGCTGAAGGAAGAGCGCAATCTATCCAGTGATCAAAGCACTTGTAGCAAGGTGGTCCTTGGTCAGACCTGCTGGCTGCTCTCCTTGCTCTGGGAACCAGAGCCCTCTCCCAAGTCATCTCACCTAAACTCACATGAGTCTCTGTTCACTGCCAATTAGACTGGAGGCTTCTAGCTGAGAAGGAATTGCATCTGGAATCTTTGCCGTAAGCCCATGCTTTGACAGATAGGCCTGGGTTCAAGCTCAGGTTTAGCCGCTTCTTGGCTAGAGGTGACCTTAGGGAAGGTACTTCAACATCTCCCTAAAACCAGGGTTTTTCCATCTGTGAAGGGTTGTTGTACATGAAGTAAGCCATGCAGGTAAAGCATTTTTCACATAGTGGGTTTGCATTATTATCCTAAGAGTTAGAAGAGAAAAATAACAACAATAATCACTCAAAATAAATTTTTACTATTTGTCAGGTCCTTTTCTAAGAGCTGTTTTCTACACCAACTTTGTGAGTTAGTTTATTTGTGCCCAAGTATCAGATGAGAAGTCTGACACTTGGAGACACCAGAGGGCTAGATTCTAACACTCGTGCTGTCTTCCCAGCTGTGTAACCTTGAACACGGTACTTAAACTCTCCATAAGTTGGATTCCCTATATGTAAAATAGAGATTAAAATGTGTCTTTCACAAGATGTTTTGCCTTGCACTAAGTACTCAATAAATATTTTAACTAAATAACTGACCAAATCTTTAAATGCAATTCAAATGGCAAAGAAGATATGAATGGTTCATCATGTTACACAATCTCTTTCATGTATTTGGTCAACATCATCTCAGTAAGTTCAACCCTGACTACCCTATTTTAACCTCCACTTCTATCTTCCTAATTGACAAGTCCTCACATATCCTCCTCCTCTGTACTATATTATTGGAATACAAAATTGTTTTCTCACTAAATGTGTGTGTCAACATGTAAAGTTAATGTTTTTAAACAAACATGTATCTCCTTAATTCTGTGGAGGGAGTAAAAACCTGCTGGCACATGCCACCTATGTCAACTGCTACACAAACACTCAACATAATATATTAAAAACTCCTTTGTAGCGGAAAAAAACCACTGTTGTCCACAGGAAGCCTAGGATAATGCTGAAAGGTGAAACTGCTTTGCCTGAGGAGTTTTATTAGGTGCTCCAAATATGGGGAACAGTTTGCTGCTGAGCTGCCAGCAGTATAACACAGGCGGTGTAAGCAGGGATGAGGCACAAAGATCAGGCTGAGATGATCACACTTGACCTATTTGGTGATATCAGAACTTCATGTGGAGCTCAAGGGACAAGAATTGAAGAAATCCCAGGAAATTGTGATAGGTTAAGAAATCTTATGTCCATTACTAAGTTTTACTCTTTGAGTATAAAAGGTGAACATAGCCTTTAAGAAGAGGTTCCACTTAGCTTTCTTAAAAAAGAAATTTTCTCAATTACCGCAGCAATTATCTTTGTACTATTCATTTATTTTCTCTGTGGAAACAGAGTTTCTGATAATTACCATAATTATAATACAGTAATTGCATTCAGTGCTTAACCAAAGGCACTACTGGTAATTATTTTTACAACAATTTTTCTGAGTCGACACCAATTGGTGTCATCTCTCATATTTGCCCCTGTGTGTTCTGGCACCATGAAGGACCAGCTAGCAGGGGAGGTAATCACCTGGGAGCAAAGCCACGGGGACCTTCAGAGAACTGCGCCACCACCAGAAAGCATCTTACTGATGCATCCTATCAGGCCTTTGAATCTGCACCTCCACCTCTTATCACTACATCCACAAAATGAAGCAATCCCTAATTAGAGTCATCATATCAAGCCACAGATAGAATTACAAAGTACATGGAAATCTGCAAAATAACCCTAATAAGAAGTTTGGTGTGCTCCAAAAGTACAATATATGCAAATTTTTCATCTTAAAAGAAAAAGATCTTGTCTAGGAGGAGTGGAAAAATTGGGCTGCAGTATGAAGCCCTGTGCTTCTCAACTCTCACTGATATATTGCCCTGCCCTTCCATTCGTCATAAAACTCATTTGGAGTCTCCCCCACTTATAAATACTGCAACTACTGAAGAAAGCAAAGGCTAGATCATCATATTACAATTAGAAATAAGACTAGGGTGGATATGTTTATCTATAGTGCTTGTCAGCTCTGACTTGATAATTGAAGTCAAGACAGATGAAATTACGAACCTGTTAAAAGTCCATCTTTAATCCACTATCTAGATCTCTAGACAATATGAGAAGGATTTTATTTGTTTGTTTGTTTGTTTATTAAGTGGCATTCAATTTTCTTGCCTGTGGATTTTTTGAGGGTTTGCAATTTTAGAAATGGCATACACTTTTTGTTTAAGTATCTTAATAGAAAAATTAAAACAAAAACCAAAATGTGTTTGTTCTGGAATCTTGGATCTTTACCCCCTCATAAGCAATAATATTTAATGACCTGTTAAAACGGGGTTTTTCTGAAGGGTTTTTTATTATGCATACACAGCAGGGCTTGCTTTAAAATGGCTTCTGTTGCAATGAAAACCAGAGAAAAGAGATGTGCTGGGCCAGAGAACTTAACAAAAGAATGAGATTCAGAATTCCTGTTCAAAGGCAACACACCCACTAGGGACTATCAGGTTCAAATATGATTTTCATCTCTTGGGGTTCAGTCTTCAAGCTAGTAAACAGTATATTTTACAGACTTTAGGAAAAAAGTCTTTTTTCTCCTTCTTTAACCATATATAAAATAAAAACATAAGAGTGTGAATGAAAAGCAAAAAAATCAGAAATAAACATATGAGCAGAGGCACAGTAAAGAGCCTGGACAGACTGGGCAGTGAAAATGTAAAACTGGATGGCTATGGCAGAGCTTCACTGTGGACAAGGAAGGAGATTATGGAGTTCTAGCTAAATAACTCCAAAAGGTGAAAGCTGCTGTGAGTTCCAGAATAGAGGAATGGGATAATAAAAAGAGGAGTTAAAACAGAGAGACCAGAAGGCAAATTAACCTCTCTGAACTCTGTTTGAGATCTCTCTATTTGAATGCCCAACGTATATTTTTTCTTGGCATTGTGTAAATATTGTAACAGCTAATCAGCGGTTACCTCTTACCTTTGCTTCACAATTCTTTCCCTGAAAGTGTTTTAAAGCATCCTCAGTGAATCTGAATCCTTTAAGAGTTTGGAGAATGAGAAGTTGCTGTTCAATGGGCATGACGTTTCAGTTACGTAAGATGAATAAGTTCTAGAGATCTGCCGTACAACTCTGTGATTATAGTTAACCACCTACACTGTACACTTAAAAAATTGTTAAAAGGGTAGATCTCGTGTTATCTGTTCTTACCACAACTAAAACAAAAAAGAGAGAGTTTTAGGAAGTCAGATGATCACAGTAATGAGCTTTCCCAATTCTCTAACTCTCTGGGTATATCTGTGGCAATGAAAAAAGATGCTAAAGCATTTTTCTTTATCTTATATATTTACCCCGTGTAATCACAGTAATTTTGTTTTGAAAGAAAGAAGATGGTAATCTGGAAAGTGTTTTTATAAAATAATCAAGAAAAAAGTCTTATCAAATGAGGATGTATATGTAAGTGATTAGGAAATTATAATGCAGTTTGCTGTAAAAATGAATGTTTTTTTACTGCTATTTCACTATTATTGTCTGCCTCAGAGGGCAACTATCCATTATTTGTTTTGCTAATCACATAGGAAAACATTTTTTACTAAAAAACCCCCACAAGATTTCAGTTAAATCTGATAAACGAATGCTGGAAGAAGTGGGTAAAATCAGTTTTTTGTAGGAATATGGAGATGGGCACAACCCCATCTCTGATAGGAAGACAGGAAAGAGGGGGACCACTCTTTCCTACTTTAAGATGTGGTTGGAGGCTGGGGCTCAGGAAAGCTTGCTCTCTGGAGGTGGGCAGAGAGTCACTGTAACCATCAATGGAAGTAACAGCAGAGCCAGGTAGACAGGAAGTTGGGACTGTAGCAGAGAGGAAGCTCACCAGCCATCTAGAGGCAGAAATGTGTTTATTATGATTTTGCCTAATGTTTGCAGACAATATTATATTTGACAAAGAGATTTTCCCCTCTCATTAGCTCTGTATATACTTAAATGTCTTTAAAATACATTATTAAGGGAAATATTATTAGGCTTATTTTATTTATTTAAAAAATTATTATATACTATTTCATACATACAAAAACACATGTAACATATGTGTTATGTGATGAAACACAACATAGTAAACAACTGTGATTACACCACCAAATTTAAAAAGTAAAACTTGACCAGTAGCCTTGAAAGAAACTGTGAGTTCTCTCTAATGTCATTCCCCTGCATATCCCCTAAAGATAGCTATTATCCTTAATTTTTTACTAACTTACCTTATTTTTAAAAATAGTTTTAGAACACATGAACACACATACACAAATATATATTTGGTTTGGGTTTTCTTATATTTGAGCTTTCTGAAAATGCTTCATTAGTCTTTTCCAATCCAACATTAAATTTCTAAGGTTTATCCATGTTTTTGTGAGTTGCTACAATTCATTCATTTTCACAGTTGTATACTATGCCAACATGTGAAAATTATCTGTTCTCCCATCAGTGGACACTGGGGTAGTTTCCAGTTTTTTGCTATTATGAACAGTGCCTCTGTGAATATTCTGACAAATGTCCCCTGGTACACACATACACAAATTCTGTAGAGTACAAGATGAGCAGGAACAATTAAACTTTGTAAAATAATGCCATGTCATTTTCTCACATTTTTTTTGTTTACCAAATCTTTTTGTGTGTTTGACTTATGTATGATTAAAAGAGGACATACAAATCTCCCATTATGTTAGTAATCTGTAAAATTCCCCATGTTATTTATATATTTGGTGCTATTCATCATAGTTATTTTATTATTTTACTTTTGTTGTATTTTATTATTATGTAGTTTTACAATATTTATATCTTCCTGGTAAATTCAAATTTTTATAATTTTATAAATATTCCTGTTTTTACCTAACATATTTATTGCCTTAAAAATTCACTTGTCATTCCACTTATACAACATTCTTAAAATGACAAAATTATAGAGTCAAAGAGCAGATTTGTGGTTGTTAGGCATTAGAGATGGGGGTTAGGGTGTGGCTATCAAAAGATAGCATGAGAGATATTTGTGGTGGAGGAACAGTTCTATATCTTAACTGTGGTGGTGGTTGCACAAATCTACACACATGGTGCAATTGCATAGAAATAAATACACACACAAAAATGAGTGCACATACCACCAGTGAAATCTGAATAAGGTCAATGGATTGTATCAATGTTAATTTCCCAGTTGTGATATTGAACTATAATTATAAAAGATGTTATCATTGGAAGAAACAGAGTGAAGGGTACATAGGACCCCCCTGTACTATTCTTGCAACTGCATATGATTCTACAATGATTTCAAAATAAAACATTAAAATTTTTTTTCAAAATCTGCACTTTCTTTTGATTAGACTTTACTTGGTATATGTTTTCCCATTCTTTTACTTTCAAAATTTATATTTCCTTATGTTTTAGATATGACTCTTGTAAACAGTGTTTAGTTGGATTTTCAATTTTCAATCTCATCTGAAAATCAATGAATTTTGGCTGGCAATTTCAGTCCATTCCTATTCATTTGGATTACTAACATCTGATTCTTTAATTTTTATTTTGTCTTACTTTCCTTTTCATCCACTCTTCCTTTTTCTTTTCTTTTTTTCCTTTTGTGAGGAAGACTGGCCCTGAGCTAACATCTGTGCCCATCTTCCTCTACTTTATATGTGGGACGCCGCCACACATAGTTTGATGAGCAGTGTGTGTGTCCGTGCCTGGGATTTGAACCTGCAAACCCCGGGCAGCCAAAGCGGAGTGTGTGAACTTAACCACTACACCACCGGGCTGGCCCCTCTTTTCATTTTTTATTGACTGAAATTTTTAATTTTACTTTTATTCTGGTTTCATGTTTTTCTTTCAACTAATTTGAGATTTATAAACTCTGTTTTCATTATTTTGGTGGGTGTGAAAATTTATCATGAATACTTATCTTTAGACTTTAAGCCTAAGCTTAATCAATAATTTGGCCACCCTCTTGAACAAAAGAAAAACTAGAATATTTGAACTCTGACCACTACCATCTCCACTTATATGCCATAGTTGGCGAGTATTGACTTCTGTTTTATTTTTAATTTTTTAGACATTATCATTACTACATTTGGAAAATATATCATAGGTTAACTAATTTCTATGCTCTTGAGCTTTTCTGTTAGAGTGATTTTCTTCTTCTTGAAATATTTCTCTTATGGACTATTTTTGAGGATCTGTTGATAGTAAATTTTCTGCTTTTGCTTACCTATTTTTTAAATTTGTTCTTGTTCCAAAAAGATAATTTTGCTGAGTTCATGCTTTTAAGTGGACTGTAATTTTTCCTTAGTAATTTAAAGATATTTGTCCAATGTTTTTTTACTTCCATTGTAGCTGTTGTCATTTAGTTGACCTTTCTTTTGTCTCTAGGTCCTTTTAGCAGAGATTAGGAAACTACAGCCCATGGAGTGTGTCCTGTTCTTGTATGGCCCTCAAGCTATGAATAGTTTTTATATTTTTAAAGGGTTAAAAAAGAATATAAGACAGTAATCCTACATGGAACACAAAGCCTAAAACATTTACTCTCTGGCCCTTTTCACAAAATGTTTGCTGAAGCCCCTCCCTGTTTGCCAGTTTTAAGAATATTTTCATCTTATCTCTCTCTCACTTCATTCATTTTCTGTCTCTCTCCTTTATTCCTCTTTGCTTTTTACGTTTTTTGTTATTGTTGTTTACTTTGTTGTTTCTCTACAATATGATAGGTGTTGATTTATTTTTGTTATTCTGCTCTCTACAAAACTCATAAGCTTTGGGCTGGTGAACTTAAGGTTTGGTCTACTTAAAAATAATTTCTATCATTGTCTTTCTAATATTGTCTCTCCTCTACTTTTTCTATTGATAGAACTTCTTATTCTATGTTCCATGTCTCTTAAACTCTTTTATAATTTCTATCTCCATTTTTCCTAAAAACTTCATTGTAGGTCATTTTTCCAGCTCTATCTTCAGTTTCATGCATTCTTTTTTCATCCGTGTCTAAATTGCTATAGATAACTCATATCTTGAGTGTTTTTTGTCACTGATTATGTTTTTGATTTCTAAAAGTTCTACTTTGATTTCTAAGTTATACTTTGTACTAATTTTATTTCTAAGCATTCTAGTTTATTATATTTTGTTCTTAGCCAGCCAGTTTTGGGCAATTTCTTGTTCCTTTCTCATTTTTAACTTTAAATTTCATTTTTTTTACTCCTTAAATATTTATGCATATATATATTTTATCTTCTGAATTTGATAATTATAAAATCTGAAGTATTTATGCATTAAATCTGTTATTTTTTAATATTCATTCTCAGTGATGGTGTCTCATATCCTTATAAATTGGCTATTTCTTTATTGTGGCTCCATATTTGGTTTAGGTTCATTTATGCGAATCCTTAGGACTTAAATTTATTCATTTATTTATTTATTTAATTTTTTATTTATTTATTTTTTTTGTGAGGAAGACCAGCCCTGAGCTAACATCTGTTGCCAATCCTCCTCTTTTTGCTGAGGAAGACTGGCCCTGGGCTAACATTGTGCCCATCTTCCTCTACTTTATACGGGTCGCCACCACGGCGTGGCTGACAAGTAGTGCGTCGGCGGGCGCCCAGGATCTGAACCCGTGAACCCCGGGCTGCCAAGCACCAACTAAACCGCTGCGCCACCAGGTGGCCCAGACTTAAATTTAGATTACTTTCTTGCAAAGAGGATTTGGGTTTCCTTCTACTTGGATCAAGCTTGCTGCCATTTTGACACTCCTCCCTTTAAGAGCCCTAGACTAATGCAAATATCAGGTTGGCTTCTCTACCTGCTGACAATGCAGGCTGAGGCTTCCTATCCATTCTTGGCTGCCTCATCTCTCTCATTGGTGTTTGCCCCGTACAGGTCTTGGCTACATTTGGCTTATAGATACTATTCAAATTCTCTTCTCCAGCTTCTCCTGTTTCTCCTTTTCCTTCTTTTTTTGCCCCTTGAGGATTTCCCTGGAAGCCCAAGAGTCTTTAAATATTATTTATGATGGCTTTTCAAAGATCTACTTGTAGAAAGATTATGTTTTATAATATGTAGTAGGTTTTACTGCTGTAAAAAAGTTCTTTAACTAGCCCCTCTTACAGATAAGGAAAGTAAAAGTCAGAAAGATTATGCAATTTTTCTAAAGCAATACAGGTAAAAAGTGGTAGAGGTGGCATTATAACTTATGATTTCTAATTCTAATTCCAACATTTCTTTTATTTGTTAACATGTTACAACTGACTCTCATGGATAAAGTCCATTATTATTGGCTCCTTTGAACTCAAAGTGTAGCATAATAGGAACTACCCAATTCATCATCACTTAGTTTATACTTATTTGAATAGTTCATTTGTTTTTAATGCATATCAATTTTGTCTCCACATCTAGACTGGAAAATTTCTGAGGTTAGGCAACATACCTACCCTTATACCTTTATCCCTTTATCCTTTGAATATCTAAGTGAATTCTAAGCACCAACACTTGTTCACTTTGACTCAATATGACCCATATAAACTCTTTAGCTCCTACTTCCTTTACCCTGTCTCTCCTCTCTTTCTACATGGAGCAGTGTCTTAAGCATACAAAGTGCAATCTTCTCCATATCAAAGATCTTCTCAATTCTGCTTAAAAGGGAAATCATGCATTTTAATGACGTATATATACAGTAATATGAGCAATGATATACAGCTTAGTATTTTACCAGTATAAAATTAAATCTATAGCAAACTGTTTCTCAAATAAACATCATAGCTCCCCCAAAATTAAGTTTTATTTTTAAGATATTTTTAAATTAAAAAATATAGATGTTGGGGCAGCCCCATGACATAGTTCAGCACACTGCTTTGGTGGCCCAGCTTCACAGTTTTGGATCCCAGGCGTGGACCTACACTACTCGTCAGCCATGCTGTGGCAGTGACCCACATCAAAAAACAGAGGAAGACTGGCACAGATGTTAGCTCAGGGTGAATCTTCCTGAGCAAAATATATATATACATATATATATAGAGAGAGAGAGAGAGAGAGAGAGAGATGAATGGTAATTCAACTTTAAATAAAATTTATATAAAATACAGAATTCTTTACTTATTTAAATTTTAATAACATTCTTTTAAATAGCTTGTATTTCTTATATGGAAACACTTTTGTCAATTTTTGTTGAAAGCTAAGGACACTTAAGTTTCACATTTCTGTATTCTGATTATGATATTTAGTTAGGAGGTCAATAAGTTAAATCTTTAATTCAGAATTCTTTAGAGAAGTAACAGAGAATGTTAATGGAATTGATCATGAATTTTAGCCAAGGATCTGGTTACTGTCCCAATTTGTAATACTTCATTAACCGTATACAGAGATTTAATGAATCCAGAACAATATAATACAAAAGGGGCTTTGGAAACTAGTGGACTAATATTAAGCTTAGTTCTCCTGAAAGGAAAGAACTTACAAATGTGAAAAAAGCAGGGTGTCTGTTCAAACTGATATGTCTTTCTTAGAATAGAAAACCAGAAGCAGGTCCCCTGTGCAGTGTCATGTCTTATTAGCAGCTTAAAAAAGTACTTAAAGGCTGATAATATGGTAAAGTGCAGAAAGAGGCAACCACTAACATTCACTGTAGCCAAGACACTTCCAATTTTTACATAGAGAGACCCTGAATGAAAGAAAATAGTGTAGGACAAGAAATCGTATTTGTGAAAACTATGTCTGCTACTAAATTTTTCTGAGTGGCAATTCTAAACTAGAGTTTATAACAATACAGAGAATTCACCATGTTATAAAGATTATCAATATAGATGTCTTGCAATTTCACTATTTAGTTTTCTTATTAGGTAATGTGACTTTTTATTCATAGATATCAGTTCCAATCACCTAAAGAATCATTTCCCTAAGAATCTATAAGACTCCTGGAGAAAAATGAAGCAGTCTACTGGAATGACAGGCCACAGAGATTATGATTCTTGACCTAAAATGAAGGGAGCATTGGGATTGTTAAAATTGTCTGTAGGAAAATTTCACTGGCTAGAAGAGGAATATCTGTGGAAGCAACAGGAAACATTAGCACTGACATGGAAGTGTGTAAGAGCCATTTGAACTAGTTTCAAAAGGTAAGAAACATGGAATGCTATAATATCTGTATTTGGTTTCTGTTCCTGAGTCAAAGGCCTTCTCAACATTCCTTCCTCAAGCCCCATCTTCCACTCTTCCTGGGCCAGTGTAGCCTAGTGAAACAAGAGTTAGAGATCCACAACACAAAGTGAGATTCTGAGCTAAATAATGATTACAGAATCTTTCTCTGCTTCATAAAACTGTAAACAGACCTCTATGATCCCTGACTTTCATAACATTGGAATTGTGTTTTCCTATGTGACCTAGACTAGCAATTTCATTCTCTTCCACTCACAGTGCTGTGGTTCAATGTTTCATATGGTAGGGCATGGCCCCATGCTTTCTTGGCTCATCCTCCATCATCCCCCATGAGCCTAACGTAAGTTGTCTTCATCCACTTCAAAAAGTATTATAAAGAAATCAAATCTTAAGATAACCTTGATGAAGAATGCTATAATAATATGAATTTCAATTTTATTTCTGATTTTATACCCAATCCATGATTTTAGTAATTAATTTATCTGGACAAATTTTTTTAAGATTGCAGGTTAAATTTTGATCCTTTTAAGCAAATAGAAATGACAACATGAGGCAAAGAACCAACAAATACTAATTTTCAGTTGTTTTATGCTTTGGGTTGAATTGTCTACCCCCAAAACATATATTCAAGTCCTAACCCCAAGTACCTTGAATGTGACCTTATTTGGAAATAGGGTCTTTACCAATGAAATCAAGTTAAGATGTGGTCATATTAGATTAAGGTGAGCCCTAATCCAATGACTTATAAGATGGGGGAAATTTGGGCACAAAGACACAGAGAGAAGAACATCAAAAGAAGATGAAGGCAGAGACTGGAGTAATACAGCTGCAAGTCAAGGAATGCCAAGGGTTGAAGGCCACCACCAGAAGCTAGGAATAGGCAAGGGATGATTCTACCCAGAGTCTCAGAGGGAGAATGGCCTCTTGATTTCAGACTTCTAGCCTTCAGAACTATGAAAGAATAAATTTCTGTTATTTTAAGCTACCCAGTTGTAATGATTTGTTATGGCAGCCCTAGGAAATTTATCATTTTATTATTAAATTTTTGTCATGGTAGTGACTATTAAAGATAATTTTTGATCACCACATCTGTATAGAAACAAAGTTTACAATCACATTCCAGAGAGTGACCTATATCACTCTAAAAAAAGTAAAAAAAAAGGAAGGATGATTTAAACATTTTATCAAAGGCAAATTATTGGTAAGATTCACACCAAAACAATGTGCAATTTATAAACATAAAAATGTTAATTCCTCTATTTCCTGCAAGTGAAAATTATTATTTGAGTGTTTATGTAGCCAAAATTGACCAGTACAAAATGATATGAGAGGTACAAACAATTATCGGACCTGGTTTCTGTGTTCATGTTGAAGGAAAGTACAAAGTTTCTACATATTTGGATCAAAGCAGCACATCTGGTGCACAAAACATTCCTGTGAATGATTCCACTGACTTTACTGCCCATTTTTTGATGTTGGGCCTTGAACCTTGCCTTTGAATTGAAGATAAGTTCAGAAATTTATCCAATATTCATCTAATCTAAAGGATAAATTCTAAATAGTTTACTGCATGGCTATTGTAGCCGTTTGAGTGAATGTAGAAAGCTAGAAATAGAATGCCACTTACCCATTGTACCTAGATCTCCAAGCTGTACAATGGGTTTTCTTGTGGGATTGGGCATTCCCAGTAAAGGCTAATAAACACAATAGAGCCTACATCTAGTATTACACTAGTTAGGGGACTGTCTGCAGTTGGGGCACTGGTAGAGAATGAGGCAGATCTATCAAAGTGATGGATCCGAATTATTTACCATCCTGGGGAAACTGGTATTAAGAGATTGCATCTCTCATAAGTTCAATCAATAGTAGCTATGACAAGAAGTAGAAAATAGCATGCCCTATTTTTAAAAGTGATGGTGGGGATGGTAAAGCAGAAGAGGTTAAAAGAACTTTAATGGGGAGACAGGTCCCCTCTCTCATATAGCTTAATCCCAAAGTAGTGGTGTTTGAAAGAGTTGACTGCCATGTAGTGACCTATAGAAAAAAGGGATAGTTTGGGTTTTCTTTGGAGATGGGGATACAGAGGTATTCCTTGATAGACCGCAGATAATTAGAGTGATGGTGAAAGATTCACTTGTTTTTTCTACAATATGGTAAGTAGGTCTGAGAAGGATACACCTAATGTTGTCTAACACCTAGGATGCAGTAGCAATAAAACAAGCACTGATGAAAAGGCACATAGGAAATATCCTCGAAGAGTCCACTAGGGTTCAACTTGGGAAAGGGTGTGGTGGAAGGCACACCATATTCTACCCCTGATCCTGTCCAAAACACCATTTGCTGCCCCTGTCATATTTCTTTAATAAAGATGTAATCATCAAAATGAAGTTTGTGGTACTAGACATTCTGCTCCTGCTACCCACAAAGGAGCAGTTTGCTTTTGACTCCTCTGTATTTTTCTTTCCACAAGGGGAGGTACCTTACACTAAGTTCTTTGGGGCGTCTTAATACTGAATAGAGAGAAATGTAGTCAGAGGAGAAGAACAACAGTTATTTGGAGATGGGGTCAAAGATTTCCATCTCTGGACTTTCAGGAGTATTTGGGGTGTAAGATTCACTACTCTGGTAAGTGAAGAAAATGAATTGAAGATAAAAAAAGAAATTTTAAAATAAGCTGTATAACACCCCCCACGGTATTTGAGCAATTACTTCTGGTTGAAGGCTTTGTTTTCTTTTGACCATATTACCATTCTGAGCCTAGACCATCAGAGTCCTGGCTTTCTACTTGTTATATTTTGGGAGATATGCAATGGATTTTAGACCTGAAGGATCACTAGTGAGTTGCACACATGCTGACACACACACACAAACACACACACATACACACCTGAACAAACAGAATAAATCCATCATCCTGATATCAGCTAGCAATGTATGTCATCATCACTGCTTAATGCTGGACTTTGAAGGGTACAAATGGGGGAAATATCATCAGCAGGAATTCCATGATTGTCCTTGGAATACTACTAGTATACCAAAAGGGCTCTGTGGCAGTTGTCAATTTATTGTCTCAGAGCCCCGAATTCATCCTTCAGTACCTTCTCTGTTAAAATGGACTGGGCTCTTTAAGCATTTCAAGCATTTCTCCTTTACAATGAGCTTATGTTAAGCACTGACAGTAGAGGGTGGTGGTGCAACACTGCAGGAGGAATGGAAAAGCTCTTGTTCAATTGTGCTGCATTCTGCTCTTCCTTGCTCCTGCTGCATGGTCCATCAAGGGTATGTGTGTGTTTGAGGTGTGTGTCTGTGTGTGTGCAGGGATATCCAGTGGTGCTCTGCTTTAGCCATGTGCCCACAGGGGCAGTCCCGTGGGAACCTCACAGACTTGGCAAGGTCTGGTGATGACATTGCTATTGTCCTCTTAACATGAACAATGTTTCAGTCCTGACTCAGGACGCATGCCCAGATTGGTGTCCCAACTTTCTCTGCCCACCCACCTACCAGTTCTGCTCACCCTTGCTACAGATGGCTATTTCCTGGGCAATTCCTCCATCCTGCGGGCTGCAACTTCATCTTCTCCAAAGAGGTCTGATCCCAGATTTCAGGACTGTTCTTTTTCTTAGGGCTACTATAACAAACCGAGTGGATTAATACAACAGAAATTTATTGCCTCACAATTCTGGAGGCTAGAAGTTTGAAATCAAGGTATTGGGAGGTCCATGCTCTCTCAGAAACCTGTAGGAGAATCCTTCCTTGCCTATTCCTAGCCTCTGGTAGTTTGCCAGTAATCTTTGGCATGCTGGGGCTTGCAGCTGCTTCACTTCAGTCTCAGTCTTCATGTCACATGACATTCTTCTTGTGTGTCTCTGTTTACACATCGTCATCTTATAAGAACACTGGTCATGTTGGATTAGGGCCCACCCCACTCCAGTATGACTTCATCTTAAATTGACTAATTACATCTGCAACAACTCTATTCCAAATAAAGTCACACATTCTGAGGTACTGGGGATTAGGACTTCAACGTATTGGTGGACATAATTTGACCCATTACAGGGAGAAAGTCTTTCTTCCAAGTTTACCCTCCCTTAGATATTCTTCCTCAGACTTAGGGTACCTTTTAGAGTTCTTGTTACATCTTCATACTTACTCTCCTATCATAGTTTAATAAATCTTAATAATAAACTTCCCTGTTTAAATTGATGTATGGTTTCTGTCTCTTAACTGGACTCAGATTAATAGAGACTGTGGAGAGTCTGTGGAGAATTGAAATAATTTTTGAAAGACTTCAGTTTTGGACTGGATGTTGTGATTGGAGAATAAGATTTATGTCTTATTAATGGGGAATTTTCCAAAAAGCCCTAGTGAAATTGCCAGCTAGATTGTTTTATATTAAGCCTCAATATAAGTCTAATTCTTAATAAGCTGGAATTCTTTTTAAAGGGACAAAGAGATAACATGCTAGAAACACTTAACTATAACTATGGGACTAGGAAATAATCAGAGTTTAGAGCACAAAATATAAACATTTTCTATGGGGAATTGTTAAATCCACCTTGGAGTATTATTTCAGGTTGACAAAAAAGGACTGTGAGTTGGAACGTAGAAAAATGAATAGACGTAGAGTGGAGAGTTTCTGTTATCTGTACATAAGCTAGAAAAGTTCATCCTAAAAGTTATAAGTGAAGTTTCTGTGCAGAGCTGCTTCACTGGCCTTGATCACATGTATGTCAGAGGAGACAGGTCTAGGGTTTATATACCAAATTCCTAACCTTAGATCTGTGAAATCTATACTAGGCTTTCCTTCACGACTTCCAGTCCTCATGATTCTATCGCAACTTAAAAGGAATCAGCCCTTATGCAGGGGTGGGAGCTGATGGGACAGTTTAGGTAGCCTACTGCCTCTGTTTCCAGGGTTGAGCCTGAACTGGCTTTAGAATCATGAAAATTTGAAGACATGAAGGAAAGCCAAATGTGGATGAGACCAAGGACAAACTGGAACCTGCTGGGACAAATTGGAAATGACATGGACTGCTGAAACTCTGTCTTTCAAAAACTCCAATCTTGATCCATGGGTGACTTGCAGAAATAGCTGGCCCCTTCTCTACAGCTGCACGTGTACACCTAGGACTTCAGCTAGGAGAAGGTGAAGGTGGAGATCTGGCCAGAGCTGGAGGAGCTGTGGATCGGGATGCTGCGACACATCAAACATGAGCCACTATATCAGTGAGACATCACAGTTCCTGGTGCTCTGCATCATCACACAGAGAGTCAAAAAATGTGGCTGCTGCTTCACTTTCACTTTTCAAATCTCGTGCAAAAATATATCTTGTGTCCAAGGCTAACTTGGAACTATACACAGAAGGGAATTCTGAGAATTCTAGCTCAGTAGACCAAGAACAAAGCTACTCTACCTTCCTACCACGCAAAGAGAGGGGAAAGGAGCCAGCCAGAAAGAAGGGAAAGTAAAAATACCTGGGAATCAAAAAAAAAAAAAAAAAAAAAGCTTGAGAACTTTTAGGAAATGACAGCAACAATGACTGGCTACGATTGGGTAAGGTGGAGTGTGGCCTTAACACTAGTTTGGAGATGTGGGCGAGAAACTAATTATGGATGTCTTTGTAGGTCATGACGTGGAATACATATTTATTCAAAATTCAATGGGAAATCATGGAGCAGTTTTAACAAGAAGGAAACTGATAAGAATTATGTAGAGAATGCAAGGAGGGTATCAATATTGGAAGCAGGGATGTTCTGCAGTAAGCCATATCTGGAACAATGGTGGAGAGAGATAGATGGATTTTTAAAAATTTAATTCAGGAGAAGGATATACAGGAGACTTTCTCCCCAACTGCATTCCTCTAAGGAAAAGGACAAGGATGGTTCATGTGATTTCTGTTTCTAGTGACTGGATGAATGGCAAAGACATTGATGAAAATGGAGAACATCAGAAGATGAGATTTCGGGGTTGAGGAGGAAGGGAAATTAAATGTGGCATTTTATATCTGCTAATTTTGAGATGCTTTTGGGATATCCAGGTGTAGCAGGGTTAAATAACTTGTTCAAAGTTAAGAATATTTCTAATAATAGCGTGACTATTTTCCATGAACTCAAGCTTAAGAGACACTCTGAAACACTTTGGGTCTTTGTTAAATCTTTCTCACTCTCCATATTCGATTGGTCAAAATTTATCCAATTAATTAAGCAAACATTTCATTGAGTACTTACTATGTTTTCAGTATGAAGATGAATACAATTGAGCCTTTACTTCATGGAGCTCCTAGTCTAGTAGAAGCAGAGAATGAGGTATGCTGATTATAGAGTCAACACTGAAAGTGCGACACTAGCTCTGCAAGTTCTGTTTGATTGACTTCTAAACTATGCATTACATTCCTTTCCTCTTTGGCCTTCCATCTCTCTTCCTCCATAGTTGAAGTCTTGTCACTCTTCCATCTAGACCAGGGGAGGGCAAATTAAAGCCCACGGGCTGGTCAACTGTTTCTGTCAATACAATTTTATCAGAACACAGCTATGCCTATTCATTTCTGTATGGTCTATGACTGCTTTCATATTACAAAGGCAGAGCTGAGTAGCTGCAACACAGACTATGGCTTACAAGCCTGAAATATTTATTATCCTGCCCTTCAAAGACATTTGCAGATCCCTGACTTAGACCAAAGTATTGCAATATCCTTTTATGTGAGTTCATTGTTTCCTCTCCTTCCTTAATCCAATCCTATTAACACGTCACAGCTAGATTAATATCTCAAAAGTTGTTATAATCCTTTCCTCAGTGAGACATGCTATACTTAAATAAATATGAAAAAAATATTCTAAAAATGCCTTTGAATATATAACACCCATGCTCATAATTCTTCAACAGCTCTCTACTGACTTATGAATAAAATATGAACACCCATTCTGGCATTTGAAAGCCTCCATTATATGACCAAGGCCTAATTGTTTAGGCTTATCTCCAATTACACTTCAGCAGAGGTACTCCAGCCAAACTGGTTTCCTTCCTTTGTCTGTGATTTCTCCTCTCTGTGCCTTTACTCCTATGCCATTCCCTCTATCAGAAAGCCCCTCTTTCTGCCACTCTCTTTGCAGTTTCAACGATGTCCATCTGCATTTGTTAGGATAATGTTGGCTGCTAAAACAAACTCTCAAATTCCAATGTCTTAATAGAATAAAAATTTATTTCTTGTCCACATAATACTTCAGTGCAGGTGTTCTTGGTCAGTGGTGTGGGGTGAGGTGTAGTGAGAGTGGTAGTCTGCTTCAACAAGTCATTCAAGACTGCCCATCTTCGACACAAGTTTTCCAAGGTCAACCTGGGCATCACTGTCCAGAGAGCATGTAGAGAAGAGATGGTAGAGAAGGGACATCACTTCTTAATCCCAAAGAAGTCACACACATTGCTTCTGCCCACATTTCATTGGCGAGAACTAGTCATATGGCTCCACCTAATATCAAGGGAATTTGAGAAATATGGCTCCTGATTAAGCATCTGCTCCTCAGCAACAAGTCTATATGATCAGTGGGGAACACAAATCTTAGATGGGCAGTTAGCAGTCTCTGCCAAACCATCTTTCATCTCCACACTACCTTCCCGTTCAAACAAATTCTGTTCCCCATTCCACCTTGGTAACACTTTTTTCCCCTATTATTAGGTTCTAACATGATCTATCATGCATTTATTGTATGTCCATTTGTATTCCTTTTTTTAAAACTTGATTTCTCTTTTTCACTTTTCTACAATATCCTTTACTGACCTTACATTACTCACAATACTCTTTGTATCCATTGTGGTGATGAGTGAAAAACCCTTGTGCTGGATTTTATTTTGAATTTGTGGTTCAGAAAATGATTTTTATGAGCAAGGCATCCAGGGTTATTCCTGTCCCTGTAATACCAAGATTGATATTTGGATGATGCAGGAGGAAATGCACTCAGTGAACATTTCCTAAGAGACAATATCCCCGGGGTAAGGGTGAAATTCAGAGATAGTCTCTTCTACAAATACACGGTAATCTTAGACTGTGTGTGGCTATACAATTCTAGAAACTAACTATTGCGGGCTGACTTGTGCTCCTCCACCCCCAGCCAAAAAAAGAGAGATGTGTTGAAGTCCTAACCACTAGTACTTCAGGATGTGATCTTATTTAGAAACTGGGTCTTTATGGAGATAATCAAATTAAAATGAGGTCATTAGAGTGGGCTCTATTCTAATATGACTGGCATGATTGTAAAAAGGAAAAATTCAGAGACAGACTCTCACAGAGGGAAGATGATGTGAAGACACATAAGGAGAATGTCATGTCAAGATGGAAGAGATTGAAGTAATGCTGCCATTACCATCTGGGGCTAGAAGAAGCTGGAAGAGTCAAGGAAGGGTCTTTCCTCTATAGGTTTCAAAGGGATCATGGCTCTGCTGACATCTTGGTTTTGGATTTCTAGCCTCCAGAACTGTGAGACAATAAATTTTTCTGCTCTTTGCATGCCTGGCTTTTTCTCTTTCTTTTTTATTCTCATTGCCACCTTCTCAGAGAGAGTCTTCCCTGGCCAAGAAATCTAAAACACCACTATCGCCCACTGTTCCCCCATCATAATCTAGCTTAGCATATTTATCATCTGTGTCCCTCTTTAAAATCTAACCGACATTAGGACAGGGTACTTGTCTCACTCATTTATTGCTTTAGTCCCTCTGTGCATAGCATAGTGATTCATACCTTGTCAGGCCTCAGTAAATAATTAGTGATGAATGATTGTTCCTTTTGCTTTATATAAAGTAGGGAAATCACTCAGATAAATCATCAAATATTTTCAAACTTGCAATTTTTGGATTTAAAATACACAGATTTGGAAGCCAAACTTATTGGGTTTAAATCCCAGCCTCGTCACTTCATAGCTCTGAATTAGGGCAAATTGAATAACCAGGTTATTCAATTTCCATGTCTGCAAAACAGAGGTAGTATCTATACCTGTGGCACTGGATTGTTATCATGATTGAATGAATTGTGCATAAAGTATTTAAAACTATACCCAGCACATGGTAAATGCTATAGAAGTATTTGCTATTATTATTATTAAAGATGTGCAAGGTATAGTATTATTTGCTATAGTTGATAAAAAAGAGATTAAGGCCATTTTCTCTTCCCAAAAGGACTTTACTATACAGCTAGGGAGACTATAGAAGTTAAGTTATTCAAATAAAATTCAACTTACCAACTTAAAGCAAATGGATAATATAAATATAAAACATTTGGGGTAATAATTATGATGAAAATGAATATAATTAACATGATTATGCATCACATGGTTATTGCCAAATGAATGGTACTCCTTAGTACAGATTTCACCATCTCTCATCATCTGGATTACAAAGCTGTGTTCCAAGAAGGTTTACAAGAGACTTCATTAGAGTTTATGAATTTACTCCTGAAGTATTTCTAAAAAAAGTTCTTTAATGATGTGAAGAGACCCAGTGACTGGCAGAAACCTACAGCAGAATACAGGATGTGTCAGGGCCTCTCAGCAGGCACCCAAAATTTAGGATCAATATGCTGTTTACACTCTTGAGTGTTCTCTCTCATGGAGGAATTCTTGAGCCAAACTTTTAGTTCAGCTTTGCCATTAAAATCTCTTACTATTCAAATGCTTGTCTTCAGAATTTAGAGATCTTATTAGAACATATCATTTTCAACAGCTACCAGTTGGGAATATCCAGACTCTCAAGCGTAATAGATGGAAAAGAGGGTGGTTTCTGAGCCCATCTGGCCATCTGTCCTAGGCAGTTCCAAGCAAACACCCTGAAAAAACTGATTTTGCTTGCAAATTTATAAATTTGATCCTAAATTCTCTGTGTTTGTTTAGTTCCTCTACTGGGCAGCAGAGATGCTAAGTGGTAATGACAAACTCAGATATGCACATTTAGGTGATTATTTTGGATTCCAAACACCTGCATCAAGAATTGGTCACTATTCAATAATCCCAGTTATCCTCCAGTTGCCATGTGACTTGTTTCATATGTAAGCTAGGAAAACATCATATACCTCACCCTATTTCTCCCCACACAGGCCCTATCTCTGATTTTCAGGTCTTCCCATAATTGCTTCAATCAATGCTATAACACATTAAGTGGATATTTATGGAAAATCAATTCAGAACACTATAATTAGCAAGCACTGTAAGCCTGGAGATGTTGATGCAAAGCATTCAACACCAGGAAGGGATTTATCCATAATAAAATATGTATAAAATTACCTATGACATTTACTAATACTGACTCGGTTATGCTTAAATCTTGGTTTTTAGTTTATTTATTTGAGATACTACATATCATGGCATTTATCTTATTTTCTCAAACAATGATGCTGAAGCTATAGTTGACCAAAATGTAATGTTGTCTTTGAATATGTGGTTTAAATATTTTCAGCATTATGTTAGGAGCCCTAAAAAATCCAATCTTGCACCACATTGATGAAATTATTTTGATGTTTTCCATGTATCAGAAAGGCATACTAAAAAAATTAGCTACATATTTTTTAATTTCAACTTTTTATAGAGAATATTTTCCTAGAATGAATCAATCTCTTCTCCTCTCTTTTCTCTTTCTGTCTCTCTGACTCTCCGACTCTCTGTTTCTCTCTCTGTGTCTGTCTGATGGAATAACAAGTTGTTACTAGGTTGATTTTAGGCATTGACTCCAGAAATGAAATCAGAGTGGCTGCTCTAAAAGTCAAGGGCAGAAAAAGAAAGCTCATCAGGATCTTTGGGTGTGTGTGTAATGAAGTAAACAGTTCGAAAATGGATAATATTGTCACTATCACTAGTTCCCAACCTTTTATATCTATCAGAATCATCTGCAGAGAAGGTGTGCTGGTTAAAAAACAAATTTGTAGGCCCCCATCGTAGAAATTCTGATTCAATAAATCCTAAGTGAGACATTTTTTGAAAACTCCCAGATGAATCTTAAGTGATCACTTAAGTGTTAAGTGATCCAGAAACAGCATTTCCAGAAAAAACAATTCCTAGACTAAAAAGCTCTTTCATATTGCTCAAACATTCCTTCATATTTTTCCTAATGATTAATTTCTCAAGATCTTGTCTTTATTTTTCCCAGGGCCAAAATCTCACCCCTCCTTTATTAATGATTGGAGTGGTTAGAGCGGCTGTCCAAAATTCAGCAGCAGAGCAGAGACTCAAACTCTCTCTTCTGCCCCACTCTTTCCATCACGTCAGCCTGGCCCATTATAGACCCAGTATACCTAGCATGGAGTCTGACTGACTGATACGGCTGTAGGAGTCATGAGAACATCTCAGTTTTCAAGGTAGCTGCATAGCTAGAGAATGAAATGGGCCGTAACATCTCACTCAATTTAGAAAAAAAGGAATTTAGCAGTGTTTACACTTCGATAATAGAAGAAGCAACTTTGTATTAGTTTTACCCTCTAAAATATGACAAAATAAATAGATTGAGCTATTACAATGCCGGCTTAATAAAAAAATACATAACAAATTTAGGATAGTGGTTTCCTTTGGGGAAAAGGCAGTTCAACTGTGGCTGCTGTGTTTTATTTCTGAAGTTGGAACATAGGTTCATTACACTATTATTTGTACCTATTTAATTTCATTTAATTTGATATTCTAATAATATACTTATCTAGAAACATAGAGATAAATGATGACATAAACAAGGAAATAAGTAGAAAATGGTTGCCTCTGAAGAACTAGTTTTTTCGTTACAAATCTTATAGTACTAGTTGACCTTTCCAACTATACAATGCACTGTTCAATAGATGCAAAATTTAAATAGAAAATTTAAAGAACAATAGCTTAGCTAATGTTTTTATTTGGTTTTTGGTTTTTAATTTTTTGTTTTGTTGTTTTCTAGAAGCGAGCTAATTAGTTTAGGTGGTTACTTAATGGAACTCTTTCTAGACAGAGAGTCAAAGAGAAAGGTGTGTTTTCCTTACTATTCATTTTAGTTGTTATCTTTACACTATTCTGATCTGGGTTCTTTATTTTATAAGCCTTTTTGTCTGCTTAAATATTTTCTGCCTCTTCAATATCTTCCAAAGTCTCAAAATATTTTATTAAAGATCAATTCTTTTACCATTTTTATCTTTCATTTCAATTCAGAGTGTTTCTGTTCCTGTGAATCTAATAATCACAAATATAATTTGTTCCTTTTCAAGTAGCTTCCTAATTCATCTCAATGGTGCGTGGCATTCCACTGGGTTTGTTTACCACTTCAGCAATCTGTATAGCATTTGAATCTGTCAATCCCCGATTTCATTCAGATTAAACTGGCTTTAATGTAGCGAATACAGTTGCCCCCAGGTTTAGATACAATGAACTGAAGGATAGAAACCGAGCTACTCTCTATGGAACTGTCAGGTGTACTATGTTGCTTTGTCCTTGTATCATTTTTTAAATAAATTTTATATCTCGGGGGGACATCAAAGATTATCAACATTTAAATTAAGAATACAATTTACCACAAGAATTCTATTCTCTGAAAAAGGAAAAGCATACTTTATATAGTCCCTAAGAATTTTAAGTATTTTTTCTAAGAATCAGCATTTCTTTAAAATTGTGTATTATTGATCTAAACACAATGTACAGCATTTCAATAAAGAAATAGTCTGTAAATATGGTGGTTTCAAATATTTTCCCATTCATTTATATATTACTTCCTACTAGCTACATGACCTTGGGAAAATTGCTTAACTTTTCTGTGCCTCAGCTTTCTCTTCTGTAAAATAAGATTCTTTAAAGTACAATCAGCAGGGAGCCAGCCCCGTGGCGCAGCGGTTTAGTTCGCGCTTGGCGGCCCAGGATTCGCGGGTCGGGATCCTGGACGCCCGCCGACGCACTGCTTGTCAGCCATGCTGTGGCGGCGTCCCATATAAGGTGGAGGAAGATGGGCACGGATGTTAGCCCAGGGCCAGTCTTCCTCAGCAAAAAGAGGAGGATTGGCAATGGATGTTAGCTCAGGGCTGGTCTTCCTCACACACACACACAAAAATACAATCAACATTATAAGATTAAATAATTTAATAATAAAGCTAACACTTATGCATAGCACTTACCATGTGTCAGTGTGGGGGATCAGAATTGGCCACCCCAAAAGGTATCTCTTTGCCTTGATTTGATTATTTTTAAAAACAAAAGACTCTGAAAGAAACTTTGACCTTCCCCCTAACTGCCTAAAAGAATTTAAGATAAAATGCTTGTCACCAGGACAGGCTATCACCATAGATAACTCTGGGTATTGGTAGACTGTGAGAGTCCTTGCTAAACCCATACTTATCCACCAAACATTTGCTTTCTATTTCCATGTGAATTGTCTTCCTCCCCTTTGAAGCCCCAAACCACTACCACCAACATCCTCCTTTGTCTTTTGCTGAAGATGGTATTAAGTTGGCACCTTCAGGCATTCTGGTGAGTTACCCAGTTTTCCTGGGTTTCTCCCATGTATACACATTATTAAACTTTGTTTCTTTTCTCTCCTGCTATTCTGTCTTGTGCCAATTTAATTCTCAGGCCAGCCAGAAGGATCTAGAGAGGATATAGGAATTGTCTTCCTCCCCTACATCAGGCATTGTTTTAAGCCTCTAGTGTATAATAATTGTTTAATCCTCAAAATAACCCATAAAAGAGTTACTCTTATCAACATCTGAATTTTATAGATTAGGAAAGTGATGGTAGACAATTGAAATACAGTGGTGTCTATGACCAGTGACAGACATGGTTTCTACTCTTAGGGAACTTTATAGAATATAGAAGATAAGCAATTAAAATCAAGTGTGGTTAGTGTTTGGACATGGGTACAAATGAGGTGGGATGGCAGGAGGCAACAGGAGGCTCCAATTTACTCTAGAGGGTGAAGGGAAAACATCCAGGGCAGAGGGGGCCCCACTTGATGAAGTAGTAAAAGCTGAGCTCCATGAGAGTTCTGAAGATGACAATAAGGATGGTCTCCATAGGTGTCCTTTCGTAGATGGGTATCAAGGAAAGAGAGTTGAAGAGAAGCCTTTTTTGCATGAATAGAGGAAGGACGGAGCTACCTTTTCTCTAGTATTATTCTTAAGTGCCAGCTGGACAGGGAAAGTTAGCAGAGAGGAGTCCAGCACTGCTCAAGTGCAGACACCAGGGTGTGACTAGGCTGCATGAATCTCTCTGCTTGGACTCTCACAGAGACAGCAGAGCAGAAAGTTACTCCTTCTGCCCACACTCTTTACCTCCTTTTAGTCAAGGAACATACAAGAGACCACTATATGCCAGGCCTTGCTGGGAAATAGCAGGGAATGTTACATATAGTCCGTGTCCTTAGAGCCTTTACATTTCCACATGAACCTAACAAAAGTAAAGGCTTTATGACTAAAATGATCACTCTTCTACAGGGAAAAAATATTTTATAAGTAATATTCTAAAAAAGGCAGACTCAGACTCAGTTAATTGACATTTCCTTTAGTGACAGGATTGGCAGATGAGCTTAGTCCAGAGCCATGGTGCAAAGAATAAATAAAATATATGAAGAATTGTTAGTCAGAAGTTGATGTTTTCTTGTTTGTCCAATTCTAATAACAAATCAAGATCACAAAATCATTAAATCAAAACATGAATCAACATTGACTACTGTAGAGCAATAATAATAACGATAATGATAACAATATGCTAGTAATAATAGAAAAATGATTGAGCACTTAAAACTTGTCAGGCAGTGTGCTAAATTTTCTATACACAACATCTCACTCAACACTCAAAACCTTTTGTACATGAGAAACCTGAGACTTGGAAGAGTTGAATCACCAGACCAAGGTTACCCTGCAAGTAAGAGGCAAAACTGAGATTTCAGTCTTTATTTGTCATGATACCTTTAAGATGTCATTAAAACTAGGAGATTATATATGTATTGAGAATAGTTTGGGTGAAATCTAATCTCTAAGCAAGGAATGGACCAAATATCTTTCAGTCTACCAATAAAATTGTTTTATGTTAGTATTTCATTTCTGATTATGTTATTTTAAATAGTACACAGAATTTAATAGAGAAATAGTACCATACATCTCTCAGCTGTGTGGCACACCACTGTGTTTATCCAGAGAGTCTGATGAATCACTTCTCCACAAAACATGCCATAAGTATTCTAGGCTTTGATTTTATACATGGTTACCTTTATTACAATGACTTCCTGTATCAATTAAGGTCATGGTAGGAAACAGGGCACTCAAAGATGTTGACTGAGCAGAAGTTAATGAAGGGACTATTGACAAAAGGTGAATGGGGATAAAGTGAACCTGACAGGCAATGCTGAAGCACTACAGGGCTAGCAACAGAGGGGAACTTTAGTCTCCAGACCTGAAGGGCAAGAGCTACCTGAACTTGAAAAGTGCCTGCAACTGAGGGGAGGGCTGCCCATCAGGGGCTCTGGTCCCAGGTCCAGGAATGCAGCTACTGCCCACCAGCAGCCATGAGAGAGGGAGCTGGGGGAATCAATACCCTGACCTCATTGTTCTCCTGTGCTCCCAGTATCCTGTGGAGCCTCCCACTGCCTGAACCCTATCAATGCAAATGGGCGTGATTAATGTAGTACAGAAGAAAGATCAGCCTCCTGGAGTCTGGAGGTTGAGGTACAGGTAGGAGTCCAGGTCGGTTCCGTGGTGTCTGGCCACCCAGTGGACTGTGGTTGTGGTGCTCACTCAAAAATGAATTGAGAAGAGAAAGATGAGGAGTTCATTTTGAAATCAAGTGTACCACTTTAAAATGAATTCCATTTTGGAAGAAGTATTTATTTTCTCCCATCCCTTTTAGAGTTTTTAATAATTGTGAGTTGATTGTATTTAATTCTCACATATGTAAACATGAAATTTTGAAACTATATATACAAAAAAAAGCAATTACTCTTCTCTACCTAGGATACTGTGCTTAAATTTGCCTGAAATGTACACACTGATACACATTGATGTGTATGTATGTCTACATGGAGGACTAGGAGAAAGCGCCAAACCCTTTGAAAGATATTGAAGAAATAAAATGAAGAGAAAAGAAAATACAGTTAAATAGCTATGGAAGAGGGTGGACATTTATTCATCTCATTCTAAGAACGGGAAGGAATTTCCACTGCACTCCTAAGAGGGAAAATATAGGAGAAATTCTTTATGCCTCTCTCTTCATTCCTTCTCACTCCTCCCCAGGGAAGGAGGAGTGACATCTGACAGGTGAATGGTGCTAGAGAGTCTCCCTCCTCCCCTCTCTCACATTTTCCTCTGTAAGACACACAAGAGTTTCTGTTACTCTACGGGTTGAGCTTATTAAAACAGACTCTGACCGTACAGGATGCTATTTGGGAGGTGGGAGCAAGTTTGATGAGGTGTAGTGGCCTATAGTTCTGGGTGAGTAAAATTAATTCAGGGAACAATATTGGGAAGACCAGTTGTGACCTAGATGTAAGCTGTGTTCTTTAACTCAGATTTACCAATAATAAAGCAAACATTTTGGCCTCCATCTGTCTACCTCAAACATCATTTCAATTGGTTTACAACTTAGAAGAAGAAAGGCATGATCTTTATTACTCCACCCTGAAAAGAAGCCCAGCGACAACTCTCTGGAAGAATGAAATGATATAAGAAATCTATTTTGTCTGATTCTCTATTTAACCCTGAGCACATGCACATTTTGCAAGACCTCTAATCTGCCCACTTGGTTTGAGCAGGCGCATCATAGGAGTGGGGCGACTCACTAAATAAATCTGAGGTGTTGGAGGGGAGAAACACTGCAGAGAGATTATGCAGAAACCAATGAAACAGCTGAGGGCGAAATTTCACAGTTTTCAGTCATGTGTACATAACACTCAGATCTGCTCCTCTCACCACTCCTGCTCCAAACATCCATTCAAAACAACAGTAATAAACAAAAACTAACAAAACAGAAGCCCTCCAATATCTTCCACTGCTCTCAGGATGAAGTCTGAAGTCTGTGACAGGATCAGAGCTCTGGCCTTTTCTCTCACTCAGGATTCATCTGTACCACAATCTCCCCTACTCTGTATGCTCTCCATTCCTCAAACCCACCATTCTCCCACCTGCCACTGGGCGTTTGTATATGCTGTTCCCTCTACTTGGAATGTTCTCCCCACCCACTCTTATCCTAGTTAACTGCTACTCATGATTTCTATTTTAGCTTAAGCTTCATTTCCTCAGGAAACTTCCTTGACCCTCTAGCTTAGGTTACTGGTACTGTTATGTGCTCTCATAGCTTCAATTTCTCTCTCTCTCTTTCTTTCTTTCTCCTCAAGACTTGTCCCAGCTGTGATGTTTCATTTATCAGTGGGATTATTTGACTAATGACTATTTCAGTCTAGACTGTAGCTTCTTGAAGGTAGAATCATGTGTAATTTTGCACACATATTATTTACAACAGAGTTTGGCACAGTCTTAATTATTTGTTGAATTAATAAATAAAACAATGAATGTAAATGAAATAAAAATATAGTCACCCTCATGTTAATATACTGTGTATATATGCAGAAATACTGATTAAATAGATTTTATGGGTCTTAAGATAGAGGGTCTTAGTATATATCTCAAGAAAATATCCCATATGAAAAATAAATTGATTTCTACATTAGATTTTGTAGTTTATTTTCTCTTTCTCAAAAAAAGTTCATTTCATTTTAATGGCCTTTAGTTTAAAAAATTATCTCTGCTGTGGTACAATGAAGTTATTCCTTCTAGTCACAGGATTATCCCATTTTTTTAAATCTACATAATCCATGTTTATGGTAGCACTATTATATATTATCTTAACTATCAAGACACTCCAAAGGATTTTCTAAAATTATAAATTAGTCCCCCAAATAAATGCTGCATATTCAATAGTCTTATATTAGCTTTGATTTATAAAAGAAAATCATAAGATGCTGGAAAGTAGAATAGGGGAAGCAGATTGCTCTAGGGGAAAATAAATAGAACACTTGGGTTCTAGTTTCTTTCACAAATTGCTAGTCATGTGCAGGGGTAAAATGAAACAACCTGAACATCTGTGTGAATGAGGGAAATGCTGCCTGTTCTGTCTCTCTTCACCAGGGGAGGATTACACAAAATAATATGGTCTCATCTCTTGGTAAAATCTAAAGCACAGTTCAAATCTAAGATAATCACAGGCTATCCCTATGCCGCAGAACTTCAGGGAGATTCTGATGTTGCTGTGGACTCTGAAGCTACATCACACTCTTCCAAAGCCGAGAAGTGCTGGGGTTAAGGTCATAGCCGCTGGAGCCAGGTGGCTAGTCTCGAATTCCAGCTTCCCACTTACTGGCTGTATGACCTCAGGCAAGTTACTTAGCCTCTCTGCGTCTCTGTTTCTTCAGGAGTAATGTGAAGGCAATAATAGCATATATGAGATAGTGTTATCATGCAGATGAAATGAGGCTGCTTATAGAAAGTCTGAAGAACAGTGTCCACCACAGAGTAGGCATCAGTTAAGTACTAACAATTATTCACAGAACTAGTGCTATGTAAGAATCCACTGTCTGATCTATTGGTTCCTTATATTGGATGATGTGGACAGTGGCAGTTTATTAATCTCTTCATCATGAGATTCTACAGCCTTTTGGGTGGAAAAAAAAATCCTGTCTATTTAACCCTTCAGGGATATTTTATCAAGGGGAATTTAACTTTGCCAATTGAAATTTATTTGAAAGATATTTATCATTTTTAAATTACTGCTCATCTGTACTGTCACTTTGTTTCCCTTTTACTTGGTCTTCTCCCACCATGAGAGATGTGCCTGGTTCCTTTGATTGGCTTGCACTTTCATCTCTCAGATTAGGCCTCCAAATTTTCCAAAGCAATTTGGCCTCTGACCTTGATACCTGGTTTCTCTTGGTCTTGAAGGTCTTTCACTTTAAGATTTGGTAAGCTCTCTTCTATGTTTCGTGCCAATTACCTCCCCATATGGATTTAGTAATAAGGAAATTGGAGATGCAACCAAATACTAACTCCTGCAGAAACCACTAGAACATCTCATAGTGCCATTTATCATGACCCCACTGCCCGTCTTCATATGTGAAGCTGGTTCACTTTGAAGTCCATTTAAATCAATTTGTAAAACTGCCTGGGACACTAACAGATGATTTACTGAAACTGAGAGAAAACGATTGCCTTCTCGGCAGCCACAACTGGCGTTCCTCCACCAAAACAGCAATCAAGTGAGTTTTGCATGATTTGCTTTTAAGAGACCCACAGTCTTCATCGTTCACATTTGTTTTATCCTCCAGATGCTGGCAACTCCCTTCCCTATGCCCTTGCTTTGCTGAGATTAAAGAGAGATTTGAGAGTCAGTGATTGCCAGTGGCGTGTTGTGCAGCCCCACACACGCTTTCATCACCGTCTTGTATTGCTCCCAGCATGTTTTTAATGTATGTCTTTAACTCCACCCATAAATCAGAATTATTATCAGCCGCAGGATTTTATTCTTGTTTGTGTTCATGAATGATTTTGTCGTCCTTCCAAGGGCTGTGACAGGAATCAAGTATCTCTAGGAGCCAGAGGGAGACACATCCCTACAGCAGCTTTTAAAACTCTTCTAGGACTGAAATTATTACAGTTCTAAAGATCAGCTGGCCATGGTCAAAATAATGTATTTAAGGATGTGCAGAGTCTACATAGCCCCTGAGGCTGTTGATCAACTGTAGTGAAATAAACAGGAATTTCTGTATCTTTCCTAACTAATCTGTCAGAAAGCATTCAGAGGAAGACATGCAACAATGTCTTTACCCTTTATTTCCTTCTCCATGATCGTAGGCAGAACCACAGTCTCTCTTGAGCTCAAAATCCACACTTCATTTTCGTATAGTTTCCACCATACCAATGTTTCCCCCCTCCATTTCAAAGCTCAATGTTACCCTGTCCTCATTTTGCCAATTATGAAATCCTTAATCTAAATTTCAGTTATTTTCTGCTAGGCTAGGTGCCAAGCACTGGTTGTGAGTTTCACACACATTTTCTCTTTTTATCCAGGAGAAAGAAAACTATATCACATTTATAACATTGGTAACCTTCATGAAAGGTCAAAAATATGTAGGACTATAAATGACTGAAAAATAGAGATCTATCTTGTGAATATTATATCATCGTGAAATACAATTAGGGCGTTGTATTTAATACAATAATAAACAAAACAATATGTATACATATGTATATACAGTCATTAGTTAAATGAGTGTGGGTGTATAGAAATATACCTACACTCATTTAGACCTCACAAAACCTGTACAATTATCTGATTATCTCCACTTCACAAAATGAAACTGTAGCATAGAGCAATTAAGTAACTGTAAAAACAATTAACTTCCAAAAGTCAAACAGCTATAAATAAATGGCAAAGTCAGGTTTTGGACCCAGGTGGTCTGGTTCCAGAACTAAATCAAGAAATACTTAAGGAGTATATACTATATGCACTAGGCAGGACACGAAGATAAATACTATTTACGTAATCTTTTTTGTTTAAAAAACTCTACCTATATAAAAGCAAATAAAGAACTTGTATAGCATTGAATTCTCAGTTCAGTGAAGTAGACTGGAATCACAGGTTATAGCCACCAAGTGACTAATCCCCTGAATGGCAGGCAAAGTTAACCAGATCTTTAGTAAAACGTAATCAAACCTCTGAAAGTATAATTCCAGAGAGTCCAGCCCACGTAAAGGAACCTGGCTATGAGCACTGTTTCAGAGTTATACGAAAGAGAGGGCACAAAATACCTGCTTGCTCTTTATGCCTATAATGAAAGCATAATGAAGGACTGCTCCCCTTGGTTCAGCTTTTATGATCATACCCAAGGGGATATCATTGTCACTCTCTGGGTCAGTCAGTGTCCTGACTGAATCCCATGCTGCCTTTCACGTTCACTTCAGCATCAAAGCATAAAACTGTACTGCACCCCTTGTGCAGCTTTTATGATCACACAGGTAGGCTTCTACCCAAGGGATATCATTGTTGTTCTCTGGATCAGTCAGTGCCTTGACTGAATCCCCTTTCACGTTAACTTCAGCTGCCGGTCCCCAGACCACTGACTACTCAGTGTGCAAGAATGGAGAGTAAAAGGCTTATTTCTTTGTGAAGCAAAACCTGTTTTTAATACAACAACGAGGATTTACTATGTGCAAGATACTATATTAAAGGTTTTAAATGCTTTATATTAATTCATTCTCACATCAACCCTATGCGATAGGTACAATTTTCCCCCCATTTTTCATACGAGGATACTAAAGCACAGAGAAGTTAAATAACTTATCCAAAGTCACCTGACTATCAAGTGAGTGAAAAAAGAGCTATTTCAGAGAAAGAAGGAGAGTCTATGAACCTGACAGAGACTCTTGACAAAGACAGAGAGCCACAGGGAAATGAAGAAACAAAGATGGAAGGGATCTGACAATTTTAAAGTTAAGAGGGGCAACTTCCTTTGCAGGTTCCAGCAAAGTGAAAAACAGAGAGATGCTAAAGCACCAGTGAAAACTTTGTATTGTCATTTTACATTTAATAGGTTAAAATCCATATACCCATGTGTTCTGATGTGGTGATCCTGTTGCTACCTCCAAAGATGGTTACAAGTTTTATAATTATAGGATAATTTCAGTATTAATAAAAATTACACTTATGGTACACTACAGAGCACGAGTTTAAAGTTGTAAGATGAATATCTTTCATTAATTCCTCTGTCTCTCTGACTGTCTGTATAAAATCTTTTAGAGATAATTCCCAAAGTCTTAATGCAGGGGTCTTCATAAATGTGAGGCCTGGACAGGTTGTCCTTCTGGATTCCCAGTCATAGATCCTTTTACCTGGTAGGGCCAAGATCCACCTGATTCAAGTGCTTTAGAAATCATTTGGTCTTCACAACAACCTTTTCATGTCACAAGCTGGGACAAATGTGACTCAGAGATATTAATCACCCTGACTATGGACCATCATCTTGTAAGAAGTGACACTGCCAGGACTGAAACCTAAATCTGACTATTTCCAAAGCCACACAGTTGCCTTGTCATTTAACATCCAAAGAATAGGAAGAGAATGAGAATGGTTAGTGGTAGAAACATTCCTGTCCATTATCTCGTTTCGTCATCCTGAGTATCTTCTCATAAGTTACCATCTCTCCTAGAAGCTGGAAAATGCAAAGGAACAGATTCCTTCCTAGGACCTCCAGAAGGAACTAGTCTTGCTGACACCTTCACTTTAGTCCAGTGAGACTTATTTCAGAATTCTGACCTCCAGAACAATGTCCTATGGGAAGAGTGGAATACCTTAGAAAAAGACTCAAGAAATCTATAAGGAACATACACACCCGGAAAGTGTTGGGCAAATTAAGTGTGCACCTAAGGAGGCTTATAAAATGAAATGTGCTGTCTTGCCTGTTTGATTCCAGCAAAAAAGAGGAGGATTGGCAATGGATGTTAGCTCAGGGCTAGTCTTCCTCAAAAAAAAAAAAAAAAAAAGTGTATGTATCCATTCACGTTTGGAAACCCCAGAAAATGATCTGACAGAAAAACAGCAACTTACATTCAGCCAACAATATACATAGGGTCTGGGTTAACATCCATGTAGGTTCTTATATGTGTTATAGCAGGTATTAACGGCATGTGGATTTTTTCAGATAAAAAATTATTTTTAAGATATAAGTATAAAAGAGAAATGAGATTATTCTTATAATTCAACAAAGTGATAAAGGAGACTATCAAGAAAATGAGATTGAGTGTAGTCTAACTGGTGTTAAAATATCAATATTCCAATAACTATATGCCAACACTAAAGCCAACTTAATTAATACTTTTTCTTATCAAGCAATAAATCAAGCAGAAGACTGATTGCAGAAAAATCAGCTGACTCTTATGAAACATTCTAGAATTGGTTTTCTAAAACTAAGATACCTCCAGATAGATCAAAAAATGCTTGAAACAATTTGAATAATTTAATAATTTAAGGATTCAGAACATAATATACAATTCTCTCAATGCTTTTCACATATGCTTCCAATACTTTAGCTTTTCATAATTTTTTTTAAATAGTGATAAGGTAGTAAACACTAGAGCAAGCAAACAAAAAACACAATCTCTTATTAGTTGTTGGTGGTATTAGAAAGAAGAATATAATGATTGGCCCCCAAAATTGCTGACTTAGAGTTATAACAGATTCCAATATATGAAGACATCTGGACAATGTAGTTTTTTCTTACATGGGAAATCCTTCTAATATATCCTAATATCCCACTGGTTCAAACTACTTAGAAATCCAATCCAAACCTTTGCAACAATCCTCAAGATAAGCCAACTTCAAATGCTTTCATTCCTGGCAAATGATTCTGTCTCCTACTCAAACAGAAATTTGAAGTCATTGAATATGAACTACATCTCTCCAAACAACCAAACTTGTCTACATTTTATCCTGTTTTTCTCTCCATTTTTCAGGTGGTGGTTTCTCTCCTCTTGTTTCAAGTTAGTCAACCCACTCATGGTTTTTAACCCATTGTTTTCTATTTCTTCAAGGAACACACTCCATTGATCACATCTCATTTCTTTAATCTACAAACATCCTTCTTTCAGAAGAAGCAGGCTTAAGTTTCTCCTATTGTGAAAATCAAAAACCCTGCTTTGGCTTGGATACACTTTCTAGCTAATACTTTTTCTCTGTCTCAATTTTCCTGTTTTATCTTCCTTAAAGAGCCATCAATCCTTGATGCTTCTAATTCCTCACTTCACATTCACTGTCAGTTATCTATCTTACTACATCCTCCTTCCTTCATCGCACCCCCTCCCCTGGAATATCCCTGCTAAAACCAACTTTGAAGACTGTTGCCAAATTCAGCAGAAATTTCTCAGTTCTTATCATATTTCCCTGTGGGCTTTGAGATGTGGAGCACATATTTGGCCCCCTTGCCATCTTTTGATCCTGTTTCTCCTACTGTTTACAATTCCATTTTGATCTTACTTGAATCTTCTTGCTCTGCATGTCTTCAAGTCATAGCATTCCACAGAATTGTGTCATGGTCCCTCTGCTTTTTTTTTAACTTGACAATTCTCATTATTTGTAGTACTATGTGTAGAGTGGTAATTTCAAGTTTATATCCACAGTCCAGACATCTTGCAGAAATTCCAAAACAGGATGTATATCTGCCAACTGGTCACCACTACCTGAGCACCTTGCAAATCATCCCATCCAAAACTTACCTTCTCATGCCTCCCCCAATGCCTCTGCCCCTCACCTCCCTAAAACTGCTTTTTTCTCCATATTCTTTATCTCTGTTTATGGCATCAATTGTTACAAATGGGGGAAAAATCATCTTAGATTCCCTTTTTAGTGATCTATGCTCCCACCATCCAATTAATCACCCCAATTAGTTATAACTGAACTATTTCTTGATTATTTTCCTTTTTAGAGTCAACACTGTTTTGGTCACTATTCTCTCTCTATTTTTTCTCCTAAAATCTCTTTACTGGGCTATTACAATAATTTTATTTTATTTTACTGTGGTAAGAACACTTAAAAGATCTACCTCTTAACAAATTTTTCCGTGTGCAATACAGTATTGTTAACTATAAGCACAATGTTGTACAGCAGATCTCTGGGACATGTAACTGAAACTTTATATCTGTTCAACAGCAACTGCTCATTTTCCCCGGCCCCCAACTCCAGGCAAACATCATTCTACTCTCTGTTTTTATGAGTTTGACCATTTTACATACCTCGCATAAGTGGAATTCTGCAGTATTTGTCCTCTCGTGCCTGGCGTATTTCACATAGCATACTGCACTCCAGGTTCACCCATGTTGTTGCAGAATTTCCTTCTTTTTTTGACTGAATAACATTCCATTGTATGTATATAACACATTTTCTTATTCATTCATCTGTCGATGGACATTTAGGTTGTTTCTGTGTATTGGCTACTGTGAACAATGCTGCAATGAACATGGAAGTTCCTCAAAAAATTAAAAATAGAACTACCATATGATCTAGCAATCCCACTTCTAAGTATATATTAAAAAGAATTGAAATCAGGATCTCAGAGATACAATAGTCCTTTGACTATTTTTCTTTTTCTGTCTCTGGTCTTATCCTCTTCGAATCTATATTCCTTTATGCTGTCAGCATGACTTTCTGTAATGTTCATATGATCGTAACTTTCATATCCTCTTCTCAAAACCTTTAAATGAACCATCATTACCCACCAGAATGAATGAAAGCTTTTTAACATGCCATGAAAGAATTTCATGATATGTAGCATTACCAGATTTAACAAATGAAAATATTGCATAGGACATTTAAAATGGTCATTATTTATCTGAAATCAAATTTAATCAGGCATCCTGTATTTTTCTGGCAACACTAGAGGACCTGAATACTTCTCTAGGTCATCGCTTCCTGTGCTCCACCCATAACACTACTCCTCCCCACCCCTGTACATTATTATCCACCCCGCCACCCGCCCCCAAGAAAGAGAAAAACCTACTGGCCTACTTTACTCTTCTTTCTATTCTTTTAAAATACTATATTTTCTTGCCTGTAATGTTTTTCTCTCTCTGTGGTGTGCTCCCCTTCTCTGTAATGGCTATGCATATGCCTGCCCAGCTAGACCTCACTTCGATTAGGTAGGTGTGGCCATATGATCAAATTATCTCCAACGAAATGAAACCAAATGTAATCTGTGCCATAATCCAGCCCTGTTTTATAAAACCTCCAAAGACTGCCCTTCTGTGTTCTTTGGGATGATGAAGAGAGAGAAACATTAAATCCATGTATGGATGATAACCAAGCTGCCATCAGCCTGGGTCCCTGAAAAACTGCATGGAGCAGTCTCTGCATCCTTCTGTTGCACCTGCCTCAGACTCTTGTGAACAAAAACATTCTACTGTGTTTGAGCCATTACATTCAGGGTCTAATTAACCTATCTTACTCATTCACTATCCTCCCTTACATTCAGGTGTCAGCTAAATAAATATTATCTTATATGGAAAGATTTTTCTGCCTCCCAAATACTGGGTTGCAGAAGGAGGTGTAGAGTAGATGAAGGAGGTTTGACAATTCTGAGGATTAAGAGCCACAGTGAGAAAAGTAAGACTTTCATTAAATTTTATTTGGGTCATGAATTATAATGTAAGAAACCTATATACTTATTATTTCTTATGAACAAAGAAATATGGGTTAATGAATTTTTTTCTCATGACTAAATATAGGCTTTTCTGAGTTTCAACTTTGAAAAAAATTAGAAGTTAACAAGTTACCATTAACCAGACTTTTGAATAAAATCATTCCAAAAATCAATTCCCTTTGCAATCACTGCATTCTAATGCACATTTTTAAAAGTATAATGTACTTTAAATATATGTGAAAAAGCACATATTGTACTCTACCAAACATCGATATTTTTTCTGTAAAGGGTCATATAAGAAATATTTTAGAAATTATAGGCCATAAGGTCTCTGTCACAATAATTCAACTCTGCCATTAAAATGCAAAAGCAGCCATAGATAACATATAAACAAATGAGCATGGTTTTATTCCAATAAAACTTTATTTATATAAACATTTTGATAATGTTTATAGGTGGCAGGCAGGATTTGGCTCATAGGTTGTGGTTTGCCAACCACCTTGTCTATACCTAAATATATAGTACCTATGTAAATAATACAGAAATGATAAGTGTGTTAATATTTTGCTATATTCTCTCCCTCTGTCTCTCTCTCTCCAAATTTTCCTTCTCCTTTCCCTCTCTCCTTCTCTTCCTGCTCTCTCCTTCTCTCTGTCTAAATAAAATATTACAGGTACAGCCAAAGCCACACTTCCTATCCTATCCTATCCACAGAACTTCTTTCCCTTTATCACTTCCAGAGGTAACCACTTTTCTGAAGTTGGCATCTGTCATTCTTATGCTGATGTATATGCTTCCTCTACATGCACATGTATCCATAAATGACGCAAATTAACATGTTTCTTTTTAAGGTATACAAATATTATCACTTCTGTACACAATCGTTTCCAGCCAGTTTTTTCACTAAACATTGTCTTTTGAAATTTAACCATGTAGATTGAGTTAGTTCATTTCCACTGCTCTACAATATTTTGGCATGCCAACTGCTTATTCCCCAGTCTCCACTGGTTGACAGCTTGTACTTTTTTTTTAACTTAAAACAGTGTGGCTATGAATATCTTCGTACACTTGTACAAAATGTATATGTGTAAGATTATACATGTCCATGGGTGAGATTTTCTCTTAGACTCTTCAAAGTAGAAATGCTGAGTGCTAAGAGCATGTGCATCTTCAACTTTACTATTGCCAAATTGCTTTTCACATTAGACGTTATGTTCTCACCAGAAATGTGTTAGTTCCTGTTTCCTTATATTCTGCCACACAGGGTGTTATCTGACTTAAATTTTTTTGCCTACTAGACGAGAGTTAAATGAAATCCCCCTGTTTTAATAGTAATTACTTAGACTTATGAAGTGCTTATGTTGAGCACGATCTAAATGGTTAATTTGTCCTAACATAATCATATGAGGAAGGTATTATTTTCATCTCCATTTTACAGCTGAGCTAACAGAGGCTCAAAGATGCAAAGTAACTTTCCCAAGGTCACCCGGCTAATCAGCGATAGAACCAGAATTTGAACACCAGCAGTCTGATTCCAAAATCCATCTTTATCCACGAAACTAACAATTCTCTCTCTAGGTTTGACTTTGCTTTTCTTTGAATGTGAGTAAAGCTGATGACCATTTTACATGTTTATCAAAATTCAGATTTACTCTTTTGTGAACTACCTGGATATATCCTTGGCTTATTGGCTCATTATTATTTAATTGTGTTTTTTAATTGGTTTGCAGAAGTTTCTTTATATATTCTGAAAAGTAAATACAATTTATTTTATATAGGATGCAAATATTTTCTGCAATTCAAAAGCTTGGCTTTTCATTTTCTTATGTCATTTTGAGTTTTCAAAATAAATTTATGTACGCAATTTATCACACTTCATTCTTTTCCTTCATACTTGTCTTTTTAAATTCTTATTTAAGCAATTTTTAATTTCAAGATCATAAATACATTTCTTTGTGATTTTTTCTTTACATGTTCTTCTTTTTTTTCATATGGATAGCCAATTATACAGCATTATATATGGAAAAATCCATCCTTTGCTCCACTAAAATGTAATGTCACCTGCAACACTTACTATTTTTCCTACATGTGAAGATATTTTGGGGCAATTTATTCATTTCCATTGGGATATTTATCTCTTCACAGATATAAAAATATTTTAACTGCCATACCTTTTTAGTAAGTCTTACCATCTAGTGGGGTAAATTTACTCTTACATCCATGAAAATACTAAGACCTGGGTATTTTCATCCCTTCAGCTTTTCATGTAAATTTTAGGATCAGTTTGACAAATGCAAAAAAAAAAAAAAAATACCCAAAATATAAAAAACAAAGGCCAACTGGTGGATTGGGAATAATTTGAATATATGGGTTAATTTAGGCAAAACTGATATCTTTATTTTATTGAATCTTTGCAAAAATGAGCATGAAAAATCTGTCATTCTATTTATGCCTTTTTTATGTTTCTTTAAGATTTAATATATTTTTTTCCATAGAAGTTCCACATAACTTTTGTTAGATTTATTCTTAAGCACTGTATTTTTTGTTGTTTTTATAAGCAATATCTATTTTAAACTGAGATTTTCTAATTATTTAATGCTCATATTTATGAAAGCTATAAATTTTTGTGATAGTAGGCTTCCTTATTTTGTTCCTCCTTTAAAATAAAATGTCTTTAACATTTCCCCATTAATGATAGTATATATTAGATTTTGGAAGATAACCTCTCTAGAGTTAAGGACATTCTTTTCTATTCCTAATTTACTAAGATTTTTTCTCTTTTTAAATCATGATGAGGCGTAGAACTTTCAAATGCTTTTTTGTACGTGCTTAAAGGCTATTTTCCCTTTATTGTTTATTGTGGAGAATTTCAGTGATAGCTTTTCTAATGTTAAACCATTCTTGCTTTACTGAAATAAATCAGACCTTGTCCAGGTATATTTTTTAAAGGATACTCCTGGATTGATGCTGCTAATATTTTATTTAATATTTTTACTTTTACAGCCACGCATTACATGGCCTATGGTTTTCTTTCTGTAAGAGATATTTAAAAATATTATTGGTTTATATAGCAGTCACACAAATTCAAAAGAGGTACTTTCCCTGTTTTCTGCAATAGCTTGCATTTTATAGGGAGTGACAATTTGCAGGTTTATCATAACCTAATCTTTAAAATATCCTTGGCCTAGTGTTAAGTTTTGTATTTGAGAGTAGCCTTTAATATATTGATCCTATTCATTTCGTGGCTAACAGTTGTTTCAGATATTCCATTTTTTCTTGAATCTGATTGTCAAAGTTCCATAAACACTGAAATAAATTTATGCTTAATAAAGCATTATGTGCTTTTATTTTTAATATTCTCATATCTTTAATGACTTTTCTCCTTTGTTCTTGTTCAATCTCGCTAGAGGTTTTATGGTTCATTAGTCTTTTCAAAGAATGAGTTTTGGTTTTGTTGATCTTCTTTATTTCTTGTTTCAGAGAATGTACCAGTGAAACCATCTAGGTCTGGGGTTTTCTTCATGGGAAGGTTTTTTATTGCAAATTCAATTTTTTAGTAGATATAGGCTATTCATATTTTTAATTTTTTTCTTTCTTCAGGTTTAATAAATTATGAATTTGAAAGAATTTGTCTCTGGTGAATTAAAAGTGGCCATAAATTACTCTCACTACCTCATGTATGCTGGAATTTGTGGCTTTTTCTTTCAGTCTGGGCTGGTTTTGCCAAATAGAACCCAATAGAACATGGCAGGAGTAACATCATGTCAGTTCTAGGCCTAGCCATTAAGAGGGCTCACAGCTTCCATTTTCTCCCTCTTATTTCTTACTCTTGGAATCCAGATGCCATATAAAGAAGCTACCCTCATGGTGAGCCCGAACGGATACGGAGAGAGGTCCCAGTCTTTCCTGGGTAGTTCTTTCTAATTCCCCCAGCATAAATGTGAGTGAAGCCATCTCTTTTTAGGCCTCTTTTAGGCTTATCTGCCCTCTGATTGCAACCATATGAGTGACCCCAAGTGAGACCAGTGGAATAACTACTTGGTCAAACCAGAGATTCATGAGATAATAAATAATTATTTTTGTATTTTGCCAATTAGTTTTGGAGTTTTTGTTACACAGAAATAAGTATCCAAAACAGAAATTGCTTCTGCAAGTGGGATGCAGTTATAACAAAACTCTAAGATATGTGCCATCAGTAGTGGGCAGAAACTAGAAGGGCTTTGAGAAAACTGTTAGTGCATAGTGGGAGAACAGGGAAGGCATTTTACTGCGGGAAGTAAAAACGCCAACCTGTGTTATGCAGTGGTGGAAAATGTGGCAACAGTGTCACCTACGGCAATATGAAAAATAGGAAATATATCTAATGAATTTGTAGATTTGGCCAAGAAGATTTCCATTAGAATACTGAAAATACTGAATGGTTTCCTTTAGCTGTATATGCTAAGGCGTGGAGAGAGATAGATGAACTAAATAACAAACTGTTCAGTTATTAAGCAGAACCTAGATGAAATATTTCCACCCCAGGACTTGCAAATATAACACTGTTTCTAATTCTTGACCTCTCCCAGCAAAAGATTTTAAAATATGTAATGATCTTAGGGGAAAAAATCAAATGCAGGTCCTGCTAGGAAAACATGGTCTTAGGATCAAGATGCCAACGAATTCTTATGCTCAACCTCTGATATCTCATCCAGTTCTCAGCCTGCAGCATCCAGCCTCTTCTAGATCTTTCAGAGACTTATCCTGCAGATGCCCAGCCCAGCCCTTAGCCAAGGGTCTATGGTGAATACCAACACAGACTTCTAATTCTTCCAAGTGCAAAGTTTCTCTTCTCTAGTTCTTTACACATTTCAGACACCTCAGGAGCCCTGAATTCTGATCTACATCTTCTCAGCTCCACAGGTCAGCTCTCAATTTGGGTGTTTCTTCTCTGCATAGTGGTAAGGAAAGTACTCCCATTCAGAGAGCCTGGGTAAATATGAGGTTCACTTCACGTATTTGCCTAAGCTCAAGAATCTCGGCCTTTCTGTGTATTGTCCAATGCCCCAAGACAGTTTTGTTAAATGTCTTCACCAGTTTGTAGTTGCTATGGTAGGAGGGAAAGTCTGGTACCATTTACTCTGTTATGGTTGGAGGCATAATTGTTTTGATCTCATATTTATGTGTGCTTATTATCTTCATGTAAAAATATTTTATAATTTGAGTGTGGAAAAATCCGCCCTAAGCAATTCTGTATTTTTTCTGCCAGTGTTCTAGGTGTTTCACCACCCTAGAGACAATTTTCATGTTGAGGAGTAAAATTCAAAACTTAAAACCTATGTGAGTGCACAGAGATTTTTTTTATTAACCCAGAGCCCAGGACAAAACTATAACAGCAGCTTACGTGTGATGGTAAACAGTTTTTTTCTAAATCATCCTTGCACTATTTGCATACTTTTTTGGCTACTGGAGAATTTGTGGTCCAAATACATCAACTTAAGCAGAGTCTACACCATTCTTTCTGTTTTGCTGTGAGTACTAAAGCCCTCCCAAAGCTCCAAAGACTGAAAACCCCCTCAATCCCCAACCACTCCATTCTTTCCTCAACAAATCAGCAATATGTCTATTTGGGGCATCTGACCTCTAGAACTGTAGATAATAAATCTGTGTTGTTTTAAGCTACTCAGTTTGTGATAATTTGTCAAAGGAGCAATACAAAATACATCCCATGAAATAATTATTTCTTTCTTCAGTATACCTTTAACAGGGAATCCTTTCATTGAAAGAGGTACTAGAATATTCATAGCAACACTATTTGTAATACTGAAAGCTAGAAACCAATGGCCTGACAATAGTAGAATGGATAAATAAATTGTACTATAGTCACACCATGGGATACCATATAGCAATGAGAATGAACTATTTATAAATACATGAAATAATATGGATAATGTTACAAACAATGTTGATGGATAGAAGCTCGACACATAAAAGTAAATGCTGCATGATCCAACTTATGTAAAATTTAAAAATTTTAAAAACTGTGATTATTGAAATTTGAATAGTGGCTACCCCTGGGGACATTGTCGAGCCTACAGGGAAGCAAAAGAGGTGTGTTTGGGTGCTGTTAATGTCTGTTCCTTAGTCTGGGTATGGTTATATGAGGGTATTCAGTTTGCAAAAATCCATCACTTTCTCCATGTACACTTTTCTGTAAGTATTTGATACTTCAATAACAAGTTGAAAAGTAAATTTAAAACGTGACCCCAAAATTTCTTTTGGTTGACAACAGGGAAGATTAACATCTGTGGAAAATTCAAAACATTAAAAAAAATTAAAATGATTTAAAAAGTCATTTTGGATAAATCCATCAAAAATATTAACCAAGGTCTTTTTGAGGTCTTATTTAAAAATTGAAACATTCTCTCAAGCCCTGAGGGCCTAGCCAGAAGCTAGGACCATCCCTAGAACACTGTCACAAGGTCATGAATATTTAATTGAATAGTTAATTGAAATACACATTGAAAGAGATTTTCCCAAAGCTGACACAATGGCAATATTTTCCTTTCTAATTATTTGTTCCTGTGTCCCTATTGAGACTAAAATCTTAATATAGGCTGCACTTTTAGCTGCAGTCACTTCTAGTTAGATGTCTTTCAATTCCTAGTAAGCCAATTTTTACTACTTCTTATTAATAGACACACTGATGTCGGCAGTGCCAGCTACTCTCTGCTTAGAGAGTAGATGGCTGGGGAGGCAAGGCAGCCATAATCCAGGTTTTAAAAATGAATCGTGAGTAATGGTCAAGGCTCCTACTTTCCCTCTTTACCCTTATATAAAGAAAAAGCATCCCACTGTCAAGATACAAAACCATTAACCCGACTTGATCCATTAACCCGAATTCCCTTTTTTTAAAGATCCAAATAGCTAGACAGGCTATTGATATCCATGGGTAAACTCATCTTCAATAGAAAGAAAGATATCTTACTAAATTGTGTCTTCTTAAATGCCTTGCAGTTCCCTAATTCCTTTCAGTTAAACGTAATATATTTTGAGTTGCCTACTGGGTACAAAGTGCTGTTTTAAGAAATCGAAGGGGTAACAAAAAATGAGTTAGAAAGTCCTTGCCCTCAGGGAAACCAGATGCTCATAGGAGAGGTAAGTCATGATTCATAGACACAAATATATTAATATGGTAGTTCTCCAATTAATTTTAAGATTTTAAGTTTAGGGAATATCTGGAATATTCAATATAAGATTTGAATTGGGTGTTGAAACACCGAACATTCAGTAAATTCAGAATATATTTGTATATAGAATATATAAAATCTGTTTACTTATAGACATACCATTATTGTACATCATCTACATTGTAGTGTACATCCTCTATATTGTATTGTACATCATGTATATTAAAGCAAGCTTACAATCTTACATGCCAAATGTCAATGCAAGCAAGCCCTGAGTTGAAACATAACAAAATCAAGCAAAGGCCATTATCCTCTGTAATTTAGTGTGAAATAAATTTCTCAGTTTGAGTTCTGAAACTAGAAGTAGGCAATATGGAAACTTTTGTAATGTCTCTATGTCTACATGGTGAAATGAAGTAGTTATACCCAACATTCTGTTCTTCTGTCTTTATCACCCATTACCATAATGTATTCTATTAAGCTCTAGGAGTCTGCATTACCCACAATACCCTCTCTCAAGAAAACTACCCACCCTCACCTTTGTTCAAGGAACCATAAACCAACATTTAGATAATGAAGGTGGCTAATTCACAGAAGTCAACAAATCACCTCAGTGACAGTTGATTGGACCAGAAAGGGGCACCTAGACCAGAGAAATCTTAGAACTCTCTTAAGAGATTTTTAAATTTGAGACCAAAAAACTAGAATCAGAAATTAAGAGCACATAGACAAGGACAAGCAGTGACTATGAGGCAAGGGAACCACGAGAAACATGAATAAAAAGGGGTTATTAGTCAAAGCTACGAGTAAGCAGAAATCAACAGATATAAGAAGTAGACAGCCTTGGGAGAAAGCAGCTGTAGTGGTAGATGAGAAACGATAGGTTGTTGCACATTAGAAGCAGAGCGCTACTCTCAGAATGGGAAAAAGTATTTGTAAATCATGTATCTGAAAGGGACCTGTATTCAAAATATTTATATATATCTTTATAGAACTCACATAACACAACAGTAAAAAGACAATCAACTAAAAAATGAGCAAAGGGTCGGAATAGACATTTCTCCAAAGGAAATAAACAAATGGCCATCAAGCACATGAAAAGATGCTTGACATCATTAGTCATCAGGAAAATGCAAATCAAAACAACAGCGGGATACCACTTCACATCCATTAGGATGGCTTTAATAAAAAAGCCAGACAATACCGTGTGCTGACAAGGATGTGGAGAAAGTGGAACCTTCATTCATTGCTGGTGGGAATGTAAAATAGTTCAGTCACTTTGAAAAATAGCTCGGCATTTACTCAAATTGTTAAACACAGATTTTCCATATGACCCAGCAATTCCATTCCTAGGTATATTTCCAAGTGAAATGAAAACTTATCCACAGAAAAACTTGTACATAAATGTTCATAGCAGCATTATTCATAATTGCCAAGTATAAACAACCTAAGTGTCCAAATGATGATGAATGCATAAACAAAATGTAGTATATCCATACACTGAAATGTTATTCTTCCATAAAAAGGAATGAAGTACTGACACATGCTACACCACGGATGGACCTTGAAAACATTACGCTAACTGAAAGAAGCCCCTCACAAAAGGCCATATATTGTATAATTCCATTTATATGAAATGTCCAGAATAGACACATCAGTAGAGATATAAAACAGATTAGTGGTTACCCAGGGCTGGGAGAGGGAAGGATGAGGAGTGACTGCTAATTGGTACAAAGATTATTTTAGAGGTGATAAAAATATTCTAAATTTAGATTGTGGTGATGGCTGCTCAGCTTTGCCCATATACTTAAAAATATATTAGATTGTATTCCTTAAATGGATGAATTTTATGATATATGGATTATATCTCAAAAAAGACTATTTTTTTAAAGCAGAGCACTAGGGAAGGGATTAATAAATTCATGTATCTGGGTAGAGAGGAGGTGGAGGCCAGAACTGAACTGTGTTTCATCTTTCTAAACCTCAGCTTAAGTATTTGTGAGTGATCATAATTTCTGATTGTGTGGCTATTTGTATATTTGCAAGTCGAGGTGATTTCCCTGCCTTAATGGCATGTATGCCTTTATTACAAAACTTCGTAATAAAGTTTAGTAAATTCTAAGTAACCTGAATGAGACTGTTTTCCTTAAAACCCAAACAGGATATTTAATACATTTCCCTGGATGATACCTCACTCCATTTTCATACTGGCTTCACTTCCTTTAACCCACATTGATTATGAGGATTGTCTTCGATACCCATATTGACATATGAGTCAAGTAGTTTAAAATGTGGGTTCTCTGGCTACAGTGCTTGGATACCAATCTGGTTCCATCACTTGCAAATTTTGTGATCTTGGGCAAGTTACTTAACCTCCATGTGTCTCAGTTTCTTCATCTGTAAAATGGGAATAACAATGATATGTGCAATGTAAAATTGGTGTGAAATACCTGACACATAGTGGGCAATCACAAATGTTAACTATCATTGTATCATTTAGAGTTTCCAAATTTCTAAATATACGATTTCTACAATTAACAAACTGAGTTAGGAAACTTTTTTTTTGAAGGCAAAGCAGCCTTTTCAAAATCCCCAAATACCAATAGCATTTAAACTTTCAGCTAAAGACTCTGTACTGAGTTTCGGATAGCATGTCTAGGAGTCTTATTTGTTTGTTTTTTATAAAGGAGATTCTTTGGTTTAGTTTTGTCTGTTTTGTTAATTAATTTGTTTTTTGTTTTCAGTGTGATAGTACATGATCTATAGGTAACAGGTTAGAGAGAGAGATGGTAATTGCATGTTTCTTTCCTGCACTGTGAGGAAATTACAGATCCCTCAAATATCATCAGGAGGTTCCTATTATAAATCAAGTATAAACATGTCACACTGTACGCAAATATTGAATCATTATGTTGTACAACTGAAACTAACATAATGCTACATATCAATTATACCTCGATAAAAAAAATAAAATTCAATCAAAAAACAACATGCCACACTAAATCTTTGGATCTGGCAAATAAACCTTCTATTTCCCTTTTCAAGTCGAAATGCCCATAGGATTATAGAAATAGAGATTCAATAGAGCAGGAAGTAACTATAAGATTTATTTAGTTCATCTTCCTATGTCCAAGCACCTAAAGCATCCCAAAAAGTAAGAGTCTACTTTATTCTCCAAAACCTCTTGAGTTGGAAATGTATTTTTCTTTTGCAACCTCTCCCAATTTCTAATAATCTGTACAGCCAAATAGTTCTTTCTAAAGCAAGTTCAGGAGTAAAGAAATTGACCACACTTCTATTTCTAATTCTTTCTCTATACATGATTTTTTTTTTCCCCATAGAAGCTGCTTGAACTTTATAATCACTTTTGTGAACTGTTTGATGCCATTAATGCTAAAAAATTTTGATAGGAGCAGAAAACTCTAAAGGCAAATTGTTGTTTATGGATCTATTCTTTGAGGTATATTGAGTTTTTCACAGTTTCTCTCACCTGTCTTCAAAAAAACCTTAAATATTTATTCCAATTGTTGTAAACCAAAAATTTTGAACATACAATCATATGGTCAATTCCATATCTTAGGTATAAATTTGACAGGGACTTCAACTTCTATATATACTTCAACTTTCCACAAGTTATTTAGGTGTTAGGAAGCTAGCCCGAAAAGGAATAGAATGAATTACTAGGTTTGAAACCCTGAAAAGGCTAACCTGGTTGTATGCAAAAGGAGATACCAACAAATAGAAATAAATATTTTACAGCAAAATGTAAAAAAAAAAATTATTAAACAAATAAGAGGAATGGTTAGTAGAAAGTAAGTAGGATAAATTTAGAAAATACTTTGAAGGAAATAGGAAAGTAGGGGGAATATGGAAGTGATAACCATAATTTACTCAACATCCAACTGAGCACCTACTTTGTTCTAGGCACTGGAGATTCAGTACTGAGCAAAACAGGAAAAACGTTCATCTTTATGGGACTTACCTTCCAAGCAGGAAGATTGATAACAAAATAATAGAGTTTTATTAAATGTAATGTCAAGTACTAATAAGCACTTTGAAGAAAAAATAAAGCAGGCTGAGGGGACAGAGTGATGAAAGGTACCACTTAAGATAAGGTGGTCAGGGAATGTTCTTTGAGGTGTTTTCATTTTAGCAAAGGACAGAATAAAATGAGAGTTGAGCCATGCAAACATTTGTAAGGAAAATATTCCACCTCAGAACCTCAAGAGTGAAGAGCCTTGGGGTTCCTGTTATCATGTTTAGAATTTTCAAAGAACAACAGAAAGGTCATTGTAGCTGGAGCTAAGTGAGTAAGGAGAAGAGTGATGGAAAATGACATGAGGGTACCTAGAGGCTAGATGATATATGCCATGACATGTAGGCCTTAGAACTTATAGATTAAGAGCTGGTGAGTGACATGATATGTGTTTTATTTTAAAAAGATCACTCTGGTTGCTGTGACAGATTTCAATGAAGTAAGATTGGAAACAGAGAGACCAGTGAGAGCCTACTGAGTTAAAGTATGTAAGAGGTGAAAGTGTTTAGACTAGGGTCTTAGTGGTGAGGATTAGAAGTGGTAAGATTTGGGATCTATTCTGAAGGTACAGCTAGTAGAATTTCTAATGGTTTGTATATGAGGTATAAGAGAAAGAGAGCAGAGGACTCAAGGAAGTTACCAAGATTTTTGACCTGAGCAACTGTTGAACTAATGGTAGTGTTCACTGAGTCAGAGAATACTGGAAGAGAAAGAGGTTTGGGAAGAAAAATCAACTGTTAAGTTTGAAATGCCTATGAGATATCCAGTGAAAATGCCAGAAAGCAGTTGAACACACAAGTCTAGATTCCAGTAACAAGTTTGGTTCTGCAAATCAAAATTTAGCCATCATCAGACTATCGATGTTACCTAAAACCATGGGAATGGATGAGGTCACTAAAGAAGTTGGTATAAATAGAAAAGAGAAGATGTCTCAGAATTGAGTCCTGAGCCCCAGGGCACTCAAAAATCTCAACACTGGGAAAATATGCCAGTAACAGAGACTGAGAAGGAGTAATACCGAGATAGAAGAACTAGGAGAGTACAGTGTTCTAGAAACCAAGGGAAGAAAGCACTTAAAGAAAATGAAAGTGAACAGTTCTGTCAAATGCTTCTGAAAGATTAAGTTGTGAACAATTGTTCACTGGGTTTGAAAACGAGGAAGTCACTGGTGACTTTGACAAAATCTTGACTAGACTTTGAGTGGAGTGATGGGGAAGAAAGCTTGGTTACAGTGGGTTCAAGAGAGAATGGGAGATGAGGAAGTAGAGATTTCAAAGTATTTTTCTCCAAAGCAGAACTAATGAAGCCAGTGCTGCTGAGGGGGATATAAGATCAAGGTCTCTCTCTCTCTCTCTCTCTTTCAATAACCCAAGAGAGAAGAGAAGGGATGACTATAATGGTAAAGAAGAAAGGGAATAACTATAAGAGCAAAATTTCTGAAAAAGCAATAAGCAGTGGAATTCATATTAATTATATAAAGACCTTCCTTACGTAAGAAAAAGATATGCCTTACTTACAGTAAGTCATCTGTGCCTTAAGGTTAAAAAAAAGCATTTATTCTTTAAAATAAAGTTGAAGTAAAGGGAGAGAATTTGTTGTTTTCCTTTTAATGAGAAAACTTTAAGAAAGTGTGCATTAAATTTTATTTGAATCACCTTTTGGTCAATGTTTTACGGCAGATAAAAACAACTGTTACAGCCCTAAAAGAAAATGATTTCTATAATGCTTATATTCTCCGCTCTTAAGTTTTAAAAAAATATTAATTAAGTGGGATGAGGGGTGCACACAGGTAGAATGATGAAACAGCCTGGTATTTCATTCCCAATTGAAAGTGTAACAGCTTGTTCAAAAATTAATATTGGATATTCTCGAGGGTGTCTTTCAAACTTCAAAATGAGGCTTTCTAACGTTGTAGTTTGTATGAAAACTTGAGCAAAATGGAAGAGCTGGTATTACGAAATTAGACATATGTTAAATTACCATAATAAGAGATCAGTTTAGGGCAACGGGCTGCTTGCTATATGAGATTTTTGTATAATTGTTTTCACTCTGTCCATGAAAATTCTAAATTTCACTCTGACATGTTCTTTCTTCTGCCATTGCAGCAATGGAAAGCATATAGTAGTTTTCCTTTTTAGGTCTATATTTTGATAACCTTTATTTTGTCACATTTTAGGCATAACACATAAGTTGAAAATCTGCTTCTTTCCCTCTATCAATCATGAACTTCTGTGTTGAAAATCTAGGTAGATGAGCAAGTGGAGTGGTTTTATTTTTCGAAGAAAACAGATTACATGGACCATGAATATATCTGTGGATTCTTTCAAAGAGAATAAATGGAACACCAATGTTGTCATGACCTCGAATAAATATTAATGGAGTTGTCTCTGTGAATGCACTGATGTTTCTCACCCTAAAAACGGTTACTTCTTAATTATTTACTGTTGCTTCAAGCCTTTTAAACTCAGATGTAAACAGTGTGCATTCTTATTGTCTACAGATAGAATAATACACAGTTTATTATTTTATTTTACTTTGATGTTAGAACAGAGAGTAGTAAAAATAGAAGGGAAGAAAAAGGAACGGAAGGGAAGGGAATATCCAGTTTGGGGAAAATGGTTTAAAAATATTGAAAACTGTTATTAAGATTACTGATGCCTTAAAATACATCCCTAGTCAACAGCCCTCAAATGGTACAAGAAGTTGAAGACAGGAAGTAGAATCATTTATCCATCAACACCCTTGCCTGCAATATCCAAATGTAGCTATACTCCCTTTCTGAGCAGAAACCGAAGGCATTCCAAAGAAGGCTCTTTGTGTCCCTGACACTATGACGTCAACTGGCATTTCTTTTCTTTGCAGGGAACTGTCTCCAATCTGTCCCACTGTTTCCAAGTGACTGGGAGAGCAGCCACATTTGACTGTGCCCCAAAGACCTAATAATTCAGAGCAAGTGACTTATGTTCTTTTGCCTAAATTTTCTCATCTGTAAATTGTGATAATGTCAGTTTCTACCTCAAAGGGTTATTATGGAAATTAAATAAATTAAAAAGGGTAAGCTGCTTTAAATTGTATCTAGTACATTTTAAGTACTCAATAAATATTATTAAAATTACTATTAGTCCTAAAATAATGAAAAAGAGCCACTCTTTTTCGCTCTTTAAGTTCAAAATTGAAACTAACTCAAAACCTGCTGTAGTATTTGAGCCAGAATGCAGTATTTGGCCCCTTTACTACTTACCAATATAAAATCGCAATCACTTACTAGGACTGCTAGAGTCAGTAGAGTCAGTGTTGAATTTTCTTATTTCCTTTACATTAGGGCACTTGTCAAGCTGCATTCGAGTGTCTGCATTAAGCTGTAAAATCCTAGAAGGCAATATTAGGCCTTTTCTTAGAAATTTTCATATACTTATGTCCTAGCACTTAGGTTGAACAAATGCTTTGGGATAATGCTGTTCCCCAAAATACAGGTGGTGCATTTCACATAAGGAGAAACTTCTGAAAGCACAAATCATTTGGTGGCAACCATATTTTCACCAACAATTTTGTTTTATGAGAAATGTGCTTATATACATATTAATGCTTATTTTGTTCCACATGATTTTCATATCAAGATGATTAGAATTTTCTCTTTAAACCTGTGCTACCTTTGAATACAGAGAAGAGAGTTCTTTTAAATCTACTTATTCTCAGAATATCATTCCTTTTTCCCAATGAGCCTCCACCAACATTTTTCTTCTTTCATTCCTACTTAGAGTGTGAAAATAGTTAACCTATCTGTTAACTATATGCACCATGAATAGAGTGTTAGGAAGAATAATGGAGGCTGTATACTGTATACCTCCTCCACATATCAAATAAGGGCATACACTTAGGAGCCAAATTGAGGCTAAAATCCATAAATAAAAAATAAAAACAGGTTATACAAGTGTTTACACTTATATTATTAATTAAAATTTTAACTTATTATAACCCTTATTGCCTATCAGAAGAGAGAAGGCACTTCAAAGTCCGTCCATTTAGAGTTCATCTTCAATCAATATTTATATAAAATTCCAGTCCTGTAGAAGGAGTATTCAACTTAGTGAATAGTAATCAATCATGATAGGGATATTCTGAGTACATCAGATAATTAATTTGCTAATAATTGTTTCACTGTGGGAGACAGAAGAGCATAATGATTAAGAGTCTACAGGTTCTGGATTCTGGATTCTACTGTTCAAATCCCAATGCTACTATTCACTGAGTGTGTGACCCTCTATCAAATGAAGATAATAAGATTACCTACACCTCACGGGGTTGCTGTCAGTATGAAGAAAGAGGATACACACTAAGTGCCTGCACACAGCAATGGCCCAGCAATAAAAACCTATAATATTATTAGCATGGATATATGTTAGGCTGAGCTACAAGTAACTGCTGTTTTTGTCAATATCTGTCAAATATCGGAAATTTTATATGGTTCAATCTAGTAAATACACCCACAGAGTGAATCTCTGGAAGCTTCAAGAGAAACTCTACAAACGTTAGCAGCAGGGACATTTTTCCCCATAGACATTTTCAGAAAGACAAACGACAAACAAATAAGACAAAAACTAAAAAAAAAATTTAAAGCTACTTACTTCTAGGATATATTATGGGATCAGCATAAATCTTCCCCATCTCTCATACTCATGTCTAAAGTAATATAAAATGACAATTCAGAATGAGGAACTTTATGAACTTGAGGAACTGTAAATCTTTAGATGTTTTAAAAAGTGTAGAATGAAGTGTATTCTCATGTACTTATGTTCTTTAAAAAATAATCTATATTAGATATTTTAGATAATCAGTATATGAAATTAATTTAACAGTTTAAGAATTCTTAAAGAATTTGTGTTACCATAAACTCACATACATATGGGTGTGTGCATGTGAATTGTATTTATGGTAACACAAGTTATAGCATTGTGTAGTTTGATTCATACATTAATTTGACAGATCCATTTTCATGTCAATCATGCGTCAGGCAGGGTGTCAGGCGCTGGGGGACACAACGGTGAGTGAGATAGGCAAAGTCTCTGTACTCAAGTAGGCACAGATCATTGGAACTGCTGAAATCTAGTTATTACTGCAATGCCACCAAAACAGAAAATCAAAAATTCTTCAAATACTCAAACTCAAATTCCTTTTCTCACTGTAAGCATTTAGTAGGGCCAGGGTTGTTGATATTTCTGAAAATGAGAGAGCATATGATTCTTATGTAGAAGGTTATCCCTTTTCATTTATGAGTCACATCACATATTAAGAACCACAAAATTTCTTATTTGACTTGAAGAGTTAGCTAACAACAAAATTCGAAAATGGAACAATAGGTGAATCACAAATCTGCTTAAAGAATTCTGAATGTTATATGACAGTTCATTTCTTCAATCGCTTTTTCCCTAAAAAGAAATAGTTCCCAATACAAAAAAAAAAATCAAATTTTTCATAAATATTCAGAAGGTGACATCCTTTCCATGTGGCATATATAACTCATCATTTTCTCCATGCTGCTATTATACAGGTAAAAAATAAATACATTGAAAGGGTGCTGACTATCCATTTTAATTTAAAAGCTTACTCTCCCAGTAGCAAATTTATAGCCAAAAAAAGCATGTGTGTATATTTGTCATATATATATTAACAGACCTCTACATAAATATTTTCTATGAGAAAACAACTAAGACATTTTCAATGTTAGCATCATAAAATCTTAATGAATTTTTCATGACTGAAAGAGTGCAAATGTTTGGAATATGAATTAGAAATCTTATAAAAGGTTGAAAATGTCTCTCAGTCCAATCATTGAACCATGAAAAAGATAAAGATTTCAGGGAAAAAGAGTCACCTTTCCTGAAATAAAAAAAAACAGCTTATAAACTGAATTGCCAAGATACTTCACACATGGTCATTTCTTAATTTCCCAGAAATAATTGAAGAATTCTTTTATGAAATATGTATTTTAAGAAATAACATCATTAAAAGCAAAAAATACATGTAACAAGGCAAAGCCAACATTATTAGTTAAGCTAAATAATCTGGATGTTTGTATATGATAAAAATGATCAATAATAATCCAAAAATGCTATAATGAGAATGTACATTATAATTATGTTGTCAAGATGAGCAGATGTTAAGTTGGATTCTCATAGTTACGATTATTAAAAACTACACTAAAGTCTGAGGAGAAAAACATAGATTCTTGCCATCTAAAAACTTCTATTCTTTTGTATGTCTTTCTATTGTTTGAAATCATGTAAATAGGCAAAAACAGAAGTGTTATTCAGCTTACTCTTCTAAACTGAAAAATAATTATAAAACCCTACCTATCTGCCAGTGTCAAGATTGTTTCAATAAAATTGAACATTTGGCCAAAATTTAGAGACAGTAACAAAGATTTTATAATACTAGGTTTAGACAGAGATATTTCATAGGCTTAATAAATGATGTCAAATATTCGCACCCCTCCTTCGAGTCATTTCAGGAAACTGCACCTTCTAGCCTCAGGAAAGTGTAAGAATGTAGTGTCACTCTTTTGAATGATGTCAGATGCTTTTCAAAAACATCTTATCCTTTTCTTATTTTTTACCCCAAAGGCATTCAAGATAATTTCATATTTTCCTTTTTTAATCTCCATAATCACTGTCTGAAGACTTTGGGTTTTACCCTGAACCAATAAAGTTTAAAGCTGCATGTCAGAGAAAATGCTAATTATAATATTATACTGAGGTTGTATCTTAGCTCTTGTGAGCTAGTCTTCTGATGTCTCACAATGTTCTCCCATGTTACATTATCAAATTGGATTGGCTTTGTCTGAACTTAATTATATTATGTTAATATTTATATAGTCATTCCTTGGCCCATGTCAGGAATTTGGTTGAAAATTACTTGTTCATTCATGGTGAGAGTTTAAGATCTGAACTGGGAGGTGTTATCTCTAATAAATTTTATCTTACTTTCTTTGTTTTTTGGTGAGAAAGATTAGCCCTGAGCTAACATCTGTTGTCAATCCTCCTCTTTTTGCTGAGGAAGACTGGCCCTAGGCTAACATCCGTGCCCATCTTCCTCTACTTTATATGTGGGACCCCTATCACAGCATGGCTTGATAAGCCGGGCATAGGTCCACCCCCAGGATCCGAACCTGTGAACCTTGGGCTGCCTGAAGCAGAGCAAGTGAACTTAATCACTACACCACCTGGCCAGCCCTTATCTTACTTTCTAAAATAACCTCAAACCGGGATTGCATTGGCCAGGCAACTTGATGCATAGCAAAAATATCTACTCTCCTGCCTTCAGAATGGAGTTTAACCAATTTAGGGATGGGAATGTGGTCCATGGCAGTCTATTAAAGCTGCTTATCACTCACACTGATGTGTTTTACATATTTACAAACTTGTAAAGTCATTTTTATTACCCAGAATGGCTTTTACAAGGTGAAGTGACTTACGAAGAAATTTTGTCTTGATGAGAGCTTGGAATAAAAGTTAATATTGGAAGGTCTTGCTCAAACAATAAAACTTCTATGTATGGAATATGTTGCTGCTTAAAATGTATAGAAAGATGGGGAAAAGTATCCTAAAGAAGAATATGGGAATGAGACAGAGATCACTTGGAAGATGTAAGACTGGGTAACCTCTAACTGCAAGTGTGGGAGTAGCTAGAGAAAATAGGAATGTAAAAGACAGGTTCTTAGTGTTACATATGGTGGGGTGTGACTATAAGGTAAATTCTCTCTATGAGTAGATGCTTTTACTTTTTTCTTCCTGTCTCTGTCTCACTCTCTTTTCCCTTCCCCTTCCCTTTCCTTCTTTCCCCTTTCTTCCCTCCTTTTTTTTGATGTGAGAATCAAACAAGAGATGGTATAAAGTACCCACAGTAGGCATAGGGGCATGAAAGCAGAAGAGATCAAAAGTCTTTGCGAATTTTCAAAATTTTAGGAGGAGGGGGCCTTTAGTCATCGTAAACTGTACAAATGAAGATACAAGCTTACTTGAGGTTTAAGTGTATAAACTAGAAGGTGAAATATGGTTTAACCAAAGCCAAAAATCTACTAAAATATAGAATATGCTCTTAAAATGTAGAAGCAATAGCCACTTTATGGTATCTTTTACCAGCTTGTTATCTCTTGTGCATCGTGCTAGAACAAGCTGGTGTTAACGTGGTAGCAACTGCTGCACTCTGCATGCCCATGTGAGGAGCAGCACTCAGGCAGGTCTGAATGCCAGACTCGGGGAGGGTGTTCCTGCCAAACGGTGTGGTAGTGTAAAGAAAGTGATGGGAAGAAGACAGGAGCAATGCAGACCAACTTTTCATAAGCCATTAATTAACTGGTTGCTGTCAGTTAAGGAAATATTTCTTAAAGGTCTGAATTAAAAAGCAATCGAACTTGCTTTAAACATAGTTTCTTATTCCATGACAGCCAGTAAGTGTGTCAGAGCAGTTACTCCCATGGCCCTAGAACAGTGACGTACCAAGGGTAGCACAGTGAAAGTCATGTACTCTGGTGTAGGCAGTAAGCTAAGATACATTGTAGATAATTTAAAAACAATAATAAAACCAAACAAAAGTCTATCTTTTTATTACCACCACGTATGGGTAATTCTCATCAATTTCCATGATAGAATAGTCATCTCTGGAAAGATCTTTTGTTTGACTAAGTTCTAAACAATTGCTGTAGTCACCACCAAGTTTTAATAATTATGTGCAAGTTTCAAATTAACACATTTGTGTTATGTATCCTTTAATAAACATAGTATTCTACATGGAAATTAATTCTGAGAATTCCCAGTTATACAGTTGGCCTCTGACCCATGTGGACTTGCCCATATGCATTTCTTTTGAAAATAAGTTCCCAAGGATTCAGAATTGTTCAAATTTCTCAGGACACATTTTTTGGCTTTATTCCAGTGGTAATACATGTTCCTTAGTTTAAACAAAAATTCAAACCAATATAATGGCACAATAATTATAAAAATAAAGAAACCAAACTTGAGTTGTTTGAATTCTTTCCCTCTATGTGACCACTTGGGTTTAAAACGTTGTGTTTAAAACTTTACAAACAGTGAAACAGAGTGAGAAATGCAAGGGTAATATTTTTGGTTGATAAGTGTAAGTTTTATTTCATGCATTAGCTATTTACTGAATTTAAATAAAGTTCAAATTTGCTGTTCTTTTTCCAAAAATTTAATTGTCTTAAAACTAAAGAGTGGGGGCCGGCCCAGTGGCGCAGCGGTTAAGTTCGCGCTTGGCAGCCCGGGGTTCGCGAGTTTGGATCCCGGGTGCCCGCGGACGCACTGCCTGATAGCCATGCTGTGGCAGCGTCCCATAAAAAGCAGAGGAAGATGGGCACGGATGTTAGCCCAGGGCCAGTCTTCCTCAGCAAAAAGAGGAGGATTAGCAGCGGATGTTAGCTCAGGGCTGGTCTTCCTCACAAAAAAACAAAACAAAACTAAAGAGTGAATTGAAGAAGGATTGTTACTAATTATCACATGAATCTTACTAAAAATAATTTTGTCAGACAGAGGATGGGGTGTTAAAAAAATGATCCACACTGATGTTTTAAATACTCTAGGTACGCCATTGAGACAGAGTACTTGGGTTCAAATTCCAGCCCAGCTACTTACTGTTTTTATGACTTTGGGCAAGAGATTAAGTTTCTTTATCTGTAATATAGGAATAAAAGAAAATCCTAACTAGATTGTGTTGAGTGTTAAACAAGTTAGTAAAAGTAGTTAGAATAGTGCCTGGCAAACATTAAGTTGTTAATAACTGTTCAATGTTCTTGATATTCATGCTGGAAGACAGGATAGACCTATACTTCCTAAAGTGAGTACCTCAAAATGCTAATTCTATGAAATGTTCAAAGAAAAAAAGGTTATATTAAAACTCAAATAAAACAAAACAAAGCAAAAGGAAAAAAATCTTTATGGGAAAATCCTAAATTTAGATAGCCACAATTTACATTAACAATACAGGACTTGGGGCCCCCCGGTGGCGCAGTGCTTTAGTTTGCGCTTGGCAGCCCAGGGTTCGCGGGTTCGGATCCCGGGCACCCGCCGATGCACTGCCTGTCAGCCACGCGGTGGCGGCATCCCATATAAAGTAGAGGAAGATGGGCATGGATGTTAGCCCAGGGCCAGTCTTCCTCAGCAAAAAGAGGAGGATTGGTGACGGATGTTAGCTCAGGGCTGGTCTTCCTCACACACACACACAAAAAAAACAATACAGGATTCTACTGCAAGGAAACCTCTTAATTTGGTTTAACCCTGTATTTCCCTTGTCTAGATTGTGGAATCCTTTTTCAAGGAATATCCATTAGCATACCACAGAAAACAGATCCACAGAGTAAATTCATTCATTCATTCATTCATTCAACAAAAGCCTACTGAGTAAGAACCAAATAAACAATCATGCCAGGCTATAGACAATCTAGAATGGAATGAGACACCAGTGTTTTCCCTAATAATTAATTAACTAATAATTAGTAATGAACATTATGAAGCATTTATTTCCATGAACTTTCCTAAACATTTTAAAAGTTCATTATTTCATTTTTTAAATTCCTACCTCAATCCTATGTAGAGACAGTAAACTCCATTTTAAAGATAAAAAGCCTTAGGTTGAGAACCACTCAACTAGTAAACTGTGGAATAGGACTTTGGACCAACATTCCTAACTCCAAAATCTGAGTTCTTAGTACACCACTTTGTTCTTATGCAAATTTTATTCTGTTCCTAAAGGAGCTACTGTCCGAAAAAAACAAGTTTATACAGAAAGGTAAAACCATAGTTCTTTAAATTTTTTCTTATTGCCTTGCCTTCCAGAAATCGTAGAGCTAAGGAATGTGCTCAGTTGTAATAGCTTTCTTTAGCCTAATTTCCTGACACCCATTATCTTCTCTCTATGTTTTCACTATTTTAGATTCCCTCTTCTGTCTTTGAATGTTTGACTTACACTAGTGTTTTTACACAGGTATGTATATAAATTAAGCCAAGTCCATTGGAAAGGTAATAGCTGGGAATATTAGAGAAAAAAATTCCAAATATATAATAATTATATGTATCAATATTGAATCATTCACAATGACGCTGTATCCTGTAACTAATGCTATATTCAGTAACTATTCTGTATTCTTCCCTCACTATGTCCCCAGTAAGTGTCAGGATTTCTTCCTTTCTCCCAAATGGATTGTTCTTCACTATCCCCACTTTCTTTTCATTGCTATGGTAGAAAAAGAAAGATAGCTGTGAAATACTTTTTATAGAAGAGAAATGCTGATTAGAAAGTCAGAATATTGATAGGGTAAAAATAGTAATTACTTTCATATTGATTACAAGGGCAATGGTGAAAAACAAAGGGGGCAGCATATTTATAGAGGTGATGAGGAAGTAGTCTAGAAACTGTAGAAACAAAACAGTCGATAGTTATTAGCTTTCTAGCCTCATCCTGGGAAGTCATCCAAACATACTTTAAAATTCTATTGGAGTTGGAAAACCTATCACACCCACATTGATCAGTGGCATTCAGGTTGAAATGAAAAGGGTCTGAAATCAGAAATGATGAGAGTGACAATAACCAATCCAGGCCTACCTCTGTTCTCATCCTTTCTGACCTCTCGACCATGACTCAAAGGGTTGACCATTCTGTCTCCATTATTCCTCAACCATGGAGGCGACAGACTCCACTGGTTGCCAAAACCTTCTGCATACATTCCCCAATATTTCCTTAATTGATAAGCTGTGGTTCACTGCCACTCCCTGCTCTCTATTCTTGCTCCCTGTTGTCTTAATCTGGGGAAGTCTCTCCTCTTAGAATCTGTCAGAGTAGGTACTGACTGGTGGAAAGAGCATGGGCTTTGGGATCAAATATTCCTGGGTCTTAGTTTTCATTATACGCATGAGCTGTGTGACCTAGGATGAGTTGTCTATGCCTTAACTTTCAGTTTTATCTTAAAATGGAGATGATAATATCTGTATGAGGTGTATTCATTTTCTACTGCAGCCATAACAAATTACCACAAACATAGTAGCTTATTATAACACCCATTTATTATCTCACAGTTTTTGTGGGTCAGAAGTTCAGGCACAGCATGGCTCAATGGGGTTCTCTGCTTAAGATTTCATAAGGCTAAAATCAAGGTATAGGCAACGCTGTATTCCATACTGGAGGCCTGCAGGAAGAATCCACATCCAAGTTCATTCAGGACCCTGGCAGAATTCAGTTCCTTTCCACGATTTCCAAGTGATCCCCTCTATCGTTAAGCCGGCAATGGTGCTTGGAGTCCATCTCACACTTCCTCCTTCTGCCTCAGCTGAGAGATAGATCTGCTTTTAAGGGCTCAGGTGATTAGAGTGGCTCCACTAGGACAATACAGGGTAATCTCTGTATCTTATAGTCAATTTATTAGTAACTTTAATTACATCTGGAAAGTCTCTTTTGCCATGTAACATGACATATTCACGAGCATGTTACCAGGAGGCAAAGGTCATGGAGGCCAAAATTCTGCCTACTGCAAGAGATTAATGTGAGGATCAAATAAGAAAACACATGTGCAGAGTACAAAAGATCTTCATGGTGCAAGATATATGAGACAATCAAAATAAATATTTATCTTCTTTTTCCTCACCCCACACAACACACACACACACACATACACAGACACACACACTTTTCTTAGCTTTAATATGTTGGTTTGTGTCTCTTAAGAGATTAGATAGATCCACTAAGATGAAATGGAACATTTTATCCCAATCTTATTCATAAAGGTATTAATGCATTAAAAACCAACCAAAACACATTTACTTTATTATTCCCTTGTTTTTTTATGATCAACTTGTGCCTAAACCTTTAGCTCCTACTTTAACCTGGGACTGATAAAGGTCTGGGGAATTTTCAATCACCTTGGACAAGATGCAATGAAACTTATATAATTCCTGGCCTAGAGAATTTCTAGTGGAGAAGAACTGTTGGGGAAACAGATTTCTCTTACCTTTCTGAGAAACTAAAAATTTCAAAGAGCATACCGAGACCAAACATCATCTATATTAGGTCTATATTAACCAGAGAGAGCCACAGATTTTCTTCTCCAATGCAATGGTATAAGACTATCCTAGAAGTTTCTTCTGGGTAGAAGCCACTAGGCAATAGATAAGTGCTAGCCTTGGGGCATCTTTTCACTTGGCAGATCAATTCAGGTTTCAAAACAATTGGGGTTATCTTTCCTCTCCTCAAACACTCAACTTTTCCATCACTGTCATGAGTAGCATCCTCTCCTCAAATTTAGGACCATCCAAATACTCAGACTTCAATGAGGGCAATTACTAGTCTCACCACTAAAGATCAAGAAAACAAATGGGATGCTCCAGAGTGAGAAAGGATTCAAAGCCTCCATTTTATGCCCTCCTTCATAGCTACCCTGAGCTAGGGGGACTATCACAAGGAATCAAATTGTGGAAGGGGGCAGATACATTTCATCACATGTAGCTCTCCCTCCGCCTAGTGACCCAGAATAATACTGATGGTTCTCTTTTTGCACTCTCTAAAAGTTTTGCTGTGCTGCATACACCATACACTCCTTCCATTATGATCCCATAGCACCTGCCAAATCTAGATGCAGTTCTCTCCCCCTACTACCCAGAGGATGCTTTGGTTTTCTTCTTGGGTTCTTTCGGTTTATGTACATCATTTCAGTATGAATTTAAATTGAGATAAAAAGCAAGTGTGTTTGCTATGTTTCATTAGGAGTAATGTGGAAAGTGAGATGGTATTTCTAGAGGTAGCTTAGAGTATAGACGAATATTTTTTGATCTCTCCAAGAAAACTGTCATTTTTATAAGGATGATAAAGTTTCAGGGATATGTGATTCAAAATTACCTAACCCAACTATGTTGCTGTAAAAATGAGCAAATTGAGGTTAATAGAAGTTGAGTAATTTGCCTAAAGCAGCACAGCTTAATCAGAGGCAGCAAGGATTTGCACAATGGGGAGCAATCTGGTATTATTTCCACTGTGCCACCTGTCCTAGACCCTTCAAAATTCTGCTAATCTCGGTCAATTGGTGAAGCTCTCTCCAGTTATTTGCACCCGAATTAACCAATACCGATCATATTCCCATTCCTGGCTGTTAGATATTTATTGAGTGCCACAAAGTTAAATTTATGGCTCACTCTTTCATATAGAATGCACCTCAATGGTTTCCATTTTGTAAAGTGTACATTTGCCTACTTAGATTTTGAAGGAATATGTGTCCTGCTCTCTCTTCCACATATTAAACTGTAAATGGCTCAAGCTGCAGATATGCTTGCTTCCAGCAACTTCTCCTGGACACTACTCTGAACAAACTGATGTGTTCACTTGTTAAATACGAGTTTGACTGATAAGAATTTTCTGTGTGCCTTCTTCTGTCTGATGATATTAAGACAGAGTTCCCAATTTGTACCTGTGGTGATTTACTGTTCCTGCTCCAACAGTAATGATGGAAAATGCTTTTCCACTATCATTTAATTAGCCCAGAATCCTAGTAGAAATTAGTCTTAAAAATGTACCAGCAGAGAAAAGATTGATAGCAGCTATAAAGAACCTTGCACCAAGACTGGACAACTTTAATAGCACAGCATTGGCATTAAACACTATCAATAATGGGAGTAATCCTTTACCATAAAAGAGCTAGAAACAGACATCCTTAGCTTTTCAGGGCTTGCACTCCTTATCTGTATAACGAAGAGGCTGTATAGCACGTTTAAAATATTCATCCCCAAAAGGATGTCCTCATAGAAAGTGGCCTTGAGGATGAATAGCATGCTAAAATGAATGAGAAATAATTCCAAAACAATGAAGTAAATCTGGCTTACTTAACTACATATGGCTCATAATAACAAAGCTTAATTCTTCTCAGTCCCTGTGCACCCAGCAAAGTATCTAATCCTTTAACAAATATCAAACATATTTGGGATTGTCCTCCTGCATTTCATATAGCAAACATGAACTCATCTAGAATGGTTGATAAACTACGGTAATAGCTCAGAACTGATGTGCTATTACAACTAAACAAGAGTTAACAATATTTAAAGAATCAAATATAATAAAATGCCAAATGTTGAGGCCATAGTGAATGACACTATAATATGCTTTAGAATTACATAGTGATTTTGAGTCATAGCATGAAAAAAAACTTGATAAATTATGGTTCTTGGAGCTTTCCAGCTGACTATATAATTGAAGATACCTCTAAAAAAATAATTTCAAGCAAATAAAACAGGATTTGTGTTTTTTTATCTGGCAATCAAAATGTGTTGAGTTCTTTATAAGAAAAAATATATATGTCTTTTGCCTTTATATTCCTTAGTTTTCTCTCCAGTAAAGTGAAAAATTAGAGACAAACATTGCATATCACACAAATTAAAACAATGTAGGCTATCAATTACATCTCTGCTTCTTAGGCATGTACATGCGAAAATATAAACACATTTTCAATACCAGATTCATCAAAATGCCTTCAGTTTTGATTTTCAACAAATCTGAAAGTCAATCACGATAGATTCAATATAAGAATGCATAAGTCACATATCTAAAATGGAGTAAATATTTTTTTATCACAGCACATTGAAGTAGAGGATTTTTAAAATTATATGCATACCTGATTCACAGAGAACCTAAGAAATCAAAGTGATTAATAATGATTCTTTTTCTGTAAACAAACTTAGTTTGCACAAATTTGAAAAAAATCTATGGAAACAGGAAAAAGTAAATGTTTTGCAAACTCAAGTTCATTTTCTCTTACTTTTTCTCATTTAATCCTCCCTGAAATCCTCTCATTTGAAGGAAGAGAAAACTGAGACTTTTTATCAGCAAATGGCTTTCTATTCTATTTCTTTGAAAAGAAAAATATGGAAAAGTTTCCATAGAATTTCATACCATTCCACATCTACCCACCTATGAGTAACTGCACTCACTTTCCCTGCCTTCCTGTGAATGAGCCACTCATGCCCTGTCTAAAGCCATTCTTTTTATTGGTACAGTAAATGCTATTTTCTCTCACAAACTCACATACCTTGCTCAAGCATTTGTCATCTCTCTTCTATATCATCAACTTTTTGCTTTCTTCACGTACATTTCAATCAACACAATAATAATACAAACATGATATAACTTCTTCCATCTAAAAAACAAAACAAACAACACTTGACTCCATTTCCTGCTCCACCCACAATCTACACCATTTCTTTACCTGTGGAGCAAAATTCTCTGAATGAGATGTTTATATTTACTGTCTCCAATTCCTCTCCTCCTATTCTCTCCTAACCCACTCAAACTTTCGCCTCCACCACTTCACCAAAAATCCTCTTTTCAAGGTCATTAAGAACCTATTTGCTGTCAAATCCAATGGTCAATTTTCGGTCCTCATCTTACTTGACCTGTTGTCACTATTTGATATGGCTCATCTTTCTCATTTCTTGTTATATGTTTTTCACTAGACTTTTTGAACACCAAGCTCTCCTGGTTTTTCCCCTAACATACTGGTCATTCCTTCTCAGTCTCCTTTGCTAATTCCTTCTCTTCTTTCAGAATCTCTTAATACATATTCTAGTGCTCTCTAGCTCAGTTCTTGGCCTCTCCTCATTTTTGTCCACATCCACTCCCTTGGTAAACATAGGGAGTCTCATGACTTTAAGTACCAAGTACATTCCAACAATCCACAGAATTTTATCTCAACCCAGATGTCTCTTCTCAATTCCAGGTTCACATATCCAACTCTTAGATGTCTCAAATACAACATCTCCAAAACCAAATTTCTGATCTTCTCTTTTAAATCTACCCTAAACTTAGCCTCTCTCATTTTAATTGATGGGAACACTATTCTATCCTTCCAGTTGCTCAGGACAAAAATCTTGGAGTCATTCTTGAATCCTTTTTTTGTCACAATACATTTATCAGGAATTGCTGTTGGCTCTATCAAAATACATTCATAATTGACTACTTCTCATCATCTCCTATACTGTGACCCTTGTTTCTCACTTAAAATAATGCAATAGTCTCTTAACAGATAAAAAGTCCAGTGTGGCTGGGCATGTGGATGAAGGGGCAGAGTGGATATCATAGAAAGGCCAGACAGAGATTCCTAGAGAGCTTTTTAGGTAAAGGTAAGAAGCTTGGATTTTATGCTATATGATAGGAAACTATTGGAGTATTTTAAGTAGAGAAGTGACATGACCTGATTTGCATTTTAAGATAACTCTGTTCCTGCAAGGAGGGTGAATGGTACAGGAGCAAGGGTAAAAAGAGAGGTATCAAATAGGAGACATTTCAGGAGACCAAAAAGAGATGATGATGCGAGGGGATATGGAAATAAGAGGGCAGATTTGGGACTGGGGTAGAAACCACAGGGCTTGTTAGATTGGCTGAGGGAAGGTAAGGGAAAGAGAAATTAATGTAACTACTGGGTTCCTAGCTTAAGCGACCTGGTAGATGGCATTACTTACTACGTTAGGGAAGATTCATTTACTATAGTTTCATGGCATCTTCAAAAATATAACCCAAAGACAATTTATTCTCACTTAAATATTCTGTAGACTTAAACCATATAAACTTGAACAAATTCAACAAAAATTAAAATTTAAAAAATTATTTCATATACAGAGTCACACTTCTTTGCTTTAAAATTAATCCCTTAACCATATCTTGGTCATATTGATAAACTACATCCTACAAGGTTAGAATCATAGAGTGGAAAGTATCTATAATGTTTAATATTTCTCAAATATTTGGCTAACTTATGGGCTAAAAATTCCAGGGAAAGGAAACTCACCTATCCCAGGGACTCTAGCACCAAACTCTATTTTTACGTTTATCTAATCATTAAAGCAGTTTATCTTATATTGAGCCCAAATCTACCTCTTGGGGTATTTACCTAATAGTCTCAATCCTGCCATCTGTGAAAAATAAATAGCATCTAATCTAGAATGAATAATTTTTGTCACCACTTTTACTTCTTTGGTTAATTAAGACATTGCTAATTGATCAATGCACCCTTTCTTGCTGATCCAGCAGTGGTCTCAGAATCTTCACTCTCAACACAGTATTCTTGGTAACCGCTACAAATCAATAGAAGATAAATCTAATCCCTCTAAATCACAAAATGTTTATTGAGTGCTTATTATGGTTCTGCACTCAAGGAATTCACGGTGTAGACTTGTATGCAGATGATTATAAAACAACCTCATAAATACAATATAAAAGGAAGTACAGAATACTATGAAAGCACAGAAAAGGGTTAAACAGGGTAAGGAAGAGTTGCCTTCTTGCTAACAGCCCATTAGCTGGATAGATATTATGGATCTCTCATTTTCTTTCTCCAGACTAAATGTCCTTAGTATCGTCAAGCCCATGTGGTAAAAGAAAACGTTAAAGCATATTAGGAAAATATTTCTAGTCCTTTTCTATGTAAATATCACTTACGAATTACACATAATTAACACTAGAAGACAGTTGAGAAGTGGTTGCACAGTTCTAATGTGAAAGTATAAATCAAGAATTGTATACTCAGCCAAGTGTTCCTTCATCTATAATCAACAGAGAGACACTGGCAACTTTGCGAGAGATTAGGTAATTTAGCCCATGGAAGGTTTTCTTTAAAAGCACACAGACATACAAACTGACAATGAAATCTAGCCAATCAAGAGATTAATCAGAATAGCTCAATAAATGGAAAATAGTGATAAATCAAAAATATCTAATGGTGAGTACTGAATCTATTTAAATACAGAAATTAAGCAATTGTGGTTTTGTAAGGTGATAATTTTCTCTTTTTTCCTAGCAGCGAGTCAGTGAATACTTTTCATAGTTGAAACAGTCAAAAACATATTGATGTCACATATCTATGATTATGGACATTTTCTTAAACTTAGAGGTAACCTTTCCTTTTTATGAAGAAACATTCAAGTTCAAGAATTCCTTCAGTTTTACTTCATTCCATTTGTTTCAGTTAAATTGAAGTAAAAATTAAATCAATATTTTCTATCTTTATATGAAAATGTATTGTATCATCCTGTTTTCAAAAATCATTTCTTTCTGACTAGTCATCTAACTTTCCCTCTTTCTTTCTACATATATATTGAGAGATGTAAATGTGGAATATATTCAGAGAAGGTGGGTAGTGATTATTTTTGGAAAGTCAGATTTTGAGTCCTTTTCCTATGTGTATATATCATCTTTTTATACAAATAATAAAGTATACTTTAAAAAGCAATACAGTTTAAAATCTACGTTTTAATTTTAGACTTATTTACTGTTATCTGAATATCTTCAGAATTCCCATCTGTAAAATAGGATACAGTCTATCTCACAGATTTTTGTGAGCTTTAAACAAATGGATGCATGTAAAATGCACTCTGAACTGTTTCATTTTCATACATACATACACATAATATATAAATATATATAGTACTACATAATATATATATTTTAACATAACATTATGTATTAATATGATAATATATTAATATAACATAGTAATATTAACATTACATGGGACACTATACATCAGTAGTAATAATCTTTCACAATGTATTAATATAATCACCTGAGCAATTATTTCCAAAAGAAATGTCAATTTGCCCAAATTTAAAACCAGATTAATTTATCCTCCATAACTACTGGAGAATATTAACCTAAACTGCTGCCAAGATTGTGAACTCAGTTCTGCATCTTGATTTATGCTTGATCTGGGCAAATAATCATATGTAGCTATAGATTCAAGTGTGGAAACCATAAAGGTGCAATTTCTAAAAGCAGCACTGAGAACACAAAGAAAGCTGATTCATGTAATAAAATGTCAGGGAAAGCAAATGATATTTATTACTTTGTATACTAGGTTTCTAGGCTTTGATTTTTTTTCTTCTAGGAATCCAACGCAGTAGGTTGATTGTTAGTATTGTAATCAATTGTTTGATGACAAAACGAAAAAAAAAAAGACTCAAGAACATTTTAACGCCGGCCAGAAAGGGAGCAAACTGTTAAAAATACTAGAGCATAGTTACTTGAAAATTCTTTCAGCATTTTGGAGTTAGAGAACAGGATCTAGCATAAAAACACTGTCAAATAGCCTGTGGAAGGCCAACCAAAAGGGAGAATTCCTTATCAGAAATGTTATAAAAAGAATTATTACATTGAGAGTGTGATAAGTCCATTTATTCATTTGTTTAACAATCTTCATGAACATTTTATTTTAACTTAATTATCAATATCCAAATTTAATATGACTAATAATTAAAATTTAAATTAATATAATGTCATGATTTTGTGCTTAAAAATTGACAAAGGATAATGCTTATGACTGGCAATGGTTTAGTGAAATTGGATTCAAAAAATTATGATTTAGGGGCCAGACCAGAGGCATAGTGGTTAAGTTTGCACACTCTGCTTCAGCAGCCTAGGTTCATGAGTTCAGATCCCAGGTATGGACCTACACCACTCATCAAGCCATGCTGTGGCAGCAACTCACTACAAAATAAAGGAAGATGGGCACAGATGTTAGATCAGGGTCACTCTTCCTCAAGCAAAAAAGAGGAAGATTGGCAATACATGTTAGCTCTGGGCCAATCTTCCTCACCAAAAACAAAAACAAAAAAAATATGATTTAAGTGATATCATGTTATTGTGGAGCTAAATCATAGAAATGGTTTGACACATGTAAGTTCCATATAAATATGCAGGAGGGGAAATGAATAATTGCATTACTCCTTCCTGGACATCCCTCCTCGTAGTATATCTGAGTCCCTGGAGTCCTGTGGTAATGCAGGAAAAATGGAAGCCAGTCTGACACTTAGAAACTTAGTAGATTTTATAAGTCTCACCTGCCCACTGGTACCTAGGAGCCATTAAAGAACTCTCAAGATTATGATACAGGAGCACATTCTGACTAAAAATTTTATAAATCAAAACCAGCTTTTCTCATTGTAATGAGAGAAAATATTGTCTTAAAAAAAAAAACCTATTCTTTTCTCAAGCCACTTAGTTCAAATTCATTTCCTCATCACCCTTCAGCACCATAGCAACTGGTGAGATAATCTGGATTTGATTTATAAAAGCATTGGCTCAGTGTGACATAGAGCACCCATTCATGAATACTGAAAAAAATTTCCTGATGGAGCCTGATTTTCTTGACAACTTGTCCCCCAAGGTTTTACTTGGATTCTCACCAAACACCATCATCAATAGGATTGAAGAATGCTGATTCTGCAAAACATCCTATAAATCAATTTGTGCACAGGTTTTCAAACTTTCAAACTTTCCAACTTTTTTAAAGTTGGACTTGCTTTCCTAAGTGAATCTTATGCAAAGCCCAATAAATGGAACAGATTTAAGTGGAGCTGATTTGTTAAAAGCAGAGTGAGAAACCAGCACCCTTCATGTTTAAGGGCCTGCTTTTCTCTGGTAAAATCCTGAGGCATATCCATTGAATCTTAAGGCCAAAGAGAACCCAGCTAAAACACCACAGAATTAGGGAAAAGGTGAGACAAAATGTTCGAAGACAAGATGTGGTAGAAGGCTCTCAGAGAGAAACGAGAGGGCTATGCACATGTTCTCTAATGGGGTCTTCTGGGACTGAGATGCTGACAATCTTAGGTTTGGCCCCGGGCTCACCAGCTCTTAAATGTGAGGCCCAGGAGAGCCCTCCTTTCAGGTCCTTTGATGTCGTTCTTATCATTTAATTGACACTTTCTGGGGAAGAGAAGGAAAGCAAAGAAAAAACTTAAAATTTGTAAATGTTGCAGACAAATATATGTTTTATTAGTATCTATTTATATTCTTTAAATTTTCATATAAGTATATCTTTATTTTGATGTGTAATTATTAAAACTAGTGATTCACTAAATATTAATTCAATTTTAATAGGGTTTCCTTCCTAAAATAGTTAGCCTGGTCATTTGGTAGATAACTTTAAAATGGTAAATTTTTAGATAATTGAAAGTACTTTACCCATTCCCCCTTAACTGCCTGGCCCCAAATAATGGTTTGACACATTATTTAATTATTTCCTGGTTTAACTGTTTCCAATTCTTATCCTATCATGTTTGTTGTTAAAAGCAATCTTGCAGCAGAAAAAGAAATGCTAAGATTCTGTTATTTAAATGGCAGCATAGTGCAAATAAAGAGTATAAATGCATTTAAAAAAAACTAGACACATATTACAGGAAAATATTTAAATTTTCCTTTGTTGGACAAGCAAGAAATATTTCCCCTCATTTTTCTGATCTTGTGACTAAGCTAATTTCTCTGACTTTCTTCCTATCCTAACCACACTGAATTCCCTTCTAGTCACAATAGCCAATACAAGAAAAGGCTATGGGAAATCCTAGTCCCCCCAGCAGAAGACCTGTGTTTGATCTTGCAAATGACTTTCTCATAGAATTAATGACAAATGGTATAAGTTTCAACAGTACCATAACAATGCCACATGGGTTAATTAGACATGTGTGAGCAGGATTGGGGATCCAACAATTATTTATAATGCTATCATGTTTCAAATTGATATATTAATGACTTATGGAGCATTATAATTTACAAATCAGTTATAGTTGTTAGTAAAAAATAAAGAGAGAGAGAATATCTCAGACACCAATATAATCTGTTGACTATTTTACTGACCTTTAACAAGTTCACAAGATTCCTTGACTCCTCTGATAACACAGTATCATTTAGGCTCCACTAATACTTTTTCCGTGAATTCTCATAAAGACACCAGAAAGCTGAGTGTTTGTTTCTTTTCTTAATCTCTGGTTCCTGTGACTTTCTGAAGTTTTTAAAAACTATCTCCCACAGTGCTAACCTAAAATCAAAGAATACAAATTGCCTCTAAAAAAACTCAAGAAGAATAAGAGCCCCCAAATTATTCCATCCTCAAGGTCACACAGTCCAAGTTATGTGAGGCATAATCTGAAATACTCCATTAGACGGTGGAAAATGACCCCTTTCCATTATTCTTTTACATCAGTAAGACATATTACATATGGTTTCCAAAATTGACTCCATATTTTAAAGAATATGTTTAATGCTTCAGGAACAGTGTTCTTTCACAAACATTCTTGGCATATCTATGTGCCAAGCACTGAGTTGACATCCTAAAAACCCAGATAACACATCCATTAAGACACTAACACACATAAAGCACACTACCAATGCAAAGTACTAATTTGAAAAAGTAATTTAAAATAATATAGGTAAAACAAAAGCATTCCACAAATAAGTATATTCAGTAAACAGAACAAATTTAAAATGTCCTACTAGTAATATTTCCAACAAAATTGTAAAAGTAGAATAGCCATCTAAAATTTCAATTTACTTTGCAAATTAAATTACATTTTTGATTGTTTTCATGCAAAAAACCCCACCTTTTTTACATGACATATTCTCTATTTGTAAGATGCATATTTTTAATATTTAAATAGATATCTATGTTTAATACAGTATTATATCTTTTTTTCCTCTGGTAAGGAATCTTAGGATCAAAGAAATATAGTGTGTGTGTGTGTGTGTGTGTGTGTGTATATATATATATATATATATATATATATATATATATATGTATATATATATATGTTTTCTATTTTTTAAGGCAAATAATAATTTACCATTGCCTTGTACATTATCACATCTTTGAAAAATAGTGTCCCATACTAAAATGGCCAAAGTCCACCACCAAATGCTAGTGAGGATGTTTAACAACAGAATTTCTCATTCATTGCTGGTGGGAATGCAAAATGGTACAGCCCCTTTGGAAGACAGTGTTGTGGTTCCTTGCAAAACTAAACATACTCTTACCATATGATCCAGCAATCACACTCCTTCGTATTCACTCAGAGGAGATGAAAATTTATGTTCACACAAAAACATGCACACAGATGTTTATAGCAGCTTTATTTATAATTGCTAAAACTTGGAAGCAACCAAGATGTCCCTCAGTAGGTGAATGGATCAACTGTGGTAAAACCAGATTACGGAATATATTATTCAGCACTAAAAAGAAATGAGCTATCAAGCTGTGAAAATACATGGAGAAATCTTAAATGCATATTACTAAAGTGAAAGAAGCCAGTCTGAAAAGGCTATGTACTATATGATTTCAACTACGTGACATTGTGGAACAGGTAAAACTACGGAGACAGTAAAAAGATCAGTGGTTGCTAGTGGTTTTGGAGGCAGGAGAGGTGAATAGGAAGAGCACAGAGGGTTTTTAGGGCAATGAAAATATTCTGTACGGTACCCTAATGATGGATACATGTCATTACCCATTTTTCTGAACCTAAAGCATGTACAACACCAAGAATGAACCATAATGTAAACTATAGACTTTGGGTGATTATAATGTGTCAATGTAGGTTCGATTGCAACAAATATACCACTCTGGTGGGGGATACAGATGATGGGGGAGGCTTTGCATGGGTGGGGGCAGGGGTTATATGGGAAATCTCTCTACTGTCCCCTCAATTTTGCTGTGAACATAAAGTTGCTCTAAAAACATAAAGTTTTAATGGAAAAAAATAATGTCCCTCCTATATGGCTACCACAGAAGCACCTTAAATAAAGATTGTTTTTATTAATGATGTAGAAATAAAATACTATACCTGCTTCTCCTCAAAGCTTTCTAAGATCCTAAACAGAAATTTGGTATGTCTTAGACTCTTTATAGTCCAATGAAATATGTTTATTTTACATATGTAAACAATAGAAAATTCCAGTTCTCCTTGGTGAACTTGAGAACTTCCGTGGAATACGACACTTGTGTAATGCCTTTTTAACGCTTCTGAGTAATTCCACATGGCAACAATCTATGGAATTTTTCAAGGAATTTTTTTACCTCTGGTAATTAGAGGCCAGTCTTAACTTTTAAAGCACACAGTAGATTCAACATCCTTTTATTGTACATATTATAATTGGTGTATCCCTATCAGAGCCTGCCATTAGACTAAACTCATGGAGTCAAGAACTGTCCTAGTTATCTCTTTCCCTTCACAAGGAGCACAGAGTCTGGTACAGATTAAGTCAATATTCAAGAAAACATGTGTATAATGAAAGTTATAATTGAAAATATATACAAGAAGACGTGTATACAAGAATATATACAAGAAGATGCTGCAGGAATAATTAAAGAACACTGGGTCCAAAGTGTCTCTCTTTCTCCATGCTAGATAGGGATTTACAATAGTCCTTCCAAGTCCACTGAGGCTAAAGACCTCCTCGTTTCCCACAAATAGTCTGTCAGGGCTTCTTTGGTTTTGAAGTTAGAAGATGACATGTTTCAGTTACATATATCACCTGAAATGGATCCATATTCCTGCAACAAAGTGGCAAAGCCTCTACCTTTCCTCACAGATCCCCTTCACATTAATGACCTGCCCTCCCCTTTATTTTTTTGTAAGATAAAATTAACTAAAATGAATTAAGAGGAAAAAGCATCACCACCACCACTAACTCTGCCTACATTTTTTGTTTTAGCAGCAATAAGGTACAAATATATATTAAAATCATCTCAACAGAAGAGCTGACAGCCCCGCAGAAACAATAGGAAATCGCTCCCTGAAGAACTTACCTAGAACTTCCTTCCTGATACTCTTCCTGACAGTTGCCATGTGAAACAAACTCCTTTAACTGACTGAACATTTTTAAAGTATTGAGGACAGCTATCAGTTTAGAGTTCATACCCACTGGGTCTGTATCCAAGTGACAAAATGCAACCTTCTTCAAGATAGGTCACAACATTTCTGGTCTGAATAACCCTCATTAGATCCAGAAGAACAGAATATAGCATAGAAGTTAGACCTGAAATAAATATTTATTACATGACAGCAAACAAAGTAACAAGTGAATAGACCTATTGAAAAAGCCATTTATCTCATGTAAATGGACAGTCTACAAAGGTGGAAATATGGTAAAATACATACAGTTGTAAAAAAATTAATTTCAAGTTTTCAATGGCAATAAAATCTAACTAATTTACTTATTATTCTAAACCTTTTTGAAAATTGCCATGCAGCTAGGTTAGAAACATAAGCATCACTATTTTAACTACATTATTTTAATGTACATTACTTATCATTTTTCCCCATTATAAAAGTGAATGCATGCTCGTGGAAACTTACAAAAAACAGAAAAACATGAAAAATGATATTAAAAGCTAGTAACTGTATCACCTAAAGAGAAGCACTGCTAAAATCCTTATCTGGAACAGTGTTTGCAAGGGTCTTCTCGGTCTTATTTTCAAAGAAGCACGCTTCCTTACTTCTCTTTAAAAAGTGAGTGTGTCATCATGTTTTACTGCCCACCAATTCTTTCGTGTAGCAGCATTCTCACATAATGAAACTCCAGGATATTTCCACTAAAAGTTTAAAGTGAGACAGCAAACTATCGTGTGCTCCTTTTTTCTTGCATAAAAATTTAGAGGGCAATTTTAAAAAATAACTGACTCATCTATTTTTAATATGTAATGGAAATTCATAGTTGTCTCAAATGACCTATAAAGGTGTTGAGTAACATATTGTTATGCATTATAATTGTCTGCCCATTTATTCGTAAATTAGAAGAGATTAGAGTCCTCCAAATGTCTGGTATTTATTAGAGACATAGTTTCTGTTTCAGTTTCCCACTCATGATTTTTATTGCTAGTAATATAAGATAATAATAAATATAAAGAACCTTCCAAAATGGATCTAATTCCAATCATGCTATTGGAAAAAAGATTACATTCACATATTTTATGAGAAAATTATTCTCTGTATTGCCATCTTTTTAAATGAAAACCTAGTTGAAATATTCTATTAAGAGATTGCAGAAAAGAATAATCAACTTTGCAATCCAACTGCAACAAGGGGAAATACTATCACCTGTAATAACTAGCAAAAAAAATTAAACACCTTTATGGTATATTTTTTAAATGCTCAGTTCAAACTAATCCTGCTCTGGTAAGATTATCATCAAGAATTCCTAAATGTTTTTAAATTTTCTTAAATAGGCCAAAAGAAAGCAAAAGTTCTTTAAATTAGCAAATTATTAATGGAAAGAGTATGGTGCTCCAAAATTTCAGCTGCAAGACAAATACTACTTCAGGTTACAAGTCGATAATGCAACATGTATGAAGACATATTGATAAAACTTCACATCACACTAAGTTGTGTCAGGGCAGAAGCAATCAGTCCAGCCCCCAACACTACCCTGCGTACTGAGAAGGCCCCATTACTGACCTTCAGGCACCTGAATTTTGACTCTATCTATAAATATTCCAAGTGACCATCTACATTCCCAGTTCTATAAGAATCCATTTTTCTCTATCAAAGTCCAAGATGTTTTGTTTTTACTGAGCTCAAGAAGTATAAAACAAAAATTAGGAAAGGTAGGTGAGTAGTATACAGATCACTCTAGGTGACATAAAGATTGAAACGTCTGACATATAGAACATGCTCAATAAATATCTGTTGATTAAAAGAAAAAAATGCGTAATCAAGACAATAGTCAGAATTTGTGAGATGAAGTATAGGATTGTATTAAAATAATATTTTCCCTAGTCTTTCTACCACTTGAAGCATCATTTGGGCCAATAAACTCCTTTGCTGCAAACTCCAGGTACAGTATCATTGATTATTCCCAGCTCAGTAACAATTAGGAACAATAAGTGATAATAAATTTAATAAAATCAACGACTAGTTGAAATCAGCCTTAGTGAATAGGAGATTGGTCTGGAAGGAAAGAGGAATCCATGCGTTGGGGCCTGGACAAGACCCAAACTCATAAAGTGACTTCTCTTTATTTTGCTTCCCCTTTAAAATGGTTACTTAAAGTTAATAATAGTTTATAAGTAAATACGGTTGACAACAATTTCCACTCTTGTAAGAACTTCTAGATTCTACTCTTTTGAATGTCTTCATTCTCCTGTTCAGAAGTTTCACAAAAATCTACTCACTTTAAGGGAATAATAAACTGTGGTTTAAAGTAATATAATGCCATCTGCATCCTGCTTGCTCTCTAATGATCCTAGATTAAACTCTTATAATCTAGCTTCCTTCCATTATGTTGATAGCTGAAGTTATAAAAGTATAGAATATAATAATCATGGTTAGGAAAGATGAAACAAGAAATGAGTCTATATATTTAAGAACATCGAGCAATCACTCTTGTTTTTACTAAGCTCAAACTGACACAGGGAATTTGGAGGGGAATGGAACTGTTCTATACCATGATTGTGATGGTGGCTATACAACTGCACACATTTGTCAAAACTCACAGATACGTACACTAAAAAGGGTGTTTCTGCATGTAAGTTATATCATAATAAAAATATTTTAAAAGAACAAAAGAGAACTTCTAAAAATAAGAAATATATTTATTAAAATTAAAAAATCTCAAGGATTGGCTAAACAGTAGATTTGATACATCTGAGGAAAAGACAAGTAAATTAAAAGACAGATAATGAGAATGCAGCAAAGGGCAAAGAAATGGTTAATATGAAAAAGAAATTAAGAGATATGCAAGACAAATGAGAATTTCCAATGAATTAATAATTTGAACTTTAGCAAGAGATATTAGAGACAAAAGGAGGATGTAGTATTTGAAGATATAATAATTGAGAGTTGTTCAGATGACCAAAATACTAATTTTCAGTTTGAAGTTGCAGTAAAAAACAGAAGATACTAATAATAGAGAGAAAAAGTCAATTTCTTATAAAGACAGCAGACTTCTCAATAGCATAAATGGAAATGAAAAGAGAGAAAATGAATAACTTTAAAGTGCTGAAAGTAAAAGTAACTGCCACCTAGAATTATATACCATTATATAGTATATCAAGAACACTGTCTTTTGAGAAGATACTTTGATAAACACATATTCAGACAAACAAAACAGAGATTCTACTAGCATCCCATTTACTTAAGAAACTTTCCAGGAAGAAGCAAAATTATTCCAGAGTAAAGTCTCAGATGTAAGAAAGAATGTTGAGAAAAGACACTGCTAAATATATTGTTTCATCTAAACAAACATTGACTATTTAAAACAATAATAAAAATATCTTAATTATAGAGTATAAATGAACACTAAAAAAAATCTAGAACCAAAACACTGGAATCAATGGCAAATAAATCCAGCGGGGAATATTTTAAGTTAAAACACTGGAAGAATATTTTATTGTTTGAGAGTAGGATAAAGAAATTGATTATCACATGCTTTAATCAAGTAAATATTCATATTAAAATAACTAGAATGAACACATAAAAACAGAATAGAGTACGTATATTGCAGTCTAGAAGAAAGAAAAAAATGAATTAAAAAATCAGTGCTTGGATAATACAAATGAAGGAGGAGCAAGAAAAAATATGGCACAGATAAAATATGTGATAGAAATAAACCTAAGTATATAAAATATCAAACTAATTATAAACAGAATAACTCTCAAGTTAAAAGATGAAGATTATAATTTTGAATAGTAAAATCTGGATATTTACTGATTACAAAAAAGTTCCTAAATTTAATGGCACAGAGATACAGAATATAAAAGGATATTTAAAAAAAACATAGCAGACAGGTAATAACCAAGAAGGTGCAGCCATATTAATATTAAATTTAAAAGAAAAGGCATTATCAGAGATAAAGAGAAGCACTTCATGATGATTAAACAATTAAATCCACCAGGATAATATAATATTTCCAAACTCACAGCACCTAATAACACAGTATCGATATATATAAAGAAAAAAATTGACAGAGGAATAAGGAAAATTGACAAGTCTATTGTCACACTGGGTGATTTTATATTTGCCTGAGTTAATAATAGATCCAGCAGAAAGAAACAGTTCAACAAATCAGTATGTCTACAGAAGATCCGAATAATTGAATCAACACGGTTGACTTAATATATGTGTGTATGTTTATAACTCTTCACTCCAAAGTGAAAAATATGAATGTTTCAAGTATACATTAAACATTAATAAGAACTGACCTTTAACTTTACCACAAATCAAGTTTCAAAAAATTTCAGATTTGCTATCACAATAATCCTATCACATTTTCTGACCCTGAAACAATCAAATTGGTAATTAATAACAAGAATAACTTTTTGAAATGTTTAGAAATTAAAAACAATTAAAAAATCTAAATAAATCACTTTCCAGATACCGAATAATCATGAAAATTAGAAAATACTTAAAGTTGAATAACAATACTGCATATCAAAATAGAATGTAGAGGAAATTTTGTACAATAAAGTTCTCATATTAGAAAAAAAGAAAGACTAAAAATTAATGACCTAAGTATTCAACTTAAAGTAGTAGATAAAGAATACAAGAATAAATCCAAAGAAAGTGAAAGAAATAAAATAATAAATATAAAACAAAGAAATTATAAATAGAAAATGGAGATAAATAGAGAACAAAATAATGTCAATTTAAAAGAGAGAAAGTAATAGTTGCTAAGTCTCTAGTACATAACAGGCACTATGCTATTTGCTTCCTGGTGTGATACAGATTGTTAAAAAAGGAGAAGAACTAAAAGCAAAGAAGAAACCTTTAATCAACAAATTAGATTATCTTCAGTAGAAAGAGAGCACCAGAATAGCCAGGGGTTCTGAAAAACCAAAAGATATGAAGAATGTCTGAAGGTACCAGGGACATTTCAACTTGAGATAGCAACTTGACAGCTGTTTTCAAATATATGATGAATTATTTAACCACAGCAGCCATAAACAAGACCAGTAATTAAAAATTATAAAGGGACAGAATTGGGCTCAATATAAGGAAGGATTGTGTGCATGTGTGTGTGTGTGTGTGTGAGTGTGTGTGTGTGTGAGGAAGACCAGCCCTGAGCTGACATCCATTGCCAATCCTCCTTTTTTGCTGAGGAAGACGGGCACTAGGCTAACATCCGTGCCCATCTAAGGAAGGATATTTTATTAACAGTTATCCAATCAAAAAACTAGCAAAGCCAGTGAAGAAGTCCCCTATCCCTAAACAATTTCACCACAGTCGGGGCAAATGTTTGTTAGGGATATTTTAGAAGGGCTGTTTGTCTAAGCGGAAGATCAGATTAGGAGAAACTGAAGAGGCCTTCTAAGTCCATGTTCAGGTTCTAGTAATGATGACCACATACTTTCCTTGCTTGGCATACCATGCCCAGAATTAATCTATATCTGTTTAAAACTATGGTCGGTTATATTATGGGAAAATGCCCAAACACACTCACATTGTGAAGTCATCCTACACTTGTTTATGCATTGTAGGAATATCATTTTTAGAAAATACTACAGCACTAGATGCACGTTTTCAATAAGTTTTGTCAAATAAGACATATTTATTCAAGTTCAACATACTGTCATTGTGATGTCAGATTACAAACACAATGTGAACTTTTATTTTAAAAAATAATAGGCTGTTGGGTATAATACAAGATTACTTCCATTGTAATTTATTTTCCAATTAATTGCATAATTAAGTTTCAAACCCCAAGAGAAAACACTCTGATTCAAGCTGCATATCAGCCTATGGTTTTCATTATATCAACTGACATGATGAGCAAAGTAGAAATTATCACGAAATAGGCCTCAGTGTGAACATAATTCTTTTTTTCAAAATTCACACTTACAGCTCATAAATCTATGTATCTAAATAAAATTTCTAGTAAAATAATTCATAAAATTAAAATAATGTAGAAGTTCAGTGTATAATATTTTAAAGAGACCCAGCAGAGACAGATTCATTAATTACAAAAAGGCTAATATCACTTCTTTAAGCAACTTACAACCACAGGAATACAGCCGACTGTTACAGTCACTATTGCTTATTTCCTTATAGAGATATATATATACCTTGTCTATTTTTCATATGTTAAATTACTATTATATATAGATACAACATTTTCCCATCATATGCAGGTTCTCCTTTATTATATATAACTCAATGATCTACATTTATTAGTTAAATAAAACCTTCCAAGGATCAAGATGAAAGAAGAGAACATTTAAGTCTATGTGATGTCTCATAGCTGGATATGGCAACAAAACTTTCAAACTGATATATTAGAGTAGTATAATCAATCATTCAATCAATCAATCAAGTGCTCATTAAGCACTAAATCTATGCCCACAGTAAAAATTAAATTACAATAAACCCTCTTCTTTTCCTCTAAAAAAGTGGAGCCTGTTCCATATTCGGACAGTTCATTAAGAAGATAGATTATCTAAATCTCCTTTTCCTAGTTTAATAGATTGTATACTAATAATAAGCTAGCAGAGAGAGTCATATGTAAATAGGAAAGGAGGAAGTAAGGAAAAACAATATAGGATTTTATCTATTCTTTGTTCAAGATCTATATGATATAGTATTGCAATATTTCATTCTGTATGTATTTTAGTTTGATTTTGTGGATGTATCTTTTTTGACAAGGTTGTAAGGTTTACAAGGATAAATATACTATTAAATGGGAGTAAATATGCTTACATTTATGCACACATCTTGTTTATTGTTTATGGCCTCTCTCTTACAAAGTTAAAGATAAAAATAATCAAACTTGTAATTTAAAAATAAAGTAATATCCTAATCAATAGCAAAAAATACAGACTAACAAAAAATACTCACTAACACTAAAAAAATTTGTAAATGAAATATGAAGAAATAAATGTTGAATCACTGCCATATATTCTTCATAGTACGGTTAGAAATTAGAAACTCCAGGAATTGGCCCCAAAACAGCACATTAATCCTAGCCTGAGCAGGAGTGACAATGATTGATATACAGCACCTAAAGGACCTAACTGTACTGCATAAGGATCTTAATCAAAAACAGGTCAGACAAATAATGTACATTACCTTGACCCATCTTTGACAAACCTAACAGGAGAATTTTAAATCTAACATTTAAAACCAAGTGTTTGAACTCCTAAATTAATTTCAATTTCAAAAGTATCTTAGTTAAAATAACAATATTTTATGGAGTTTAAAGTCTTCTTGGAAGATATATAACTTACATTGTATTATTCTGAGCATCAACAATATTCTGGAAATCTAGTAGAATCTTTTGTCTATATTTAATTCTCTTACTCATAAAATATTCATCTATCCATACTATTAGAATTGTCCAGCTGAGATAAAATGGGGCTAGTTATGACTTTCAAAAAGTTAGATAATAAGTTTCATAAGACTATTCCAATAATCTTTTTTCCCAATTCTCAACATTGGTTTTTTTGTATGTGAGGAAGACCAGCCCTGAGCTAACATCCATTGCCAATCCTCCTCTTTTTGCTGAGGAAGACTGGCCCTGGGCTAACATCTGTGCCCATCTTCCTCTACTTTATGTGGGACGCCGCCACAGCATGGCTTGACAAGCGGTGCGTCTGTCCACACCCGGGATCTGAAGCTGCGAATCCCGGGCCACCAAAGGGGAGCATGAGAACTTAACTGCTACACCCCCAGGCCCGCCTCTCAACGTTTGCTTTTTTAAATATAGTTATCTAAAGGTTGCATCTATTAAAATAATGTGAAGAATAGTTGGCTAAAAGAGTATTGAATCTTTGAAGACAATCTGATCATAGGATTTATATCACGTTGAGACTTTTAAGTCCTTGGAGAGATCTTCCAAAAAGAAAAATAGGAAAAAAAGACAGAATTGTGTATTCTTTAAAAGCATAGGGCCTGGTCTTGCTAAGTTAGATCCAAATGAGAAGAAACACAATCTTTTTTGTTTATATGTACCACTTAGAAACACTTAACATTTTAGAGATCAGTTTGAAACTTAATTATACGTAGCCCAATGAAATAAAATGATAGTACAGATGCTGCTTGTATAATAGAGACTTGGTGAATAATTGAGCTTTGAACATAGAAACAGGCTTAGTACATAATTTCTAGACCAAGAAACACTATGTGTAATGAAGAATTGTTGAATTGAACAATTTTTAGTTTACAATAAAAAAGGCAACAGAATGTTTTATGAAATAATCAAAATATTAAAAATGAGAATAAAAATACAAATTTTTAACACATATTCAGCAAACTAAGGCCTGATGTCTCCTGATATGGTCTAAACCATTGATAATGCTGGTTAATCACTTTCGGGGGAAAAAACAAACTATTTCACTATCATAGGCTTTCTATCTTACTATAAAAATTTCAACTCTGAAATGCTGCAGTTACCAGTCTTGGCAACATTAATTGCACTGTAAGGAACAGTGATCAGATTCATGAGTAAACCAGAGGAACCCTACATAATTAGTTACCATCAATGTGCAGAGACACTATAGATGTGATTAAGACATGTTGCCACTATAAATCCTATTTTAATTTCTGAAAAATCTTTCGATCAGTCTCAATGTTGTAAGGAATTTGTTTTTATTTTTGCTTGCTTGTGGGTGTGTGTGTAATTATATACAAGTCAACTATTTTCTGGATTCAGTAGAAAAGATTAGCCCTGATAAACCCATCTCCTTCCCATTGACTAGAATGGATTGCATTCTAGGATTGCAAAACAAAGATTAATTTATCTGCAACTCTAAACCTCTAAATTAAATTTTAAAAGCTAAATGCTGTATTTTTATTCCTCTTGGTGTCTTCATTGTCATTATCTAATCTTGTGTCATCCTCACAGAGGATACTTAATTGGACTGAACTACGTGAAGAAACTGAAGGAGACCTGTGGTCATCACCAGACTGCCCAGTCATTTTTTTGTAGACACTTATCAGAAATAAAAGATCATAATTATTCTCTATGTATCATCTTCCCCTCCCAGTTTCAAAAAGCACTTCTCTCTTGAGTTTTAGGTGTCTTGATTTATGATTTTTAAAAAGTTACAGTAAAACGCGAGTTCGGGGAGAGATACATTTTCAGATTTTGAAGTAATCAAATCTTGGAAAATGTTCTCCAGAGATTTTTCAAAGGAAGGATATAGCTCTTTGGGAGCACCTTGAGAGCAGAGGGAGTGTTTTATCTACCTCTGTTTCTCAAAATATGTTTAGGTGCTCAACAAGTGTTGAGGGTTCCAAGCCAGGTAAGGCACTTGAATGGACTCTTAAATTGAACTGAACAGACTGCCTAATTGCATCTGCAAACAGAAAGGCCATCCAAGTCAGGGCTTGGATCACTGGGGATCAATAACCTGTTACTTTTTTAGGGTACAATAAACAATTCTGATTTTTCTTCTCCCTGCAGTCATTCACTTGTTTTTCACTGTAATAGTAAATGAAAATTATCCAAGGTATAAAACCTGAAAAAAATAGCCATAGAGAAGAAACAGCTACTATATGAATACAGAACTAACAATGCGTTTTGATGCACCTAGAATGTAAAGTTTAGAATTTATGTAGATACGTGAAGAACTACTTATACCCCACCCCCTGATCATTTAAGATTGATGATATGCATCTCTCCACAAATCTCTTTATGCATAAATATATGTGTTTCTAAACACACATATCTTGGGTTGATTATTTGATTCTTTTGTTTGTTGCTGGTATTTTATATATGCAATAATGTGTGTGGGAAAACAAACAGGTGTTTTCAATGAGTGATCCAGGTACTGTCCTGAAATTGCCTGGCAATGAGCTAGCTGCGACCAGTGTTTTCCTCTCCTCCCAAAAAGGGGTGCTGTGAAGGATCTTAACTTCCCCAAAAGCCTCCAGCCGTCAGGCGTTCGGCATTCTCAGCACTCCATTACTGGCTGATATCCTGTTTTAGATTATTTGTCCAAATTCAGACTGTTGTCTCCCATATTTGAGCTCACTTTCACACTCATTTCACATAAAATGAGAGCACCAGGATGGTGGGTCACTTTCTTGTACCAGTCCTATGTTGTGCCCAGCTGTGCCCAGCCCAAGCATGCTCTCTGCAGAATTCCAAGAAAATTGGAAACTTACATGTATCTGTGATATGCCCATGGCTCCAATCAGAGCAAGATGGCACGTTACTAGTGTGTGCCCCCAAACCTCTGCACATCAGTGGCATCTAATGTGGCGCAAAAAGCACTTAACTGAGCATACCAACAGAGGGAGATAGTTCTCTAGAGTTAGTGCAGGCCATAGTGTAAGCGATGTCATGTGGTCCCGTGGCCTCTGGGCTAGAGGTGCCCTGAAGCAGTCTGATCATTTGGCTTTGGTACAGTACCTATAATCTTAAATGAAATTGGTGTCTAATTTGGTACTTTATTTATTTTGAGCAACAATAGTTCCTGGCTCATAATAAACTCCTCAGTGAAAATCGGTTTTCTCCTACTTGTTAATCTTTAGCAGTGAGATGGCTTATAATTTATTTGGCCCATCTATAAGTCAGATTCTGTTTAGAAAAATGACACATATCATTGATTAATCCATTTAATACAAAATTATTGCATTTCTATAGTTTACCAGGCACTGGTTGAGATAATAGAGATATGATACCCCAGTAAGAGACATAGATAAATAAATACCATAAGACAAGGAGATAGGGATAGGCACAAGATGCTTTGGGATATCTAATGTCTGACCTGAAGATTAAATCAGGAGATGACCAAGCAGGGATGTGAGGAAAGAAATGCCAAACACAGAAAATGACATTTGCAAAAGCCTAGAAGGTAGACCTGACAAAATTAGGGAAATAAAGGTAGCTCCACCTTCACGAAACAGACTGAGCGAGGAAGGAGTCATGAGAGATAAGGCTGAAGAAATAAACCAGGGGCCAGATGATGAATGGTCAGGTAAAACATGCTAAGCATTTTGGCCTAAACTAAAATGGAGGTGAAGAAGAAAGAAAAATTGATAAAGTCAAGAGATAACAGAAGATTAAATGGACAGGATTTAGTGATTGATTGGATACGGCCAGTCATGAAGATGCAATATTAATGATGTCATCCCAAGGTCTTTTGGGCACCTGGTGGGATGGAGGTCTCGTTCACAAAGAAAGGGAAGCTAGACCAACAGTGCAAGTTGCTTTGGGTTGGTGAGGAGAAAAAAACAGAGATCACAAATTCTGTTTTGGAAATGTGAGTTTGAGATCTTGAGAGACATACACATAGATGCACCTGGTGGCAGTTAGACATTTTAGGCTGGAGTTCCACAAGATATCTGGGTGGGTGATTTAGATTTGTAATCATCAGAACATAGTTGAAAGATGAAGCAGGCTGAGTAAAAATAGACAGAAAAGCAGTAAGGAAAAAATGCAGTCATGAAAGTCAAGCAATAGCTTTTATTTTCTTAATTATATAAATTATATATGCTCCTTATATCTAAGTAGTAAAATGTACATTAAGTAAAAAACAAATCCTGTTTCCTTCACCAATGCAATCTCAATTCTCAGAAGTTATTAGCAATGCTTTGGTGTGCATTACACCAGACATTGCCTATATATATATATATATAAATACATACATCTCTGTGCATATTTATACATATTTACACACTAGTGGTCATGCTCTATTTTCTGTAACTTATTTTATTTATTAGATTGTGGATATATTTCACTTTCAGTACATGGAGATATATGTTATGTTTTTTAATGGCTGCATTATATTCCATTGTATAAATATATCACAATTAAATCATTTAAATTTTATATAAATGCTTTCATAGAAATAATTCAAGGACATGATGAAAAAGTAATAACAATAAAATTAAAAACTTTAAATCTTCCTTGTCTATCCCAGAGTCAAGCACTATTACTCTTCTCACTCTTTTGGAGATCTGGGGGTTGTTTCTAAATATTAAACTTAAAATTGTATAATTCATCAACTTTATATCTCTATTCCTACCCAGCTATAAGAGATGAAAAGTTTAGGGAATTTATGCAACCTCTCATTTCCCTTGCCCTCCTCATTCAAATTTTTGTTAGACATTTTAACTTCTTCTAGGGTTTGCATTTATTTTTTATTTATTTACATAATAGATCGTAATCTCTTTAACTAACTCTATGACTAACTCAAGATGACTAACTTGAGTTAGTTATCACTTTTAATATTATCTATTTTCCCCCTAGATTAAAAGAAGAAATTAGATAGTTAGTGCCTTTCCATCTTTTCTTCCATTTCTCAAAATTTTTTGGTAGAAATTATTATTATTTTTACATTGTTAAGACATAACTTTTGCATTCTCTTCTGTCAACATAAATCTAAAGGGAATTTTCCTTATTTCTATAGCTTAATACCAAAAGCGTTTAACTACTGTACAGAATTTAACATGATTATGTAAACATTATGTGCCACAGAATCAAAAAGTGGGATTGAACCCATAGAGATGTAAGATTATGTCATTTAAACTCTGTGTTTAGCTTCCTTCCTATCTTCTTTATAAGACTCTAGTTTTGTATTCTATATTGTCCCTCCTTTTTTGGGGGGTTCTATTTATTTTCTGGAAAACTTCCGGAAGTGACTTTTTTCATAAAGTAAATATGCACAGTAAAGTTCCTGAGTTATTCTGTGTATGAAAACATGTGTATTTTATCCTCACATTTGATTGATAACGTATCCTGATGCAGAACTCTAGTTTCAAAATATTTTTCCCTCAGACTTAGGAAGCCATTGTTCTCGGCTCCAATGTTGCTGATGAGAAGACTGATGCCTTTCTGTGTGCCAGTTCTTTGAAATCAACATAATTACTTTGTTCTGTTTATTTCTTTCTGGATGATTTTAGGATTTTCTGTTTAACCTTGATATTCTAAAATTTCACTGTTTTGGTTCTTTTCATTAATCTTACTCAGCAATTAAAAACTTGAAATTTTTACTCATGTATTCAGAACATCAGATAAGGCAAATCAGTGTCTCTATTCTCCCTCTAAAACTCCTTTTAGATATGCACTGGACTTTTCTGATTTAGTTTTCTTGTCACTTAATTTTCCACAGAGTTTTCATCTTTTTCTTTTTTGTCTAAATTTGGTCAGGTTTCCTTGATTTTTTTCTTTCAGATGACTTGTCGCTCTTGTTTGGGATAATGTCTTCCACCTGTATACCTCAACTATGTCCATTTTTACCATTCAGACTTTGAATGTCTTTTTTATTTCCACACTCATTTTTTAAATTTATAATTACTCTTTCCCATAGACACAATTTACATCTACATCTTTACGAGGACAATTAAAATTATCTTTAAGATTTCCTTTGTTCTCTAAATTATCTCTAACATCCAGGGCTGATTTTTCTTTTAGTTTAACTTGGTTCTTCTCTTCGATGATGTTGATTTTTGTCAGATGTCACATGCCCTGTTGTTATTCACAAATATAAATGAAGTACTATGTTACCTAGTATGTGCGCCTAAAATCTGTTTTCTCACCAGTTGTGTAGGTCTCTTCTAGGTGATCTCTCTCTTGAATTGGAAGACCAACTGCAATTTTTACATAAATATTTGGGCATGTCAACAGGTAATCTTCCTATAGGTTGCCCAGATAAGAAACAGGAAGTCAGATGTGTACACTTGCTAGAGTAAGGAGTAAGTAATTTGACAGTAGAGAAAATCCTTTTACTACTGGATGAAACTGTTTTTCTTTTTACTTCTCTCCTTGTTTTTTTTGGTAGATCTAGAACAGAAGTTGACATATGCAACAAAAATTTATCGGAACACAATCATGCTAATTTGTTTACCTATTGTCTATGGCTGCGCTCATGCTACAAGGACAGAGTTAAGTAGTTGCAACACAAGACTATAAAGCCCGCAAAGCCCAAAATATTTACTATGTGGTCGTTTGTTAAAAATTTTTGCCAACTCCTGGTCTAGGATACCCTTAAGCTCTATAATACTACCTTCTCATCCTCTAATAGTCACTAGTAGCTGAGCTCAGGTAGATCACTTCCTGTGTTTAGAGAAGAAGTCTCAGTCTTCACCTTGATGTCAAAAACTTCAATTGCTAGATACTTAGTTTACAATAGGAAGAAGGAAGAAAAGCATCTGTCTCAGGTTTTCTAAAGGTGTTTACTTAATAAATTACCTGGTTGATTCACAGTGGTCGACTCGGAACCTGGAGCATCTCTAGACTTCCTGGGGAAGTACTTGCTTATCTCTGATGCCTGTAGTATATTCCATATCAATCCTATGCTATCTGCTTTCTATAAATCAACTATCATAAAATTTCTGATCCACTAGTGGTATATATTATTTCTTATTATTATCACTGGAACTGTATCTTATCTTCTGTTTTCATGAAATTCCTGATAGGTACATGAAAATTTTGGAAATAAGTGAGCTAGATTCTTGTGCTCAAGCTGTCATCTGGTACATGAAACTCTAAAAGAAAAAAGTTTTAGAAGAAGGAATAACCAATATTGCTAAATACTGCAGAGACTTCAAATGAGATGTGGGTGGAAAAAAGTGGCTCTAGATATAGAAACAAGGATGTCATTGGTTACCTTGGAGATAGTCGGTTGAGTGGAGTAGTGGGGGAAGAGGGCAGAGAGCGGTAGCTTGGGGAATGACTGAGATTTGAAGAAACAGGTACGGTGAACACATACAACTTTCTAGTGTTTGTGAAGAAGAGAGAAATAGGCTGCTATGTGACTAGGAATGTGTGATTAAATTGTGGACTTTTGTTTGCTTGTTTATTGTTGTTGCTTTTCCTTTCTTAAGACAGAAGTAAATATATCAAATTTAAAATCCAGTGGAAGAAACTCTGAGACAGATAGACATTTTAGTTGAAGAAAGAGAGTGAAGGAGAGGGAATAATTTAGGAAATATATCCTTGAAGAAGCAGAAAAGAATAGAATCCTGGGCACAGACAGAAGAATTCACTTTAGATAAGATGGTAGACAGGAGGAGAGGAGGAAAGCATGGATGTGGATACAGTCCAGAAATCGTTAGCAGTAGGTCACAAAAGTTCATCCTATAGCTTTTATTTTCTATGTGAGGTACCAGCTGACAGTGTATGTTAGCTAGCCTAGGAAATTCAGAGAGGGCTGGAATAGCTGCCATAGATAATGGAAAAAAGAGATAATTTGGATAACACTGAAGTATCGAGGATCCACTTGGGTGTAGGTATCATTCTTTTGTAGTGACACAAGCTTCAGTCTGCAATTTTCTATAACAGCTTTCCACAATCTGAATAAGAGTGCAGAAGAAGCACACAATTGGATTTATCTAGACTTGGGGTTTTGCACAGTAAGGAACTGGGAGATTAGCAACAGACTAAATGAAATTTGACCATGATGTTTAAGATGAATAGGATGGAAGTAAAAATAGGAGAGGATTGATTGGGAGAAAATGTAGAGGAGTTAGGGACTTTGTAATTTTGTGGCCAAAAATGCAAGTTAATGTAAAAACAAGGACTTAGAGAGTTGCAGGAAAAGAAGCTATAATTAGAGAGTAAAACATTTAAATTTAAAATAATAGAAATAAAGCACTTCTATGCCAGGATCCATCCATCCTATAGTTGTGGATGAATTATCTAATTAAATTCTCACGTCAAGTTGAAGAATCATTGTTCAACTCCTCTCAGAAATGAGAAAAATCACAGAACAGTAATTTGCAAAAGGTTACACAATGCCAAAAAGTGATGAATCTGGAATTTGAAAAGTGTAGGTGTTTCTACAGCCAATCCTATGTTTTTCACACTCTCCCTGTCTCAATGATATTTCCAATGAAGAGACCGCTAGAGAAGGACAGTTCTCTGCCCTGTTCCCACGGAGCATCAAATCCTGGAGCAAGTTAATCTTATGCCTTCCTACACTCTCTACCCATCCTTTCAGACACAATTTCACATAAAGAAAATGACCCTTTTGTGGTAAAGTTTGGGAAGCCCAGATTCCCTGAAGGGAATTTTTAATTTCCAACTAATTTTTTCAAGGGCAGTTAGAAAAGGATATTCCAGAATTCTCTTCAATAGAAATCTCACTTGAGATTCTGGTACTGCCTTAAATTACAAGAACACATGTTATGATTCAGATATATAGCTATGCCTAGTGGTTGGTACTTTTTCCCTGTAAATATTGTGAAATAAGGCTTCATACATTTTGGTGGTGTGGAGAGAATCACTGAAAAATAGACTTCACCCAATAAAGCATTTTTATTTTGGAAGCATAATTACAGCCTTTGAGGACTCTGCTAGAATTCATTTTCAGGAAAGGTTTTGAAATGGAAAGACTGGGATGCACAACAGTAAAGCAGTAGCTGTGTACAAGAAAACGGAGACAATGTTAATGAATCTGTAATAAATCCTCGTGCAATGGTGACTGGAAGAATGGAAGAGAGGGAATTGAAACAAAATCCACTGTTTATTCCCGATTCTAAAACAAAGCCTATCAATATCTCCTCTTTGTTAATGCGATTTGTTTGTTTTAAGACATCTTAAAAAGGCAAACAAAAGGACAATAAGATTGAAGTGACAGGAGAAGCCTGATAGTGACAAGGAGTCCTCACAAAACAGCACTCCCAGGCAGATTCGTGCATGCTGTTCTACATTCCTAGAATCTATTCCTTGCGATGTTCATGCTCCATTTGTTCTATTTTCATTCCCAAAGTGCCCTTTGTTCACAGCAGCTTTCACTAACCCCTCTAGGTAAATAATTCCTACCCTGTTTTGCCTATCACTTTACTTTGTTCATTTCCTTCAAAGTATTTATCATAACACCAGTTTTACTTGTACTTGTTTATTCTCACTCTCTCTGTCTTCTCTTTAACCTCTATTTTTACTGTATGAACAGCTAGGTCAGGAACAATGCTGTTTTATGTACAATTGTCCACCAAGAACCTTACACACAGTATGCCCTTGATTATCATTTGTTGACTTAATTTGCCATCCTCAGCTTTATGACGACAGTCTTCCAAAGGCCAACTAGAAATTTAATTTGTCAGTTAGGATTGTATTTGGGTGAAAGCAACAGAGGCCCTAGAGTAGCTTATCCAAAAGGGATAGTTGTTTTTTGTTTTGTTTTTTTCATATAACAAAATGTTCAGAGGTAAGTAGTTCAGGAAAGGTGTGACAACTTCACATTATCACTGTCCTGAGATCCTTTGATTTTTTTCCATTTTCCCAACCTTAGCATCCTGGGAGAGAGGCTGAAAAATGTAGTTTTTGTTTGTTTATTTGTATACACTGGAAATATTACAAAAATATCAGCATTCTGTTAATAAGAAAGAAGTTTGGGCAGGGAATTAACAGTCTCAGATACACACTAGAATGTCTCTTGATTGATATATAACAAGAAAATCATCGTCCCGTGATCTGTATCACTCCAGCAGGCACAATCAGCCATAGAGACTGTTCTGCACAGGAAACAAAATATTTTCCAGAAGAAGGCCTGGAGAGTACTGAGTGATAACTAAGAGAGATGGCTAAATGAAATATATATTTAATGACAGGATAAGACAGCCTGATGTGTACATACCCACTTTAGGGATGGCCTTTCCAATGCGATAGGAAGTTTGTTGAAAAATGTATCTTCTCCCCTAGACCATATCTGGATTGACACAGTCAACTCATAATTCTGGGACATTCTCTCTTCTATACTTTATTTTCTGACTAACTTCTTTCTGATGGGCGTATTTAATTAGATTAAGTTTAGTCTTGCAATTCAGAAAGCTAATTTTTCTCTTTAAGGCAGCTTTGCATATCTCTGATCTATTATGTGCTGACTTCACAGTTTAACTCTCAGAAAGCAATTTCATTTCCATTTTTTTTTCCAAGTTCTCCTGGGACATTTTCAGCATAGTCATAAAATATTGACAAAGAATACATGAAATACACTATACTTAGTTTACAATCTTAAATTGAGTAATAAATATTCATCATAAAATAACTTTCAAAATTTGTTTGATTAACTTTTCCTTCTGTTGCCCATTAGTCTGGGTAACTGTTCCTAACAGTATTTTCAGAAGAAAAATTCTTCCGATAATGTTTCAGTATTGATATTGGCTTTCCCTTGGAAACTTTTCATAAATGCATTATTTTCTTAAGCTAAGAATTTCAAAATTTGTGAATGTTTAGTTGCTTAACATTCACCAACGCATTACCAATTTATTCTCTTTTTAAAGGTAAGGATTTAGAATCAGAATGTTCCAGTTTAGGTTGGGTTTACATTACTAACTGTGATTTTCAGCAACTCACTTCACATCCCTGAACTTCATCTTCTTCGTCCAGTGATGTATCTGCCAAGCCTACCATACACCATTGTTTTAAAAATCAGATTATATGGGCATGAGAAAAAGTAGGAAAGAATAATCCTAGTTAAGGCAAGAATTTCTAAGTGCTGTTTACATTTCTACAATTCTGGGCAAAAAAATTTTAAATACAATTGTCTGCTTGAATATACCCAAAGCAGACATTTAGCCACAGCTGCTCACGGAGGGTTGCAGGGAGTCTGGATGTGTAATCTGGAATACCTCAGGTGTATGTGGAAAAGACAGGAGGAGCCTAGGTGAAGAGAGTGAGATAAGAACTGTAGACCAGGGGCTGAAGCAGCTCTTCCAGAAATGCCATATTCTAGAACAGAATGCTGAGGCATCTAAGAATTCTAAATTTAAACCTGCCTTCTGGGTTTTTATGAAAATATATTGGTCAAGGTATGAAGATAAAACCTGTTTTATTTAATAATTTGATATACAACTTTAAATATTCATATATATGGTATATATTCTTGCCCAGGCCTGCAAATGTTAGCAGCAGGCTTGTTTAGTCTTATGCTCTCCCCAAACTTAGAAAATATTTATGTACAGCCCTATAAAAGGAGATGCATCTTCATCACCTTAATTCATGGAGGATATACTCAACCTGGTGTTTTCAGGTACAAGAAATTCAAAACAGGGCAGGAAGAAACTTGTGCAAGATACCCCTTTCATCTGCTTCAAAGAGTGGTGAGTTGGGAAAAATCTAGACTCAATGCCTAACTTCTCAAAATAGAATCTCTGAATATAAAGGGAAAACGAGAACAAGGCAGCCATTGTGCAAATAGCCAGATCCAAGACGTGCTCTAAAACTTTCAGTTTGCAATGCATATCCCTCGTATGCCATGCTGCTTCTGTGGTATTCACAACTTTGTACTGTTTTGTTTGTTTGTTTCACTCATTAAATAAATTGAGCATCTTCTATGTGCAATGAACCTTTTGTATACTTTTAACATTCAACATTTCATATTTTGGGTCATTGTTACCTTCATGAACAATAGCAGAGCACCAATCACACTATGATTAAACATGATTGTGTGTGTCTGTGTGTGTGTGTGTGTATTTTGGTAGCCGTCTACACCATCTGGATTTTTTTTTTCCCTAAAAAACAGGATTCTATTTTGTGCCATACACCTTTAACCCCTTTGGATTTAGAACTATGACTAAAGCAGTTTGATTGAATGAAAGCGATCACTTAGAGCTCTCAATATGAAAATACCTCAGGTCTATTCCCACATATTTTACCTCCCTGCAGGATTTGGAGCCTGGATTACCAAGACATTTGCCTCCACTCTCCATTGCATTTGTCTAAACAGTTCAAAGCTTAAGCACCATTTTATTTTTCACATTTTAGCTCATCACTTTTTTTATATAAACAGGTTTTGTCTTTCTTCCTCTGCTTTATGCCTTGGCTGTTTGTCTAGTTAGCTTTCTCCTTTCTTGTTATTTACTATGCATGGCCGTGACTGATACTTCTGTCTTCCTAATATCTGATCATTTGAAAGCAAGCTGTTTTCCAGAAAGATTCCCATGCATGAGTAGCAGGTATTCTGACAGTGAAATTAACCACCTCGTAGTCTTCATCCTTTTATTCTTCCAAATGAGAAAACTAATCTTGTTATGTAAGAAGTCATTACTTCATCTACTCATCAGCTGTTTCTGACATGCTCCAGTTGGCTCTCAGTTTGGAAATAAAATTACACAAGGATGAAAATGAAGCCTGTTTCAGAACATTTTCAAGGAAGATTTGTTCCCCTAATGGGCTCTTTGCCGAAAGATATGGTTTTTAATTTCTGAGAAAATAAAAATGCAGTTCAAACAAGTGAAGCATAAAAAGTCAGGGGTCGAAAGACTCTTATTTTTATAGCAAGAAAGTTCAAACTCCATATGAAGTGAAATTGCAAACACAATTTTTTGCTGTGATTTACCTAAAACAGTTTGGGTACTTCTTCTGAAAACAACTTAAAATTGAGTCTGGTTTTGATATGTCAGTTTTTCATGTATAATCATCTCAGAACCAATTTTTTTCTCAAGTAAGTATTAAGCACGTTGACTTCAGCCTCCCCATCTCTGTTTTCTTATAATTATAGGTCTCTGTTTTAGATTTTCTGGTTAATGAAATATTTCGTAATTAATACATGAAGTAACAAAGAATGTTTACATGATATTCTCCACAGTAGGTCTGATTGCGAGAGATTTTATAAATGTCGGAACTAAGAGCAAACCCTAAGGATATAGGGAAATAATCAAGGCTCAAAAAGAACACACGTGTCCGAGATAAAATTACTTATCATTATCATTAACATTATTATTATTTTATTTAAATATTTACAGAACGTAGGAGTTAAGAAGATATAGTCTCTGGAGACAAATTTTCTGTATTCACATCGCAGTTTCACCACTACGTAGCCCTGTGATCTTGGGGAAGTTACTCAACACATCTACACCTTGATAGCCTCAGAACCTCATCTGTTGAATGGGAGGGGAGGTGGGAGTCATAGAGGGTTTGGGGGGGAGGAGCGGATCAAAATTAAGTAGGTCCTAACTCATAGAGTTGTGAAGATTTAATGAATCATTACAAAGAACTGACATTTACTGACAGTTGCTTTGTGTCAGACACTATTCTAAGCAATTTATAATATGAAAAACTGGTAATTTTAAGAAAGTTTAAAAATATGAATCTTCAAAGCACATTGGAAATTTATACACTCCTTCAGGGATACTTCTTTTATAGGAAAGTAAAGTAATGTCTCTATCTCACATCAAGTACTAATTTTATATGTTTTACTAATATTTAGCAGACCTATACATTGATCCAAGATCCTGTGTTCATTTTCAAAAACAAACATAATAATTAGAATTATTACTTGCAGAAGGCACTTTGCACGAAGTATCAACAGTACAATGAACCACACAGTTGCTAAATTTGTTGACGGCAATGGCAACCATGTTGTAATTGAGTTATTTTTATTTATTTATTATTTTTTTTGAGGAAGATTGGCCCTGAGCTAACATCTATTGCCAATCTTCCTCTTTTTTTTTTTTTTTTCTCCCCAAAGCCCCAGTAGATAGTTGTATGTCAAAGTTGTGCATCCTTCTAGTTGCTCTATGTGGGACGCCGCCTCAGCATGGCTTGATGAGCGGTGCATCAGTCTGTGCCCAGGATCCAAACTGGTGAACCCTAGGCCGCCAAAGAGGAGCGCTTAACTGCTATGCCACCTGGTCGGCCCCGTAATTCACTTACTTTTAAAAGATCTTTCCTAACATCTATTAAATATTTTGTTTCTGACTCTAGCAAATACACTTGAACTAGGAAGAGGTCTTTACACAACTGAGACTTGCATGACCACTTTGTTAATATATACTCTTTGGCAATCCCAATTATTTGGCTCTACTACTTGTATCTTCTCTTAGCGTATGGCAATTTTCACTCTATACATGTCAGACATCCATAAAATGTGCAGATATTACTGCACATAGCAAGTACTCAATCAAAGAATTTTAGACCATTTTCCATTAGGAACACAAAACTATTAACTATTCTTCACTAAACACCACGAGAGGCAAGCTGCTAAATAATCAGTGCCATCCAGAGAGTTGTTTTTAAGCTTCAACAAATAATAGAGGTGGCCGAACTGAGCTAGGGGAAATGGTTCCAGCTTTTATTGAGTTGAATCTTAATTGCCCACAAGTTACTTTGGAGAATCCATCAATCTTTAGAGAGCTCTGAGATTTACTTCATTACTGACTGTCACTAGAGACTGAGTTTGCCTATCACTCCCTGGCAGCTGAGGAGAAGAGTTTAGGGAAAAGGAGAACTGGGGTCTAGTCCCTGTCCTATCGCTACTTAGCTCCATAATGAGCTACTGGAGCAGCAGAGTCATGAAGAGGTCTTTCTGGCTGTCCCCCTGCCTCAGAACCAACTTGCACTTCCTATTAGTAGCATTTATCTCCACAATTTGAGTTGGAAAAAGCATGAGTAGGGGTTCGAGATCTTCCCATTTATTCATTCAGCAACTGTGCAACCAAGCACTCACCCTGTGCCAGGTGCCCTGGTGGGCTGCAGTGCGGGATGAAAATGAGGGAGGGCTGGCAGGTCACTGGGTAGGTGGGTCTGAAAGGTCTCACTGAGGTAATATTTGTTGGGACCAGAATGACAAGAGGGAGCCAGCCCTGCACGAATCTGGGAGCAGTGTGTCAGGGAGAAGGCACCACTGGTGCAGAGTATCACAGGCAGAGGTGAGTTTCTCCTCCCAGGGCTTTTGTTTTTCCATCCATATATTGATACTAAAACGTTCCTCTCAAGATCTTGCTAAATTTGGGGGTCATGGTTAGGTACCATAAGAAAGAGAGTGTTCCTTTTGAAACGTTACATCAGAAAAGTAAATATTACCATAGGGTCTTGAACAAGTTAATAGGTCTCAATATTTTTAAGGATAAATTCTCTACTTTTTTTAAAAGACAGAAAACAACTTTGCTATTTTTTATTCTAAAATCTGTTCTATTTTAAACATGTTAAGACATTAAAAATGATCATTTACAAATCAATTGAATTTCCGGCAAAGATTAAGTTTCTTAGGCAGTATTCTGAACACTTTGAGAAAAAGAAAAAGCCTCCCTTCCCATTTTCATGTTTCTTAATAAGTTTGCATTACTTTCTCTCTGACTTCCTTTTAGAGTGTCTCTCTGTAAGCACTACTTTCAGTGACATCAAGATGAGGTGGGACAGGCACTGGTCTGAATCAAGCCCCCCATGGACTACTCCTAGCTGGACCAGGTCTCACCATGGGACTGTGAGTTAGTCATTCAATCCATCTAGCCTCAGCTGCCTCACCACAGCAAAGGAGGAACAAGTGAGAAAAGTACTTTACCACTGGAAGTGAACCAGCAACATTGGTATCAACTGGAACCCCGTAAGAAATGCAGAATCTCAAGCCACAGCCCAGACTTGCTGAATCAGAACTAACATTTTAATAAGATCCTCAGTGAGTAAAGGGAGTCAAAAGGTACAAATTTCCAGTTATAAAATAAATGTCATAGGGAGGTAATGTACAGCATGGTGACTATAGTTAATAATACCGTATTGCACATTTGAAAGTTGCTAAGAGAGTAGATCTTAAAATTTCTCAGCATGAGAAAAAAAATTTTGTAACCATGGATGGCGACAGATGTTAACTAGACTTATGGTGATCAACACATACAAATATTGAGTCATTATATTGTACACCCGAAACTAATGTAATGTTATGTGTTATATGTCAATTATAACTCAATAAAAAATCAGTAAGAAAAATATAAGCCCAACTAGGGGTTGTAAAATGATATAAGCAAAAAAATTCTACAGAAAAAAATGTAAAAATACATAGTCCTGAAAAAATAATCAACTTCACTAGTAATCCAAAAGGGGATATTAAAACTATATAAAAAAAGGGGCCGGCCCGGTGGCGCAGCGGTTTAGTCCGCGCTTGGCAGCCCGGGGTTCGCTGGTTCGGATCCCGGGCGCCCACCGACGCACTGCCTGTCAGCCATGCCGTGGCGGCGTCCCATATAAAGTAGAGGAAGACGGGCACGGATGTTAGCCCAGGGCCGGTCTTCCTTAGCAAAAAGAGGAGGATTGGCAACGGATGTTAGCTCAGGGCTGGTCTTCCTCACAAAAAAAAAAAAAAAAAAACTATATAAAAAAAGATCCTCAGGTGATTCCTATACGCATTAAACCTCGAAAATTGTTAAAAGAATGAAGAATGACATTTAATGACTATGAAAGCAGTCTGTAAACTGCAAAGCTCTAGGGAGATGTAACCCACCCATTATTCTCATGTTCTTAATTCTAATCAGAGATACAATTAACCCTGAGCTTGCTTGGTGCAATCAGATTAAAAACATGAGCATCCAACACAAACCTTTGTACTACACTATAATCAAGTAATACAAACTTACTGAATGAAAACAAAAGTGAGTCGAGAATGTAGACCACCAGTTCTAAATGTAATATTATTAATAGTCTATCAGCATAACTTTCTTAAGATACAAAGGACTCAAATCACTAGTATTTGTTTCTCAATGTCATAATGCCCACATGGGTAGGTGGTGACAGCCAGTGAAGAAGGAAGGTAGATTTTAAAATGTAATTAAAACCAACAATCTGTTTTGTACAAGTCACATGGGGAAACATTTATGCAGTAGCATGCACTAAATCTGGAAATTATTTTTAATAATCCAAATAAATAGACTTCTATATATCTTGGAATAAACTTTTCCACATAAAATTTAAATTTGCATTCTAAACGTGACCTCAGATTTTAGCTTACAGGAGACAACAGTAAGTATAACTCTGAGTTTTCATTTAAGACCCTGGCAGCTTCCACCTACTGGAATTTTGCAGGAATACCATGAGAATTATATCACAAAATCTCATGGCTCAATAATTCACAATCCGGCCACTGCACCCACTTTATGTTCTAGACAGAAAAGCCTCAACAATTCAGGAAAAAAATGCACATGAGCCTGTCAGCTTTTTCTACTGCCATTCTATTTTCTAGTGTTAACTAAAAGCCTCACATTTCAGATTTGAGATGTCTGAATCATAGCAGTTAGGTGGACCTTTTGGTTAGTCTTCTAGTCATCAGTAATATGCTGTGAGAATCTCCTGTAAGGTTTAAAAATGTGGGTCATACCTCAGGCGGATATTTCAATTTTAAATATTATACTCACACTGTCTATTAGCTTGAAACCTCAGGCCAATGCTGTCCTTGCTTTTCCATAACACTGTCGCTAGATCATTCTCATGTTTTATTTAGTTCTACCCATCTCAAATACATCAATTTCTCTTCTTTATGAATTTTTAGAACATTTATATCTCTGGGATTCAGTTTCATACCCCAGTTTCCATCACTGCTTTGCTACATGGATGCTATCAGTATCCCAGGATATTATCTATTTTGCAGGGGCTCCAGACCATTTTTGTAGTAGCTTTTAGGACAAAAAGCAAGTAGTTAATTGTGGTATGCATTATGGAGACAAAATCGGAATCTGAATTCAGAGAGACCTGAGTATTAATCAGAGTGTGATAGTTACCAGAGTTATGACCTTGAGTGAAATTACCTGACTTCTCTGAGGCTCAGTGAATATGTCTACATATTAGGTATGAAAAATGGCTACCAGAAAGGTTGCTGTGAAAATTAAACGAGGTAATATATGCAAGGCACATGGTATATGGTAAATGTAGGTACGTGATTTCATGCCGGGGTTGGGTGTGATGATGATGATGACAACCGCGATGACAATGTGTTGATGATGCTGATTCAGAGCTCCAATCACCTTCCCGTTTAAGCCAGAGAAGGGAGGGCTTTGGCACAAATACGTTCTCCAAAAGCAGAGAGGAGGCATATCACATTGTGACACTGCCCTTCTAACCCCACCCCCATCCTCATGACATGGCATTATGGCAAAATAGAAGCTTTATGATAAGACAGGAAAACTTTTACTATTTGTGGATTATACATGTTAAATATTTTTCAGCAATGGAGAAATTGTTCTATAATCCCAGGTATACTGTAAACTAAGAGGCATGATAGCTTCACATGACTTCTAATAAAGTCTGAAACAGTAAAATATGAAAAAAAAATACATTTTTGAAGCTATCTGCTTCTTCTCAGTTTGGCAATAGATTTTTGATTAAAAGAATACTTCTAATTGTCTGGCCCTAAATACATATTCTTAATTATTACATCCTCTAATAATGTCAAGAAAAAATGAGGACCAGAGTATTAATTACATATAGACATGCCCAGTGTTGAGGATATTTTTAATTCAATGATGACAGGAATAAAATTAGCACTTACACACTTTAACAATTATAGTATTGTGAAATTAGTTTCTCTCAGAAAAATAAGCCCACTCAATATAATATTCTTTATTCTATTATAAAGCACTGAGAAAAGGATTTGGACTCAGTGAGAGAAAACAGATCATAAATAGGGTCTTAATGATGGGATAATCATGGTGTTCTTGATATAATTAATATGACACAATGTGAATTCAAATCAATCTGCAAACAAAACTCATTGCCATTTTGAATAGAAAATTCATCACTAACCTTCCTTGTTGATTTTGGAGATGATAATTTACAGAAGTTGTATGTGACAGATAGATAGATAGATAGATGATAGATGATAGATGATAGATGATAGATAGATAGATAGATAGATAGATAGATAGATAGATAGATAGATAGATAGATAGATCGGTCAAGCAACCCTACAAGAGTCCATGCAAATAACTGCATAATTCTGAAACCAATTTTTCAAAAGGCACAATGAGAAATTATTATACAGTTACTCCACAGAAAGTGATAGATACACTTAATTAAAACACAGACCCAATTTCTCTCAGATCATCACCCTTTAACAGACATAAAGTTTAAGTTAAGTTTAAGATGAGAGAAACACAGTCCAGGACCATCTCCCTTATCCATTGCACATGGCTGTTATACAAATACCTTAAACATTGTTTCAAATCAAGTATCTCCACTTCTAAAAGTCATTATTCCCAAATCTACAAATTTCAGTCTCTCAACACAGAAGAGAATGGAATGTTATTCTACATTTTTATTCTCAGTAGAATCATATAACATAAGTACTCAACAAATGATTATTGACTTGAATGCCTTCTATCTTGTTTGCAATTCTACCTTATATTTATGTGCTATTTTACTTCTTACAAAGCACTTTCACACAGTTTCTCATTATCTCACTTGCTTTTACCACTAATTAAGTAGGCAAGACAAGCATAAACGAAAGAGGAGTGGGTTTTTCCTCATTGTATTAGTCTCTTTCTTAAAAAAAGTCTTAATAGTTAGGAAAAGACAAATCCATCATACTAATTCCATCATGAATGGTTCTATTTCTATAGTGCCACGTATCACATATGTTCCATACTCATATCACTCTTCAAAATGCTTTTTCTTTTACATGATAGACCAGGGATTTTCAGCCTTGGCACTACTGACGTTTGGAGTTAGATAATTCTTTGTTGTGGAACGCTGTCCTGTGAACTGTAGGATGTTTATCAGCATCCCTGGCCTTTACCTTTTATATTCCTTTTGCACCTCCCCAGTTAGAACAGTGTGGGGGATCAGAATTGGCCACCTCAAAATATGTCTCTTTACCTTGATTATTTTCAAGAACAAAAGACTCTGAAAGAAACTTTGACCTCCCCTCCACTAACTGCCTAAAAGAATTTAAGATAGAAGCCCTGTCCCCAGGACAGGCCATTCCCATAGATAACTCTGGGTATGGATAGACTGGGAGGGTCCATGCTAAATCCATTCTTCTTCTTTTTATTGGGGGGAGGGGGAAGACTAGCCCTGAGCTAACATGTGTTGCCAATTTTCCTATTTTTTGCTGAGGAGGACTGGCCCTGGGCTAACATCCGTGCCCATCTTCCTCTACTTTATATGGGATGCCGCCACAGCATGGCTTGACAAGCAGTGTGTCTGTCTGCACCCAGAATCGAACGTGCGAACCCCAGGCCACTGAAGCCGAGTGCTTGAACTTAACAGCTATACCACTGGGCCTGCCCCCATGCTAAGGCCATTCTTATCAAAGTTCTGTTGACCAAACCTTTACATTTCTAAGGGAAATCTCCATTTGTAAAGGTATCTCCCCATCTGTACTGGGAAGAGAGGAGGATGACCTCATCTCTTGAAACTTGTCAATGAGGAAGTTGAGGCCTTAAATCTGCATATTAACCTCTTGTTTACTGTGCTTTTCTGATAATCTCCCACAACTGACTCCCCTCACTCCCAACATCCTCCCTTGTCTTTAGCTGAAGATAGTATTTAAGATGAGAACCTCCACCATTTTGTCCAGTTACTCAGTTTCCCCAGTCTCTCCAGGAGAGACTGGGGAAATATACATTTTGTAAAGCTTTGCTTGATTTTCTCCTGCTATTCAGTCTCATGTCAATTTAGTTTGTAGCCCAGCCAGAAAGGACCTAGCATGGGTAGCGGATAGTCTTCCTCCCCTTCAACAGCCAAAAATGTCTCCAGACATCATCAAATGTCCCCTGGGGGAAAAATCATCCCCAGTTGAGAACCACTTGCTAGACAAACACTGAGGCCAAATGCAGTGACCAATTCATTTCAACATACCTGCTATATTCATAACTATTTGCCCAATTGTCCAGAATGAATAGATAGCAATGCCATTCTTTTGTTGTTTTGTTTTTAAATGGCCCAAATAACCAATTGAATCCACTGGAGCCTTCTCATTTTAATCATAAGGAGATAGTGGAATGAGTTCTTCATAGAATATACAGGTACTTTATTAGACCTTGGAAAACACTATTATCTCTTCATTGATATTAAAGATAAAACAGGAAATCTAATACAGAGACCAGGAAAGATGTGAGGCCTCTGATCAATATTACTGTCTCAAATTACACAGAAGAGCAAACTGTATAGAGAATATTATGTGCTTAAATAGTCACCAGCAAATCAAAAGAAGACTTTTATCGGAGATGTTCTAGATAAAAACCTGGGCTGCTGTCTTAAAGGAAGCACATAACTCAATACTTCTCAAATACTGTGCTTTACCTACATCCTTCAGGTGATGCACAATAGTAGTCTCTGTCATCAAGGGCAGAGCTGAGCATGAGGTGGGTAGATATAACTAAGGTCAAGTCTTCCATGATGACCTAGCAACAGTACATAACTGACAGTCGTTCAAGGCATGTGTGATGATTGCTCGCAACTGACCTCATCACTCATCCATTTCTTCACCCATTTATTAAGTGATCATTTTATCTGGTAATAGGTAAAAGATTAGAAGGTAAAGATAAGATGATATAGCAACTGAGCTAAGGATGTGACATATTGAGGTGAATGAGACTGATAATATGAAGATGGATACTCTTGACAGAGAAGGTTTAAAAGTGAAAGGCAAAATCATAAGGCAAATTCAAATGTAAAAAGGATTAATGGCTATATTGTTAGTTGCTTAAGAAATTAAGGAAAAGAGAGTCGATCACTTTATATATCTAAAAATTAATGTTTATAAAAAGCTATTATATTGGGGCCACCCGGTGGCGCAGCGGTTTAGTTCGCGCTTGGCAGGCCGGGGTTCGCGGGTTCGGATCCCGGGCGCCCGCCGACGCACTGCCTGTCAGCCATGCCGTGGCAGCGTCCCATATAAAGTGGAGGAAGATGGGCACGATGTTAGCCCAGGGCCAGTCTTCCTCAGCAAAAAGAGGAGGATTAGCAACGGATGTTAGCTCAGGGCTGGTCTTCCTCACAAAAAGAAAAAAAAAAAAAAAAAAGCTACTATATTCATAATCCTTTATACACTAAAAAAGGTATCATCAAAATATATAGTGCAGAGACTATTAGAAGTATGAGAAAAATTGAACAAAATACAACTGTAGATATCACTACCAATTTATTGTCAATTAGTAAAATAGCAATTAGGATAGACTTTGAAGAATAGAATTAATAAAGTTGAGTTAATAGCTACAGTATATTGAACTTAGGACTCTACAGAGAGATATTATACTTTTTATTCCAATGAACCACTGAGCATTTTTTAAAAGTCACTTGATACATTAAGTGTCTCTTACATGCCAGGCACTCTTCTAGTAACTGGGATACAAGAAAGAATAAAAGATAAAGTTCTCTTCATCATGTAGCATACATTCTGTTGTACTAAGTCACCAAGCAACCCTCAATAAATTCCAAAGCAGAAATTATACAGGACACATTTTCTAACCACAACATGATATAAGAAGAAATTAAATTGGACATATTCAAACAAAATCTTCACCAGTTTTTTTTATTATAATTAAATGTTTATGCCAATTTCACCCAGTAATACTATTTCTAGGTGTTTATTCCAAGAAAATAAATAGAGATTTATTTACAAGGGTATTAATCAAGGCATTAATTACATTAATGAAAGTTTCATAGGGCTTGAATTGTAAATTTATGGAAAAAATTTTAAACAACCATAACATGTAATAATATGAAACCATTTAAAACAGAGGTGTGAGGAGAATAATTAATAATGTGAGAAAATCCTTGAATATAACAATAAAAAAGGAGATGAACTAATGTATACAGTCTGATCACAAAGGAATAAAACATCAAAATGTCAACCATAAATAATTGGATCCGGGGACAGGAAGGGGGAGAATTATCAGTTCATGAAATAAATAAATACACCTTGGAAGTTTTGACATATTTGGCTCAGTTGCTTTATAATCAAAGTGAAATCTAAACATACAACGTAGATTATCTGGAATACATCCAAAAAGAAGATAACATATATTTAAAATGCTAACACACAACAAGCAAATTCATAAAATGACTAAATTTTCATCAAAGGATAATAACATAAAAATATGGTTTTATAACAAAAGTATTCAAATGGACAATTAATTACAATATTTGATTCTGGCAAAACATTTTTTTTAAATGAAGTAGATAGAAATCACAAATAAAGTTAGGATTTAAAAGGTACATATAACACATATAAAAATTATTTGAAAATTATGATACCATGCACCAGTCTATGCTAACAAAGTTGATGACCTTAATGAAATGGAAAATTATTTTTAAGTTAAATACTTAACAAAAACAAACAAGCAAACAAAAGTCCTGAAAACCATGAAAAGACAATTAGTCACAGAGGACATTTTAAAGATAAGAAAGGATCTTCTGCAAGGATGACAGTCTTTCTAGTGAATTGAGAATTATTGGTGAATTTGTTATGCCTCAAGGAACAGATAGTACTTGTTATAGGTACAATACAGATATAGATAGAAGAAAAATTATAATTTTCTATAGAATGCAGAAGGAGGAAAGCATCTCCTGATTCAATGACAGGATTATAACCTCAAAGGAACTCTGATCACAACAGAACAAATTATTGAAGAATTATAAAATAAAATTAAAAATTTTTGAATAAAATGTTAGCAAATCTAATTTAATGGAATATTAAAACAAAAATCAAAAATACCTAACAAGGGTCTCATAAATATGAAATGGCTTAACATTAGTATCTCTAATAAAATAACATATCAACAGGACAAACTAGAAAAAAACATCTTCTTCATGGAACTAAAAATTTATTTGGTAAGTTTCAATATCATCCAATTAGAAAATAAGGAATAAAGAATACTTCCTTAAAGTCAAGAAGCACATCATACTCAAATAGATAGCATTTTATTTATTTTTCTTTCTTTTATTCAGTGACTCACTGAAGGCACCCACATCAAAATCAAATACCAAAAATTATTGTTATTTCTGTTCTATAAAACAACAACAAAACATGTCATAATTATAATCACAAGAGAAAGTATGATTATTTACAATGTATCAACTGAAAAATTAAAGATAAAATAACTCATTCAAATGGCTAAGAAGAAAATAAAAGTGCAAAAATCAATAACTTTTCTCTGTAGGAGTTAAAGAAAATATAACATACAAACAGTCATAGTATCATGAAATTAAAATATCCCAAATAGTAAATGTGTGACACCTGTTTGGAGAAAGCTACATACCTTTATTAGAAGATATAAAAGAATTGATGAGCTCTTTGCTAAAAAAAAATAAAAATAATAATATTATATACCCACTCTATATATCAAAAGAAACTTAGACTAAAATAAAATTGCTATATAACAAATCTTTCAAGTTAGAAGTCTTTTTATTTTAAAAATGATAATAGAAAACCAATTAAATAAAATTAAAATGACAAATGGGAAACTATTTACAGTAAATAGGTCAAAAAAGGAATTAATCCAGGAAAGGATTTGAACTGATTATGCCATAAAAGAAGAAATACACATAGGTAAAAAATACCTCAAAATGTTCAATGTAACCAATAATAAGTTATAAAGTAAAGCAAATTATGAATTAATTGATCTAACTATGGTAGAGCTAATCAGAGGGATTTTTCCAAAGAATATATTTTGAATCAGACTGAAGGAAATGGCAGGGAAGACGGTGAGAAAAATAATTTGTACTTTAATAGAAAAATCTCTCTTCATAAGCCTTTTATATACTCACGAGAAAACAAAGGAGAGAAAGAGCTAGCTGGGGCCTTTTTTTGAACAGGGAAGAATATTCTGAATTTAAAGGAGCAAACATGGAATTTTTTCTTTTTTTTTCAACAACCTTGCAAGGCAGAGGAATCTAGATTTTGGAGGCAAGAAAAAAACAGGTTAAAATCATGAATCTATAAATGTTGGTTGACATTGAGCCTCATTGACTTTATCTCCAAAATGAAGATATTAAGTGTCCAACTTACCTAGTAGAATTGTTTTGAAACCAAATAATAATGTAGACATTTATAGTTAACAAGGCGGTTATTAGCTGTGATACAGTTGCCTTCTATAAAAATTGCAAAAGGTACTTGCTTAAAATTCAAAATATTTTTACTATAATTCATGTCTTATTTATTGAGGAAAGAGGAAATACAATCTATTGATTCATATATAATAAGAAATTTGGAGATTTGTATTGGCTGTATAGTGGAAGGATCCTTCAAATTGCAAAAGGAATTTTAAAAGATTGTACTAATGATTACTCCTGAGTGTTTGGAATCCATAACAAAATATCCAAACATATTAAAAGCAAGAGAAAAGACTGTTTTAAAACCAGTATTTCAATCAGGGCAAAAACTGAATCAACTCAAAAAGTGTGTGTATGTGTCTGTATGATCATTTTCCCCATGTTTATAGAAAGAGAAAGAAAGATTAAGCAGCTAAAATAAGATCACAAAAAAAGAATCAAATGCTTTAGCATTCCTTGCTCATATCTGTCCCTTTTTATGTTATTAGTTCAGTCCCAAATCTCTTCTCTTTTCTCCCCCACCTCTCACTACACAGAAGCAACTGCTCAGCCAACCTTTGATGTAACAAAGAGCAGAACATTATTGGTTCCTGTCTAATAGGACACAGAGTATAGGTTGGCACTTCAAATCGTAATGGATTTTATAAGGCAAATCTGTCATCTTTGAGGTGCTATGTCCTATATGTGGGTCCTGAACTAACAGAGATGTCCCTAAGGAGTTCTCAGAATCTGTTACGCAGAATAATACCTCTCCCCTCACCCAACCCCCCACCTCCCAAAATGTCTTAGACCTAATCCTCAGATCCTGTGACTATGTTACCTTCAATGACAACCAGGAATTTTGCAGATGTGATTAAATTCAAGGGTTTGGAGATAAGGAGATGATCCTGGGTTATCTGGGTGGGTCCGACCTAATCAAATGAGTTCTTAAAGTGGAAGACAGAGGAAGAGTGAATCAGAGAGATGCAACTGTGAGAAGGACTCAGTCTACTGTTGTTAGCTTTGAACACTGAGGAAAGAGGCTACAAGCCAAGGAATGTTGGTGGCCTCTAGAAACTGGGGATGGCCCTCAGTTTACAGGCCAACAAGAAAATGAGGACCTCGGTTCTACAACCACAAGGAACTTAATTCTGCCAAGAACCCAAACGAACAGGAAATGGATTCTCCCTTAGAGCGTTCAGAAAGGACGGCAGGCTTGCCAACACCTTGATTTTAGCTTGTAAAACCCTTATTAAGCTTCTGAACTATGGACCTATAATACATTTATGTTGTTTAAGCCACTAAATTTGTGGAAATTTGTTATGGCAACAATAGCAAACTAATATAAAATCATACACTTAGAGAAAATATTAAGTCATCCAGTAGAACAGAGGAGAATCACAAAATTCTCGTGTTCTGTCAAATATTGTTGGAGCATTAACTGCTTATAAAGCATTCATACTATTTACAGTCTCATCAAATATTATAATCTAAAAAGTATAATTAATACTAATACTAATAAAACTAACATATATAGAATGTCAGGTGTTATCGTAAATACTTGACTAACATTATCTTAATTAAACTTCAGGAAAACCTTTTGGTAGATTTTATTTTTATCCCTGTCTTAGAGATAATCAAATTGAGGCCTAGAGAGATAAAGTAAATTGCCCATTGTCACCCAGATAGTAACAGGTAGAGATGAAGCTCAAACCCTAATCTCTGGCAACAAACCTTGTGAATTTAACACTAAGTTTTGTATATTATCCATTGATATAGTTTGCAAATTTGCCCCTGTGTCCTTTGCTCATATGCATGATTTGGAGGCTCCATGGTCCAATTATTTTATTGGATCTCTCAAAGACCCAGAACCAGGACTTTCATAGAATGATTAATATCTTGTAATGTTTGAAAAGATACAATGGCATATGAATTTTTAAAATAAAAAAAGTTTCATTATAAAACACTTCAAACATTGACGTTTAAAATTAAAATAAAATAATGTAAAAAGTCAAATTAAAAAGAAATATCCCGCTATTTCTTATGAAAATATTTATTGAGAGCCAGGTATGCGTTATCTACTCTTCTAGATAACTGTGGATATTGCACAAGTGTTTATTCAAGAGAAATGAAAATTTATGTTCACACAGAAATCTGTACATGAATATCTATAGCCTATTTATTCATAATCACCAAAAATTGGTAACAGCCCTAATGAATTTTACCAAGGAATGGCTAAACAAACTCTTGGTACATTCATACAATGGAATAGTACTTGCAATAAAAAAAAAAAAATGAGCTATCAATATGTGCAACAATATGGATGACTCTCAGATTTCAAAGTGAAAGAGTCAGACCTAAAAGACTGTATACTTTATGTTTTCATTTATACCATATTCTGAAAAAGACAAAACTATAGGGATAAAGAACAGAACAATGGTTACCTGAGGTAGAGTGTGGGAGGAATGGTTGACTATAAATGGAGTTAATAGAACATTCAATATATTGATTATGGTAGTGGACATAACTCTATTCATTTTTTAAAACCTGTGTAACTGTAAGCCAAAAAGAGTAAATTTTACTATGTCAATTAAAAATAAATAAATAAAAAGCCAATAGAGTAGATATTATAGAATATTGAAAACTAGTCAGGAGACAGCAGGATAGGAGGGACAAAGAAACAAAGATCAAATGGCACAAATAGAAAAAAAAAATCCCAGCACAATAGGCTACAACCAACCATAATAATAATTACATCAATCATAAATTTACAAATACTAATTTAAAAGGAGTAATTACCAGACTGTATAAAAAAGCAAGAATTGAGTATATGCTATCTTTAAGAGTCAAATTAAATATAAACATACAGATAGTTTAAAAGAAGACAGATAGCAAGAGATAAAACTTGATAACACTAATTCTTAGAAAACTGTAATGGTTAATATCAGACAAGGTAACATCTGGTTAAGGAGTACTATCAAAAATAAACAGATATGATTCAAATGATAAAAGGGTAAATTCATCAGAAAGACATAATAATTCCAAACATATATGCATCTAATAATGGAGTTCCAAAATACATAAAACAAGACAACACAACTAAAGTGAGAAATAGGCGGTTCTGCAATTATAGTTGAAGGACTTAATGTTCCTTTCTCAGTAATTGATAAAACAAAGAGATAGAAAAATCTGTATGGATATAGAAGATTTTAAAAACATTATCAACAACTTAATTGACAATTTTGGAATACTACAACAAAATAGTGAGAAGGTATATATACCAAGAGAGACCAATATTTTGAAAAGATTTAAATCATATATAATATGCCCTCTGATCACAACAATATTAAATTAAAAACCAATAACAAATTTATTTCAGATAATTGCCAATACTTGAAAATTAAACAACCAATAATTGTTCATAATCACCTGACAACATATTTTCACAAAATATAAAAACATTATTCAAATAAACAATTAAAAGACAAAATCTTCCCCCCAAAAATGGAAAAACAACTTGAGAAGACACTTCAAAAATAAAATATACAAAACAATCAAAAAGCACAAAAAAAGGTATTCCATATTATCAGTCATCAGGAAAACACAAAATTAACCATAAGATGCCACCATAAACTCACTAAACTGGCTAAATTTAAAGACTGACAGCACCAAAAGTTTGAAAGGATGTGAAGAAACTGGAACTCCATACATTGCACATGAGAGTGAAAATGACATCCACTTTGCAAACTTGTTTTACACTCTTTTATAAAATTAAATAACAGTTATCACTTGATATAACAACTCTACTCCTAGATTTACAAAAGAGAAATAAAAACATATGTCCACAGCTTTATTCATAATAGGCAAAAAGTTGGAGGCAACTTAAATGTCCACCTAAAGATCAATGAATAAATAAACTATAGCATATTCAAACAATGGAATACTATTGAGCAATAAAAAGAACCAACTCTAGCAAGTTATTTCATGGATATCAACAAATGATTCTAAAGTTTACATGAAGAGGCAAAAGACCCAGAATAGTCAATGCAATATTGAAGAAGAAGAACAAAGCTGGAGAACTGACACTACCCGACTTCAAGACTTACTATAAAGCTACAGTCATCAAGACAGTGTGGTATTGGTGAAAGAATAAAAAAAATAGATTAATGGAATGGAATAGAGAGTCCAGAAGTAGACCCACATAAATATATTCAACTGGTCTTTGACAAAAGAGCAAAGATAATATAAAGAAGCAAAGATAGTCTTTTCAACAAATGGAGCTGGCACAACTGGACACCCACATACAAATAAATTAATATAGACAGACTGTGTACTTCTCACAAAAATTAACTCAAAATGCATCACAGACCTAAATTTAAAATACCAAGCTATAAAACTCCTAGAAGGTAGAAAGAAATCTGAATGACCTTTAGTACTTCTGCATCTCCAAACCCCGTCCATCTTTCTGGTAATGACTTTTTAGATATAGTATCAAAGACATAATCTATTAAAAAAATAATTGATCAGGGGCTGGCCTGATGGCATAGTGGTTAAGTTCGCACACTCCGCTTTGCCAGCCTGGGGTTCACAGTTTCGAATCCCAGGCACGGACTGATGCACTGCTCATCAAGCCATGCTGTGATGGCGTCCCACATACTAAATGGAGGATGATGGGCACAGATGTTAGCTCAGGGCCAATCTTTCTCACCAAAAAAAAATATTGATCCAATGGACTTCGTTAAAATTAAAAACTTCTGCTCTGTGAAAGAAAATGTGAAGAGAATGACAAAACAAGCCACAGGCGAGGAGAAAATATTTGCAAAAGACACATCTGATAAAAGACTCAACAAAAATATTCAAAGAACTCTGAAAACTCAACAATAAGAAAACAAACAATCCAATTAAAAAACAGGCCAAAGACTTTAACAGACACCTCACCACAGAAGATATACGGATGGCAAATAAGCATATGAAAAGATGCCCCACATCATATGTCATCAGGGAAATACAAATTAAAACGACATTGAGATACCACTATACATCTATTAAAATAGCTGAAGTCCAGAACACTGACAACACCAAATGCTGGCAAGGATATGTAGCAACAGAAACTCTCATTCATTGCCGGTGGAAATGCAAAATGGTACAGCCACTTGGTAAGACAGTTTAATATTTCTTACAAAACTAAACATACTCTTACCATACAGTCCAGCAATCACACTCCTTGGTATTTACCCAAGGGAGTTGAAACCTTATGTGCGCACAAAAACCTGCACATAGATGTTTAGAGCAGCTTTATTTATAATGGCCAAAACTTGGAAGCAACCAGGATATCCTTCATTAGATGGATGGAAAAATAAACTGTGTTAAATCCAGGCAATGGAATATTATTCAGTGCTAAAAAGAAATGAGCTATCAAGACCTGAAAAGACACAGAGGAAACTTAAATGTATATTACTAAGTGAAAGAAGCTAATATGAAAAGGCTACAAACTGTATGACTTCAACCATATGACATTCTAGAAAAGGGAAAACTATGGAGACAGTAAATAGATCAATGGTTGCCAGGAATTGGTTGGGGGGAGGATGAACAGGCAGAGCACAGGGGATTTTTAAGGCAGTGAAAATACTCTGTATGATACCCTAATGATGGATACATGTCATTGCACATTTGTCCAAACTCACAGAATCTACAACACCAAGAATGAACCATAACGTAAACTATGTGCTTTGGGTGATGTTGATGTGGCAATGTACGTTCATCAATTGTATCAAATGTACCACTCTGGTGGGGGAGATTATGCATGTGTGGGGGCAGGGGGTGTATGGAAAATCTTTGTACCTCCTCCTCAATTTTGCTGTGAATCTAAAAAAACTTGTGTTTAAAAATAAAAAGAACTGAACTACTGATAATGCAACAACATGGATGAATCTGCTGAGCAAAAGAAGACAAACACAAGAGCACATACTACACGATCCCATTATAAGAAATCCAAGAACAGGCAAAACTAATCCACAGAAATAAAAATCAGAAGAGTGCTTGCCTTGGAGAAGGAGAAGCGACTGGAAAAGACAGGATGGAATTTTCTGGTGTGATATGTTCCATATTTTGATAGGGATGTATATTATACAAATTACGTATTTGTCAGGACCTATTAAACTGTATATATAAGAGCCATGAATTTTATTGTATGTAAATAATATCTTAATAAAATAAAATTTAAAATCTACAACATGAAATGAGGTATAGATTCATTAAGCTTTTAGGTATTTAGCAACTATAAAATCAAAACATACAAAACACATACACAGTTATATTATAAGGCAATAAATATGTCAATATTCACATTAATTTAAAGTAAAAAATAATGTTATTATGTTGAACTAAATCAATGCTTACTACCTGAAAATGAATTGGCTACCATATTACAGGGTCTTTTGAATTCAGCATGCCTATGTGCGAACTACTGAACTAGTTCTATTTTTCTCTATTCAAACTACACTGGAATCTTCCATTACACAGAATCCCAGGACACTATTAAGACTTGGTATTTGGTTCACATACATCTTTTACACCTTAAATCTCTTTCTCCTGTTATAGGCTACAAAATTAAAGCAGAAGTACAATACTGACCTAAAAGCAAATACAAACACAGGCATGGAGTCTGGTATTCTGACACAATGGCCAAGCAGTGATTCAGAATATGCTTGTAGCAATTTTCCAAAGATTATCATTGAATTAAAAACAGAGAATTTTAACATTAAGGAATTCCCACAAATATGTGAAAGGAGGGTGCTGTATGGGCTGCAGTTTGAGAAACAATGCTGTTAGCAACATATATTTCTACAGATAGCAGGGAAGAAAGTATTCGAATCTGTCCCCTCCTCACTGTTCTTAAGCTTAAACTTTGCCTCACATTATTCTCTCCTTCCTTGTTTCTTTCATTAAGTCCCAAGAGACAACTTCACCGTCTTCCCTATACCTTTAAGGATATACTATAATTGAACTACTTCAACATATTTCTCAAGCCTGAATAGTTTAGACAGCTTTTATTTTCTTAATTCGGTATCTCTAGGACTTATTTTTTGTTCATCTCCAGTAATCCAATATTTAGTTTGAGAATATTTTATTAAGTACTAAGAACAATAAATTAGCCTTAATTTTTAATTTACCATATGGATTATTTTTAACTTATTCAAAATCTTCTATTTTTTTGATATGAGCAATCTTCATGAATAAATGTAGAAGAAGAATGAATATCAGATAGATTCAAACACAGTAAAGAAAATTGATAATTTTCTTAAACATGTTCTTGGACTAGAATAAAATGCCCCAAGGAAATGTTTTCAAAATTACTCTCCAGTTAGACTTATACAAAGTAAAACAGAACTGACAATTGAGTGATAAATTCTAAAGCTATATTCAACAAACATGGATAGTTTAAACAAAAATATACCATTGGTCCCAGCTATCTAAATGACCACTTACTTATCCCTAATTTACCATAGAGTATTCACAAAACATTAAGTTCCATAGAGAGCTAGCATTCTCAGGATCAGTGTGATTTACCGTAAAAAAAAAAAAAAAAAAGAAAATTTTATAGATTTAGTGTACATGCTGATCAAGTTTACATCTTCTTTTATGCCACAAATATAATTATACTCTCCTCTGGTCAAGAGGGTTTCATGTTTTTTTGTTTGTTTGCTTTTGTTTTTGTTTTTGGCATCTGTTTCTTTCTTATCACCTCAACTGGACTGTATTTCTGAGTATAAGACTCTCCACTAACCAGAGCACTGGGGAGAATGCATAGTATGTGTTGCTTAAAACTGATTTACACATTATCTAGATGAGAAACAAAATAGACTTTTCAGCAGTTATGTATTACAAATGAAGTTTTAAGAATGTAATTAAAAGAAGGCTGAATTCTGGGATCCAAGGGAAAGACAATGAAAGAAATATAAGAAAGATTTGAGATGCTTATATCCTACTAGAAGACATGTCAATCTAGTTGAGGAATTCATAACCTATGTGGCTATGCTTTAATATTAACTAGTTGCTACCTTATTAAAGGAATGGTACAAACATTAGCTGCACCTGCATTTGGATAGCTGAGCAGACTCACAACTCAACAGGACCCAACCTGAGAAATCTAAAGTAGTTTGCAAGCTCTTTTTCAAAAGATTATATACACATTTATAAATGTTAAAGACTTGGCTTTGTCAGAATGACCTTAGTATTGCAAGATCATTCTACCCTCTTTCTTAGCTGATTCCTGTAACCAGAGGCTCCGGACCTTATTCCAAAGATATTTATTGGGTAGATGTCACAGGAAACTACAAACCTCGTATATTTTATATCTCTATATCCATACATTCTGTAGATATTTTAAATTCCAACTCCCACGCCTCCTTGTGGTGCTAATCAAATTGATAAATACAACCAGTCACAAATTTTCTCTACATCTGAAGTTCAGCCACGAACTAATTTCTCCAGCTTCCTTCTGGTGGATTGTTAATTAACTGGAACAACTATATCACCTGATTGAACTAGTTAATGAATAAGTGGTCAGAGGCCATTTTTAGTGACAGACTTTAAGTTCCAGAGAATGAATGAAATTGACTCAAACAAAAAATGTATATGGGTACAAATGTCACCCCACCTCTTGGCTGCACAAAAGAAACTGGATATTGGAACACAGATGACTATGTATAAGTGGCACAAAGAAAAACCTTTAATGTTGGCCAGCTTTCCTTAGTTCCCCCACGTTCACCACAAACTGGGACTCTTTTATAAAGCTGTGCTCTTCTTTACAAAATGCACATCCTTTTAGTTAAAAGCAATAGACCCCTTCCTGTTTGGTAATAGGGATTGGGATGGTAACCTTGGTTTTATAAGCCCATGAACACAAGAAGTGAAGTATATATATATGAAAGGAGAGGACAAGATTACTAAGACCTGGACTGAATCTCTCATGAGCTCAGCAGGAAATGGGGACTTAAGTTCGGTGCACCAAAGAGCTCTTCAGGGTTCTTCAGATTTAGGTCCTCCAGGCCACATTATCTTGGATTCTATGGCCCACAAAATCAAATACCGCCACGTCATGGTTAGGAATGTCAAAGTGGAGGCTGTTGCTCAGACGCTGTGAAAAAGGATATAATTCTAGCCTTTCTTAAAGTGAATGTCATGCCAACTAGTAGAAATTAGCAATTCTTCACATGATTTCAAATCTTCACCAGACCTTATTAAATATGGCAACATCAGTTTTAGGTGCATCAAATGAATGAAAGGGTCATCTAAACTTCTCTGGTGAAAGTCTATGACAATCATGGTTGGACAAAGGCTTTGTTTGGATCACAGATGGCTCAGGCCAGTTCTTCAATAGCAACAATGGCTGCATAAAGCAGAAAGGATGGCAAGTGACAGCCTTTTCTCAGTGCTAATCAGCAGCAACAAGAGCACTAGGATCAGGATGAACTTCTGAAGACACCTAGAGTGGAAGGCTACCAGTCAATGGAGACCTTCCAACCTCCATCCTCAATTTTTGATCCTAGAATAGCAGTTCTATAGAGAAATCCCTCTGCTTGCTCCTATCAATTCCCCACTCTTTAATGCAGTACTCTCGAGCTTTTTCAACTAAACATGCTTAGTTAGCACTAAAACCCAATAAATCATTATTAAGTAAGGTGTTTTATGTTACAATTTTTGTATATGTCCTTAGTAGAATAAAAATATTATATTGGATAAAAATATGTCAGCATTATCAACACTCTGACATTTATGATCAATCAAAGAACTTTATATAAAACTTTTCACCTATCAGATTTTAAAAGTAGTTTTAAATATAACTTAATATTATACATGTAAACCAGAATCATGCTAATGGTAATGTAGGCAGCCACATATTTCTCCTGGTACCACTAAAGAAATAATTACATCAATACTTTTAGACCCCCCAAAAAAATGCCATTATTATCCCTGTAGGGCATAATCTTGGCCTTTCACTTGAAATAAGTCGGCAAATTTCCTTCATGATAAATAATGTAATATTAATATCACAGTTGGAGAACCGTTCTCTGAATATACACAGCAGGTACAAGAATTACAGCCCAATTTTACTTGGAAATACACTATTCCTTCCTAATGAGTATGTCTAGCTTCAAATAACATCGAAGGACAGAGTTAAGACCATAATAAAAATGACTGTATTACATAAAGGAGAGCGCACGACTTTGCATGGTAAAGACTGTAGGTCAGGTGTGAAAACCACTAAAGAAAATGGCAGAGCTAATTGGGCTAAACATTAGACAAGTAAAGCCATTATTTAAAACCCTATTTTTCTACTTCCCCTTTCTTAACATAGTTTTAAATAACTGCAATAATGCAAATGGCATATGTAACACCAATCTGAAATTCACACTCTAGAAAATACAGGTGTAAACCAACTTAAGGAGATATTATGTTTATGAAGGAGAGAAAGAGCATTCTCTACCCACTCTGGGTCCTTTCTGGCTGGGCTACAAATTAAATTGACATGAGGCCAAATAGCAGGGGAAGATCAAATAAAGCTTTACAACATGTACACATGGGAGAGACCCAGGGAAAATGAGTATCTCTTGACAAAATGGCAGAGTCTCCTCTTATATAGACAAACGAGGATTTCAGGGTGGGGGGGGGGGGTCAGCTATGGGAGATTACCAGAAAGGCACAGTAAGGTTATTATGCAGATTTAAGGCCTTGCTTTCCACAGTGATAAGTTTCTAGAGATGAGGTCATCCACCCCTCTTCCCAGTACAGAGAAGGAGATATCTTTACAAATGGAGATTTCCCTTATAAATGTAAACAGAACTTTGATAAGAATGGGCACAGCAAAGACTTTCCCAGTTTATTATGATACCCAGAGCTATCCAAGGTGATGGCCCGTTCCCAGAGACAGGCCTTCCATCCCAAATCCCTTTAGACAGTTGGCGGGGCGGGGTGGGTGGGGCATGTCAAAGCCTCCTTCAGAGCAAGGTAAAGAGACACATCTTGAGGTGGCCAATTCTGATCCCCCACGTTTAATTCCATTTGCTTTAACCAGGGTGGAAAATGAATGCAAACTAGCCAGAATCACAAAGACAAATGCAAACTAAGTGTGCGTGTGTATATCTTCTAAGTTTTTATTCTTGTCATCAATGGTATTCATTCTAATAACGAATATCTGTGTGTCTTACCTACAGTTGGTTATGATTCTTATATTAATTCTTTGTCAAAAATACTTATAAGAAAAGATACACCTTTTGCTTCAGAGGGGAAGTGGTATTTCCTCGGGGTTTTTGACATCATTAAGTTCTAGACCCAAGTTTCTAGGAGATTAGTGACCCCTCTTGGTCCTTGTTGCTTACAGGCATTTATGCTCACATTCAACAATGTCACACTTCAGAAACCAAAAAAGCACGTAACATGACCTTTTGGCAGTGTTCACTCTCCTTGACAGCTTGGCAGCATTTATGGTACTGATTCCCTAGTCCTCACTGAAACTCTCTTCTCTCTGTTGGCACACTTTTCCTCTTACTATCCTTGAGCCTCCTTTTTTCTGACTTTTTCTCCCTTTCTTGGATTCCACCTCTTTGGATACACTGTCATTTCTAGAAACTGCACATTTATGAACTGTATTTCTGGCTGAGACTACAGAAAAACTTAAGTGATGCTAAAGTCAGTCTTACTATTAGCAGCATCATAATCTTCATCATCATCATTATCATTATTCACCAACAGCTCTAGCATCTGTCTTCACTTTTTGATTTTCACACTTTAATTTTCCTAGGACAAACATTTTTGAGATGGAGTTAGAAGCAAATGAGATTTGTTGGAGATAATATCTGTGGAAGATAAAAAGGGGAAGAAGGAAGATTGGGTAGGGAAACTGTCAGACTACAATACAGATCTGAAAAATGTTTAAGGAAAGCAGATAGAGGGAGGGGAGAAACAGAATTGAGCAAGGAGAACCTCAAACCACAGTAAAAATATGACAAAATCTTGACTAAACTAGTGGGAAGCTAAACTAGTGGGAGCAAGGACTTCCCATTACAGGAGTCCCACAGTAGCCAGAAATGACCAGGCTCTAGAACCTGTGACCTGCTCAGTCATTGGTAGAGAACTGCCCAGGAAAAAGTATGGCCTTGGTTCAAAAGCCAAAGTGGATCCTGAAAGCACTAACAACTAACTACGTAACTTGCAGCTGACCAGCAGGTTCTTTCTGGAAGAGAGGGCTGAGCGGCAAACCTCCATGCCTACCATCTTCTTAATACCTTCCACTTACATGACTACATTTGACTTAATGCTTGGTGTGTTCCATCCTGATTTCTCCATACCAATCAGTTCTAGACTCAGCCACCCAATTAATTTTCCAAAACACAATTCTAATTGTACTAATGCCTATTCAAAAAGCCTTCAATATTATTATAATTTATTTATTATTTAATAAATGAAGTTGAAATTCTTTAACTCGGCATCAAAGGCCAACCAAAATCTGGGCCCAATCATTCTTTTGGATTTATCTGAGAAACAGTAAAGTACAGTAGAAAAGACACTTCAGAGTCAAGAGATAAGCTTTGGAATGCTGATTCTATCCACCCCTTATTAGGTATATAATTTTCTCACGTCAATTTCTTCATCAGTAAAATAAGTATACTTGAAATGGATTTTGCAAGTTTACAGAGATAATTTTAAGGCATGAAAAGCACTTAATACATTTTAATTCCTTTTTAACTGTTCTTTCTCCTCTGCAGGTATGCAATCAGATCATTTACCATGCCTTGAAAATGTCTCATACTTTCCTACCTATGCATTACCTCTGGCCCTTGTTAAAATTCTTTCTCTGCACCATACCATTTAACCAATACCTTCTCAGCTACCCAAATCCCACACATCATCTGAAATCTTATAGTCCCACCCCTTCTGATCACCCCTCGCAGATGTTGCTCCATCATTTAGACTAAAACAAAAACAATCAAAACAAAACATGCACCCACATGTTTTCATTTATTCCTAGAATAAGTGGATCATAAGGTTATGGTCAGTGTATGTATGCTTTTATATATAAATATAAATAATAGAGCTTCTAGCGCAGCATTTGCAATCGTAGATCCTCAATAAACACTTCAGTTTAACATCATCTGGTGATATGCAAGCTAACAATTTCATAAAATTATTTATTGATGTTCTAAGGATATCTGCTTATGGATGATGGCTCCACAAAAGATATTCTTTGGCAAATGAATAAAAAATTTTTGTTGTTTAGAAAAAAATTGATAGCCACTAATCTGTGAAATGCCTTCAATGTAAAATGGCATTATAATGAATCAGGAAAACTAGATCATCCTTTCTACCATTTATTTAACAAATATTGATTTTTCTGCCCTAACTCAGCCAAGATCCTTGAAATAGCTGTCAATACCTACTCTCTTCTTCTCTCCTCCTATCCTCCTATCCACTGCACTCAGACTTCTGTTCCCATTAACTGAATACAACCATTATCACATTGACCAATGACCTCCATGTTGGCTGCCAGGAACACTTGTAGGGTAAATTTTGATTCACTCAATATCTCAATTTCATTCAGATCTCTATCCAAATATAGCTCCTCAGCTTCCCTGATTCCCTATCTAAAAAGAATTTTCCTCCATTTATCCTAGTCCTTTACTGTGCTTTGTCCTCACATACTTATAACTACCTGACATAATTTACGTATCGACTTTTTTAATTTGTCGATTTTTTGTCTCCTTCCTGAGAATGCAAATTTAATAAGGACATACACTTTATCTCATTCACTGTTTTATCCTCAGCACTTAGAATAGCTCCTGTCTGTCAGTAAATAACTGTGGCATGCATGAATAAATGATGTTCTGAGGATAACATTATGTGTTAGATGATCTGATATTCATCCCAGGACTGAAACGAGTTCAATTTTTAGTTATTATAAAAAGGATTTTTATTCATTAAAAGTATCCAAACAAACCCATTTAGTTAGTATCAAAACCAAGTTAGGTTTCCATATAGTTTTGGCTATGTTTCTTCAGAAAAAAATAATGTAGATTGCTGCAAAATGATCTTTGTCATTGATTTTCAAATTGTGTGCTCATGGACCATAAGGTTCCAAGGAGGTCTGGGGGTCTCAGCAGGAACCCAAGACATCTGTGGAGATTTCAGAAATGAGTAAAACACTGAGTTCTGAGTTTGAAGGGCTTCAGGCTCACAGCACCTCCCACCCACATTTTTTCTTTAATTTTATACATTGAAGTCCCACATATTTCCTTTGGATAGGGTGGTATAAAAAATTAAGGTTTTATTACTTTGAGAATGTAACAATCCGGGAAATATCACTGATGTAAAGTATCAATATGCTACCATAGGACAAAGAGATCATAAGATCCTTGAAATCGTGAATCTGACCTTTCAGTAACTTTATATTATTTCTTTGCCTAGAACACTACTGAGTACAGAGGGATGCCATCAGTGATAGCTATTTGAGCTGAAAATAATCACTTATTCTTTATTAAACATTTTAGTTTCAATTTATTTAGTCAACATTCATACTTCATTAAATGTCCATTCATCTTTGCCTATACAGGCATAGTCTAAAAAGAAGAAAAAATGAAATAGTTTATGTAATAAATAGTTGAAAGGAAGAAAATGGGCCAGGGTATCCAGAAAACTTCTTGCCTGGTCACCACTAGGGACACAGGCATCCTCTTCCCCTTCCATGCACCCTGAAGCTTTTGCTCGCCTACCTTGGACCACCACCCTGGATGCAAGCCCAGGATCCATTAAAATGAAGCCAGCTTACTACATGAAGTTCTGTTAGTGCTAATGAACAGACTTTTCAGCTTACATTGACATTACACACACTTATCAATGAAGTGTTTGAGCTCAGCACTACCACTGAAGCACTGAAATGCTGACTTATGGTTGAGTATGAAATATATGTGATGATGGTTAGGAAAAGGCATAGCTTCCTTGATTGCCAGGGACAGGAAATTCACTAATAAAGAGACTAGGAAGGCATCACTAACTGCTATTAATCCAATACATTGAATTTTTATTTCAGATCTTTTATATTTCAGCTCTGACCTCCACTTAATTCTCTTTCACATCTTTCATTTCTATTGTTATTATGTTCATGTTTTTATTTAAATCCTAAGTATGTTTATAACAAGTGATTTAAGTCATTTTCCACTATTTTCATATCTTTGTAATTTCTACTTTAGCTTCTATTATCAGATTTTTTCCCCTAAGGATTAGGGTTACATTTTTCTTTGCATATCTAGCAATTTTTTTTTTTTTTTTTTGGTTTCTGGACATTGTAAATGTTATGTTATTAAGTACTATATTTTGTTAGACTTTTCTTCTGACAGGCAGTTATGTCAGACCACCTTGGTCCTTTTGAGCTTTGTTTTAGGGTTTGGGAGCAGGGGAGGGGAAACAGGTCTAGTGTAGCCTTTATTCTGAGAAAAATCTACATCTATTTCTAAAGCATGACCATTATGGGGTCTCTTATGAATGTCTCAGGTATTCAAACAGTTCTCCCTACTCTAGCCTGTTGGAATCCAAACATTCCCTAGTCTTGTGTGATGTCTGAAAATTGACCATATTATAGTGCCCTATTCAGTCCCTAACAGCCTCATGGAATTTCCCTCTACACCTGGCTGGCTTAGTATTCAATGACAGACTCAATGATACCACTATTCAGAGTTCTGGAGCTCTTTTTCTCCACAGTTTCCTCTTGCCATGCAAATTCCAGCAATCTGGACCTCCCAAATTCTATTTCTGTCACCTCAACTCAGAGACCACCGGACTTTGTCTTGGCTCTTCCTCCTTGCATCCTGGTTAGGGAATGTTTTCAGGGGAAAAGCCAAGGTGATCACAGGGCTCTCCTCATTTTTTCTCTTCTCTCTGTGATCACAGTCCTGTATTTCCCATTGCCCAGTGTTTAAAACCAGTCGTTTAACCTATTTTATCCAGTGTTCTAGTTGTGTACTGAAACACAGCTACTCCAACACAGTTTTATTATATAAAACATATAAATTTTCCACAGTTGGAAAATTTGCTTTGGATTATTCCAAGCATTTTTATTGCTCACCTTGCAACCAACACTAAAAAAAAAATCTAGTAGATACTCAACCCAAACTAAAGTTAATTTTCTAACATCCAGCCATAACTCCCCCTTTCCCATGCTTACTATCACTAACCTACTTCTTTATTTGTTTAATTTTCTTTTTTTTTTGCAATAACATACAACATGTCTCTTTTCCTTCAACCTCTTTTTTTAAACAAAATAAATATACTAATTTCCTAACATAAAATTTTTATCATATCAGCCTCCAGGCTTAATCATATCTTTTTTGTTTTGTTTGTTTGTTTTTGTAATTTCTACATTAAGTAAAAACTTTTTACATTGGCCTAGCAGCCCTCCCACTCCCTGCCCCCAGGACAACATTTCCAGTCAGCTTGATCCTATTCCTTCATGCTTACTTTTCACACCAGTGAAACTGTCTGACTCTTCCCTACATATGACACAGACAGAGGCTCTCTGCAGCTGAAACAGCCTCCTCTTCCAGAGCCTAGCCTTCTCCACTTGTCAAAATCACATCTTTAAGGTCCACCTCAGACATGACATTTTTCATGAAGCCTAAAGAAGATAGATGTAACCTTCTTCTTCTGAACCCATGTAATATACTCTTATTTTATTAAATTATTGAGCACTTAGCATGTGCCACTTATTCTAAGTGTTCAGTGCTAATTATTTCATATGAGCTTCATAAAGCCCTGTTGAGTGAGTACTATTATTATCCCTATCTTACAAATGGGGGAACTAAGGCACAGGGATGCTAAATAAGTTGTCTAAGGTTACATCACTTGTAAGCACTATGCTTTGTTGCTTTATTTAGCACATCCTTACAGTATCATAGATATATATAAACTCCATCAGGGCAGTGGCTTTGCAGAACATTTAGCAAAGACCTTGCATACAGCAGGCATGATATAGTAAGTATTTATTCCTCCTACTCTGGAAGGCAGAAAGAGTAAAAAAAAATAGCCATGAAATGTTCTTCTTTTTTTAAAAGCTAGTATGATTTTAGGAAAATGAATAAAAGTACAAGAATTAGGAAGTAGGCAATACATAATAAAATAGTTTTAGCTGCCTTGACACTTTCTTTTGCACAATTGTTTTATTAAAACTAAAAACTGGAATAGAAAATTCTATGAAAAATTGAGTTCATTGAGAAAAATTCAATAACTGCTAGTTACAATGAAAATTCTGCTTCCAGATAAAGTTTTTACTTCTTTATTAAACAAAATATTATTTTAAAAATTACATGAGCCTGGCCCTGTGGTGTAGTGGTTGAGCTCACATGCTCCACTTTGGTGGCCCAGGGTTCACAGTTTCAGAGATCGGGTGCAGACCCACACACCACTCATCAAGCAATGCTGTGGTGGTGTCTCATGTACAAAATGGAGGAAGATGGGCACAGATGTTAGCTCAGGGCCAATCTTCCTCACCAAAAAAAAATAATAATAATAATAATTAATTAATTATTGTTGAGAAAATTCTCAAAACATACACTTTCCTCCATCTTTTAAAGGAAGGAATACCAAAATATAATTTATTCTTTCTCTTGATAACACAGTCATTAGAAATATTGATTACTAAACTTTGCAGTTATAAGGTCATGTCTTCAGGAATTAGCAAGATCGATGAAGACATTTGTTTTATTGCTGGGCATGTTGCTTCTCGTGTCTTCTTTCTAATTAGGAACCCCAAGACAGTGCTTCAGTTTTCACTTACTCTAACCTATGCTATTAATATTTTGTGATGTCAAATTTACTAAATTAGGCAACATACTTTTACACATAATTTTAAAAATATTCTCTGCCATTATGGGTGGTTCTAATCCTGTAAAAATCCTACACAGACTTTGTGGTACATTTTCCATTAAGAAATTGTTTTCATTTACTTCTTAGTGAATTTGTTTTGACTGCTAGAGTTGTCAGAACATGACTTCTACACAAATAGAGTATTTATATAACTAGGATAAATTACCATCCAGAGTCTTAGTGAAAATTATTTGATTTGCATATTGAGGGCATGGACACAGTCAATTGAGAAATTCAGTTTAGCATACTTCTCCATTTGATAATATCAGTCTCCAAGTAAGATGTGATTTATTCATCTTTGCATTCTATATAGTGCAGTGTAGTTATTTAAAAATGTTCAATAAATGGGGATAAAATATTTTCAAATCATGTATCTAATAAGGGATTAATATCCAAAATATATAAAGAACTCATACAACTCAATAGCAGAAAAACAAATAATCCAATTCAAAAATTGGCAAGGACTTGAATATACATTTTTGCAAAGAAGATATTCAAATAGCCAACAGGCACATTAAAAGGTGCTCAGTATCACTAATCATTAGGGAAATGCAAATCAAAATCACAATGAGATATCACCTCAACTCGATTAGAATAGCTATTATCAAAAAATCCCCCAAAAGATAACAAATGCTGGTGAGAATGTGGAATAAAGGGGCACTGCTGGCAGGAATGTTTTTGGGTGCAGTCACTGTGGAAAACAGTATAGAAGTTCTTCAAAAAATTAAAATTAGAACTCCCATATGATCCAGCAATTCCACTTCTGGGTATATATCCAAAGGAAATGAAATCACTATGTTGAAGAGATAGCTGCACCCCCATGTTCATTGCAGCATTATTTACAATAGCCAAGACATAGAAACAACCTAAGACATGGCAGCAACCTAAGTGGTCATCAACAGAAAAATGGATAAAGAAAATGTGGTACCTATATCTCTCTATATACCTATATATACAATGGAATACTATTCAGCTATAAAAAAGAAGGAAATCCCGCCATTTGTAACAACATGAATGGGCCTTGAGGGCATTATGCTAAGTGAAATAAGTTGGAATGATAAAGACAAAGACTGTATGATTTTACTTATATGTGGAATCTAAAAACAAACAAACAAACAAACAGAAATCACTATACTCAGAAAAAGATCAGATTTATGGTTACCAGAGATGGGGAGTCGGGGATAGGGGAACTTGATGAAGGTGATCAAAAGGTACAAACTTCCATTATTGGATTAGAAGTATCAGGGATATACCATAGAGCATAGTGACTATAGCTAACACTGCTGTATGGTATATTTGAAAGTTGCTAAGAAAATAAATCCTAAAACCTCTCATCACAAGAAAAAAACATTTTTTTCTCTTTTTTTTCTTTATGAGACGATGGATGTTAACTTTCTCTGGTAATCATTTCTCAATATATGTAAGTCGAGTCATTATGCTGTACCCCTTAAATTTATACAGTGCTGTATGTCAATTATATTTCAAAAAGCTGAAAGAAAAAGTTCTATAAATGAATGAAGCTGCTGAAAGAGTTAAGTATAATCATTAAAAAAATTCACAGAATCATAGAAAACATCAATAAAATGTACAGTAAAATTTAAAGAAATACAAAATTCTATTCAACAATCGTTTGCAAAATAATCACTATTTATACTTAGAATATAATTACACAAACAAATGCACACACACACTCAACCCTATATATACACTATACATAAATTCTTCATCCCATATTGGCTTTGCCCCTCATGCTTGAGTATTACATACCCTTCTCACTTACTCTGAATCGTTCACAATTTTCAGATTTTGACTACAGCTCAAGAGTGTTTAACTTTGCATGAGAAGTCCTTTTTTATTGCTTCTTACTCAACTTTAATCTTTTACCAACTTTACCTAAAATTTATTAGGATCCTAAAAATCCCCAAGCAGTTTGCTGTGAGTTTAGAATGATGGATGTAGTCTCTCTCCTTACATTTCTTTGCATCATTTCTTCTTTGGAGGCAAAATAAAAAGAAAGGAAAGACTAAGCATTATTAGCTGACAATCATAAAAGAGTAATTGCTCCTATCTATAGATCTCTTGACATGTTCCTAAATCCCCATTTTCTTTACCTCCTATCAGGGGCCTAGATCCTCGGCAAGGTAGTATCAAATTAAAAGATCAGTGTACTAGAATTTATATGACCCATATTTCATTTCTGTCTCAGCTACTTGCCATTTGTGTAACTGGGAATAAGAGGTTTGGTCTGTATGAGGATATTAATAACCATGATGGCTATGACAAAAAAATTGTCATAAGACTCAATAATTCCATGTTTAGAACAATATTTTGAAAACTCTAAACAGTATAAAATTATTAGATATTACTTTTGTAGATAAACCTCCTTTGTAAGATGTATACCATTTTGCACAAAACTCAATTTAAAGGCAATTATTGCAGAAAAGACATTTTAAAAATCTTCAAAAAGTAGATATAAAAAGAGTTAACATTTACATTACATGAATTAACCCACGCCTCTGCCTCTACCACATCATTTTGTCCCCTTTTTAAAGGCGAGAAAACTGAAAAAAGGGGGTTACATAGTTTGACAAACTTCACACTGGAAAGTGGTGGGACTCAGGTAGGCTGACTCCAGAGATGATGTTCCGGATTCAGTCTTTGTCCTTTCTTGACCAGTCTACCCTTCTCTCCTCTCCATTCTCCTCCATCATTACCAAACTACCAGCACAGACAAAGAGGAATAAATATTTGAATGAATGAATGAAGTATTCTTCTTTTCTTAATTAAGATTAATCCAAAGCACAGATAATTCCATAACACTATTACATTTGCTCTCAATACAAAAGAACAAACAGCTGAAGTGTATTACGAGAATATTTCGGACTGAGCAGGAATCCGTTAACACCACTATTTAATGGCAGAGGGTTCCTCTCCTAAATCTAATTCCCCAACCAAAGGGAACAAAGAATGTTAAGTTAAAGTCCATGAGAAACTCTGCTGAAAGGAATCACCAGAACTGGATATATCCTTCAGTGGATGTGAGTGGGAGCAACACATGTAATGGTCACCATTCTGTAACTTACCTAAAACTGAAGGAAAAAAAATAATCAGCTTCTGTACATACTTTTAAGTAGCTATTTTATGCATTGTACTTTCTGTTTGAATAAATGCTATCCTCTGGAATGATCAAAGGATAGCATCAACGGAAATATGAAAGTTAGGGAATAATTATATCTGGCATAATAGTCAAGACCCTCTCTAAACATATAAATATTCTTTAATTAGATGTTCTGGATTTCATCTGTTCTATTTGTTTAGGATTTTTTTCTATATAATAGTATAGTAAAAAACAACATGTGAGGAAAAAGAAATACTTCCAGAAATATTTTCTTATGGTAAACTTGAATGCTATTAAAGTATCTAAATATAGAAGATGAAACTGAGTTGGAAATTTCTACCAAATCCATAGAGGTAGGACTTCACAAGGTCAGAGTCAGGTTTTTTTTTTCCTCTCTTGAAGCTACACACTTCTTGCAATTTAATATGAGCATAAACATGTTGCTTAAAACATCAAAGTAGTGTCACTGCTTAATTAGCAGTTTAAAAATTATTTCAATCAAGGCCATTACACTGTAAAGGATATGCAGCAGAAAAACTGGAGGTAGTGGAAAGTGTACTGATCTGGGAGCTAGCGAACTGAGTTCTAGTCCCAGAACCGCTACCAAGTAACATTTGCACATCACTTTCCTCTATGAATCTCTTTTTCTTCTTTGCTAAAATAAAGTGATTGTTTCAGATGATCTCTAAGGTGCCATGATGCATTAGATTGACTTCTTATATTTTTTCTTATTTGAGAAGAGTTTTTTTTTTTTCTATCTGTTCTTCCAAAGCTCTCCTTTGATTCAACATATTTTTGATGTTTCACAGAGAGGTAAGGAGGACTTCCAAAACCAAAACCTTCATGCTATATAACCTGTGAATATTATCACCAAGAGCCTCTCATTTCTAAAGTATACAATTTGTTTTCTGACTGCCTCTTCTACTGATTCGTTTTTCTGTGCTTTCTCAAGTTACTACACAACTTTCTTAGATCTGTATTTCATGTAAAAGGAAAAAGCACTTAAATTTCTACCATATTCCCCACAGAAGGCAATATAGTGCTAGAGACAGAGATATTCAAATATCATTCTTAAGTAAACCTATTTGTATTAGTGAGTAATTAATTATAGTTTACTCAACAGGTTCAAGAGGCAGACTGCAGAGGGTTGATTCCTGACTCACCACCTACCTGCTCAGTGACCCCTAGTAAGTTTCTTAATCTCTCTGTGCCTCAGTGTCCTTATCCACCAAGCGAAAATCACCTACTTGATCCTATAGTTTTTTTTTTTTTTTTTTTTGGTGAGGAAGACCGGCCCTGAGCTAACATCCGTTGCTAATCCTCCTCTTTTGCTGAGGAATACTGGCCCTGGGCTAACATCCGTGCCCATCTTCCTCTACTTTATATGGGACGCCGCCACGGCATGGCTGACAGGCAGTACGTCGGCGGGCGCCCAGGATCCGAACCAGTGAACCCCGGGCTGCCAAGCGCGGACTAAACCACTGCGCCACCGGGCCGGCCCCTTGATCCTATAGTTTTGACGATTAAATGAATCAGTGTGTGTAAAGAACTTGGGAAATTGCCTGCCACACAGTAAGCACCCCATAATATATATTAGCAATTACTATATTGCATTTTTTTCTATTTTGGCATCCATTTGAAAAAGAAATATTATCAATAAAAGAAACATAGAATAACAGTTTATAATCCTGGAGTAGAAAAGTCTGCCCTAACATGACACAAAAGAGTAAGCTATAAAAGAGGGACAGATTAAAAATAGAAAAAAAATCTGTAAAAAAATACCTTCATAAACAAAGTTAAAGAACAAATACCACACTGGAATAAGATATTTGCATCATATAAAATAGGCAAAGTTTAACAACCCTAATTTTAACAGGGTTCCAATAAGTAAATAATAAAAAGACAACCCAATTAAAAGTGAGGAAAGAATATTCCCACGAAAAGATATTCAAATGGTCCCAAGTTACAACCTCCTTAACAAAAAAATTGAAAATTAAAATGCAATGTCATTTTTTGGCTATTGATTTGCCCAGAATAAAAAGATTATGATGATTATGCAGTGTTGGAGAGAACATGCGGAAACTAGTGCTCCAAAACAGCACGCCTGTGTGAGTGGAGATTACGACGTCATTAGAGAGCAATTTGGCATTGTCTGTGGAAAACTGAAATCACATATTTTGAATCTAGTAATCCCAGCTCAAGGGGTCTGCTATAGAAATATGCACATACATTTGCAAAGAAGTTCTTTGCAACATTATTTGTTATAAATAATTGAAAGACCTATGTACTCATTAAAAGGGGAGTGGATAAATTAATTTTTAGAACACTCAAGCTAAGGAATAATAAGCAGCTTTTTTCTAAAAAAGGATAGATCTACCAATACAATTACACATTACTGCTTAAAAAACTTGCTGCTGAGTAGTTTATATTATGATCATTTTCTTATAAATTACACAAGTTAGGGGGAACATATTAAGAAATATATCTCAATGACACAGTCATGAGCATAAGTTAATTTTTTTCTTCATGTTATTGCTGTGTTGTCTTCTCAATAAGCACTTCTTTCTTACTTAGAAGAGTTGATAATATTTGCTGTTAATTGTTTGCATGCAAACTAGATTACATGCACGTGACCTTGAAAGACACTTTTATTCATTAAGAAGGTGATGCACATAATGCTTTAAAAATCTTCCAATGCAGTGATTTTACAAATTAAAGTAATGCTTTCTTCGGCTTTTATTTTATCAAAAGGAGAGTTATGATTGCCAGTTCCATTATTCTGAAACTTTTAACAATATATACACATAACATTTTAATGACAAAACGATGTTTCTTTCTATTGAATCAGTGTCCAAAACAAAATTGCCATTTGTGTATATATTCTCTACTGACAAGCATTCATACTGAGGTTTCATGTGAAAATTCAGTAATAGCTGAAATGTAATTCAGAATGTCAAGCCAGTCTATTCAGTACTGTCTTGAATTTTAGTAACAAAATCAAGTTGCACAAATGTCATACAAATGTTACTATGGAAGTATATTTAACAATTCCATTTTCTCTTTTAAAGATGTCTATACCTAAAACATTTATTTTAACAACTGAAAATACATGGCACAGTAAGAAAAGGAAAGAAAATCAAACACTGAATGAGGCCATGGTAGCTGTGTTCAAACCCCTGCAGTGTTGTCATGTAAAGAAAGAGTAGACTGACACACCTTCTCTTGCTCCAGAAGGCTGAACTCAGGTGTATGGAAATAGCAGAGAGGAAGAATTACTTCAGCAGTATAGAAACTTCTAAGCTTTCACATTTTATTTCATACAATTCTCTACTACCTGTATGATTTTTTAAAGGAACATGTATTATTTTTAGAATGAAAAAAATAACATTCAGAATAAAAGTAAGATAAAAAGTAAGTAGAGTCATGGAATCTTAAAGAATTGATGTAGAAAGTGACTTTAGTATTGTCCAATAATAGAGAAGGTTGTTCAAAGAGTACATTCTTCACCCTAGGAAGATTTCAAAAGGATACTAGGCAATTATATTCCAGAGATCTATAGGTCAAGTTCCTTCTTTAAGTAGAGATTGAACTAAAAGATTTCTGAAGTCTCTTTGAAGTACAATAGACTACCATGGCATTATAGCACTTAGTTCTGCTCATGTAAGAACATTACTCTAAATGTAATTAATCATGAGCCTAACACATCTGGAAACACCTGCACAGCAAGTTACTCACTTTGCGAGTAACACAGTTGAAGTTGAAGGATCCCTGGGAATGGAAAAAGGGTTAAATACCAACCCTAACTGAACTTCATTGCTCTTCCAAAAAAAAAAAAAATAATAATATATATATATACACACACACACACACCTTATTTTAACTTCTGGAAAAATTAAGCTATTGGATAGAGTTCTCTTAGTTCACTTAATAATACAACTTTCTACAGAAAAAAATAATTTAAAATAGTTATACCAAGACTTGACTTCCTAATTCTCTAATCTTTTGCTTCACTAAACTTTTTTCTTATAAATTAGCATGTATTGACAGATTAAAATCAATGAGATAATAGTGGAATATATATATACAAATGAGATAATAGTAAAATATATGTAGAGAGAGAGAGAATGAGAAATATGGTGACTTCAGAAATTCTATTTCAGTATGTATCCATATTTAGCAAAGCATTTACTACCAAACTTTACAGAGAACTCCCTGATGGGTGTCAGACTGTAATCTTTTATCTTCCTCTAAGGAGGAGTGACTATGTGTTGCTTTTGCTCTCCAGCATTCAAACCCTGTTCTTAAAAGCATCTAGTTTTCTTTTGAGGAATTATATTCTGCTCTCTTTCCCATTGTGTGTAGCACTGGTGGAAAGATAATTCTCAGGAACTGCCTCCTACTAAAGAAGCCCAGAGACAAAATTTCCCCTCTTTACCTAAGGAGAGTCAGGAAGTGATCTAAGTGCAGTGAATTAAATACTCTGTGCCATGAATATCACAATTGAGGAAAAGATGCAATGATAAGCAAGAACAGGTGTAGGAAAGTCATCACAGAGACACTATGCTTTCAAATTTTAATTCATGCTCCCAGGACTTTGGGTCTGCCTTGGTTCTCGCTTGTTTTCATAACAGATCCCCAGAAACCCAGAAATCCATGATCTCACCTATATTCTTCCTGTAAATTCTCCTTTGCATAACTTAGTCAAAATCAGTTTCTGTTGTTGGCAACCAAAATCTACAGATTAGCAGAGGGCAGTGACAAAGTATATAGTTATAGTACTAAATTTAGATACACAGTGAGAATTACTAACCCTGGTATGAAATAATTTTAGAAAGATTTATAAAGATGCCAGATACATAGTAGTTTGTAAAACATGCTATTTACAATAGTAGGAAAACTAATCAAACACTAGGATTAATTTCATAAAAGATGTGCAAGACCTCTTCATAGAAAAATATAACATTTTATTGAGAGAAAATAAAGATCTAAAAAACTGGAGAGATATGTCATGTTCATGGATTTGAAGTCTCAAAATTTTAAGATGTTAATTATTTCCAAAGTGCTCTAGGGATTGAATAAAACCCAAATAAAAATCACAACTTTGTGCGGGGAGGAGGGGTGTGTGTGTGTAACTTGATAAGTTGATATTAAAATGTGGAAATACAAAGAGCCAAAAATAGCTAAGACACTAGTGAAGAAGAACAAGGCAAAAAGACTTGCTTTACGGGATATCAGAAGTTATTATAAAAATATAATTATTAAGACAATGTGGTATTGGCACAAGGACAGACAGGTGAAAAAAGGGAACAAAATGGAGAGTTCATTACCAGATACATGCATATACGGACAATTGGTTTTTAACAAAGTTAGCACTTTACACAATGGGGAAAGGACAGTCTCTTTCAATAAATGATTCTAGGACAATTTAATATCCACATGGAATAAAATGAAACTTGATATCTATCTCACACAATACATAAAAATCAATTCTGGGTAAACTGTAGAGCAAAATGTAAAAGGCAAAACAATAAAGCTTCTAGAATATAATATATGAAAGTATCTTTACGATAGGGCAGGGAAGGATTTCATAAATAGGATACAGTAAGTTCTAACCAGGAAGAAAAAGATTGACAAATTGGACCACATAAAAGTAAAGAATTTATGTTCTCAGCAGATAGAATTGAGAGAGCAAAACGGTAAGCCACACACCAGGAGAAGATATTTATAAGAAACAAGCAACACAGGATTTTTGTATTGTGTGCGTGTTTGTGTGTGTATCAATCATACAAATCAATAGAGAGGGAAAAAAAGAGTATCTAACAGGAAAATATACAACAGATTTAAACAAATACTTCACAAATGGCCAAATGGAACTTAGTCTAATTAGTCAGATATGCAAATTACAAGTACACTAAGATACCAGAACACACCGGAGTGGCTAAAATTTACAAACCTCACAAACACCAAAGGTTGGTAAGGAGGTGAAGTAACGGGGAAAATATCACACGTCTGTTGGAATGCACAGTTATACTACTTTGGAAAACAGTTTGGTTTTATTTACTAAAGCTAAAGTTACACATACCTAGCAGTTCCACACTTAAATAAACACTCAAGAGATGTGAAGATAAAAACTAGAAACAACTCAAATATCCATGAACAGTAGAATGAATTTTAAAATTGTGAAATAGTCATTCAGTACCATAAAGGAATGAAAACGAACAAAATACAGCTGCATGCAACATGGCCACTAATGATCCCAAACATCATGTTGGGAGAAGCTAGGCAGGAAAGGATGCTTACTGCATGCTTCAATTTCTTCAAAAAATGGTGAACTACACATGTTTAGAGATGTACACTTAGGAGTGAAAACTATAAAGAAACATACAAAAAATTAATAACATTAAATTAGTAACCTTAAAGTCAGCTTAAAAATTAACTTGGGAGGCTACGAAACAGATGGGGATTGAGAGGGCAAAGAGTTCTTTCCTGTCCTGGATGTGGTTGCACAGGTGTTGGCTCTGCAATAGTTAAATAAAGTGCATAATTTTGCTTTATAGATTTATCTGAATATATGTCATGGCAATAAAAATGAAAAATAAATAAAATGAGAAATTTAAGTCTCTAAATATTTTCAAAAATCTGAAAGCCACACATAAATTAATAGAATAGCACTGTAAAATTTTTTTACATGTCTTTGTTTTGTTTCATTATTTTATTTTTTTCCTGCCTAAATTCATGCATTTAGCTAGAGTTCAACATACTACTACTTCTTCTACTAATAGGTTTTCCCTAATCTATCAAATTTCTTTCTTATCCTATTGATATTTTATTGAAATTAATGGCAGAATAATGCTTGTAATAGGAATAAAATGAATTAAGTTTTGAGTATATCATTTATAGAATTTATTGATCATCTAAGTCATCATTTATCTGTAGACTGAACAGTAAGCACACCTCTGAGACCAAGAAGAAAATAAAATATATAGGAAATATAAGTGGAACTACTTCTACACGGACATTATCTTGTATTGAAGTAATATAAAATTCAAAACACTCAACATAATTAACACATTTTATGCAAATATCATTGATTTCTTATTTTTTGAACTGTTACTTTGATCTCACTGCTTGTGAGACTTAATTCAAAGTTTAAACTCATGTAGAACACTTATCTTTTCTCTAGGCTTGGAAACAATTTCTAGTATCAAAGCCCATTCTGAGTAAATTCAACCTTGATCAGATTGAGACCAGATAGATTTATTATTGAAAATTTGCATAGAATTCTCACCTAAATATTTTTTAGTATAGCTTAACAAAATCATACATTTTTATTCTACTTGTATGTGTTGCAGAATGGCTAGATGTACACACATGACTTTTTTAAAAATAAGGAATAATACATTATTTCAGCAGGACTGAAAGCCCAGTTGATTATTACATTGAAGATACATACATACAGAAATATATACACACTTCTCAGGAGCAAAACTATTTACCCTTATGATACAGGGGACTGGGAATGTTTCAGTGAGTTTTTGAGTAGATAAAAGTTAACAGCAATCCAACATCATTTTTTTTTATATTTAATAAAATATTTTATTCATAAAAGGGAATATATAGAACATATAAATTATAAATATAATAAAATGAAAAAGTAGATTATCCAGACTGTTTCAAACACCCCATGCAGATTCTCTAAGAAACTACACAATTTTTATTTGCTTTATATATACCTGGCCTCAAAGAAAGGATAAAATAAATCATTAAAAGCCCTGCACACTTACTGCATATGACTCACTTTTATTAGTGCCATGCAGGATCACACAGTTATCTTTTACGGACAATTTCATAAAATTCTTTTAAAAAGTTTAGATGCAATCAAAGAAAAACAGAATTGAAGCTGCCAGAAGGAAAACAACTATGCCAATGGATGGTTTTAATTTTCCTTACATCTGCCAGAAGTCTGGAGAGGTAGACCAACGAATAAGTGTTTTCTTTATTAAATGAATTGAGTGTTCTTTTTCAAACAGCCAGGAGATCAAGAGAACAGAATGGAAAGGCAATCCTTATATTTAATTCATTTGTGAAAAACTAACCAAAGCGAAAACAGAGAAATCCTTGAGGGATCCTTTCAGAATAGCAATCATAAAAATTTAGTATTTGAAGGTTTTAAAAAAAATTTTTTAAGATAACAAGTCAATATAAATGCACAGCTAACAAGTTTTTAACCTTCAGACTGAGAGAGAGTAAATCTCTCTTAAAGATTCAATCTAGAAAAGCCTCCTACCTGAAGCCCTTCTGTGTCCTTTATATTTCATTTACTTATAGGTATATTTCTTTCCATATAGCTTTTTTCCATTTAATTCCCAATATTTCTTCTTCAGTTTTCTTAAATGGTCTTTTCTTTTCCTCTCCCCTTCCATCACAATTCATTATCATCTCTTCATTCTCTCTCTTAAAGCAGAACTTTCCTGAGAGGCATTATTAAAAGTCTTCATATATGCCTTATGCTTACCTGATCTCAAGCAAGGTGAGATTTTTCTTCCTTGATCTTATTCACTCCAAGTTTTCCACTGACATATTTCATCTGTCACTGCAATAGCTCTAGGGTTCATTTACCACATTCATTTGTGAAGATCCTTCTTTTATAAGGGAAGCTATGAAATCATCTTCCCTTGGGATAATTAAGACTAGAAGAGTTGTCTTCCTGTCAGAAATGGTTTGGGTAAAACTTGCCTGAAAATGTGGAAAATGCACTAGACGGGTTAAGAAGCCTTTCTTAGTCTACGGTAAATAATGAGATATTACACATTATTTGGGAAATTGTTTTTCTGAACAAAAAGACACTCAATTAGCAATACAATAGAGCCTTACCTGTTCAGGTGGTTTGGGGTCATAAACACCCTAAATATTTTTAAAACACAGAGTATTAACTAACAATGCCTCAGATTCATTCCTTAATGGCAACAGATTTGTCAAACCCTGATACATTAGGGGACACTTTTGCTGTTAGCCAATCTGAACTAATTTTCTAGATAAAAATAATAATAAAATGACTCGAGTGATAAGCACTCTGAATTGCTGAAATGGTCTAAGTCCTCTTGAGCCAATACAGGAAAAACACAACTATACCAAATCTTGGCAAATTTTTAATAGTTTAATGAGGAAAAAAAAATCTCTATGAGAAATAATCCTGAAATAATAGGATACTTATGGATATTAAAAAGGTAAATTATACCTTAATTCACCAAATGGTTATTGAAAACTTTGTGTCAGATATAGTTCTAAGTGGCATAAGCATGCTTGAATATAACACTGGCCTTGCTGCTGAGTACTTTATGATCTCTTAGAAAAGACCTTTACACAAGCAACTATTACTCAAAGCAGTAACTGTTAAGTGTCATTAAAAAGTTAAAATCGGTACTCTACAAATATCAGGAAGAAAAAAATTCACTTTAGGCTGGTTACATTTGATCAGGAATTTGGTGATGTCACGTCAGTTGGCTTCAGTGAATTGGTAACATTTTGATAAATAATGAAGGTAGAGGAAAGAAATTCCAGGCAGCAGACATATAAATACAGGTGGAGGTACAGGAATAAAGTAGCCAAGGGTGGGGCGGGAGAGTTCTGAATGGGCTTTGACTAAAATGTTGGCCACATACAGGTGAGTTAATGGAAGTGTTGAGAGGTATCTGAGCCTGAATTTTGGTTGATTTTGTAAGCCAAGTTAAGAATTTGGGGCTTTTTTCTTTAGGCAGATGAGAATTACTAAGAGAACAAGCATTCTTTTCATTTAATCATAACCCCAACTTTTATGAGTTTGCTGATAATACTCCATTTTATAGTTAAGGACACTAAACCTTAGAGAGATTAGTGTGTCCAAAATCACATAGATAGTAAGTGGTATTTATTCCAAATCCCATACTCTTTCTACACCACAATGCAGAATAGTTACTATAACAATATGAGCAGTGTTGTGTTTGTGGAATATAGAGTGTGGTTGTGTAGTGTGGGGCAAAATAGTGAAGGAAAAGACTGAAAGCCAGGGACATCGTGAAGTTATAAAAATAGTCCAGGTGAGACGAAATAGAAACCTGCTGTAATTGCAGTAGGAAAGTAATGGAAAAGACATATTTCAAATGATACACAGAAATTACACAGTTTCTTACTGAATTATAAAGGAACAGCAGAATAACTTCAAGAGACTCTTCTGTCTGTGTTAAAGGTGAAAAAAACTCTAAAACTTTAACCCAGTCAAGACCAAAAGAAAAAAAATTAAGAAATAGCAGATATTTAAACACTAAGAAGTAGCTCAGCAATTCCAAACACAATTCTCTAAATACCAAAAGTGTTATAAGATGTACTTATAACATTTAAGCCATCTGCTTTACTCTTTTTGTTTCTATAATTTGGGTTAAAATAACCTGGTAAAATTAGGCAAAAATAAGCATGGTGTTACATGAATTAAAATAATTCTTGAAATCGAAATGTTCAATTCATTTATGCCAGAAAGGAGTTTGTATGCAAGACGGTAATTTAACCAAGAAGCTAGAGGAATTAAAAATACATTTCTTTTTTATATCAACTGAAAGCATCATTAATTCTAAGTATTTCCTTGATGCCTGTCACCATGGTATCAAATCACAGAACTATTAAAAGAGAAACATTAAAAAGAACTGAAACTCTTATGTCTTTTTATTCCATTGTAAGTCATATCAAAGCTTAGGAACGAAGAGAAACACTTCCAAGTTATTTATTCTAAGGTTAAAGGAGGACATTGAAAAAAATGTATCTTTGATATATTCCTGCACATTTTAATACTGAGAGTAGAGCTGGTCTCCAAGGGTATGGATCAGGAGCTAGGGCATCTAACTGAAAACTCTCTGCCTCCAGCTCCAGTGGATGAAGTTCACTGCAAGCCAACAAACACAACGATCACAGACTTGAGTAAAATGAGAAGCTGTAAGAAGGACTAGGGAAGGGGGGAAGATGTTAGGAAACAGAATTTCTCCTCTAGGCACACCTATAATTTTGCACCAATAATTGAATAGTCCTTTGTGTGTTCCTAAACAACATGCCAGTTCTATTAAAATTGGACAGTATGGAAGTATTCCTGCCAGTGATCTCGTCTTAATTAGATTCTTAGAATAAATTGGGTCACGTTATTGGCTTTCAAGGAGACTATTCAGAAGTAGCAAAATATTCAGATCTACCTCTAAATGTATAGCCACATTTATATCCTAGCATCAAGAAAACAGGGCTGTTTGAGGGCTCCTAGCATGAAAAAAATATTTGTGGCAGTTAACAACTGGACATCTACATGCAAAAAAAAAAAAAAAAGAAAAGAAAAGAAACACAGCTCTTATAACTTTCAAAAAACTATATCACCTCAAAATGGATCATGGAACCTAAATGTAAAACACAAAACTATACAACTCCTAGAAGATAAAATAGGAGAAAATTTACATGAACTTGGTTTTGGTGATGACTTTTTAGATGCAACACCAAAAGCACTATCCATGAAAGAAAAAATTGATAAATTTGACTTCATTAAAATTAAAAGCTTCTGCATTGTGAAAACACTGTTAAGAGAATGAAAAGACAAGCCACAGAAAATATTTGCAAAACACATGTCTGATAAAAGACTGTATCCAAAATATATAAAGAACTCTTAAAAGTCAATGATGTGAAAACAAACAACCCAATTTAAAAATGATAAAAAGATTTTAACAGATACCACACCAAAGAAGATACACAGATGGCAAATAAGCAGATGAAAATTTCTCAACATATGTCATTGGGGAATTGCAGATTAAAACAGTGTGATACCACTCCACACCAATTAGAATGGCTAAAATCCAAAACACTGACAATACCAAATGCTGATGAGGACGTGGAGCAACAAGAACTCTCATTTATTGGTGGTGGGAAAACAAAATGGTACAGCCACTTTGAAAGACACTCTGACAGCTTCTTACATAGTTTTACCACATGATCCAGCAATTGCACTCATCCAAATAGTTGGATGGTTGAAATAGTTGAAAACTTTGTCCACACAAAAACTTGCACATGAATGTTTATTATTCGATAATAAACACAAATGTTATTTATTCATAATTTCCAAAAACTATGGAAACAACCAACATGTCCTTCGATAGGTAAATGGATACACAAACTGTGGTTTGGAATATTACTCAGCAGTAAGAAAAAAATAAGCTATCAAGCTATAAAAAGACATGGAGGAACCTTAAATACATTTTGCTAAGTAAAAGAACCCAATCTGAAAAGGCTACATATTGTATAATTCCAACTATATGACATCAGGGAACAGGCAAGACAATAAAGAGAGTAAAGATGTCAATAGCTTCCGGGGGTTTAGGCAAGGAGTGAGGCAAGAAGGAGAGATGAACAAGTGCAGCACAGGGGATTTATAAGGCATTAAAATTATTCCATATGAAACTGCAATGGTAGATACATGACATTACACATTTTTCAAAACCCATAGAATGTACAATACAAAGAGTAAACCCTAATATAAGCTATGGACTGTAGTTAATAATTATGTATCAGTATTGGTTCATCAATTGTATCAAATGTACCACATTAATGCAAGATATTAATAATAGGGAAAACTGTGCAGAGAGAGTGGTAGGCATATGGGAACTCTGTATTTTCAGCACAATTTTTCTGTAAATCTGTAGCTGTTCTAAAAAATAAAGTATTAATTTTTTAAATATTAGAAAAAACATTTATGAACTGTTTAGTCAAGAAAAATAAGGCTTTGCATAACAGCATCAAGGAAAATGTCTTTATAATGTTAACAGCATCTGGTTCCACCAAAATTCTTACACTATCCCAGAATAAAAGAGATGACTCCAGAGGCCAGCCTGGTGGTGTGGCAGTTAAGTTCGCACACTCGGCTTCGGTGGCCCGAGGTTTGCAGGTTGGGATCCCGGTCTCGGACAGACGCACCGCTAGTCAAGCCATCCTGTGGCGGCATCCCATATAAAGTGGAGGAACACGATCATCGATATTAGCCCAGGGCCAGTCTTCCTCAGCAAAAAAGAGGAGGATTGGCAACAGGTGTTAGCTCAGAGCTAGTCTTCCTCACACACACACACACAAAAGATGACTCCAAAGTGTACAGAAAAAGAATATGTTATTAAATATTCTTAAAATATTTCACTGCTCAATAATATTTAATGATTTTAAGTGACTTCCTAATAATAAAATGAATGGACCAAAATGTGATACAGAACTGCTGAGAACAATGACATCAATTTAAAAAAAAACAAAGTAAAGCAGCAAAAAATATCTTCTGTAACCTATTAGAAAGGCAAAAATTATCTGAATAAAAATGCGTCTATCCAGTTTTGACAAAGATGTAGTAAAATGGATAAAAACTAATACCCAAATCTGATAAAGATTAAACTTTTCAAGCTTTTTGAAGTGCAGAGAATTCATAAATATATTGACATTTTAAATGTGTATACCAAGTAACCCAGTAATTTCATCGAGAAATTTATCCTAAGGAGATAATCAGACATGGAAAAAAAAGATTTATGTAAAAGGATATTCATTCTAGTCTTATATAACAGAGAAAATTGGAAGTAACAAACATGTCCATCAAAGGAGAAATTATTAAATAAATTCTGGTCACTCTTTACAATAGATTACTATGCAATCATCAAAACGGAGCTGCTGTATGTCTCGTTGACAAGGAAATAATCTTGCTTACAAAATGAGTTTGAAAAGCAGGTTGTAAAATTACACTTGTAACATGATTTACATAATATTATATGCAGACTGTCTGCATGGATACATTTATATGTGTTTCATTATGTGTGTTTGTATGCAAAGAGAGAGGGCTGGGAGGGAATCTTTGCTTTTATTTTTATATCTGACTTCTTAAGAATAAGCACCTGGAAAGAAATAATTAAAACAAGTAGGCAAGCAAGCAAGCAAACAAAAACAAAATCAGAGAGCTTACTTATGAAGACCTTCCTGAGGGGACACTGAGACATATGGATTAGCCTGCCTCACCGACTAACAATCATCATCATCATAAAAACTGAATCCATAATTTATTGTAACCAGATTTGGAATTACAAACAATCATTATCAATTTCTGGAAACCTGACTAAGCAACCCAATCTTCCTCTGACTACCCTTCTGTCATTTGTACAGTTCTAAAAAGCCCGAACCAGATGATGGGTATACACTCCCCTTTCTCCAATTCTTTCTACCCCCCAAAGACTGAGTGGTCTTTTTAGAATTGAAATTTTATCAGGTTACATGTGTTCTACCCTGGTCTCTGAATCACCTACTTAAAAAACTTTCAATGAATTCCCATTGCTCTTAAGATAAAGATAAAATACTTTAAGACCCCACCATGAGTGGCTGTTCCTACCCCCTCCAGCCTCACAGTGAGCCACGTCCTTCTCTACCCTCCAGCCATCCCCGTCTTCCTTCAGTCCCTCAGACTTGATGGCTCCCTTCTGTCAAGGCTCTGTGGACAAGCTGCTCCTTCTTCCATTTCCTCTTCCCCTAGTTAACTCCTGCTTTTCCTCCACATGTCGATTCAAGCTTCAAATCCTCAGAGAAGCCCTCTATCCCCCTAACTAGGTGAAATCCCCCATTATTCAATCACATAGCATCATGTACCTCTTCTTTTGTTGCTCTTATCATGGTTGCAATTTATGATAAATTTGACTAATACCTCTTTCCTCTATTTCACAACAAGCTCCAAGAAGATATGGAACATGTCTATTTTTGCTTACTATTGCATTGCCAGCACACAGCCTGATACCCAGAAGGAACTCAATAAATCATTCATTGAATGAATGAATGAATCAATCAATCAATCTCAGAACTAATAGAATTCTTAGACGTTCATCCTCCATTATTGGATCCAGTTTAGCATATCAGGCTGCAATGTTTACACTGCACATTAAGTTAACAACAAGGAATCATGTATGGACAGACTATCACTAACCTCATAAAGAAGTATTTTTAAACACCAGTAAAGTGAGAATACAAGGTGTTTTCTCTCAATATTCAATTTTTTTTGGGGGGGGGGGCTCAGCACACCTGAAATTAGAATTAGTGCCAACATCTATTCAATTAACTAAATTGGTATTATTGAAAATCTCTGAGACAGCTACAGAAAAAATGATGGTAGTATTTCTTTTTTACAGACTATAAGTTTGATGATCTAGGCAGATGATCTTTTAAACACCTTTCCAGCTTTTAGATGTATAAAATATAGCAAACGACACCATAGAAACCATCATCCATCCAAAGATATTCATAATTTTATACAATCTTTAAAGCTATCACTGTAGGTTGCTGTCTTTAACTCTGATGGGGACCCCAAAAAAAGAACTGACAGAGTAGGAAAAAATATCTTTTTCTTCAGAAAATCTTTTCATTGCTTTATCAAGATGGCATTGAGCTGAAATCCTCTGATATGGGAAGTCATGCCCAATCTTTGAGATTAAGGATAAAACCAGGATTTCACAGACATCACATAGAGCTTCTTAACTGTTTCATCAGTGTCTGATTTATATCTTTCTTAAAGGCAGGTTGGAGTCTTCATGAGCCATACTCTGGAATTCAGCCAATGACTGTTGAAACTCAGTGACACTAAACTGACAGCAGGATGCCCAATCACAAAATTGTTTTTGGTGAGATTAAGTGGGAGACCACATTTAGTGTATGAAAAATCCTATAAATACAAATAGAACAAGCTATGCTAAGATCCCTTGACTGTTAGAATTAGTCAGCAGCAGAAAGATAAATATGGATTTTGGCACCCAGAACAGGAACAGGTTTTTTGAGAGAAAAAGCTGTTATGTAAACTATAAGGTAAAGAGGTAAGCCCAGAGACAGCAAAAAATAAATCCTGTTAGACTCATCTTTACTCTTCAGTATTTTCAAAATCACTTGCTTCAGAGAAAGCAACATAATCCAGAGATATAATTAAATATGAAGGACAACGAGGATATTTTGAGAAAGAATTAAAGTTTTCATAATCATTAAGAAAACACACTTTCTAGAAATCTTACCTTCTGGCACATATCTGGACTGGGCTGCTTCTAACTTGATTTTACACTTGACTGGACTTCAGTGAGTCATCAGTACAGACACTGCTCAGCTCCTTCTGTTCTTTTTTGCAAAGTTACACGCAAGCTGGCCATCCAGGTTTTCTACACCAGCGACTCTATTCAAGTAGTAACTGAATGTACACCAGTGTAAAGCAGACATAGAATGAAAATACTTCTTTCTGATCAAGGGGGAAATGTCAGAACACTTACTGGCATAAAACGACTCTATACTGGAATAGAAATGCATTAAAGAGGGAGAAGTATTCCCTTAGCACAGTCTTCTGTAATTGATTAGAGAGAGATTAATTAAGCTATTTTAAGGTCGTCTGTACTTCTAATTAGGTCATGTTTAGCGTTCTAGAGAACAATTCCTAAAGGAAAGTTTTTTGCCCTCTACATAGGAGAGCTGAGCATAATGACTAGTTCAATACATGCTCCATAGTTCAAAACCAGATAAGAATATGTTGAAGAGAAAATAACCATTCCAAACTGCCAGCAGGATTTACACATTTTATGTGAAGAGACTTGCAAATTGTAGAGCACTTAAACATGTGAAGGCTTTTGAGCACTGCTAAACTTAGTTGATAATCACTTTTTTAAATAAAAGGGATATGAGATTATAATAGATGAGCACAATTGCTTTTACTGGCATTCCTTTTCTGAGTACTTGCAGTGTTGTTTTTTTTTAAGTAAACAATATCATACCTATTGGCTGGAATTTTCCTGGAATTTACACAAATTCTCAACACATTTTCTGGGTTAAAAATTACCCAGATGTTTGAGAATAATGAAAAAAAACAAGTCGGATGAGAGCATGTGTCTCCTGACACTGTACTTCTTTCTGTTTCTGCATCTTAGATATCAAGATTGTGTTCTTTTCACCTACAGAGTTTACATAAGAAAATATTCTTTTACAAAATACTCCTGGGAATCCATAAGCATTCCACTACTTCGAGTTCTGCTTTCTTATAGAGAGCAGATGGGATTATTTTCTGAACTCAAATCTACCTTTACTGTCATTGAAAGGATATAAGAAGTTGAAAATGTATAGTTAGAAGTACCAGTCATTTGAATTGAGTGCTCTCATATATTTGGGATTATAAAATGTTTCCAACTTTCAAGATGGAAATATGGCCAAAATGCATCAAAAGCCATACATTACATCCAACAATTATACATCTAAATATTTATCTTATTGAAATAATTAGAAAGGAACTCAAAATTTTGCATATGATATTTCTTATACCACAATTTAAAAATTGGAAAAAATGTAAAGCAACCTAAACACACTGAAAAAGCAGATTGGCTAAATAATATGTAACATTAAGACACTATATAGCTGCAAATAACAAGAAATCTGACTATTGGAGGCTTGAGCAAATAAGAATTTTTCTCACATAATAAGTCTACTGATAAATAGTGGCTGACACTGCTTTAGGTGCTCAACAATGCCACGAGGATCCTAGAATTTTTCCATATTTCTGCTCTGACATCCTTAGAATGTTGTTTGCATTCTCATAGTTGAAAGATGGCAGACACAGCTCAAGCATCATCTTTCAAGGCAGAAAGTGGGGAATAATGGCCAAAAATCTCAATATATCAGCATTCTTTTACCAAAAAAAGCAAAAACATCCCAGAAATTCAGCAGGAGACTTCTACTTAAATCCCACAGACCATAACTGGGTTACATTGCCAACTCTAGCTGGATGACAAGTACAAAAAGTGAGTACTTCTTTTCCAGCCTCAGTTCCTGGAAATAGGAAGAAGGAGGTGGAAATGAATGCTGAGTCAGCCAACCAATAACCACATAAATTATATCTTTGAAATAAGTTACATGAGAGCAGTGACTTTATCTGTTGGCTTTTGTATCCCTGGGTTAGAGTACACGGCTTGGCTCACAGTAATGTTCAATAAGTGGTTGATGAATGAATGGACTGATAAATGAATAAAATATAGGCAGTCATTAAAGTATATTTTCAAAGGACATTAAAGAACATTGGAGATTGCCTGCAACAAAATATTATACAGGGAAAGAAAAATACAAACATCTTTATTCTGTGATCCCAATCCTGAAACATACATCTACAAACAAGTTTGAAAATAAATTCCAGATTAAGAGTGGTTCTTTCTATTTAGTATTACTGTGAGTTACAACCCTGCTGTGTCTTAATATCTACACTGTAAAATGGGTAACAGAATCTCCATCCCAAGGTCGTTACGACAATGAAATCAAATTAGTATATTTCACTTGTTAGTTATTCAAAAGAATCTACTTTCTTCCCTTACTTATTCTTTGATTAGTTTTTTTGGCCAGTTTTAAAATTTTGTTTGTGATTTAGCCTTGTTTTCCTGCCTGATTCTCTCAATTTCTGCTCCAGATAACTTATACGGGGCTTATGGTTACATTCTGCTGATCCTCCAGTTGAGGCCAATTCTGTCCATGAAACGGTTAAAAAAAATAAGAAAATATTGGTGAATAATGGTGATAATGTTTGTATTTCTAAGGCACCATGCATTTGCTTTCTCTAATTGAAATAGCATTATTTCCCACTGGATAATAGTTCAGTGGTATTAGGTGATTCAGTCTTTTAATAAGCACACTGTGTCATGCAATCTACTAGACTGGATATAATATAGTCCCTACTCCCAAGGGGCTCACAGTACAGAAAAAAGACAAACAGATGTACCAAGAATTATAGGTAATGAGGCAGATGCACCAGTGATGGCGGCGCTGTAGTGAGGGTATGTGCGCAATCGTGGAGGAAGGTGGCAGGATCAACCTAGGGGTAGGAGGGATCAAGGCAGTTTTATGGAGGAGGTGACATCAGAGCAGATTCATTACAGAAACAAGTGGACTTTGAAGGGGAGGGAAGGGAGGTAAAGCATTCAAGAAGAATAAAAAGAGAACATCTTTTGAAGGATTATTCATTTCTATGGAAAGAAGCCTGGGGCACTTTTTCCTTCAGTCACTTCACTCACAAACCCACTTCAAAATCCAGTGAGTATCTGATTAATAACCGTCCTTCACTACGTCCAAAAGGAAAGGTCTTAAAGCCAATAATAGGATGTCCTTCCAGGCACAGATTTGTGTCTTAATTTATGCTTCTGAAAATCAGGCCACATTTCAGAGACACTGCTTCAATTCTTTCAAAAACCTGAGACACTATTACAAGTTGCATGCTTGGTGCAGAAAAACAACTCCAAATTATCTTTCATGACAGCACAACTATAATTAAAACCTCAGCTGTATCAGTGGCTTTGGAAATACATTTAATAGATTTTAACAGCTCAGTAAAACACAGAAGGATACTTTTCAATAACATAGAATGATGCATACAGCCAGCCCTGGTGGTCTAGTGGTTAAGATTCCCTGGTTCCCTTCCCCCATCTGTCGGTTGTCATACTGTGGCAGCTGCATGTTGCTGTGATGATGAAAGCTATGCCACCAGTATCTCAAATACAGCAGGGTCACCCATGGTGGACAGGTTTCAGGGGAGCTTTTAGACTAAGACTAGGAAGAAGGACCCACTTCCAGAAAAAACAGGCCATGAAGACCTTATGCATAGCAGTGGAGTATTGTCTGAGCTAGCAGTGGAAGGTGAAAGGATGGCACAAAAAGACTGCGCAGGGTTCCACTCTGCTGTACACAGGGTTGCTAGGAGTCAGAATCAACTCAACAGCACTAACAAAGAATGAAGCCTCTGTTGCAAATACTATTTCTCTTATATAAAGTAAATGCAAAATCTTTACCTTTATTAATGGAGTTCACCCCTCCTCAAGCTTCGTTCTTCCTCCCTTCACATGGCTGACCTCCCTCCACTCAACCATCAGCAGACATGAACTTCACCTTCTCTAGAATCCCTTCCTAACTCTGGGACCTTGGGAGAGGTCTTTCCTGTTTGCTCCTTTATCTTCCTGTGCTCTTCAACCTAACAATGTCTTTGAATTGTCCCTCTCCTTCACTACACTTACAGTGCTCATGGACTATAGACCCTCAAGAAGGGTCAGTACAATATTGTAGTGAAGAGCAAGGTCTCTAGAGCATGTCTGCCTGGGATCAGATCCCAGTTCTGCCACTCGGTGGCTCTATGACTGTATGCACCTAATCTGTTTATTTCTCAGTTTCCTCATTTGTAAAGTGAGGACCTTAACAATACCTGCCTCATAGGGGTTGTTATGAAGATAAATGACTTGATATTTTTAAAGCATTTATTCTGGGGCTTGACCAATAGTAAATACTATATAAATTTAGCTATTTGTTACTATTATTTAATCATCAGTATATACCCAGGACTAACATGGTTCCTGGCACCAAAGAGATAATAAATACTTGTTGTATAAAATGAATGGAAGGAAGTCATTGACCAGATTTTCCTCTCCCATTCCATTCTTCCCACTTTTCCTGCCTCTCTTTCTTCCTTCTTTTCCAAGTCCCACTCCCTTTTCCTTCTCTCTTAGTCTCTCTCCCTCTTTCACTCACATTTCAGGCATCCAGTCAATACCCTAAGTTATTACAAAATCCTTGGATTAGATATTGCAAAATTTCACACTTCTCATCTGTTGCACTGAAAGGTCAGGATTGGTTAAAGATATCTAAGTCTATTTCTCCCCAAGTACTATTCTTTAGAAATAACACGAAACAGTTTAGATAGCTACTTAGGCAAGGTAAATAAAGATTACAGTCTTCTCAGCAGAATCTGGGCAATCCTCAAAAGTAGTCTATAATGTAAATAGTGGTCAATATTTGTTAGCCTAGATTACCTATAATTTTCTAGGTGATTGCACAGGTTTTTACTATATACTGATGAGTAGGCCCAAATTTAAAGTGTACGCTAATGCAAATAAAGTATATAAAGGTGCTTCTAGAAAAGGAAGGACAATCAAGATGGAGAGGAGTACTGGCATGTGATAGGAAGAATTTTACCTATATTTTAGCAGACCCAGAGGTGGTAGAAAAAAGTCACAGATGAATTAAAAACAGGGATAATTAATTATTGAGCACCTGATATGTGCCAGTCTCCATAAAAGAGGCTCTTTAGATTTGCTATTTCATTTGTTCTCTATAAGACATCAATCAGTTTTATATCTTTGTACTCAGGTCAATATTAAGGAAACTGAAGCTTAATGAGATTAACTGATATTCCTAAAGTCAAAAAGCTACTTCAAGCTTGGGTTTAAAGCCTGATCTTGAAGCCAGGTACTTGAGGGTTACTGTAGATATTAAATCAATTTGCTGTTTTTTCCTGTGTAACTTGAGGGGTGACTCAGAGGTCTTGGATTTGTGAGTTTATTTTCCAGGGGATTGTGAGCTTGTGTTGCAGGAGAAAGAGATGCCCTCGGGGAGGCTGCAGTCAATGGATGGCCTGCCCTCAGCAGCCATTGAAGCCAGAAGTCAGATTGCCCAGAGGCTTATGGGGAGTGACCCCTTTGTTTCTCTGAAGCCCCTCCTGCCAAGCTCTATAAAACCCCCCTGATTTCTGTTCTTGGGGAAGTGGATTTGAGCGAACCCAGGCTCCCACCTACTCCTTTTGACCAATTCGAATCAATCTCTCTCTACCCTAAGCACCGATGTCTCAGTGTTTGGCTTCCTGGGCACTGGGCACACGAATTTGAGATTAAGAGGTTGGGTATCAATCTGTCTCACTTTAAAGGTCATATTTTTCCCATACATTACACTAGTTTAATAATAATAATAATGATAAAAATAATAACTTTGACCAAACCATAAATGAGAACCAGTAATTCCCCAAATCATCCTTTTCTTATGATTCTCAAGAGGTAAATGGCTTCAAGACTGAAAGGTTCTTAGTTTTCAATTCAACATGGGTATTCATATTAATGAGAAATCATTTCAAAATTATGCTTCCTTGTGATTTCCTTAGATAACGCAACCAAAATAAGCAAGATTATCTTCTCATATCCCCAAATATCATTATGTGGGACATATTTACTGGTCAGAAATAAATTCACGTTCAAAGGCATGTGGTGAATACAGTACAAGCAGAAATGACCCCAGGCTATCAGTATTCACAGGCTCTCAGAGAGCCTGATTTCTAAGAAGAGTTAAGAGAATTTTAGATGTTTTATGGCAGCTTTGACACTAGGATTCAATATCAGAATTCTGTTTTTTGATTGTATATAAAGAAAAACTGTGGTTATAGATCCAGCAAACAAACTAAATAGATAAGAGAAAAAATTTGTCCCTCACAGAATACATAATAATAAATAAATGTTATTGTTATGGATAATATTTGACCTTTTAAACAAGTAGAGATTACCAAATTATAAATACAGCACAATCTGTGGGTAAGTCAGAGATCTAAACTCTATAAAATTACTTATGTTTTCTTAGAACATTTCTTAGCTTCTCATTTCTTTAACTTTTAGTTACATGAAATAATCTTATTCACTTTAAAGATATACGGAAATATGTGTACATGCATTTTCTAAATATGAATACATAGTTATCTATAATAGAGTCATATCTAAAGCTAACACTGTTGGGCAAAATATAAATTGGTAAATATGATTTTGATCAGAAAAGTCTTGGGTAGAATCAATTTCATTTCTTCAAATCTCTGTTAAGGAAATCTGAATACATGGTAGGTTGCTGATACCTTTTTGTCATATCTTAAATATTTTCTGTAACTTCCTATAGACCAGTGTTTAAGAGTGGAGAAAAAATGGTAGCCAATACAAGAAACTTTGGAAGGAAAAACAAATAAGTGAGGCAGATTTCCCACATGAGTTATGAGAGAATGAAATGGTGCCATGAATATACCATCTGGTGCTTTAAATCAGGAATTTGTTACCTGGAACGGTAATGGTCTAAACAACTTTATGCCTAACTTACCCTCTAGATGTGGTCTATATTCAAGGAAAATCTGGATTAGTGAATATTATGGAACCCCATTAGAATCATAGTATTTCAGGTAAAGCCTCATTTTCCTTATATTATCATATTATCACATATTATCATATTCATTAGCCTAAATTGTTTTTATTTTACCTTATGAGATCTCAAAATTGGAGAGTTAAATATTACAAAAATTATTTTTATGTAAGCAAAGAACGTGAGACAATACAGGATTCAGACAACCTGGTCAGTAGAGAGGGGCAGAGAAGTATATGCCGGGAGTATGAGAAAAGAAACAGGAAACACAGAAGTCCAGGAAGTTGTGGTGATGTTTGAGGTAGGGGAAAAATGGCCAGGCAATTCTAAGCAAAAGTGACAAACACAGAAATCAAGGTATCCTTAGAAAGACCATACAAGTGAAAGAAGAGGAGTTGAGGCCAATAGGTAACACAACAGTCAATGGGTCAGGAAGGAAGTGCCATGTAAAGGCATAGGCAGAATGTCCTGAGATTTCTCTCTTGGTTCTTAGGTCCTCACTAGGTGATTTCAAAGACTCCTTGTGCTTCAATAGTCAAATGCTAATAACTCCAGGATCTGCATTTCTGCAGCTTATGGTCTCCAGAGTGCACCTGTATTACAATTGCCTAGAAAAACCTCCCAAGGCTAAATCTAACTGGAAGCCAAGACATAAGAGAGTACTTTGAAACAATCCATAAAAATCATTTCCCTGGTGCACAGAACAGGGTGCAGAGCCTACTAGGAGGGCAGAACAGAGGGTAGCCCTCACATATGGTTTCTCAGTCATGACAACCAATAGGCAACATGACAAAAACATATTGGTTGCATACCATTAGGGGATTATACTTAATCCCTAGCTTCTCCTTTCTACACAGATGAAACATCCTTTATCTTCACAACTCAGGAAGTATTAGAGAGAGTATTTGGCATGTCTGCTTCTGCTCCTTACTCATCATTCTTTTTCTCCTCTATCCCCCTACCCCCAAATCAAAAAAAAGGTGATTATGTGATTGGAGAGATTATGTGATTAGAGAGATTGCTGCCACAGGTTATGATTATTGTTCCTCAGAAACAAGACATAGATTTGTTACTGCACAAAGGGCACAATCTGCTCGCCATATGACAAAAGCCAATTGTCAAGAGGCAAGATGGTGGAAAAGAAAGGGTTTATTACAGCTTGCTAGCAAGGGGGACGATGGCCAACTAATGTCTCAAAGAACCATCTTACAGAACAAAGACTACAGGCTAGTTATATAAGGGGCTGGTCAATATACAGGGCTGGTCTCCAGGTGGGGGAAGCATCTGGTCTCAGGGTGGGGCATCCATCCAGTTTTAGTTCCTGGCAGTCTTTTGTTTTACTTGATATGCATCAGAGACCTGAGTAAAGCCCTATACCCTGATCTTTCAGTTGTCACTGATGATGGCTATCAGCATCAATTGTCTGCCCTGGGGTCATCACATTGCTAAGGAACTCAAGAGAACAAAGTTATCAACTTATAGCAGCTGGGAGGGGCCACAAAATCCACAGAGCATGTCTGGGCTAGTTAATCAGCAATAGGGCTTCTTTTCTACAATACGGCTCCCTTATGTCAACCTTGTCTTGAGCCAGTATCAGATTCACCCCCTACAACCCCCTCAGACACTGCCCAATGGATGTATCAGAGAATAAGGGCCAGAGTTTCCTCACACTTCCCAACCCATGCAGAGGCACACAGTGTCAGGCCCGAAGTCTTCCTGAGGACAGACTGGAGCTCTCCTCTCATATTCTGTAGAGCTCTACAGCCCATCTACTTATGGGCGCATGAGGATGCAGAATGTTCCATACAGTTGGATGATAAACATATTCAGAGGCTCTCCCTACAGAGTCCTGAGGCTGAGATTTAGGAAAAGAGGGTAAAGTTCCCATTCCCACTTCAGCCTCAAGATACAGTCATGCTCTCAACATAGTTTCACCAGAGAGGCCTGAACTTTGGGCCTACTGGGGCTTCATTTATAAAGCTGATTTTTTTTTTCTAGCCTAATTACCTGTGCATCTAGTGTAGATGCTTTCTATCAGCTGGGACCAATAGAAGGAAGAAAACTAAGTAATTTTCATCGCACACCATCAACACAAAGTATGATGTGAGAAACACAAAGTATGCATACAATGGGAATACACATATGAATAAAATGTAGTCCTATCCACCAAGGGGCTCACATTCAAGTCAGAAATATAGGAGCTGTATTAGGACTAAAAGGAACAAAGGGAGCACCAACAGGGAAATGGTTAACTGTGACCAGAGGAGGTCGGAGATCACTTTTGATCTGAATCTTGAAGAATGTGTGTCAGGTTCTTAGGTGAAAAAGTAGGTAAGCGTATTCCTGGCAGAGGAGGTAATACATGCAGAAGCATCAAGTAGCATGAAAGGTTGGGAATCTGGAAGTGACTAGATATGTCTGGAGCACATGAAATGAGTGAGAAACAGGGGGAAATGATCTTGGAGAAAAGACCTGACATTAACATTTGCAGGACCCATAAACAAACCCTGTATACTATATGTCTAAAGATTTTAAACATACAAATCAAGCTAACCTACTATTAAATAAAGTATGCTCTAGCCTCCTACATTTACAAATAGACAGGTTTAACAACCTGGAGACCAGACTGAAGTTTAGAATTCTTGTATTCCTTGAGGTTTCACACCAGAGCATGATAGTGTGTGGAGAGACAGCCTCCATACTCTGGCCAGTCCCACCTCTCTTCCCACTCCTGGCTCCTTCCCTTAATGTGAGAGGTTTCTCACACACAGGAATGGACACTCCAGCTTGCACAATCAAGCCCCATCCACACTCACTGAAAACAGCTACTTAAATGTCAATGGGAAAACACATTGGCAAAGAGACCATTTCTGGAAGGACAGACCTATGGAAGAGGCCAGTAGAGGCCCTGGAAGCAAGTTCAAGGCCAGTTTTGATGGAAATTATGAGTTCCAAGTACACTCAAGCATGGTCTAAAAGAAAGAGGCACAGCTCCAGAGTGGGGTCCAATCCTTGATCCCACAGACAACATGGAGATAAACTGTCTGGAGAAAGACCAGAGTAGGTTCAGCCAAACATGGTATCCAGAACTCAAGTTCCTCTTGCTCGGGTCTAAAGGCAGTCCTGCTGTAGAAGGAAGGAAGGAGAATGGTCATAAAGGGTTTTACTCTTTATGTCTTCTGTTCATTACCCTGTAGGCAATGTGGTGACACTAAAGGAAATTACATGATCAGACAGGCCTTGATGAAAGCAGTGTGGACTTGTTATCTCAAAGATCTACAACCTTGCTTTGCCATGTTATTTCTTCTTCTTTCCCTCCCCCTCCTCCTATGAAGCTTTTCTTGACCCCCAGTATCAGGCAAAATAAATCACTGCTTACTCTATCTTCTCAGAGAACTCTTCATAATTCTATTTGGCATAGGCAAGTTAGCTGCATCAATATTTGCTTTCCTCCATAGACTGTGAAATGATTTATAATTGAGATCTCCTATGTGTAAAGTCAACTATTTGTAAAATGAGGATTCCCTTTGTGAACTGAATCTGTTACCTGCTATACTATGAAGAAGTGATTATATTATTGAAGTAAAGTTTATGTTACTGCTCTAGAGCAATAACTGAGAATAAAAGATCTAGTCATACCTATCTCTTCTTGCAATTAAAAAAATACAATAAAACATATGTGGGAACAGTCCATATTTCACATCTGAGTTATATTAGGATGTGAGAAGTCCCAAGTCATGGAAAACCACCTATTAATTACCTATTGCTGGGGGCCGCCTGGTGGCGCAGCGGTTTGGTCCGCGCTTGGCAGCCCGGGGTTCGCGGGTTCGGATCCCGGGCGCCCGCCGACGCACTGCCTGTCAGCCATGCCGTGGCGGCGTCCCGTATAAAGTGGAAGAAGACGGGCGCGATGTTAGCCCAGGGCCAGTCTTCCTCAGCAAAAAGGAGGAAGATTGGCAACGGATGTTAGCTCAGGGCTGGTCTTCCTCACCAAAAAAAAAAGAAAAAAAAAAATTACCTATTGCTGTATAACAAATTAACCCACAACTTAACTTAAAACAACAAACATTTATTATCTTATAGTTCTGTGGGTTAGTAATGCAGGCACAGCATAGCTAGGTGCCCTGGCTCAAGACCTTTCATGAGGTTGCAACTAAACTGTCGGCTCATTTGGAGACCTGACTGGGAGAGAATATGCTTCCAAGATAACTCACATGGCAGTATTCTGCTCCTTCATGTCTGCTGGACTGATAACCTCAATTCATCTAACCAGCTATAGGTTTGGCCAGAGGTTTCCATTTCCATCACTACCCTGCCATGTTGGTTTCTCCATAGGGCAGCTCACAACACAGCAGTTGGCTTCTCTCAGAAAGAATGAGTAAGAGATCAAGGGTGAACACCCAAGATGGAAGCCACAGTCTTTTTATAACCTAATCTAAGAAGTGATATCCCATCACTTTTGCTGTTTTCTATTCATTAGAATTGAGTCACTAGATCCAGCTCACCCTCAAGGGAAGGGAATTACACAAGGGCATTAATACCAAGCAGCAGGATTCACTGGGACCATCTTAGAGGCTTCCTACCACAGATCACATGCATCAGTCAAACATCTTTATATTTATATATAACATATAACACACACACTTGTGTGTGTATGCATGTATCAATGAATGTACAAGATATTAAGATAACAAGGCTCACTTGATTAAAAATGGTTTTGAATTAACTATTAGTGACTTCAATGAACAATGTAATAATTACTTTTTACTAACAAAGCAATCACAAGGAAATTCACATAAAAATTTGGGGGTTGTATTAGTTTCCTACCGTTGTTAACAGAAATTTCCTATGGCTGCAAATTACCATGAATTTGATGGCTTAAAACAACACAAATTTATTATTTTATAGTCCTGGAGGTCAGAAGTTCAAAATCAGTCTTAGTGGGCTAAAATCAAGGTGTCAACAGGGCTGGTCTTTCTAGAGGCTCTAGGGGAGAATCTATTTCCTTGCCTTTTTCTAATTTTTAGAGGCTGCCTTCATTCCTTAGCTTGTGACCCTATCTTCCATCTTCAAAGCCAGCAGCATGGCATCCTCCAGTCTCCTTTTCTGACTCTGAACCTCTTGCCTCTTATAATGACCCTTGTGATTACATTGGGCCCACCCAGATAACCCAGGATAATCTCCCATCTCAAGATCCTTAACTTAATCGCATATGCAAAGTTCCTTTAGAGTAATGTATTTTCAGGTCCCCAGGATAAGAACATGGACATCTTTGAGGGGATTAGGACACAGATATCTTTGGGAGGGGGCATTCAATTGCTGGTATAAATGACCAAAATAATACTCGGTAAATGTAAAAGTCACCTACTCTCTGACCATGCAATTTAAATGAAAAAAGACCAAATAAAATGAAATTATTTAGAACTATTCCTCATATTCTGAAATGAGCACTCCTGGGGATTAGAGTGCACCAACGGATAAAACTATTGAGACCTACTATTAGGTTTTTGCATATGAGGACTGAACATTATCACTCTATATATTAGGTCTTTTACAGATTCGATGTAAATCGTGATTTGTCCATGAAAACTAAAATAGAAGCTGCAAAGCAGAGTAAAAGCAGGTGGTGGGGGGGGTTGCCTGTCTGTCTTCTGTATCTGTTCGTGTGCATGCTTACCTTTATATGCACACATGCATGCAAGGGAGAAAGAGTGACAATACTTCACAACGGACAAATTGGTTAAGAATCAAAATCCCATGTTCCTCAAATTTTATTGTAAAATATTCTCTGTGAGATAGCACAGTGCAAAGGATGTCAGCTTTTTAATTTGATTGAAACACCATATTAAGCTAGGTAATGCAATTAGGTATTGTTGTCACATAAAATTACATTAATTTTTATACTACTAAAATTTTTATTTTATTCAATTCTATTGCATGACCATCCCATACACTATGGAAATTAGCAATTACACAGAACCTGACATATTTTTAAAGTATGCTAAAAATCTAAAATTTTTATTAGCCCACTTTGTAATCCTCTGATATACCTAGACATTTCCTTTTCAATTAAATAAAATCTATTCTAATATTTCACATTTTTTCTTGCTTATCAATGATAAATTTAGCATTGTCTGATAAAATAACAAATTTCCTAGCATATAGCACATTTCATAATGTATATTGTTTTGTTTGCTAAAGAGCCATATGTGAATGTATACTTTGTCAATAATTGTGAGCCTCAAGATCAATCCTAGACAAATTGTAAAGTAAATAAAATTTCCATTTTCCTTTTTATTGTTCTATCATGGTACACATCATTTACACCTTCTTCAACCTTCCTTATACCACCCCCATTCTTTTAATGTTCAGCAATAACATCATTAAATTAAGCTACTATGAGTTCTCGTCTTTCAGCTTACTTCTACAACTCAGTTAAACACACCTATCCACACATGATACAGGTAAACCAATTACATATTTTGGCCAAATGCTGAATGAGTGCATACTAAAAATCAATATTTGGCTAAGGCTAAGGCCAAAGTTAATATTTTAAATATATAATAAACCTATGAGATACAAAAATAAATCTGAAATTTTATTAAGCAATTCCAATTATTAGTATAATTTTATTATTATAAATTTTGATGGTTAAATTCTAAAAGTTCAACATTATAGTGCAAAAAGGACAATTTCTTAGCATAGAGAGTTACCACATTGCTCCTGTGGTGTGCTCCTACCCAATTTCACATCTGCAATCCTAAATAGATGTTCACTTTGCAGTGAAAAAAAAAGGTACTTAGGGCATGCTTCAATTTTCTCTATCACTTTATTCTTTTTTTCACACCTTTTTATTTTCTCTATAATGTCTGGATTGAAGAGGATTAATCATGAATCTTATATATGATTTTGAAGGTTTCCTTCCTTGTGAAATGTTGAAGTGCAAAGTTGATATTCTTTGTTATTCTTGCTTAAAAGATGTGAAAACTTTCAAAGTGAAACATTCACTTGTTTAATTTTTAAAAATTGGAATTAAGAAATCTCTATATTCTGCCTTCCATTATTATTAAATTGTACAAACATTTTGGGTTCAAAAAAATATATCTTCCTAAGCTACCTAGTAAATGCAATCATTCTTAATAGATCCATTAGATTTCAATGTACTTCCAAATTTATTTGGAAATCTTTAATAAATATTTTTGTTAATAAAATTAGAAACTTTCAAAATTATTCCTCACTGTAGCATTTTACACTAACATACTCTTACACTTCAATGTATAAATATCATGAGATTTTTCACTCTAAAATGTTTACCTATTTTTTAAAATGAATATTCATTCACAAAAAAACAGAGCAAACAACGAATTCAGCAAAGTTGCATAATACAAAATCGACACTCAAACATCAATTGCATTTCTACACACCAACAATGAATAATTCAAGGAAATTAAGAAAACAATTCCATTTACAATAGGACCAAAAAGAATAAAATACTTAGGAATAAAATTAACCAAGGAGGCAAAAGATTTGTACACTGAAATCTATGAAACATTGAAAGAATTTAAAGAAAACGCAAATAAATAAATTCATGTGTATTCATGAATGGGAAGACTTAATATTATTAAGATGTCAATACAGTATTCTTCCCTTATCCACAGTTTTATTTTCCAAGGTTTCAGTTACCCTCAGTCAACCGTAGTCTAAAAACATTAAATGGAAAATTCCAGAAATAAACAATTCATGTTTTAAATTTCGAGCGGTTTTAAGTAGCATGATGAAGTCTCGCATCATTCCCTCAATGACACGAATCATCTCTTTGTCCAGCATATCCACACGGCCCGCCCATTAGTCACTTAGTAGCCATCTGGGTTATCAGATCCACTGTTGCTGTATTGCAGTGCTTGTGCTCAAGTAACCCTTATTTTACTTAATAATGGCCCCAGAGCACAGGAGTAGTGATGCTGGCAATTTGGATACACCAAAGAGAAGCCGTAAAGTGCTTCCTTTAAGTGAAAAGGTGAAAAGCTCTTGATTTAATAAGGAAAGAAAACAATCATATGCTGAGGATGCTAAGATCTAAGGTAACTTTTATTACAGTATATTGTTATAATTGTTCTATGTTATTATTATTAGTTGTTGTTAATCTCTTACTGTGTCTAATTTATTAATTAAACTTTACCATAGGTATGCACGTATAGAAAAAACATGGTCTATAACGGGTCAGTACTATATATATATGGTTTCATCCACTGGGGGTCTTGGAACACATCCCCTGAGGATGAGAGGGGACTACTGTATTACCCAAAGTGGTCTACAGATTTAATAATGCATAACCAAAATCCGGATGGCATTTTTTGCAGAAATAGAAAAATCCATCCTAAAATTCATATGGAATCTTAAGGAACCCTGAATAGCCAAAACAATTTTGAAAAAGAACAAAGTTGAAAGTCTCACACTTTCCAATTCCAAAACTTATTACAAAGCTTCAATAATCAAAACAACATGGTACTGGCATAAACACAGATGTATAGAACAATGGAATACAATACCAAGCCCAGAAATAAGCCCATATGGTCAAAAGCTTTTCAACACGTGTGGCAAAATTATTCAATGGAGAAAAGACAGTCTTTTCGATAAATGGTATTGAAAAAACTGGATATCTATATGCAAAAGAATGAAGAAAACTGGATATCCATATGCAAAAGCATGGATGAAGAAGGCAAGAATGAGAATGAAGGTGGACCTTTACCTTGTATCATATACAAAAAATTAACTCAAAATTGATCAAAGACCTAACATAAGAGCTAAAACTATAACACTCTTAGAGGAAAACATAGGGGAAAAGTTTCATGACATTGGATTTAGCAATGATTTCATGAATATGACACCAAAATCACAGGCAACAACAACAAAATATAGATTAGTTTCACTACCTCAAATTTTAAAACTTCTGTGCATCAAGGGACACAATCAACAGAATGAAAAGGCAACCCACAGGAAGGGAGAGAATATTTGTATATCATATATCTTATATGGGGTTAATATCCAGAATATATAAAGAATTCCCATAACTCAACAACAAAAAACCAAACAACCTGATTAAAAATGGGCAAAAGACCTGAATAGACATTTCTCCAAAGAAGATACACCAATGGCCAATAAACACAAGAAAAAATGCTCAACATCACTAATCATTAGGGAAATGCAAATCAAAACCACAATAAGAGATTATGTCATACCCATTAAGATGACTACTATAAAAACAAACAAATAGAAAATGGAAAATATTAAGCATTGTCAGGGATGTGAAGAAATTGGAACCCTATGTACTGTTGAATAAGAACATAAAATGATGCAGCGGCTATGGAAAACAATATGGCAGTTCTTCAAAAAAATTAAAAATAGAAGTACCATATGATCCAGCAATTCCACTTCTGGGTATACACCCAAAAGAATTGAAAGCAATGTCTCAAAGAGATATATTTACACCCATGTTCACAGCAGCGTTATTCAAAATGGCTTAAATGTGGAAGCAATCCAAGTGTCCACCCACAGACGAATGGATAAACAAAATGTGATATATACATACAACGGAATCTAATTCAACCTAAAAAAGGATGGAAATTCTCACACACGCTACTACATGGATGAACCTTGAAGACATTTTGCTAAGTGAAATAAGCCATTCAAAAAAAGACAAATACTATGTGATTCCATTTACAAGAGGTCCATAGAGTAGTCAAATTCATAGAGACAAAAGTAGAATAGTTGTTGCCAGAGGCTGGGGGAAGGGGGAATGCCTTGTTTAATGAGTATAGAGTTTCAGTTTTGCAAGATGAAGAGTTCTGGAGATCGGTTGCTGGTATAGTCCGAATGTTTGTGTCCTCCCAAAATTCATATGTTAAAACCTGATGCTCAGTGTGATGGTATTAGGAGGCAGGGCCTTTGGGAGGTGATTAGGTAGAGCCCTCATGAATGGACTAGTGCCCTTCTAAAAGAGGCTCAAGGGAGCAATCTTGCCCCTTCCACCACAGTGAGGACAGAGGACAAAGTCAAAGTGGGTCCTCACCAGACTCCAAATCTGCCTGCAGCTTGATCTTGGACTTCCCAGCCTCCAGAACTGTGAGGAATAAATTCCTGTTGTTTATAAGCCACTTGGTCTATGATATTTTGTTATAGCAGCCCAAACGGACTAAAACAGTTGTACAACAATGCAACAGTACTTAACACTACTGAACTGTACACTTAATGGTTAAGATGGTAAATTTTATGTTATGTGTATTTTACTACAATTAAAATTTTTTAAATAATAAAAATATGTTCAGATTTTCAGAATCAATAAATGGTATACTTTGTATTAGTGTTACACTGATACCATCATATGATGGTAATCCACATGATCCCACATAAGTTCAAAGTTGTCAGAAATGACACAGAAATGGCATGCAGCAAACCAATTCTTCTAAAACTTGAGCCTGAAGCTAACGCCAAGCAACAGGTGTAGTCTAAAGTTTAAAGCCTATGCCAAACTTCAGTACAAGCCAAAAAGAAGACTCTTACAGAGTCTTGCCAATAGCAAAAATTTCAGAAAATTTGGCAGTCAGGTTGAGAACAAATTTTTGGTTAAGCAGCCCCCTATTTGCCTTCCTCCACCCACATAGATATTATTTAGACTAGTGCTCATTCCATTAATTCATAAAATTGGACCTATAGGTTTTTACTGTCCCTAAAACTTCAATAAGTCTCCTTATTTTAAGTTGGTGCTGAGAAAGGACATTAAGATTTGTGAAAGGAGAGAGAGTTGGTCCTCTGAGTGGGTATATCATGTGACCCTCTCCTATCTCGGAAGTGTTATAGCAGCCTCCTACAGTGACGTACACAGCCTTCTGCAAAACAAGGTGTTAAATATATACTAAATAACATATTTATTGACCACATCTTTTGAATCCTAAAGAAACACAAACTGATCTCCTGGGTTGGGATTTTAATCATCATTACACAGTTTCAACTATCACTGAGTCGCATTACACACGACATCAAAGTCAAACCTGAGTTAAACAGTTTGAGTGTGCTTGGAGAAGACTGAATTGCTCCAAACCACCTCAGTTTCCCCTGCCAATATTCATGAGCATCCAAAAGTTACAGGCTGATTCACTCATATAAAGTACCATAAAAAAATGCTTAATCAGTATTTTTGATCATGCTGATGAGGAAAAATTTCTGGAGCTAAGAATAGCCAGGTGAGATAATCCCAAATGGTGGATATAACTTCCCCTCCAGGCTAAATGAGAAGTGTAAAAATGGTGAGATTTGGCTTACAGGCAGAGAATAGTTTCAATTCATCATAATTTCTTCCTTGAACATTGCAATATAAAGTTTATTATAAACTATAGTTCTGTACAGCTGAAAAACATCTCTTTTTACTAAAGGCCAAAAATAACACCAAATGATATTCATGAGATAAACCTAAATATATCAAATTGTCAGAACAGATAAGGACAAAGAAGCATTTTCTTCCCAGCCTACAAAGCAAGAATACTGATCACTATTAAGTCAGAGTTGGGAAAAGTGCTGACACTGAATCCCAGTTCCCACTGGAAATAGTTATACCACAAAATGTGGGAAAGAGGCAATACTGTGACAATAGCAGAGTTGTACTCCTTCCATATTTAAGCATTCACTGTAGTGAGCACAGTTCTGTGGCCTTAGATGAGTACTGTATTTATTTGTAGGAGCAGTATAACAGCAAACTATAGGTTTGCTGGCTCTTCAAAAGTAGGATCAATTTTCAGTAAAGGAGACATGGTAGGGACAAAAACAAAGTTATGCTATTTTCCTGAAGTTATAAAGGAAGTTAAAAGAAGAATATACATTTGGTCTTGCAAATAATATATTCCTTAGAAAAGTAGTGTCAAAAAAATTTCTAAAACTATATTACAGTTATTCACACACCAGTGGGGCTAAAAATAAGTAATTAAACAAAAAAATTAGGAAATTAAAATTATGCCAATAATGTTAGTAAATGTATTATAGTTTCAAAACAGAGCACCTACTAAAAGTCACTCCGAAAAAAAGGCCTATCTACCTACCTAACATTATAAATATTACACTCAATTTTTTTTAAATCCAGTCATAAAATTCAAATGAGCATTTTTTAAAAACTACTGTGCACGAACAATGGAGTTTCTGGATAGTGACTGTCAGAATATTAAAGTATCTTATGAATTACTAATGTAAAAGTAAATGGTATTTAGTATGCCAATATTAATTATATTTATGGTTCCCCAATTACTTTGAATTTGATAATCTATATAGTATGGTTTTGGTTGATGAGAATATAGAGTTCAAGAGAACATAATGTTTTCTAATTATTCTGTATGTTTAGTTTACTGTCACCAGTTTACTTTCTAAGTCATTAGAAAGTATCAAAAGTAATATTTATTTGAAAATATGAGACATTCACTCTAAAACATAATTATGAGTAACAAACTCAAATGATCAGAAAAAAAAAAAAAAATCTACCGATTGCCCAATAGCATGGCAAGGGCTAAGAGTTTTCACATGCATCATTTCATTTAGTTGATGATAAGTGCTACTATGTCCTTCAACACAAGCAAAAAAAAACAGAGGTTCAGAAATATCAAGTAACTAGCCCAAGTTCATAATCCATAGAAGTGAGGTCTGAGTAGTTGTCTTCTTTGGGCTTCTAAATTCCATGATCCCAACATAAAAATCATAATATATCTCAAAGAAAACTTAAATTTATCTCCTTTCCTCAGAAAGGGAAAAAAAAAAAAAAAAGAATCCTTTGGTCTTTTTGCAAGTATTTCAAGAGAAAGTCAATGTTTGTGCAATATGTATTCCCACTTTATCATATTTAATGTCACAAAAACCCCATGACGTAGTCATTATATTCCTATTTTAAATTTAATTCCTCAAGATCAAATCCTGGCTTCAAACTCAAGTCTGTCTGACAACATAAAACCATACTGAGCTCAAATCGGCTAACTTGAGCACACAACTTTTTGCTATTGCAGGCATGGTATAGACAGATGAAGCATTCCCTCTAGGGGCTTTTGATGACAACTCTAAACCAGGCCAAAGTCTCAAAAACAAAAGCTAAAAACCTTATTGATTCAATGAATAAATAGATGCTCCATCAGTTGGGCAAGAATTTACCTGAAAATAACAGAAAAACTTACAGTGACACACTTTTCACACATGAACAAGGCATTCAGATTCTGACATAGACCTTGGCCCAGTGACTCAACAATACTAGGGCTTCACTCTGTGATTATCTAGGCTTTTCCTTCATGCATAGTCCTTCGTGTTCTCAACATGGCTGCTCAGATTTTAGGCATCATAGCTGTGCTTATGGCAAGAACAAGGAGAAAGGCGCAATGTCACCTCCTAGTTTTCCCATTTTAAAAAGCTTTTCTGGGCACATTCCTGGCAGACTTCCTCCTATGTCTAGTAGCCAGAACTACATGAGCTTTCCAACCCTACCACAAGAAAGGTGGGAAAAGGGAGTGTTTGGCTTTCTAGACTCTATAGAAAAGACAGGAAAGAGAGAAGGAAGAGGTGAAGAGGTGTTGTGTGATCCAACTACAGTGTTTGCCTCAAGAACTGCAAGGGATGTTTTCTAAATGCTTCGGTTAAAGCAGATACATGCAATTTTGTGTATCCTCCAAATCAGGTCACAAAAATCTAAAACAACCTCATCAACTTTTTCATGGATCTGCTCATAACAGGAAACTTCTGAAGAAACAAACAAAAGAATGATTTGATCAACATCTAAGAAAAAAATCAAGTCAGCCTTTGTCTGCCCTAAACCATGAACGAAATATCTGTGGCAGAGTCTACTATTTACATACTCAATATCTTTTCTCTACTTCTTTACTGAGCGAATCACCTTCCTTAGCATTGAGGAAGGCCCTCATGACACATTTCAAGCCCATTAAATGGAAATGGAAATTGTTGGAAGGAGTTTTAAGAAAGCTCCTCAAAAGAAAGGAACCAGTTCAGCTGGTATGTCCCATTCTGCCCTTTGTCTTCCTCTCACTTACAGCTGGAACTGCAAACTAGTGGCTGAACTTCAGCAGCCAATTTGGAGACATGAAAAGTAGCCTTCTTTTAGGAGAAAGGCTAAGAAAGCTAGGAGTCTGGCTCCTGGGGACAAAATAAGGCCTCATTAACATTCCGAGGCTGCCTCCATCTGGACCCTTTCACATGAATGAAACATAAACCCTGAGTTTTTCAGGTTTTGTTAGCCAGATTATGAATTGCTATTAATGGACATAAAAATAAAGATATCATGCAAAATTTAAATGAATTAGTTTATATGAAAGTGAGGACCACAGAAATATTAAGAATCAGTAGTCTCTTTTATAGATCACATGCCAACTAGTGAAACTAGTTTTATTGATTTATAAGTAACTTGACCATAAGTAGCAAATTTTAAGCCCATTTCTCTAACATTTAAATATATACATTAATAATATGTGCATATATGTTTATTCACATTCATATATATGTAGATAGAAACTTTATGTGTATGTGTATGTATAGTGCATACAACCACTCACTCATGAATATACATATAAACATATATACATAAACAAAGAAGACAATAATCAATTGGTAAATAGGAGTGTATGTCCATGGCTCAAAATGAAGTTGAGTCAAGTCTTATAAAAACAGATGACTAGAATGTCATCTGCATAATATCGGCAATAGCATTTTCTGGGTGGTTACATCTGAATAACATTTTTACTATTATTCTTGAATGTTTCTATATTGCTTATCTATTTTTTGTTTTAATAATGACAACATAAAACCATACTTGTATCTTTATCTTACAAAAGGAATGAAATAATTCTTTAGAAAAAAGAAGTTGGGATTTATTGTTGCTAATATGTTAAAACCAAAATATACTGGCAAATGTTCTGACTGTGTGAGAAAACATTACAAGAATTTTGAACTGTTCTTCCAAGCACAATTTTGGGCAATTACAGTATCTAACAAATTGAATTAATTTGTTTGTTGTTATGAAGCAGTTGTAGTATAAAAAATTACAGTTAAATCTAGATTTAAAAAAAAAAAGACTAAATTTTCTTTGCTTAGATGTATTGGGTTTTTTTAAGTTTTTTTTTGCCCAGGAAGATTCACCCTGAGCTAACATCTGTTGCCAATCTTCCTCTTTTTGCTTGAGGAGGATTTACCCTGAGCTAACATCTGTGCCAACCTTCCTCTATTTTGTATGTGGGTCGCTGCCACAGCGTGGCCACTGATGAGTGGTGTAGGTCTGTGCCTGGGAACCAAACCCGGGCCGCTGAAGTGGAGCAGGCCAATCTTAACCACTAGGCCAGGGGGCCAGCCTCTAGATTTTTTTTTTTGTTGGGGGGGAAGATTAGCCCTTAGCTAACATCTGCGTCCAATCCCCCTCTTTTTTGCTGAGGAAGATTGGCCCTAAGCTAACATCTGTGCCCATCTTCCTCTACCTTATGTGGGATGCCCATCATAGCATGGCCTGATGAGCAGTGAGTAGGTCTATGCCTGGTATCCAAACCTGTGAACCCCAGGCCGTGAACTTAGCCACTATGCCAATGGGCAGGCCCCTAGATGTATTGTTTCTAATACAAAGGACTCATTTTATAGCCATATTCCTGTAGAAAAGTCATTGACAGAAAATTGAAATATTTATTCTTGGATTCAGAGAATGAAACTCGGAAACATATTTTATTTTATAAGAGAGTCATAAGAAAATCTTTAAAATGACCTACGTCGGGTAAATAACTGGAATTTAAATGGCTCTGTGCTTTTAAAGTCCAAAGCTTTTTATCTATCTTCTTTATTGGCTAAAAGTTACTTTAAAAGTAAGTTTAAAAAGTCAACTATTGCAGTCCATTAAATTAGGAATGCAAGAAAATGGTGCCCAATTGTCTGAGTTAATGTGTCCTCTTTAACACTTGCCACCTTTGGTCCTGAGAGGATTAGATTTTCTATGTCACTTCTCATCAGAAATTAAAGAAAGAAGTAAAACAGAAGCATAAACATCAGAGACAAAATGCAAATGAGAAGTGACATCTTAAGTTACAGAGTGACAACTGATTTATTCATTAAGCATCCACTGTGCATCAACGATATTCTAGCTGTGGGGGACACAGAGTTGATGAAAGAGATATTTGAAGGTATTTCACTTGATGGCCATTATAGCAGCCTTTCAATTCTATCATCTTAGGTCATTTAGGTCTATTACAGAATTAAAGATCCAGAACGAACTCTAGAGGACATCTAGTACAAGCTCATTTTATAGCTGATTTCACAGGGCACCAAGAGAGCAGACCTATTCTGTATAAGATAGTCATTTAAACTGACACCCAAAGAAAGAGCCAAGCATGTGAAGAGCCAGGTACAGCATTTACTGAGTACATGGAAGGAAAAAGAACATGTGGTTCTTGGAATTGAGGGACGGTCAGAGTGACCGGAGCATGTTGATACGGAAGAAGAGAAATACGAGTTGAGATCAGTAAGTAAGCCAGGACCAGATCATGCAGACTCCTCAGGTCCAGGGTAAGGAGGTTGGATTTAAGTCAATAAACAAATGAGAGAAGAGATTCGATGAATAAACCTTCAAGAATACCTTCATACACTTGGTACAGAAAAGAAGGAAAAGGAACCAGCAAGTTTGGGCACTGTGAAGATAACCAAGACAGAACTATGTCACAGAAGCCAAGGGAGGAGCGAGTTTCAGGTGGGGTGGAGGGAGCCGATCAATACTGCCAAACATTATAGGCACATCACGGAGGTCATTCCACATATCCATTGGATAAGAATAGTTTCAATAAAATATTGAAAAGGCAGAAGCCAGATTGCAGAGGAGTAAAAAATAACTGATTAGTGAAAAAATTCAGGCAACTGGATTTTGCAAATGAAGGGAAGAAGAGAAACATCAGTGAAGAGAGACCACTCAGATGGAGTAACGGTGAAAAAAATTTTTACTGGGATGTGGAAATTTTAGTCTAGATGCAGGTAGAGGCAAAAAAGCCAGTGCAACAGGGAGAGGCTGAAGATGTTAGCAAGATCACAGAGGAGGCAGAAGGGGATGGGATCTGAATCAGAGGTGGAAGAGCTGCCCTAGGCAAAAGTTCAACGAAAGAAGAGATCAATGGCCATTTTTAAAGGATTAGAAAAGCTAGTACGAGCCCACAAGTGATCATCCGCCAGAAGGATGAAGTGTATCTAACAAAGCAACAGTGAGTGTATAGCTTGGAGACTTGAAGAGAAAGTAAAATTGGGAGAATATATTATTTAAATATCACAGGCTCCCTCATAAGATGAAAAAGAGCAATCAAGTCATAGTAAGGCTCAAACTAAGGTTGGATACCATTAATAACACAACAGAAGAAAAAGGCCCAAACTTGAGTAGGAATATGTTTATCTCCCTCCAACTGTAATGGGGATAAATCTTTTCTGAGCCTCTACTCTAGATGGTATTGAAAATAAACATATTCTTTTTAGATAAGCCAACTCATCACATTCTCAGATGGCCTCTGAAACAACTTTGAATTTCCCTCTATCATTCTTTAATCCAGCATTTTTTTCTGTGATAAAGAGAGCTCATACTAGTTAGAAACTAGATAATTTACTATTAATACCAATTCTATTGTTCATAGTACATTTTCAAACTGTACAACTAACATTATAATCGCCTGTTTCTGTTCAAATAAACCTGCATTATTTTATTACTAGAAGAAATTAGGCTCAAATTTTTTCAGTTGTATTTAATTTCTGATACTAAGTTTCTGTAAAATTTCTTCAAATGCTGAAATAATGGCCTGTACTGCCTACCCAATAGCAACTGTTGAGTGTTTGAATCTGACATAAGACATTTAAAAATCTTTTGAAGTTAGAATTTCATCTACTTTCCCACTGCTTCAATTAGTAATGTCAGGTCAAAACCATGATATTCCTGTCTCCTACTTTCCATCTTTTCTAGTATGAGCATGTTGTTACCATGCTCAGACCAGAGAGAAGGAAAAAAAAAAAAAAATTGACATCAAAAGCAGTTCTTTTAGCACCTTCAACTCTGCAAGCTCAACCAATCTCATGGGAATTCACTATATGGCTATTTTATTTTAGTTCAATGGATAAATGTCATCATTTTTTTTTGATCATGAGTTTCTTAAGATGCAGTCTGGTATGATAAGTAAATTATATCAGCTTATAGTGTTGAGTGCTTTCAAACAAGACTTTATAATTCCCTCTTTCCGTACTTTTCCTCTCATCAACATATCAGAAGCATGAATCCTTTAGAACTCTCTAGAATAACTAGAGTTTTCATCCTGGCTTGTTTTTAGTGTGTTTCTCTGGTGTGCATTTTCTTATAGCTGTCACTGACTCACTGTCTGAGACAAAAGGGCAGTATAGGGCAAAGTTTAGGCATACGGACTTTGAAGTCAGAAACACCTGGGTTTAAGTCACCTTTGGACAAGTTACTTCATTCTCTGAGCCTTAGTCTCATCTATAGAGATGGAAATACTGCTTGCATTGTAGTTGTTTAAAGATTAAATGAGTTAACACATGTAGAATGTTTAACACAGGACAGAGGACATACTAAATCTTAAATAAATGGCAGCGATTACTATTCTATTTAGGCATCTCCTCTTACTCCCATTTCCTTAATACTATCTCTAAGCCTCAAAATGCCTACACTGCTCCATCCAGAAACTACAACATTATTATGATATTGAATAAATGAATTCTATTTTTCACATTGCCAAGAGCAACATAGCTCTCCCAAATAATTTTATTCAAAGGGCCATGAAGTTCCACAAACCGAAATCTATGATGAAATATAAGGTACTCCAACAAAGATTCCCTTAGTTATCCCAAGCTCCTACATTTTTTTAAAATCCTAACTTTTAGAATGAAATTCTATATTCTAGATCAAAAACTGAATTCAAAAAGGTAAAGCAAATCTGGCATTTGAATGATTATATAGCAAAAAGATTTAACTGGAGAACAGCAGCAGAACAAAGGACAATTCAGGGAGTTACACTTTTAACTTCCGAGATTTTAGTCATGCTGCTATTTGATTATTCATTTTAGTATCTCCAAATTAAATCTTTCAGCTTCAAATGCTTATTTTCTCTTTTTCACACAGACCATAGCTCAACAGAATAATGTAAACCATAATCTATTAATGCAAATATGCCAAAACTCTACTTCCTTTTGGCATTCGAGTCCTTAACAGAGTATCAGTATTTAATTACCATTTAATTGAAATTAATTGTCATACGACATTTAGATATATTAGAAAGAATAAAAGTGCATAAATCTCTGCTTTAAAAAAGAAAGAGAGAAAGAAAACTACATAAAGAAAGAAATCCATGATAGTGCCCCCATCAACAACTGTGTGCATTTAGGCAAACCTCTTGAGTCTGAGAAGCTGATTTACCAGAAGCTAATAAAGCTTCAGCTTCAAGGCTCCCTCCAAAGCCCAAGGAGGGGCCCTAGCAATGTATTTACATTTAGATTTTCATATAATTTGCAAAAGATATTTTAACTGCAATTGCTGTCTTTTCCCATATTGATTTCTGTCACTCCTTCCCTTGTGTCAGCTGTCACTGGCCTGTTTGTGAGCATGTCAGGAATCTGGCTAAGGAGAAGATGAATTAGGAATACAAGTAGTCAAATATATTGAAATGATTGTAAGTAGCTTCCATTTTATTAGCCATCCCAGTGTACAGATGGCTCCCAAGAACACTCCCACTGTCCACTGGCACAACTTATTCAGTTTTGTAACACAGAAGCATAGATTAAAGATTATATCATGATATAAATGTGCCCTTTGGCACCCAACACTAAAAGTATGTGGTCAGTGGAGAAGAAACAATATTGGAAATGAATGGAGCCAGAAGTTAGTCTGTGGAAAATCCTTTCATTTATCAAATATTTTAATGGAAAATTGAGAATGAAAAATTTACCAACATAGAGTTAAAACTGAAGTATATGTATGCAGCATATATAATTATATTTGGGGGGAGGTTGGAGTTGTGCAAAATAGAATTATCAGAATTACTCTTTGCTGATTATAAAGTGAGTACATCTATGTGTAAAGTCACATGGTTTATGCATCCCAATGATAAACATATTTCAACCAATCATACAAGAGGAAAAGCTGAATTATCTATTTTTCTATATAAAATATTACAAAGTCATTTTAATAGGTAGAAGGTAGAGGTACTATATTAGTTTGCTAGGGCTGCTGTAACAAAATACCACAGACTGGGTGGCTTAAACAACAGAAATTTATTTTCTTACAGTCTGGAGGCTGGAAGTCCAAAATCAAGGTGTCAGCAGGGTTGGTTTCTCCTCAGGCCTCTGTCCTTTGCTTACAGATGGCAACCTTCTCACTGCGTCCTCACACAGACTTTCCTCTGTGAGCACACATCCCTGGTGTCCCTTTATGTGGCCTAATCTCCTCTTCTTATAAGGATATTACTCAGATTGGATTAGGGCTCATTCTAAAGGCCTCATTTTAACTTAATTACCTCCTAAGGGTCCTATCTTCATTCTGAGAAACTGGGGGTGAGGGTCTCAACATACAAATTTGGGGGAACACAATTCAGCCCATTACAGACACTAAAAGTATGAAGCCATAAAATGTAGTGAAAAAAGTAACCTTTGTAGGCAATTAATAATTTTTTTAAATATGTTGTTTTTATGGATTTTGAGATGTTTCTGTCACTTGTCATCTTTTCTAAATGTTAAATTTGTTGCATTTTATTTTCTCATGTGAAAGATATCTTCACTTTTGTACCTAATTTTGTATTTATAATTTATTTTGTATTCTTCTTTCAGGAGAGCTGCCTACACCCCCATACTACATTGGATTCAGTCCCTAAAGAACCAAAATCCACTCCCATTTCATAGATTCAGTGTCTTTATAGAGTGTCAGGATTCAACTGATTAATCTCTAAAATAAAAATAATTTTATTGACACTGAAAAATGTGTAATTGTCTCCCAAAAGGCCAAAACAAAAGGGTTTTTTTTTTTCCCCCTAATATTCACTGCCTTTAAATCCAGACATTAAACTCCTTGCTGTGCTCTTATTACATTATATTTCATGTCTTGTTCCTACCTCTATATATTAAGGTCATAAGTAGAAAATTTTTTAAATACCAATAAGGAAAATTTTGCCCAGTGACACCAACAATATCTACATGAGCCTGACCTTGCCAAGAGAACAACTAAGTATAACATATTATATATCTATTTTATAGTCTATACATCATTATTTAATGGGACGCTAATTGTGTAAATCCTGTGTAAAGTTTCTCCTGGAACATCAGCATGCCCTTGAATAGGATCCAAGATTTGCCTCAGGGCTAACTAGATAGAATCCAGAAGAGAAAATAAACTGAAATGACCTCAAGAGCTGACCTGTTTGACAGACACCGAGGGGAATAAAGAGATAGAGAAATTGAGTATCTAATTTATATAATCCTTATGTTTTGCATTTCAAAAAATCCCCTAACTCACACTCATTCAAGATTCTATTATTTTACATTTAATTTCATGTTTGAAGTCGCAGGAAAGTAATGAAGCTTGTCAAGCAATCTTGCTTTGAACATTCCCTGAAACGCTGAGAAGAATTTAGGTCAGACTTTCAGGTACTAAATGCCTCTCTTGTTTCATAATAATCACAGTTCACCTTCACTCGGCAATGTTTGAAATAAAATATTTTGGGTTTCTTAGGACAAACCTGCTTTGAAGAGCCTAAAGAAATTACAGTTCAAAGCAGATAACTGCAATTTTATTTTCCTAAATTCAAATGTCATGAGGTTTCTTAATTTATATCTGGATTTCTTCCTTCTGGGATCTAATATTCATGACTAAATATACTAGCTTTTGTTCCAACCAAAACAACAACAGAAAAAGGATTTAAAACACCCATACATGATCGTAGGTTAAAAAAAAAAATCACTTGCAAAATGTGCTTCTATTAAGGGTCAGAGATCTGATCAGCCAAGTCTTTAAAATCACAGAAAAGTAGAAGGCCTGGTCATAGTTAATTAGTGTCACTTTTCTAATTTTCTTCTGTTTTCTTCTCCGGAACTTTACTCAAATAGTCCCACATACCAAGAAAAAGATGTTGTCCACTTTAGTCTCAATCCAAAATAAAACTAAAATGTTTCTTAATGGTGGTCAGTTGTAATTTTTGGATCAATTGATCAATCATCCTCTAGCCATGAGTATTTTGAAGGGTTTGTCCTGTTTCCTCCAGAGAACAAGCAATAGTACAATTTTTCTCATCCCAAAGCATGTCTTTATACTCTGAGCCATTCTTCTAACCAGTTTTGATTGGAGGGAACTAGACAAGGGTAAAAGACATGGGTGGCCATACTAGAAGACTGGCACGATATTTTGGCAGCCCTGCTTTCTTTGAGATCAACACTTATATTTTGTATTTCTTTGTAAAGTCATCACCAATAGAAAAAATGTATCATGTCTCCTTTAGGCTGAGACATCTCTGCTTTCTTCATACTACTGTGGATACACTCTTCCCCTTCCCATACCGGGACAGTATAAAGAATGAGGAGGTGAAGATACAGTGAATATCAGTTCTGAGGTTAAGGTAGAAAAGGGACAAGTCTTTGGTAGTCAGCTCAGCACTCAGAGTATACAATGGATGTTTTTCATGAGTTAAATATGGCTTGGACAGTCAACTTGAAAGCATAATTTTATGTATTGAAAGACATGGCTCTCTCTTTACTTAAATCAAACATGATCTATAAAATATGAAATCTAAGAAAAGGATATAAGAGCATAAATATCTATGGAAATGACAGCTTTGACCAAAAAAAAAAAAAAGTTGAAGTAAAATTTTTGAGGAAAAGAAAGTATTCATGATTCCAGAGAAGAAGATCCCATCTGTGCTTCTTGTCACATTATTTTCATTCTCAAATTTACATATTGTATTTACAAATGTTTCTGTTCTCAGGTTAATTTTAAGAGCTCAAGTTGGGTATTTAAATGTTTGAATTAAGCATAACAACTAAATAAATATGAGACACAAATCTTGGATGTTAAATGAATATAGATGATGATCGAATTTTTCTTCTTAATCCTCAGCTAACACCTGGGTTCAGTTCCATCTGTCTAATAGCCCACTAGACATGTCCATTTCATGGTCCAACCATCACCCCACAATATTCTAAATGCATTACTTTTTCTTCCTCAAAAAAGTACCTCTTTACATTGTCCTTACTTCAATCAGTATTGTCAAAATTCTTCCAATTATTTAAAACACAAATTTCAGCATCTTCATTCTCTCATTCATCTTTTTCACCCTCAAACAAGTTCTAAAGATACTACCTTCAAAAATCTCCTATTTTATTAACCTACTCTAGGTTCTAGTCATTCTCATCTCAATTATTACAATAAACTCCTAATTCATTTTAATGCTTCAAAGTTTACCTCTTTCCAATTACCCTGATATAGTTATCTCAATAATTTTTTTAATTCACCTCTTTCATTACGACATTCCATCACCCTGGATCAAATTCTTCAATAATTCTTCATCACCTACTGAAACAATTTTAAGCTTTCCAGTCTGTCATTGAAGATAACTCTACCTAGATTTATCTCCTATCAAACCCTACCATTATAACCAGAATATTCTCAAGTCTTTCAAACAATCCTAAATCTCTTATTTGCTCATTTTCTATCTCACACCGCACACCCTCCACAATGAATGCCCTCCTAATTCCTCACTGCCTACCTAATTCTCATATTTCAAAATTTAATCTGGTCTTACCTCTTCTCTGATTTTTCCTTATCCTTGTGTCATCAGAAGCAGTATGGTAGAGCAGGATACATACACTCTGAGGTTTCAGGCAACTTTGAGATCAAATCCTAGCCCTGTTATCTATCCACTGTGAAGGACAAGTTAAATCCTTGAGCCTTGGCTTCATTATCTGCAATATAGGGGATAATAAAGCCAAACTCATACACCAATGAAAGATTAAATGAAACAGTGTATGTAAAGTACTAGTATGGACAGTGGTTTTACCTGGCAGTCTATTAAATACTAATCCATACTTCTAAATATAATCATAAAGTGGTTGTTAAAATTATGACCTTGATTCACTAAATGATTCCTAAATATTTACTAAAAAAGGAAATCTCTGTAGCATACTCTTATTGCTGCCTACATTCTATGCTCTATTGAGCTCTTTGAAAATTGATAATATATACTTGGTATATATGTTACATTTAACTAGAATTCTTTACTAACAAAAACACAAAATAATAATTCCCTCAAATGACTTATTCACAAACAGCCAGAGTTGAACATATTTAACAGTCGAGAACAGAGTGTGAAAATTTTTGAATTCAGAAAGACCTGAATGGAAAATTTCTAACCATCCTTTTAGCATCCTTCTAGGTAAGTTGACTGACAAAGAATAGAGTGACATTTTTATATATCCAAGGGAGACCCCAAGCACAGTCTGCAGCTCTTGCAAGACAGAACTGTCATATCGTATGAGGTTGTGCTGGGAGAGCAGTTCACACCCTCTAATAAGCAGGGAGACAAGCTTCTGACTTGAGTGGTCGAGCTGTAAAAGGCATGGTGGTAACCAGGCTGGCATCCATTTGGAGAAATTATGAGGAACTGATGGGGGAAAGAAGGGCATTCAGAGACTAAGAAATAATGGTGAAGTGGTAGCTTGGGAGCCATCTTTAGGTTACACAAAAATAATCCTTTTGAGGGACATAATACGGTAACATTTTACCAACTGAACAGAGGTCACCAAGTTAGCAATTTCAACCATGTGAAAAATATGCTCAAGAATCCACAGGGAAAAAAGCGCTTTCAGTCATCTTTATTATTTTAGAAACAATTGAATAACACTTATGATCAGGTTTCCAATTTATAGTACCTTTTAAAGGAGTAAAGGGTTGAAATAAGTGATAGAATAAAGCACCTGGGAAGCAGAAAAAAAAAAATTGTCAAGTGAATGCCTGACATAAAGGACAATAGGAGAAAACACACAAAAATCCAAAGTATAGCATTCTGGGGCTTTTATTGCAAGTGCTCTCAGGCTTATGTATTTCAATTGCTCCAGGGGCATCACTTTTTTAATAGCACAGTCAAATGACTAGTATTCTTAATGAAGAACCTTCTTAATTTTAATCATTCTCCAAAAAACTCTTTCTAAAATGTACTGCACAATTCCCTTTCTTACTATACATGTTACATGGATTCTAATATAACCTTTTTTCTTTATGTTTCCTGAAATATTGTTATAAAACAGCTAAAATACTTAAATACTTTGAAAATAAAAAGTAGGATCTCTTTACTCTGTAAATTATATAGAGATTGTGTTCAAGCTAATAAGTACGGCCCTCTTGTTTGATGGATCTCAGCATCACTCTGGATTAATACCTAGTGACAAATATTGATAAGTATACTAATCACAATAATGGTAAACATGTATTGAGCCCTTTCTATGGTTGAACAGTGAGTCATGTTCTTTGCCTGTTTTATCTCATTTAATAGTCTTAATAATTTTTATGATATAACTACAATTACTATTCTCATTTTACAGTTGAGAAAACTGAAGCAAACAAAGGTTAGGTAATCTGTCCATGTTCTTAATGAAAAGGGACAATAGTATGTATGTTGTGATCCCCTAATTCGGCATTTTCCAAGATAGCTGTGCAAAGTAACAAGTGTTACATGATAAAGAGTTTCCAATATCAAACATGTTTGGGGAACTTAGGGTTAGGTGTAATAAATTTTACACAGGACTTCTCAGTAACTTTAACATCCTAGGGAGCACTAGTTCTCCAAGAAGGGTGCAGAAAACAGAATAACATGCAGTGTATTGCACAGTTATTTGACTACACACTCCATTTTTCTTAGATCATCTTGAAAAACAAGTATTTCTTGACACAAAGAAACACATATTTATGAAAAGTACCATCATTATTTTCACACAATCTTAGTTGTGACATCCTTTGATATAAAGCTGAGAACATAATGCCAAAAACCACAATTTACAAAAATAACTGTTTTCCCAAAGATGGTACTCATAGTGTTATGGGTTGATTTGTGTCCGCCAAACAAGATACACTGAAATCCTAACCCCCAGGCCTTCAGAATATTATTTTATTTGGAAATAGGGTTGTTACCGATGTAATGAGTTAAGACGAGTTTACACTGGAATAGGGTAGGCCCTTATTCTAAAATGACTGGTGCCCTTACAAGAAGAGGAGAGAGACACACAGGAAGGAGAATGGCATGTGAAGACATGCAGGGAAAACGCCATGTGATGACAGAGGCAGAGACTGGAGTGCTGCAGTTGCAAGCCAAGGAATGCCAAGGATTGACAAGCCACCACCAGAACCCAGGAAGAGGCAAGACAGAAGTCTCCTCAGTGTCGCAGAGGGAGCATGGCCCTGCAGATACCGTGATTTTAGACTTCTCCAGAACCGTGAGAGAACAAATTTATGTTGTTTTAAGCCACCTAGTTTGTGGTCCTTTGTTACAGCAGTCCTAGGAAACTAATACACATGGATTACAAGACAACAAAATTTTGATTCCTTAAACAAGGGATAAAATCTAGACTACTCAAAGCATTGTGTAATAATAGGACAGAGTAAATAATATGGAAAGAGATTTGAGAGCAGATATTCATGTGGTCCATTGAGAAAAGATCTATTGTTTATATTATTTTTTTTAAAAAAACTAATCTAGAGTAATTAATGTCTGTCTGAAACTGTTTTCTTATCTGGAAAACGGAGCTACCAGCTCATACCTTACAAGATTTATGATGATTAACTTGGATACATAGCATATAGGAAGCAATTAAGACATATTACTACATTAGCTACTTTACGCTATCAACATTATCTCTCCATCCACTGGCCTTGAGTTACCTCAGAGAACTCCAAAGTCACTTCAGAAGTGTTATTCCAGTGAAGAAAGAATAGATACTATAAATAGGTTCCCAAGTTATAATTTCTCAAACATAGTATCCATAAGACAGGATGCATTAGCTTAATGGCTCAGAAGAGTTAGTACAACTTCTAAAAGCAATACGTTTACTAGAAGACAGCATCAAGCCACACATCTTTGAAAATTAGCCTTCTATGAATTCCTAGATTCCTAGAAGATTTGCTTTTTTAACAAACTTGGTAGGCAGACCTTGGGCTAAGATTACAAATTTTAGGAGTATTTAATTGGACAGAGCAGCCTCCACGTATACAATGGAATGGAAAAGAAAGCACTTACTATAACGACACTCAAAATACAATTTAAACTTAATGCTATCATTTTTCTAGCCATATTGTCAATTAGTTAAATAATTTAATATGATATAAAGCTATTTGCCTGAGACTTCGTGTAGATAACTTTTATTTATTCAAAGGGCTGGTCCAAAGCACAAAAATATACTTTTTTTTCTTCTGAGCCCTTTCTCCCAGTTATCTTCCCCTTGTCATGACCATTGCAATTTATTTAGTAGTTCAGAACCTATAATATGAATAGATAATGCAATAAAATATGGCCTGGATGCCAACCAGAAGTCACTCCCAGGTAAAAGATGCTTATTCTGTCCTTATATTTTGCTGTTTAATACAGCAAATGCCACAATAACAGTAGCTACTATATATCCACAAGTTAATGCAAACATATCGCATCAATATATGAAAGGCCCTAAAAAGGAAAATTCACTGTGCAATTTACCTAAACTGACAGTGAAAAGCATGAGTACATCTAAATGAGGAGTCAGATTAAAGTATTTGTTAAAATTTAAGAAACTCCTATATATGCTACAGTAATATCTAACTGAATTAGCACACGTAGAAAATGAGCTATTTCACGGAAGTAAATTTCCCACATAAGTGAAACTTGCAACTTTAAAAGAAAAACGTTTTGGAAAAGAAATTCTCACCCCTATAGATGGAAATGTCTAAAATATATGATCTACATCCTTATGATTTCTAGTTGATAAGTAAAAGAAGTACTTAACTTCAATATAACATTAGCCTATAAGAGTTGAACTAGTAAATTTAACACCTAAGGGATAAGATGAGCTATCTTATAGAAACCTGCCTAGAGGACCAGATTCCTCCCAAATCAGTGCTGGAAAAAGCAATCTGGAAATCTAATTGCAGCATAGTTTAATGTGAAAAATGTCATTATGAAATCGACAGTATTACCATACCCACAGAAAGAATATCCAGGTGGTTGTGGTAGGCAGAATAATGCCCCCCGCAAAATGTCCACCCCTAACTCCCAGAACCTGTTACCTTACACGGCAAAAGAGATTCTGCAAATGTGACTAAGTTAAGGATCTTGTGATGGGGGGATAAGCAAGCATTATCCGAGTGAGCCCAATGTAATCACAGGCGTCATTATAAGTGAGAGTGGCAGGAGAATCAAACAGAGAGACAGACAGGCAGAGACAAGAGAGATTGACTTGAAATGTTACTCTGCTGGTTTTGAAGATGGAAGAGGGTCAGAAACCAAGGAATACAGGCAGCTCCTAGAAGCTGGAAAAGGCAAGAAAAGAGATTGTCCCCTCTGGAAGAGCCTCCAGAAGAAACACAGTCCTACTGACATCTAGATTTTAGCCCAGTGAGATCCAATTCAGACTTCTGACCTCCAGAACTGTAAGATGTATGTTGTTTTAAGCTACTAAATTTGTGGTCATATGTTACAGCAGCAATAGGAAACTAATATGGTGGTCTTCACAGAATACCGAAAAAGAGCAAAAGAGTGGGAAGATTTTTTACTCAGCACTGACTGAAGGAAAGAGACCGTGAAGTGTACTAGTTATTGGAAAGGTACACTTTCTTGGTCAGGAGACCGGATTGGGATTTTAAGCAGCATAGACAAAAATTCCACAAAACAATGCAATTCCCTTTGATCTGGTTCTGTGATGAGCACGCAAACTCCTAATGATCAAAACGTCTTCTAGGATGCAAGATTTTAAAAAGTGCTCTGGGTAGTGAATGTATTGTAAAAATGGCATTGTCTCCACCAAAAATGGGACAAAAGTAGGAAGCATCTCCTGATTCATTTGAGTCCACTTAAAAAAATGCATCCTGACAAATTGAGTGTCTGAAGATTAGACTGATGGCCACTCTTTCTGAGGTCTGGGTGCCCTACCATGATCCCTTTGTAACACCTTCATCTCACTCTCTTTTATTTTGACACTTACTTCAATAGATTTACTGTAAATTATTTAAAATATTCTTAAACTAATTCAGGGGCATTAGTGTAGTAACATATAGATAGTAAACATATTTTGAGGGCTTGCTATGTACCAGGCACTATACTATAAACTTTTACAATCATAACCTCTTTTAATGCTCAAAATAATTTCTGAGGCATCGCACAGATGAGAAAATCATGCTTAGAGTAGTTAAGTAACTTATCCAGGGTCACACAATTAATAAGGTGCCAGACGTTGAATCCCCGTGTGTCTGACTTCAAAGCCCCAAGCTCTGAACTACGATCACTGTAATACAACAATATTGTTGGGGAATCAAGTACTTACAGCTTTTCACTTCCACAGTAAATTGCTCCCAAGAGCTAGATTTTTGAAACTCCTGAATAGTGTCTTTACTGGTTTTTCCTATTTTATCAGAATCTAGTTTACATCTCTCACAGAAATCAGAAAACAAAACTTATTAAAAAGTATGTCCAAATTATAGCTCTTGGGTTTTACTCTCTAGGAGAACACTATCTACAAGTTGTCTTTTGTGAAAACATGAGCCTTGAAAATCATTTTAAAATAAATGACAATACCATCTATTCTAGTAAATTACTGACTCAAAAGAACTTGTCACACTGTTATATAATCATTGGTAATATGCTTTCCTGCTTAGATTACAAACTACCTGGGGGAAAGAACCATGCATTACTTGGGTTTGTATCCTTGTCTATGGCAGATCCTTGAGAAAAATCTCTTCCACGAGGCCTGAAAAACATACCAACAGTACCCAATGGAAATAAGTCTCTCTTCTTGTAGGAAGTTGGTGGCATCAGCAGACTGTTTATACTGTACCTGTTCTCCTAAACAAGCTGACCTAAGGTCTGTGTGCCTCTTTCTAAAACTAGAGACTGATATTGCAATAGGGAACGAGAACACCAAATATCCTCTAGTTTCCTAGAAATTGTTTGCTCCTATATTTCTATTTAAAAATAGGGATAAATTTTCTCTGCAGTGTCACAAGTGAGTAAGAAAATTATGTTCGAATGTCATCCAAAGACCCATAACTTCTGCCCTAAGAAGAAAAAGCCAAAAGACCACCCTTTTGCAACAGGAGCCTCTGAGCCTGCAAAGTATTTAATTTATCTGCAAGGTAAGACATGCTCCTTTATCAATTCTAGTCATTAAGAGAATAATGATCACTTGGAGCCGAGACCCACTGGGACAACTGAATAATTTCACCTTTAGGCAGAGGACAAGAAGTAGTTCAATTAACTTCCGAATGTTGTTTAAGATTGTATTTGATCAGAAAATAAATGAATAATAAAACCATTTTGTCTAGTCTATGTCTCTTGATGTCCTGAAATTTCTGTCTCATTGTGATTTAAAAAATCAAAGCAGAGTGTTTTCCAAAAAGGTCCATCACCCCTGACTTGGGCAAATTCTAGACCTAGCTAGAGACAGTTATTGGCTTTCAATACATACGTGATTTATTAAATAGTGAATAAATAATGAATGATGGAAATGTAAATTGATAAGTTACGTGAGGTTGGAAAAAAGAAAATCAATCTGAATCTGGCTTTATAAAGGCAGTGTTTACCTTTAAAATTCAATTTGTTTAAATGAATATAAACGAGTAGACCCAAGAATAGGAAAAGCTGATTACAAATGTTAATTAAAAATATTTAATTTTGCTGGGTATGATGAGCTACATGAAGAAATATTATTCACACTCAGATAATTCTCAGAGAACTGCCATGCAAGATAAAAGGTTAATTTTTTGGCAAATATAAGTAAACAGAATGCTGTTTGCCTGTTAGCCATGCTTATTTAAGTATACTTTTGAAAATGTTATTAGATAAGTAATAATAGAAAGGGAAAATAAGGATGCAATTGTTAAGTATTTGTTTTCTGACCAAGAAGCTAAAACTAGTCTTATAACTAGCAATGTAATCTCACTGATACTAATTAGTTTCAACTAACAAAACGGATTTAAATAACTACGGTGTTCCAGCCATTGTGGAGGCTCTCAGGTTACAAAAATAAGTAAGGTATTGTCCCACTCCTCAGTAAACTCAGAATCTAGCAGAATAGACAGGTTCACAAATAACTCATCTAAATACACTCTGAAGAATGCTATGGTGTACTTGCCAAGGATTGTGTGAGGACCATTAAGGAACCATAATTTCTGTCTCAGCATTGGAGGAAACTCGCGAAGCCTTCACAGAGCAGGCCACCTAAGCATCTGGCTTTAAAGGATAGCAATGGAAAGAGAGGACATTCCATGAAGAGCTGGCAGCATGAGCAAAGTCAAGGGTGAAACTAAATGGTGGCGCTACAGAAAGTGAGTAGAGTGACGCAACTAGAACAAAGGATTTGTAATGGGCAATAAGTGGAAACAGGGCAAAATATGAGCAAGAACCAATGGTCAAACAGTTGAAATTTCTTCTGGGGCAATAAAATGTGAACCACAATATTGTCCATTCATGTATCTTTCTGACCAGTAGAACTTATCCCAGAGGTTTTAACATTTTTTTGTTTTGTATTCTTATGCTTAAGCAAGGGATCAGATTGATGTCAGCAGGCATGGAGGAAGCTGGGAAATGATCAGGAGGTTATCTTTATTTTTTTTTATTTTTTATTTTTTTTGTGAGGAAGACCAGCCCTGAGCTAACATCCGTCGCCAATCCTCCTCTTTTTGCTGAGGAAGACTGGCCCTGGGCTAACATCTGTGCCATCTTCCTCCACTTTATATGGGACGCCGCCACGGCATGGCTGACAGGCAGTGCATCGGCGGGCGCCCGGGATCCGAACCTGCGAACCCCGGGCTGCCAAGCGCGGACTAAACCGCTGCGCCACCAGGCGGCCCCTCAGGAGGTTATCTTTAGAAGCTCTCAGAGAAGATTAAGGTAGACGGTAAGGAAATGGAGAAGAGAGGAAAGAATAAACACAGGCCCTGCTGAACAACTGCCAGCGTATTACTGTAGTCAAGGCACGGCCTTTGGAATCAGAAGTGCCTTTGTCAGAGTTCCAGCTCCCGGATCACTAGTGTGTTCCCTTGTGCAAATCCTACTTAACCTCTTCAAGCCTCAGTCTCCTCACTTGTAAAACGGTAAAAATAAATACTATATCTCCTAAGGTCAATTAAGATAATGCATAGCACATGACACATAGAAAATGATCAAAAAAGAGCAGTTTTCATGATTATAATTTTTAAATGCATTTAAATGCAAGCATGTTCACATGACAACTGTATATATCCAAATGTGGCTGTGTTTAATAAACAACTTAAATTATTTTATTAGTCTTATTTTCAAACATTCTAACATAATACATCCAAATACACTTAATTAATAAAAAAAAATTGAATCAGAAATTCTGGAAAAATGGTGGCAGCAGTGGAAACATAATTTTGAATCTTCTGAATCTCCACATAAAAACACAGAGTCACTACATAGCAAAACTAAGAACCCATGGACTACATTTACCAAAACTAGGTGACAAGATATTTTGCAAAGCCCCAAAGTAAAAGTGGGTGGGTTCAAAACACTAACAGCTACAAAGCCTGCCTGGTATCATCACTTTGTGGAAAGAAACAGAGAGAATTAATGGAGCAACTGAAGACCTGAGAACAAAAGAACACCAAAGTAGCCACTAGGTATTCAATGAAAAGTGCCACTGACCGGTTTTAAGAACTGAAACTGAATGGCAAGGGTTTTCCCCACTCAAATAGAGTCCCATGGTAAGGGCCAAAGGAGCTGGAACAGTTTAATGCATGTGACTTCTAAAAAGAGATTTTCCAAGCTGTCCTTCTGAACAAGACTCCATATTGAGGAAAACCTGCTAGGAATAGAATCAAAATACAGAAGGAGAGAGACAAAGTGGAGGAAGAAATGAGAAAGCTCAGAGGAAAAGCAGAGTTTGGGAACCAAATCAGGAAATCCCAGAAAGCAAGCCACCATATTATTTCAATGCTACACAAAAACAATAGTCTGTGGGAAAATCTACCAGTCAAATTACCCAAGTTCTTTAACAGATAAATTGTAAGGAAAAAAAGGGAGGGGAGGAGGAACAGAGAGTTTTGAGTGTCATTTGAAGATGTAGAAAGTTGAAAGTCCTTAACTCTCAACAAAAAATGATGGATGTCTTAGTCTATTTGGGCTGCTATCACAGAATACCATAGACTCAGTGACTTACAAACAATAGAAATTGATTTCTCACAGTTCTGGAGGCTGGAAGTCCAAGATCAAGGCGCTGGCAGAATCAGTGTCTGGAGAGGATCCACTTTCTGCTTCATAGACAGCATCTTTTCACTGTGTCCTCACATGGTGGAAGGCGTGAGTGAGCTCTCCGGGGGCCACTTTTGTAAGGGCATTAATCTCTTTCATGAGAGCTCCACTTTCATGACTTAATCACCTCCCAAAGGCTCCACCTCCAAACACCATCATATTGGGTGTTAGGATTTAACATATGAATTTGGAGGGGACACAAATATTCAGTCTATACCAATGAACAAATGACAAATTGACAGCTTGAACAAACTGAAGTGCTAAGGTCACAGGGCAACCAACTGGCCCCAAACCTAAGGAGAGTCAGGTGCCTGCAAGAAGACACGAGAGGTGAGCAGTGATTTAACTGGCCAAGAGACAAGTGGACTGGTTAAAAGAGATCAAGGTCCACAAACTTTTTCTTCATAGGGCCAGAAAGTAAATATTTTCAGCTTTGGAGGCCATACAGACTGGGTCACAACTACTCAGCTTTGTCAAAAACAGAGATAGCAATGGGTAACTAAATGTTCATAGATGTGTCCCAACAGAAGTTTATTTACAAAAAATTCACAGCAGGCCATGGTTTGATACCCTTGAGCTAGATGTTTGGTCAATTGTTGGAGACTGAGTGTGCACTGGCAAGAGAGAGGAAAGCCCCTAGGAGCTGCAAATATAGAGAGTTCACATCCTCTACCAGGCTTCTTCCCCAGGCATTCAGAGAAAAGGTCAGGAAAATCCTGAGAAAGTCTCTCCCACAAAATAAAATAAGTCCTAACAGAGAAGTTCAGATACTATCATTAAAGAGATAAAGGGAAGGATTATAAGACTGTCAGGAAGCTAACTAAAAGAAGTCAGAAAATGAAGGCTCTAAAGGAGCTACAATTGAATAGTTTAAAATAGAGTAGAGTTAGTGGTCTTCAGTCCCTAGGATGACTCTCATCCAGAGACAAATATAAGCTGCTTTTCAGGAAAGGGTGGGAGAAATAAAAAAAGAGTGAATTTCCAACAGAAAGGCAAGGGACTTAGGGAATCCTTTTGTGATGGTGTTTTTAAAATTGTTTTCTTTTTTTGTCATTTTATTATGTTTTATTTAAATCAGACAACTGAGACACATAAGTGGGTTTTCCTGAAAGCGGAATGTTTCATCATACCCTCTGCCTTGATAATATTTACTGAGTGTGACATATAGTATAGATTTCCTTCCAAGGAATGGAACAAATTTCTGAAGATCAGGTTTTGGAGAGATTCCAAACAGATTCACAAAAGTTCCATCACAGCACAAGCATGAGAGGGGCATTGTATGACTCCCATCCCTTACCTACCTTTTGGAATAGATAATCCTTGGAAATTATGGATGAAGCATGCAACATCTGTTTCAGATGTTTCCCTGTTTGATGTAGCTACTATTGGGAGCAAGCCCAGAATTCTTATAATATAGAAAAAAAGTCACAATGGCCTGTTCACAATAATGCTTATAGTTTCCAATTTTAACTATGGATCTCCTTTTTTTCTTTATTTAAATTATTCTGTGCTTAACAGCAATTATATGATCTGAGCATGGGCATTAATTAACTGTTCCTAAAATATACGCCACTCATTCTTATTTTTGTTACTGAACAATCTCTTTCTAAATGTCTATGCTTAATGTAATACACTGCATTCTTTAGCAATGAAATAGAAATCTCAAACTTGATATTCATATCTTTAACTTAGAATTGTACCTATTCTTAGTTTTTCTGCCTACTTATTAGCCATTTGGTTGCTGATCAGACCTCTCTCTCCAAGGGAACAATAAAAAGTACTAAATTTAAATCAAACTTTGTTATCAGAAAGAAGGTCTTATAATTTAGAAATTAAGGTGTTCATTATATAAGAATTTTTTTCTCCATTAACATTTTTTGGAGTGAATACCTTTGAGACACATCTATTAATGTCATTTTCAATTTGGGTAGGTAGAAGTGGAGGGGAGGGAAAGATAGAACCAACCCCATAGCTAACAAAGAACCTATAATAGAATTCCCTGGAGAATAGACATACTTCAAAGGAGCTTCCCCCACATTTTTACTGTGTTCATTTAAAAAAGAAAACCAAATCCCATTTGAAGTAGAACTAATAATTTTCTTAACATACAAAAATAAAAAAATTAGGGGCTGGCCCTGTGGCCTAGTGGTTGAGTTCAGCATGCTCAGTTTTGGTGGCCCGGGTTCAGTTCCCAGGCATGGACCCACACCACTCAGCAGCGGCCATGCTGTGGCAGCAACCCACATACAAAATAGAGGAAGATTGGCACAGATGTTAGCTCAGGATGAATCTTCCTCATCAAAAAGAATTAAAACAGAACACAACCCTGGATGCTTAGAACCATGTTACCATCGACAGAAATAGTGGAACTTGCAGAAGAAGGTGGTGCAAATGTACAGTAGAATGGGACAGAAAGAATAGGGTTTAGAGATGAGTCTGGCTAGGTTTCATCCCAACTGCACCGCCTATCAGATGTTTGACCCTGGGTAGGTAGCTTAACCACAATGAACCTCAATTCTCATGGTAGTAGAATGAGAATGACAACGTTCTCTTCACAGGACTATTATGAGGAGTAAATGAAATAACATGAAGGGCCTAGGATAGTACCTGATACTTGGTTTTTATCCAGCAAATATTCCTTTCCATCCCTCCAGTCCAAGGGCAGTAGTGATGGCTGTGTTGTTGCTGCTGTTTTTGGCTAAAAGAGAGACTGACCCCACCACAGCTCTATTTTACCAACCATAAATTTGACTGCTTCAGTTTCCAGGGTAAATTTTAACATTGACATAAGTCAGTGGCTCTCAACTAGGGTGATTTTGCCCCCCAGAGGATATCTGGGGAGATTTTTGATTGTCACAACAGGGCAAGGGGGACAAGTAGGATGTGCTACTGGCATCTATTGGGTAGAGGCCAGGAATACTACTAATGGTCCTACACATTCCAACACCCATAACAAAGAATTATTGGACCAAAATGTCAATAGTACTGAAGTTGAGAAACCGTGACCTAAATTAGTAAAGTTGACATACTTATACTGTTGCTTTTGTGAATACCTATTACATAGAGCAGGGTACATGCTTTTCCACTCTTTAGCAATTTTTGAAATAAGCAATCACGACATTCTGAACACAAAACATTCCATCAGTAAAACAGTTCTACTGTTAATTATTTTGTGAATTGTCAAGGCATCAGCAAAACAAGAGCTTCTCTGCAGTTCATTAACTGACACAGCTGTGATTCCAGACAATGTCTCCAAGTCTGTCTGCTTAATAAAAAGTGACACAATTCTTCTGTTAATTTAGGCTGGAAAAAGTTATTGAGAGTGATCCATAAGAGACAATGAACTTCATCTCCCTTTAGAGGCAAACCCAGAATTCTGAAGACAAATGGAGGGTAGAAAGTTAGCAAGGAAAAAAAGTAAGTAATAATGTACCATGAGATTATTGTGTACGTAAATCAACAATGATGAAGAAATATAAGCTTTTTTAATCCCACTGAGCTATGAACAGAATGTGAGCTGCTTAAAACAAAACAAAACAAAACAAAAAAAGAGTGCTGTCATCAGCAGATCTGTACACTTTCTACACATTCTGAAGTTTTACCCTGAAGAGAAGTTTAATTTTTTCAGGGGTATTTAATGAAACTTCTGAATAATCCTTGTGGCCTGATTTAATAGTAAAATTCATTCAGAGAGAGCTTACATATCTTCAAGTGCTGATGGTAAAAACAATATATGAATGATATCATAATTTCATCCTGAACTATACCTAGTAAAGTAGTACTGAATAGGTTTTATCTAACACTATCCATCTTTAACCCAGCCAAATGGGTTCGTTTGATTTTATGCAAGGAACATTGTCTACTCTTCAGGACCAGGGAGACACTGTCAACCAATATGGGATGGCCAATCTTTCCTAAAGACATATTTATGACCTTAAGGAAACTATTCTGGGTCTCCCATCAACTCCCCCAACTCTTCCTCTGGGCATCCATCAGTATGGCCATTTACTTATATTTGTCTCTATACATAGTAGCAGCTCCTAGAGTCTTACCTAATTGTTCTCACTCCCAGCCCAGCATTCTCTGGGCTCTTTTTACTAAATGACCCTGTTTTTCTACATAATTTGATAGACTCCCACATATATACACAATGTAAACAGCCATTCTCTCTTCTCTGTCAATCAATTTCACCTCTACACTTATAGTCAAAAATTAGTACAGAAGAATGGGAAATTCAGAACATAGTAACAGTTTACAAAATATTACAGACCGCTAAATACTATTTGGGAAATATCAATTGAAAGCAATTGTGTTTGATACAATTCTGACACGTTTCCCTCTATAAGTCAGGTTTCTCCACCAAAAATAAGTTGAGCAATTACTTCAAACTTTAGCCCTGAAAAGCTAAACTCATAGTCACATCACTTAAAATACAAAAAAAGTCAACTCCAAAGTTAACGTATGAAAATGACATATAGTTCAGCTAATTTAATCAAAGAGAATATCTACCAGTAACATTTGCTATAATAATATCAAGAAACACATCACTGGGGGCTGGCCCGGTGGTGCAGTGGTTAAGTGTGCGCATTCGCTTTGGTGGCCTTGGGTTCACTGGTTTGGATCTTGGGAGCAGACCTACTCACCGCCCATCAAGCCATGCTGAGGTGGTGTCCCACAAAGCAGAACTAGTAGGACCTACAACTAGGATATACAACTATGTACTGGGGGGGCTTTGGGGAGAAAAAAGAAAATAAATAAATAAAAAGAGAAAGATTGGCAACAGATATTAGCTCAGGGCCAATCTTCCTCAAAAGAAAAAATTCTTTCCTTAAAAAAAAGAAAATGGAAACACATCGTTACACAATTCCCGTTGTTATGGACTGAATTGTGTTTCCCAAAAATTCATATGATGAAGTCCTAACCCTAGTACCTCAGAATGTAATTGTATTTGGAGATAGGGTCTTTAAAGAGGTAATTAAGGTTTAACGAGATCATTAAGGTCAGCCCTAATTTGATTTAACTGGTGTCCTTATTAGAAGAGGAGATCATGACACAGACATAGCAGGGAGAAGACCATGTGAAGACACCAGAAGAAGACAGCTATCCACAAGCCCACGAGAGAGGCCTTAGAAGAAACCAACTCTGCCAACACTTTGATTTCAGACTTCTAGCCTCCAGAATTGAAAAAAATTTCTGCTGTTTAAGCCACCCAGTCTGCGGTACTTTGTTACGGCAGTCCTAGCAAACTAATACATCCAGGTAGCCTAAACATTTGGATTTGGGAAAATTTTTTAAAAAGAAAGAAAAGCTCCCACTTACTATAGATTATCTCCGCAATTAAATGTGATTTACTAATTTTGGTCTGTCTGCATCCGAAAGGACAAAAGGCAATGGAGCAGATATTGCAGTCAGTCCGTTTTCTACTTCTCTTGACTGAATATCACATAACTACATTTACAGTAAATTAAGTCTGACAAATCAGTTATGTTTACATTTATAAATATAAAAAGATATTTCATTTTGGCTTGGAAACAAAATGTTTTTTATCCATAAAAGTGTAAGTACTAGGAGGCAGGGGTTTAGTGTGTCTTTTCAACTCCTAATCCTCAGCACCTAGAACTATTCTGGACATTGTCATTGCTTAATCAACAGTTGTAGAATCAATAATAAAAAATACTAGTAGCTTCCACTGGTTCCTGACGAGATGGGAAACTAGCACAGGCTGCTGCTTCTTCCCCCAAAAATTCACCCTTAAGACAAAAGACAGAGGTAACCATAGCTCTGAGGAACCAACGTAAAAACTATGAACAAACTGTCATGGGATTATAACACCATATGGCAGAGCATGGCTAGGCACAGTATCAGAGGATAATATTGGGAGGGACCCTGCTCCTGCCTCTCCTAAACATTTTTTTGGAAGAATCATTGTCTATCCCACACCATTTACCAAGACAGGAATCAGCAATAACAGCAAATCTATACCAAAGATATCTGATCACAAGCAATAAAAGTCAGCAATTGATAAAAAAGAGGAATTGAAAAAATGTCTAGACACCAAGCAAAATACTAATAAATAACATATACTAAAAAAAAAATGTGAAATGAAATAATTTAAACTGAGTAATACATATCAACATGTATAGGACACATAAAGTACAATTTAAATGGAGACATTTTAAGTACATTGATCAAGAAAGAAGAAGGGTTGGAAAAAATGAGCCAATCCCTAAAGTTGGAAAGTGGGAAAAAGAACAACAAGGGCAAATCTAGAGAAACAAAGAGGAAGAAAATAATAAAGACATTAACAAAAATCAACAAAGAGAGGACAAATCCACCAAAAAAAATCAGGAAAAACAAAAAATTAAAAGCTTAAAAGAGACTAATAGATAAAAAGACTCTGGTAACTAGTTTTGGGAGAGAGAGAGAAGGGAGAGGAAAAGGGGGGAGAGAGAGAGGAGAAGAAGAAGATACAAATAAAAAACAGAAGTGAGAAAGAGAGAACTATAGATTCAAAAGGATATCAAAATGGTAATAAAAGAATATTATGAGTACCCATAAGCTACTAAATTTGAAAACCTAGGCAAAACATATTTCTGGAAAAATACAAAATATCAAATTAGTATAAAAGGAGGTAGAAAACTTGAATAGATTAATAAGTATTAAAGAAATTAAAAAGGTAAAGTCTCTTCCTCCACCAAATTCCCTGGTCTTGCTGATTTTTAGGTGCATTCTACCAAACTATCAAGGAACAGATAATTCTTACTTTCAAGAAAAAACGGAAAGAGAGAAAGCTGCCCATTTTATAAAGCTAGTGTAACCTTAATCTCAAAATTAGATAAAGACAGTACAAAGAGAAAATTATAGGCCCATTCAATTATGAGTGATGTACAGATTGCAAAACAAGATATTAGCCAAATAAAACCATATATTAAAATAAAATACAATCTGATCAAGTAGGATTTATTCCAGAATTGTGAGAATATTTTAGTACAAAAAAAAGTACCAATATAATCCACCATATATCAATATACTAACAAAGGTAAAACATAAAATTATTCCAAGAAATGGAGGAAAATAAATTGGATAAAATTTAAAACTCACTTATGATTAAAAAAGAAATCCATTCCTAGAAAACTAGGAATGGAAGGAAAGAGCCTAAACTAGGTGATAGTTATAAACTAAGTACCTAAGCAAACAGTATGCTTAAATACTACATTTAAGGGAAAAACTATAGGCACATTCCTTTTACAATTAAGATAGGCATTCATACAAACTGTATATTGATTTCAGGGGACTTACAGAACTGCAAGAGTCCTAGCAACTGCAAGAGTGTATATGCTTTGGATAGCACTATAAATTCTGGCAAGTGCTATAAAAAAAGACAAAGATATAAGAGTACAAAGATTGGGAGGGAAGGAATAAAACTGTCCTTTAGATCAAATGATGGTCTACAATAGAAAAAACGATAGAATAGACAAACTACTAAAACCAACAAAAGAGTCTGATCAAATGCAAGAACAATTTATAAAAATCATTTCTTTACATGAGAAAAAAACAAATAACCAGCTACAGAATATAATGAGAAATCAAATACCCTTCATAACAGAAAAAGAAAACCTACAAAGTAGGAATCAATTTAAGGAAGAATACATAAAACCACAGTAATAAAAAAAAAGTATGGTATGAACAAAACTGAACAAATGGAACAAAATGGACACTCCGAGACTTTCCGAAGCATAAAAGATAACTTCATATCCAAGTAAGGTCACATCACAAATCAAGGTGATGAGTAATCTGGCAGTACAAACTAAGGGGGAAAGGATAAATTTCTGTGTAGTAGACAGAAAAAAATAAATAAAACTGTATTCCTACCTTTGAATACCAGACACAAAAAAGTACTCCAGATGGTTGTAAGATCTTAATACAAATAGTAAAACTATGAAGTTAATAAGAGCAACATCTTGTACAATGTTTCCCTTGTCATTTTTGACATCCTTTGGTAGCAGTGTGGGCCTAATTGTTCTTTTGAACAGTAAAACAGACCTAGGGAATTGGACTGGGTGATAATGAAATTATAAGTCAGAGAAGATCAGGGCACATGGAATAATGATAGAAATTAATCTGTACAAACAAGTTAAAAAGGAATTCATTCTGTCATAAAATTTTAAAATATAATAAATATGAATTTTGTTGAAAACATCAATTCTTTTTATCTTGCATATAAGCATAAGCTATTTGAATCTGAAATAAATTATAAACAGGGAATTTTCTAATGCTTATGCACAGCAAAGAGCAAGTACCTTCAGGCGTACCTTACTATCAGTGGAGTTTCATTTGTGATAAGAGGTGAGGCCTCTACTGAAAACAGTTTGATTTTGACCACTAAATGCCTTATAGGGAAAAGAGTAGAGGCCTGGAAGTCAGGAGCTTGGGTTCAAGTTCCTACTTTGGCTCTAGTCAGAACTAAGACCCTGGCAAAGTCCCTTAACTTCTCTGGGTTCAGTTTCCTCATCCATGAATGAGTAAGTTTATCAAAATATTGATTAGTGTTATCAATTTTTTTTTATTATAGACCCCTTTGAGAATCTCATGAGTACTAGAGACCTTCTTCTCTCCTAAAAATGCTCAGACAATTATGCACAGAAAATTGTGAGTTAAATGTCAGAGTATTCACAGACCTGCAAGAGGCCCTTGTACCTCAGATTAAATACCTCTAAACTAGCAAATACCTACAATTCCTTTCAACCCTAAAAGAAAACCAAGTAGAGGAATGTGTCAAGGAAGATTACTAGGTTTCTGGCTTGTGTATCAGAATGCATAAAACGGCCACTTACTGAAAGAGACAACACTGAAATTGAAATAAGTGTTGCTAGGAGTGGGAGACAAGGAGGAGAGAGATTTTGAATTTTGGACTTGTTAACTTGGATATAATAAATCAGACATATCACTCATATGGAAATTTCAAATAGGAGCTGGGTTCAGTAAGTGTGGCACTCAAAGGAGAAGTCTATGCTATGGACATAAATTTGGGAGCCATCAACATATAAGTGATCACTGCATCATAGTGATTAGATCTCTGAGTGACACGGGAATGGTGAGAAGGGAGACAGAACAAAACTTCAGTAACTCTTCAGTAATTAAATGCTAAGTAGAGAATGATGAATCTACACCAGAAACAAAAAGAAGAACCAAAGAGATAAGCATACTGTTGTGTCATAAAATTAAGAACCCTAAAAGTGTCCCTTATGAATGGATAAATAGAAAAATCTCCTCTTTCCTTCTCTGTCTGACACTGGTCCACACTTTGGTACAAGGCTTGGATAGAGAATCACACATTAGATTTTATCCCCTCCCTTAGGCACATGCTGAAGAGCCATATGCACAGAAGCCAAGAGAAGGCATGTTTCAAGACAGAATAGTCAACATTGGCAAATGCTGATAAGAGTGGGAATAAGTGATGAAGGGGAAGTAGCTCCTGGATTTAATGGCATGGATGGGAAACACTGGAGACCTGTGAAGGGGCTGTTTTAAACACATGCTGAGGACAAAAAGCCAGATTGGAGTGTGCTGAGATGCAAGCATAATGTGAAAAAATGGAAATATGACATCAAAATACAAATCATTCTTTCAGAAAGTTCAATTGTGCAAAGTGGTAACTGGATAGAGATAAGGAATAACTTTCAAAAAATTCAGCTATGTAAGGGGGTAGTTGGATAAATGTAAAGAATAACTTTTGGGACATTTTGTCATTTAAATGTTTCAAACTTGCCACAACTCTGGTAAGTTTGAAAGCTAATGGAAAGGATATAGTTGAAAGAAAGAGGTTGAATACCAAAAAAATAAAAGTAATAATCATTAACGTAATATTCCTAATAAGATGAGAGTGATAGGACTCAGAGCCTTGAGCTGAAGAACTGTCCTAGGATAGAAAGGACAGTCCCTCTCTTCTTGTAACAGAAGGGAAGGCAGATAAGATGGATTCAGTTGTGGAGAGTTTTGTGTCACTGGCAGCAAGACGATGAATGAGCAGGAAGATGAATGAATGTAATAGCTTCCATTTTCTCCGTAAAGAAAGAGGCAAAGACATTTGCTGAGAGTGATGGTCAAGAATAGGTGAGGTAACTGGAGGTTTAAAAAAAAGAGTTATAATAAGAATGTATTGTGAAGATGAGAAAAGTTTACCAGAGAAGCAAAGGAGAATTGCCAGGGAGAGCTGAAGATCTATTTAAGGCTGGTGTTCACGGATTTTTAGTAGAAATAATCTGCTTTGTTGAGTGGCCTTCTCCAGCATTTCTAGGCTGCTTGGTTATAGCAGGGGAAGTCACTAGCTGGGTCCACACAGAGCCACAAAAGGGACTGGAAAAAGACAAAAAAAGACAGAGGAACAAGAATGCTTAGGATATTTCCAGGAAAGTCACTGCAATTATAAACCTGTAACCTAAATTAGATGATGAGGGCAGTGAACAAAAGAAGGCTGATGAATTGAGAGAAAGTGGTTATAACAGAGAGTGATCACACACGCTGGCAGGAGAGGATATTATGGTCCATGAGATTTTGAATGAATAGTTTTGAAGGTGGAGCAACTATGTGTATACAGCATTTGGTTTATCTTTGGAGTCCTAAGTTAATGACCAGAAAAATACTTGGTGCTGAAATTTGCCCTCTCCTCAACCTTTGTGCCTCCCCTTGGTGATCCATCTATCTAGAATGTTCACTGGTAATCCTCTTTCCATGAAGACATGCTGTGAAGAGAAAAGTACAAATTCTCAAGGATATGGCTATGACTATAATGACCAACTTGGTATAATAGACTAGATTCATCGTTTCCCTCTTGCCCCTAAAGCAGACCTTCCTCTCATCTCATCTGCCATATTCCTACGAGTTCTTCTAGGTACTAAGTATCAAAGCAATAGAGTCACCTTTGACTCTACCTCCCCACCTCCCCTGTACTCAATAAGCAGTCCACAAGTTCTAATGATTATTTTTCACAATGATTCTCATATCCATCCCCTCTTTTCCATTCACATTATCATCAGTTCACTTCAAGCTAGGGCCATCTCATGCCTAGACTCTTGCAATCACCTCCCAAAGGCTTTTCTTGCTATAATCTACTCCTTTCATGTCTTCCTTTGCCTCTGTATCTTTAATATTTGCATTATCTTCAGGATAAAGATCTCATTTATTTTATCTCCCACATGTATTATAAACTCCCTGAAGTTAAGGATGATATTTTATGACATATACATTTTGATATGCCTCTTTAAAGAGTCTATAATGAGCTTGAACATCTGCAGTCTCTAGGGTATTAGAGGATGGACCACCCTAGGCAAAATAACGAAGTAAGTGTAATTTGTTTTTCACAAACAAAGAAGCTCTGCTTTTACTCTATGTTCCTTTCAGATGTCTTTCCCTCTCTACCTAATTCAGGTATAAAATGCCTTTGTGTTCTCTCTTCCTTCTATCTTTATTAAAACATTCTCTTTAAGACAATATCCTATCTCTCTATATCTGTATCTACAACCCAATATATAGAAATTTATTAGCTGCCAATTTTTAATAACTGTAATTTATTTTTAATTATAAAAGAAATATAAGCTATAATTAAAAGATTTGCAAAAAATAAATAAAAGTTATTTAAAATCCAACAATCTAGAAATAACTAAGTACATTTTCTTCCAGCCTTTTTGAAGTATGAACATGGACTTGCATCTTTTTTAATATAATTATACTATTAGTATAATATATAATTATAGTATAATTATATAGTGCAATATATAATTATAATTAATTATATTAATATAATTAACCGCATTCTATACACACAGATTTCTGTCTTGTTTTTTGCATTATATTTTAGGAAGACCATAATTTTCCTCATAACCCACTTGTTTATAATTAAACAGGTTCTTAAACATTAATCTGGAAAGCTGCTTAAAGAAGAACATTCTCAAGCACCATCCCCCCGAGATTCTAATTCAGTAGGAAACAAATATTCACTTTTAACCAACATCCCGGGTGAAACTACTACAAGTTCCGTAGACTATCATAGCTTTATCGATTTCTTTACCCATCCTGGAAGAAGCAACTGGCTATATCAACTACTCTTTTATCAGCATCCTTAACTAGCTCTGCTCTGTTTTTCATAGCACCCACACTAAATCCACAAGCCTGGATGAATCCCATTATCTACCCTCTCTACTTCTGAAAACACCAGAGACTATCTCCCAGTCACAAAATTGTTACCACTACAAATTTATAATTTTCTTTAATTATCTCTAAAATCACTAATGAGCTCCTAACTGGTAAATCTAATTGATGTTTTCAGTCTTAATCTATGGTCAACTCTCCGCAGCATTTACACCGTTGTGCTTCAAACTCACTTCTTTGTGTTTAAAACTTATCTTTCCCATAGATTCCACAACCACTTCTCTCTTCTGATATTTCCAATGTCCAACTGGCCTTTCTCAATATCGTTCCCAGGCTCCTCTTTGTCTATCTACTCCACTTCAACATCCTCAGTACCGTTCTCTGCCTCTCCAAACTCATGATCATTTATCTAATGTCCATTACCTGCATTTCAGACATCACCACCTGAAAATTACACAGATACCTCAAATTTAACAGGTCTAAGACTGACCTTATCATCATCTCCTTAGGGATGGGGGCAGAGCCTCACTCCTCCAGTACACTCTATCTCAGATAAGGCCATCACCATCTCTGGAATCATCCTCTGTACCTCTTTCTCCCTCTCCCCTACACCCACTACGTCACAAAGTTTGGAGTTACAGCACAGGATCAGATCTCCTGGAAATGATCAGAGTATCAAGGTTCATTAATAATGTAAAGAATAGGGGCACAGATGAAACAGAGTGGTCTGGGACATCACATATGGGGTTCTCCAGTTCCTTCTTTCCCACAAAGGATATTCACTCTCTGGCCCAGAATGATCAATGAAGAATTCGAGAGAGGTTTTATGGAGCTCCTCACACAGACAAAGACATATAAGTTATAAAACTTCTACATTATGTATACCCAGAAAAATGAACATCTTCTGTGGTATCCTCCAGGGAGCCATGCTTTATAGATTCTGTACTTACTATAAGTCATCCTTTAGCCAGGGTCATCTGGTACAGGCCTTCACTAGATAAGGTCTCTTCTTCCTAGAAATATCATTCACCTATTTACTTGGAGAGCCAGTGGACAAGGCAATTAGACCAGGTCACCTGCCTTCTTTTCTTTCTCCCAAGGCATCCTCCTGGGAAAGGGAATAAATGAATCACAGGCCAACTGCCAGATGCTTTAACTCCTTCCTCCCAAAGTTCAGTTCATTGCACCACCTACATACCACTAGAATTCATCTCTTACTCCCTATCTCTACTAGAGCACATCAGCTCATCTCCAGCCTGAATCTTTCCAATAACCACCAACTAACCAAGTAACTTCACTTTCCCCAATTCCATGTGTCACTCTGCTACCATAATTGCTTTTTTGTGTGTGTATGAGGAAGATTAGCCCTGAGTTAACATCCGCTGCCAATCCTCCTCTTTTTGCTTAGGAAGATTGGCCCTGAGATAACATCCGTGCCCATCTTCCTCCACTTTATATGTGGGACGCTGCCTTAGCATAGCTTGACAAGTGGTGCATAGGAGCTCGGATCCGAACCTGCAAACCCCAGGCCGCTGCAGCAGAGCCTGCAAACTTAACCACTACGCGACCGGGCCAGCCCCCATAATTGCTTCTGAAAAATGCACATTTGATCATGTCACTATCTGGCTTAAAATCCTTTATCTGGTATATAATGTACTGCATTAACTTTCCTCTGCCTACATTTCCAGATTTTTCCCCCAACACATTCCCTGACATTCAGCCAAATCAAACTATTCTCTGACATGCCATGCCTTGCAAAGCTCCCAAGCTCTCACATGGATGCCCACTATTCTGTCAATAATTAAGACTGAAAACATCAATTAGATTTACCAGTTAGGAGCTCATTAGTGATTTTAGAGATAATTAAAGAAAATTATAAATTTGTAGTGGTAACAGTTTCATGACTGGGAGATAGTCTCTGGTGTTTTCAGAAGTAGAGAGGGTAGGCAATGTCACCTTTTCTCTAATGCCTTCCCTGAACCATCCATTCAGTTCAGGCAATAACCACCTCCTCTGAATTGCCATTGTTCTTTACAAATAATAAGTGAAATAGTTCACCTTAGAGAACCCTCACTTTGTATAAGATGCTGTGCCAAGTGTTTTATAGGCATCATATCCTTTAATCCTCAGAGCACCCTCTGAAATATGTACTATTATTCTAATAATTTTATAAAAGAGGAAACCAAGGTTTGGAGACAATAAATGACTTACCCAAAATGGCACAATTATTAACTAAAAGGGTTAGGATATGAACATAGCCCTCGTTTATTTCAGAGCCCTCGTCCTTAAACCCAGTCATAATATGTCTCTACTCACCCATCACACAGCTTCCCTAATTAAATCAACAAACATTTGGTGCCAGACACAGTGTGAGCTTCACTGAGTAAGGCACAGAGAGTAAATCCAATTAAAATAAAAAATCACCCTCTCTAACTGAAAAAACACTAATTTTAATTTCATTTTAAAACCCTACCTAGTACATACCACAATTCACTACTTCAATCAAGAAATAGAACTGAGTATCAGACACAGTGTGAGACTTCATTCCATAGAGAAGGGAGAGATGGAAATTATCCCCTTAAGTTGGTTGGACAAACATCAGCATCGGGTGTAGCAGTGAATTTCTCTAGGGAGTTAAAGTCACCTAGTAATGGCTGTCATTCATGGGCTTATTTATTACAATGTACAAGCATTACTGTTGTCTGTAATTTTCCTACCCTGTATCTTCCTATCTTCCCTATATCTTGCACTTCACTGAGTTAAATACACATTCAGTGTCAGGCAAAAGTTATTCATCTGGCAAGTAGCTGGAGTAGGACCTTCAACTTGTATCTTACCTGTTACCAAGAATGAGGTAGCTCCTTAACCAGCTTCTTCCTCATATTTTACCTCAAAGCAATTTGTGTGTTGTTACCACTGGTTCAACTGTGGTACAATTGTACATAGTACATAGTGCAATTCAACTGAGGTGCTAAAAACACCTGATAAGTATCATAACATTTATGCTCAGATAACTCTTCAGATAAGAGATGGGGAAATAATCTCAAAGTACGTAAATAATTTTCATGAAGTCAATGACTAGGAAGTGACAGAAGCAAAAAGTTGGCCAAGATCCTCTGATTTTCTCTAATCTTTGCCAGAATCCATATGCACTTTAGCATTACTACAACTATATTATCTAACAATTTAGCAGATATCCATTAATCCTAGACTCCAATATGCAAATTTTTAAACTACATCCTTTCATAATATAAATATTCCTCAAGTGTTTTTTTTATTATCCAGGCTGTAATCCTACTTCCTGGACTTTTTCCTCATTGATAACTAGCACTAAAATTATGAGATTAAAATTACCAGTCTCATTTCTGTTAAACACACATTACTATACAAAGGAATGCCCATAAGGGTAGTTATGCAATGATGTCTTTGCAGAAATGAGATGTGTATGAATATGAACATATTTGCAGGCATTTTCATAAAAATTATCATTTTTCAGATGTTCTTCTTAAACTCAAATGAGGCACAAGGTGTGCAGCATACAGTGGATGGGCCTGCTGTATACTAGCAATGAAGAGACTAGATAGCTAAAAACTAAATTTCCAGATTCCACTGAGCTGGGCTTCTGGATGTGATCCACATTGCACCAATCTGGTGTCCTCCCACAGACCTTCATGCAGAAAGCAGAGGAGGCAGGGTGCAGGGCATCACTGTGTTGTTGGGAAGTAGCCTGCAGCTGTGCTGGCAGATTCTTTATTCTGAGTTCCCTAATTGTTGAAAAGGCAAGAGCTCCCTTGATCGCCAGTTCTTCAATGGTTTGAAGTCTTTCTTATGAGCTCAGTCCAGAGTCCATTTCTTCGATCCTTCCAACGGTTCTATGAGATATGTATATCTTTAATAAACCCCTTTCAGCTTAAACTAACCAGAGTGTATTTGGTTTTATTCAGCTAAGAAATATGACTTATACTAGAGAATATGGTTCTTCTTTGCAATAATAAAACCTAAAATATGGTACTGGTTTCTTGTAGCAGGAAGGCAGTCAGGTGGTCGGCCACAAGATAAAGATATTTCAGATGGGAAAGCTGGCCAAAACTATTATGTGATGGTGACTCTTCGGTCAGATTATGATCTGCCACACCTTAGATGGTAGACACATGTCAACTAAAGCTACTTTAGCATGAGATAAAATGTTAGGAAATTTCAGAATATTAATGTGTAGTGTTTGCAAAGTCGTATGAGAGACAAAGTCCCACCTAGCAAACCTGCCAAAAGAGATAGAAGAGAACGTAACTCTTCTAAAGGAGGCGCTCTTGTCTCCCTTTGCCTGAATACTGAAAGAGAAGTTGAGGGAGAGTCCTGTCATTTGGAAACTTATGGAGTTGACAGTATTTCTACACCACAAATCAAAACAGTTAAAAGTCTTGGCTACGTAATAGCAAACAATCTTCCAAGGACTTAACGGGCTACGCCAAAAGAGCACAGAGTCTCTTGCTGGTCAAAGTCTGAACAGTTTGAGCATCCAAAATAATAAATGTCATTGATGGAAATGCTGAAATATATAAAATATCCATGATTTCACAACTACACTTGAGAGACAGAGATAGAGAGATTGAGAAAAGAAGTAGCAGAAGAGGAGAAGGAGGAAGAGAAGGATGATCACTACCACAACAGAGAAGGAGAAAGGAAAGCACTGAAATACTAAAATAATAGCAGCAACTCATGGAATATCATCTGAAGGGACTAGGGAACCAACTCCTTACTGTGAAAAATGGCAAGAAATAAGAAAGAATTTCACATTTGTCCTGGCTTTTCTCTATGATCTTTATTTTAAGTAGTTCTTCAGAGAAAGTTGTTCATTACAAATGTGGAAGAACAATATGTGTTCCACCTAATAAATGTGGAAGAAATGATAAAATTGGAAAATCACAATTTTGCATCCCCTAGTGTAATATTTGCATCAGGCAATGGTCATCAATGATAAAACTACTAGACAAACATCTGCTGGGAACTTATAATAAAGGGATCAGACTGACACCACTTATATCTACCAATTAGTTATCAATAAAAATGGGACAACCTGACACTTGTGGAATGGTCACCTGTGAATTAACATACTAATGGAGTACACAGAATCACCTATAAATAGGCACCTATAAATGCCCAAAACAAAGAAAAAGAAGCTGAATCTAATAAGGCCAAGTCAATGTCCACTTACAGAAAATATAGGGACAAATGAACAATTTAAATCACAAGAAAGCAAGCAGCCATATCCAGGACATGGGACATTAATCAGGTCAACAGACCCTATTTCTGTTAACAAATTGATGGTGTTACATGTAAAGAGATAGAGATAGAGATGGAAAAAGAGAAAGAGAGAGGAGGAGCTATCCTATATTAAGAGACAAAGCACATAAAATATGTAGTCCTGAGTTTAAAAAAATAAACTATAAAAAATATTATAAGACAATACTGGAAATATGATTATGGATTATGTTTCAGATATTGCTAAAATTATTATCTGTCTTGTTAAGAGTTGATAATGGAATAGTGGTTTATAAGAAAATATCCATTTTTTTGTTTTAGATATGAAAGTATAAGGCGGTGAATAACAATGTTTTGACTTTGCTTTAAAATGCTTTAGCAAAAAAAAAGAAATCAGAGAGATGAAGTAATAGTTTGGTTATTTTTGAATCTAGGAGATGAATTTATGGGAGTTTTAAACAATTCTGTCTTTTTCTCATTATGTTTAAAATTTTCATAAAATACAAATTTAAGTTAAAAAAAAAAAAAAAACAGCAACAACAAAATCTAACTACAAAACGGCAGCCTTAGCGGGAGGTACAATTCTTTCACACAAGGGTGACTGCCCTGCTGACAAAGCTGGCACCATCCATCTAAACTAATAATCTGAGAGGGGGGGAAATGAATGATTCACAGAGGCCACAAAATAGTCTTCAGTCCTAAAAATTATATTACACAAGATTTTGGTTGCTCTTAATTCCCTCATGAAACTGACCAAAAGGGCACTACAATTTTGAAGGAATTCTTTTGCCAAAAAAACCTGCAAAACTGGCCATCAATAGCATAGGATATTTAACCCTTAAAGCAACCTGCAAGCCCTTGAAGATGTAAAGCTAGGAAGTGAGCTGTGAAATCTGTGCGGCTGTAAAAAGGGTGTACTGCCCAATGCCTGCCGCAGATGTGGCTATGGAGGACAAGTAACAGGAAATAATCTCCCAGAAGATTAAGAAAGGGACCATAAAGGACAATAAGCAAAGGAGTTTTACTCAACAGCAGAACCAAATCCTGCCAGATAGGTTTAACAAGGAATTTATTCTATTGCCAATAAAGGGAGTCTTTGCTCAGTCTGCACAGCAGGATTTGCTACAGACCTGTGGTGTTCTGTGTTTCCTGTTCTCCCATTCTTAGAAAGCATGCTTTCACTGAAGTCATCCTGCTCCTACTTGATATTGTTTATTGAATGCATTGAGGGAAAATAACTCACATATTAAAATATTAATTCATGGGCCTGGCCCGGTGGCATAGTGGTTAAGTTTGCACACTCCACTTCAGCGACCCAGGGTTTGTGAGTTTGGATCCCGGGCACAGACCTATGCACCACTCATCAAGCCATGCTATGGCAGCATCCCATATACAAAATAGAGGAAGATGGGCACAGATGTTAGCTCAGGGCTAATCTTCCTCAGCAAAAAGAGGAAGATTGGCAATGGATGTTAGCTCAGGGCCAATCTTCCTCACAAAAAAAAAGAAAAAAAAATTAATTCATAGGTGACTGTTCTGCAAGAAATCACTATCAGACCTCATACAACGTACTGTACATGACCCAAAGATGGAGGGCTGAGGAGAGTTGGGGTCTTTCCTTTGTGAGGAAGGATAGTAAAATATTCATTTGCATGAAGGGCAATTTCATAATTTTATGCAGGAGAATGTGTTGATGATGCTACTGCTGTGGCTGAAATTTTAATAGGGAAAAAAGGTAGCTAAAGAGATAGATTGTAGTGGATCCTCTTGACCAGCTCACTCAAAATCTTTCCAATACCCCTCTAATCTACAGAAACTGGAGACCTAAAAACTGCATTTCCATCATTAGTAATTTGAGAGATGAAATTGAAAATAACAATGAAATATCACTTTCATCTATTTTTGCAACAATTAGAAAACTGAATTTTGCCAAGTGTTGGCAGGGAAGCGGAGATAATGGAATCCTCATGCACTGCTCTTAGAAGTGAAGACTGGTGCACCCATTTGGAGAATAATCTGACAGTACTGAATCAAATGAAGTACATGCATTCCCAATGACCTAGTAATTCCACTCCTAGATGTATACTTCAAAAAAAAAGTTCTCACACAGGTCCACAGTAGACTTGGTCATTATCAGGTTGAAGACAATCCAAGTATAGATCAGTGAGGAAGAGGTTAGTCAGGTAAAATACACACCAGGAAGTAACTTTCAGCAGTTAGAAATAACCAATTAGATAGACATATGAAAATGAAGCGATCTCAAAAAGAAAGTTCTTAGAGAGATAACATGTATGTAAATTAACAGTATAAGAAAAATAAAACAGAATATACATTTTGCAAGAAAAGTAAGGATACATATTAAATACAAAAGAATGGTTGTCTATGGGGATTAAGTGGTGGAGACTGGTTTAAATTTTGAAAACAATAATAAAAAATAAGAAACTGGCTTGCACAGACAGATGTTGATAATGTGCCATGAAGATTCGTTACTATCGTTTTTAAAGCTACATTTGCTAGACTCTCTTGTGGCTAGGGTTCTACATGCGATTTAGGTGGTACAACCAGACACCTGTAAACTGAGGCATAAGGGGAAACAGGCAGTGTGCTGATGATCTAATTTTGACTGTTACGCATCATAGTAGAGGTGGTATGGCTGGACCCTGCAGCTGCATGGCAGCTTCCTGATTCTGAGCTCCCACATCATTGAAAGGCAGCACCACCCTTGGGAGGTCCTATTCCATGGTGTGGTTGGGAATCGTTCCTGGAAGCTCAGCCCTCCCAAGCAATCTGTATCATGCTTAATAAGTTTTTTCCAGGTTAAATTACCTAGAGTGGAGTCTACTGTCTGCAACTAAGACCTCTGAAAAATACAAAGAGTTTGAAAACCATTGCCTTTTCAAATTTCCCTCATATTTGTTAAAAGATAAAAAATGTGAAATGACTGTGTTACTTTGCTAGGGCTGCCATAACAAAGTACCACAAATTGGATGGTTTAAACAACAAAACGTAGTATCTCGCAGTTCTGGAGGCTACAAGTCTGAGATCAAGGTGTTGCAAGGGCTGGTTCTTCCTGAGGGACATGAGGAAGAACCTGTTCCATGCTTCTCTCCTGGCTTCTGTTTGGTTTGCTGGCAATCTTTAGCATTCCTTGCCCTGTAGGTGCATCAGCCTGATCGCTACCTTCTTGCTCTCATGATGTTCTCCCAGTGTGCACGCATGTCTACATCTGTATGTCCAGAATTTCTCCTTTTTATAAGGACATCAGTCATATTGGATTAGGGCCCACCCTAAAGACCTCATTTTAACTTGATTACTTCTGTAAGACCCTGTTTCCAAATAAGGTCACGTTCTGAGGTACTGGGGGTTAGGGCATCGACATATCTTTTTGGGGACACAATTCAACCCATAAAATACTGCATACAATTTAACAAAAATCATAGCCATTAGTCCCTAGACCCTCAGGCTTAGAGTAAAACTGTGAGGTAAATCTGTTATTCTTTTTCTAAGTTTTACCAAATACTGGGTATTACTGAGCTTCACAATATGAATGCTAAATACCAAATTATAATTATGATAAATACGTCTTCATAGTGGTAGCTATAAAACAGACAGCTTGAAATAACTAAGTTTACTTTATAATCCAAACATGCTTGCTAACACAGAAAGTAAAAAGTGAATTATTGTAATGGTTCTTGCATGCCTTAGAAACACATTAGTCCAAGAGAAGAAATGTAAATGATTATACTAAGCTACACAAACTTCAATGCTGGACTTCCTAGCATATTTATTCATGGTTCCATTTACCAGCAACATTAACAATTGTTACAAGTTCCATATTTTCTTGTTACAAAGCAAATATATATCTTTTTACCACTGTCTGTGAAGAGTGTAAATCAATATATCACAGGTCCACTTGACTGAAATGAAAAGGAATACCTCATAACCATTTCAAATTCAAATTTAATTTTAATTATGGAATACCTGTCAAAGGTAACCAGGAGAAGTCTTCATTTTAATTTGACTTTAGGATTTCTTCATGGAAAATAAGCAACATCTATAAGAAATAGGGCAAAATCTGGACTCTTGAATAGACTTTGCATTTCTTCAAGTGGTAAAATTTCTCAGAGAGGGAGTCAAGTGTGGTACAGAAACCAGAAAGATGATCATTTTCAAAATACTGAATTTATCTCTAAACAGATAATTTCAACAAAAGGTCAAGATCAATAATAGTGTCATATTTTTCTGAAACTAACTGGTCATTATTCAACCACAGTTCAGAGGCCAAATGTTTTTTAATTGCCAGCAGTGGCCATGGAGTCATACTGATACTCCCCCTAAACACACTCATGTGTACACACACACATACAAAATCATGCCTAGATTTTTGTGGTCAGAAGTTAGTAAGAGATATAGTTGGTCTTTGGCCATAAGAAGAGCCATCTCACAGAGCCTCACAAGTTGTATATTGTACATCTACAAGGTGCTGTACACCTAAACCTAACATGTGCAATTGAGAATTAAGCAGTGTGCAACCTACACATCTATATGTCATGGCCCTGATCATGAAAAGCAGGAAATGTGTTCACTATTGTTTTCTACCACATCTTCAGCACCTAACAGACTGCTTCATATATAATATTGGTTAATGAATGTATGAATAAATATAAATGGGCTAAATAAGAGACAGGACTCAGTAGTTTAAATTAATCTAATCTGGATTTCTCTCAGTTTGGCAGTTTTTATATTTCTGAATGTTTTCTAAAAATCATTAAATGAGATAGTGTATAAAAGGTTTCACCCTCAATAAATGTTTTGTTAATAGCAATATACTCAGCACTTTCTTTTTAAGAAGTGACAGTCTGACACACTAAAACAAGAACAAATACTATATTTTTATTCAGCACAGAATACTTGGAACATATTATTTATGAAGTTCCATGAAAATAAAATGAAAAAGAAGATCAATGTGTATCACTTTCTATATGAAGAAATGAAGTACAGAAAAGTAAAGTAGCACAAAATAAAACAAATAGACATACTGAAAAAGGTTAAGACTATAGCCCAAGGACTTCTATTGCCAAATCTCTCTTTTTTATTCTAAATCAGGATCAACATTAGAAGAACTCATTCCCAAAATCACCATACAAATTACACCAATGCTTTGTAATCAGCATGCCTGCTTCCTCCCACCACTTACTATAAAGTTGCCACCATAGCAACTTTTCCTTATCAAAAATAGAGGTCACTAAACTCAATTCAAAAACACAACAAAAGGATTATACACCATGAACAAGTAGGAATTATCCCTAGGGCACAAAGATGGTTTAACATATGCAAATCAATAAATGTAATACATCACATCAATAAAGTGAAAGATAAAAATCACATGGGGGCTGGCTTGGTGGCACAGTGATTAAGTTCACAAACTCTGCTTCAGTGGCCCAGGGTTCACAGGTTCGGATCCTGTCTGTGGACCTACAAACCACTCATTGAGCCATGCTGTGGTGGCATCCCACATACAACACAGAGGAATATTGGCACAGATGTTAGCTCAGCAACAATTTTCCTCAAGAAAAAAAGGAAGATTGACAACATATGTTAGCTCAGGGACAATCTCCCTCACCAAAAAATAAATTACATGATCATCTCTGTTGACAAAATATTAACATGCTTTAATGATAAAAACCCTTAACAGACTGGATATAGAAAGAACATACCTCAACATAATAAAAGCTATATATGACAAACCCACAGCTAACATTATACTCAACAGAGAAAAACTGAAAGTGTTTCCTCTAAGGCCAGGAACAAGACAAGGATGTCCACTCCATCATTCCTATTCAACACAGTACTAGCAGTCCTAGCTAGATCAATTAAGCAAGACAAAGACATAAAAGGCATCTAAATCAGAAAGAAAGAAGAAAAATTGTCACTATTTGCTGATGATATGATCTTAAATATGGAAAATCCCAAAGACTCAGTCAAAAAACTGTTGGAATTAATCAATGATTCCATTAAAGTGGCAGGATACAAAATCAACATACAGAAATCAGCATTCCTTTACACTAATGATGAAACATCTGAAAAAGAAATAAAGAAAACTATTCCCTTTACAATAGCATCAAAAACAACAAAATACTTAGGAATAAATTTAACTAAGGAAGTGAAAGAGCTATACAATGAAAACACAAGACATGGCTGAAAGAAATCAAAGAAGGAACAAATAAATGGAAAGACATCCCATGTTCATGGATCACAAGAATTAATATTGTTAAAATGGCCATATTACCCAAAGCCATCAACATATACAATGCAATTCCCATCAAAATACCACAGGCATTCCTCACAGGAATAGAAGAAACAATCATAAAATTTGTGTGAAACCACAAAGGACCCCCAAAAGCCAAAACAATCCTGAGAAGAAAGACCAAAGCTGAGGTTATCACACTTCCAGATCTCAAACTATACTACAAAGCTGTGGTAATAAAAACAGTATGTTACTGGCACAAAAATAGACATTGACCAATGTAAAAGAATAAAGAGCCCAGAATTAAATCCCAGCATATACAGTCAACAAATATTTGACAAGGGAGCCAAGAATACTCAACAGGGAGAGGATAATCTCTTCAACAAATGGTGCTGTGGAAACTGGAGAAACACACGCAAAACAATGAAATCGGACCCTTATCTTACACCACTCACAAAAATTAACTTGAAATGGATCAAAGACTTAAACATAAGACCTGATGCCATATAACTTCTAGAAAAAAACATAGAGAAGAAGTTCATCAATATTTGTCTTGGCAATGATTTTTTGGACGCAATGCCAAAAGCACAAACAAGAAAAGAAAAAAACCAACAAATGAGACCACATCAAACTCAAAAGCTTCTCTACAGAAACAGAAACAATTAACAAAATGAAAAGACAACCAACAGAATGGAAGAAAATTTTTGCAAACCATATATCAGACAAGGAGTTAATATCCAAAATATATAAAAAATCAGTCAACTTAACAAAAAACCTAACAATCCAATTTAAAAATGGGCATAAGAACTAAATAGACAGTTTTCCAAGAGGACATCAAAATGGCTAGCAGGCATATGAAAAGACGCTCAACATCAGTAATCATCAGGGAAATGCAAATCAAAACCACAATGAGATATCACCCCACACCTGTTAGAATGGCTATCATTAAGAAGACAAGAGACAACTAGTGCTGGTGAGGATATGGTGAAAAGGGAACCCTTAGACATTGGTAGGAAGGTAAAGAGGTCCAACCATTATGGAAAACAATATGGTGGTTCCTCAAAAAGTTAAAAATTTTAAAAATAAGATCCAACAATTCCACTTCTGGGTATATAACCAAAGGAAGAGAAAACAGGATTTCAACAAAATATATGCAATCACACGTTTATCACAACATTATTCACAAGAGCCAAGATATGGAAACAACCCAAATGCCTATCAAAGGATGAATGGAGAAAAAAGATAGAGTACATATACACAATGGAATATTATTCAGCCATGAGAAGGGAGGATATCCTGCCATTTGCAACAACATGGATGGACCTTGAGCACATTATGCTAAGCGAGATAAGTCAGAGAGAGAAAGACAAGTACTGTATAATATCACTTATATGTGGAATCTAAAAAAGTTAAAAAACAAAGGGTCTAATAGTGGTTACCAGAGGATGGGGTAGAGAGTGGGAAATAAGATTGATGGTGTTTAAGGGTACAAATCTGTAATGAGTAATAAATAAGCCATAGAGATCTAATGCACAGTATATATATTTATTTAGACTAATACATTTAGACAATGTACTATAATTATGTAATGTGACAAGTATTGCTACATTGACAATCATATTACAATATATAAATGCATGAAAGTATCATTCTGTAGACCTTAAACTTAAAAAACAAAAAGGGAGTCATTTTGGAATTATATGCATAAATCCTTACCCTCCACCTGCAAAGAGACATCCTAGATGCAGTCTTCACCAACCAGAAGAAAAGAGGTCAAAATATGGGAGAATTACCTCTGAAAGGCTGCTGGCCAGTGCCTTAGATCTCTGTGTTTTCTTCAAATACCCAAACTTTTAGCAACTAGAAAACATATTCAAAATGTGTAGCATAGTTTCAGCAAGAGTTGATTGAGTTGAAAGCTAAAATAGTTTTCCCAAAATTATAGAGATATGTATTTGAATCTAAAATCCAGCCTGAAATTTTTAGCCAAATGCCCAAACTTGGAGCGATCTTTGAGCCCAGCTGGCCCTGTGACAATTTGTTCTCTCACATAAAACTCCTGAAAAATCAAAGTTAAAAGCTTTCACCAAAAATATAAAAATAGATTAAGAGTAAGAGGTGCTCTACCTAAACACACCCCATAGTTTGAGACAATAACCCCTGAATGCCAGTATTCTTGTTAATTGTGTCAACATTGAGCACTAGACCTGGAAAAGTGCATTTTCTTTCCTAAGCAATGAAGATCCAACTAGAATAAACATATTTTAATAATATGTTACAATTGATTTTATACTTAGTACTTCAATTAACCTTTTTAAATTTCACTAATGATAATGAGACCTTTCCAGAGCAATTTTGAATAGGTATTGCTACCAATTTTCTCAAAAAGAAAAAGAGGATGGGGTGACATCAGCATCATGATGGAGTGACTTGTTCCTTTTGTCTCTACCCTGTAGGTTACAACCAGTAGGACATCCATTGACCAACAAAGGACTCCCTGCACAGCAAACCAGAACGCCTGAGATATCCATGCATATATACATCTGAAGGTGAGTGAACTGGACCTGTGGAATGAAGCTGAGCAAGGGGAGCAGCCCCTCCGCCTCCCCAGTGGTGGTGATCCAAAACGTGGATATCGCTGGTAGTGGCAGTGGTACCCTGACCTAAGCTTTCAAAAAGTGCACCAGCACCAGAGACCAGGGGATGTAAGAGCAACAACAGCACTCACAGCTTAGTCCCTGTACCTCCCCCAGGAGTGATGGGTGGTGCCTATGACCTAATGCTTCAGGAAACACAGTGGTACCCGCGACCAACCCCTCTCTCCTTCCCTTAGCAGTGGCAACTCCATCGCCAGTTTTTCCAGCAGAGGGGGCATACAAGGCAAGCCCCTGGCAGTGACTTTGACACCTGTGAACCCAGTTTCCCTAGCAGCAGTGCTGCCAGCATCCCCAGATAACCTGGGAGCAGCAGTGCAGGAGGTGCATGTGACAGCAGCACTCAAGTCCATGGAGAGCCTGCAGAGCCATGGAAACATGAGACCCAGGTGACCCTGGAAGCAGCAGCAGTGCTCACAGCCTGGGGACCCTGGTGGTGACAGCTGAGAGTGCTGCAACATTGTAAGGAGCAAGATACCATCAACCTCAGAGCCACAAGCAGCACAAGGAGGGTACTGAGAATGCCTCCGGCAGAGGCAGGGGAGGGTGGAAAGTGCAGCCTCTCAAATACAACCAGAAGCAGCTCAGAACTAAAGTAACCAAAGCCTTATCAAAAGAAGAAAGGTGTTTAATACCACAAATGAGCCAGCAGAGGATCAACTCATCAAGTACCATGAAGAACTACAGTAACAGGGCAGAACAGAAAAAAAATGATAACTCTCCAGAAACCAATGTTGAAGTCACAGATGATTGCTATCTAACTCACAGAGAATTCAAAAGAGCTGTAATGAAGAAACACAACGAGTTACAAGAAAACTAAGAAAGACAGTTCAATGAGCTCAGGAATAAAATTAACAAACAGATGGAGTACTTCACCAAAGACTGAAACTCTAAAAAAAAAAACCAAATAAACAGAAATTCTAGAGATAAACAACACAAATAATGAGGTGAAAAATAAAATAGAAAGCATTGAAAACAGAGAAGACCACACCGAAGAGAGAATTGGCAAGCTTGAAGACAGAAATCTAGAAATAATTCAGGTGGAAGAGGAGAGAGAACTAAGATTTTTTAAAAATGAAGAAATTCTACAAGAAATATCTGACTCAATTAGGAAACCCAACATAAGGATAATGGGTATCCCAGAAGGAAAAGAGAGGGATGAAGGAGCAGAGAACCTATTCAAAGAAATAATAGCTGAGAACTTCCCAAACCTGAAGAAGGAATTGTTTATACAGGTACATGAAGTTAATAGAACTCTTAATTATCTCAATGCAAAAAAGATCTTCAAGGCACATTATATTAAAATTGTCAAAAGTCAATGACAAAGAAAGAATATTAAGGGCAGCCAAAGAGAAGAAAATAACTTACAAAAGAACCCTCATCAAGCTATGAGCAGATTTCTCAGCATAAACTCTACAGGTTGGGAGAGAGCAGAGTGATATATTCAAAATATTGAAAGAAAAAAACTATCAGCCAAGAATACTGTACCCAGCAAAGTTATCCTTCAGATATAAAAGCAAAATAAAGGCTTTCCCAGACAAACAAAAACTGAGGGAGTTCATTATCACTAGACTTGAATTACAAGAACTTTTGAAAGGAGCCCTCCTACCTGAAACAAAAAGGCAAAGGTATACAAAGATTTGAGCAAAGTGATAAATAGACAGAATCATAAAATGGCAACTCTATATCAGAATAGGTTAGTAAACAATTATAACTTAAGGCTAAAGGGAAAGAAAGCATCAAAAATAACTATAACAGGGCCGGCCCAGTGGCGTAGGGGTTAAGTTCTCGTGTTCTGCTTCAGCGGCCCAGGGTTCATCAATTCAGATCCTGGGCGCAGACCTACTCACCACTCATCAAGCCATGCTAAGGCAGTGTCCTATAAAGAAGAGCTTCAGCTCTACAACTGTGATATATAACTATGTACAGGGGGTTTGGGGACAAAAACGAAAAAAGAGGAAGATTGGCAACAGATGTTAGCGCAGGGCCAATCTTCCTCAAAAAAAAAAAAAGACAAACACTAAAAACATAAAAAATAACTATAACAACTTCAATTGGTTAACAAAATCACAATACAAAAAGAGGATAATTTGTGACAACAAAAACATAGAAGGGGAAGTGGAAAAGGATGACGTCTACTTAGGCTAATGGAGATATGTTGCTGTCAGCAAAAAAAGGACTAACTCATTTATGAGATCTTTTATACAAATCTCATGGTAACCACAAAACAAAAAATCAGAGCAGAGTCACAAAACATAAAAAAAGAGGAAACTGAGAAAAACATCACAGAAAACCACCAAACTGGCAGATGGAAACAAGGCAAAAGAAACAATGGAAATATAGAACAACCAGATAACAAAGGATAAAATCGCAGTATTAAGCCCTCATATATCAATAATCACTCTAAATGTAAATAGATTGAATTCACCAATCAAAAGACACAGAGTGGTTAGATGGATTAAAAAACAAGACCCAACAATATGCTGCCTCCTAGAGACCTGTCTCGGCTCTAAAGAAAAACATAGACTCAGAGTGAAGGGATGGAAGATGATACTCCAAGCAAATGGCAACCAAAAGAAAGTGGGTGTAGACACGCTTATATCCAACAAAATAGAATTCAAGGCAAAAAAGATAACAAGAGACAAAGAGGGACATCATACAATGATAAAAGGACATTCCACCAAGAAGACATAACACTTATTAATATGAATGTACCTAACATAGGAGCATCAAAGCATACAAAGCAACCATTAATAGACCTAAAGAGAGATACTGACAGCAGCATAATAATAGTAGAGGACTTAAAACACCCCATTTACATCAATGGATAAATCATCCAGACAGAAAATTAACAAGGAAACACTGGCCTTAAATGAAACACTAGACCAAACGGACTTAATAGATATTTATAGAACATTCCATCTAAAAGCAGCAGAATACATATTCTTTTCAAGTGCAAATGGGTCATTTTCAAAGATAGACCATATATTAGGAAAGAAAACAAGCCTTAATAAATTTAAGAAGACTGAAATCATACCAAGCATCTTTTACAACCACAATGGAATGAAACTAGAAATCAACTGCAAGAAGAAAGCTGGAAAAGTCACAAATATGTGGAGACTAAACAACATGCTATTGAACAACTATTGGATCAATGGAGAAATCAAAAAATACCTGGAGACAAATGAAAATGAAAACACAGCATACCAAAACTTATGGGATGCAGCAAAAGCGGTACTAAGAGGGAAGTATATATCAATACAGACCTACTTCAGGAAACAAGAAAAATCTCAAACAATTTAATACTATACCTAAAACGACTAGAAAAAGAAAAACAAATGAGGCCCAAGGTCAGAAGAAGAAAGGAAATAAAAATTAGAGCAGAAATAAACAAAATAAAGACTAAAAAGACAATAGAAAGGAACAGTGAAACTAAGAACCAGTTCTTTGAAAAGATAAAAAAATTGACAAACTTTTGCTAGACTCACTAAGGAAAAAAGAGAAAGGCTGAAATAAAATCAGAAATGAAAGAGGAGAAATTAGAACAAATACTATGAAAAGCTATACACAAACAAACTGGATGACCTAGGAGAAATGGATAAATTCTTATAATCATACAACCTCACAAAACTGAATTAAGATGAAATAGAGAATCTGAATAGATTAATCACAAGTAGAGAGATTGAAACAGTAATCAAAAATCTACCAAAAACCAAAATTTCAGGACCAGATGACTTTGCTGGTGAATTCTACCAAACATTCAAAGTAGATTTAATACCTATCCTTCTCAAACTCTTCCAAAAAATTGAACAATATGGAATACTTCCTAACTCATTTTATGAGGCCAACATTACCCTGATACCGAAACCAGTCAAGGACAACACAAAAAAAGGAAAATTACAGACCAATATGGCTGATGTATGTAGATGCAAAAATCCTCAACAAAATATTATCAAATCGAATACAATAATACATTAAAAGGATCATACACCACTATCAAGTGGAATTTATTCCAAGGATGAGAGATGGTTCAATATTGGCAAATCAATCAATGTGATAATGCTACATTAATAAAATGAAGAATAAAAATCACATGATCTGTCAATAGATGCAGAGAAAACATTTGACAAGATTCAACATCCATTTATGATAAAAACTCAATAAAATGGATATAGAAGGAAAGTACCTGAACATAATAAAGGCCATATATGACAAATATCATACTCAATGGTGAAAAACTGAAAGTTATTCCCCCAAGAACTGGAACAAATAAGGAAGCCCACTCTTGCCAATTCTACTCAACATAGTATTGGAAGTCCTAGCCAGAGCAATTAGGCAAGAAAAAAGAAATAAAAGAGATCCAAATTGGAAAAGAAGTAAAACTCTCACAATTTGCTGATGACATGATTCCATACATAGAAAACCCTAAAGAATACACCAAAAAACCATTAGAAATAATTTCAAGTTGCAGGGTACAAAATCAACATACAAATATCATTTGCATTTCTATACACTAATAATGAAAGAGCAGAGAGAGAAATCAAGAATACAATCCCATTCACAATAGCAACAAAAAGAATAAAATACCTAGGAACAAATTTAACCAAGGAGGTGAAAGACCTATACACTGAAAACTATAAGACATTATTGAAAGAAATTAAAGAAGATATAAAGAAATGGAAAGATAGTCTGTGCTTATAGATTGGAGGAATTAACATAGTTAAAATGTCCATATTTCCTAAAGCAATCTACAGATTCAATGCAATCCTAATCAGAATCCCAATGATATTTTTCACAGAAATATAACAAAAAATCTTAAAATTTAAATGGAAAAACAAAAGACCCTGAATAGCCAAAGCAATCCTGAGAAAAAAGAACAAAGTCAGAGGTATAACACTTTCTGATTTCAAAATATACTACAAAGTTAAAGTAATCAAAACAGTATAGTACTGGCAGAAAAACAGACACACAAATCAATGAAACAGAATTGAGAGCCCAGAAATAAATCCACACACACACATCTACGGATGGCTAATTTTTGACAAAGGAGCCAAGAACATACAATGGAGACAAGAAAGTCTCTTCAATAGACTTTGGGAAAACTGGACAGTTACATGCAAAAGAATGAGAGTAGACCATTATCCTACGCCATACACAAAAATTAACTCAAAATATATAAAAAACTTGAATGTAAGACTTGAAACCATAAAACCTCTAGAAGAAAACATAGGCAGTACACTGTTTGACATCAATCTTAGCAGTATCTTTTTTAATATCATGTCACCTCAAGCAAGTGAAATGAAAAAATAAACAAATGAGACTGCATCAAACCAAAAAGCTTCTGCACAGCAAAGAAAACCATCAACAAAATGAAAAGACAACCTAACAATTGGGAGAAGATATTTGCAAAACATATATCAATAAGGGGTTAATATCCAAAACATATAAAGAACTTATGCAACTCAACAACAAAAAACAAGCAACTCAATTAAAAAAATGAGCAAAGGATCTGAACAGACATTTTTCCAAAGAAGATATACAGATGGCCAACAGTCACATGAAAAGATACTCAATATCATTAATTATTAGGGAAATGCAAATCAAAACTACAATGAGATATTACCTCATGCCTGTCAGAATGACTATAATTAAAAAGAAAAGGAAAAGTAAGTGTTGGAGAAGATGTGGACAAAGGAACCTTCATACACTGCTGGTGGAAATGTAAAGAGACACTATGGTACAGACACTACAGAAAACAGTATGGAGATTTCTCAAAAAATTAAGAATAAAACTACCATATGATCCAGCTACTCCACTTCTGGGTATTTATCCAAAGAACAAGAAAACACTAATTCAAAAATATGTTTGCACCCCTGTGTTCACTGCAGCATTATTCACAATAGCCAAGACTTGGAAACAATCTAAGCGTCCATAAATGGATGAATGGACAAAGAAGATGTGGTATGGATCTACAATGGAATACTACTGAGCCAAAAAAAAAAACAGACAAAATCATGCCATTTGCAAAAATATGGATGGACCTTGAGGGTATTATGCTAAGCGAAGTAAGTCAGATGGAGAAAGTCAAATATCGTATGATTTCACTCCTATGTGGAAGATAAACAATCAAACACTTAGATACAGAGAACAGATTGGTGGTTACCAGAGGAGAAGTGGGTAGAGGGATGACAAAAGAGGTAAAGGGGCACATATGTGTGGTGGTGGATGGAAACTAGCCTTTTGGTGGTGAACATAATGCAGTATATACAGAAGTCAAAATACAATGATGTATGCCTGAAATTTACATAATGTTATAAACCAACATGACCTCAATAAAATAAATTTTTTTAAAAAAGAGGAGGGGCCAGCCCGGTGGTGTAGTGGGTAAGTTCGCACACTCTGCTTTGGTGGCCCTGAGTTCACAGGTTCATATCCTGGGCACGGATCTATGCACTGCTCATCAAACCACACTGTGGCAGTGTCCCACATATAAAATAGAGGAAGATGGGCACAGATGTTAGCTCAGGGCCAATCTTCCTCAGCAAAAAGAGGAAGATGGGCAACAGATGTTAGCTCAGGGCTAATTTTCCTCACCAAAAAGAAAAGAAAAAGAGAAGGAATCAGGTACTGCGAATTAATAACGTAGAGAAAAGGGACTAGTTATGTAATTTGAGGACCTTAAATTAATAAATGACAATAGCTAACATATACTGAGCGCTTAATTTGTGCCAGTCTGATATTCTTCTAAGTGTTTTATATGGATTACTTCATTTAATTCTTATAACAAACCTATGAGATGAGTGTTATTTTTTCCCTCACTTTCTCTTCAGGAGGGAGATTAAATTATTCTCCCAATATCTCAAAGCTAGAACCAGAATTTGTCAAGGAATTTGACTAAAAAGTATTAAACCATTCACAGTGCTCAGAGTTTTTATTTCTTAGGAGTGGGGGCCAAGAGATTCTGGTATTGTCTCTTCCTCAGCACAGTACTGCTCTCCCTATTCTCTTTGTACCAGAAATTAGACAATATGTCTAATTACACAAAGTGATGAGAAAGAGCAATATATTATGAATTCCATTTTGCTCAAGGTTTTAGTTATTATAACAGGTGAAAGAAATGGAAGTAGCATAACTGAATGTTTAAATCACTCGCTATTCTAGTGACCTAAAGTCAACACTATGTACTTCTTTATTATATTCTTTTACTGTATTTAACTCATTTTTCCCTATATAAGTAGGATTTAATGGGAAAATGGTTACAATATGGTAAAAGTAACCTTTTAAGTTTAACTGCTGAACAAGCACTCAACAATGTTTAACTGGCAATTAATATTGAACAAATGAGCATCCTACTAGGTATCATGAAACTATGTGCTGGTATCGCCAGAAAAGTTGAGTTATTTTTATTCACTACCTTAACACAAGGTTAATAAGTATAAGTAAAATTGATACTGTAATATTGATCATAAAACAGTAATACCTATTAAGTATATTTTAAGGTACCTTTTAAAAACTAAGAGTAGTGATAGCAATATTGAGTTAACTGGATCCTCACCTTTGCAAATACCTACCAGGACAGCCAGATACTCCCTGAACCTAAATTACACCACAACAGGGCTGGACCATGCCTGGAGGCAGCGGCCACTCCACATTTTAAGATTTTTTGAAAGGCAAGTACTCAACAATGTGGTTGCAGGTAGGCTGCAGCACTGAGCATTTGCCCAACATCTTTTATATGCTAAAATAAAGTAAGATAATTTTTGATCCCTTACACCTTCTATCCCACCAATCAATCACTTAAATATAAATAATTAAATGTGCGTGTGTATCTGTGTGTATGTTTACAATTCTAACAGCTTCATTTATAATATTTTAATCTGCCCCCTATTTTAGTTAATATTTCACTTATTTTCATTCTTTATAGGTGCCTATGTAACAGCTCCTCATGTCATCACTCTGCTTCTTGCTAATACACTAAATAATCCCTCTATATCATAATTCACTATCACATAAAGCTTACTGTGATCACTTTAAATGAAAGGTCTCTGTCATTCATATTTGTACGTCTTACCCAAGCTGTAGCCTGGTAATTGCTCAATAACTGCAATTGAAATTGAAGTGAAACTAAATCTTAATTCAATAACTACCTTAAGAGAACCTCGAACATCTTTGGTTCATTCATTAATTTGCACTTTCATTCAAAAAACGATATTAATTGAGTTCTTAATGTGGTACTAGCTACTGAACTGGGGGCTGAGAACACAAAAATAAGACTTGGCACCACTCTCAAGGAGAGAGTAGGCTGATGAGGATGATCAACATGAAAAGCAATAACTACATGATTCAGCAATCCCACTTCTGAGTATATATATCCAAAGGAAATGAAAACAAGATCTCAGTCACATCTGAGATCTGCACTCCCATGTTAACTGCAGCATTATTCACAATAGCCAAGACATGGAAACAACCTAAGCATCCATCAACGGATGAATGGATACACAAGATATGGTGTGTATATATATATATATATATATATACACACACACACAAAATGGAATATTATTCAGTCATAAGAAAGAATGAAATCCTGCCATTTGCAACAATATGGATGGACCTTGAAGGTATTATGCTAAGTGAAATAGAGAAAAACAAATACTGTATGATATCACCTATACATGAAATCTAAAAAAGCCAACCTTGTAGAAACAAAGAGTAAGACTGGTGGTCACCAGGGGATGGGGAGCAGGAGGGTAATGGGGAGATATTGGCCAAAGGGTACAAACTTGCAGTTGGAAGATGAATAATTTCTGGGGATCTAATGCAAAACATTATGATTACAGTTAATAATACTATACTATACACTTGGAAGTTGCTAAGAGAGTAAAAAATGTTCTTACCACCAAAAAGAATTGGTAATTACACGATGTTGATGGAGCTGTTAGCTAACACTACAGTGGTACTCATATCACAATATATGTGTATCAAATCATCATGTTGCACACCTTAAACTTATACAATGTTATATGTCAATTATATCTCAATAAAGCTGAGGAAAAAAAGTAAGATACATCAAGAAGGAAAAAAAGGGCAAGAGAGAATTACATATTGCAGGAAATGCAATGAGGGCCCTATACCTAATGTACTATGAAAAGATAGAGAAGTGCAGAGGCTAAGTGTAGAAGAATTCTAAGCAAGGGGTCACTCAGTATTACATGGCTATGAGACCAGTGGTTAAAAACCCATGGGTTACAAAAGCTCACCATAAAATACTTCATATATTTTTGTTTTTGAAAGTGCAAAATACAGCTAATTTCGTAGGATAATCAGTTTTCATGAATTGCTCACTTGCATAAACAAATGAGAAGTGTACATATGACAGGCACAGGACATGTATACACAAGTCAGCAGCCGGAGGTTCATCATTACCCTTAGAACTTATAAGTATTTAAGCTACCTATTGGAGTGACTTTGAAATCCTGTGAATAAAGGTATTCCCATCTTTAGGTAAGTCCTTGCAAAACCTCTGGTGGGGCAGCCTCTCATGACTGAAAGAATGGACTTGATTAGAGAAGCCACCAGCACGTTTTGCAGGATTGTGGCTGCTAAGTGCTGACAGTTCACTCAAACACTCGGAAGTAAATGCAAAAGAGGCTTTAAAAATGATATCTGTAATTAAATACAGGTTGAAGGGTAATCTGAAATGCTACTTTCAAAGTACTTCAAATTTATATATATATTGTTTATATAATATATATAATAATATATAGAGTATATATAGAGAGTATATATAATAATATATATATATCCACAATACTTTAAGGCTTTAAAAATACCAAAAGCCAATCCCAATATCCAACAGGTATTTGATATTTTTTTGAACCTATTTATATCAGGTATACAACGTAATGGCATTAACCAATATTTATGACCAATAAACTATATATAATTAACAAAACTGATTTCAGCTAAAATAGCCTCTTCATTTGCCACCTTCTAAGAAAAGAACAAATTGTGTTTTATTACACAAAGTAAAAATTAATTTTCTGCAGGAGTATATGACTACCTTAACACTGTTTATATTTGTCAGTTTATCAAACCTATAGATATTATTTGTTCACCCAAAAATATGCTAAATTGAGTCAAGTGGTTTATTTTCTTTAATTTTAAAAATATTCATGAATATGATAGCCTTAATCAACAAAAATTAACCTTTTCATCAAGTAAAGACATAAACCATTTATGGCATTCTGATGGAAATTTTACATAGATTAAGAAATATTAGGGTCATTCATATACGGTTCACACCACCCTTTTTTTGCTTACAGAGCTAGGTTCTAAGTACTCAGTAGACATAGAAATATATTTGCAAAATTGACTGCATGAAACAGGCATTATTTTTAAATGTTTAGGAGGGAAGTCTTTGGAGTAAGACAGAACTATTCAAATTCTGGCTCTGCCCCAGATCGGTTCTATGATCCAGGGATGTTACTAAACCTCTCCACATCATAGTTTCTTCACTGAAGTATTAGGGAACTAATGCCAAGCTCAAGGAATGTTACAAGAAGTAAACAAAGTAATGTAAATAAAACACAAAACAAATTTAGGGGACCAGCACTGTGGCATAGTGGTTAAGTTCAGCTCACTCCACTTCGGCGGCCCGGGGTTTGTGGGTTCAGATCCTGGGCATGGACCTACACCACTCATCAGCCATGCTGTGGCAGTGATCCACATACAAAATAGAGGAAGACTGGCACAGATTTTAGTTCAGGGCTAATTCTTCCTAAAGCAAAAAAAAGAGGAAGATTGGCAAAATATGTTAGCTCAGGACAAATCTTCCTCACCACAAAAGAAAAACAAAAAACAAATTTAGGTACACAGTAAATGTTCTTTTTATTATATATTTTGTATTTAGAAAAAATCAACTTTTTTCTAAGCCTACAGGGAAAATATTCAACATCAATATTTATTTATAATATTGTCTGTGACAAAGGACATGTGTTATACTTTTATTATCTAAGATGTCAACAAAATTTTAATGTCATGGGGAAAATGTCATTAAATATATCAATGTATTAAATGGATAAAACAAAACAAAGCAAAGACAGCATACAAACTATCTATATAGTATAACCATAACTTTTCAAAAATATGTTGATCATCTACATTTGCATAGAAAAAGGACTGGAAGGAAATGAATCAAGATTTTATATTAGCAGTTACTGGTGATGATTTTTTTAATTTTACTTTTCTTTTATAAAAATTCTAAAAGTGCAAGATGGGCATGGATACTAGCCCAGGGCCAATCTTCCTCAGCAAAAAGAGGAGAATTGGAAACAGATGTTAGTTCAGGGCTGATCTTCCTCAGAAAATAAATAAATTAACTAATTAATTAATTTAATTCCTAAAAGTGCATGTATTACTTTCATAATCAAAAATGGGCTGCTTTTGAATGACAAGTGGACAATCGTTTTCACATTTTTTCCTAATGCCAACTAATAACTTATGACAATAGAATAGATAATAATTGATGCTAATTTCATACAGATTATTTCTCTTTTTTCCGAAGAGATTTGTTTTTTCTTTTTAACTAAGGCTTACTCACACACGCATACACACAAATTGTGAGTTCTAGCATTCTAAGTTATAAAAGAGAAAGAACTTTGCCAAATAAGGTGTGTAATACCATTCAGTTTTTCACCTTCATTGGCTGCATAACAGTTGACCAAAAAGAAGCTGTAGAAAGGGTGGCAGGGAAAGCTAAAGCCATAACCCTATAAAAAAGATCAAGTTTAGAGACAGTACTATTGCCAGACATTAAAGTTTAATGCCCTTAAACAGGAGCCAGTGCCATAGCACAGCCTCCAAACTTTTTGTACTCCAAGGTTTTTGTCATTGTCTGTCTGCTTTACTACTGCAAGTATTTGCATGAAATCAGAATCTTGGGGTTTTAAAAAGCTATCTGTTCCTTTCACTTATTCCCCACCGATTCAAAAGTCATTCAGCCATGTGGTTGCAGAAGAAATTTTCTGCACATTATAATTATAAAAATAGCTAGTAAGTCTTCAGGAGGAAAAAAAGAAACTTGAAAAGAAGTGATTAACAAAATTCTTTTCCATAAAACAGTGTTTAGTGATACAAGTAGAAGTATTTTTAAACTAGAAAATAAATACCATTCGAAAGGTATGCATCAAAACAGATTGACTTTTTAAAGACGTTTCTTAGAAAGCCTTAATGCAACAGGCCTGCTAATGTAGGATTGAATACCCGTTTGAATGTGTTCAGCTCAACTAGATTTCTTCAACCCAACACAATGGAATAAATCAGAATGAATTTGAAAGAGTGGATATAAAATCCATTAAGACAAATTAGATTTCACAGCCCAGTTCAGTAATAGCATTAATTCCTAGATCTGGCACTCTCATACATCACAATAAAAAAAGGATATACCAAACATAAAGAATATCAGTGCATCCTAGGAAAATGTGAACTTGCACACCACATATTACTCAGCCAACATATGGAGAACAAAACTCAAAGCACGATAAGAGAAGGGCAATAAATCAGTACTATCCTTCTGTAAACTCACTGATTTTGAGAAATAAAGGAGATACATAATGCTAGTCTTAACCACAGGTGGTCTACATACAACATTCCAAGCATATAACTATCTATTGTCTATGCCATACAATGCCAACATAAAATGCCTGTTTTTGTCTCCTAGATATTGCTAAAACAGCCACAACTAAACTTAACAGACACCTCACAAAAAACAGAAAGCACAATAAATCTCTGTTTGCCTTAAAGAAACGACCATCCATCTTCACTATTAGAAGAGTAATATGGAATTTAATAGTGCTAGTATATGTTGCAGAGTCTAAAAGAGTTGATGAAATAATGAGTTGACTGAGAATAGATATAATTGTCCATGTAACCAAATGAAGCTGGCCACTTCTTGGCCCTGAATCACAAAAGAATTCTGTTATAGTTGATCGAAAAAAACTAACTGGAGGATGATTGGCAAACCTAGGTGGTTTGAACTTGGCGTGAAAAATCCAAGTTCCAGGAAAGAAGTTGGTTATTAAATTGGTCGTTTCAAACTTCTGAAAGTTTATTATGCTATCATTTGACTGCAAAATAATTTTCTAATTAACTTTACAATTAAATTGACTATAAAACAAAATTAAAATTTACTATTGACAAGAATAATAAAGTCTGTACTATATTACTTATAACTGTAACAGCTAACATTTGTTAAGCTTTTATTACAGGTCAAGCACTGGTCTATGCACTTTACATGTATTCTCAAATCCTATAAAATTGGTAATATCATAACCTCCATTATACAGGTGAGGAAACTGAGACAGAGAACAAGTAAATAATTTAACTAAGATCACACATTTGGCAAACAGCAGTGTCTGGGATTACTGAACCACTTGCCACTCTCTTCCCATCTGTACAGAAACTCAGGGGTGACAGGGGGTATGGGGAGTGAGGAGCTGAAACTGATGTTCTAGTGTATAAACTACAATTCTACAATTTTTAGAGCAGCTTCAAACTATGAAGTTCACATGTAGCCTTGATTTAAAGAGGCGTTAAAATGACTGATACATGATATACACTAAATAAATAGTTGTTGAAAGAACTGTGTCAAAAGGGGAAATAAACATAGTGTCTGAAACATAGTGGACAAACAAGTTCATCCAATAATTTTGTTCTTATGAACAACACTGATACTCCTTTTAAACAGAGGCTGCTAAACAAGATAATTACACTCTGTGTACTTATGTCATTACCTAAACTGAATACAATGGAAATATAAAAATTTTACAGTATGTCTTTATTCACCAATATTAAAAAGAACCCCATCCTAAATAATTTGTGAAAATATGCTGCAAGCTACACAAAACATAAAATAAATGTATGCATAATAGTATTCAAGATAAATTTTACATCCTAAATAAAAACTGGCAACTATATTTGGTTGGTCAATCACTAGAATGATTGACTTCAAAAGAACAATATTTAATCTGCAATTGTGTATTTCCTCCCCAAGATAATCAGTGAAGAAGGCTACTGGTTTCTTCCTTAGATTCCTGGGACTTTTATGAATGAATCTCAGAGTTCATTAGTCATGTGAGTCTCTGTAAATGGTTATTCAAATAAGAATCTTTTATTTTGTTTAATACTTCTAGCTCCAGAAGAAAAATATCCCGAATTCCAAATATCTCTCAAATTATCTTATTAGCTAAATTGGCTGAGTTTCCAACTTCAGTATACTGTTTCAAGGGCATTTTTTTCATAATTTAGAGACAACTTGTATTATCTCCTCGTAATCAAAGTAATGAACATTTTCAAGTCTACAACTTCCTAGGGGGAAAAAAAGATCAAAACTCTGAAAGATTGCAAAATACAAGGACCTTAACTGCAGAAGATTTATGCTGACACCGTCTAACAAAAATCACTAACCACAGAAAGTCAAAAGTTCGTTTCATCTCATCTCCTGAAATGCTTGGAAATATATTCATGTTGAAATGTCAAATGTTTAAAACCTAAAACATTAATAAAGATCCCATTGATAAGGAACAAAATGTAAAGAATGATGCTAAAAAAGTTTAATTACTTAATATATATTGTAGAGATGCCAATATTATACTATAAGCAATAAAATATTACCTTCCTTTGGGTGGCTTTGCTGATTATCAGTATTTTTACTGGGTAACAAATAATACTTTCATATAATTAAGACAATTAGATTTTTTCTACCACTTCAGTGGACACTTTCTTTGTTTCTCTGTTGAAATGGTTTTCTCAGGAAATCCAGCACTATTAAAAAGGACAAACTAACTCTAAGCCCCAGCATGCTGTGTTTTGTCACCCTACTTCCAAGGTTACTAGAGCAAACAAAACCTGAGCCACCTTCCAATAAGGATTGCACCTGTGCAAGAAGTCCTTTCCACTTCTTCAGTCAAAATAAAGCACAAAAAATTGTCTAGTTCCCAGTGAGTGAGTGAATTACCCAAATAAATAAATACAATTAAAGCCGCTCTCTTTCTCTTATAGGCTGTCAATGCTCCTCTCCCAAACACTACAGGCAAGTTTTAAAGCATCTTGGGTCTTGCCAAAGGAAAAACGTTTGCCAAATGATGTTCCTGCTGCCATCCCAGCTGGCTTTTCATTTGTCCAAAAAGCCCTCTAGTTGTGGCCCTCTTCACTTATAACGTCTTGTAAACTTCATAAACGTCATTAAGTGTGCCCGCCCCGCCTACCCAACCCCCAAGCCCCAGTGATATTTGGTGGAGATGAACTTGATCCACAGAGCCCCCTCCCGCAGCGCATTACAAAAAGCATCACTCCAAATGATTTCCAAATCCTCTCCCTCATTCTCTCATTTAAGAAAACGACTGCATTTATTCTCCCTAGGAAAGTGGACTCAATCCTCTTTTCGCACTTGAGGTGCCCAGAAAGGAAATACAACCACACACTCACACACACACACTACGTCTCTTCCTAACCTCCAACCCTGACAGCAGCGCTCAGACATCCAAACTCTAGTTCCCTTCACCCTCCGCTGTCCAAAACACCTAGCAGTTTCAGATGACAATGGCGTGGAGGAAATCTGAGGTGTCTGTGAGTCGATGGAGACCTCTTTCCCACCAGCCGCTCTCACTCTCAGGCCCCCTGAGGGGCTCGCGAAGCACAGTCGTCACTTCTCCGGTCGCCCCCTTCTGAAACCACTCGTAACTGGATACTCCTGCGCCAGACAGGTACCTGAGGGAGGTAATCCTGGCGGTGCGCGTCAACGCCTCGATGCCAACCTGCCCTGTGGAGGCACACCACTGAGAGCCACATAAGTTGACCCCCAGGAGTCTCGCAGAAGCGGAGAGGAGGAGGACCGATGGGCCCAGCCTTGTGCTCTCGTCTCCTTCCCGCCCTCCGAAGCAGAAGGGCGCCCAGCGACTCCAGGATTAGGGAGCGGCGAGAGGGCAGGAATAAAAAAGTTAAGAAAGAGGACTGTGTGGGAACCGCATGCTCCTGAGTTGGAGAAGAGGGGAGTCAAAAGGGAGACGGCAAAGGGCGAAACCGTAAATCATATCTGTTCCGTAAAGGATGTGTGCAAGGAGAGCCCCTCGCGCTTATTAGTTAACCAGCTCCCGCCCGGGACACTGGCGGGGCCTGGGTTCCAGCGGGGCTCGAACCCGCCGCGGGCCGGCGAGGGGGCGGGGAGAACTAGGAAATGCGGAGACCGCGAACTTACGGAAGAAGATGTACTCGGTGTAGCTGCTCCAGATCTTGTCGTCGCGGTACTGGTTGACGAAGGCGGCGGTGCCCGAGGAGTTACACGCCACCATGTGGAAGCCGGCCTCGGACAGGCGATCGAACGCCTGCTCCAAGTAGGTGAACTTGAGGTAGAAGCGGGACGTGTACTTCTCGGGCGGCCGGTCGGGATCGCGGCTCTCATTGAGCGTGTCCCCGAAGACCTCCTTGGCCAGCGCGATGCGCCCGCACACCATGATGCGCGCCACACGCCGGAACTTGGCGTCCGCCTGGTTGTCGCGCACCGTGGTGTAGGAGCCGCGGTAGCCGAGCGTGAGGAAGCCCGAGCGCTTGTCCGGCGCGCCGCCGCCGCCGCCGTGCGCTCCGGGGCCCGAGGGCGCGGCGGCCGCCGCCCCGCGCAGCAGCAGCGCGTCGCTGCTGCCCTGAGAGACGTTGTCCTCCAGGTCGCTCTGGCAGCCCTCGTCGTTGAGCGAGTTCTGTTTGGTGACCTTGGGCGATAGCAGCTTAACCAGGTCGGTGAGCTGGAAGTACTCGGCCTCGCGCAGGAGCCGCTCCTTCTCGGGGAAGTGCTCGGGCAGTGCGAGCTGCTTGTCCCGCAGATAGTCCAGCACGTACCTGAAGAGGAAGCCGTCCCGGTCGATGAAGAAGCGCGCCCGGCTGTCCCTGGGCAGCTCGCCCCGGCGTCGGGCGCCGCCCCGGGGGCTGGAAGGCGAGAACATACTGGCCAGAGTGCTGTCCGGGACGCTGAGCAGCGTCGAGTGTTTGGTCACATAGACCTGGCCTCCCACGTTCAGCTCCACCACCTCGGGGAAGGGCGAGGGCGCACAGGGCCCGGGGGCGGCGGCTGCCGGCGCGCCGGGAGAGCTGGACGAGGAGACCATCTCGCTAATGGGCAGGATGGTGCTGCCGCCGCTGCCCGTGTCCTTCAAAGCCATGGTCCCCCCGCCGCCGGCCAAGTGACCCGGGAGAGCAGCACTTTCTCGTTCCCGAAGCCCGCGCCCTGCACCCCCGGCGACCCCCGGCCTCGGCGTGCGCCTGGTTCACCCTCAGGCCGGACGGCACGTTCCTCCGGCCGGGGCGGCCCCGTTCAGGGCTCGGGGCAGCGGCGGCGGCGGCGCCCGGGCTCCATCGGGGGAGCGGAGCGCTGGAGAGGAGCTCCGCGGGCGCGGCGGTGGCGATGGAGGCGCGAGGAGGAGCAGCTGCTCCTTTGGGGCGACGGCGGGGAAGTGTGAGAGAGACTTGCAAGAGGCTCTCGGGCTGCGCTCGGCTCTCCGCGGGGAGGGCGAGAGGAGGGGCTGGAGCAAAGAAAACTCGCCGCCCCGGCAGCTTACGAGCGCGCCGCGAGCCCCGAGAGCGGACGGTGGCGCTAACTATTCCTTGCAGCCTGGGAGGCGGCACTGACGTCAAGCCCGGTACTGGGACCCGAGCCACAGCTGTCATTTAAAGAGATAGGCGCCAGCCGCGGGCTGCCTGGCTCCGACGCTAGGGGGCGGGGCCGGGGGCCGAGCCGGGAGGAGAAGCTACTGGGCAGTGAGCGGGGAGAAGCGGCAGGAAACCGAAAACAAATTGGAAGAAGGACAGCATTTCTCCTTCATTCGTTTCATTCTCTGCTTCCGTCCGTCCCTCCCTCCATTCTTCCCTCCTTCTCTTCTTTCTTCTCTCCCTTCCTTTCTTACCTCCCTCGCCCCTGTTCGCTCAGTAAACCAATTTTTTTTATGTTTACGTTAAGGTGGGAAGTGGAGTGGAGAGCGGCGGGAGGCGGGGGTGGGGGGGCGGGGAGCGGAAAGGTTTGTATTTTAACAAAAATGCCAGGCTCCTAATCTGAACATTACTACAAATGTTGGCATGTGAGCTGTGATTGCAGAAAGAACTACGTGGGGGTGAATCTCTTGTAGTGCTTTTACCATAGTTTTTGAAGTGAAAGGCTAAATGCCCAAACCTCTATTACAATCAAATGTCATGATTGCATATTTAATTGCATGCGCTACATATAGTCGAAGATTCTTTAAAACTAAAATCTGATTTCAGCTTACAAAACTAATAAAGGATTCTATGTAACATGACTATTTTCCTGTCTTTCATCTTTTCGGTATTTGATTCATAGTAGATGCTTAATAAATGTTTATGGGGGCAGTGTCGGAGCCAGGGAGGAAACAACTTACCCTAATTGTTCCTAGTTTCCAATCCTGATCAGTCCTTTCGTTAATCTCTCCATTTCCCTTGCAACTCCATAAGGCAAGAGAACTGGCTTATGTTTTATTAGTCTTCTAACCCCGAGTCAAGTCACAAATGAAAATTATATGAATTTAAGCTCACCTTAATTTCCATTTGTGCATAGCTCAGGAACAGTCTGCAAGATCAGCATTATTTGTGACAAAGAGTGAGGATAGACATGCAAATGAGAAATCTCCCTTCTGGTTATCCATCCTGGGGCATCCTTTTGTGCTCAGAAACATAAAGAATCATTGATTTGTAAATAACAAAGTGAAAAGAGTATACTGTGGCACAAAGTAGTTTGCTTCAAAAATTATTATTATAATATTGTAGATAAACTTTATCCATTAATGGATAAAATAATGTACAGATTTTAATGGTTTTAAAATATTCTAAATGCCTAGTTAGAATTCCTTCTCTCTGAATCCACCAAAGAAAAAAAAGGACTGGATTTGAGATAACAGTTGTAACCTCAATTTTATTTATTTATTTATTTATTTGGTGAGGAAGATTAGCCCTGACTGAGCAAACATCTGTTGCCAATCTTCCTCTTTTTGCTGAGGAAGATTGGCCCTGGACTAACATCCCTCCCCATCTTCCTCTACTTTATATGTGGGACACCTGCCACAGCATGGCTAAATAAGCAGTGGGTAAGTCCGCACTCGGGATCTGAACCTGCGAACCCCAGGCGCCGAAGCTGAGCATATGAACTTAACCACTATGCTACTGGGTTGGCTCCTGTAACCTCAAGTTTTTGTAAATAATTAATATATTATTCTTTGGAGCATTACAAACTAAATTTAATTCATTGATCCTTATAAGCCACATGCACAGAAAATGTGGTTATCAGTTTTGAAGTTAGATCACCGGAGACTGAGAGAATCTAATGGACCAATGAAAGAACACAATATCTTTGCCAAAGGACTGACTTAAAACTGGGTTTGCAATATGTATCTTCATTCAATTCTCTTATTCAAGGCTATTGCCTCCCTCCAAATTTATATGCTGATCAAATTAAGAAGTAGAATTGATTTTAACCTTCATTTAAAAACTAACATCAGAAAGCATTTGGAATTTAAAATAATAGTTCCTGGAAAGTGAATTAATAAAAGCTTTATAACCTTTATAGACGAATAAATAATAATGCTCAAACCACTACTAATGAAGCCCATTTATCATAAGGTAAATGTCTCTAATTATAAGTATAGTACAGACCATAGAATCGTAATGAAGTGGATATATAGCACATATGAATATGTATTTATGAACATGAGGTCTCTGATATTATCAGGTTGAAATCCATTTTAATGTTAATTATATAAAATATGCTTATAAGATATAGTGGTCTAAAATGTATACTCTAAATGAATCTTCTTAGAAATTCTTAATGAATTGCATTGTGTGATATATTGCTTTTTAAATAATACCTTCAACGTTGATTGACCATTTCTCCCTAATCTCTTTCCTCCCCATAATCCTTTTACTCTCATCCCCTACCCCAACTATACCCTCCAACCAAACTCCAAACTGAACAAACTGCAGGTCCAGAATGTCTTTACCTGTGGTTCTTTCTGCTAGGAATGCCTTTCCTTTTCCACCAGTTTCCTAATCCTTTCGCCCTATTTGCCTTTTTTCCTGAGGTTTCAGCTTAAATAGAACTTCCTCTGGAAATCTTTCAGCTTTTTACCAAACCATGTTTTCCCACAGCACCCTGTGCTTACACATGGAAAGGGTTTATCACACAGATGTGTCATTGTCACCCATCAGATTGTAAGAATGAACCATACACGCTATTACACCATACACCCTGGGACCCTGCCTAGCCCATGAGAGTTAGTCAATTTCTATTGTTGATGTTTACTGCATAGAAATGTATTCATATCATGAATAGATGACTAAGTATCAACTCTGTGCTAGATACTGGGCTAAGCAATGAGACTGCGGAGAATAATAAGACTCAGTCCTTCACAATTAAAATCAGGAAAAGTGAGAACAGAATCTGATTACAATAAGCTCATATCTAGGGGGGAAGGGAAAGCAAGAAGGAGATATACAACATTGGAGCAATTGTTTCAGTAAACTGAGCAATCAACACCAAATACTATAATCAGAACCATCTTGCTCTAAGCCACAGACACCATTAATGTTCCCTAGGCCAATTTGATCGCAAAGATGGGTCCTTAGGATCTTCTGTTGCTGTGCAAAAAGACATCAAATTTCTCTGACTAGAAACTACATTAGCTGACTTTACATTACCAGAGCATTTTAAAGTAACACAGTCAAAACTGTGTGTCTCTAAAAGCACAGCAAACTAATCAAAAAGGATATACTGAGTCCAGATTATAATAAATAATTTGTAATTTAAAATAACAAATTAAATATTTCTTCACTAGGCTGAGAGCAACTTAAAGGCAGGAACTATATCTTCTTTGATAGAGGAGGGAGAACGTAGAAGGTAACAATGAGATTTGAAGTCAGGTGGAACTGGGTTAAAATCTTTGTCTCTTACTAGCTTTAGATTTGAGCAAGTGACTTAATCTTTCTGAACCTCAGATTCCTCATGGGTACAGTGGAAACAATAAAGATCACAGACTTCTCACTGTGATGATGCATCCAGTAACAGGACTGTTCAAGTTTGATGGAGTTCACTGTATTTGTTATGTCTGTTTTACACCATTGTTCTGAGGGATGAGAGCAGAGCCACATCCTAACTAGATAGATCCGAGATCCCAAAGCAGATAACAGATTTTAGTAGCTTTACCTACCTTCCTTAACTCATAGTATCAGTGCTTAATGTGCATATTATACAGTATATTCTAGCAATTTGAATATCTTAAAATGATGAGTTCCTGTTCTACATTATAAATTTTACAGAGGCACTATTAAAGGTTAGAGTGACAGTTGGTAAAACTCTATGAAATTAAATACCCAAAGAAGTTAATGAAAGCTTGTATAGATTATGATTCAATGTGTCTGAGCACTTAATATAATGCCTGGCATATAAAACGTGATCAACAGATGTTTCTGAATAAAATTATTTGTAACCCATTTTCATATTAACTTATATGATGTAAAGGTTATGTTTTCAGAGGTAGCTATTTAATTTAATATATCATATAGTGTGGGAATATATGTGATGGTGGTAGTTTAGCAACAGATGGTCTAGTACTTAAACTTGCCCAACTGGCTGTCTCCTTGAAACACTGCTTAGCTCCCCAAAGCTTGGGAGAAAGGGCAACATAGTTAGAACATCTGGGTAAAAACTGTAGTCTGGACAGTGGGAGTAATATTCTGATCCAGGATAGATTCTAAGACCCTTCAGATAACATAAACCAGGAGCCTAAAACTGGTAGTACTATATGCATAATATAAATGTTATAAATTCTGTGCTGTAATTAAAAAAAAAACTGTTTTACTGATCAGCAAATTTTAAAATATAAAGCAGGGTAATGTTAATTTCTGATAACCAATCAAATTTTCCCTTGGAAATGCCACTAAATTACAAACTTTCCTTTAATTTGTTATTTTGACCAGTGACTATTAACTGAGTTTGACTCCATCATTAAAACTCTAATCATAGCAGGAATTCAATCGTTTTCTGTATTTTTTGACTTTTTGTCCTTCCTACTATGCTTATCAAGAGGACTATTTAGATAATGACTCTAAGGCATGTTCTTCAAAGGAAGTTACTATGGAACCAAACTAATGTTATTGTAAGTATTATACTTCTCCTATGATGCTTGCCTCCAGTGAGAACACAGGGTGAGCTGGATTTGTGAAATTAATCCCTTCAGTCTAAGGTTTGCAGTTGGTAAAATGCTTGATAACAGTCTTCAATCTAAAAAGAAGCAATTAAAACTTTAAAATAAATATCCCCAGGTAATCTACTTTAAAAATTATAAATGTACAGTGTGGATGGGAATGCTGATATTGTGATATAATAAAATATACTATATATTTATTTACAAGTAAAATTGCTTATCTTGTCATCGGGATTTTTTATAAGGATGATTGGACATATGTCAAATGACTCAGGACCTTGGTAGGGATTAATTATCTGAACCTGGGACAGTGTCTTCACCAAATTGATAGGTCAGACTGAACCATATGAAACAGCCAATTTTGTAAAAACTGAAAAATTGGTAATTTCATATGGTTCAACTTAATGGTTTTTAATAACAAGGATAATGAATCTAGTACCATATCACTAAATTCTTAAATATTTAGAAATGCATAATTCATAACTTGAGTTTTAAATATGCAGATGTAAGCATGCTAAATATTATTTTTCAGAAAAAAAGTTCTGTCTACCACTTTACTCTTGGTTCCCTCAGCACTTAAATATAGCTTGTACAAAGAACGATTTGATTATATTTTCCCTGTGTGTGTTCTGAATTTTCCTTCATATGTGTCTGTTTTCTACCTCTACTTAGATAATAAACTCTTTGAACACAGGGAATATTCTCCAGTTGTTTTATTTCCAATTCAGTGTTCTGCATACAGGAAGCTTAAAATGATGATAGGCAAATTGTTTCTCTATAGCGTGACTAATTAGCAGTGAGACTACTCGCAGGCATTTGTTGTCTGTTTAATTTTTCTGTGTACTGCTAAATAGGAAAATACTGATATTTGTATATCTCCAGATTCTACTTTAAAAGGTACATCACTCAAATCAGACTTTAAAAGTACAATTAAAGCACAATGCTTCAATCTGGGAGAGCTTCTAATATAAGGTATAAATTCAGCTGATGAACACCCATTATAGTTCACTATGTTATTCAGGTTCAGTAAACAGCTTTAAAAAAATCTAGCTTTAAAGTAAACTGTGCCATAAATTTTTATGCCAGTGAATGTTAGGGTGTGTTGTGTCTTCCCCCGTTGTAACTAGAGTGGACCAAGAAGTCTGAACAAGAGACAGAAATTCTGAATTTTAATCTCAGCCCTAGCTGAGATGTACTAAGTAACCCAAAGCAAGCATCTTTGCTGTTCACTTTCCTAGCTGGTCAAGAGGACACATCCTAATGTATTTTGGGAAATATTGTTCTGATTATCTATTACTGCACAACAAGACACCCCAAAACGTAGTGCCTTAAACGACAATCACTTTGTCATTATCTTTATGGTTCTGTGCTTGGCTGGGCCGTTCCTGCTCAGGTCTCTCACAGGTCACAATCAGACAGTGGCTGGGGCTAGGATCATCTGGTCCCTGAGCTGTGAAGACTCAGACATCTCAGGGCTGGAATAATCAGAGCGTTTTTCTCTCTCTCTTTCTTTCCATGTGGTCTGTGCCTGTGGTCTTTCCATCATGGTGACTCAAGGCTCCAAAGTTCCACGACCCCAAAAGAGACAGTCAAGCAGAAGCTGTATCCTGTTTTGTAACCTAGCCTAAGTTACAAAGTGTCACTTCTATCATATTCTATTAAGCAAGGCAGCCACAAAGACCCCTTCCAGTTTTAAGGGGAGGAAAAACAGACTCTCCTGATTGAAAGGAGAGTGGAAACATTCTGGAAGAGCATGTGAGACCAAAAATATTATTGTGGCCATTTCTGGAAAGTACAATCTGCCACAAAAACTGTTAGAATCAAGTATCATTACACCCTTTATGATATTTATAGAGAGAGAGCTCTGTAAATAGAGCCATAGCATTTTGCAGTGGCACACATTTTACAGGCTTTGCATATCTAATTGTGATGTATGGGGACATATAAACACAAAGAGGCATACACACATGCACAAGCAGCTAACTCAATCGTATGGTTGTCTGAAACCTTAAGCCAATATTTAAAGACATGAAAGGACAGCCAGGTGTTTCCTTCATTTTTAATAAGAATCTACATTTTTTCTCATTTTGATCATTTATTCTGCTCTAATAAGTTGCTTCAGCCAATTTGCCTTTGCTCTGGTTAATCCAGAACTCCCCTCTGCCTGAGTCTTTTAACATCCCGTACATCTGCAAGTCTTCATTCTGCCTCAGTGAATCATCTCTTTTCATCTTTTAGTTGCTGACCTAGTAAACACAAATACATCTGTGAACACTTAAAAATTTACTTGTTATCCAGTTTTTCAACAATTTTCTCTACTCTGATCATTATATAATGGATATAGCTTCACTATATAAATTTCCAAAGTTCACTCTTCTCCCCACAAAAGCACTGGCTCTTTGTCTGGCAATACTCATTACACTCATTTTTCTCATTATTTATAAGAGTACTTTCATTTACTTCATACTACTTATTTATTTATCCAAGATTGGAAAGACAGTAAATATAATATGGCTGTTACATAGCCATCTGTGAAACCTGAAATTTTGAACTTTTTTGCCCAATCTTGGGGAGATTGATCAAGTAAAAGCACTAGTTACTTCAACCCAAATATCCAAGAAAGATGGTATTTATGTTTGGGTCATACACATAGTTTGAATATATTTTGAGGTCGCTTTAAAATATAAGTTCTTACCAAATGCAATAAACTTCAATGAGTATTTATTGACTATTAATTACATATTCTGCTAAGTGTACTATGGGATATAAAAATGAATGGCACATATACCTTGTTGTTAAAACTTACAACATGGGAAAGGAGAATTAGACATGCCCACAATTAACCGGAAATTGAGTTATGGGGAGGGAGGACTGAAGTTAACATTTCAAGAGAAGAATACACAAGTGATATGAGGGTCAGTGGAAAGGCAGAGAGAGTACTTCTGGTTGAAGGATTAGAAAATGCTAAGAGAAGTAGGTAGCGGGTAGAATAGATAGGCTCTAAAAGATAGACATAATTTTCCTAGACTTAGATGACAGAGAATAGTTTCAAGTCTAACTTATAGCATAAGCAAAACCAGCACTAGTTAGTAACAACACTATCCCACTGAGCTACCTATCTACTCAATTATTCATCTACCAATCCTCATGCTGACTTGTTTAAGAAAGGGGGCTTGTGGAAAAATACAAATAGATAAAAATCAGGATATGGAAAATACAACATTCAAGACTGAGACCAATAAGAAAGTCAGACCATAATTACATATTTCATAGTATCCTAGGTTATTAAAATTGACCCAAATTTGGCTCATATGGCACGTGAGCTTCCTAGAGGAAGCAAAATTTGATCAGTTACATGACTCAAATTATCCACAAGAAAAAAGAAATCACCAATCCTTTTGGGAAAGCAAATTAATTTGTTAAATCTTTCTCTATGTAAGGCAGCTTGAGCATATAATAATGGTCAATATCACAAATAATATCCCTGATATAAATGTAATAGCAGATTAAGCTTAATAGCAAATTTCCTTATCCTCACTAAGAGCTAAGGACCAAACATTACTGTACAACTTAGTAAAAGCAATTCTATAGGGGATGTTGGTAATATTATTCCTATTTTACAAAATAGGAAACACAGATTCATCAATAGTGAGTGAGTCACCTAAGAGCACATAGCTAATAAATATTAGAGTTTGGATTTGGATTTGAATCCAGGTGTGTGTTACTTCAACGTGATAGTAAAAGCTGGTTGGTTAAGCATAGAAAGTTGGTCAGGAGAAAGACTATAGGCAGAAATCATTCACAAAGTTAGGTTGTGATGAGAATAATTGAGACTATACTCTCAGGATTAATATAAAGCTCTTTGGAGGCAAGGGAAATAAGGATGCCTGCAAGCCGAGAGGAAGAAACCTGTGGAAAAAGTGAGAATGTTAAAGAGGCTGTTCAGTGGAACAAAGCCGAAAGAAAGATGGGATCAAGTGAACTGATGATGGGTTTAACCTTGGCAGAGAGGCAGAACTAGTCTTCCTTGAACAGACTGTGAATAAAAGGAACGATATCACCTAAAAAGCCCAAGAAATGGTCTGACCAATCTTCTAACAGATTTGGAATCAAGTTAGAGTTTGTTTAGATTTCTAGAGTAAACTCCTTCAAGTAAAATGTTTTATGTTGACCTTTGGCCCCTAAAGGAACGGGCATTTGAGAGCAAAGTCACAGGTTATCAAGTAGCCATTTTTCTTATTTCACTCCATTTCCTGCCTATATGAAATTAACTGTGTCTGGAAATGTGCATGTGAGTCTGGGAATCAGAATAACCAAATTTCCTTATTAGCCATGGACTTGGCACCAGCCTAAGATTTGCGTGATAACTGGAAAAATCAGTCCAGCTTCTGGATTATTCACTTTGGACTACTTACTTATTCTATTAGAGCCTCAATATCATCATATAAAAAATGAAATTTTAATATTTGCTACTTGAATTTTATTAAGGATTAAATGTACCCAGGATTGTGCCTAGCACACACTAAGCAATCAGTAAATGTGAGTTTGTCCCTTCTTGTACCTTAAATCCTCACATAGCACATATCAAGATCTGATAGCTGTATAAAGATTCTTAACAGAAGAGCAGTAAATGCCTCCTTGTCTAGCATTTCTTTATTATTTCATTTCCAATTCTTTCAATAAATATTTATACAGTGCCTTCTATGTGACAAGCACCCAGATCTTCTTAAAACAATTCATAATCTCAGGTTTGGGCAGCATTCACCTGACTGTTCTGTTTATCTTGAACCTTGAGTCTATTACCTAATTCTAACCAATTTTTAGGTGGTTTGTCACTTTTCTTATATTGGTGCTTAAAATCCTCTGTTAGTACAGATCTTGATCCCCTCAAACTGAGATAATGGTTTCTGCTTCCTGCCTCACATCTCTTACTTAGGTTCTATATCCTGTCGCAAGCTAATAATTTGTTCTGATGCCTGGAAAAGCCTGGCCAGAATTAATGAGATAACATATCAAATATGCTTTACACACCTTAGAGACAAGAATATGAGCAAGGACAAAAAGTAAGTTGTTTCTTTTATCAATAAAAGGAAAATATAATAAAATTCAAAATGTATGTTCTGAATTAATTATTTCCTATTCAATCTTTCCAACCTAGAATTTCCCTCATTTAATCTCCTTTCTTAGAGAGCATCATAAGCATTGTGTCAGACAGGATCTAGGCAGGAAACTGATTGATAGTACACACTCCTGTTATACAACTGATAAGAGTTGGTGTGCATAGAGTTTAAGAAATGCAACAAAGGAAGCACTTGGCCTAGTAAGAGCAGAGGGTCATAGCCATACCCAAGTCTGGAGGGTAAGGGGAGAGAGCAGTTACTGGAGACTCAGAGACAGAGCTATATAGAGAGGGCTATTTGACAGGAACTGTGACCTTTGGTAGAGAGGCATCAGCCCAGAACAACAGAACAGGAAGGAAGCAAGAGAAGAGAAGAAAACTCCAATCTTATTCTCTTCCTTTTTTATTTTTATATTTTTTGTCAGGGATTATCACTTGGTTAAATCCAGCCAAAAGCAAGAGAGCAAGGGAGCCCATTGTTTATTCTACATGGGTAGGCATTCTAGGGACACAGAGCAGACTATAGAGGGGTGAAGAGTGGACTTGGGAGGACAAACAGGAGACATCCAAAGCAGACAAATAATCCAGTGTGACAGTGCCATACAGCAATGTAAACAAAATGCTAGGGGAACAACAAGCCAAGAAAGAGAACTCTGGCCAGATTTTGATGACAGGGACAGCCAAGATGGAAAACAAGGCAAGTGGAGGATTTGGAGCAAAAAAATAATATTCCTAGCTGAGGGTTCATTCAGAAAAATAAATACTCAGTGTTTTTAGAAGAATTTGAGTCAATCAATAGAATTCAGAGGGAGTCAATGGAAATAATCAGGCTAGAGCTAGGCTGGAATGCTAAGTTAAGTAATTTTGTGTTTATTGTGTAAAGAGTGGGAACTTATGGTATTTTAGAGAAAAGAATTAAAAGTCATCCTACTGGTAAAAAGAAGTGGCGGGGAGGAAACAGGAAGATAATTTAAGACCATTTAAGAAATTTTTGAAATGATCCAGCCAAGCAAAGAGAAATACCTGAACTAGTTCTGTGGCAGAGAGATCTGAGTAGAAGAAACAGATTCAGAAGAGCTTTACCAAAAAAATCAAGTCTTTAATGATTCACTGGATGTAGAGGATGAGTTAAAGAGAATTAATGATGATTGGGTAGGTAATGACACCATTTACATGAGTATTTATATATACAACAGCAATAATAACTGTAATACTTATTTCTGCATACTATGTGCCGACAATGTTGTAAACACTTTGTTTATATTAAGCCATTTAATCCTCACAACCATCCTATGAAATAGGTACCTTATCATCTCTACCATTCCTTAGAATTAAATTGAGGCACAGAATAATTGGATAATTTGTCTAAGTTCACACAGCTAGCAAATGGTGGAGGTGAGATTCAAAACCAGGCTGGCTGCAGAGTTAAGACAGTAATTACTTTCCCTTACTAACTTTGATTTCTAGCTCATTTGAAAGGTTGGTTTGTTTATTTGTTTTGTTTAATTTTTTTGTTTATAAACAAAGAGAAGGATTCATACAAAGCTACAGCAACTCTTTCACTACTTCCTTTGCAACTCACTGAAGTTTCCTTTTGAGCATTTCATGGATCAAACTCATGACATCTATAACACTACGTTCCAACAGGATGATTAGACTCCAAACAATTTGTGTACTTAAACAACTAATTGCCATTTAAATAATTGTTCCCTACAGTGAGCTGTGGTACCTCACGCTGCCTTATTCCACCTTTTCCTGCTAGACACTGACTATCCCAGTGCTGTATTCCAAAAGAAATACAAGGCAAGCCACAAAAGTAAGACAGGTGTGTACTTTTAAAAGTTCTAATGGCCACATTAAACAAAGTAATGAGACACAGGTGCAAAGTTCAGGAGCGATCTAGGAGACCATCCTCACTTCTAACACCAACTGCAAGTTTGGGGTCCTCAAGACCACCCTCACCTCTGATACCAGTTGTAAGTTTAGGGTCCATAAGACCACTCACAGTTTTGGTAATTTGCTAGAAGGTCTCATAGGACTCAATGAAAGCATTTACATTCATGGTTAGGGTCTATTACAGTTTACATGTACAGGTTGAAATCAGCCAAGGGCAAAGAAGCTTGGGGCAAAGTCTAGGAAAGTTCCACACTTGGAGCTTCCAGTTGCCCTCTCTCAGGGAAGTGATGGGCGGTGCTAACTTTCTCGGCATCAATGTGTGGCAATATGCACGGAGTATTGCCAACCAGGAAAGCTCACCTGAGATTTGGTGTCCAGAGGTTTGTGTGTGTGTGTGTGTGTGTGAGGAAGATTAGCCCTGAGCTAACATCTGTTGCCAATCCTCCTCTTTTTGCTGAGGAAGACTGGCCCTGGGCTAACATCCGTGCTCATCTTCCTCTACTTTATATGGGATGCCACCATAGCATGGTTTGACAAGCCGTGCGCCGGTCTGCGCCTGGAATCCGAACCTGAGAACCCCCGTCCTCCAGAAGTGGAGCACGGGGAACTTAACCGCTACTCCACAGGGCAGGCCCCTGGTGTCCAGAGTTTTTATTGGAGCTCCATCACATAGAAAAGGTTGGCTGCCCACATGGCTGACCTCAGTCTCCAGCCCCTCTCAAGTCTGAGCTGATACCATGTAACTCAAAGTCCCTGTCATAAATCACATTCTTAGACTATGTGCTAGGGCCCAAGACTTCCAGGTAAACAGAACTCATCAGGCAAGACATTCCAAGGGCTTAGCTCTTACCTGCCATGAGCTGAAGACAAAGGTCAGACTTCTCTTGAGTGAGGTTAAATTCTTTGCTCCACACAGGTGAAATTAATTTTAATAATATAATTTATTTAGCTTGGTATATCCAAAACATTATTTTAACATATAATCAATATAAAATATTATTGAGATATTTTTCATGTTTTTTCAAACTAAGTCTTTGGAATCCCGTGTGTATTTTACATTTACAGCACATCTCAATCCAGACCAGCCACATTTCAAGTGCTTTAAAGCCACATACGACTAGTGGGTACTCTACTGAGCAGTACAGCTCTAACTCTCCTCATCCTTGCTAAATCTGACAAAAGTTTTATATATTTCTCCTGTGGGCATAATTATCAGTATGTTCTAATATTTTTAACCTACGGTTATAAATGTATTCATTATTACAGAACTTTTCCTATCACACTTAAAACTGATCCTTAAAAGGGGCCGCCTAGTGGCACAGCGGTTTAGTCCGCGCTTGGCAGCCCGGGGTTCGCGAGTTCGGATCCCCGGCGCCCGCCGACGCACTGCTTGTCAGCCCTGCCGTGGCGGCGTCCCATATAAAGTAGAGGAAGATGGGCACGATGTTAGCCCAGGGCCAGTCTTCCTCAGCAAAAAGGGGAAGATTGGCAACAGATGTTAGCTCAGGGCTGGTCTTCCCCACAAAAAAAATTAAAAAAAATAAAAATAAAAATAAAAAACTGATCCTTAAAATATGTTCTTAAAAAACAAAAACAAAAGCAGTATCAACAAATAACCTCCTTACCTTCGCATTTGAAATCTAATTTTCTATTCCTTAGCTATGTAGTCACTCCTCTGGTATACTTTGATTACTTTTAGATTGGTTTTCAACTTGTTCATAAAGTGACACTCTATATGGTTAATGATCTACCTCTTGTCACTTATAGTTCAAATTTCTATTTCAGTACCTGATTTTTGCATAGAATTTAATATCCCTTCTCTTTCAGTAGCATCTTTGGCAATCTACTACAATAAGGGCAAGAATATAGAGAACTCCAAAATATTATTTTTTGTTGTGCAAACTCTCCCCTTCCTAAAAGGGATGTTTAACATTATTTTTATCTTAGTCTGAAAATATTTCAAGTTTACAAAAACCTGGAAAATATCTACAGCCTGTCTAGGTTATCACCAAAACTGACCAGGAAGCACTATTAGCTATTAGAGAAAATATGTTTTTCATCATTCTCTATTCCAGTTTCAGTCCAACATTTCAAAACTTAAATTTAAACTACAGGGGGGAAAAACCCCCACTTTATAAAATAGTATGTGTTTTTTAGAATGGTTTATTTTCCTTGTATATAAACATATTAAAAAGACCATTTTAAAAGGTAGTTCTGATGGTGGCTATTGACGTGCCAAGCTGTAAAGGTCAAAGTCAGCCTACAAACGCCCTAATATTCCTTCTTGGCCTCCTTTCTTCATCTGTTGTGTGATCTCCTGTGGTAGTAGGGCACGTTGTGGGCTGGCAGTTCATCAAGATGTGCCTTGATGATTTTAAATTCATTCCTTCTTCGTTAAAATTTTATAATACTATTAGTCTTGTATATTTCCCTTGTTCTCTCCCTTCAAAGATCTTAGAATTATACTATCTTTTCCCCTCCATAATGGGTACCTGTCTGTCACAGACACGATCTCATGTGAAGTTGTCTCTGCACATTTTCTGTTGTTTGTTGCTTTTATGCCCTTTTTGTCTATAATCTTGGTTCTTGTTTGTATTAACTGTGTCTGCGAGATAGAAAGGTCTGATTTAGAATACCCAGGCATTCTGGAATGAGAGCATTCTTCTAAATTTTATTCTTAAATATTCTTCTATATTCTACCTAAATATGGGAAGTGATTTCTATTTTTTGGAGGGAGGGAGTTGTCTGGATATTAGCCCTTTTTGCCTAGAAAATTAGCGCTTTTGGGGGCCATATTTCCTTTTGCGCACGTGTGTGTGTGTTTGTCAGCTGATATCCCAAGAATTTATTGTGACCTTTAAAGCCCTTTCCCATTTTCTTAACTGTTGACACGTCTTTGCCTCTTTAGTTAGGACTCTTAATCCCTTTCTCCTCTTATGTGCTGAAAATGTTATGTCCTCTTCTTTTTGGTGTCTTGTCCTCATTACATTTATGAACAGTTAATAAATGCTGCTTGATATAGCTGGAACCCTTGTTCTTTCCCACTAAGACAGTCATTTTTTTCTCTTTTAAATATTACTTTAAGATCTTCTCCTTTCAATGCCATAGTGATTCTTCCTTTAAAGTATTATATGATTTATGGGGTTGGAAATATCACTTCAAAATAAAGTGCATTTTACTGTAAATTAGTGATCTATCAAAAGACCTTACCACCAACCAAATCAATACCCTGACCACACATATATGAAGCAGAGCTAGATGAATTTATAGCTGATGCATCTTGTCTTGGTCAGTTTGGGCTGAGATAACAGAAAATCATAGACTACGTGGCTTGAACAACAAAAATTTATTTCTCACAATTCTGGAGACTGGGAAGTCCAAGATCAAGGTGTTGGCAGAATTCATGTCTGGTGAGAACCCGCTTCCTGTTCATAGATGGCCTTTTTTTGGTGTCCTCTGTGGTGGAAGAGGCAAGAGAGCTCTCTGGGGTCTCTTTTATAAGAGCACTGATCCCATTCATGAGGGCTTTACCCTCACGACCTAATCTCCTCTCAAGGGCCCCACCTCCCAATATCAACATATTAGGGGTTAGGATCTCAACATATGAATTTTGGGGGACACAAACATGCAGTCTACAACACATTGCCAGTTACAAATATCCCTGGACATTCATGGAAAGGTAAAATTAGAAAGCTGTATCTTTCTGTAAAACACACCCAATATTGTGTAATTCAAAGAAAGAAAAAGTGAATAAATAAAAGGGATCATTTAGTAACTAGAAGATGTAGCCAAAATATAAAAACAAAAAAAAATAGCAATTCTATGTCGATGACCATTGTGGTGACATTGCTTTTAAATCATGATGAGTCCATCCATAAGGATAAAAAGAACCTGAATTTGGTTGCCAGATAAAATGTGAGACGTTTAGTTAAACTTGAATAATTTTTTAGTACAAGAGTGTCCCAAATATTACATGGAGTATAATTATAATAAAAATTATACATCGTTCATCTAAAATTCAAATTTAATTGAGTGTTCTGAATTTTTATTGACTAAATCTGGCAACTCTTTATTTGCTAAATCTGGTAACACACTCCACAGCTGTACAAACTGTGTAGGTATCACATTTGTGACAGAGGGTAGTAATGAGGCATCTCGCAGATGTAAGAACAGGAAAAGCCTTGAATCCTAACGGATGCCCCACAGGAAGAGCAACAAGCCTTCGGAGAACAACTGAAAGTAGGCAGGTTTTCTGCATTCTCCAAGTTGTGGATGCGTGTGTGGGGCCTGAGTGAGGTTCAGAGGAGCTAGAGCAGGCTGGTGTAGCTCCCTTCAGGATGAAAGGAGAACCCACTTAGAATAGAATCAAAAATTAGCAGAACAGGGACAACTGATACAAATGAAAAGAAAGGTCCAGAACATTAGGAAGGCCACAAGCTAGGATATCTCCAGGTCTTATGTTTGAACAATTCACAAAGACAATGTAAGAGGGAGCTCTAAACACCGGGAAGTTAAAAAGCTATCCTGACCACTTGTCCCTTCTAAATGTCCATTATTTGAGGACTGGTTGAATAAATAATAGTACATCCACATAATGAAAACGATGTAGTTGTACAAAGGAATGAAGAATATCTCTATCTACAACTATGGAGAGATTTCCAGGATATATTATTACCTGAAAAAAGTATGTATAGTAATAAATCAGACTAAGAAATATATTTTGTGTTCAACTAAAATTTAGATGCTATGCTAGAAGGAGGTTATGTAAGTTAAAAAATAAAATTCAATGTTCAGGGAATTTTTTTTGTCTGTTTCTTGACTTTAACTTATTGAACTAATAGAATAGTAGAGCCAGTACATTCAAGAACTCTTTAGTACTGTGAGCTTTTGCATATAATAACGGAGGTGCATGGTAATAATAAATTAATAATAGCTTTGAATCTAAGAATAATGTTGAATCTGACAAGTTTCACAGAGAAGGGAAATGAAAAGGAGTACAAGTTCAAATTTCAGCAGTATCTACAAAAATTGTTTTCAGAGTTATTCTTTACAGACAAGGATACTATAAATAATGCCAAATTATATTTTAAAAGACAATCAAGTATTAGAAACTGAATGGAATACATAATGACGGACTTTCCCTGGGGATTTTAAATTGATGATTTTAGTCCATGAAAAGTAAATTTTAAAATAAAAAGCCAGCAACAACAAGGAAAAACATAAAACTAATATGCTGTAAGGTGAGTTTCAGAAATGCTGTTATATGTCACACTAATTCTCATACTGATGTGATAAAACTGTTTAGAAAACTCCTAAATTTGATCTAGATACACATTTTTATATTCCTCAATTGAGCCCAGTGAAATACTTTGAAAGCTCAAAAGTATTTACTGAATTATTAAATGATCAATATGTTGCCATTTTAAAATCTAACAGCATAACAAATGGCTTTATTTATACCTTATAACTTTGTTGCTGATGGTCATGATGGTTGGTTGGTTGGTTGATTGGTTGGTATGCTTTGATTGACATATTTTTTGACCCTAAAGAACTGAGTTGATGTTACTTCTCAATTTATGACAAAACATCAACAGATTATGTTCTGCATATTTAAAATTTATTATTATTTACTTGCCTTTCCTCTTTACCCTCCATCCAAGTTAACCCCAACCCTTAAGTGCCAGAGTTTGTATTTAATGCATGGCTTTTAGATCAATTTCTATATATTTATTTATCTCTATGTATATGTGTAAAAAAATTAGTATTGTTTTTCATATATATTTTTAACAATATATAAATGGCATGGTGCTGTAAATTATGTTCTATGTCTTACTTTTCCCATTCAACATTGTTTTTGATATCCAGTATATGTTGTTACATGTAAATCTAGGTTTTTTCTTCTGATTAATATTCTATGGTGTGCATATCTACCTGTCATTTACTCATTCATATATGACAAGCATATAGGTTGCCTCCAACTTCTTCCTCACACAATATTGCAGTAAATATCCTCATAAATGTCTCTGTGTACCTGAAGGCAAGTCTCTTGGAGTGAGTAGACACGTAACTTTACTAAAATGCTGCCAGTTTTGTTCTCTAAAATGGACTTCGCTAATTTACACTCTCAAAAATAAAGTACAAGATTCCCAATTCCAGCCATCTTTAACAGCCACTGATTTATTTAATATTCTCATTTTTACTAATTATATGAGTATAAAATGCCATCCATAGGTTTTTTTATTTTATATTTTATTTTATAATTATGAATTAATGTAAAAATATTTTCAATTTTCTGGAACAGAAAAAGGACAATGCATAAAAACTAAGGAAATCTGAATAAAGTATAGACTTTGGTTAATATCATATCAGTTTAGATTTGTTAGTTGTGACAAAAGAATCATACTAATATAAAATGTTAACAATGGGGGGAATTGGCTGAAGAGTAAATATATACTCTCTGTACTATGTTTGTAACTTTTTGGTAAATGTAAAACTATTCTCAAATTAAAAGTTTACTTTTTAATGTTGCAAATATTTTCTCCTAGTCTATCAACTGTCTATTAATTTTATCTATGGTGACTTCACTGAACAGAAATCTAGATGATGGTTACTTCAACAAAGGTGATAGTAATGGAGGTGAAGAGAAGTAGACAGATTTGGGAAATATTTTAGACAATGATAAATTAGACATGGGGTGCAAAAGAAAACAAGACATTGTGAATGAATTCTAAACTTTTTTACTTCAGGAATTGGATCATTAATTTCTAGAAGCTTCATAGTCTTTATTGTGATTGTAAACAGTATCCTATTTTCTGTTTCAATTTCTAAACATTTATTGCTGTCACAAAGAAATTCTATTGATTTTTGCATATAGATCTTGCTGCAATATTAATAGTCCTAATAGTTTTTCTGCTGATTATATGGGTTTTCTTTGTAAATGATCAATTAATTACAAATACTGAACATTTGTCTTCTTCCTTTTAATTCACATACATGCTTTTTTTCCTTATATTTAATTGGACAGAGCTTCCAGTACTATGTTAAACAGTAGTATATCAGAGTTTTGCCTAATTACTAATATTAAAAGGAAGCTTCTGAAATTTCTTCAGTAAATATAACATTTGGTATGGCTTTGTGTTTGTTAATTGGTTTGTTTTGCCTTATATTGCAATTGGGGATGACTGCCAATAGAGGTGAGAAAAGATAGATTTTACCTGATTAAGGAAGTTTCCTTTTATTTCTACTTTTTAAAGCGCTTTTTTAAAAAAAAATCTCAAATGGATTTTGAACATTATCAAAAGCTTTTCTTGTGTACGTTGAGCTGATCATGTTTCCTCTGCATCCATTAGTGTGATAAATTATTACATCTCCTGATGTTGACTGTCCTTGCATTCCTGAGATATCTCCTCTTTGATTCATGGTGTGTTTTAAAAAATATGCTGCTGAATTTTGTTAGCTAAGTAAAATTTAGAAAATTTTAACCTATGCTCAAAAGAGAAATTATCTTGTACATTCATTTTCTCATAGTGTCTTCATCTAGTTTTGATATTCTGCTGGATATTTTTTCATTTGCCCTTCCAGATTTATTCTCTATTCTTCTCCCTGCTTTGTATCACGGAACGTGACTGAATAGATTCCATCAATGGGCTCCTTTGCCTTCTGGCTTCTGATTGAAGCTTCTGGATCAGTTGTCAATGATCTCCTCTAGCAGGAGATTCAAGGCAGAATATGAGTGAAGTCTGGGTATCTACTCCCCCAGTTCCCTTTCTGTTAGATTGCAGCTCAATGCATCTTTCTACCAAAGGTCCCAGCTCCACTCTGGATTTTGCAAATAATTCCCTCAAATTGCCTCTTTAGGCCAAAGAGTGATATTGGCTTCTTCTGTTGTGAGCCTGATTGTGAAACTATTCTCTGTTGGTTTTCCTAAAGTCAGCCCATACCATTGTAAAGAGTCCCTTAATTAAACTCTCTTCAGTTCCCCAGTGTGAGTGTGCCAACCACTTCCTGCTGGGACCCTGATTGATAAGCTATCAAAGTTACACTCACATCAAAATATGTTTCATATCTTCTTTTCTTTTCTGCAACAAGAAATAAATTGTGTAAAATAGACACATATTCCTTGGAAGTTTAGTAGAACTCACCTACAAAACCATTTTTTAGGGGTAAATCTTTAGTAGTAGTTAATAACCTGTGCAAATTTTCTGTTTCAGTGTCAATTTTGGAGTATTACATTGGCAAAATATCTATTTCCTTAGAATTTCAAATTATTGGCATTTAGCAGCTCATAGTATTCTTGTATAACTTTTGGATATCTCACACCTGTAGCTATTTTCTCTTTTGTTTAACTATAAATTAAATTGGAGTCCTTATACATTGCTGGTGGGAACATAAAATATTGCAGCTACTGTGGAAAAAAGTTTGATGGTTCTTCAAGAAGTTAAACATATTGTTACCATATAATCCAGCAATTCCACTCTTGGATATATACCCAAAAGAAATGAAAACAGGTGTTCAAACAAAAACTTGTACAAGAATATTAGTAGCAGCACTATTCACAATAGCCAAAGGGTAGAACACCCCAAATGTCCATCAACTGATGAATGGATAAACAAAATGTGGTATATCCATAGAATGAAATATTTTTCCACCAGAAAAAGGAATAAAGTACTGATACACGCTACAACGTGGATGAATCTTAAAACATTACGCTAAGTGAAAGAAGCAAGAAACAAGAGGCCAAATATACTTCCATTATGTGAAATATCCAGAATAGGCAAATCCATAGAAAGAGAAAACAGATCAATGATTGCCACAGGCTAGGAGGAGAGGGGGATGGAGAGTGACTGTTTAAAGGGTGTGAAGTTTCCTTTCCAGTTGATGAAAATGTTCTGGAATTAAATAGTGGTGATAGTTGCATAATATTGTGAAGGTATTAAATGTCACTCATAGTGAATTTTGTTAGATGTATTTTACCATAATAAAAAAATTAAAATTAAATTAAATTAATAAAAATATATGTACTTGTCTGACTCTATCCCACATACTCTTTAGAAACTCCTGACCTTTTTCTGAAATACTCACCAAATTATCATTGGGAGTCCCTGGGGTGGAGACTGGGAATCTGGAGAATCTGGGAATCTGAATCTGGAGAAGTGGAGGGAGGATAGTAGATTCTTAAGTGAACCCTATGGAATAATCCCCTTTAACAACTACCTAATGTCACCATTTTCTCCTCTTTCAGCACTGACTAGCTGTGATGACATCTCCTATAGCAGCTAATGGCAAAAACAACAGCTCTATCACAAATGTGCACTGAAGGTGCTAACTCAAATGCTAATGTCACTGATGTCCACACCTAGGCTCAGTGGTTATCTTTTTTGGCTGTTTTTTTTGTTGTTGTTGTTGTTTATTAATTCATTTATAGTCCAGTTCATTCCAAAAATGGCTTGAGTTAATTAATGCCTAAGTCAAGAGCACTAATATCCGTGTCCATCATTGCCAAAACTCCCTACATAAACATGGCTGATGCTTCACAGAGCAATTTCAAAGACAAATTTCAGTAAAATAAGTAATTTTATTTTTATTTCTTCTTTTATTGGAGACTTTTGACCTACGACTCAGACCTGAAGCCCTAAAATATCTGAGTGTTGGGAGTATCTGGCTGTCCATCCTGTTGGTGTACTGGGAGAACTTTCATTCAAGAGCTACCAGCATTTGGTATGTTGGCCACTGGCAGGAAGGATGCCAGATTGTGACTGGGATTTTGTTGCAAACCTGTCCTGCATGGAAAACCTCTCCATCCTCCTACTCTCCTTGCAGCATCTCAGAATACTGGTAAACTACAAACAAAGGAAAATGGTGGTGTTCAGAAGAAACCTTCTAACATATACATGCATGAGAATCTAATTGAGATTTCTCCTAAATCAAGGCTGGGACGAAACATCCTTCTGTGATAGTGCCTTTGAGACCAAAAAAAAGGGGGGGGGCAGTTCTAAGGTCTATTAATCTTTGGGTTTGAATCTGGAGAAATATAACTTTAAAGGTTTTATATGAAACAGAAAGCATGGCTTTTCCTAGAGGTATAGTAAATGAAAGTTCTATGAAGATAAAATGGGGAAAGGAAGCTGATCAAAAAATGGTGATTTTAAAATGAAACTAGAAGAAAATGAAAACACTAATTCAAATAGATATATGCACCCCTATGTTTTTGAAGCATTATTTACCATAGCCAAGATATGGAAGCAACCTAAGTGTCCATTAGTAGATGAATGGATAAAGAAGATGTGGTGTATATATATATATATATATACAGATATATATATATATCTGTATATATATACAATGGAATATTAGCCATAAAAAAGAATGAAATCCTCTCATCTTTGACAACATAGATGGATCTAGAGGGTATTATGCTAAGTGAAATGAGCCAGACAGAGAAAGAAGAATACTGTATGATTTCACTCATATGTTGAATCTGAAAAAAATAAAACAAATGAGCAAACAAAACAAAATGGAAACAGACTCATAGATACAGAGAACAAATTTGTTTGCCAGAGGGGAAGGGGTAGGGAGAAGGGCAGAATAAGTGAAGAGAATAAGAGGTACAAACTTCCAGTCATAAAACAAACACATCATGGGGATGTAATATACAGCAAGGGGAATATAGTCAACAATATTGTAATAACTTTGTGCAATGGCAGATGGTAACTAGTCTTATCGGGGTGATGATTTTGTAATGTAAGTAAAGGTCAAATCACTATGTTGTGCACCTGACACTAATACAATATTGTACGTCAACTATGCTTCAGTTAAAAAAATTAAATAAAATGAAACTAGATACCCCGGCTCAGAGAAATTCTCTGAATTAAGTAATATCCAATATGACACCATATTGCAAACATCAATGATACCACTAAACTGAGTTACATTTACATTTCTAACACTTTAGGAGGGATCCATTTGAATAAGAATATTGATTAAAAAAAAAACTCTTCTATCTACCAAAAAGAAATCTATGCATAATCTACATATTATACGTGGCTAGGTGCCTAATAAATGTACTTTCAATGAGTGAATAAAGAGCCAATATTGGAGACAATTAACTTTACAAAACCTTCCTTCAGAATTGGGAAACATTCATTTACTACTAATTTTCTATAATGCAGTTTTATTGGCTAAATCTTCAAACTGTGAATAACATCTTCCTTATACTACTGTGTCATTTTTGAAGAATATGAGGACATCATTCTGTCATGATGAACCAGATAATATGCGACGATAAAGTAGAATTTATGTGTTCAAGGCAACTAAAAGTTTTTGACAGAAGGAAGATTTATATGGCATTCTAGAAAATAATTTTATAAGGAGATTGAAGATTAAGAAAAAGGTGATAAAAAAGAGTAGCTAAAAAGAAGTCTCTGGAGGAGTTCCTATAAAAGTAATTAAACTGGAATATATTGACATTGAAATAAAAGGATGTAAGCTCAATAGTGGCAAGATGTGAAAAAAATCTAGTCAGAATTAGAGGGTAACTTGTATGAAGCAAAAAAAAGTGCACTGCAGTCATAGCTATAATTTTGAGTGAAAAGTAGAATAAGTAGACTATATATAATAGAAGATAAAAATTGCTGATAAGCTGGAAAGAAAAATGAGAGGCTGATGATTTGTGAATACAAAAAGTTTAGTAGACATAAAGAAATTGACAAACTAAAATTGTAATGATCATAGTATTAATTCCCTCAGCAATCATTTTTGAAAACCTACCAAGTACCGACCTCTCTATTAAGTTCTGGGAATGCAAAGTTGGAAAGATGATTTTGCAAACCACTAAGAATCCACATTTTAGAGATAGAGAACGATGTATATGAGAAAAAATAATGTAATGCAATTTAATAAGTGCTTTTCTAGAGGCATAAATAAAGTATTTTAACAGCATAAAGGAAGGGAACTGTTGATCCTCTCTGATAGAGCTACCAAAAACCTCTCTGAGAGGTGGTGGCTAAGCAGGAGAGTAGAGAGCTATTGAGGAGGGAAGCGCTGGTGGCTCACAGGTGATGGGAGATAACTGTGGGTAAGAACTTTGCAAACACAGGAGAGAAAGGGACTGAAACAAATGCCAAGTATTTTAAAGCCAGACTCTCACCACTGTAAGTTTCACAGTAGTCATAGTGAGCAATCAGCTGACCAAGAAAGGAAGTGCATAAGAGCAACATAACTTTGCTTCTCTGAAACATTATCCCCATCATTTCCTATATCATGACATCCAAAGATATACAAAAATTTTTCCATGTCTTGGCGTTGGCAGTAATACTTCCTTTTCCTCCTCTGTTCTGGCTTAATTACAAAGTTGATTTGTTCATTTTCTCTAATGCTTCACTAGTTAAAGCCTCTTTCCAGTTTCCAGCACAGGGTGAGCATGTGTGTGTACATTTGCATGTGTGCATGTGCGTGTGTGTATGTGTATTGTGTATGTGTTGATTGGCTGGTTGTTTTCTGATCACTGAATTAACAGAGACCAAGTTTGAAGTAGGCACACTTTGTCTTTTTGTATGTCACCTTGAAGGCCCCTTTCACCCCCTAAGGTATTCTTTCTTCGCCTTGGCATCTCCAGGTATAAAATCTTATTAATAATTTAGATTCAAAGCATTCCTCTCGTCAAGTAGCATTTGCATTCTAAAGGAGGTTAGAACAAAAATTCTCTATAATGATATGATTTTAGCATCTGTCACAGATGAAAGAGAAAGATATTTAGAATATGGAGAGCATATTACATACTGCATGTGTTTCTCCCCTATGTAATGCAAACTTTGAATATAAAATCTCTCTAATTTATAATAAAAGCTTTAGTTCATTTCTTACTTTACCATCTTAAAAAAGAATATCACATTATTTTTATTAATCAAGAATTTTACTCTTACAAAGCATTTTTACATGCCTAATTTTATTTAAGCCTTAATATAACCATTGGTGGTGTTTTTGCTGCTACCCCTAACTTTAGAGACAGAGCAACTGAGGCTCAGTGAGGAATTAAGTGGCTTCTCCTAGGTTATACAGCCAGCAAGTGGTAAATCCTAGGCTCAGTTCAAGCATTCTGTCTCTTAGTTGACTGCTTTTTTTCACTCTACTACTCTGTCCCTCGCTCCTCTACAAGTTTCTCACCTAAGAGTACAGGACCCATCCACAGAGATGATAATTCAGGACATGTGGGTTCACAGATATGCTTTCTTCAATACTCAGGTATTTCACATGCAGGCAGTTCAAGCGTCATAACTTGAGAAACACACATCTAGAAGCTATCTTGGGTGATAATGCAGGTCAGCACAGGGCAGAAGAAGGGTTAGTGCTCCAATTAATCAGAGTCAACCCAAGGTAAAAGTAGGTCTTAGATAAAACAGATCTTAGTCCTTCCACTAGCTCTTCCACCTCTAGTCCATCCATCTTTTGCACACCAGTCCCTGGGCCATTAAAAGATAGCCACTCTTGCCCTGTAGCACCCAATCCAGCTTGGCCCTGCAATGCTCTATGCTACCCGCATACCTTAAATTCTTGTTTCCCCAGGTTAGAAGGAGGACTACCATATAAACTCCACTTAGCGTCTTATCAGCCTGGTGGTTTGTATTAGAAGAGATCCAGGAAGGTTTTTACACCATACAATGAATTTTATATCATGGAATTCGAAAGGAAAAAAGAAGATTGTGGAATGAAAGCAATCAGGACAGGAAAGGAATCTTTAAGTCATTACAAAATTACTGCACAAAAATAGCCATCTTCTGAAAATACATAGGGCTACTCTAGCATTGCTGAATAGCTATTATTTTAGAATCTTCTTGTTTTGTTCTGGTGAGTTTTGCTTGCTTTATAGAATCACATGCTGCAGTGATGATTTATGATGTAAAGATTAGTACTTTTATTTGGAAGTTTTAACAAATTGGAGTAATGACTAGGTTATGTGCCATAATAGCAAAGAGTGCCAGCTTTGAATAAAGCCTAATTTAAATATTATACCATCACCCAGTAGCTGGGTGACAATTGTACCTCATCTGTAAAATGAGGATAAAAATACTTGACTTGGGGGAAAATGAAACAAAATAATGGAGGCAAACTACAAAGTCTTCAATAAAGAGTGATTATTTTTGAAGGACAGTGCAGTTGATTCTCATTATTCATGATAGTTTTGTTCTGTAGAGCTGCTGTGAACAATAAATTAACAAATACTGAACCATTGTTCCTGGAAGAAATACAGGGTTAGGTTGCTGTGAGCTTCTGGTCACAGGATTTTTGTCAACTGATCAGTACATAATTTTGTTTTATGTGTGTTCTGTTTAAAGACACTTAATTTCATATATATGGTTTATTCATTAATACTGAGCTCACAGGCAACAGCACTATAACTCATGCCTAAGTGAAGCTTATCCAACACGTGTATTTTCTCTGTCAGACATACCACAGCCTTCTTGCCCTTTGGAACACTAGATAGCACTTCAGCACTTCTGCTTCGGTGCCATTTTAAGCAGAGAAATCACCAAAAAAAATTACAAAAATGCCAAAAATGCGACACTAAATAGACCACGAGAAGAACACTTGCTTACAATATGAAAGCTCAGGCAAGACGGTAGAGTGCCGCCTTATTGGACCTCAGCTGGGAATGTGCACATCTGGTGACTCAAATATTTTGCTATTCTGCACATGTCTGCAAATGACACAAAAGTGCAGCAAGTATTGATTTGGGGATCAGGAATAAATTTTAGCAAGTAGATGTATTCAAGAAAATGGAATCCAGGAATTCTGAGGATTGACTGTATAATGTTGTTAAGGGCTTGTAGTCTGTCATCAGTCTGGCCTCGCTACTCACCATCTGTGCAGTCTTGAGCAAGTGACTTGTCCTCTCTCAATCTTAGTTTCCTCACCTGTGAAATAAAAATAGTAATAGCTCCAACCAGCTGCATGTGAAGTGTTTGCTTGGCACGTGATAAATGACCAAAAATATAAATTACTAATGCAGAGAAGACTAAATAAGGCAATAAGAACTAACTTTAACATAAGTAGAATTTTCTTGCGAACACCTCTCAAAATGCGGGGGGAAAAGATTTGACTGAATAGTTTACTTTTTTTCCACTTATTTTCCGTGTATAACCAGAACCAATTTTAGTGAGACATGTAAAGGGTATTATATTCTAATACAAAAATGATTTGGGTGAGGTATTATAAATCAATAGTGTCATTTTGAGGGTCTTAACTAAAGCATTCAGGTGCTGTTTTAACTGGGACCTCATGCTAGAATTTCAGTTAATGCAAATGGAATAGAAAGGTGAACTACAAGTACTAATTTTATTTGCCTAGATTAAGCCAGGAAAAATGAACTCATGTCTCTAAGGATCTGATCTCAATGCTAAAAGATAAATGCACAGAAATGTAGTCATGTGATCTAAAATTTCATCTCTTTTGATATGTTTTAAATAGTTTCTATTTTAAGAAACAGTAGCTTTTGCTGGAAATCCTAATAAAGTATTTTCAAACTTTACCATTCATCTGTACAATGTCTGTGATAACAAAAGAGAAAAAGTGAAAAACTACATTATTAGTAATTAACCCAAGAATTCCTGAGCAAAAACAGTGCTAACAATTCATTGAAAGGATACTTGAATTATGTCTCACTTTATTTCCATTAGGTATATTCAATACTCAAAATTTCACCAGATAGTACAAAACAGAATAATGAATGATAAAATCAGAAAAAGAGCAGATGAGTGGGAAGTTTTTTATCACACGGTACATTGTGATTACAGACTACCAGGTAGACGTGAAATAGCAAACATTTCAGGTTGTGTATACCTCATTCGATTAAAAATGTTATCAAAATGAGTTAGAGAAAAATATATTCGATAGCTGTGGTTCTCAATGTTTTCTGGATTGCTTTGAGGATCTAAAAATGAAAACAACAACAAAAAAGAACTTTCTCTCCAGAGAAGTTCACAATACATATACCCATTTTTAAAATACACATACCCTTTTTTTTTTTACTGTGTTGTTGGGTTTAAGGATGTACTGGAGGTCCATGTACACCTAATTAACAATCTCTTCTCCAAAGAGGCGGGGGAAAGTCACTTTTAACTGTATACAATTGATTTTTCATAGATGAAGCTTCTGAAAATAATAAGAAATAATAATTTAAACAATTTTTAGGGAAGTCAAAGTCTATATTTATTTTTTGTAGCTTTATTACAGCTTTGCTCCCTCAACCCTCTTACAGAGATGTTAACTGAAAATGCTGCTTAGAAAAAAACAAAGCAAGTCCTAATTTTTTTTCGTCTTTTTGTACTGAAAAAATCTTTGTGAATTTTCAGTAAATTGGTATAGACACTGCAGGGACTTGTCCAGTGGAAAGTCTGCACATTCCATTGATTTCAATAAGAAAGGCAAAGAGGGTGAACTGTGAGGCAAAAGAACTCTAAGAGCAAGAAATAGGAAGACATCGTTCCATTCTGTGATGTTTGATGGGTACTATCTGAAGAAATTATTCACTTCTTCCATAAGCCCATGGCCTGAAGCAAAGTAATATCATCATTCGAGTCAACAAGTGTCCTATATTGCCACAACCTTAATTCTTGCATATTTCACAGTTCATTACGCTCCATAGACATATCATGGGGATTCATCTCAATCACATTACAAAAACATTCAAAGACTGGAAGCAATTCATTTTCCAAAGATCTATTGGTCACATCACTTGGCTTTAATAGAAATATACAGTTGTGGCTGATAATGCCCTCTAACACACTCGGATCCAGAATTTCAATCTGACACTCCTTGGTGCTTATCTTTGGCACCATCCAGAAGCTGCATCTGATGCCAAGCTTGGTCATGCAGGGAATGTAAATTTAAAGAGCCATTTTCATTTATAACAAACAGACCCAGCTGGGAACACAGCTGTTAAATGGGAAGGCAAATCAAAATTTCCTGCTACCTGGAAGGGTCTAATTATAAAACCACCTAGACAAGCTTTCAAAATCCATAAACGAACTCACCCACCCTCAATGTGGGCTTAAAAGGAGAAAAAAAAAAAAACCCTGAAATTATCTGAATCACATATTACAGAAGTAATCAGGAGTATTTTATAAAGTCCTAAAATCTATATATATCTTAATTGAAGCTGCCTTTGATTCTTGACATAGTTTCCTGGCTTCTCTATACGCAGACTTAAAATGTAAAGTTTGGAATAATCCAGACAAAAAGAAAAGTGAATTGTAGCATTTTTATACTTCTATCCCTGTGTCCTTCACTAAAGAATAAATAGGAAAAGATCAGCAAGTACAGTATATAAAAACAAAATTTAGAAATTTGAATATAAAAGCAAAGGGTCTCAATAGTCAAGGGAGATAAATACATTTACATATAAAGTGTCTGTGGCATTCCCTAATATTTTAGCAAGTTAAGACATAAAATTTCATTGTCACTGTGGTATCTTGCTCATGGTTGTCTTTTTTTAAAATTGACCTTGGAAAATAAAGTGATCTTTGTTCTACATGATTTGATCCAACATCTTAGTTGCCCATGATCTATTCATTGTGCATCAGAGACCTCCCAGTACACCAACCTGGACCCCACAGACTGCAGAGAGATCCCAAGTGAGGAAGAACTGCATAGTGTTTCATTCCCTCCACCCACTGTCTCCTTTAGTCTTATTAACTTTCTGAAACACACCCAGATAGATGTATAATACATGTTAAGCATCTGTCCAGTAGTTACGGTCTAATAGATGATAAAATTCTAAAGGGTTCCACGTCTTGGTCTCTTTGTGCAGTATCAGTCCATCACAATAAACAAGTAGATGTTTTACAGACACTACTTACATTTGACTTTGGACTCATTTCATTTTGTGATTTATCTTATACTAGGTCATCCATGAAGGCTCATCTATCCTATAACTAAGTCCTTGCAGCAATTCTGATGACTGAACTGGAGAAGTCATAGTTTTAAATTGAATTCGAGGTTTTAATTTATATTACTTCCTTTCTGCTTATCTAGTACATTGCTTCTTTGCATGTAAAAAAGATTTCATATTATCTCTAAACTTTCACAAGGCTTTTTTAAATGGAAATGTACATTATGTAATAAGATTGGGTCTGGATTTTCTCTAGTAAATATCTGAGAAAATGAGGTAATTCAAAGAAAAACATTACAGAAATCAAACTTGCATAACCTTTCCTCCAGTTGTACAGCATTTTGTCACAATGTCATCCATAATTCTTCTGTTTTTCACTTTTTGTGTATTCATATTCAGAGTTGGCGCCTTTCCATTTGAGGCCATATCCTGTGGTTAAAGAACCCTTCCTCCTTTATAGCAGTGATTAATGTTCAAATACCTCCTCCAACAAAATAATTTAGTATGTTAGTAAGACATATGTTTAAAAAAAACCTAAAAGAATGAGCACAAGTGTGGTGCTCTTCAAAGGAACTTCCTCAGGGTGATAATGAAGGAGTAACAGGAGGAAAAGAAGGAGAGGGGAATAGTATTATTAATGGTTATATTCTATGATATGCTTAATCAGTGTCTGAACTGTTTTATTAAGTGTTCATAATATTCTAAGAAATATTATATTCATTTTATCATCCAATCCTCACAATAATCTTATGAGGTATGATTTACCAGATAAGGAAATTACCTATTAGATTTGCCTACTAAATTTGTTATTAGGCTATGTTTCTGTAATTATTTGTCCTGGAGTTCTTTGTAGTAGGCTCAGGAAAAAGAGGCTCTAAGACAGGGATTGTTAACCCCAGAATTTTCTGAGGGTGAGGGATCTGTGGTAGGACTCAGTGTATTAGTAAACCCAATAGAATGTTCTCCAAAGTAGAGTGAGTGCATACATGGATTTTTTTTCACAATTATATCCATAGCTTTTATGAGATTCACAAAAAGATCCCAGAATAACAAAACCACCAACAACCAAAAGTTTAAGAACCAACATTCTAAGGAGTGGCATCAGTGAAAATGGTGGAGTGAGAACATCCAAAAGTTTCTCCTCCATATAAGCAATAAAATAACTGGAAAAAATGATCAGAATCAATTTTTCAGAACTCTCAAAATTAACCAATAGCTTGCAACAGTCCAGAGAATGGGGAGCATTTGGTGGAGAAAAATAGCTAAATCTCAGTTAATAACAGTGAGATTTCTGGCATTTTCACTTACCCTAGTCCCACCCCCTCTATTCCCTAGCATTGCAGCAGCCTTAAAAATAACAGCCAGAGTTCCCAGACCAGAAGGAACAGAACAGTGCTGGAACTCTTTCAAGGTCTCATTCTGAAAAAGGAGTCATTATTTGCCCCAATTAGTGGTTCCCTGGAAGACCTCACTTGAAAGGCTTGTCTTTATTGACCTTGGTTGAACTTGTCCCATGCTAAAAACTTCCCAGATGCCATTTGTTGAATATTTTAGCATCACTATTGCCTGAGGCAACAGATAACAGTTGGAGCAAATGATAGATTAACCAAAAAATTTAAAAGGAAAAGCTGAGAAATTAGATGTCCATAGGGGCTTTGAAAAGCTCTAACATATTCCTGGGAATTTAGAATGCCACATGCAGGTATAGAGCTGTGTGTGTGCTCAGGAAAGATCTGAGAAATCCCTAAGCTCTCACTCTGATTGATCTTAAGGCTCTGTAAGTAGGAAAAGAAGGCTAAGACAGAGTTGTAAATTGATTGACTTGAGTATAGAAGGCAGATCCTAACAGGCACACAGAACCCTCAGAAAAATTGGGATATTTATTGGTTCCAGACATGTAAAGAAATCTCTGCCAAATCATTAGCTGACCCTAAGCTAACTGATTAGAAACTTCAGTGGCAAACATACAACAAAGATATAGAATTTACAGAATTAGTTCTGAAAGTCAATGAACAAACAACCAAAGCAGAAAGCAGCAACAACAAATCCTGGGGAGGGAGGAGAATCTGATTTTCAGAGTTGCCAAATTATGTTGTTTGTAATGTCCAGTTCTCAACAAAAAAATTAGAAAACATGCAAAGAAACAACAAAGTATAGCCCATACACAGGGGAGAAAAACAATGAATAAAAACTCAGCAGCGAAGTTGACCTCGAAATTAGACAAAAGCTTTAAATCTGCTATTTTAAATATGTTCAAAGGCCTAAAGGAAACTATGCCTAAAGAACTACAGGGAAATATTATAATTATGTCTCATTCTAATATTTATTGAATAGAATATTAATAAACAGGAATTATAAAAAAACAACTAGAAATTCCGGAGTTGAAAAGTACAATAACTTAAATGAAAAATTCACTATAAAGGATGAACATCGGATTTAGTTAGACAGAATAAAGAAGTAGCAAACTTGAAGACAGGTCAGTTGATATTATCCAGACTGAGGAACAGAAAGATAAAAGAACGAAGAAAATGAACAGATCTTCAGAGACCTTGGGACACTATCGCGTGTCTCAACATACAAGTAATGGAAGTTCCAGAAGAAGAGGAGAGAAAGAAAGAATCAGAAAGAATATTTGAAGAAATAATGGCTGAAAACTTCTCAAATTTGAGTTAAAAAATTAATTTATTGAAAGAACAAAACTGGACTGATGCTACCTGACTTCAAGACTTACTATTAAGCTACAATAATCAAGACAGCATGGTTTTAACAAAAGAACAGATAAATATCAATGCAACAGAATAGAGAGCCCAAAAATAGACCCACACAAATATAGTCAACTGTTCTTTGACAAAAAAATAAAGGTAATGCAATGGAATAAAGAAAGCCTTTTCAACAAATGCTGGAACAACTGGACATCCATGTGTAACACACAGAAATTACACCATTCACAAAAATTAACTCAAAATGGATCACAGACCTAAATGTAAAATGCAAAACTATAAAACTCCTGGAAGATAAGATAGGAGAAACTTAAATACCTTTGGGTATGGCAATGACTTTCTAGATACAACACCAAAGACACACTCATAAAAGAAATAATTAATAAGCTGGACTTCATTAAAATTAAAAACTTCTGCTCTCCAAAAGACAATGTCAAGAGAATGAGAGGATAGGGAGGAAATATTAGCAAAACACACATCTGATATAGAACTACTATCCAAAACATACAAAGAACTTTAAAAGTCAACAATAAGAATATGAACAACCTGATTTATAAATGAACCAAAGATTTTGACACCTCACCAAAGAAGATACAAAGATGACAAACAAGAATATGAAAATATGCTCTACATCATATGTCATCAAGGAAATGCAAACTAAAACAAAAATGAGATACCACTACACACCTATTAGAATGGCCAAAGTCTGGAACACTGACACCACCAAATGCTGATGAGGATGTAGAGCAACAGCAACTCTTATTCATTGCTAGTGGGAATGCAAAACAGCACAGTCACTTTGGAAGAGAGATTGTCAGTTTCTTACAAAACAAAACATACTCTTACCATATGAACCAGCAATTCCACTCCTTGGTATTTATCCAAAGGCATTGAAAACTGATGTCCACACAGAAACCTGTACACAAATGTTTACAGCACATTTATTCATAATTGCCCAAATTTGGAAGCAACCAAGATGTCCTTCAGGAGGTGAATGGATAAATAAAATGTGGAACATCCAAACAATGGAATATTATTTAGCACTAAAAAGAAATGAACTATCAAGCCATGAAAAGACACGGAATAAACTTAAATGCATATTACTAAGTGAAAGAAGCCAATCTGAAAAGGCTACATATTGTATGTTTCCAACCATATGACATTCTGGAAAAGGCAAAACTATGGAGATGTTAAAACATCAGTGGTTGCCAGGGTTGGAAAGCAGGGATAGATGAATAGGTGGAACAGAGAGGATTTTTAGGGCAATGAAAATATTCTGTATGACACCACAATGAAGGATACATGTCATTATACATTTGTCCAAACCTATAGACTATACAACACCAAGACTGAACTGTAACATAAACTCTGGACTTTGGGTGACTATGATGTGTCAATGTAGGTTCATCAAGTGTAACAAATATTCCACTCTGGTAGGGGATGTTGATAATGGGGGAGGCTAGGCATGTATGGGGGCAAGGGGTATATGAGAAATCTCTGTACCTCCCCTCAATTTTGCTATGAGTCTAAAACTTCCCTAAAAAATAGTCTTAACAAAAACAAACAAACAACAACAATGGCACTGGATTCAAACTTGGCATTAAATCCATTCAGAAATCCTGTTAATCATGTTAAAAAAAAATTAATCTACACATCCAAGAAGCTCAACAAACTCCAAGCATGGTAAACTCAAAGTGATCCATACCTACAAACATCATAAACCAACTCTTGAAAGCCAAAGACAAGGAGAGAATCTTGAAAGCAGCAAGAGAGGTGACTTACCATAAACAAGGTATCCTAAATAAGATTAACAGCTGATTTCTTATCAGAAATTATGGAAGCCAAAAGAAGTAGCATGATATATTCAAATTGCTTAAAAGAAAAAACAATCAAGGCAATCTTTCAAAAAGAAAATGGAAATTAAGATAGTTCTAGATTTAAAAAATTGTGATAATTTATTGTTATTTGACATGCCTTACAAGAAATAATAAAAGGAGCCTTCAAACTGAAATGAAAGGACACTAGATGGTAATTCACAACCAAATGAAGAAATAGAGTACCAGCAAAGGTAACCACATAGGTAAATATGAAAAACAGTATTAATGTATTTGGGGGGATATTTTTGTCCTATATTATTTAAAATACAATTGCATAACACAATCATTATAAATCTAAGTTGATGAGCACACATGTATAAAGAAATAATTTGTGAAAATAGCAGCATAAAAGAGGCAGGAAAATAAAGTTATATAGGAGCATAGTTTTTATATATTATTCATATTAAGTTGCTATTAATTAGGACTAGATTGTTATGAAGTAGTTAATGGTAATTCCCAGGACAACCACTAAGAAAAAAAATTTTTAAAAATGTGGTAAAAGAAATGACAAGACAATTAAAATGATATAGTCTATTCAACACCAAAAAGGGCAGTAAAGGAAGAATTGAGAGGAAAAAAATGTAGGACTTATAGAAAATAAATAGTAAAATAGCAGGCATAAATTCTACCTAATCACTAATTACATTAAATGTAAATAGATTAAACTATCCAATTAAAAGGCAGAGATTTGCAGGCTGGAAAAACATGATTCAACTATATGCTGTATACAACTGAAACACTGTAGACTCAAAGACACAAAATATTGAAAATATAACAATGGAAAGGATATTCCATTCAAATGATAACCAAAACAGAGCTGGAATGACTATATACTAATATGAGACAAAATAAACTTTAAGACAAAAGTTATTAGTAAACACATAGAAGGACACTTTATAGTGATAAGATTGTCAATCTATGAATAATTTATGCCAATTATAAACATATATGCATCTAACAGATCCACAAAATATATGAAGCAAAAACTGACAGAACTGAAAGGAGGAATAGATGATTCAAAAATAATACTTGGAGGGGCTGGCCCGGCAGCGCAGCAGTTTAGGTCGCACTTTGGCAGCCCGGGTTTCGCAGGTTTAGATCCTGGGCACCAGCAATGCACTGCTTGTCCGCCATGCTGTGGTGGTGTCCCATATAAAGTAGAGGAAGATGGGCACGGATGTTAGCCCAGGGCTAGTCTTCCTCGGCAAAAAAGAGGAGGATTGGCAATGGATGTTAATTCAGGGCTGGTCTTCCTCACACACACAAAAAGAGGCTTCAATACCCCACTTTCAATAATGGATTGAATAGCTAGATAAAAGATCAGCAAAGAAATAGAATACTCGAACAACACTATTAACCAACTAAACCTAACAGAAACATATAGAACACATTACTCAACAACTTCAGGATACACATTCTTCTTGAGTGTACAATAAACACATTCATAGCAGCCTTATTCATAGCAGCCAAAATATGGAAATAACCTGAATGTTCATCAACTGATATATGGATAAACAAAATGAGGTGTATATGAACAATGGAATATTATTCAGCCATAAAAAGGAATGAAGTACTGATACATATAAAAACGTGGATAAACCTTGAAAATCTTATGCTTAGTGAAAGAAGCCAGACATATTACATGAAAATCTATTTACATGAAATTTCCAGAATAGGTAAATCACAGACATTGAAATAAATTAGTCATTACCAGGGAGTGGGAGGGCTAACAGGTACAAGCTTTCTTTTTGGAGGGATGAACATGTTCTGGAAGTAAATAGTGGTGCTGGTTGTACAACATGTGAATAGATTAACAACCACTGAATTGTACATTTTAAAGGGGTGAATTTATGGTATGTCAATTATGTCTCTCTCTCTCTCTTTTTTTAAAGGAAAGAGCCAATGTTCTAGAACTAATTTATCATATGGAATTTGACTCAATAGCACCACAGCCAATATGTGCTAACTAGTGCTTAATAGCTTTTCAGATCCCAGTGTATATCAGCTGGCTTCAGAGGGGGTTACAATAGTGACCCACTAGGAGTTCTAGGATGCCCACCACTGAAAATAAATCAACATTATTTAAAATATTTGTTAATATGAACATGAAGTCATAGCTAAACAGAGAGCAAAAGAATACTCAAGATGTTAGGGGTATAATCCATATAAAAAGTTACCACTCTAAGTTTTAAAGTTTATGTCACATGGAATTTATATCATAATAAATTTAGTTATTTATAAATTTATGTCATATTTAATTTATAAAGCCACATTATCCAGTATCATTCTCCCTTACTTGAGCTTTCATCAGAGAATAAAACAGGGAGGCAGTATATTATATAGAAAGCATTAAGAAAACCAGAGTACTTAAGCTCAAGCTGTATAGTCATAAACCCGTCATTTAACCTCTCTTAGCATCAGATCCTCTGGAATTAGCTCTATTCTCAAGTTTTATATTAGGATCAAGTCAGATAAAATATGTGAAACCACTTCCTAAAATGGGATGTCAGTGTTGTTTTCAACATTATTATTGTATCATACTTACAGTTTATTGATGAATCAGCATTCATGTCACTGTCAATGGTGGGTCGAGTATACCACATATCTTTCTCCCTTTGAAATTTATAAATAAAATAAAAGAAGTGATTCCAGTTCTTAAGGTATTTTTAATCTGACAAAGAAGTGTCATTCTAGTTTTGTTCATGGATTTGAATATTCAGTTTTGCATACTTATTATCCATTTATGTTTATCGGAATTGAGGAAGGACTATAGCTATTTTGAATCCTATTGTTGGAAACTAGAAATAGTTGATCCAATAAGGATTTGTGAAGCATTTCTAAATATTTATAACTCAGAATGTAAATAAACTCATATAAATCTGGCTTCAATCAGAGGGAAAAATCATTAAGGCAAAATAAGAGCAGGTTAAATGATAAAAGCTGAGGCAGGGAAAACAAAATATTTTTGGATTAAGATAATCTAAATTCTTAGCTATTACAATTCACTCCCATCTTTGTTTTAGGAAAAAAGGGAGAAGGAATAACAGGGAAAGAAGAAAATTTTTAGTTGACCTACTGAAATTGTTAGATTACGGGAAGATTAAGAACATAGCTGTAGAACCTACCTCACCATGCTCAAAGAAATCTGGAAAACAGGCTCCTGTGACCACAAAATATCCAGGGAGTCAGGGTTTTCTCATTTGGAACTGCTGCTGATTCTCTTGCACTCCATAATTCAGCTGGGGCCATCGATTGCCTGGTTCCCACCATGGCTTCTTCTATAGGGAGGATCCAAATCTGCTCCACATGCTTCGGCCCTTGCCACATAACAACCCTAGGAAAGCCTGGACATAGAGCCAGAAAATTGATAGAGTGGGCAGGGACACTGCTGTGATGCTCCCAGCTAAATGATTAACAGTTGGAGTTAGGAGTCTGACCTGGTACAAATCCCTATCTTGCTGCATTTAGCAGCTTGTGACCTTGGGCAAGTTACTTAACCTAAGTCTCAAATTTCTCACCTGCAAAACATGGATAGAGTCTATCTCATAGGATTTTTGTGAGGGTTATATGATAATACACACAAATTGCTTAGTGAAAATCTTTGCTAATAATAAATACTCAAGGGTTGTTAGTAACCTTTATTATCACTCTAATGGAAAAGGGCATATGAAAGCAAAATAGAAAAAATAGATGATGGTAGCATTTTACTAATTATGGCCAATTCAGTAATTTTTAAAAACTGCTTTCAGTTTATTCAAAATAAAAATAAACAGAATTATGAAAATATAGATTTGTTATTTCCAGTATGTAAGTTGATGCTGCTGTTTGAAAGGCTTGCAAATTGTTTTTCAAGTTTTTAAAGCTCATTTTGATCTCTCATTAAGTATTAGTTTCTGGAAGGAGCTGTCAGGTGGACTGCTGGCTAAGTCTTGGACTTGTTGTCCTGGGGCTATGTCAGTTGAATCAGGCCCATGACGAAATTCTCTGTGAAGTTTTCTAGAATGCAAATTTCATAAAAACTGCTTGAGTTTGCTGGTGTTACTACATCCCTGAAGTCACCAAATACATACATATGCCTAAGGCTGTCAATGGTTAATACTGGAGTTTGAAGGAAAAGTGAACAAAGTATTTTGAAATGAAACAAACATAAGAGGTCAGTCTGTGAATGTGTTATTTTGTTTGGTGGAGGGAAGAAGGCTTGACCCTAGCTGTAAACAAAGTCACGTAGAGTTGGGGGTGGCTCCAAATATACAAAGGAGCTGGAGAGAGACCAAGAATGTTCTTCAGTGGAATGTACATGCCTCCTCTCTACTCCTTGAAGAATCAGTACCTGAACTAAGGAAGAAAATTTTCAATTGACCTACTGAAATTGTTAGATTCCAGAAAGATTAAGAATGTAGTTACAGAACTATCTCCAAATGCTCAAAGAAATCTGGAAAATAGACTTCTGTGGCAAAGTCACAAAATACCCACTGAGTCAGCAGCCAATAATGAAAGGCTCCTATTTCTCCTGCACTCCATAATACAGTCAGTGCCATTAAGCCTGGTATGCTAATAAGTTCTAGATTCCATAATTCAGTGACTCTCAAAGTGTGGTCTTTGACCAGCATAATATCACCTGGGAGCTTGTTTGAAATGTAAATTCTCAAGCCCACACCCACTGATTCAGAAACTCTGTCCTAACAAATCCTCTAGATGATTCTGATGCACCCTCAAGTTTGAAAACCACTGATAAAACAAAGGGTAACAGTATGGGTTATGGATGGATTGTGGAGAACAACCAGAAAGATCTCCAGGTCAGGTTGCCAAGAACCCCAGAAGCAAAATGTGTGACACAGAGGCAACATTTGCAGTGGAACTTTATGGGAAAGTTAGGAAAAACTATAGTTCAAACTGAGGCCCTGCAAGATCATGTGTGACCTTTCTGAGAGTAATGTTTGACTTCTTGCTTGAAGAAATCACTAGTTAGGTTTGTTAATGCTGCAAGTTGATGTCTGTGTTAGAGAAAACACAAATGCTGGAAGAAGTCTCGCATAGGCTCTGCCTTCCTAGAAATAATAGAAAATATTCTAGACAAAAACAAGGTCTGGGAAGGAAGCCAGAAAGTCAAAGAAATTCAAGGTGGTGAAGGGGTAGTAAAACTGGAGTCAAGAAGTTGGAAAGTAGAACAATGTGGTAAAAAGAGAAAAAGAAGAAAATAAATTTGGGACCATTTTAGCTAAATAGAAGTTGACCTCTTCCCATAATAGTATAAATCCAGAGCTTCTGACCCCACAACCTGTATAACAATAAAGAGTATTCATATACACGATCAACTATAATGAATGTTTTTAATACTCCTAAAAGGAAGACATGGGATGCTAAGAAGTATGCAAGCCAGCAAGATACGTTGCCTTCTGAATGTGACCAGAGACATATGGAAAAACCGTGAAAACTCAAATCTCCTGACCATTCTTTGCTTCTTTTAGTTCATGAAGGATTAGATAATTCAGGGAAAATAAACATGAACTACATTTCTACTGAGGTTGAAGTCCTTGATAAGAAAGAGAATAATATGGGAGTTTTCTCCTTTTTTCAATTGAATATGGTAAGTTTGGGAGAGAATTTGGCAGAAGGTATGAAGAGAAAACTCAGAACTTGTCAAAGGGCAGTATTTGGTTGTTGTTTTTTGTTAAATCTTATCTAATGTAAGAAAATTAGATGATCAATGATGATATCACAGAGACTGAATATATCATTTTCACCTAGGGCATCATAATTTGGTCCAGTGGATTCCAAATAAATGCAGAGAAGGGAGGAAAAGTTCCAAATGAACAACAACAACAAAACCTCTGTAATGAAAAATAGAGGTGATTATAGGAAAAAAAAAATAGTGGTAGTGACCACAAATCCTTAAAAGAAAACAAGCATGAGGAAAAAAATAGAGCTTCAGATGTCTTTATTTACAAATAATTTTAATAAAAAGCAGTAACTCTAGTCTCACAAAAATCACCAAGTCCTTGTGGTGGAACATGTGATTATTAGGGAAATGGAAAGATATGCGTATTTAAAAGAACCATAGTGGGATATAGAACTCTGTGCCAATGAGATACTTGTGTAAAAATTCACAAAGCTGAAGGTATAAGGGAGATTGAGAGCAGGTGGATGGGGTGAAGAGAAAGAGACATGATATCATTGTGATAACACACCCCGGACTGTCTAGTTGGAGCAGACAGGGTATGATGGTTACTTGCCTAATACAGAGAGCAAACCCGGAGCAGAAGTTATTAGTGGTTGGGGACTTCAATTATCCAGACATCTGCTAAATGTTTCATTCAGCTAAGGCCAAAACAGCTGATAAATATTGCTAAAAATATCATTTCAGAGGAGACAGGATTACATAATTTTAAGTGTAGAAAAGATTTTCATGAGAGTTAAGTTCAATCCCTTTCTGTTAAATGTAAATCCAGGAAAACCAAAGTCTGGAGAGGTTGCAGAGTTAATTGTACATGAGACAGAAATAAAATACACATCCAATTTCATTCATTCACTCTTCAAATATTTATGGAATGCCTTCTATGTGCCAGACACTGTTCTAGGCCCTGAGACACAATAGTGAAGAAACAGACAAAAATTTCTGCATTCAAGGAAATATATACCTATATTCTAGATGGGGAAAACAGACAAAAAATAACATAAAAAATTAGTAGACTATCTAATAAAGTGCTGTGTAATATGTGCAATAGCCACTGGTCACATGTGGCTATCTAAATTTAAATTTAAATTAATGAAAAGTAAAATTTCAGTTCCTTAGTCACATGGGCCATATTTTCATTGCTCAATAGCCACATGTGTCTAGTGGCTATCTTATTGTACAGAGCAGAACTAATATATTAAAGGTAATAAATGGCATAGAAAAACTGTTAGTATATTAGTAATTTGTTGCTCTATAACAAATTATCTCAAAACATAGCAGCTTAAAATGACAAACATTTATCATCTCACACAGTTTCAGAAGGTCAGAAATCTGGGAGTGGCATTCCTGGATGGTTATGGCTCAGTGTCCCTCACAAGTTTGTTCTCAAGTTGTCAGCCAGGGTCAACTGAAACTCACTCACACGGCTGCTGAAAGGAGTCTTCGTTGTCACCATGTGAGTCTCACCATAGAACCACTCGTATGACATAGCAGCTGGCATCACACAGAGCAAACTATCTGAGAGAGAGAGAGAGACAGAGACATAAGAGATTGAGAGAGAGAGATTGAGCCCAGGACAGAAGCCACAGTCTTTCAATAACCTATACTCAGAAGTGACATCCCATCACTTCTGCCACATACTATTCACTAGGAGAGAGTCACTAAGTCCAGTCACACTCAAGGAAGAGTCAAGCTCCCCATCTTGAAGAGAGGAGTATTAAAGAAAGTGTGGGGGGCCAGCCCCATGGCCTAGTGGTTAAGTTCGGCACACTCCACCTCAGCGGCCCAGGTTTGGTTTCCAGGCACAGACCTACACCGCTCATCATTGGCCAAGCTGTGGCAGCAACCCACATGCAAAAGAAGAAGATTGGCACAGATGTTAGCTCAGGGAGAATCTTTCTCAAGCAAAAAGAGGAAGATTGGCAACAGATGTTAGCTTAGAGCAAATCTTCCTCAGCAAAAAAAAAAAAAAAGAAAGGAAGAAAGAGTGGACCTACCTGTAAAATCATCCCAATTGGGGTAAAGGTGACTGAGAAGGCCAGGTCTAGGGAGCTGGGGGGAGGAGGAAGCAGGTTGCAGTATTAGATAAGATGATCAGAGGAGACCTCATTAAGAGATGAGAGTTGAACATAGACTTGAAGAAGTGAGAGAGGAAAAATGACATTCAGAGTCCTTTCAACCACTACCCATTGTCCCCTGAGAAAGCCACAGAGAGATATGGGCTTGAAAGCACTAAGGAATGACTGTCAGGGGGATGTCCTTGCATGGTGTTTTTGAGTTCCTAATGGCAAAATAAGGAGCTACTGGGAATGGAAATATGGATTGCAGAAAGTTCAAAAATATGAAGACCTCTGCCTGAGACTGAAAGCAAATAAAAGTTAGCAGAGTGGAGATTGGTCCTTAAGATATTTTTTTTTTGAAATTGGAAAAACTTCAATTTTAAACATTAAAAGTAATTTTTGATCTAAAATGGAGGCATAATTTTCCTTTTTTCTGAGTAGGACTTTTTTTGATGATTCCTTATAATTATGTGTATGTGAGGAAAGTACCTACCCAATGTTTTTGAAGAAGCTCTCAGTATAGTAAAGAAACCTAAATCAAATAGGTCAGCCTGAGATGTTAGATGTTTCATTTAGTCTTGCGAATTAGGTATATTTACAGATCTATATCCTAGTTTTAGAGACACCTATATTTTTTTTGTAAAAAGGTATTTAGATTGCCCTCTAGCAAGAAGTTATTTCAGTAGATAATATTTTCTTGATGAAACATTTGTTCAGAGGATATAGAGAGGAACAAAGTATAGCAAGAGGGGTAAGCCAGTCTCATCTTCCCTTCCCCTTATTCTGGAAGAAAACTTGTGAAAAAGGAAAGGTCTTGATGCTGCATAGTCCGAATTGGAAAGTCAAAACTCCAGACTCAGGAAATGTCCCCATATAAATATATTTTCTAAGATACTAGGCCAGAGTATACCCATGTGTATAGGAGCATGGTCTTCCAAGAAATGAATGGATGTCCCTATTGTCATTGTTCTTGAAAGGGATCTATCCGGAGGCATAGAATGAGGCAAGGCTTGGACTTGCAGAGGAAATGTTTCCTTCTTTCTCTGAGGTCAGGGTTCAGTTTAGCCTAGACTCCAAGCTATAGAGATACTTGGAGTCATCCCAGAAGTGGCAGTGAGCTGACTCCTACCACATGGAAGAGACAGAGTTGGCTTAGGAAGGGGTTCTTAGGCCTGTGAGCTCTAAGAAAAGAAACTTCTAGTAGCAATCAAACGTTATTCACAGTGTTAAAAATTCATTATATCTAAACTTTGAAGGAGGAAAGAAAAACCTGCTTAAAAGATTAGTCTGTTCGCAATTCATTTGTTACAACTATGAACTGAGTGGCTATTATATTTTTGGGCAGACATTTTCAGAGGTGCAAGAGGCACAACACTGAATAAACAGACAAAGTTCTACCCTCCCCAGTGGAGAAGACAGAAAGTAATCAAATTAACATATAATATGATGGCTGAGGATAGAGCAAGAATAAAACAAATGGAGGCATGCTATTTCAGGTAGGGTGGTGCTATTGGTTGAGAAGAAACCTGAAGGAAGTGACTCAGCAAGCCATGTGGATATCAGAGGGAAGAGTATTGCATGCAGATTGAACAGCAAAAGCAAAGAACCTGAAGATGGTGTACATGTGGCATGTTCATGGAATACTGAGGAAGCCCAGATGATAGAACATAGAGAAAAAGGAGCAGAATAGTAGGAGAAAGGCTGGTGAGGTAGCTGGGGGACCAGTTCACACAGGGTCTTGTAGGCCAAAGTCTGGACTTTGCAATTTATTCTTTGTGTGAAGGAATGCAACTAGGGAGGTTCAAGGAGGGTGGTAACAAGATCAGATGTATGTTGTAGAAGAACACTAAAGCTGCTGTATAGAAAGTAGACTCTAAAAGGGCAAGCATGAAAGGAGGAAGACCAGTTGTTCTGTACATAATCACAACTGCCAAGTCTGTTTTCATGTAAGGTAACATATTCACAGTTTCTGGAGATTAGCCTACCACAGAGTTCTTAGCTAACTACAAATTAACAGGAGTAAATAATGCAATGCAGCTGTTAAAAAGATCCCATTCATAGACGTTAATAATTCTGTTTTAAGGCCACAGGTCTCTCATGTAACCACATTCTCTTCCTTAGTGTTCAACTCTAATATCAGATCGGCAAAAGCTCCTCTATTTAATTCATCCTTTTTGTTCATTTGACTCCCCTTTCAGGAATTTGGCATTAGTTTCCAGATGGGCCTAGTCAAGGCACAGATTGATAGTCTTAGACTGCACACACCTCCACATTGACCCTGCCCCCCTCCCTTGCCACTTAGTGTTGCCAATCTCTGTGGCCCTGTTGCTATCAGGGACACAACATGAGAGATTAAAGGATTGTCATTGTTCCAAATCCCTTTGAAATTTTAGCTCTGTGGATTAGCCATCATCTCCAATGTGTTTGGTCAGTTTCTCTCTCTCATGAGGCTCCTTTCATCCTACCAAAAGGAATATCTACATCCTATATTCCTTACGTGTACCAATCTACCTTAGCACACCTGAATTTGCAGTGGATACATGTCCAGCTGAGGCCTTCATTCACTAGGATCAGTGGGGAGGAAGCTGTTTTGAGCGTGGGTTTGGCAGGAGGATAGAATTTTGACAGACATACTGGGCCAGGTTAAGAGGAAAGAAATCCAACACCAAACATGGAGTCACAAAAGTTTGAGGCATATTTAGGAAATAGTAAAATATTCACTTCAGCTAGAACCTTATTCACATTTTCAGTGCTCCTGAGATGAAATTAGACAACATCACACGTGAATCTAAGCTAGTAGCCTGTGATTTTTGTCCCTGTGGCTTTTGTGTATTTATGGGCTTAACTTATCTGAAACACAAAGCTGCTAAAATTATTCTTCATGCAGAAAGAAGCATCATATCATTATTGTCGAAAAACTTACCTGCTGTGCTTATAATGCTCTTGTTGACTACCCGTGGGAAGTTCATTATGATAAATTGATTAAGTTTGTGAACTCTTTGGTGCATAAGTGAGAACCACTGCTGAATAAAGATATTCCCTACTTTTTTTTCATAAAGCAGCTTTTTTGCCTATGTGCTAGTAACCCATTCATTAAAGAGAAGCCCATGACTTGTACAAAGAAAGCATATTTTTCTGACTTGCTGTTACATCACATTTGAAGGTAGTTCCTTCTCTTGGGTAACTTCTCTAAATTAAAAGACGTCTAATTATACATAGTAGATCATATTTCTCAAGTGAGCCATTTTAATAAGTTTTTAAGGGACATCTGGCTTGTTAACACTGGTAATTAACAGTGGTAATTTGTAATCTGTGCTCCTTGTCCCAGATTTAAAATCATCTCTATCAGAAGTGGCAAACTGGAGGCCCATGGGCCTAACCATTGTTAAATTAATTAAACAAGGAGGCCATTAGACCGAGGTGGCTCTAACGCTTTGGCAGCCCACACAAATATACCAAAATCTAAGCCTGTAAATGCCTCAAGTTTACAAAATCAAACCGCTGAGGACAACCAATCACAAGCAGCCACCTAGGCTTTAAGCTACAGCCAATCAAATAATTTCCTTGCTTTGCTTCCACACTTTCTCCCTACCTATAAGTCTTTCCCTTGTCTCCTGGGAGGAGCATGCCTAACCACTTCTGGTTTGGTGCTGCCCAATTTGAGTTGATTTTTGCTCAGATAAATTATTAAAATATTTAATATTCCTCAGTTTATCTTTTAATACCACGTTGGCTGATATGTTTGATTTTGCCAATAAATGTTCAAAATGTTTACATTTCACAAAATTTTAGGTTGTGTTCTGTTGGATAATAAGAGGATTTAGCAACACTGAGCTGGAAATCCTGTGTGGCATCAATTGAATTAAACTAATAAGTGGCTCCCCATTTGCCCCAGGCTCCATACTTTTCCCCACTATCTTCTGCCTGGCCTTCTTCACTCCTTTATGTTTCATTCCAGGCTTCCATAGGCATTTGAGTTTATTATCTGAATTCTTTGTCTGATACTTTTCTGAAATTTTATTATTTAAAATCTTTTGTAACTTAACCAGTCAAAACAAATGCCATATCCCTCATATTTTGCAAAGAAAGGAGTATCAAGTCAAGATATATCCTGTGTAGTCTTCTGAAAAACTTGTAAGGACTATTCCCACCCTTATTCCCACATGGTACTTAGCTTAAACCGTTCTCTCAGACTTCTCACACAGAGGTAAGGAAATGTAAGAGGCAGGGTCTCCAAGAGTGTATATTTATTTGCTAATTGTATACAGCCAGAAAGAGAGAATGAACACATGTCATGTTTCACTCAATTTCATAACACCACAGGGAAAGAAAAAAACTGCCCATTGAAAACCAATAGTTTGTTGCTTTAAATAAAAAAGACAAAGGAAGAAAAAAGAAAACGAAAACCGCGAACAGAAAACTCTCAGTCTTCCTATTTTTCCTTTTTAAAAAAATTCCTTTCATTATTTTAATGACATGTCTCTGGTGGTGGAAGTAAAGTGGATCTTAATAAGTAGATTTTAATTTGACTCTTGGCATTATAATTTACTTAAGGTTTATTGAACCTTCCTTATATTCAGTTTTCATCAGTAAATTGGGGCTGATAATACCTAAGCCATAGCATTGCTATGAAGCTTCCAGGAAATGTATGCACAGGCTGAGCACAGTGGAGGTGAATGATTGGCACCCTGTTATTATAATTTGAGCTAAATATCTGCATCTAACCTCTAACTTCTGTAGACAGAAACAGTTGCCAAGAACTTGATTTAGACACATTGCCATGTTAAAGGATGCCTTCTGATTATTACCTCCAACCTTCCATGAACCCAACCATCTGCTTTCTCTACACCTGTGCCCATAAAATGAGCACAGCTACGGAAAAAAAAAAGAATCATGTAACTGAGCAGATATCACTATATATTTTGGTTGCTGAATTTAAATACATATTGAACACTATCTGGTTACTACTACCTGGTAATCCTCCCTTGTTATCTCTTCAGTTTGTTCTGCAGATATTAGCTCATTAACGTCTCAGTTTTCACCCCCCCACACACACATCTTGCTTCCCCCTCGTTTAGAGCTGATGTCCATTCCTTATGCTTCATTGACAAAAGACAGTGTGCCAGAAGCTGCTCATATTCCCATCCATAAATCTACAGGGCACACATCCTTTCCAGCATCCCTTTTGCTCCAGGGTAGGAAGTGTCACTTCCCCCATCACAGGCTAATTTTGCCCTGTTGCTTTCTTGCCTTGTCCTGCATTCTCAAGGACCTTAATCCTTAGATATTCTATATTCTCATCATCACTCTCCCTCTCATCTAGATGTAACCTCTATGCACACCAATATACATCTTTAATCTTAAACAACTTCTACTGGACCCTGTATCCCCTTTCAGCTACTGCCTCCATCCTCTGTTCTCATCGCATTCCAAATCACACTTCTGTAACAAGTTACATACACATGCTCTGTTCACTTCTCACATCCAGCCATTCTTCAGCCCATTTCAATCTGGCTTCGACCCCACAAACTGAAATAGCGGTTCTTAATCCAGCCCAAGACCTCCATTTGGACTAATTCAAACTTAATTTTATGTGTTTCTCAAATCTGATATGCATACGAGTCACCTGGGGATCTTTTAAAAACACAGATTCAGTAAATATGAAGTGGTGCCTCAATTCCGCCTTGTTGACAAGGTCCCAGCTGGTGTTAATGCTGCTGATCTGTGGAGCAATCTTTGAGCAGCAAGTGCTTTCAGACCTTGTGTTTTTGTTTTTCTGGTTGTTTTTGTCCTTTTTGTATTTTTGGATTTTTTTTTCCTGTTCCCATCTCCTCCAAAATTCTTCTTTCTTATGCTTTGTATGTGGGATCCTTCTAACTTTTCAGATATCAGTTAAAATTGGCCTCCTCTAAAGCCATTACTAGACCATTCATCTAGAGTGGATGCTCTAGTGCAAGTGCTCACAAATTTTCTCATTTTTATGGCAGTTTTTGGAGAATATTTATTGTTTGATAAGATAGTAAAACTTTAGAGGAATTTAGCAATAAACACACGATAATCATTTTCTCCCTTAAAATTTCATAACTTTTGTCTTTGGGAATAAAAAGAAACACTCTGAAATAGGGGCATAATGAGAAAAAAATTATTCTTCCTTAGATGAGCAGGGAATCAATTTAGTCCCCAAAGAGGGTGATAGAGGTGGAAACAGGACTTGCTGTGCTTTTTAATCCCTTTAATGCTGTAAGGCTTTATTTAGTGGGACAGCTAAAGCCTCACACTTTCCAGCAAACTCTGAGATAAGCACACACTTGGGAAGTATATTCTACCCGGCCATAAAACGGAGAACAGCCCTGTCTTAAAAGTCTTCTGTCAAGCATATCCTGGAAGAGACATGAGAATTACCTGGTAAAATCATACTGGATTGAGAGACAAAAAATAAAAAAATAAACCTGCAAAAACTTCAAAGTCATAAACCAGTACCCAGGCAGGTCCCCAAACTGGAGGCTGTCTTCACAACTAGAACTAAAGAGACATCAATTCCTGGTAAATGGCCTTCCTTCCCAAGGCAGCAATAGGCAAAACAGGGAGGGCCCTCAGAAGGGACCACCAAAGAGCTCCATGTTTCTTTCAGATGTCATATTTGCTTCACAGGAACAGTTTACCCTGACATAAATAACTCCACGATTAATACTCAAGAGACTTCAGTGTGTGTCTCTGTTTTGTTTTGTGTTTATTTTTCCCTCTTCCTGAAATCACCCTGCCAATTTCCTTTGTCTAAAATGACTCATAAAACAAAGCTGAGTTATTTACCAGAATGACCACCAATACCTGGGCCCACATGGTGAAGAGTAGCTAGTCCCAAAGCAGACACTTTTATGGGGTAAGGAGATGGGATGATTGGCTTGAGATTCTTTCATTAAATAATAGTAGAATACACACAAAAAGATAACAAGGAAAACTGAATGTGCTCAATTATGATCCCTTACTTTGTGTCCCATGTGAGTTTTGTGTCCCAAAGAGTTTTCATGTAAATGATCTAAAGGTCTCAATGCTTGTTTCTAGTTCTGGTTTTCCCCCAAGTCTCTGAATGAATTTAATTTTTTTTTAATCTCCTTTCTCTTGTTCTGTCCAGTATTCTTCCAGAATCAATGAGCACAGGGGAAAGAGTTTGTCAAAAAATCAGTAGCACCATGTAGAAAAGTAACAAACTGAATAATCCAGAAATGGGATAGTTTACCCTTTACCAAATTTCCACTTATGTTACTAAAAAGTAGCAATATGAGGAATCAGTTCTGAACAAGTTGATGATTAGTTGGAGACTCAATTTATTCAGGCCATTAAGGATCTCAAAGTTCTATCACTGAGGGTTTTATGGAAGATTATTGAAAGACTCCAGGAGGAGGAGGAGGAGATAAGGAGAAAGGTGGAGGAGGTGAGAAAGAAATGTGGACAATTGAAGAGGTAATTGCTGATCTTGCTACTTCTGGGGTCTAAACTGTGTAATAGGAATCTTGACTCTCTGCTCACCTTTTTTCTTACCCTGATACCATAAAGTAGGTGTCCCCATGGCCTCTCACCACTCCTGCCTGATGTACCATCTAGAATGCCTCAGGGTCAGCTTTTCCAGTCCCTGTATCTGTGCTGTTTCTGATGAAGATGTGACCAACCCTAATTTTTGCTTAGAGAAACAAAGCAGTAATCTCTAATTTGCCCAGATGTTCGCCAGCCACTAGAGGGATAAATCAGGAAGTAATGTTTTCTACATCAAGAGGGTTCACTGGACTGACTCTGAGTTCTTGGTAAAGATTATGCTTGTTAGTCATGAAAATGGCCAGTGAGAGAATTCCATTTCCAACAATACTTCATGTGTTAAACTCTATAGAAGTTCTATATTCCTTTTGGACTAAAAAGATACATGAAGCACTTACCTCTAAATAAAAATTCTGGTTCTGTGGTAGCAGGGAAAAGCACTCACGTTAGCTGACTCTAAATTTTAAACTGAAAAGAGTGTTGCATGGACATCTATGGTTTGAACTACAAATGCTTGATGCTGATTAATATAAAGCTTGGAGATTTGACTCACTTTTGCTTTGATAAATATTGAGATTCCAGGTCTTAAAGAATCAGTGGCTTCCGATTGTGCTCACAGTACTATTGAGTGAAGGTTTATAATAAATCTCCTTTGAATACATCAGTAGGCTTATAGCCCTGGACTCTATTTTTTGTCATAGATGCTATTTCCTGTGATAGCTTAAATTCCCACTTTTTACCACTTATCATTATATTTCCCATCATTTAAAATAACTCCATGGATTTGTATGGTGTTTAATTTATATATTTTAAATTATTTACCATAGTTCTTTGACTATCATGACTAAAGAGCTTCAAGGCTTGATGGGGATCAAGAGAGAAGTGTAACTTTTCATGCCTCATCTTAGTCATCATTTTGAGATCTTATTTTCATTAATGTGCAAAGTATCTAAGAGACTAGAAAACATTAACTTAGAAAATACTGTAAAAATAATCCTTCCTTCCAGAGAGAAAGATGTGAAGGCCAAGCAGTTTGGTTTTAGAATGCCTCCGATGACTAGGTAATTGCTTACAAATGTTTGCCAGAAATTTAAAATAAAGTTTTTAGGGATGAGCACAAGTTCTCTTACAGAGTGGCTTGATTATGAGATTTCATCCCTGAAGAGCTTGGGTCGGGGATATTACATGTGTCAGCAGAGAAAGAGGAAGTGCTCGTGGGCTGCTAGCAGGGCTCAGCCCCTGGCAGAGTTGTGCATCTGTAAGAAGGTCACATCACAGCTGGAGAGGCAGACTAAGCACAATTTTTCACAGGAATGACTAATGTCTTTTAAGAAGGAGTACTGCATCACTGAAATAAGCAGGCAGTGGTCTTTGACATTTGATACATTCCTTTTTTTTTTTAAGTATAATAAACAAACAACTGTACAAACCCAGCAATAAAGAAGCACAATGGGTGATAGTGGAACTTTCTATTCACTAGTTGATTCTCACCTTCCCCCACCCCCACTCCACCTGATCCAAACCAAGGAACATAAAGCAAATAATACAGAGCAGTCATCATCATTAATTATAATGTAGATGTCAACTGAGGTCATCATATCTTTTAGAGTTTAAATAAAATTAAATTGAGTTCCTTACCCTGTATCCTGTCCTTTCAAAGATTTCTGTGAGTTTAGTGGGGGCTTACATATTTACAGTCATCTCTAGCTAAAAATTCCAGTATCAATGGAAATCTTGGACCAGTGCATGTCTCACCTCCTTGGAGCCATTCACTCCTCTCTGCTCTGTGCAAAGCTAAAGGGGGAAATCATCTCTTTGCTTTGATTTGTCCTCCAAAGCATGCATACACCTATCTGTGTGGTTATCAGACTTCAGAAGTTCGGACCAATAAAGTGAGGCAGCAAATTTAAAGTTTATCCACTCAACAAATTTGTAATGGGTACCTACTCTGTGCCAGCCATTGTTCTATGGTCTGGAACTGTAGCATTAAATGAAGTCAAAATCTCTGCTCTTGTGGAACTTAAATCCTTGTGGTGAGAGAGAGACTATAAAGAAATACGTGCATCTCTATTATACCAAAGTGATATAGAAAAATAAAGCATGGCGAGGAGGATGCGAGTAAGACGAGGTACAGGGCTATGTAGATCAGGAGTGAAAGTGGACCTCTCTGGTCATATTTGAGCTGAGTCCTGAAGGAAGTAAGAGCAGAAGGGCCAACGCAAAGCTCCTAAGGCAAGAACACGTTTGGCTTGTCCAAGGCACTAGAAGGAGGCCAGTGAGGCTAGAGGAGAGTGTCCAAGAAGGAAAAAGAAGTCAGATAGAGGGATCAACTCATGCTAGGTTATTTTTGGGTTGGTTTAACAGTGAAATATTGTCTGTGGGTAGAGTGTTCTAACCGTGTTTTATTCTTTCTATTTTGAAAATACCTTAGAATACAGAAATCTGATATTTTCTGATAGTCAAACTGTTGATTAATAGAATGTCTCCTGCCTGCCTGTTTGATTTCTCTCTTCAGCATTCCGCATGTCTCTCTTGTCTCCCCAGAGTTCTTCCAGGCTGGGCCCATTCAGGCTCTGGAAGAGGCTCTTCCGGTGCAGAAGCTGGCCTGACTTCATTTGGCTCACCGTTCTCAGCCTCATTGATCTGAAGAAAACTGCAAATACTTTGGAGCACTTGGCTCAAGCGCAAATCAAAAGGGCATCTTTTAGCATTGTTACAACTACCTAACTCTGCATGTTGGCATCTTTTGCAAGCAGTGTTCCTGTCTTGCCAGGGATGGTTGTTCATATTTGCTTGAGAGATAATGGGTCTGTGCATCAATATCACAATGGTCCTGGGGTGAAGCAATCAAAAACGAGTGACTTTTTCTGAACAAATGTTTGGTGCCAACCTCTCCCTCCAAGACAGAGTGGCAAATAGTAATCACCTCTCCAGTACTTTTTCAATATAAAGGGCAACTGTAAATTATTTTCAACTTTTTAAAGCAGTTCTTCTGGATTCTTAAAATGACTGCTATGAAAGCTGTTTTAAACTTGGAAAAGCATTTATTCAATGCATTTATTGGGCACCCATGTGAAAGTACTGTTCTATATGCTAAGATTTAAAGTCACATAAGTTTTTCATTTTGTTTTGTTTTTCTGCCATAAAAGATCATGTTATAGTTTAGTGGGTCTCAAAAAAGCAGCTGAAAGAGAGGCAGAGTGTGCCTCATCAAAGATGGCAGGTGGACCTGCAGGGGAGTACAAACCATCAGGAAAGTTCCAAAGATCAAACAGTAGGAGAAGATACAGACTGATGCTGATGGATGAAACAATGGCTGGGAAAAGGATAGAAGGTGCGATGGAGAAGATCAACAGAAATCCTGCCAGGAAATCTGGCTACGAGGATGGGAATGTAATCAGAGAGTCTAGAGTTAGCAGGCAGGACTCCTCGTAAAAAGACTGGAAAAACAAGTACATACTTTAGTTCTAGAGGAATCTGAGCTAATGAAGAGAAGATCAAGGTATGAATTCTGGCGCTGTAAGAAGATAAGTCTGTAACCTCAACTGAGTCACAGAAGCATTACATGCCTGGCATTGTGCTGAGTCATGGAAAGAACTACAAAGAAGATCCAGTTTGTTATTTTTTTCAGCTCTTAGCTTGATTTGGAAGATAGATTTTTTAAAAATATCTATTATATTAAGTGAAAGTGTTACGGTAAAAATAGGCCCAAGGGCATTATGAGAATATTAATAAGGAAAAATTGTCTTTGTTAGGTAAACTGAGAAAATCTTCCTGGTAAATATTGAAGGATTGTATCTAAAGTCACATGACAAATTATCAGGAAAATATGTATCTTATGACCAGTCCTTCTGTTAACATAAGCAATTATGTATAGAATTGTTAAGGACTCTTATGTATGGCTTGGGGAAAAAATAGCTTATTTATAGTGGAAAGAATACAGACTATAGCATCAGATAAACATTGAGCAAGTTACAATCTCTGTGAGACTCAGAGGTTTGTGTATTTGTCACCCACATAGTATACAGTTCCACTGCATTCAACAAATGTCATTGCCCATCTTCCAAATCTTTAGGAAATGAGAAGATTGTATTTTCATCCTGCTATGGTATGTTGAGAATCTATTTATACATGTCGACATAGATACAGGGAAAAAAATATTCTCAAATTTGAAACAATGCTTTGTGGAGAGCTTGGTAACATAACTCCTATTTAATTATAATAGCTATCATTCCAAATATGGTGAAGAAGACTCTTAATATATTACTTTAAAAAGAACCAAAAATATTTTAAGTAAAGACTTCAGACTTTGCAGAAGAAAGGCACTACAAATCAATATGTGTTTTATTTTGTTATTATAATAGCTAAACATTAATGTCTAGTCCAGAGTCCAAAGGAAGGCCAAATGCAAAAAACTAGTCAATTGGTTTCCACAAAATTATACTGTAGCACAATAATTGTTTCTGCTTCATGTAACATTTTTCAAAGAAATGTGGTAATATCCTAATGAGGAAAACTAAGAAATATTGGGAACTCTTCTCCTTATAAACATTTTACAGATTAAATGACTCCAATGGAAGAAATAAAGATTCTATCCAGGTGAAACACACAGAATTAGCTACATGAACCTACTCACTGTGAATAGTATGCTCCCAGAAATAAAACAAAGCCAAAATACAAAGAATGTACTGAGCTATCCATAATGAAGGGAAGTTCCTTATAGTGGATGGTAAAGGAAGCTATTGAGAAAGACATTTTAATTATTCCTGAGATATTTATTGAGCCTCTAATCTATGCCAGACAATATGCTGTGTGCCAAAAACACAGCAGTGAGGATGGCAGATTGTATATTCCTAAAATGGCTGCAACAATAGCTCCCATTCCACGTACTCTTCTTAAAATGTGACTTTGCCACTCTTCCCAGACAGTTGGGAGTCTGTTTCCTCTCTTTGAGTCTGGGCAAGCTTGTGACTATAGTGATAGTGAGGCTATATAACTTCTGAAGTTAGATCATGAAAGGTGATAGAGTTCCTGCCTGAATCTCTTGGAAAGCTTGCTCTGGGAATCAATAATCTCATGAAGAGGCTCACATGAAGAGGAATTGACAGTCATCACCAATTTGCCAATCACATGCATGAGTCATCTTCAAGTAGATCCTTGAGGGTAGCTTGAGTCAGGCCATCCCAGCTGACACCACATGGAGCAGAAAGAAACTTTTCCCACAGAGACTGTCAGTATTGTATATATGCGAGCAAAATAAGTGATTGTTGCTCTAGTAAGGCTCTTCCTTTTGAGAGGTTAGTTACACAGCAAAAGCTAACCGGAACAGTGAGAAATTAGTCAGAATTGCATCCTTCTGAAGCTTACAGTGAATGATTCATAAAATTAAACCAGCAATTATGATATAGTGTGGAAATTTTTCTAATAACAACAATGCATTAATGTATGGAGAATGTTTGGAGAATGGATTGTAGTTTTTAACAATAGCTTCTCTGAAGAAGTAGCACCTAAGATGATATATGCAGGATGAATGGGAAACGGAAGTTGCATGTCTTAGAGATGGAAAGAAAGTATGTCTTGATAATAGCCTAGGTGGGTCTGGGGATGGGGAGCATGGGAAAAAAAAATAGGGAGAGAAGAAATATGCAAAAGATAAATGAACTCAGGTAAAGAAGCTTGGACTTTATCCTAAAATATACGGTGATCCAAAGTAATCTTTTATTAGCTAAGGATGAGGTCAGGTTTGCATTTTATAAAAATTAAGAACTAAAAGGAGGTAAAACTAGAGATGTGCAGACTGGTTAGGTGGTAACAGTGATTCAGTCCTTCTCTATCTGTAGTTTCTCATTTGGTTAATGGAAGCTCCAGCCTTTTAAATGCTCAGACCAAAATACTTGGAGGCATCCTTGACGTTTTTTGTATCCTTCATCAAATCTATTTGCAAATCCTGCTTTATCTACCTTTAAAATATATCTAGAATCTGACCATTTTTTACCATCTACATTGCTACCATCCTGGTCAAAAACACAATCTGTCACATAAATTATTGTGAAAGCTTTCTACAAGATATCTCCACCATTACATATGCACCACAGACCAAAAGTTCTATCCTCAACAAAGCAGTCAGAGCAAACTTTGAAATCCAAAATCAGATCGCTCACTCCTTTGCTCAAAACCCTGTAGTGGCTCCCCATTTTACTAAGAGTAAAAGCCAGAGTCCATACAATGGCATAAGAGGCTGCACATAATCAGGCTCCCTCTTTTTTCTCTGATTTTCTCTTTAACGCTTCTCTCTCTCTGTTCAAGCAACACCAGGACACTTGGACACACCAGGGGCATTCCAGCCTTGGGCTTTTGTTTTAGCTGTTGTTTCAGGCCGAAGGCTTTTCCACAGACATCTGCATAGCTAATTTCCTCAACTCTTTCAAGTCTTTGATCAAATCTCACCTATTAAAAACTGCAATTAGTAGTCCCCTCATTTATCATGCCCTAAATTCCCTTACCCTGCTCCACTATTTTTCTTTTTCTCAAGGCCTATATCACATAACATACCATAGGGTATATTTATTTATTTGTTATGTCTAGTATTCATTTTCTGTCTTTACTTCTACCTGCCCCCACTCTTGATAGAATGTAAGGAGGGATAATGAGAGCAGGACTCATTTGTTCATTGATGTAAAAAATTACCTTGAGAAATACCTGGCACACACTAGGCATTGAAACATTTGTTGAATGAATGAATAGATGGTAGATGATAGAGATGGAGGCACTGTCCTCATTCTTTCCATCACATGCAATTCATCCTTTATAATTTAACACAACTTTTGACATGCTCTTCTCTGCTTAAATTCTACCATTGGGTTGTTTGCATTCTCCTTTTTTTCTCCTCACTGGGACTGTCATTGGAATTTAATCAACTATCAAAGTTATCTTGGCTTCTTGACCAACCAAATACCAGGTAGAGCATTTCAAATATTAATACTCATCCCATCCTAGTGAGGAAAATAGGAGGACTCTACATAGGCATCAAAAATTTAAATGGCTTATTCAAGGTTGCCTTTTCAATCAATCTGGAGAATAACCAGTACCTTAAAGGTCAGGATTTAAATTTAATATATTTCAAGGAACCGATAAGATGATGAAGAGCATACTGAATAAAATTAAGTAGGAATAAGTGTTGGGTAGGACAAAAACTATATGCATATATAGTAAATGAAAAATACTACTTTCCCCTGTTTTGCCATAGCTATATTTAGATCTACCCATCCTATATGTGAATTCCAGTCTTCTCTTCTGATACCTGGCAGTAAAGAATAGTTCCCTCAGATTCCCTTCAGAATCACAGAATGGTTCATAGTCATCTCTTATCTTAAATAATAATTCCTGTTTCATTTCTATTGAATGTCTATTATACATGTGTTGCACATGTGCTAGGCCCTGAGAATGTAGAAAAAACAAAACACGTGATTTGTTTGCTCATGGAAGTTATAGTCTATGTCTTTCAAGAATTAATGGAAGCAGCACTAGTGGACTAGAGTCCAATTACTACATCTGCCAATTAGTGCTGCTGTGCTTTACAGACACTAAGATCTTGCTTTTCTACCTCTTACCCTAGTCTTGGCCTATTAGGGAAGAAGAAGTAATTAGAGAAGACACAGATACTTTTATTTCTTTAATCTGAGAAGACTTTATTGATATTATTTATCTCTAGGATATTCAGCATATTTTTTCTTAAGCATTTGTTCTGGATACTGTTCTAAGTGTTGGAATCAGTGGTGAACAAGATACACATAGATGCTGCCCCCACGGATAGTCCAGTTTAATGGAATTAGATGATATCCTGTCTAAAGCCAGAATCAATGAAAGAAACTTCCACAAAGATTTCATAAGTCCTGATGATTAAGTGTTTTCTCTACCTTTCTCCCATTTTTCATTGCCATGACAATCTAACCAAGATGGGGGATCACAAATTGGAAAAATTAAGGGTAAAGTCTTTATTGGGGTTTCTTTGCTTTCTTACTATCTATGGTTAACTATACACCTAAGTTGTTCTGGTTCTGAGTATCATCAACCATCCCAGAATTTTCAATATCTAATATGTTAAATCTGGTATGTGCTCAGCCTCTACAAGTAAAAATCTTAGGATTTATAAATAGTATAACACCAGAGAGAGAAAAGTCTATATCTGTATCACAAGGGGCATAGAAGTAAAATACTGTGGGAAGGCATTCTAAGGCAAATAGCAGGGCAACAAATCATTTTAGAAACATTATGTCATTCAAGGCTAAAACACACTGAGACCTTATTCTGCTTCAAACTGGGACAATATTTCACAATTTGAATAATAAATGAAAACTTTTTAAAGAACAATGAAATTCTTCTTCTCCCCCCTCCTACTCAGCTTCAGTTATTACATTATGTTTCTCAAAAATATTAAAGCTGTGATATATTCCTTATGCTCAGAGGCATTATATAACTATAAAATGAAAATCAAAATTATAAGCTAAAGACAAACAAAGCTATAAAACCAATACAATAAAAACACTAATATCACAGTACTTTTGCTTCTGGTCAAAATTAAGTAACAGGGAAAGGATTTAGCCTCCTGTCTGGAATATGTCTTAAGTCATTGGAAATCAGACAACAAAGGGGCATGATCTCTGAGCAATGGGAAACAAACACAATGACCTTTGAAATTTTCCAAGCTTGCCACATAAAGAAAATTTCTAGGCTGCAATGTAGGGAGGGGAAAGCCAGGCAGACCCTGGCCATCTTCCTGAGTAGAGGAGAGAGAGCAGGGAGTCTCATAGATCAAAGTGGGCAAGAGTTTGCAGGAAAACATACCAGAGTACAAAGAGCTAGTAGAGAAAGAACTCTTGAGATCTAGAGACAGTTTACTTCAAGTCTCTAGGTGAATTTTGACCAACACAAGCACATGAGGAAATCATCCAAGGCTGGGAAAAAGACTCACCCAAAGGATTAGAAGAAATAATCTCTGGAGCACACATAGGAACAGGAATAGTGTCTGTTTCTATCAACCAGAGTAGAAAATGATATAATTCACAGGGAATCGGACAGCATACTCAAAAGTCTTTTACTGAACTTGCTGTAGTCCAATACAAAAATTTAAAAGCAATATGTAAAAGGATCAAACAGTTTCCAAACGACCCAAAACAAACTCAAAAATATTTCTAGGAATACAAATATATCCAGCATTCACCAGGTAAAATTTGCAGTGTCTGCCCTCCAATCAAAAATTATCAGGTGTGCAAAGAAAAATAAAAATAAGATCATGAAGGAGAAAATTTATAAAAACAACCCAGAAATTATACAAATGATAGAATTAGTAAAGATATTAAAACAGTTATATAACTGTATTCCATATGTTCAAGAAGAAAGATTTAACATATGTAGAAGAGACATAAAAGATATAAAAAAGACTCAAATTGAACTTCTAGAAAATGAAAATTACAGTATTTGAAATTGAAAATACGCTTGATGCGATGAATGGAACATTAGAAACTGCAGAAGAAACATTAGTGAACTTGAAGACAGCAGTAGAAACCATCCATAATGAAACATGGAGAGTAAAAGGTGTTTTAAAAAGAATGAAGAATCAGTGAGCTGTGTGATAACATCATGCAGCTTAATATATGAATAAATGTAATTGCCAAAGGGAGAAGAAGAAAAAAATTTTTGAAAACATAATGACCAAATGTTTTCCAAATTTGATAAAAATTATAAACTCACAGATCTAACAAGCCCAATGAACTCCAAGCAAGAGAAGCAAAGAAAACAATGCTAAGGCACATTATAATAAAATTGCTTAAAAAACAACAATAAAGAGAAAAATCTTGAAAGCACCCAGAGAAAAATGACACATAGAAGAAGAAAAATAAAAACAGTAGATTTCTTGATGGAAACAATGAGCCTAAAAAGCCATCTTTAAAAGACAGAAAGAAAAAAACATCAATCTAGAATTTTTACTCACAGAAAATATATTTCAAAAATAAACATGAAATGAAAATATTTTTAGACATACAAATCTGAAAGAATTCATCAGCAGCAGATCTATACTACAGAAATGTTACAGCAGAAGGAAAATGATACCAGATAAAAACCTGTGTCTATGAAAAGGAATGAGGAGTGTAGGAAATGGTAATTATGTGGGTTGAAACTTCTTTTTTCTGTTTCAATTTCTTTAAAGGATTAAATAATAACAATTTACTGTGGGCCTTAATGATATATATATAGAAGTAAAATTCATGACAACAGTGAAACAAAGACCAGGTAGAGAAAAATGAAAGTACAGATCTTCCTCGACTTAACTATGGGGTTATGCCCCAATAAGCCCATCATAAATTGAAAATATCATAAGCTGAAATGCATTTAATATGCCTAGCCTACCAAACATCATAGCTTAGCCTAGACTACCTTAAATGTGCTCAGAGCACTTACATTAGCCTCCAGTTGGGCAAAATCATCTAATACAAAGCCTATTTCATAATAGTGTTGAATATCTCATGTAATTTATTGAATACTGCACTGAAAGTGAAAAACAGAATGGTTTCATGGGTACAGAATGGTTGTCAGTGTATGGATGGTTCACCCTTATGATTGCATGGCTGACTGGGAACTGTGGCTCGCTGCCACTGCCCAGCATCACGAGGGAGGATCGTACCACGTATCACTAGCCTGGGAAAAGATCAAATTCAAAATTTTGAAGTACCATTTCTACTGAATGTGCATCACTTTTGCACCATCGTAAAGTCAAAAAATTGTAAGTCAAACCATTACAGGTCAGGGACCATCTGTATACATTTACTGTACATGAAGTTGTACAATATCACACAAATATTGGTTGTTATATATTATAGATTTATACTATAAATTCTAAAGCCACCGATAAACAGAGTTTAAGAAAAAAAATTATATCTAATAAGGGAAGAAGATACATTAAATAAAATAAAGTGGAATGATTCAAAACTAGGCAGAAAAAGAAGAAAAGAACAAATAGAAAAAAGAGAAAAATGGTAGATTTAAATCTTACCATATCAATAATCACAATAAATGTACAGTTTATCTCATTATTTGTGGATTCTGTATTTGCCAATTTGTCTACTCACTTACATTTATTTGTAACCCCAAAATCAATATTTGCTGCACTTTCCCAATCATCCATGGACCTGCGCAAAGCAGTGAAAAATTTAAGTGTCCAATGTACAAGTTTTCAGATGAAGTTAAACAAGGTGACACTCTGCCTTCTTGTTTCAGTTCTCGCAAACAAATGTCCTTTTCATGGTCTGTTTAGTGCCACATTTAGCATTTTTTGTTAGTGATTTCACTATTTAACATGGTCCCCAAGCATAGTGCTCAAATGTTTTGTAGTATTCCTAACCACAAAAAGGCTGTCCCTTATGATGACAATGAGTGTGTTAGATAAGCTTCATTCAGGCATGAGCTCTATTACTGTTGGCTGTCAGTTCAATGTTAATGAATCAATGGTATATATTAAATAAGGTGTCTTTAAAAAGAAACAAACATAAAACAAGGTTATATACCGGTTGGCTGACAAATCAGTTACAGCCACAGGCTCTAGGAGCCTAATTCTGTTATCTCTCCAAGAACAATGTGTTGGTATTCACTAACTCAGTGATTGTGGTGACTTTCCCTAACATTATTGCACATACCAAGAATCAACTGTAAAAGGTCTTAATAACTGATTTAAATGACAGAGATTGTCAAATTGGATTTAAAAAAAGGCAAGACCCAACTATTTTGCCTACAAGAAACTTACTTGAAATATAATAACACAGATAGGTTAAAAAAGGAGATGGAAAAAGTTATGCCATTCTAACACTAATCAAAAGAAAGCTGATCTATATCAAAGATTTTAGAGCAAGAATATTATAAGGGATAAAGAGATTAATTTCATATTGATGATAAATGGATCAATTCTTCAAGAAGACATAACAGTTCTAAACATTTATGCACCTAACATCAGAGCTTCTACATATCCGAAGCAAAAGTTGATCTAACTGCAAAGAGAAATACAGAAATCCACAATAGTAGCTGAAGATTTCAACACACATGTTTCTGTAATTGATAAAACAGGTAGGCAGAACATCAGGAAAGATATGGAAGATTTAAACAACACTTTTAACCACCTCGATCTGATTGACACTATAGAACACTCCATCCAATAACAACAAAACACACATTCCTTTCAAATGAGCATGGAACATTTACCAAGATAGATCATATACTAGAAAAGAGGAAATAATAAAGATCAGAGTGAAAATCAGAAAAATAGAAAACAGAAAAGCAATTGAGAAAAATCAATAAATCAAAATCTGGTTCTTTGAGAAGATAAACTTGGTAAAAATCTAGCTAGACTGATCAAGAAAAGAACTGCAAAGATAGCAATTACCGATGTCAGAAATGAGAGAGGACATCATTAATCTACAAATATTAAAGGATAATAAGAGAATACTCTGAAAAACATTATTCCAGTAAATTTAACAATTTATATGAAATGGAAAAATTCCTTGAAATACACAAACAACCAAAGCTCACTCAAGAAAAAGTAGATGATCAGAATAGCCCTGTATCTATTAAAGAATTTGGATTTGTAATCAAAAACCTTTCCACAAAGGAAATTCCAGGTCCAGATTGCTTCACTAGTGAATTTTTCTTTAAGAAAGAAATAATATCAATTCTTCAAAAAATCTTCTAGGAAATTGAAGAGGAAGGAATACTTATAAACTCATTTTATCAGGCCCGCATTACTCTGATACCAAAACCAGACAAATACAGTACAAGAAAATTACAGACCGATTGTTTCAAAAAATTATTTTAAACAGTTTTAGCAAATTGTCTTCAATAATATATTAAATGGTTAATACATCATGATCAAATAGGATCTGTCCCAAGAATACAAAGTTGGTTCAATATTTGAAAATCAATCAATGTAATTCACTGAGGTAGCTTTGCAACCTGTCAACTTGTCTAGACTGAAATATATTTCTGAGAATTCATATCCTTATATGTTTTTGGTTAGAGTGGGCCAAAAGGGGGATTCTTGTGTGAGGATCATAGGGTAAAAAATTGAAGCAGTAGCCATTTTGTAGCTTGAACACAATGTTGCTTATCTGCTGGCTCATCTCCCTGGTCTGTGGCAGCAGCTGGGACTGCAACTGCTTCACCTTTATCTGGACTCTCCTTCAGCTTCTCTTACTCCTGGGCCAGGTGTGTGTCCGGCTCCATGATGAAAGATGGCAGCTTCTCCATCAGAGAACCCATGCCATCAAGGTTAGTTGCAACAAAAACTGCCATGAGTTTCAATCTGTCCTCAATGAGCTTCCAGCTCATGCTTGTAGGTTGCAGTGTGCCCTTGCTCCCCATAAGCCTACTGGACATCCACCTTTCCTTCCTAACTGCCTGCCCTGCAGACATCAAGCTTCAACATTAGACATAAAGACTCACAGAGACTGCTTAACTGGATCCCCAAACTGAATAAGGTCAAATCCCTATAATAAATCCCTTATAAAACCACATAGTGATTCTGCTTCTTTGATTGAACTCTGATGGACACATTTACCATATTAAAAAATTGAAAAAGAAAAGGACAAATGATCATCTCAATACAGAGAGAAAAAGAATCTGACAAAATTGAACATCTATTTCTGTCCAAAACTCTCAGCAAACTACGAATAGAAGGAAATGTCCTCAACATCATAAAGGGCATCTACAAAAAAAAAAAAAAAAAAAAACTACATCTAAAATCATACTTACTGGTGAAAAACTGAATGCTTTCCCCCTAAGATCAGGAACAAGGTACAGACGTCAGCTCTTACCACGTCTATTCAACTTTGTACTGGAGGTTCTAGCTCGGGAAGTAAAATTCTAAAAAAGAAATAAAAGGAAACCAGATTGGAAAGAAAGAATCAAAACTCTCTTTATTCACAGATGGTATCATCATCTATGTAGAAAATATGATGGAATCTACACAAATGCTACGAGAACTAAGTGAATTCTAACAAGATGATAATACATAAGATCAATATACAACAATGAATTGTGTTCCTGTATTGTAGCAATGAACAACTGAAAGCTGAAATTTTAAAAATAAACTGTTTACAATAGCATCAGAAATATGAAATACTTAAGAATGAATCTGACGAAATATGTGAAAGACTTATACACTAAACCTACAAAATATTGCTGAGAGAACAGAAAACCAAAGTAAATAGAGTGGTATCATATTCATGGATTGAAAGACTCAGTACTGTTAAGATGCTAATTCTCCCCCAAAATAACCTAAAGATTTAATGCAATCCCAATAAAATCCTAGCAAGCTTGCTGTAGAAATTGATAAACTACTTCTAAAATTTATATGGAAAAGCAGAGGACCTAGAATAACCCAAACGACTTTGAAAAAGAAGAGCAAAATTGGAGGAATTGTGCTACCTGAGTTCAAGACTTATTATAAATCTACAGTAATCAAGACAGTGTGGTACTGGGTATTGAAACAAAGATAAACAAATAGGTCAGTGCAATACAATGGAAAGTTCAGAAACAGAACCATACATTAATCGATTAATTTTCAAAGTGGTGTGAAGGCAATTCAATGATAAAGGAGAATCTCATCAACAAACGATACTGAAACAATTGGATGGCCAGAGATAGAATGAACTTTTATCACATCTCACACCACATAATGCAAAATCTAAAACTAGAAAACTTAAGTGAAAATCTTCATGTCCTTTCTTAGATACAAGACCAAAAGCATTATCCATAAAAGAAAAACTGATATATTGGACTTTATCAAAATTAAGAACTTCTGTACTTTGAAAGACACTATTAAGAGAATTAAAATACAAAACAGAGTAAAAGAAAATATTTGCAAATTACATTTCTGATAAGAACTTGTATTCAGAATGCATTTTTAAAAAGTTTCAAAAATAAAAGTAAGGATACAAAAAAATTAAAATGGGCAAAAGGTTTTAACAGACACTTCAAAAAAGAAGATATATGGATGAAAATTAAGTAGACGAAAAGATGCTCAACATCATTCTTCATTAGAGCGATACAAATTAAAACCACAATGAGTTATTATCACACACTTATCAGAATGGCTAATGAGAAAGAGACTGGCCATATCAAAGGTTGGCAGGATGCAGAGGAAATGGAACTCTCATATCTTGCTATGTGGAAAGTGAAATGATACAGTAACTTTGGAAAACAGCTTGGTACTTTTGTAAAATGCTGAATATACATCTACTACATGATCCATCTGTTGCACCCAAGAAAAATGAATGTATAAATCCATACAAAGACTCGTATGCAAGTGTTCGTAGCAGCCTTATTTTTAATAACCAAAAACTGTGAGGAATCCACATGTTGATCAACAGATAAATGAATAAACAAATTGTGGTGTATCCTTTCACTTGAAAAGTACTTAGCAATAAAACAGAATATGTTGATCAATGTTGATAAATATAACAACATGGATAATCCGAAACGATTATTCTGGTGAAAGAAGCCAGGCTAAAACAATGCATACTCTATCATTCCATTGATTAAAAATCCTAGAAAATGCAAACTAATCTGTAGACCAAAAGCAGTGGTTGCCTGGGAATGGAGTGGTAGGGAGGAGCGGGGGATGTATTACCAAGGGTCCCGAAGAAACTTTTGGGCGGGAGAGGTATTTTTATTATCCCAATTTTGGTAATGGTTCCACAGATGTATTTATATGTCAAAACTTATAAAACGGTTTAAGTGTGTGCATTGTATTCTACGTCAATTATACCTTAATTTAAAAAAAGGGCCGGCCCAGTGGCGCAACGGTTTAGTTCACACTTGGCAGCCCAGGGTTCGCCGCTTCGGATGCCGGGCGTCAGCCAACGCACTGCTTGTCAGTCATGCCGTGGCGGCGTCCCATATAAAATAGAGGAAGATGGCACAGATGTTAGCCCAGGGCCAGTCTTCCTCAGCAAAAAAGAGGAAGACTGGCAACGATGTTAGCTCAGGGCTGGTCTTCCTCGCAAAAAAAATAAAATAAAAATGTTTTTAAAAATTAGTGTAATTTATTTATAATAATTGCATTTTAAACTTACTTAGGGTTTACTGTATTGAAGAAGTTGTTCTGTGTGCTTCACATGTATTAGTGTAGGCCTTACAACAACCCCATGAAGTAAGACAATGGCAATTCCTATTTTCCAGGTGATGAAACTGAGGCACAGAGAAGTTGATTAAACTTTCCCAAAGTCGCCTTTCCAGTAAGCAGCACAGCTGAGATTTGATGCCAGGCTGTCTGGTTCCATAGTCCATGTGCTTGTCCAGTACATTACACTGATCCTTGGGAAAATTAAGTTGCTGAGCTGAAATTAGGTCACCATGCCTAAAATGAATAAGGTCCTGGTGGCTTTTGCCTTTGTCTTCTGAGTTCAGCAAGCCTACACCACCGTGTTCCTTTTGTTGGCTCAACTCTTCCAGCACTTTCTCTGCTGCCCAATTTTGTTTATCCAATGCAAGATGACATCATTTTTATTTTTTATGGAGTCAATACAGTATTAAGTTCACAGTTCTTTTCTAACTGGTACACAACAATTGGGTTAATAGTATATGGCACTCACGGCAATCATAAAAATAATTGCAATCACAAACACTGAAATTGCCAGCATTATTTGATTCTAATGTAGTCATCCAGATGATCTACAGTATGTTTATGATAATATTTTATTATCATCAAACTGAAAACAATTTTAAAAATTAGGGTAGATAATTTGAGAGCTTCCAGAAGTGTGTCTACCAGCATCCAGATATCTATGAAACCCAGCTGGAGAAATATTGATCTAGCTAAACAAGTTTTTTTCTTAGTCCCTCACCGTGTAATTTGGCAGCCAAGTGCAGTTTTTCACAGTTCTAGTTAAATAATCACATTTAAGCTTTCTGCCTTGTAACCACGAGCTGTTTCATTTCACCTGAGGTTCAGTTTCTTCATCTATTAAATTTAAATCATAGTGTCTTGTTCCATAGATGTTTCTCTTTGAAATAGAATATACATATGACAACGTTTTTCATATATTTTTAAGGTTGTGGTATAGTTAAAGAGAATTTCCTTCTTAAAATGACCTCTCTTTCTGTAACACTCTAATTTGTTGTATTCTGTGTATTGCCACCTCCACAATTTACCAGCTGTGTAATCTTAGGCAAGTCACTCAACCCCTCTCTACCTTGGGAAGGGGTACGATAACAGAACTACTTCACGAGACTGTTAGGAGGATTCAATGAGTTAAATCTTTGAAGCTGTTAGAAGGGCGCCTGGCCATGTAAACACTTGATCCATGCCAGCTTCTAGGAGGGTAGGATATTTTGAAGGACCATTCCCCAAGGATGAAATGTTTTCTCCTTTTCTTTGACAAGCGATGTCTTATGCTCCATTTAGAAAATTTTGCATTTAGAATCATCTTTCCCGTAATCAAATCCAATAAATTGTTCCACTTTTCTAGCAACAGAAATTGGTTAAGATTTACAAAACTGAGTAGGGAGGTGGGATTTAATTTTTTTGCAAATCTAAAATTTTAAAACTAGCTGATAGAATATTGAAAGATTTCTTTTAGAATAAGTAAAAATACTTCTGTCATGCCACATTGAGCAAACTGTAGACTTCAATAACCTAAGCAGCAATATAGAATAGAAAAATTTTAAGTTTTTAAGAGTTTAAATAAATTCATCATGACTTATTACTTTGGAGATATTCTTTAAAATTTTCCTTATGTTTTAGTCTCCTTAAGTTAAATTTACATATTTGATTTAAATTTTTTTTCTTTTGCTTTTTTCAGAGGCTGGTAATGGAAGCAGTAGAAGGAGGAAGAGTCTTTCCCTTCTCCTCACTATTAGTGTGAATATTCAGTATCTTCTCAGTTTGGTTTAATTTTTCCCTAAGGTTGTCAAAGTACACTAAGAATTAGAAGACATGAACCATCATTGTTCCATGAAATGGTAATATCAGGGCTTTATTAATAATAAGAATGCTAACAGTATGTTAGTTTATTTTACAGTGAACACAGTACATGAACACCCACAGTCGTGTGATCCTCACAACAATCTTGTAATGTAAATATGTACTAAAAAGCACATATTTTGCAAATGAAGCAACCAAGACTCAATGAAGTTAAATAATTTGCCCAGAATCATGACACTAAAGCCTAGACCAACATGACTCTTCTGATTGCATTTCCAGAACAATTTCCCAGGTTTTTTGTGCTGTTTCTAATAATCTTTGGAACTGTGTGGCCTTTTTAGCCCTGAAAGCACATAAGACCACTGTCTTTAGGGCCCTACCAATGTTACTTCTTAAATGCTTCATTGGTCTATAGCACTGTCTCAGAATCCACTTTCCTATAAATATAGTTTAAGATCACTTTTATGCCCTTTCAATCAACCAATATAGATCTTCCTGCAGTGTAGTCTCATAGTTTGGTACTTTACAAACCAAAAGAACCTAAAGTCAGCCCCCAAATTGGAAGACTCACTGTCACTTCCCTACCATCAAATGTTGTGTTCTATACTGTCTTATTTATCTTTGTTTTGTTTTATTTTACAAACATTAATATCATGCTTACTATGTGAGAAGTCATGCTCTAAAGGTTTTACAAATATTAATTTTTTCAATTCTTATAATCTAAGTACCATTATTACCCTCATTTTAGAGGTAGGGGATGGAGAGGCACTTGCCTAAGGGCACCATGGTAGTAAATGGCAGAACTTTGCACAGCAACAATTATAAACAACAGAATCACAACAGCACCATAAGTCCAACTGGTGAAATTCTGCAGCTTAGACTGAAATTTGAGCAGTCTCAGGTGGAACACTCTACACTAACAGTCTGTCAGCTTTAACACTGAAATCAAGAGTAGACTGTGGCTAATACAGGGTCTAAAAGTCTGCACTTAGATTAGAGCTCACTGTTCAATGAAAGGAGGAACTAGATTCCTAACGTTACCTGAGGCATTCCTGGCTAGGTTTTACACACACACACACACACAAACATTACGTATGCAAAATCAGTTAATTAAACTAAAAATGGAGATTTCATTACCATCAAATAACTAGATATGGAGTATTTCTTTGAGAGAACTAATTTCTTTGCTATTAATCCTTTTGTAATCTTAATGCCCAGAGTTAAAATAACTCCTTCAGGTATTGTTGGGCAGAATTTCGATCTATGAGGTAGATGTAAATCACATTTACAGTCATCCTGAAAGGGAAGACAAAGTAGCCCACTATTCTTGTCTAAAACTCATGTTATATTTAAACACCACCACCAAAAAAAGACTGTTTATTTTTTATTTATTATCCTTACTCTTTCAAATCAACAACTGGTGTGAAACTATCACAGAATTTTTTTTTAAAGAACAATAATATTTAACAATTTGAGCACTTAATTCGTGCCAGGTTCTTTTCTAAGAGGTTTACATGATAACCTCACTTAATCCCCATAACAACACTCTATGAAGTAGATACCATTATTATTCCAATTTTGCACTTAAAGGAGCTAAAGCAGAGAGAATTTACATAATCAGCCCAAGGTCATATAGCTAGAAAATGGAGTAGATTTAAACTCCAAAATCTGACTTTAGAACTTTTGCTACTAACTGCTATGATAGAAATGCTCATCAGAATAGTATGATTACAGTTGAAAGATTTAGCATCCAGAAGCCTTGTCCATATTCTTATTTTAATTTTTCAAAAGTCCCTGGAAAATTAGTGAATATCATTCATAGTTAGGAAACCAAAGTGCAATGTCTCCCAAATACTTAGAGAAAAGGAATAAGACTATCATGTAAAAACTACACTAATAAATATAACACAATGCTACCTGAGAGTGAATGTCTATAGGAGTCATTTTGAAAGACTGTTGCCCTGTGTCTTGTGATCACTGCCCAAGCAGAAGACAAGGTCTTCTGCTAGGTTCTAAGAACCTAACAATAGACTAAGTTTTTGACCAACAATTCCACAGTATCAATTTTATGTGGTTTTAAAACTCTTAATGGAGGCACTAAGATTCTGATGATCTATTTGAGTTCAGTTTGCAACTAGTTCTGAAATATCCTCTTTGCTTACCATACATTTGATATTTTAACTCTCTCCTCATTGGTACATTTTATATAAGATCCATAAAAATAGCAAATATAGCAGAAAATATTTATATAGCCTTATTATGTGCCAGATATAATCCTAAGCACTTCACATGTTTTAACTCATTTAATGCACATAACAGTCTTATTAAATAAGTACTGTTATTGTCACCATTTTATAGATAAAGAAACTATGGCACTGAGAGGTTAAGTATCTTCAATGTCACTTACTAGTGCAAATGGTAGAGACTAGATCCGAACAAGATAGTCTGGCCAAAGAGACCGTGTTCGTAACCACTATGTTACAGGCATATCTCAGAGATATTGCGGGTTTGGTTCCAGACCACTGCAATAAAGTGAATATTGCAATAAAGTGAGTCACGCAAATTTTTTGGTTTCCCAATGCATATAAAAATTATGTTTACACTATACTGTAGTCTATTAAGTGTGTGATAACATTATGTCTAGACATTATGTACATACCTTAATTAAAAAATACTTTATTGCTAAAAAATGCTAACCATCATCTGAGTCTTCTTGGAGTCATAATCTTTTTGCCGGTGGAAGGTCCTGTAAAAAACACATTTTATGCAAAGCGCAATAAAGCAAAACACAATAAAATGAAATATGTCTATATGCTATCATGAGATGATCCAACTATTCTAGAAATTCTATTCTATTCTAAAACATCATTACAGCCACAGAGTCATGTCCACTCTTGGACAACTCATCCCCAGATATTAACTCATTCACCAAGCATTTATCGAGTACCAGTTTTCCTACCATTCAGTCTGGGAATACAATGATAAATAAGGCAGAGGAACTTGTGAGAAGAAGAGGGAGAAATATAAATGATTAATTACAATAGGAGGGTTAAATGCCAGCAGAGAGTATACAGAAAGGGCTGCAGGAGCGTAAATGTGACTATACTTGGTCCAGAAGCCCTCACTGGGAGGAGAGGAGAGGAGCAGAGGAATATTTGAAAGAGGAGAAATGCAGTGAACCCCAAAAAGAGCCACCAGTGAATTTAAAATGCCAGAACCTATTACCTTTAGACTTACCTCAAGGAGAAATTGGCAATTTAATAATACTTCAAGAATATGAACCATTTTGTTAATCAGGATCCTTGCCGCACACATAGAAGTGACAACTGAGACAGTTTAGGAAGGGACTGTTTACAGAATTGTGGGGAGGATTATAGGTACCCATTAGAGAAGGAGAAGCATTAGGAACTCCAACAGCCAGAAGTTGCTGTCATCTCTAATCTGGAGGGGCAAAGCCATGTTGCTGTCCCCGGAAGCCAACGGGAGCAGTTCCTAGTTAGAGGAACACAGCCACTGCCAAACCGCAGCCCAGAGAACAGGTGGGGAAAATATGTACTCTGACGTCATTCTCCCCCCATCCACCAATCTTCCGTTGGTGCCTCCACTGGCTGAACAGAGGGCAAGGAAGTGTACCATACAGTCCACAGAAGTCAGAATTCTGGCACTCTGAGCAGGGTGAGAAGGGTCAGGTGTTGATCTGGAGAGACAAATGGAGAACAACAAATGCTGATTATTGCTCACAAGACAGTACTTGGTACTTCATCACCTCCGAGGAACAGGAAACAGGCAGCAAGAGACACCTATATTTGGTAAAACGAGGACTTTTCTAGAAGAGCTACATAATTACTAAAATCAGCTATGTCAGCATGGAAGTTGCAGAGATCTTGTGTTAAGATTTTTAACACAAAATTCGCATCATTTTTACTAGGCTGAATTCTCTCTCTCTCATAGTATTTAATGCTTTTTAAAATTTTTAAATTAGGGTGATATTTCCATCTATAGAACCCACATTTCTGACTTTTCTTTGAGAGAAGACTTTGTTTTTGTTCATTTAACTGGGAAAGTTTATTAATTCTACCTCTAAATATCCTTATATATATTTCCTTCTCTCTTTTTCCGCAGCTACTGTTTAGTTCAAGCTTTCCTCAGCCGAGGCTACTACTGACGCTGTGACAACAGTGAACTCAAGTTTGTGAAATGACGGGCTGCTCTGTCCCCAGAGTCCTAGCTATGCTCCCTGAATACAACATAAAATAAATTCAGTTAATGGCACCAGGAATTTCACAGAGAAAGATCCTTTACTGATTATGTTTTCCAATTTGCATTTAATTTGCAGTAATTTTAACTGTGCAAAATTAGCATTTAATTACCATTTATTCTTTTTGGCTTCTTTTAGGGAGCCCCATCAACCGAGGTGAGAATTTAGATGAATCTGATTCTGCTGAATAAGGGAAACTGACTTGATCTTTATGTAAAAATTAAGCATTCAAAGAATTCCATTAATCAACACTAATGTTCTCTCTGGTCGTATTATGTTTTGAGTGTTTAGTACTGTTGTCCCTTACTAAACTTTCTTTTACATTGCTCTCCACAAAGATTTAAACTGCACAATTATTTCTTATTTGCTAATTTTTTTCTTTGGTGAGCATGGGAAAATGGAGCCAATTGTCAAAGTTGTCCCTCGGGGTGAAAAAGAGGGTAAGTGGTAGAAAAGTACAAGTATGGTCTCTCTCTCTTTCTCCTCCCACAACACTGCAAAAAAAAGGATCTGGAATGTGTTAATGAAGCAGGAAAGTGGAGAATGAAGAATGGGCAAAAGGGAGTAGTAAAACTCATTTCTCAATACTTTAACATGTGTATTGGTTAATATATATATACTTACGCATACAAATTATATATATATACACTCATAATGCATACTAGTTTTTCAGGTTCATCTTAGGACAATTGGAAAACTGATGCCTCATGAAACACATCCATCTGATGACTAAATCACCTACAGAACTAAATTTGGGAGCTTCATACATGTTATACTTCATCAAATCTTCCATCAATAAATATTTGAATGCTTAATCTCTGTCCAGTCCTCTTCTGTGTGTTCGTAAAAGAACACAGAAATTTAATATATGATTCTGCACTGAAAGAATTTGTTAATAAAACTAAAACACATTTTAAGAAGGACCAATGAACACTACCACCCCTCGATGATTACAGGAAATATGATCCTTGTGAGAATTAAGAAATATGAAATCCAGACTAGTAAGAACAGCCTTTATAGAAGGGATGGGCTTGGAGCCGGTGTAGGGTTTAGTCAAGTGGTCAGAAGACAAAAGAGGTAAGTGGGAAGAAGGCAACAGCAAAGGCTGTGTAGAGTTTCATACGTTTTAGGCTTATGACTAGCCAAAAAAACAGGCTAACACTTATTTATTGAGTACCATGTACCAGACATTCTGCCTATATTTCCTATTTGACTCTCATAACAAAGCAATGAGATAACATCGTCGTATGTTGTAATGATAAGATATTGATTATAATATGGTGCAATGACCAAGAGTACCCTATTTAAATTCGCCAAACTTGACAAACTTTCATTTTCTCATCTATGAATGGGGAAAATAATCAATATTGCCTACTTCATTTTTGAAGTTTAAATAAGATAATACATATAAATTACTTTGAACAGTGTTCAATCTCTCACAGCTAATAAATGGTGGAACTGACAGCCTGACTCCTGAACAGAATTCTAATCCTATGCTGTGGGTGGGAGAGGGACACAGAAAGATAGAGAGGGTCCGTATTCACTTAGGCAATGTTTCCCAAAGTGGTCCAGTCTACCTTCATTGTAATCATTTTGATAACTTTTTTTTAAAAAAACTTCTGATTCCACTGTTTAAGATGACAAACTCAACCTATGGGTTTATCTTCTACTTTTCTCCCTTCTCTCTCTAGAATGAAAAGAAAGGGAAAAAAAGCTTCTTTTCCTATAAAAAATGAAGATAGAAATGAGGGCAGCTGTCAATCAATGAGAGATCTAAACAGATTGATGGGAAAGAAAAGTGAGGGGAGAACTGTTCCTGCTACCTGTTTCTCATAAAGCTTGACAGAGTAACATAAGGAAGAGCCTCCAGTGGGGAAGGTAGTCTGTCTTCTGTGGAAAACTCCAGACACTTCAGTTTCAATGGCGCCTTAAAGTGAGTTGTAGTTTATTAGAAAAGGCTTTATTTGAGAGTCTTTTTATGCAAGAGTAGACCCCTTCCATCCCTTTCCCCTATGCCAAAGCCCTCAAAACTTGGGAGGCAAGTGCTTACACTCCAGGCAATAAAATTAAGTTCTTCTCTAAAGAAACTGAACAGATCAGTTTGAGATAACAAAGTCAGTTTGTATGAGCACTGATGGAAAGCTTCTGATTACATGGAACAGGGCAAGGGGGAACTGAAATTTTGCCTTTTCCCTGCTTGCCAAACATTGTGATGCAGGCATCAAGGGTACCCACAGGGAGGAGGGGCACAGTGGACCTACTCAAAGTGCTTTTCTATTTTTATTAGTCTAGAAAAGATTTTTCCTATTTTTTTTAGTCCAGAGGTGGTGTCTTTTTCTATCTTATCTGCTTAGAGAAGATGGCCTTTTCAATTTCAGCAATGATGCAGCATAAGTGAGCAGTTGTGTGTTGGAACTGGTGAACAGGGGCCTCCACATGCTGGCATCTAAGGTCCCCCTGCTACTTTCTTCTCCGCTCACATGAAAGCAAGGCATGCCTTCAATCAGCTCCGAGCATTACCCCGTTGCCCAGACCTCTATATCCAAGAGGAGTGGATGATTGGAAGCCACTCTACCTCTGCACTGAATGAGGCAATAAATGGGGTCAGCATACTGTGGCCCCAGGTCAAATTCCATCAGCCACCTACTTTTGTACAGTCTGTGAGTTAAAAATGTTTTAAAAATTTTTAATGGTTGAAAACAGTCAAAAGAAGATTAATATTCTGTGTGCAGGTAAATTATGTTAAATTCAAATTTCAGTGTCCATAAATAAAGTTTCATTGGAGCATAGCCGTGCTCATTCATTTTGATGACTGCTTTTGCACTACAATGGCAGAGTTGAGTAGTTGCAATAGAGAGCATAAGGCCCTTTACAGAAAAAATTTTTGGATCCCTGCTCTAAAGTATTTATAAAATTATCCCTTTTCTTGAGGGTTGGAAAAAATGAGTTGGAGGGTTGACATGTTGTTATAGGTTCCAGGCTTTCCTTATCCTCTTTTTTTTTCAGTTGCTTTCTTTTGAATTAGTGAATACACAGCATCTTATACCTCACATTACCTATTGCTTCCACCCTTGATGAAAACTGGGGGTTGAACCACATAAGCAAGATCCATGTCCACCCTCTTGTTGTTGGAGGATACCAATGCAAAGTGGAGATTCTGAGTCAGGCTGAATTTGGGCTATGTGTGAGGAAGTGGGGAGATCAGGCCAAAGCTTTCACCACTGTCTTTAGGACCTAGAGTTTCAGGGCTAGAGTTCTCTATAAACAGCCTGAGAAGACCAACGCTTAAGAACTGGTTGTCTTCCTTTTCTTCAAATCTTCTTTTGCCATCCTGAACCTATGCAATAATAGTTTATTCACCTCTTTTCTCTAGAAACAGGTTTAAACCAGACTTCAACTACTACCTGATTCCATGTTCCTATTAAATGGCCTCATAATAGCTCTTTTCCTTAATACATATGCCTAGATGTTCTCTTATACATCCAGGAAATCACCTGTCAGGTCCTGAAGTGGGGACAGGAGCTGAATCTGATAGAGAACTATTAGAGAAACCCTCAGTGACAATATGCAATGTAATAATGCTTTTATATTATGCTCTAGAAATACCTGAAGTAATGTGATTTTCATTTGGGAATTTAAGTGTTCTTTCAGAGTTTTGACATAAGTTCATGAAGGAGCCAGGCGCACCTACAACACTGAAAGTGAAATCCAAAGAAACAGAATGAGGAACAAACACAGGGTTTGTCCATGGATTTCTTACTCCAATATTCTCCAACTGATGGCTCCGAGACTATTTGGAAATGAGGTAACCTCAGAGACTTTGGGGTTGGAAACAGAGGATTTAAGTGTGCAAGTTCTGATTGGGGACCAGTTATGCTTTTGGCATAATTCTGAGCTAAATGAAAATTATTATTTGATTATCCAAATTTGTTCCCATTACCAATCATTGATTACAATGCTGTTCTTTAAAAGGGCAGCAATCTTATTCTTATGCAGGCAAAGCACATCCTGAAGAAACACAAGGAAAATCTACTTAGAATGGTTGGCATTTGTCTCCCGGACATTACTAGGAAGGCTGCCAGTCTATTTACCTTCAAAAAGACAAAGACGAAGCTCTCGACAGCAAATTGGTCCTTGTAATGCATTGGTATTTGTTACCTAAACTCCTGTAAAGAAGATAATATAAATACTCCACAATGAATTCATGAAAAAAAAATGTGTGTCAAATTGAAGTTATTATAATTATAATTATATACCACTAGGAAGACATCCACTATGTTTTAGCCATGTGCTGGCTCTAGACAAAATTTAACATCAACATAATATTGTGCTATACAGCAATTATGATAATAGACATCTAATTCACTATTAGATGGATTCACAACTGTAATGAAGTAATTCCATGAATGATTAATAAAGCATATTAACCCTTGTGGCATATCAAATTCTGTACACTTTTCCCCAGAAATACTATTTTTAACTTTTAGCAATATAAAGATATTTAGACTTTGTGGAATAAAAAATGTGTCTTTTTTTAGGATATGCTGTTAGAATGGACATTGCAAAAACAGAATTTGATATTCATCGTTTATACCAACTAAAAATATACTGAGAGATGCTTTAATGCATATATTAGTCTGCTCAAGCTGTCATGAAAAAATACCAGAGACTGGTGTCTTAAACAATAGAATTTGTTTTCTCATAGTCTGGAGGCTAAAAGTCCAAGATCAAGGTACAGTAGGGCTGGTTTCTGGTGAGGGCTCTCTTCTCACTGTGTCTCCACATGGCCTTTCCTTTGTGTGTGCATGCAGAGAGAGAGGGAGAGATCTCCGGTGTCTCTTCCTCTTCTCCTAAGGTCACCAGTCCTGTCAGATTAGGGCTCCACCCATAGGATCTCATTTAATTTTAATCATCTCCTTAACGGCCCTATCTCCAAATACAGTCACAATGGGGCTTAAAGCTTCAATGTGTGAATTTTGAGGGGACAAAATTCAGTCTATAACAATGTTTATAAACAGAAAGCACATTCCCTTTTTCGTGCATTAAAAAAAAATTTATTGCAAAGAAGTACATTACATTTTGAGCTTAGATCTCCCCAGTTTACACCCTGTTAATAAGCTAGCAAAGAGCTAAAGGAAGTGTGTTGATTCTTTCATACCATAGGTGGTCCTTTTGGGCACTGTGAAAATAATGATAACTTAAAATGATACCTTTTAGTTGTGAGACAATTTCACCAATACATTCCAAATTGAAAGAAGATTAATGCACCCATCAGAACACATTTTATTCTATGTATATAATTTATTTCTGTGATATTCTTGCTTTAAAAATATGGTATAATGAATGGAATTAAACATCTTGGTTCTGATTCATTGAGACACTCAACAACTTTCTTTAATCTTTGCTATTCTTATTATTTTTAAAATAAAAAAGACCCTCCTAGGGTCTGGCCCAGTGGTGTAGTGGTTAAGTTCATGCACTCCACTTCAGTGGCCCGGGGGTTTGCAGGTTTGGATCCTGGGCATAGACCTATGCACGGCTTGTCAAGCCATGCTGTGGCAGGCATCCCACATATAAAAAGTAGAGGAGGATGGGCACAGATGTTAGCCAAGGACCAATCTTCCTCAGCAAAAAGAGGAGGATTGGCAACAGATGTTAGCTCAGGGTTAATCTTCCTCACCAAAAAAAAAAAAAAAAAAAAAGAGACCCTCCTTCAAAGTTCAATGGCAATAAGTAGCAACTCTTGAATCCAGATCTCTGAGAACTTCTTTTTCCCTAATTAATTCCTTGCTACATAGGATAAGAATGCTGTGTGATTTATGATACATAAATCATATGCTTGTTGTTGTTATTGTTTTTTTTTATGTAAGCTAAAGGCTGAAAGAAAGAAATGGTTTGGGTAATTCATGACGTGATGATAACCTACTTTATATTTTGGATTTGGAAAAGCACCTTTGGTTCACGTGAAGAAAGGTCAAGCATCCTCAATAGTTCAAGTGTGGAGAGAAGGATGAGAGACACTGGGGAAAGAACAGAAGTGAAGCAGTGAGAATTAGCACTTACCTCCCTGGGATGTGTCAAGCAGCAGAATGTAATGTGCTACTGGTTATTAAACAATAGACTATTAGTAGCTAATAGTCATCAAGTGGCAACTATGTGACAGTCAGTGTAACAGTGGACTTTTTAATAATCTTTATCTCATTTAATCTTCATAACTCTGTGCATAGCTACCAAAATTTTCCCTTATTTAACAGATGAGAAAACTGAAGCTCAGGGAAGTTAATCAAGGTTATATGGTAAGTGTCCAGGTCAGAATTCATACCTAGGTCTGCTTTCTAGACCCATGTATGTTCTTTTTATGCTACAATTCCCATCCTTCTGGCTTAAGAAAAAGAAAGTATGTTTTTGTAATCTCAGTTTACAGAATATTTCATATGTTTAAATAGTATGAAAAGAGTAAGTCAAAGAGTATTTTTCCCTCCAAATGGTGTGAATAGAAGAAAATCACATAAATGGATATGGTATTAAATACTACAAGCTATGAGAACACTTGGCAGAATCTGATTGTCTGTGTGATGTGTGGATCTGTGATGCTTTATCTTGAGTCAACCCCTTCACACGCACCAGCCTCATTCCTGCATCTTTGCTCTTCTTCATGTTATCCAACCATCTCGGAATTCTTCTTACTTCTTTGACCTACCCAATTCCACCAATTCTTTAAGGAACAACTAAAATCTAACTCCTTCTAAGGAACTTTTGCCAAGTATTTTAACCAAATGATCACATTGCATTCATGGTCTTTACCCAGGTCTTAGTTCTTGATGATAAACTCTATGGTGTTTTTCTCTATTTACATGCCTAAACCATGAGCATTTTCAGCCTCTCTACAGCAAGCTTTCAGCACATAGCAAATGCTCACAATCAGTTATGTAACTAATGAGTCAGATCAAATGTGTCTTTTAAATAACATATGTGCTAATTGGTCCATTTGTTAGAGTAAGGAGTCAAAGGTACACATATATTCCTGTCAAACAATATGTTTTGCACAAAACTAAACCATGTTCCAACTCAGGAGATTATTCCCAAACTCTAAACAGCCTTTTCAGACTAGAAGATAAGATGCGTCCTTCACTCAAACAGGAATTTATTGAGTAACTTCTCTGTCTTGGGTTTAGCATAAGGCACTGATCATATAGACGTGAAACAGATCCAGTCCCTACTTATAACAAATGCAGCCGTCTAGGAGAAGAGACAGAACTGTATAGACAGATAGATTAAAATATTCAGTGAGTTTGATGTTTTATAGGGAATTTGGAAAGAAGTAGCTGTTATCAGAGAAAAACCAGCCAGGTGGACATCTAGAGGCCCCACAGATTGACATCAACTTGGTAAAATAGATACAATAAGGTTCTCATTTGGTCTTGACAACTCAAAAAAAGGACACTAAGTCTTGGGGACAGACTTCCATCAAGGAAGTCCTCTACAGAGTGGTGCTAGTGTGTTAATTTATAATTAAAAACAAAATGAACAGATATCCTGCCATATGACCCACTCATTCTTCCCCTGTGAGATGTGGGAGCCAAATTGTAATCAGGTTTTTGGTGAATGTTGAATCAGAGTAATTAGCTCTGTAATTACCAGCATGTGACTTTGGAAAATTAACTACTTTGTGTCTTAGTTCACACATTTGTAAAATAGTGATCATGATAATATCTACCTCCAGGATCGTTATGAGAGCTGAATGAGTTAATATATGTAAAATGCTTACAGCAGTTTCTTGACCAAGTAGATACACAGTAACCAAAAAAATTATTTGAATACTTAATGATATGGTTTATAACAACCTGATGTATACAATACACAGCAGAGTTATATCAGCCAAGAGTCTGGAGCTAGTGGATTTGTTTATTCATTCATTTAATCATTCCTCAATATCTATTGAGCACCTAACATAAGACATTCATTGTGCTTGGTGTTAGTGATATAATAGTCAACCAATCAAACTGATGTCTTCCCTTAACAGAACTTACATTCTAGTAGGAAATTCATCAAATAATTGCAATAAATGTGATGGCTGTTACTGTTTGGGGTGGGGCAGGAGGAGGGCCTTACTTCCTACTCCCAATATTTCCATCCATGTGGAGGGAGCTCCATGAGTATAACCTCCCAGATTTTCTCTGTGTCCTCACTTATTTGTCTCCTGGGGAGGAGGAGTTAATTTTCTAAAAGATGAATTTAGGATAAAAAACATTAGGTATGCATGGCTCCAAGTTCATTCATTCTTTTTCATTTGCTTGTCTACATCAAAAGAGTGTGTGGCTCTCTTCCACCAGGTAGTGGGAGGGCCTCGTGCTTAAGGATTCATCACTGCCTGTAACTGTATAGATAGCCCCAACTCTGAAGTCAAGTAAGAAAGCCCACTTAATGGGAAATATAAGCTGCATTCTCCAATGTTAACTTTATTATCAACAGAGGTGGTAGTTTTGCCTCCATCTACCATAATCTTTTATCTAGTTCTCATTTGATTCAGAACTTAAGAGGGAAAGAGAGTTATTTGTTGGATAACTTGAACCCAAAATAGTTATGCTACGTGGAAAGCAACACATATATAAGGGATTAAGTCTAATCTAGAGAGACAGGAAAAGCTAACGGAAGGAAGTGATGCTGGGACGGCCAAAGAGAGAAGGGATGAGTCTGGGACACAGTGGGCCCTTCCTCTCCTGTTCCTAAATGGGCACTGTCTATGGCACTTTCCACTTCCCTTTATCTGTGTTGACATATTCTCTTTTTAGACATACTAATTCCATTTTTCCTCTTCAAAGTCTTTAGAAATGTCAAAATAGCCAACCCTCATCTCAGGTTAGGTCCTCACTTTTTGTTAGAGGAAAACTTTCAGTAATCCATTTAAATTATTGCCCATTTACAAGTTTTCCATCATTTATTAATAACAGTAGCTCTCAATTATTGAGTACTTACTATCTGTCAGGGACTATGCAAAGTACTTGATCTCACTGGATCCTTATAAAACTCTGATAGAGATGGTATTCCTATGCCCACATTCAGATGAGAAAATTAAGGCAGAAGAGGCTAAGTAACTCATTCCCAGGTCACATAGCTAGTAAGTGGCAGAGTCAGGGTAGAAACCAATTGTGCTATTTTAACTCCAATGTCCATACTTCTAACAATCATAGTTTGCTGCCTTAAAAGCTAATGTTATTTCTGAATTTTGCATTACTTGTTTCAACCTGTGACTAAATGTTAAAAAAACCATGTGAACAAACTTCTGTAGGATGTCAGCAAGGAAAGAAATGCTGTGGTGCATCCAATCCCTTCCACTGGCAAACCAATCAAACTACAAGACCCTTTCATGCAGAGTAAAATGTGTGGTCTTTGTATGGAGAACATGGTATATATTTTTTGGCTTTTTGATTTGCTAAAACCTAAACAGAATTAGCTTTAACATGGTTTTTGGAAATATATTTGCACATATATCAAGGTACAGTATGATGCTTAAATCAATATGTTCTTTCCTGAGACTTTCTCAGGAACAATTTTTGAACCACAGAAATATATGCTTTGAATTAATTAAGTTCAATTCAACAAAAATTTACTAAGCACTAGCAATATGCAAAGAACTGGGCCAGAAACAATGAAGAATACAAATTCTATCTTCAAGGATATCACCATACCTGACATTGTGATTTCTTATTCTCATTTCTATTCACAGAAGTAATTTTATTATTTTCTAAGTGAGCTTCCTGTTTTCCTTCTCCTATTTGTTTTGTTGCCCAATATAAATGAGAGATGGGTTCCTTCATAAACCATATTTTTTTTGCTCTGCACCACAGCAAAGAAAAAAGACAGGTGAATAAGAATTTTCTGTTTCTAACTAAAATTTTAAATAGTACCTAGAACACTGTCATCATAAAAAATAATTGATTGTGTTGTTGATGCCAGATTTATTCCCTTGGCACTTTATTTGACTGAAAGCATTACAGTGAATGAGAGGCTCTACCCATTCTAAATATCACAAATGTGCTAGCAAATATCCCCGTTTCTCTGAAGCCTTTCTGAGACATATATAGTTATCTGTTCCAAATTAATGGTGCCTGTAAGACAACCAGTCCACCATCTGTTCCCTGAGGGCAGAGCTATTAGAAGGAAAGAGAATGGTCAGGAGGGATAAGAGCCTGCTTAGGAAAAATCCCTTCTAGCAGAAAGCAAGATTTGTGAAAAGGTGTCTTCCCTCTAATATTCACTTACCTTTTTACAGAAGCAACTTATTGTAAGTTTCTGGAACACAGACTAGAAGTTTGCCTTATACTCTTTGGTATGTCACATGGTAGTCAAGGAATATAGCCCACAGACGTTAAATGTAAATCACTTGGTACGTTGACTGATTCTGGGTGCCCTTCTTACGGCCTCAATCTTCCACGTTTCAATCTACCCTGATAAGATGTTAAACATGAAAATACCACTCTTTTAAGGAAGGTATGCAGAGACTGGAGAGTAGAAGAAGAATTAAGAGAGTCTTTTTACCAGCACAGTGAGTCTAGGTTGGAGAGAGAAAAATGAAGAATGGCTTTCTGTATCAGCTTGTCTTTCTGTAATTACAACAATCACTTTCAAGAACTGTCTGGATATTAAAGTAGTAAAACTAAAATCAATCTAATTATCCAGTGAAGCTTCCTTCCATCAATTTCCATTACAGAGGAAACAAAATTGGCCATTACTTACCACTTCAATATTAATGCTGACTGCAGCCCCACTGAGAGGTACTTAGATGCACACCATTTGTTAGAAATCTGAAAGTGATTCCTTTGACTATTAGCACATGCATAGCAAGAGAGAAGAGACAGGGAGAAACTGCTAATTCATTTTTTCTTTCAACAAACAAGCACTGGGCTTAGCCAGGGGATGATAAACATATATAAGATGTTATTTCTTTATTCCAGGAATTCAGAGTCTGGTTTGGGAGACAAACACATAAATAGACAATAATGAAACAATGTGGCAAAAGCAGTGATAGAAAGATCCAGACAATACTGAGAAGGAATAACTAGCCAAGTGAGGATGTTTGTAAAAGATAGGGAGAGGGATATTAATCAGGGATATGGTTGAGCTGTTTCTTGGGAGGAGTTAGAGGGAGAAAGAGATAATGTTCTCTAGAAGGAAAGGCCTGAGCAAAAACATGGAGATAAGAATTACTAGGAGGTTAATATGGAACCACAAGTAATCTGCATTCCGTAACATGGTAAGCCAGGCAGAGACCGCCAGACAAAGAGGCAACAAGGCAATAAGAAATATTTTGTGTTCCATTTTAAAGACAGAAATTTCCCCTAATAGAAGATGGGAGAGTCCAAATATTTAAAAGCAAAAGAGCTACATTGTAAGATCTGTGTGCTGGATTGTTCCACTGCCCTTCCAGATCTATCCTCCACCCTTCTCAAGTCTGTGGTCTACCCAGGAGACTAACCTGCACAGACTACATCAAGGAGTTCTCATGCCTTCTGATTTCCAGTTGGTTTTGGCTAATAGAGACCCCAGGCAGGAGATCAGAGGGACAGTGGGAGTGAGGACCGGATATTTATCTGGTGTGGTCGGGACACACCCTGATTTGGGGTGTCCCTTGATTAATGAAAGATCTCTGCTGCTTTCAAAGTAGCCAGCTCTACCTACTTAATTTTTCCATGTCCAGCAGCCACACCCTCACCTCATCCCATAGAGCCTAAAGGTGATAACAGCTTTGCCAGATTATTACACCATCTGTTGTGGTTGCTCAAAATCCAAACTTGTGGAAATTGTCTCCTTGTGAATAAAGCTTCCTTGAATAACCTTATTTTGAAAATGCTCATTGTTTCCTGCTGGGACCTGAGCTGATACACTTGGCACTTGGATAAGCCAAACTGGACACTATAAAGGAAATGGTTGAAAAAGAAGAGAGAAGAGGCCACCCAACTGAGACACGGTGAAGGACTAAACTGCATCAATGATAGCTGAATCAGAGAAGCAGGAAAAAAGTTTGAGAAATACTTGGAGGTAAAATCTGTTCAATGTATTGATTGATTGGTTGGAGAGGGGGGTAAAGGAGAAGGGAGAATCAGGGATTATTTCCAATTTCTAAATTTCAAATTTTTAACTTCAGTGACTAGCAGGATAATGATGCTACCAATGGAGATTATAGATGAAGGAGCAGGTTTATGGGGAAGGATGAAACATTCACTTTTACATGTGTTAACTTTGAGGTGTCTGGGTCTGCTGAATGTGTGAAAATAAATGGTCAAGATTGAAATGATAGCCTCGAAAGCTGTCAGCATATCAGTAGGTGGTACTTAATCCACGAGATAGAGGACAGTGAGCTGGGAAAGAAACCTTAGAAAGGGTCACATTTAAAGAAATGGTTCTCAAATTTTAATACTTGTGAAGTTCCACTCAGAAAGCTTGTTAAAATGCACCATCCAGGTCCCTTAGTCTAGGGACTGATTCAGTAGGTAGAGAGGTGCATTCCAAACACATCCCAAATAATTCTGATTGCACAGTCTGCAGAGCACACTTAGAGAAATACTCATTTAAGGGACGGATAAGGATGAAATGCTCATAGAAGAGGAAAAAATGGAATATCCAGAATATGTAAAGAAATCATAAAACTAAACAACAACAAAAACAAACAACTTCATTCAAAAATGGGTAAAGGGCTTGAATAGACATTTCCCCAAAAAGGATATATGAATTGCTAACATGCACACAAAAAGATGCTCAACATCACTAATCATTAGGGAAATCCAAATAAAAACCATAATGAGACACCATCTCACACACATGAGGATGGCTACTATCAAAAAAACAAAAAATAACCAGTATTGGCAAGAAATCGAAGACTTGTGCATTGCTAGTAGGAATGTATAGTGCTGCAGTTGCATGGAAAACAATATGGCAGTTCTTCAAAAACTTAAAAATAAAGTTACCAGATGATGCAGCAATTACACTTCTGGTGTATACCCAAAAGAATTGAAAGTAGGGACCTAAAGAGACATTTGTACACCCACGTTCTAGCAGCATTATTCACAATAGCTAATACGTGGAAGCAACCCAAATGTCCATTGACAGATGAATGGATAAGATTGTGATATATACATACGATGGAATATTAGTCAGCCTTAAAATGGAAGGAAATTCTGACCTATGCTACAACATGGATGAATCTTGAGGACATTATGGTAAGTGAAATGTCAATCACAAAAAGACAAATACAGTATGATTCCACTTATATGAGGTACCTAGAGCAGTCAAAATCATAGAGCCAGCAAGTAGATGGTGGTTGCCAAGGGCTGGCAGGAGGGGGAAATAGGGAGTTATTGTTTAGTGGGTATAGAGTTTCAGTTTTGCAAAATGAAAAGCGTTCTAGAGATGGATAGTGGTGATGTTTGCACAACAGTATGAATGTGATCAATACTACTGAACTGTACTTAAAATGGTTAAGATGATAAACACTGTTATATGTATTTTATCAAAATTAAAAGTAAAATAAAAATGAAAACACCATTTTCTCCCAGAGCAGAAAGAAACAGAGAGAGAAATGGTGAGAGTATGAAAACAAGGAGAATTTCAATATGGAGAGAACAATCAACAATGTCAAATGAAGTGGATGACCGTATGCTAAAAATGACTTATTTCACAATAAATGGCAAGGAATCGTTGTCCCTAAATTTTAGTACCTTTACTCTACTATTTCCCCAGTAAAATCTTGTGCCCTTATTTGAGTAAGAATACAATGTCAAATGTTGCTATGTTTCCAAGAGCTAGATTTATCTACTAAGAAATTGCACCTCTCTTTTTTATGAGTGAGGCATTCACTGATTTGAGAAATAACCAAAGAAGAAACATTTCCTTAATATGAAGTAAAGGACCAAAATATAAAATAGGCTAAAAGTTACAGAATTACTGGTTATAGGCATACTCCACCAGGCCACATTCCCCCTGAGAAGAATATGGAAGTAAGAAATAAATAACCAGAACATCAAAACCTACTCCTGTTTGCCGGAAACATACCAGGCTGGCATTAGGCAGATGTGATTTTAGACTGGTTTTGTAGTTTCTTGATGTATGGGAAGCACAAGATTTCTTGAGAAACGTGCTGAACTCCCACTTATTTCACATTAAGCATCTCTTAAATCACATTAAGCATCTCTTAAATCCACAGGTTGCGCTTGCCATTTCTCAGAATCAATCGGAGGCATATAAATGCAGTGTGTCATTGAGAACTCTAAGTTCTTCCAAAGACACTTTTCTTTCTGCATGTTCACAGATCCCTTTCCTTTGAGCCTTCAAGTGATATTTATCTGTCCTCTATACACATTTATTTTTCTAGTCCTTGAATATTTGAAAGTGACAACTCCTTGAAAATACATCTTGCCATTTCAGAACAAGGTCACATGTACCCAAGAAAATAGCAAATCTTGATTTTTTAGATGAGAATGATGGTGAGGGTTATCCAAAAGATTGGTTGCATCTCATTAATTTTATTTGGCTTTTAAGCTTTTGGGAAAGTGCCGATTTGTCTCCGTAATTGTACTTATTCTAGACTTAAGCTAATGCTTATGCTGATTTCTCTCTCTGGAAACAAATGACATCCTCCTAACCCCAACACTTTTTTCACTTCTTTGTGATTGCTAAAGTTGCTTTCTCTCATTGTGTACTCTGGTCCATTTCACATTGCCTATCTTCAGTTTATCTGTACATTCTGACCTTACTCACTTATTCTCCCTTAAAGCTTGGACCATATCATTTTAAAGTTGTTCCCTAAACAGCTTGGCCACTTTGATAGTCTATTCGGCTACCATGTCAATCTTGCTTCCTGGAGTAATTGCTGTAAATAACACATGTTGGTTGGATGCATAGCAAATTGAAATTGTATTTGTAATTTCAGAAGTAGTGTAGATAGTGGTTAAATGGGCATGTGACATTTAAGCTGAGTTTTGGTAGTTATCTGAACTCACTGAGTCTTGGTTTTGTCATCTATAAAACAGACAATAGAGGACTTCCAGGTAGCTGCACAATTGTCTAAATCCAAATCTCTCTAGCCATCCTCCAAAGCTATATAAATAAACAAAAAACAAGCAGAAAAACCACACAACTCCCATTCTTTCAGCATAATAATCTCAAAATTACCTGTAAATAAAAAATAGTAAAATAAAAATGCCAATTCCCAGCATACCTTTTTATCAAGCCCCTGACGCAAGTCTTTGCAGAAAGGTAGGGGAGTCAAGAACTGTGCTAAATAGAGAACAAATGTTTGAGATAAAATCACTCCCAGAAAGAAAAAGTCTTTCTTACATGCAAAAATACTGAAAAAGAGTCCTGACAGTCATAACACTGGCTAGGGGAAAGGGATTTAAAAGTGCACACAGGGCTCAAGTAGGCAGTCTTGGAAAGGTGATACTTCTGGAGAAACAAAAGTAAAAAGTAAGAGAGAGACACTCTTTGAAGACTGTGGTGAAGGGTGAAAGAAGCAAGAGGGGAAATTTTTACAATCCCTCAACAGTAAAGCAAAAATTTCAAAGGAAACAACCCTCTCCTCATTGACAAAAAAAGAAAAACGTCATCCAGTAAAAAGACTGCAATCTTTTAATCTGACAGCATGTGTTCTTGAACTATAATTGCATTAACAACCCCAAACCACCACGCCTGTCCAAGAAATAGAGATGCAAAGCCACTAAAAAGAATAAAATAGGAAAATTGAAATTAAGCATTTCTGCTAGTAAGCACCCTCATCCCACCAAAAAACCCTCAAAAAACAAAAAAGTAGAATAAAACTGTAAAACAACACTCTACACTGAATTAAATCACCTTAAAAAAGCAACTGAGGATATAAAACTAAAACAACTTGAATCATAAATTCAAAAATTACAAACAAAAATATACAAAAAAACCAGGAAAGAATGAAATGAGAAATGATTGAACTCAGGAAAGAAATGAAAGAGAAAGCCAAAATGATATAAAAAATGGAGAAAAGTTACAAGATGACCAAAGGAGAATAAAGTCAAAGACAATTTTGTAATAGTCTTTGACTCAAAGGAGGAAAACAATCAAAATGATGAAAATTAAATAATAAAATAAATAAAAGAGAAAGAAAAAAAGCAGAAAGACATCAAAGAAAATTCAACAGATGTATAATTATTGACTCAGGACAAACAAAACAAAACAATTGAGCAGAACATTAACATTATATTCAAAAATAAAATCCCAGAAAACTTTCCAGAAATAAAATAAGACATTAATCTATGTATTGAAAGGACCCACCAAATTGCTGGGAAAATTTGCCTGTAACAATCAACTCAGTGACATATACTATTAAAATATTAGACTTCAAGGATAAAAAAAATTCTCAAGGCATGTAGGCAACATTGTCAAAGAATTGACAAGGGAAGGAGAATTAGACTGGCATCAGACTTCCAAAACAACTTTCAAAGCAAGGCATCAATGAAGCAGCATTTTCAAGAAGATGAAAAATAAGAAAGCATGGACCAAGGATTTTATTCCCAGCTAAACTGTGCTTCAAGTATCAAGGCTATAGAAAACCAGTTTTAAACTTTTGAGAACTGGGACATTTCTGTATCTATGAGCTCTTCTTGAGAAATATAGTAGAGAATGATCTTCATCCAACCAAGAGATAATTGGAGAAACTTTGGTAAAGGGGCTGGTGGTGAAAAAAATTATATACTTAATTACAGATCTAAGAAGAAAACAATGGTTAGAGACAAGATTGAAAGAATAATACATAAACATTGTATATTTTGAAAAAGAAATATTGCAAACAAAAAAGTGGAACGAGAAGAGAGGGAAAAAGAGAAGTTGAATAAATTGATTGAATGTTGGATAGGCAATAGGTGGATGTCACTAAAAATTGACACTAAACACCAACTACCCAGATAGTAAATGGTCATATAAGAAAACATGGTACAGAACATTAAAAGTATAAAGTTTAAGTACAAAGGTAACCCCCAGAACAAAAGTGCAAATTTCCTAAATAAAAAATAATTTTTATTGAAGTGCAATTGCCATAAATTATTATATTAGTTTCAGGTATACAATATAGTCATTCACTGTTTTGATACATTATGAAATGATCACCACAATATGTCTAGTTACCCTCTGTCACCACACAGAGTTATTACAATATTATTGACAATATTCCCGTTGCTACACATTACATCCCCATGACTTTTTTATTTTGTGACTGGAAGTTTGTACTTCTTAATCCATTTCACCTATTTTGCCCATCCTCTCCACCCCCTCCCCTCTGGCAAACACTATTTGTTTTCTGTATCTATGAGTCTGTTTTTGTTTTGTTTCATTTGTTCATTTGTTTTGTTTTTTAGATTCCACAAATAAGTGAAATCATACACTGTCTTTCTCTGCCTGACTCATTTCACTTAGCATAATACCCTCTAGGTCTATCCATGTTGTTGTAAATGGCAAGATTTCACTCTTTTTTATGGCTGAGCAATATTCAATTGTCTGTGTGTGTGCATATGTGCCCATTTCTTAATCAGATTGCTTATTTTTTTGATATTGAGTTGTATGAGTTCTTTATACATTTTAGATGTTAACCCCTTATCGAATATAACATTTGCAAATATCTTCTCTCATTCAGTAGGTTGCCTTTTCACTTTGTTGATCATTTCCTTCACTGTGCAAAAGCTTTTTAGTTTGATGTAGTCCCTCTCATTAGTTTATTTTTGTTTTTGTTTCCTTTGCCTGAGGAGATATATCCAAAAATATATGGCTAAGACCTATGTTAAAGAGTTTACTGCCTACGTTTTCTTCTAGAAGTTTTATGGTTTCAGATCTTACATTTAAGTCTTTAATCCATTTTGAATTTATTTTTGTATATGGTGTAAGAAAGTGGTTCAGTTTCATTATTTTACATGTAGCTGTCCAGTTTTCCCAACACCATTTATTGAAGAGGCTGTCTTTTGTCCATTGTATATTCTTACCTCCTTTGTCATAGATTAATTGAGCATACAAATGCGGGTTTATTTCCAGGCCTCTATTCTGTTCCATTGATCTATGTGTCTGTTTTTGTGCCAGTACATACTGTTTTTGATTACTACAGCTTTGTAGTATAGTTTGAAATCAGGGAGCAGGATACCTCCAAATTTGTTCTTCTTTCTCAAGGTTGCTTTGGCTATTAAGAACATTTTGTGAATCCCTACAAATTTTAGGATGATTTGTTCTAGTTCGGTGAAAAATGCCATTGATATTTTGATAGGGATTGCTTTGATTCTGTAGATTGCTTTGGGTGGTATGGATATTTTAGCAAGATTAATTCTTCCAATCCATGAGCACAGTATATCTTTTCATTTATTTGTGTCATCTTCAATTTCTTTCATCAATGTCTTATAGTTTTCATAATACAAGTCTTTTACCTTCTTGGTTAAGTTTATTTCTAGGTATTTTATTCTTTTTTATGCAATTGTAAGTGGGACTGTTTTCTTCAGTTCTCTTTCTGATAGTTTGTTATTAGCATATATAAACACAACAGATTTCTCTATATTAATTTTGTATCCTGGAACTTTACTGAATTCATTTATTAGTTCTAATGGTTTTTTGGTGGAGTCTTTAGAGTTTTCTATATATAGTATTATGTCATCTGCAAGTAGTGACAGTTTTACTTTTTCATTTCCAATTTGGATGTCTTTTATTTCTTTTTCTTGCCTAGTTGCTGTGGCTAGGACTTGCAACACTCTGTTGAATGAAAGTGGTGAGAGTGGGCATCCTTGTCTTATTCTTGATTTTAGAGGAAAAGTTTTCAGCTTTTCACTATTGAGTATGATGTTAGCTGTCATATACGGCCTTTATTATGTTGACGTATGTTCATCTATACCCACTTTGTTGGGAGTTTTTTATCATAAATGGATGTTGAATTTTGTCAAATGCTTTTTCTGCATCTGTTGAGATGATCATATGATTTTTATGCTTTATTTTGTTGATATAGTGTATCACATTGATTTGTGGATGTTGAAAATATAATTTTTAAAAAGAGAAAAGTAAACACATATAAAGAAAGAAATGCAGAAAACATAACATAATAGATATAGCCATTTATAATATAAAATGAGGTAACAGTTCAGTTCAAAAATATCAGATCATATCAATAAATAAGAATGGGCTTAGGGGCTGGCCCAGTAGTGCAGCAGTTAGGTTCACATATTCCACTTTGGCGGCCCAGGGTTCCCCAGTTTGGATCCTGGGTGTGGACCTACTCACCACTCATCAAGCCACACTGAGGCGTTGTCCCATACAGAAGAGCGACAACTATGATACACAACTATGTACTGGGGCTTTGGGGAGAAAAAAGAAAAAGAGGAAGATTGGCAACAGATGTTAATGCAGGGCCATTCTTCCTCAAAGAAAAAAGAATTGTCTCTCTTCAAAAAAAAATAAAAAGAATTGTCTCTCTTTAAAAAAATTAAAAGAATGGGCTTAGACCATTCAACGAGATACAATAAGACAAGTGGACCAAAAGAAATGAACGATATGAGCAATAACAGTATAATCAATAAAGTAGATTTTATGAATATATATTGAAATTTACACTCTAATAATGAAGAACACACCGTCATCTTGAGTGCATAAGCAACATTTACCAAGATGATCTTACATTAGATCAAAAAGAAAGCATTGGTAAGTTCTCTAAAGTAGAATTGCTACAAACAGTACTTTCTGAATACAATAAAACAAGAAATTAATAATGAATGAAGGAGTGAATGGACATAAGAAAAATTTTGTACATACGGATGATTAACACAAAACGGTACCAAGAAAGATTGTGGACTGTGTAAAAAAATTAACAAGAAAAATGGCTATCAGATTTCAATCATTTGGCAACTGATCTAAGTGGGATAAGACCTAAGCCAGGTGACTTCTTAAAGTCTCTCCTATGATGGTTTGATAGGTTATTTAAATAAAGTATGCAGGGGCTGGCCTGGCAGCATAGCGGTTAAGTTTGCGCCCTCTGATTCGGAGGCCCAGGGTTCGCAGGTTCAGATCCCAGGTGTGGACAGACGCACCACTTGTCAAGCCACGCTGCGGCAGTGTCCCATATAAAGTGGAGGAAGATGGGCAGGGATGTTAGCCCAGGGCGTCTTCCTCAGCAAAAAGAGGAGGACTGGCAATGGATATTAGCTCAGGGCTGGTTTTCCTCACAAAAAAAGAAAAAGAAATGAAGTATGCATCTTGAAGGCTATTTCCTTACTCAGAATGAATTCTAATTGTTAAATTTCTTTTTAAAAAACAGGGCAAAATATTCTGAGCTGAGTTGAGGACAGGGCAAAGAGTAATGAGGTAATATAAGATCTGGCACCTTCAAAGAAAGAGCTGAGCTTACTCTTGATAACCCTGCCTAAAAGACAAAGTACCTTAAAAGAAAGCAGTTAAGGATGATTGGCAAGCATTCTATTTAAAGAGGGATCATATCTTATGTTCTGCAAACACCATCACTTTTAGAATGATGGCAACAGCATCTTTATCAGATGAAATAGGAGAGATGGAGTAAATACAATCATAGCTGAGAGATATGTGTGCTTCCTTTTGAGATTTTTCAATTATTCTACACTGAGGGGAAAAAGGTATCCTAAATCCAGCAGAAGGACAGTGAAGGATGGAGGGTCATAGGCTCAGGTTTCTTCTTTTCAACAGCACTGACTCCATCTTTCTAGTTGCACAAGAGAATATTGTTTCCTTGAGATATACCTTTTGTATACTTGTATAATAATTACTGTAACTCTTCACGTTTGTTTAATAACCCACTCACTGACAACTCTTTTTGATGACTTGAGGTTTTGCTTAAATATCCCTAGGAAATAGATTTTCCTTCCCTTTTTCTCATCAGCTATCACAAGTTTACAAGACATCAGAAAAATTTCATTGAGAATGCAAAATATTTTGTACATCTGCTTCACAGTTTCTGCTGACACATTGTAATTTTCAAGCATGGTTACCTTTGCCTTCAAAAGAAACAAGGGCAGAGCAGTTCAAACCAACTGGATCTATGTCACAGAAGCCAAAATCAATCACTAATCACCTCCTCCTACTTCTGTTCTGTTCCTAGTGCTGCCGCATACAGCTGTTCAGGTTGTTCACTGCACACAGGTACCTTGACAAACAAGTAAGTGTAGCCTGAAATGTAAGTCATGCTACATTCACCGAGGTGTGTACTTCAACACAGGGCTGCATTCCCTTAGCGTGTCCACCTTTACCGAATTCTCACAAAGATACCCTATGAGCTTACAACAGCTTTGTCCATGTTTCCATCAGGGCATAGACAGAAACACTTACCTAATGCTAAGAAGTGATCTATCTGATACAAAAAGAAACATTCCTGTGGAAAACTGCTCATGGTCACCGAATGTCCCTTTCTCCTTCTTTCTGAGAAAACCTGGTTCTATTCATGACGGCAATACGTCCAGTTAAAAACATTCAGCTCCTCAGATTCCCTTACAGCTAGGAGTGTACATGTTGCACAATTTTAGCCATAAAACATAAGCTGAGACTTTCTAGGAAAGCTTTGCTCTTTCAGTTATAATGGCAGCCCTTCTTGTTTCCCTTCCTTTTTTCTTTTTGTTTGCAAAGCAGATATTATGCTGAGGTGCCTCAGCCATTTTGTAGTTAGATGACAACATGAAGAAAAACTCCTTCCACTACGGAGGGCACACCACAAAGATAACAAGACCCTGGATAGTCACAGCATCATGAAGACACTTCACAAATACAAACTTCCCGTCTCCAGACTGCTTGTTGTACACAAAGAATAAACTTTTTGGTTAAGCCACTGTATACTGGCTCCTGTCCCATGCAGCAGGAAGCACTCCTAACTGACTTGTCAATCTGGCCTCTCCCTTGCAAAAGATGTGTGAGAAAGCTTTTGCTAGTTTTCACATCCAGAATATTCATTGTATATTATATTTATCCAGTTTGAAAGTTTTATCATTAATTGCCAAAGAGAACCTAACTTACCATTTCTACCTCATAGATAAGTAAGTTAAGTAGGTTTTAGTTAAACCTGACAGATATATTGCTGAAAACAAATTACAACTTTTGCCAAAATCTTGGTAGGATTCCAAGGGAAGGGGAAAGGCAGTTGAGATTTGGCTGAACTCTGCTGTTTTCTCTGTTTAGCACGCTCAGGGTATAGAATTTTTTAACAGATCCTGGCACATGGTCAGTAAATACTGAATAATGATCACAATGATGGCAATATATCAACTGTTTTGAACAATTTCCAAAGGAACAGTTTATGCTATAGATAAAAATAGACTGGATAAATTATAGATTCTGATGTTACAGCTCCTAAAATAGACCATCCTTCTATCTTAGAGGACAACATTTCTTGCTCTTTGAAAATTCGAAAGTTTTACTAGGAATTTACTCATAGTAAGGTTTACTATAAGTCTACACACTTATTTTCATGAAATAAGATTTTTCGTGAGTATCATTGACAAGGAGAGTTCTACAGAGGAAGCATAGATACAAGATGTTTGTGCCCTGGTGGTTGGTACTACATGTAAGGAGAATTAATCACTTTGTAAACACGCTTTGTGCCTTATGTCCTCCTCAGAGTGTAGACTCCAGCGGGCACTGTTTTTCATCCTCTGTAACCTTGAGCCCTAGAATATTGCCATTCATCAAGCATTTAAACTTCTCCTCTCTGTTGTTTTCCAGGCACGGTGGCACTGAAGATGAAAAGGTAAGTAGGACACAATGTCTGTCCTGAAAGTGTTCATGGTCTTGTGGTGGAAATATGCCTATTTTTATCCTAAAGCGAGGAAAATCTAGTAATTGAGGTAGGTAAAATCACTTTGCAATTGAAATATATGGATAAAAACTTTTTGAATAAAAAGAGAAACAGAAAAACGTACTACCAGTAGGATTATGTAAGACATGTCTTTCAGCCTCTGATAAAACAAATAAGCAAAAATAATCCAAGAAATAATAAAAATCCAAATAACACATTGTTTGAATAGCTCTACAGAGAGAAAGTTTGTATTGCGTAAACAAAGAACATACTTTTTTAAATTGCTTATAAAAAATTTCAAACATTGACCCTGTGTTAAGCCACAAAGAAAATGTCAAGTAATTCCCCAAAGTGGAATGCAAACTACACTTTATGTGTACAGTGCAATTAATCTACAAATAAAAGTGATATAAAGAACCCAAATACAACCACTTAGAAATGTTAAGAAAAAATGTGTTCCCTTAAAATAATATTGGGGCCAAGAAGAATATAAATCCTCTCTTTGGAATTATTTAGAAAATGATTGTAAAAAGAATATCAAACATCAAAAACCATAGGCCGTGGCTAACATTGAGCTTTTGGGAAAATTTATAACCTCAGAAACTTTCATTAACAAATAAGAAAGAATAAAGTTAAATTAGTTAAACATTTAATTTATGAGTTAGAAAATTGTGGAATTTAAAAGTGTAATTCCCTCTTTGGTTAAAATAAAATGTGGAATACTTTCCATTTTATAAATAAAATACCTGGAAAAACACCAGAAATACTTTTTCTATGTTCAGGTGATATAAAAGGCCTTCCTTTAAGCTGAAAAGGAAGTTGAAGTGGAACAAAAAACTTCAAGTAATTGATTAATCAGTCAAAGAAATTTCTCCATGAGACTAGATTTAACTATATCCTTACTTTGTACAGCAAGAGAAAAACTCCATGTATATGTTAATTTCCCTCCATTTAATATAATGAAATAAATCCTGTGTTTTCAAAAAATTTTTGCTAACTCAACATTTTCAATTTTAAAGATAGTTACCATGTAGCCTCATTTTCCCTTGTAAAAGAGTTACTCAAACAATATTTTTAGAGAAAAGTGCTTCTGATGCTCTCCAAAACCTATATGTAATATAGAACTTATTTATTTCTCATAAAAAAGAGAATAAACATAAGGATGTACAAGGAAGAAATTCAAATGATAACAGTGAATTAGTAAATTAGAAAACTGAAAAGAAAAAGAAATTGAGATAGTGGTTTTCGGGGTGGGAGGAGAAAGAGATAAAACACTAGGAATACTAACTAGAAAGTCAAATGCATGAAATATGAAAGGGTGAAAGAGAATAACCATAGAGGTAAAGAAACGACTTGGTTGTTTGAGAATTCCTTTTAATAACACTATAATGATAAATTTCTAAATGTGGATGAAATAGATGCCTAAATTTTTTAACAAAATTGATCTAAGAATAGGGTTGACAGAATTAGCAAATAAAAATACAGGATGCAGAGTTAAATTTGAATCCAAATCACAATTTTTTCAAAAATATTTCCCATTCAATATTTGGGACATATTTATGCTAAAACAATATTTGTTGTTTGTCTGCATTTGTATTTTATATGGCAACCCTACTTAAGAAGACAAACATTAAATATACCAACATACATACATGACTTGGGAATGTGGGTAAATAGCTACCTTTAGAAATAGTGCTGACTGATGGTGGGAATGCAAACTGGTGCAACCACTATGGAAAACAGTATGGACATTTCTCAAAAAATTAAAAATAGAAATACCAGGGGCCAGCCAGATGGTGTAGTGCTTAAGTTCTCACACCATGCTTCCAGGGCCCAGGGTTTGCAGGTTCAGGTCCCAGGCATGGACCTATGCACTGCTTATCAAACCATGCTGTTGCAGGCATCCCACATAAAATAGAGGAAGATGGGCACAGATGCTAGCTCAGGGCCAATCTTCCTCAGCCAAAAGAGGAGGATTGGCAACAGATGTTAGCTCAGGGCTAATCTTCCTCACCAAAAAACCCCAAAAGAAATAGAAATATCATATGATCCAGCTATCCTACTACTACTGGGTACTTATCCAAAGAATGTGAAGTCTACAATTCAAAGAGATTTATAGATCCCTATGTTCATCACAGCATTATTCACAATAGCCAAGACATGGAAGCAACCCAAGTGCCCATCAACAGATGAATGGATAAAGAAGATGTGGTGCATGACTGAATATTACTCATCCATAAAAAAGACAAAATCATGCTTTTTACAACAACATGGATGGACCTTGAGGGTATTATGCTAAGCAAAATAAGCCAAACAGAGAAAGACAATGACAGAGAAAGCCTATGATTTCACTAATATGTGGAAGATAAACACATGGATAAGGAGAACAGATTAGTGATTGCCAGAGGGGAAAGTTATCCCTGGGGAAGGTAAAAGGGGTAAAGGGGCACACATGTATGGTGATGGGTAAAAACTAGACTATTGGTGGTGAGCACAATGCAGTCTATACAGAAACTAATAATAATGTGCACCTGAAATTACACAATGTTATAAGCCAATAGACCTCAATAAAATAATTACATAAAAAAAGAAATAGTGCTGAAAGAAGTCTTTCAATCTTTTCAAAAAACATATTTATTTAGTATTTAAATTGTTCCTGATCATAGATATGTTTCCTTTTTTAAAAAATCAATGTGTGATGTAACAACGATACTAAAATCTCACAGATAATACAAACAAAACTAACTATAAATGATTTAATTCTGTAGATAAAGATGCAAATTTTTTCATTTCAGAAATAAATTAGAGCAGTGTTTTAAAAGAATGAAACACCATGAACATCTGTCCTTCATTCCAGTAACAGAAATATGATTCCAACTAGAAAAAGTGCCAACATATCAGCCACTTCTATCTATCCTTAGTGCCACCCTCTAGTTTTCGCCCACACTATTCCAACAAATTTTAGTCTTTCTGCATCCATTCTTACCCTTTCTAATTCATTTCCCAAACTGCTAACAGAGTGGTACTGTGTTTTGAAAGCACATATATTATCATTTCACACCCACTCTTAAAACAGTCTATATTGTTCATTGAAAGAATTCCAAAACTCTCAAGAAGGAGTTATAAAGCTCTCTCAAATCTACATCTGCATATATTATTTGTGTTTTTATATACACAAATATGTAATATATATGTAAATTGTAATGCATGAAAACAAGTAAAATCTTATGAACTCATCGTTCAAATCAAGAACTAGAACATCGCCAATAATGTGCTCTTCCCCTCGTTTATTCCTCTTCCTATTCACCTCCAACCAGGTAGCCACAATCCTGAGTTTTGTGATTGTAATTCCCCCTTTTTGTTGTTTTTTCGTGAATGAATTCTTAAGTAATTGTTTGGTTTTGCTTGTTTTTGAGATTCACAAAAGTATCATCTTATCACGTAGTTTTCCAAGACTAACATTTTTTCTCAACTTTATTTTATTAATGTCAGTATCATTATATGTATATGTGGAGATCTGCTTTAAGCTGGCTTGGTGTTTTGCTAGACTGGTGTGATAGATGGAGAGAGACCAAGGAAGTTGAACTTGTAAGCAAGGATGTGATTATAATGATTGCCTATGGAATTTAAAGAAGATATTGATGACACAAGGAAGATGACTTGCAGGACATTTGGTCCTGCCCAAAACATCTCTAAGACAGTTAGTCCGTGCCAAAAGGTCTTGATATTTGCAGGACCATTTGGTCCTGTCCAAAACATCTATGAGACATTGGGTCTACACGAAATGTCCTTGATATCTGGTCATATTTGGTCCTGTCCAAAAATGTCCATAGAGACATTGGGTCCAAGCCAAAAGGTCCTTGATATTTGGTCCTGACCAAATCCATTTGGCATGGACCAAATATGCTTATGGACATTTTGGACAGGACCATATGTCTGCTAACCAGGGGATGAAGAGCATGGAAAGGTGACTTCATCAATGGTTTATAGGTTCTTGTGGGCATCAAAAGATTGTTAGAGTCAACCAACTAGTGAAAGTAAGATAGAAAGATAGGAAGTGAAATTGAGAGAATATATTTCAAATATTAATGAATATGAAAAGCTCAAGAGAATAAAACATGTGAACTTATAACTAGATGCCAAAAAAGTCTGATTGTTTTAAATAGTAGAAATAATATATTTTCTTATAAAGGCATATTTCAAACCAACACTGAGCACCATGTTCAAGGGTGATACCTAGGAGCATGTCTATCAAAGTTAGGAATGAAACAGTTCTTTTCTTTATCCTCAATATCATTTAACATTGTTCTGGAGGAACTATTCAAAGCAACTGAATTTTAGCTCCTGCCTCAGAATATTCCTCTTCAATACAAATTTTTGTCACTATTCCCAGGGCACAACATTCTTTTCAGATTCAATGACCCTTGTCTTTACTTCACCAGACCTTTGTATCACCAGAAACTGAACCACCTCCAAAATGTCAATTTCTTACACTGCACCCTCTGAACCATTCCGTTGAGTCTTCCCACTCTTTTGCTGAAGCACACTCCCTGCAATTATAAAGAGACTGACCAAGTTTAAAAACAACCACAATAATACACTGGGTTATTGGATTTAAAATTATTATATTATTCTGAATTATAGTTTCGTTGTTCCTATTTTCATCACTTTTTTTACTCATCAATGAACCACTTTTGACTCACTGATATGTTGTAATACAAAGAAACCAATGAAGCTTGAAAACTTAATAAATATAAACATTAATATGCAAATACTATGAAAATAATTTCTCTAATTTAATGTAAGCTGAGACAAGTTGCCAACATAGTCCTTAAGTATATGCACAAAACTTGACAACATTAATTTTTATTAAGAACATCATAACGTTTCTATGAAAATCATAATCAATCTTAGATTTCAAATTTATAATATGTTTGAAAACTAATTTATTTTTCTTCTGCAAATGCAAATCTGTCCAGGGAACCACCAGCAGTCCAAAGAACACCCATTGTGTAACATTGCTATAGTTTTATTGACATGGAAATGTATTTCACAACAAATCATTTCCTAAAAATAAAGGTTACAAAGTATGTTTATCTGAGTATATTGATGTGAAATTATATAAATATATCGATAAATAATCTGGACATATTTATATATATAACAAGAAAAAGAGAGAGATAACTAGGTTCACCAAATGATACAAGTGAATATTTCTGAGTGATGGGATTTGGCTTTTTATTCTTTTTTCCCCCATCTTATAAACTTAAGAGGCTATATTCTACCACTTTATGTCTGCAATAAATACTTATTAGAAGGATAAATTAATAAATAAATGGCAGTGTTTGATTTTTAAATCATTTTATTTATCAGCAAGTGGGTAATCTTAACCACTGTCAAACTTCAGTGACCTTAACTGCAAGAGATGAACTGGTCGAAAACTAAGTGGTGTATTCATACATAATGTCCCCTGTGGTACATTGTCTCCAAATATGGCCACCATCAATTCTGTTTCTCCTCGTACTCACATGTCACGCCTCCATCAGGTCGTTCAGTCTAATTCCTTTCTTCTTGAATCAGGCTGGATTCTATTGTCCGACTAATAAAATTCTATGGAAGTGATGTTTGGGAACTTCTGAGGCTAAGTTTCTTTCTGGGCTTCCTGAAATGCTCATTCTTGGGACTTTCCCTCTTGAAATTCAGCTATTATGTTGTGAGAGGCCCAAACTACAAGAGAAGTCCAGGTGTAGGAGCTCTGGTCTTGAACAACCAGTTGACAGCATCACCCACCAGCCTTGTGAGGGAGCCATCTTGAATATCTAGCTTAGTCAAGGTTTTAATGACTCCTGTCCTACCATGTGAGATACCCTAAGTGAATACTGCCCAGCTGGACCCAGTCAAACCACAGAACTGTGAGAGATAATAATACATTTTTATTTTAAGCTATTATATTTGGGGGTGATTTTTTACACAGTGATAGAAAACTGTAAGACATTCCATATTCTTGTAAATTAAAAAATTAATATCTTTTAGGGATTCTGGAATGTACTTCTTGCTCAAGTATTCTTTTCAGAGCCCTCAAATTTGCCTGTTGAAATTTATCCTTTTTATTTGAACTTAATCCCTCCTACACCTAGACAAAATAGCATATTAAACTCAACTTATTTTATATTAGTGTAAGTTAGTTTATAGGACTTTCAGTAACGATATTTTGGAAATTTTAATTAAAGAGACAGGAGGAGAGAGTGGTGTAGGCCAGAGGGTCATTCTGGGAAGGTCCAGACATGAAGATGCAGAAGGACACTGTGCCAACCTGTATTGGAAGAGAGGGATGTGAAAGGATGTGTGTATGTCTTGGGAAAAGAAAGAACCCAAATTAAGCTATAAATAGGATAAATTAAACTATAAATAGCTATACATAGCTTGGAGATTTCTAATGTTTTCCATTATGTCCTAACATATAAATAGGAGATCTTCTGCCTTCTCCTACCAATCCAGATATCCAAAGGGTCATTCATTCATTCATTCACTCAACAAGTATTTATTAAACATCTGCTGTATCCAATGCACAAAGCCTGGCAGTAGGGATACAGTGACAAACAAGATAGACAACTAAAATGCCTGGGATGTATTCATGAGGCATCCCAAAAGTTGGTTTTGGAGAACTTAAATCAATAGTAGGATGCCGATGCCATCCATGCAATGATTGAAGAAGGCTAGGTGAGATAGTAAGGCATAGCCAGGACAATATACTTCAGTAATATGATCAACAGCCTGTTCAAGGTAGGTTGCTCCAAGCCTTGGTGCCCTAGCTGGCCCTCTGTGCAACACTACTTCTGGGTACTTGACTGGAGCAACTTATAGGGGAACATTATCCTTCATTAGTTCTTCCCTGAAATTACCATTCACAACTATAGGACCATCCTTCTTGTCTGGCTCAGGAACCATCTGAATCTCCCAGTCCAGCACCTTCTTGCCTGGTCCCCATTCCTCATCACCCTCCCTTGCCCCTTGCCTCTGACCTCTTCTTTCTTAAACTCATATGTCAAAACTGTACTCATCTCCTTTTCTTTTAAAATAAAGACCACTAAAATGTTACCATTGGAAACAATCTCCAGACCCTAGCACATAAATTTTCATTTTCATTCAGTTCTAGTCTGAATTTTCTCTCAAAGAATAGGAAAAAAAAATGTAGTACAAGTTGAGTAATTTAGTTGTAATACTCTGGTTAAAAACATTCTGTGCCGGGGGCTGGCCCAGTGGTGCAGCAGTTTAGTTAGCGCTTGGCAGCCCGGGGTTCGCGGGTTCGGATCCCGGGCACCCGCTGATGCACTGCTTGTCAGCCATGCTGTGGCGGCGTCCCATATAAAGTAGAGAAAGATGAGCACGGATGTTAGCTCAGGGCCAGTCTTCCTCAGCAACAAAAAGAGCAAGATTGGCAACAGATGTTAGCTCAGAGCTGGGCTTCCTCACACATACACACACAAAAATATTCTGTACCAGGGTCCTTAGTTTTTTGCAAAACATAAAGTTAAATAATTCTAGAAGAGTAAAGCAACCACATAAAACTCAGAAGGAACACTGCTATCATAAAATATTCAAAACTGTCTTATTCTTTTTTGAAGTAAATACAGTACTCTCTCCCTTTGCACAACCATGGCTAGTCCACAGAAGAGGCAATGGGAGAATTATCATAATGTAGACAATACTGTCAATAAAGCTAACCTATTGTCACTGAAAGGCTGCCGATCCATTTAAAGTAAGGAATTAAAGCACTCAAAGCGTTTGGCTATAGCTGCAAGGATAAATGAAGCAATGGAGTTAAGTGGCTTAGGCAGAGAGCAAATCTAACCCTAAAGAGTGGAAACTATAAAAATATACAAACTAATTTTTGTCTGCATATTTGCAGATAGGAAGAACAAGGAGAAGAAATAGATCCAGGCACTTTATATGAAATCATTTAGCATAAATCTTCATCACTGAAGACAGAAAGTCTCAATGACAATATATTACAAAAAGTTTATTTACGTGTTTGTAATTAAATTCAATGTATCTCCAAAGAATGACAAGAATCACAGACCAATGCTAATCAAAGGAGATCCTTATAGTATTAAAATAATTAAATTACAGCATTTCAAGAAACTGAACCTGAGACATTAAGAAAAATGGTTGGAAGTAAAAGCAGTAGCCGACATTCTGATAGATTCTAATTTTTAAGTACCGTAGAGGATTTCCTCTTCCACAGTGTTACTCGGAGAAAATTATTTTTTCTGTAAAGGGACCCACAGAAAGCTGTTCTAAAACAGCTAAGGTTCTATCTCCAAGTAGTGGCTACAAGAAGAGAACAAAGAAAAGAAGAAAAACAGCCTAGAAAAGACAAACCGGGATTGAGAGATTTGTTGCTTTGGGCAAACTCAGAAGTAGGTAATATTTTTCTGACATTTCTGGCTCACTAGCATTACAAAAATATCCAGGTTATAGAATTTGATCCAGTTTCCCTTTTTTCTCTCTACCATGTCTGTTGTAATGAGTAAGTTCTACTTGCTTTTGCAAATATATGGTATCAAGAGTATATTTCCACAGTTTTGACAGCACAGAATTATATTAAAAAGAGGTAAATGTTAATAATTATTGACAATAGGTTTATTTGTTAAGCTTCTCATATCTTTCTTTTGCAAATGTGTCTATTTCCAAAGTCTAACCAATAGTTTTAATTTTGCAAAAAGAGGCAATAAGATTTTGAAACACACACACTTTGATTTACAAAGATCTTGAGGTATTACAATAAGTGGGCTAAGACACACAAAGCAGAACTTTTACAAAACTATGAAAGTAACTACACGCACTTGAAGAAAATCAAGAAAAATTCATTAATCAGGATTCTCAAACTTTCGGTAATTATATAACCAAATCATTACAATCTATTAATATTACACTAAACCTAGGCTTCCAACGTATAAGAAATATCATCTCTTTAAAAAGAAAGCAAACTTTCTAATATTAGCAATTAATAGAAACTTGAATTAAGATGAATAAATACTCCTCATATTTAAAAATTAAGAGTCACAGAAGCCATCTGCCTATATGGCCTGTTCACTAACAGCAGCAGGATCTTGACATGCCTTTTCTAATCCCATTCTCTGATTCTAGAATATTCCTCCACCCTTCACCCTGCTCTAGTATCAACCATGTCTACCTCCACCATTTGCATAATAGACTCTTACTCTTCGATGTTCAGGTCTAGCATCACCTCCTGAGCAAGGCTTACCAGTCCCCCAGCCCTTGTCCCCTGCAGCACTGAGGGCTGGATGACATACACTTATATTAGCTCATTTTCCTGCTACCTAGTTTATTGCATTATGCTATCTGGGTGCCTCCAGCTGAGAAGTGATTCCTTATTCACCTTCCTCACTGAGTATTGTGCCTGACATTTACTAGGCCCTTAAGAAATATTTGTTCTGCTAAACTGAAGGAAATTGAAGTTCTTCCTGTTAAGTTGAACAGTCCTTGAAGTTCTATTAATTGGGAAAAAAAAAAAAAAAGTTAAGAAGAATTGAATGTATATTATAAAATGAACTATGTAGTCTTAAGCATGACAATAATAACAAATAATATAAAAGCAGTTAAGACTAGTATACGGTTCTAGTGTGAATGATCAGCCCTTGTACTCTAAGACATAGTGAAACTCAGTTAGGAGGCCCCTCTGTGTCCCAGGTCTGGTCCAGAACTGCTTCTGCTATTTTTACCTTCTTTTTTTTTTTTTTTTCAAACCACCCACTAACCCCGTTCTGTTCCCAAACTGGTTCATGTCAGGCTAATTACTTGGTTTTATAAGAGCTTCTGTACAAATCTCAGAGAATTCTCGGTCTCTCCTGTAATTGATCCAAGCTGACTTTAATATAGAAATATTCTCAACTATATTCTTGTAACCCCAACACAGGTATGCAGATTGACAAATTTTCCATAGATGCTATTCTTTTCCAATTCCACCTCTGCCAAGTACTCCTGAGCAGCCGCCTGAAAATTCCCAGGGATAGTTTCTCTTCTTACTGCTGAAGACCACTGTGGAATTTGGGAGAAGAAAATAACTTCTAAGCTAAATAAAAGTCTTCTCCCAATATTAGAAAGAAAAAAAATCTGTTATTAGATGGCATTTCAACACCCAAATGCCTCATGTTTATTCGTGCTCCATGTACATTTATGCATTATCTACTCGTATTGCAATTTCCAAAACTACATAGTGTACAAAACTCATTTACAATGAATTATACAGTCCCTATGTATTTAGATATAACATTTATTCAATATTGGATTATGTTTTAATATGATAATTTGGGTTAAATTGTAGGTATCAGCTGAAATAGGAGCCAACTCACATCATGCTTAAGTCTTCTGCAAACTTTTTCAAAACACAAAGGCTTAAAAATCTAATTTTCTTACAGAGACAGTAGTAGCAGACCCTAAAATAGCAATTACTCTCCACCTCTATCACAACTATTCATGCGGATATTCACAAGATATTGCTTTCAATGCACTTAAAGCAACAATTGAAAGAAAGTACGCTTATGTCACATACTAAAAGGCAGACAGAAATAGAAAATTATATGCCCTAGAACATCCCAAAACAAGCAGTGGAAAGATAATCTATAGGCAACTAAAGAAAGAAAAAAATTTAGAATTTTAGAGGTGAAAATATTTTAAAAATCACACAATTAAAATAGGAAACAAAAATCTTTATGAATTGATATAAAGCTATTAGCCAGTTATATGTTCTTCTTTTAAAATGATCTCAAAATCATTCATCCAATATAAATAAATCTATTAGATTGAATTCCCAAGCAAAACCATATTTAAGCACAGAAAATATTTGTCAGTAATAACATTGAGAAAATAACAGCATCCATAATCCTGGAAAAGCTAGTTTTTATAAAATTAGATTTACAGCTTTTCTAATTATAAGCATAACAGATGCTTATTATAGAAAATTTGAAGTCACTAAATAAAACCACTCATAATTCTATTTGTCAAAGAGAATTAGATTTTACATTTTTTCCATATGCTTTACCATCTGAAGTAATATAAGAAATTTTAAAATTATGTTGATTTTTACCATTCGATATTACTTAAGTATTTTCTGTGCCATTGATTTATTTGCAAAGAATAGAGACCCAATTAAAAATGGCTTAAGCAAATAAAGGTGATTTTGCTTTGTAGGAATAAAAAGGTTACTGAAAAGGCCAGGAGTAAGCTTATTTGGGCTTATGCGCACAAATGAATTAATGGAAAAATCCGTCTATATCCACCTCTTAGTGCTTTTCCCTGTGTTGGTTTCATTCTCAGTTAGTTCCTCCCAGAAGATGGCAAAAAAAATATCCCTAGAAGCTTTTCATTGAGAAATTTTCATGGAAAGTTTCTACCTCTTCAATAAAACTCCCAAGGAGGGTTCTCACTGGGGTCCTTCATTCTACCCAGGGGGATATAGCATTGATTACTCAGCCCTTGATTGCCTGGGAAATTTGGGAGTCATTGGCATAAAGCTGAATCTGAAGCTCTGAGGCTGGGTGAGATTACTGCCTAGGGAACAAGTGTCGATACAGAAGAGAAGAGTCTAAAAGATGAGCCCTGGGTCTCACCACCAGGCTTGTAGGTAGATAAACATTTGCTGTAGAGCAGCAGCTGTGGGTTCTCTTTTGCATAAATTTCACAGTCTCAGAGAATAGTCAGAAAGGCCATGGACTAAAAAGTCCAGGTATTTTAACATACACAGAAGTTAGGCCTGAGGTAGCAAATTTTCAGTAGGAAGTATTTTAATGGGTTAGTACGTCACTGGAAAATCAATATCACAGAATCCAATTAAAATAGTACAATTAAAATAGTACTAAATGAGTTTTTTTAAAGCCTACATTCAACTTTAAAGAAAAAATTCATTGCTCTTTTCCTAATGACTGTAAATTCCTTCCTGGTCAGACAATAGAATAAGACAGGCTGCTCATCTTCAAAATCAAGTTCAATAATACATGGGAAGCCATGATAAAAGACAAAGTGTCATCTAAGATTAACATGTATTTTTGCACTTGATGTAAAACTGCCACTTCTGAGGACCTTCCATGTCCTTTGAAAATTTTATCAACAAGATCAAACTGCACAAGACCAGAAGTTTTTGAAGTAATTTATACTCTATAACAATTTGCAAAGAACTTGGCATGACAGAAAAGAAAATATGAATAGCTTTACTACTATGTTCAGCTCATGTCATAATGAATAATTTGCAACATTTCCTTTGGAATTTTTAAATAATATAAAGCCATCTGCATTAAAATTTTATACAATATATGTATATCTAAATATCCTTATAATTAGTTTTAGAGCATAGTGTCATGCATAATCTATATTATTGCTAAGGAATCTTTAAGTTGTACAAAAGAATCCATATTTCAATTTTTTGTTAGATTTCTGTTAAAATCAAAAATGATTATATAAGTTTGCAAACCAATTCTTGGTCTATAAGATCATACAGTCCCAATATGTAAGACATAATCAAAATTTCACTGTGATAGAAAGTATGCCCTGAAGAATTCAAAGCAAACTTATTAATAATAATCTTTATCCCCAAAAAAGGGATTGGAAGATAACTTTCACATTTATTTTACATACTTCTGTTTTGCAGGACTTTTTCAAATAATAATCTCTTTTCACAATTGTTTAAAAGTAATTTGTAGTCTTAAAGAAGTATTAGAAAAATATATCAACTATGTCAAATTGTAATATGCAAAAGGATCAACTTTTTTTCTTGATTAAAAAATGCAGATTATTTAGGCCTCACCTTGAAAAGAAATCTAATAAAATAAGTCAGGTAGGGCACCAGGATTCTGCATTTTAATTAAGCAAAACCAGGTGATTCTGCTCAGGTGATCTGTAGACTACAATTCAAAAAACAATGATGATGGAGAATAATTACATAATTCTGTAGAGGAGATCTTTCTGAGCCTGTAACAAAAGCAAAATCTAGGAAGGAGAGATGGATAGATTTGACAGATAAACATTTTAAACTAAAGTATGTCAGAAAACACTGATTCCCAATTAAAAAGCGAATAATAAATGGGGAAAGCTATCTTTAAACCAAACCCAAGGTTAACTCTGATATGTTAAAATGTTTAAAAATCAATAAAAGAAAAATAAGCATCCTAATAGAAAAGCCCTATAAGCTTCTAGATCTCAAGAATTTTATCTGTTAAATATCAAGAGAAATTAAGCAATTAACCCTAAGAATTATAGCTGTTGAGAAAAATAAGGGGAAGCCAAGAGGATTAGATGGGACCAAGAGGTGTTTAGAGTGGGATCATAAAGGATCATAGCCAGCTGAAGTTTTGAGGAGGCAGAGTTAGAAGACAAAGTAGTGGAAAGAATAAACAAGTCAATCCAAAGAACAGAGCACTACCATTAAGCTCTTGACAATTCATGAACTGCTGCTGAAAGTATTAGTGCTGCCTTGGATCAAGTTCCATTTGTATGATGCCCAGCTGTACTATGGTTTCCATTCTTGGAATCCTATTCCATCTCTGTCTCTCTAATTGCCCTTAATGTTTCCTTACTATAAATCCCTTGTTATTAAGACAACTTGAATGAGTCTCTGTTTCCTTCAACTAAAAGATCGTATCTAGAACATCTACAGAGTTCTATCTAGTGCATCAATTTCAGTGAATAAACTAGTATATATTTGGGCTTGAAAGTCAGAAGAGTGTCCCTCATTTTTACCTAGGAATAGGTAGCAGCAAAGACATGACATACTGTTATATTTCATACAACCAACTAAATAATTTCATTCTATATTTATAGGCAATAATCCATTACATCGGTTGTAAATCTTTTATAGGGAGGAGCTATGTCTTTTTTCTTTTAAGTCCCCAAACACATACGTAGTACTGTATAGTTGATAGAATACATACGTGGATTTACTGTGATCTCTCCATATTCTCCCTGTCCTATCTTCCCTGGAGTCAGAAATACAGAAATTCTGACACTGGAATATAAAATTTCAATATTTAACATTTTTCTTAAACTAACAATACCATTATTTCAAATCAATAATCTCTTTCTCTTTTTTTTTCTTTTTTTGCTTCAGGAAGATTCGCCCTGAGCTAACATCTGTACCAGTCTTCCTCTGTTTTCTATGTGGGTTGCTGCCACAGCATGGACACTGACAAGTGGTGTAGATCCACGCCCAGGAACCAAACCCAGACCGCCAAAGTAGAGCACTACTGAACTTGACCCCTAGTCATGGTGTTGGCACCTCATTGTTTTGTGTGTGTAAGGAACATTAGCCCTGAGCTAACATCTGCTGCCAATCCTCCTCTTTTTGCTGAGGAAGATTGGCCCTGGGCTAACATCTGTGCCCATCTTCCTCTACATTTCTATGGGACGCTGCCACAGCATGGCTTGACAAGCAATGCATCGGTACGCACCCAGGATCCGAACCTGCAAACCCCAGGCTGCCAAAGTGGAGCATGCGAACTTAACTGCTATGCCACCAGGCCGACCCTGGCCCCTCATTTTTAAAATATGTTTTTTTAATGACATAATCAAAAAGTAACTTAGTTCTAACTATTGTATCAGTGGCACACTGCTTGATAAATAACATTCTAAACATTTTCCAGCATGCACATATTTTCTTAAACAAATTTAAAAAACATATATATTGAAATATATATTTATATTTTATATGTACAAATCGCTGTTGGTCATTCATATCACATCATGCAGCTTTCATGTTATGATACTTTATAACACTTTGGTTACTTCAGTCAATTCTTCAGTATGTGACCTTGGAAAAGGATGAAACAGAGATAGATAGATAGATAGATAGATAGATAGACAGATAGATATACAGATGCGTACACACACATACTTTGTTTACTTGGTATTCTAAACATTTGAGCTAATATCCATGAATTAAATCAGAAGCCACTTGAAAGTGTTTATTTGAAGGAAGTGTTTACCTGACAAAAACAAATAAACTGAAAATTAATCACAAGCTGGGACCCTCTCCTCACGCAAAAGCAGATCAGCATCTCAGTGTCTGTCTAATGAATGCTCCTTTTAAGAATCACTTTAAGGACATTTATAAAGTATGTTTCTCAAGTATTCAAGGTTAAATGCTTGGTATAGTTTTGTCTGCATTAAAATCACTTGGTTATTGAGGTTTACAGTGTGGGATTGATCCAGATTATCTTTTCTGAAAATAAACGTGGTTTTGTCAAGTTCCACTGTTAATTAACACAAACACAATTTTCTAGCAAACAGAAAAGAATCCCATTCAAAATAAAGCTAGATTATAGAATGAGATAAAACTGAATGTTGTCTCCATTCTGGTATTTGAGTGGATTCTGTACTTAATAAGAGCTTTGGGGCATATTGAAGAGCTTAATATCAGTTGACCGATTTCTAAGATTTGTACGCTGAGCCTCTAAGTCCATTTTAAGACAGACAGAATAAAAAGCACTAAATGCAAAGAAACTGTTGTACGGTTTGTCGTTATAAGGTCCAAATATATGCTGAGATTAGGCCTACCATTTCTGCTTCATCTAGAACTAAAACTTTGGTGAATATGTGGACTATTGAAAGCATATTTCTTACCAGCACTTTCCAGTGTCAATAGCCTGCAGAGGACACGAGAATACTTTGGCAGGGGAGCACTATTGATGCCGACCCCAACGTTTGAGGGAGATGGCACTCTGCATCACTCTCAGTGAAACCCTCGCATGACCAAGCCAAATTCTACATTCATAATAGCCCCACTGAAGTGCAGCTCACAAATTAAAGGAGCAGCTTCTCATATAAGTACGATTCATAATTTAAAGACAGAGATATGTTGCCAACAGGGTCATCAGAACACAGGAAATGTACTCTCTAAAAGGCGTGCTAATCGATGCAGACACTTCAGCTCCCATTCAGGCTTTAGAAGGTTCCATCAACGTTCAGTTTGCAAACTCAGGGATATAGGTAGAGATTCTGCATGGAAGAGAAACACCTCAACAGAGCGTGCTGTTCAGAAAGCATCAATATAGCCTAAAAAAATCAGAGAATATGATTATTTGCATGGAAGTAGGGGCCAGAAATTTACTGTTTTCAGAGAAACGAAGATGGCTTAGGATGTTATGGTATTTAAAATAGTGTTTACAGATAGTAATAAATGCAAAGTGGAGGTTAATCAGTAGTTCCACTCAACAAATATTTACTTAAGATTGTTAAAGAAAAAACAGAACCGGACAGTAGTGAAAACATATTTTACTCAGGAACTATTGCAATAGCAGAAAAGAGACCTCAGAATACAACTGGACTCAGTGCCAAATACAACAGGAACAAGTAGGGATTTATAGCCAAGGATCAGGGATTTATAGTCAGTGGATGGAAGATTACTAAGAGGAAACATCAGTGGGGAGGAGGGATTCTGGCTTACCAAGCTGACAAGATTCTTGCTGGAGGCAGGCCAGGGTGATCAGATATTACCTGGGGAATAGTGAGGGATGAGGAATTTGATCAGATATCAAAGGTGATCAGATATGAAGGGTGGGAGTTCTGGGTAAACTGACTTAGCAGGATTTTTGCTAAAATTTGGCAATGCAAAAATTTGACAGATGCCCAAAGGTTGGGGCCTAGTTTAGAAGATGGCTCAGAGGACCAGGTTTAAAGTTTGGTCAAGGAGATAGTCTGTCAAAACATACTAGATAAAATGTAATAAAATAATTACAGTCAGAAGTAAGAAGAAAAATAAGTTATGATTGCTGCCCAAAAGAATCTTACTCTCAAGCAAAGGAGATGTGACACTTACTTAAATATAAACATTAGATCTGAACCAAAACTATCATTAAAATCGTGTCTCCATTAATGATCCAAATCACAATGGCCTGGCCCCAAAACCCCACTGGGTTGAGCGGTAGACTTTACATGATCTTTCAACAATCCGTTTCCCACCATCTCTGGTGAGTCTCTAGTGGAGGTGGTCCCTCCCTTTGTTCTGTATCAGTTCATGCAGCTGTGGAGCCCCAGCATCAAGTCTTTTACTGATGGCCTCCAGCAGTTCTAAAGGGACATGATCTTCTTCAAGCCACTACCACTGTCACCACTTAGCTTGGGAGGGGTGTAAAGAGGCCATGCTTATGTCCCCCTAGCAGAGCTCAGTCTGTCATTTCAGGAGACATTCAGGAAGGTTTAATAGTAGATATAAATATTCTCAAGGCTGTAAGCTCAGAATTCCCATGGCACTTCCAGGCTTGGCTAAAAGGCTGACTCCATGTGGCAGAGGCCAGTGTAATCCCACCTCAGGTATACCTGCTTATACTAGCTCCTTTCGTGAAATGTCCCATCCTAGCTCCCACATTTATCCTTCCCACTCGAAGGTCTGCCTTCCATGTTCTCATTTCTTCTCCTACCTTATTCTTCTTCCCAGGAAAACCGACAAAGGACATATTTGCTCTATTCAGGGAAAATACCACCCCTACCATCATCAGTAGTGTGTCCTAATTCTCTCTCCACAACTGGATAATCACTTGAAAACATAATGGTTCAATGCACCCTGTTTTCCCAACACAGAGTCACTCATCATAGATAGAATATCAAGAGTTAATCCAGGTTCAGCAACCACAAGCTAAATTCTTTTTTATTTTATTTTTATTTTCTCCAACTTTTTTTATTTTGAAAAACTTCAAACCTACAGAAAAGTTGCTAGAAAATAGTATGATGACACCAATATACCCTACATCTAGATTTATCTGTTAACATTTTGCCACATTTTTTCCTATCTATATACAATTCTTTTTTCATTAACCATTTGAGAGTTGATTGCAGGCAGTATATAACACTTCATCCCTAAACATTTTGGCATATACCTGTTAAGGGGGCATTCTCCAACCTAATCACAATACAGTTATCACATTTGGGACATTTGACTGTCTTTATTCAATGTTGCCAATGTATCAATAATGTTATTCATAGATTTTTAAAATTTTGATTAATTTGATGCATTTAATAATCATGTCTTTTTAGTCTCCATTAATCTAAAACAAGTCCCCATTCTTGTGGGTGGGTGTGTTTTTCTGGACACTGACATTTGAGAAGATTCCAGACAAGTTGTCTTGCCAGCCTAATTTTTGGCACTCCCTCCTGCAGACAGAGATGAAGTTCAGGCCCACACGTCCGCCTGTGCTTCTCTGCATCTCAGCTGCTTATCTCTTTGTAAGCACCTGGTTATCACGCATCCACACAGATAATCATCTCCATAAGCACATGCAAAATTTTGCACATAGAGTGCACTCAATACCCACATATGGAAAAAAAATAGGGAGAAAATTCTCCCATTTCCAAATTAAGCCAAAAACTAAAATAAAATAAAACCTGCTTAGGCATAGCGTTGACTCATCCAAAACAATTTACATTATAGAAAGAGAATTCTCATTTTAAAAGAGCTGCATACAAGTGACTTGTTTCTTTAGTTTTTCACAAGAATAGGTGGGTACTGCCTCTATATTTATATAAATAAAATACCTATACTGATTACTTACTTTTTCAATTAAAGATAATTTATTTCAAAAGATTGTTGATGCTTCCAGCTTTTGAGAGTCATAAAATATTTGTGACTTTTATTTCCTCCTAGTTATTACTCAATATTTTACAAATCTTTGGTCAAATTTCAGCCACGGGGGCCGGCCTGGTGACGCAGCGGTTTAGTTGGCGCTTGGCAGCCTGGGGTTCACAGGTTGGGATACCGGCCGCCCGCCGATGCACTGCTTGTCAGCCATGCTGTGGCGGCGTCCCATATAAAGTAGAGGAAGATGGGCACAGATGTTAGCCCAGGGCCAGTCTTCCTCAGCAAAAAAAAAAAAAAAAGGAAGAAGATTAGCAACAGATGTTAGCTCAGGGCTGGTCTTCCTCACACACACACACACACACAAAATTTCAGCCAGGATACCCCATTACAAAAATTTAAATAAGACAAGATATAACAAATAATCCAGAGGAAAGAGACTGAAAAAACTAGAATGGAACCATAGTACAGAGCCAGATGTAAGGATCTGAGAAACAGAAGACCATTCAAATGACAAACAAAGGCATTTATTACTTCATTGAACAAAAAGCCCCAAGGAAGGGAAACTCCAGGGTTATTAATTTAGCAGCTCAAAGTCATTAGCAACAATCCAGGTTTTTGCCATCTTTCCACTCCATCATAATCAAGTCGTCAGCTTACCTCATTGTTGTAATATGACTGTGGCTCCTGGCATCAAATATTACTATGCCAGTGAGGGGAGGCAGAAAAAACAACTGTCTTTTCTTTGTGTTTAAGAACTCAGAAACTTTCCTTAGAAGCTCTTAAACCTCTCTTCATTTCCCTTGCCGTATTTGGGTAACATGCCCAAACCAAAATCCATCATTGGCAAAGGTTATGGGACCTGATAATTGGCTTAGACCCATAGGAATTTACCAAAGCAGATGGGGAAGGGTGGGCATATGACCAGAATAAAATGTAGACTGCATTCAGAGAAAAGGTTGGGAATGTGTTGGGTGAGCAAGTATCAGTTTTACCTACATCCTGTTTAAAAATTACTGTTCTAAACCCCATACGTTTCTAACAATATGATTGTAGGGATTTGTCAATCCATTTCCCAATCCACTCTCTGAAGACATGGGAATTCACAAAGTCGATGTCTTTCCAAATGGATCCAATCTTTGACTACCAACCAGAAAGAAACTTACCTTTAACTGTGAAGTTGAAGAGATGGAACATCAAAAAAGCAAAATGCTGATAAACCAGTCTCTTACATATTGCGGCAAGTTATATCAATTGTGCCAGTTTTAAAGCCCAGTGTCAAAGAGAGAAACTATAGCTTAGTTTTCAGATGTACAAACTCTAGAATCACTCTTCTGTTGTACTGTGATGTACTGGAACTGGCTCACCCAGGCTTGCGAGAAAGGATGGGTATGGTGGAAGTGCTGTATAATGGTGTGCTGCTGTGAATCTGTTCCCAGCTCAATGGTGTCACATTTGTAGCTCGAAATCAACCATGATGAGTGTATTAACCCCACAGAAATCCTCAGATGCTACAGATCAAGACTTCCTTCTCCGTCTAGAGAGTTGATTGTTAAACATTTACCAGCAAACCACTTCATTTTCTGCTCCTTCGTTTTCTTAGACGATAACCTTGGGTAACTTACTGACATATTCCCTTATTTTCTTTATCTGTTGATATCAAAGTACCTACCTCATTGATGAAATATGTTATATAAAACATTTAGCCACCTGTTAGGCATATCATAAATAATAAATATGCATTATATTATTATTAATGCAATTATGAAAGTGAGATTTTTTTGGAGGTTGTAGTGCAATGTTAATAAACAACATATGCAACAGTTCCAGGACCTGCTAATCCCAAACTTTCAGACAGTGCTTGGTCAATACTATTAGCAATATAGAGGCAAATACACTCAACAAGAGCATTAACAGTTAATGCTTTTAGCTTGCAGTTTCTGTTTTCCTTAAAATCATTCAGACACCATGGAGATCATTCTTCTGGTTTGGTGCCATAGCCCAATTATGAGACATCAGTTTGGGGTGGGGAATTTGGTTTAGTTTAATGGGGTTGTTTTAAGGCACATGAAATGGATATAGGAGACTTAGGTTCTTTTTTGTTAGCATTCTTTTATTTTTTGGTTTTCTTATTATTCTTGGCTTTATTGTACATTAGTCTAAGAATGAGGACACCTAGGTTCTTAAATGTGCCTGACATTAGCTGGTGCATCGTGTCTGTTTAATCCTTGTTAATACTCTTCATCTCTCTGTGTTTTGATTTTAACCTCTGTAACATGCAAATGTTGAACTTATTCCGTGATTCTCAGCACCTCAAGCACTGCCAGCATACAGAACTTTTGTCTCTTCCCCCTATATAATCACAATGTACTCCTCAGAACTGGAACTCAGGTCCACCAGACCCAAAATCCATTTATTATTCCCTTAACTAGTTGTCATGTCTTCTTGGCCTCATTTCACAAAGCTATCTCAGAAATATGCACCATGGATCCATAGGATCCCAGGTACATGGTTTTTCCTTCAGTTGTCCAAGCACATCAAGCTCTTTTCAGCCTCCTGTGCTTTGTGTCCCTTGTCCCCTCTCCCTGGAAATGCTTGTATCCTTACTCTGCACATAGCCATCTCCTTCCATCCTTCAGGATTGTGTTTGTCTCCTCAGGCTGCCCGGACAAAATACCACAGATTGGAAGACTTAACAGAAATTTATTTACTCACAATTCTGGAGGCTGGAAGTCCAAGATCAAGGGGCCAGCAGGGTTGGCTTCTGGTGAGACCTCTCTTCTCAAATTGAAGATGGCTTCTCCTCTCTGTGTCCTCACATGGACTTTTCTCTGTGCACACACGCAGAGAGAGAGAAAACTCTGTTGTCTCTTCCTCTTTTTATAAGGACCCCAGTCCTATTTGATTGGGTTCCACCTTTATGACCTCATCTAACTTTAATTACCTCCTTGAAGGCCCTATTTCCAAATACAGTTACATTAGGGACTAGGGCTTCAACATATGAATTTGAGGGGGACACAGTGCAGTCCATAACAAGGTCCCTGGTTGAGACTCACTTGATCACCAAGAGCTGCCCTGTCCCTGCCTCTCTAAATTTAATCTCTTTTGTTTTTCTTTCACTGCACCATGTTCATTTCCTTCAAAGTGTGTGTATGAATATTCATACACACAAATATATATGCAGATTTTACACTATATGAGCCTGTCTTCGCCACTGTGATACAGACTATATAAAAAGGGTAAGAACCAAGCCTGCAATATTCACAATTATAAGTTCAGCAATTAGCACAGAGCCTGGCATATAGTGGGCAGTCAACACATACTCTGGTTTGCTCACTTATTTATTGACCGCATAAGCACATTTTAAATCAAGACGTAAAAGAAGAATGATTTCTAACATTTACTGAACTCCTCTATGTCCTAGCACTGATACAGGCATTTTTCAAGCATTATCTCATTTATTCTCCACAGCAATGTAAGTTGTTGCCATATTATTTTCCAGTTGGTAATGATAATTATTGTCTGCATTTCTGATCCACAAAAGTGGAATAACTGGGTCAAAACATGTGAACACTTCAAGGCTCTTGACACACATTATTAAATTGATTTCCAGAGAAGTTTGCAATAATTTACACCACTACAGCTGAAGGTCCCCCTCAGCACACCCTCATAAGTCTTAACATTCATTTTTATCTTTGCTAATTTTAGGGGTGAAAGCAGTGCAGTATTGCTATTTTAATTTGCTAAATTTCATTTATTTGGTTACCAGTGAGTCTGAAGGCAAGGCTCTGGCTATCTGCCCTACACGTGTCTTGTCTCACATGCCTCCATATGCCCGGCTTCTTCTCAGGAAGTTGCCAAGAAGCCTCCAAGAATTCACAAGTTTTTCAGCACCATGTTACAGAAAGTTCTTGATTGTGATAGGTGCCCTAAAATTGCTCAAGGAACTCATAACTATTTTTAGTTAACAACTTTTATGCATAAAATTCTTCAATAACTCCTAATTACCTTCAAGAGTGAGCCAAACCCCTTCTTACAGTATATAAGTCATAACATTTGCTGACCTCATTTCCAGGGTAGTTTCTCTCCCTCCCTACTTCACACTTTATGGTCAACGTGACTGCCTGTAGTTCTCTACACACACAGTGCTTCTCATTTCTTTTTCTTGGCTGGAGGTCTCCCCTCTCCTTTAGCTGTTTTAGCTTTTCCTCTTCCTATTTTCCTCAGTCTCGTGCCCTCTGACAAGCTCCCATTTCTACTCAGCATTATTTAACAACTTTTTATTGTATGATTTTTCTAGGCCAAGATATTACCTTCTCTGTAAATACTTAACTACTGACTAGATTGGGTCACCTTCTTCTGTTTCTCTATAGCATCCTGTGATTACTTCTGAATTGCAATTATCTGTCCATTTGTGTCTCAGGAATAAAACTCCTTGAGGGAACAGACCAAGTCCTCATGTTATAGTCTCAGGAATTAACACAGAGCCAGTGACAATAACACAGGACCAGATGTACAATAAATATGTTTAAATGAATGAGGGAATAAATGACTGAGAAAATGAATTATTAACCCTGAGCAGGAAATCTAAGATTTCTTCCTGGAAAGTAGAAGAAATACTAGGCATGTGCATCAGTAAGGATTCTGTTACAACAAAAGAAACAAGTTTGGATATTTGTTACAAGAAGGGATTTAACACTGGGTGCTAGAGCCCAAGGGAATGAATATTGGGGGGTCAGCAATCAGGTGTGATGTGGTCAATTAGGACAACAAACCAAGCTGAAAGTAACCGTCAAGCTTTTATTCACTTGCTGAGACAGTGCAAGCAAGGGACAAAAGGACAGAGTGATTTCCCACTCTTCCATTTTTCCCCATGGAACAGCACCGGGCAGTGGTCAGGTGGATGCCAAGCAGATGACAGGTATCCTGTCACCAGTGAGGAGTCCCAAACAGAAGGCTTCTACCTCTTTATGGATCTATGAGCTGGAGGGAGGGAATTGGGGAAGAGCTAGCAGCAGAAAGGTTAAAGTCAAAGTGGAGAACAGTACCTTAGACAAGGCCCTTGATAAGGTCTCAGAGGAAGTGCCTGGCAAGTACAGAAATCCCCAAGGTCTGCTGATAAAGAGACCTCCAATATGCACATAAGCACAGCTGGCCCAGAGGAGCCTGACTCCTTGATTGTCATTCCCTCCAGAGAACTTCAACGCACTGACTGTGTTACCAGATGCATAAGCCATTAACCACAGCCCTGCTCAGAACAAGCCTAACACATTCTCTTTAGCTTACAGGAAACCACAGAGAGAGGAAGGAGGAGATGGCTGAGACATACAGTTGAAACCAGTTAAAACCAGTTGAAGGCAACATGGCAGTCTGACTTGACCTGACATAGACCCTGCAGCTCATTATAAGTTCCTTGAAATGCATGACCATATTATGAAACACACCCACTGACACCATGACCGTTTACAACTGCCGTGGCAACAGCAGTATATAACCAAATAAAGAAAGAAAAGAGGTGGCACCCCTGTTCCCCCAAAAACCCTGCCCAGTTCCATGAATATTCCTCCCCTTCCTTACTTTGACCCCTTATAACAGCTGCTTAATCACCCCAAGAACTGAGAAGTTGATTTGTGGACTCAGTTCCCACTTCTCCATTCTTTGGCCATTGAATAAAGTTTGTGCTATTGAATGCTCAGCTTCTGTCTTGTTTCAAAATTGCAACACCAAACAGAGGAAAAACCCCAAGAGAAAGGGCAAGAGACCCTTCCTCAGGTCTCTCCCAGGTTGCGGAGAGAATTCAATTGGTAACAGCTATGCAAGAAGTCTCGCGTGAGAAGGGCAGCTTCCATCTAGAAGTCCTGCTTTGCAAAGGCTTATAATTGCCTGTGGTCCAGCCTGAAAGATCACATAGGATTTTGGTCTGGAGCTGGACTCCTTACAGGGAAGCCTCTAACATTCAAGAAGTCAATTTATATGGGAATTGTGGGAAAATACCAATGATAATCTCAGCTGCCTGTAGCATCAACCTGGGTGACAGGTAGGATACCCAGAAGGTGGGAAGCCTCAGATTTTTCTACTACCAAAGCCCATGTTTGCCCACCACTGCTTAAGAGGAATGATGGTTTCTGCTTCTTTAAGGCCTGCTACATCTTGCATGAAAGACTTATTGGAATCTGATGTGGAATTCTCTTGGTGGAATTTTGGTAAATTGAATTCCTAGGTTTCTAGCTCATGTGATACAAAGTAACACAAAAAGGGAAAAGTGATTCTGAGTTATCAATAAACAAACCAGCATAGTACATAAGACAGAGTATGGGAATGCAGAAGAAGGAATATTTTTGCCAAATAGACTCAATATAATCCAAAATACAGGAGGCACAATTGGGAAGGTGTGGAATTAGATTCAGTGACTACTAGAGAACAATGAAAATTAAGAGTGACTAAGAGGAATGGGACAGTGAGATGGTCAGAAATAGTCCAAATGATTACTTAAAAAATGTGAATAGAGGGTCTGGCCTGGTGGTGTAGTGGCTAAGTTCGGTGCATTCTGTGTCAGTGGCCCAGGGGTTCTCGGATTTAGATCCCAGGTACGGACCTATACCACTCAACAAGCCATGCTGTGGTAGTGACCCAAATGAAAAATGGAGGAAGATTGGCATAGATGGTAGCTCAGGGCCACTCCTCCTCAAGATAAAAGAGGAGGATTGGCAACAGATGTTAGCTCAGGGCTAATCTTCCTCATCAAAAAAAAAAAAATGAGAATAAGTAATTCATAAAATAATAGACATCACTGAGAAATTTATAAAGTGAAAAGTTTGATCTTACCACTAATCAAAGAGATGAAATACACAAGATTTTTGGCCACTTAACAAAGATGTGTAGATTATCAGTGCTGCTTTTATATATGCTAATCATTGTGCCAAGTTGTTTGTACTTCCACTGTTATTGGAATCTATTGTCCTCAATTTTCTCAAAGAAGATTTGTCAATGTATGTCAAGAACCTCAAAGCTGTTATTTTCTTTGGTTCTCAGGTTCTATCTTTAGGGATTTGTTCTAGAGAAAAACATTTGAGTTGCTGGTCAGTAGCAACCTAAATATCCACCAGTAAGGGAAAGTTAAAAATAAATTACAACACATCTAAAAGGGGGAGTATTACGAAGTCATTAAAAATTAGGCATTGGAAATAAATTCTGTGAGATGGACTAAGTGCATTTTGTAATATTACAGGAAATTTTGTAAAATAATATGTGCATTTTTCTGTTATATACATAGAAATGAGATTAGAAGGAGAAGCACCCAAATCTTAATGGCAGTTTTTCTGTGTAATATATCGGTGCCTTTCTGCCCACTCTTTATTTTTGTTTGCTTTTATAAGTTCTATAATAAACATGTTTTACTTTTATAAAAATTGAGTTGCTTTGAGAACCCATTTGATATTTTAGTTTATAAACTTGAAATCAAACTAATCAATATAGTTTTGTGATGTGTGATTCTCCAGTTTTCCAGAAGCTCCCATCAGACCAAGTAGGAAACTAGGAGTTTGTGTTAATTTAGGGTTGTGTGCAGTTTAGCAAAGCAAGTTGGCAGAAGGGCAAGGGCTTAGGGAGTTGAGAGTGTGAGACACCATGATATCTGTCCAGGATAGAAACAAAAGTGAAATGTCTTGGAATGGGAAGACAATACTGAAAGAAAAGAAAACAATTGAATGACTGAGAATCTAACGAAATTTTTTCTTTTGAGATGGAACAATTCTAGGAATTGGTGAAGTCCAGAATGTGGTTATGGTAGTAGGATGCTGAACGGAAGAGAAATAAAGGCTGCTGCAGTCATCCACGTGGATATGCAGGTCCCTTGAGAAAAGAGCAGGATACAATAAGGATCCTAAGTCCCCGGTGGATGCAAAGGGTACCCTGGAGGAGAGGGTGGCAAGAAAGAGGGTTTGGCATGGGCTGAGAAGCATACAGAAAGTGACAATGGGGGAAAGATGAGAATTGCAGTATTACCGCCAAGTTTGAGATTCTCAGAATGTTCCTCTTTTTAACTGAAAACAAAAAAAACTTTGATTTTTAACATTTTTAATTATCATCACTCCTTAAAAAAATTTGTTCAGATGTAACCAATTTTCGGGTGGTACCTTTATGATTACTTAGCTTCTGAAGGAGAGGAGGTTATAGTATCAGTTAATTTACTTCCCAGCTATCATTACAGTGATTAATGAATGGCCATATGGAGAAGTGTGCTTTTAATTTTTTTTCTCATTAAAATTGTGCAAGGAATGTTGACAGTACCAATTGTACCTTAACAGATATTTCAGGTTCAAGAATATTTGAGAACCATTCTGTGTACAGTTGCTCCAGCAAATAGATTTCAAATTATGTGAAATTGGTTTTATGTTAAAAGTGTAAGAGGTTGTCCTAAAAACACATTAATTTTACTAAATTGTTTAAAGGCTCGGAGCTCCCTTTGGACAGAGCCAGCTAAATTCTTGGGTATGGACAGAAGACAAGATTGTCCTCGCTGCCTACTCTATGTACTGGGCTAGCGCAAAGCAGTTCTCTAAGGTTATGGTATACTATCCATCCTCAAGGTGGTAAAATGGGGTCAGGGGCTTCAGAGAAGTCAAATGAGCATAGAGGTAGTTGTGGCCTCAAAGGATGGGGATCAAGGGAGAGCCAGTACTTCTAGTTAGAGTTCCCGTCAACATATTCTCAATGGAGGAGCTATCTGTCGAGATGTCTTCCTCACTGACACTTCTAGCACCTCAGTGCTCCTCCCTGTGGTGTCTTATTCCAGCAGAGGAGCCTGAACTTCTTACACAGTGGTTCAAGGCTTCAAGAGCCAGGAAACAGAAGCAGTCACAGTGCAATTTCTACCATATTATATTGATCAAACCAGTCACAAGCAGCCCAGATTCAAGAAGGGGAGTAGCACATGCGTACAGAGAGGGAAGCAATTATTGGCAGCGGACATATTTCCTGACAGATCCTGCACAAGGGGACAGGGGTGGGGTGGGGAGTGTGTCATAAGAGGTATGAAAATAGTCTTTCTTAGCAGATTGAGAAAGAGATTAGAAAATTACATGCATAAACAGGTGGTATAATAGAAACAAGCATTAGCTTTGTAGTGAGGATATAAAAATGATTAGACATGGAGAGTGTTAGGGACTGAATTGGGCTCCCCCTCCCCAATTTATGTGTTGAAGTCATAAACTCCAGTACTTCAGAATATGACTGTGGATAGGGCCTTTAAAGAGGTAATTAAGGTAAAATGAGGTCATATGGGTGGGCCTTAATCCAATATGACTGGTGTTTTTATAAGAAGAGATTAGGACATAGAAAACACAGACCAGGGAAAGAACATGTGAGGACACAGGGAGAAGGCAGCTACTTGCAAACCAATGAGAGAGGCCTTAAAAGAAACCAGATTTGCCGACACCTTGATCTTGAACTCGTAGCCTCCAGAACTGTGAGAAAATAAATTTCTGTTAAGACTCACAGTCTGTGATACTTTGTGATGGCAGCCCTAGCAAATTAATACAATCAATATCCTCAAGACACTTAACTCCACTGAAGATGTAGACAAATAAATAAGCATTTCTATTACCTGCAACAGATGTAGACACAGGATGTCATGGCGGCATATAAAAAGGGCACTGTATCCTCTTAGTTTATATTTTTCATTAGCATAATGTCTCATTGCTTTTTCTGATAGTAAAATGAGACATTCTTTATAAAACACTGAAACATAATAGATGCCCACTATATAATAGTTCTTTAGATACTTCCCTCATGCCCATTGTTTATATACATAATGTTTTTTCTCCTTCTATGCATGGGAGAAAAAAACATAGAAAGCCAGAGTGGAAGAGTCTGAAAAAGACTCCATTGGCCCACACATATTGGCGGCACACCCAGAGCTGTGGTGAGGCCCAGCATTGGCAGCTTTAGGTCACTTAGGAGAGAAGCCTTTCACAACCAAACGGCTGCTGGTTCTGAAGTTCTGTGAAGCTGTGTGCATGATCCAGGATGGCTCTGATGATAGTTTTTAAATAGTCTAGATTAGCTCATTCTGCTCAAGTTAAGAAGAATCTTTTCAAGTTTAGTTTAAATGATGATTGAGAGGAAAGATTAGTAAATAGAATTTCTCATTATTTTTAAATAATTACCTATGAAAATATGTTTAAGCAAATACTAATGGCTATTTAGGGAGTCTGTTTTATCAAAGTTTATAAATGATGAAAGGTTTATGGAGTTATGCTGAAGGGAATTTAACTTGGGAAATCTTTCTGAAAGTGGTATTTCTAATCAGATCAAGTAAGCATTAATGCATATCATTCATCAGGGAGGAGTTATTTGTATTGCTGATTTATTGTTTTAATTAAGCCTTATTTCTTAATAGCACTCATGACTCAGGGCAGATAAATAGAGTATAGATTATAGGTGTGCAAAGTATTACACCACGCTCTATGATTCTTTGCACAGAGACAAGCCCAGGGTCATAATCCAAATAGAGATAAAATAAATGCTTTTGTAGTCAGTGTTTACAAAAATAATGCTAGGAATAAAAATATCCCTGCATATCCTGTGTATTTTTTGGACTCACTCCAGAAATCTCTCTGAGCAAATGAAGATTATCAAACAGAAACACTGAACAGCATTTGGGGGCCTCTACAAACAAACTCATTCTGGAAGAATCCAATAAATTTGAAAGGATTCTATAAAGATTCCTCTAATACGCTTTTGACACAAGAACAACCTTGCTTATACTTGAACCCGCTTCTCTCACCCCTGTCTGTTCAATAAAAGACCCCTCTGAGGGAAGTTCAGAATAGCGGTTTATCTACAAGACCCACACTTTTTATTAAATAAGGACGAATTTCCCAATTTCCGCATTTTCAAAGGCAAGACAGATTGCAGTGCCTATTAAGGTGGTGATTTCACAGCAGCAACTGAGCTTGGGCACGCCTCATCGGGTGTGGGAGGACCCTCTGACTGCTCGGCCATGGGCTGGTGTTCTTACCACTCCTTCTGCCCCTGCCCTGGATTCCACCTCTAGGAAATGTTTAACATGTCCCTCCTCCCATGATGCCTTTATTCCAGCACGGCTTGTCCCTCTATATCACGTTCTACACCATCAAATACAATCTCAGAAGGTTTGCTGTTGTAAAACCCATGTTCTTAATTTATCCCCAGATTCTGGGCGTTATAAATTAGTTACCAAAGTCACCTCCCCAGACTACAGTCAGTTTCAGAGTACCATTTTTGGTGTTGGTTTGTGTGATGATACCTCTACATTGACAGTTTAGGTGCTAAGTGTTCTGCATGTGACAGCTGCATACAGTACAATGGTGATGTCTTCTCGGACAACATATGGAGTATGCTTATTTAACCCCCCTATAATATGATAACCTAATTTGCATTCTGCAGGTTTGGTGATACCAAGATACGTAAATGTTTACTAGTTTACTGATCCCTTGGGAGTTCTTGATTGCAAAAAACAGAAATTGGTTCTGGTTAATATAAAACGAAAATGGGATTTATAAGAAGGATATAGGATAGATCAAAGAATCAAACTTAAAGAAAGAGGACCAAGCTTGGGAAAAGGGCATCCAAAAGAGACCCTGCAGAGAACATAGACCAGGTCTTTTCAGAAAGTCTGGTCTACCAGGTATAACCTCAACTACTTATACATAGCCACTACCATGGCTTGAATCTGGTCTTCTGTTTCCGTGAGTATTTCTAAATGCCCCTCTGTCCTTGTATCACTTTATCAGGATAAACTTTATCAGCTAAACAAGAGGATCTAATTGGCTGGTCCTAGTTCATATGCCACTAGCTGCTGGGGATTGGAGAGAGAGGGTAAAACTGTCTGCTCTGGTTTCTGCTTTGGGCGATGAAGAATACCGTCAATATTAAGAGGGAGGTTCAGATGCTTCGGAGCCAAATCACAAAACTTCAACAAAGACCTTTTTTCCAAATTCACAAAATTGTGTTAATATTTCTAGGAATACCCAAAAAAATGTTTGGCTGGCCTTGACATGATCCCCCTCACCAACTGCACCACTATGCCAAAACAATTGTTTTCCACTAAACATGTATATCGGTTAGGGTCATCATACTTTACCCACAATTTTATTCATGATATAATAGAGAGGCAAATAGTATTTCTTCTATTCTCATCCCAAAGGATCTATTACAGCTGTGGTAAGTTTCTATTTATTGAGTAATTACTATATTCCAGGCACTAGGCTAGGTAATTTATAATGCAGCATCTTATTTAGTCCTCATAAGGACCTTGCAAACTCTGTATCATTCACTTCATTTTCTAAGTGAAGAAAATGAGATTCAGAAACGTACATAATGGTCTCAAAGTCACCAAGCTGTTTATATGCAGAGCCAAGACTAAAATAGAGGATATCCTTTCTTTCTTCCTTCCTTCCCTCTTTTCTTTCTTCCATATCAAAGTCCTTGTTATTCATATTCTCACCATTTTGCTTGATTAATCAGCAAAGTAAAAGCCCATGAATCCTCCTTCATGAAAAAAATCAATTTTTTTACTGAAAATATATATTTGGTCACCATCATCATGAATTCTCTGTAACAAAGCCTGGTTGGTTTTTTAAACTTAAGAAAAAACATCTATGACATTGTGATTTATAATAAGAAAGATATTTCTTATTTCTTATTTCTTATATATATTTCTCTGTTTCTGGCATAGAGCTCCTAAAATTCTTGGAATTTTCTAAGCAATGAGAGTAATAAAGGTGTTTTGTTATGCTAATGAGGAACGTTATAGAACTCACTTAAGGATGGTGGCTGGTTGCCAGGAGAACCAACCAGGTGATTAGAGGGTTGGAACTTTCAGTCCGACCCTACCCTCCCTCACCTCCAGGGAGGGGAGAGGGTTTGGAGGTTGAATCAGTTGCCATTGTCCAATGATTTACTCAATCATGCCTACATAATGAAGCCTCCATAAAAACCCAAAAGGACTGGGTTCAGAGAGCTTCCAGGTTGCTGAACATGGGAAGATTTGGGAAGAGCGGTGCACCTAAAGGGAGTGTGGAAGCTCTGTGCCCCTTCCCCGTATCTTCCCCATACCTCTTCCATGTGGATGTTCATCTGTATCTTTTATCATATCTTTTTATAATAAACCAGTAATCCAGGATGTAAAATGTTTCTCTGAGTTCTGTGAGCCACCCCAGCAAATTAAATGAACCCGAGAAGGGGGTCGTGGGAACCTCTGATTTATAGCCTCTCTGTCAGAAGTACAGGTGGCAAACTAGACTTGTGACTAGAATCTGAAGGGGATAGAGGGGCAGCCTTGTAGGACTGAACCATTAACCTGTGGAATCTGATGAAATCTCTGGGTAGATAGTATCAGAATTGAGTTAAATTGAGTTGAATTCTCGTGCACACTGCTGGTGTCCAAGAACTGTTTCTTGGTTATGTGAGAAACTCCCCCTCCCGTCGTATGTGGAAATTTGGGTCCCAGAACACCCATTTAAAATCACTCTAGGCTTCCACTCTGGAGTGAAATGAAAATTGATTTGAAAAGCTATTGATCTTTGATTGTATCACTGAGAAACAGAATAGAACCTACAAGTGTAAGAAAAAGAGGAGCAGGAGGTTGTCAGAGTGGTTTTACAGTCAGCATTCTTCCCTGGGAGCCAGAACAGAGCAGAAAGAATCTGTCATCAAATGTTGCAAAGGCCACTGCCCTAGTTAAACTGTTGTGAACTGGGACACTTGAGTCTAAGTAATTCAGGACTTTTATTTTCAGCACATGTCCCCAATCATTTCTGTAGAAATGAAGGCCATCTCTTGACTCCAAATGTGCCATTTACCCTTAGCACATAATCTGTAACTTTCAACTAGTAAAGACAAAAAAGTGGAAGAACGTTTCATTCTCAGATAAAAGAAGTTGAAGCATTTGAGGAAAAGGGAAAGCGAAAAAATTTGCCAGGGTCTATTCAACAAAAAAGATATTATTTCTAGTTGTGCATACTAAATGTACGTTCTCTCACTCTATCATTTGTTCAGTAACACACCCTACTGACCATAAATAAATGTCACCATTCATTAAAAAAGGAAAATACCCTCATTCTGTACAAATTCATATAATACACACATTACTTGGAATGGAAGAGAGGCCTACATTTTGTGAGATTTTTCTATCCAAATGCTAACTAGATCTGAATCTGCATAACTTATTTCAACTAGAGTTCAGAAACGGACCCAGAGATCATTCAGGTACCACTTTAGTCTTTTTAGACATTCTAGATTCTTCTTCCATATTATTATTGTGTCATTTTTCCCTGGCAGGTAAAGCTCTTTAGCTCTATCTAGTATTGTCAAAGGTCAAGGGGAAAGGATAAATCTGTGTCAAATAAATAATGGACATGTTGATGGCCACGAAGATGCAATAAAGTTTTTTGCTCAGTAATAGGTAGTGTTATGTTGTGGTTATGGACTCTAGAATCAAGCTTCCCGGATTCAAATCCCAGTAGTTGGCTGAATAACCTTGGGTGAGTGATTTAGCCTCTCTGTAACTCAGTAGCCTCATCTGAGACTAAAATGGAGGTGATGATAAGAGGACCTCATACAGTTATTGTGAGGATTCAATGAGTTAATAATGTAAAGCATCTATGTCAACCCAGAGTAAGTCTTTAGTAAATATTGAAAATTATGAGAATTTAATGCATGCATTTTCTCATATTATAATTCTTTCAAAATATTTTCATATAGTTACCTAGCATTCAACCATAGAGGTGAACAATAATTGATTTAACTCCCTGCTTATGGTAATAAATTTTTAGATTGTTTCCAATTTTTCATGTTTGCTTCTTTTTTCAGATTAACCTGAAAATCACTTTGCCAACTTCCAAGAAATATTTCTTAGAATCTTAACTGTAATTATATTAAACCTATACATTTATTTGGGGGAAATTCTTTTAGAAAGTCCAATTTTCTCATCCGGGTATATTGTATATCTGTCTGCATATTTTTATCTTCTTAAAAATTGCCCGTAATATTTTGCAATTATTTTTATAGCAATCATCTATATTTATTTTTACATTAATTCTTAGGTATTTCATAATTCTACCATTAGGAACTATTAAATAGAATTCATTCTTATTTCTTGTTGTTATGAAATATTTAGCATTTTGTTTACATGGTTTTTTATACAGATGTTATAGCTTTTCATAGTAGAAAAATCAAACCTTTTTTGTGTATGACTCTGTTTTATGCATAGAAAAACGTCAACCTACATTCTGAATTCAGAGCAATTTTTACCTACAACTCTGTGTAGTAAAAGCACTTTCTAAAAGGTAAAAGTTTTAAGTTCATAATGTAAAAGTACCTCTAAGAAATAGGATAATATTATAGAGAGATCCCTACAATAAACAGCATTCTTGCCTGCATCATCTCACAAAGTGATCAGTAGGATCATCTCAGTCCAAACTGAAAGAGCAAGAACTTAAGAAAACTCCATGCTTCCATAACAGGTTCATTAATGGGTTACAAGGTAGAGAAGTCTAATATTTACTACCATCCTACCTTCTTTTCCACACATTCCTACTTTAGCATTCTTCTCATACTTTGTAGTCTTGTTTATTTATTAGTTGTTTATTATCTATTTTTCCTTCATTCCCAATGTAATCTCTATTAGGGCTGCTGCCTTGGTTGTCTCGTTTACTACAATGATTGATACCCAATCACAATCTCACTCATTTATTCATTCATTCAATAAACATGTATTAATCTCCCACTCTTTGTCAGGAGCTGTTGTATATAGAGAAAATCTCTGGCCTCCTAGTGTTTAGAGACAAAAAGCAAAGAGGAGGGAGAGAAAGCATAGAAGTAAATAAATAACATAATTTCAGGTAATTCTAAGAGCTATTAGGGCAAAAGTTAACACAATAGACTGAGCAAAGTGGGGAGGGATACTGTGTCAGAAAGAATAGCCAGTGAAGGCCTCTCTAAGGAGGTAAAATATGAACAGAGGCCTGACTAATATGAAAGATCTGGAGGTAGAATGTTGCAGGTAAACTGAATAAGTATAAAGATCCTTTGGTGGGTAAACTTGGTGGTCCAAGAAGCAGCAAGAAAACAAGTGAATGAGGGAGACAATGGAAGGAGATGAGATGGGAAGGAAAACAGGGTCAGATCATGCAGGCAAAGCCTTCTTCTCTTGACTAACGCTTTTCAGATTTTGTTGTGCATACAAATCATCTTGTTAAAATGCAGGCTCTGGTTCAGTTGGTGTGGGGCAGGGGCTGAGATTTAGAATTTCTAACAAGCTTCCAGAGGATGCTAATGCTATTGTTCTGGGGATCACTCTTTGAATAGTAAACTTCTGAGCTAAATATGAAGGAAAGCCATGAAGGGGTCTTGGGCTTGGGATGACATAACTTATTTACATTTTAAAAGGATCCCAAAGGCTGCTGTGTGTATAGAAAGGCCTATTGGGGAGAAAGTGTGGGAGCAGGAAACCAGTTAGGAGACTGCTTTAGTTAGGCAACAAATGATAGTGGCTTGGAGTCATGTTGGCATTGGAGGAACTCATGAGACATGGTTAAATTTGGGATCCATTTGGATTATAGAGTCAACAGGAGTTTCTCACGGATTAGATGTTGGGTGTGAACATAAAAGAACGATGAAGACAGACTACTAGTATTTAGACTGGGCAACTGGGCAATTTGTGGTTCGTGTTAGAAAGATGAGGAAGTTTGGAGGAGGAACAATTAGTACAGGATGGAAGTCAAGGATTTGGTTTCAGATATGCTATTTTTGAGAATATCATACAAAAACATCAAATGGAGGTATCAAGTATAAGTTGGATTTATATATGTCAAGAGCACAGGGGAGAGTGTTAGATAGGAGATGGAAATTTGGGAGTCATTAAATTTTAAAATTATTCAATTAAATGAGCTCATCTACCAAGTGAGTATAGATAGAGAAGAGATTTAAGGTTAAGAAGAGGAAGAGAGGCCAGCCAAGAAGACTGAGAAGGAGCCGTCAATAAGGTAGAAAAAAACCAAGAATGTATGACACACCAGAAACCTAATGAAGAAGTAAGTGTTCAGCACAGGGGCTGGGGGAAATTGCTAAGAAGGGTGATCAAATCCCTCTGAGAGTTCAAATAAAATGAATGACTGAGAATTGACCTTTGGATTTAGCAAAATGTGGAGGTTGTTGCTGATTTTACAGAGGTGGTCTTGGTGAATAGGGTGATGAATCTTTACTGGACTGTAAGAAAGAAAATGGGTGGTGATAAAGTGGAGGCAGAGACGATAGACAACTCTTTCAATGATTTTTGTTACAAATAGGCCATAACTGGAGAGTGATGTTGGTCAAAGGATTTTTATTTTAAGATAGGAGATATTGAAATATGTTTATGTGCTGATATGAATGATAGGTCAAGAGGAAAACACTGGTTATGTAGGTGGAGGGGCTGGCTGTGGAGAGAAGAGACAGTGACAAGAGGGAATGTAGAGTATGTGTGTTTGTGTATACACACTATATACACACATATATATACAAAGATGCACGCAGGTTGGTAGATCTGGTGGTGGGAAGATGAAGCACTTTTTTTTTGGATGTTTCTATTTTTCAATAAAATAAGAAGAAAAGTCATCAACTAACAGTGAGAAATGAGGACAGACTTGGAGATATGAGCAGTGAAGAAACAGTGTAACATAATCATTTCGGAAAGTATGAAAGCAGGGGCTAGCCTGGTGGCGTAGTGGTTAAGTTCACATGCTCCGCTTCAGCCATCCAGGGTTCGCAGGTTCACATCCCGGGCACGGATCTAAGCACCGCTTATCAAGCCATGTTATGGCAGGAGTCCCACATATAAAGTGGAGGAAGATGGGCACAGATGTTAGCTCAGGGCCAATCTTCCTCGGCAAAAAAAAAAACCCAAAATAAATAATAATAATAAAATTATAGAATGTTAAAAAAAAGAAAATATGAAAGCAAATTTAGTAATATAGTAGGATTAAAAAGGCAGTAATGAGGAGCCATTTAAGATAGAGTAGTATAATTAAAGTGAAAAAAGTGAGATTTCCTCTGGTCACATTCATCTATTTAGGGAGCAAATGGCAAGGTTACCGAGGTATATGCAAAGGAGAAAGTATAGTAATGGACCATGGCATCTAAACCAAATAAGAAGGAAGTGAGGGCTTGAAAAGTTGGTGAGTTAATGCATTGTTTTAATGAAACAAGGAACAGTTGTTAAAGTAAATGAATTAAAAGACAGGAGCTTCTTTGAATCTCAGGTAAATAAACCCCTCTATAACCCTCCCCTGCAATTCTCCAAAGATGCTGGACAGCGTGCCTTAAACCATGTGCACGTAGCTTGAGCAGTCATGAAGTTTTCTCAGAAGGCTCACTATAAATTTCCTTTATGCAATCAACATATGATTTTATTTACTTACAATTTCTTGGAAATATATCTGTTGAGATAAGCAAAGTCCATCAGTACAACTATATCCCTTTTTATTTTAAAGTACTTTACAATGTTTTAATGCACCAAACCAAAAAGCAACATCATTCAAATCAACAGGCTATTAGAGCACCATCCTTAAGTGCTGCTTTGTCTCTCTGCTTATTATTCTCTCAACAGCAATAAAACAGAAATCATATTACTAAATTTGAATGCCAAAATATTTCCAGGATAATCTGAACAGCAAAAAAATAGAATCTTGTAATGCCATCTCAAACACTCTTCAGAAAACTGTCAGGAGGGCAAAAAGTCCATAAAATAAAGCACAGGGGTAGGCAATGAGAAGCTGTTGTCCTTCCATGTCCAAGGCCGAAATGAAGATTTTGGAAGCTGAGAAACTACACCAGCCAATGATGATCAGTGCAGACACGATTCCAAATGCGTCTCTATCACAAAGACAAAAGAGACGATCACCTTACATCAGGAGAAAAAGAGATTACTTAATCAGAGCTGCCTCTGTAATGTCCTCGGTACAATATTTACAATTACTTTCCCCATTTGTAAAACAAGGGTGAGGAACCACATGAACTCATAGGTCTCAGCCAGTTAGAAAATTTTTGTGTCAAATTCATGATCAGAAGCTAAACATTTTATATGTTGATAAAACTCCAATTAACAGAAACAGAAGAATTTACCTGCAGTTACTCTAATAGGTCAACATTCAAATCCAAACTTCTAAAATTCTTTTATATAAACTATGTTTAGTGATTTTTTTTTTATAGCTACAGAATTCCATCCCCCCCACCACGCCCCGTGCTTTCTCCCTAAATTTACCCAAAATCTAAGAGGAAGATAACTGGACTTGCATTCCAGTACAGTGCCTAGTCCCCACTGTTCCCAGGTCCACTTCCCAGGTTTTCGTCTGAGATAGCAAAGTCTGACAGCTTGAGTAGGAAAGACATGGAATAGAAAGAAACATACACGTGTGGCCTCCCACCCCATCACCGAAGATCCCTTTTAGATGTCTATGTGTGGATTTTTTAGGATACTGAAGTGGATTTGTTCAAATTGGTGTCTTCAAAAAGTAACTGTAGAGGCAATTGATTCTTTAAGAAGAAATGGGCAAATAAGGAAAAGTCTGCCACCTTGGGAATCAAAAAGGAGGTGTGGGTGGTAAAGAGTGAATTTCTTTCCTTATGTGCAAAACCGAATGCAGTATTTAGGAATATAAGACATCAGACCTAGGGGAGATCTCAGGATATATCTAGTCCCCAGCTTTAAAGCAATGACGTGACTTGACAAAAATTGCATAGTAAAATGGGCATTCGGTCAAAATCTCCTAACTGCTTGCACATTGTTCTTTTCACCATCATACTTGATCCTGGTTGAATGTGAAGTTGAGAATTGTGTTGATTATTTGTGAGAATGACAGGAGTACCTGCTTTTAATAATTGAACCAAAGCAAAACAAGTGAGAAACTGTACAATATAGCTTATGATGCCTTAGGTTATAAATAAACCAAAAATGCTTAAAAAGCACTCTAATAAATATTATATTCATTGGTTTAATTAATCTATTAGGAATAATTTCTAGAGTGATTTTATTTACAGGTTTTTGTAAACAAAAATGTAAAATTATATAGGATTAATTTGAATGATTTAGTAATATGCCCAAAAAGGCAATTTCAGTGCAATGGTCTTAGGGTCAGGGAGTTTAATTCCCCTTTAATATATTTAAAGGATTTCTAAATCATCCTTTGTAATTTCAGCATGAAAACGGGTCCAGACCTCTGATGATTCTCAAAGTCCAAAAGTTTTAGTTTTTATTTTCTTCCTCTAATAGTCTGGAGTCATTTAAGATGCCCCAAATATCAACTTTGCTGGAAATAATGTTTAAAACTTGGAATTTTCAAGTAGTGGATCATTATAGTATTCTTTGGGGAAAGCATATGACAAAATAGAACTTGTAGAACTGAACTCTGTATTAACTTGTGAAATGTTTGTACCAAACAACACAGTAGACAGAACGGCTCGCTAAAGAACATGATATACAAAAAGTGGAATTTTTCCATGGATAAGACTTAATAAATATACCTATAACTCATACTGAATTTATACATTCAGGGTATCCATTTTCTGTTGTATTCCTCTTCTTTAAATGTTGAGTACTCACTGATAAAGAAAGGGTTTGCTCTAAATCTTTCTCAAGAATGTTACTTTAAAAATGAGACCATATTAAAACGAAAAAGCATTTCCAACTAAGCTATTCTCAATAATTCTATAAAAAAATTTATACGAGATTATATCTAAATAAAAATATTAAAAGCTTTTCTAAAATGTCTATCTTTGGCATTTGTAAATTCTTTATAGAAAATTCTATCCAACGTAGGGTTAATAAAATGTGGATCATCCAAGAAAAAAATACAAATCGTGTCTCCTTTGGATGTGGAAGAGTGAGCACTGATGACAAATGTTTATTTCTAATTGGGTTTAGAGCATAGCAGGTGACAAAGGACTATGTAATTACTTGCTCCCCTCAACCACAGTGGTAGTGATATGCATATGCCCTGGGAAAGTGCCCTAGAGAAACATATCTACTGGATCCTTATTAATAGTTTTGAACTGCAAATACTAACTTCCCAGGAAGTAAAAAAGGAAAAAAAATTATTGACAGAGCAGATATGCTATAAAATTCTCTAGCATTAATATCCTCATCAGGGTTCCTGGGAGTTCTGCACTACAAGGAGCCCAGCTGAGAAAGAACAGTTGCTTCCTGCCTAGAAGGCAGAATGCCTGGGAGCTGAAGCAATTTGTCCATGTTCACCAGGCACTTACTCTTCCAAAATCAAACAAGTGAATTTTCTGCAGTTGTTATATTACCCATGACAATAGTTCATACTGAAGAATGTGACAACTTACAAAGTGCCAGTTTTAAAGATAACTTGGTTTAATTTATTTTTTAAATCATTGAAATAGGAAGAGCACCTGAGCCAAAACTGACCTACTTTCCTGAATCTGTGTGTAGCTTTTAATAGCCATAGTCTCCCCAATTCCACTACCAAAACGGTCAGAAAGAGATTAACCTTTGCACTGAGGTTGCAAGTGTCAGTGATGATTGTGCATGGGGTGTCAGCGCACAGACACTTACTGTAGTGAAAAGAAGATAGCACAGCTGGACAGGATGACCATGGGGAGCAGGCAGTAACCCAATACGCTGGCCACGCAGCCATAGGACACCCCTGAAGAGCTCATCAGGCTTAGCAAGGTGTGAATCCCCAGGCAGCCAATGCCACTTGTGCCGTACACGTAACCAAACTGAACTTTTCCTGCCTGAAACAATGGGAAGAACACAGGCTGAACACACAATAAACATTAAGAGGAAATCAGAATGTCAACAAAGCAGAGAGCATTTTCCAATCAATAAGCTCAACGCTCTTCCATATTTTTGTAGTACAATCATCAGGAGACTGGGAGTTCTGGAAGAAACACTGGCTATCAAATGAATTCAGATCCTGAAAAAAAAAACAACCCCGACTAGGGATGTCACAAGCAGGCTGTAGAAAAGATTAACTATTTCTAGGTTTACATTTTTTTTATCATAGATTGCCTATTAGGGGTACAAGGCATAAGTGAGAATATATTTTCTCCCCATGTTTGTTGAATAATTAAGTGGATGAACAAATTAAGGAAAAACTCCAATTTAGTCTTGGAGATTTACAAGGCATATTATAATATTAGCAAACATCTATAGGATTTACTATGTTAGATGCTATTCTAAGCATTTTACATATATTAACTTATTTAATCCACACAACAACCTTATGAAATAGGTACCATTATTATACCAGTTTTACGTATGAGGAAACTGGGGTGCAGAAAGGTTAAGTAACTTTCCCAAGGTAAAATCATGCCACGTGGTGGAGCTCAGCTTTGAACCCAGGCAGCTTGACTCTAAAATTTAGGTCCTAACATCTGCAGGAGCTCTAACAAGTCCTACAATAATGGGACTTATTTAACCCAGCATATCCCAAACTTATCTGGCCACAGATTTTTTTTTACTACTTCTTAATGCCTATTACTAGTTTAACTGAACACACCTTATAAAAAGGTGATTTATATAAACCACTTGGTAATGAATCATAAAAGAGGTACTATTAAAGGAAGTCAGTAGTGTTCAGGATAGACCACTGACTCAAAAAATAGCCTTCACTGACAGAGCACTAGGAACCAGGAGCTGAAGTAGCCCCATTAAACTCATCCAGAGAAAGTCACAAACTACTACTGATTCAACAGGAGACATTTTAATGTTTGCTACCTGAGGATGCCAAAGCTCCAGTAAAGAATGCATTTAGCTTTTATATTTGCATTAAGCTGATTAGAAATTCTAGTGAAAGGTTGAATAGGTTGACTCTGGTTTTCATGGGAATTATACAAAAACAACAAAGGATCTGGTAAATTGATTCAGAGAAAGAGCTTTTTAGCTGTCATTTTTTTCTTCTTTGTGGCTGTTATCCATGAAGTCCTTATGTCTTACAGAATAAAGAGATACTTATTTTGCAATTAATTAAGGATAATGGAGAATGTTATGACCATTTTGACATTCAAAATTGTCCAGCTCTTTTGAATTCTTCTTCCTCTGCAGTTGGAGAGGTTGGTCACTACTAAGTCCTTTCATGAAATGTCCTTGAGTTATGCTGGCAGAATTCTCCCCTGCATGAGCTATAATAAGTGCTCATTGAGTATCTTTTGTATTCTTATGGCTATTCTGTAAAATAATGCTAATGGACATGCTAAAAGAAACACATCAGTTATGCACTGTTCTATTGGGTGAGTTTGCTCCACCTAAAAAATAATTTCAAATCACTTTCATGTATTAGAGAAACATTCTACTTAATATTTTAATTGGATTGGATAATTCTGAGGTAGGGATAGTTCTAATGGTGGAAGGCAGCTTCCAATACCCAAAGGACACACAGCTGGACCTTCCTGAGCCCAGGCAGTTTTGTGAATGGGGTCGGGTAAATAGAGGATCGATGAAACTAACATGGTAGTAAAATCATCCCTTACCATATCATAAGTTACTGACCTCTCTCTTCATCTTTTCCTCTTGTCAGTTTATTCAATTTAAATTGTAATTTCATTTGGCAAGGGCCAGTGCCATTTTTTAATTTGTTTCACCTTCTAACAAAGACTTGTAAATGAAATGGAAAAATAAATGCTCCATTTCTTTTTTGATAATTGAAGTATAATTGACTAAAATATCCTATTAGTTCCAACTGTACATCTTAGTGATTTGATATTATATACATTACAAAATGACCACCATGATAAATCTAGTTATCATCTGTCACCCTAAAAAGTTATTACAATATTATTGAATATATTCCCTATGCTGTACATTACATCCCCATGACTTATTAATTTTACAACTGAAAGTTTGTACTTCTTAATCCCCTTCACCTATTTCGTCTGACCCCCAAAATCTCCCCCATTTGTTAACGACCAGTTTGTCTCCTGTATCTACCAGTCTGTTTCTGTTTTGGTTTGTTTGTTTGTTTCTTAGACTCCACATATAAGTGAAATTATACGGTATTTGTCTTTCTTTGTCTGACTTATTTTACTTAGCATATTACCCTCTAGGTCCCTCGATGTTGTCACAAATGGCAAGATTTCATTCTTTTGCATAGGTGAATAATATTCCATTGTATACATATACCAGATCTTCTTTATTCATTCATCTATCAGTGGCCACTTAGGTTGCTTCCATATTTTGGCTATTGTAAATAATGCATACAATGAACATATATCTCTTCAAATTAATGTTTTCATTTTCTTCAGATAAATACCCAGAAGTGGAATTGCTAGATCATATGGTAGTTCTTTTTTCAATCTTTTGAGGAGCCTCCATACTGTGTTCCATAGTGAGGGAGACTGGCCCTGGGCTAACATCCGTGCCCATCTTCCTCTACTTTATATGGGACGCCGCCACGGCGTGGCTGACGAGCAGTGCGTTGGCAGGTGCCCGGGATCCGAACCTGCGAACCCTGGGCTGCCAAGAGCGGACTAAATCGCTGCACCACTGGGCGGCCCCTCTCTTTGTATTTTGATTTGTACCTCCCCAATGATTAGTGATGGTGTTCCGTTTCTTTTTAAACTCAGAATTTTTCAGGACCCTCCCTGTAACCCCCTCAGTACTACGTGTTGATCTAAAGTATGTAATACTCTTCTGATTATACCTTCATATTGGCCATGCATGTTCCTTTTCCAGATCACACTCTTAGCCTGACCAGAAAAATTAAATAGAGACATTGCTTTAAACCACTTGTCTTCATTGTTTCAGGGGTGAAAATAATTTGGAGAGACAGAATAAATAAAACTACCCGTGTGTTAAGTGTTTGAAGCTGTTCTTGGTTTTCCTCCTTCAACATGAAGAAAGACCACCAAAAGGTATTGTGCCTTATGTAACATGAATCATAAAAATTATGAGTATGTGACTATGAATCTTACACCTCTGGACATATGAGCAGATTTGGATATTGTTTCTGGATTTAGTTTTGCTTTCTCTAGTACAATGCATATACCAGCCCATAAAATCATCCTTTATATTTTAATTATAGGCATCCAGCACGGGGTTAACAGGTTCAAATGGATTCTGAGTTAAACCTGACTTTATTAATATCCAGTTGTGCTTTTTTTTCTTATCTTTATTGCTCTATATTTATCAGAATCAATTCTAAAGTAACCACATCTAATGGTAAAATTGAAGTAATAATTTTTTTGTGTATGGGGAAGGAAGATTGTCCCTGAGCTAACATCTGTGCCAATCTTACTCTATTTTGTATGTGGGATGCCACCACAGCATGGCTTGATGAGTGGTGTGCAAGTCCATGCTCAGGATCTGAACCCATGAACCCCAGGCTGCCAAAGTGGAGTGTGCAAACTTAACCACTACACCACCAGGCTGGCCCCATGAAGTCATAATTTTTGCCTAAAAAGTTTTAGAAAATATATATTTTCCCATATTCCCCCAAATTTCAGAACTGAAAAGAACCTTAAGAATCATGTAAATAAACCCTTTCTGTCTTCAAACTGAAGAAATGAAGGCCTAGAAGTAGGAAGCAAAATGTTCAAGATCACAGGTAGAGGCAAAGTTAGGGGTAGATCCAATTTTCTCTCTTCCAGTTGAGGTCTTTGCCCAGATTGCTTTGTACTTAAAAGAGAGGATATTTAAATAACCCCAACCAACATTATATACCCCCAAAATATCTTAATGGTATTAATGCTTTCCTTTAAGGAATGGTAACAGTAATATTTTCTACAGAAGAGAAAGCTATTATATTACAAATTACTTGAAAAAGAATGATGAGTTAATATATTAAATTGATTGTTTCAGACTATTTGATTAATAGACATGGTCTTATTTAGCAGCTTAATCTAAGGTTACCAAATTACTGTGACAAAGACAGAAGGGAGGTTAGAGGCTAAATTAAAACTCTAGTTGATACATGTTTAATTTACAGAGTATTTCCATTTGCTGTAGTTCAAATGAAATAAGATTCTATCACTAAATACTATTGTATTGGATAAATATGATGTGATAGTTGACTACATTACTATGCAGAAACTAGATTGCTATCAGTATTTTGATTAGTATTAAGTAACTTAATAACTAAAAAGTGAAAAGTTTATTTAGTTGCAAATACATTTTACAGCTACTTTTGAAAATTGTAGCTACATTGGGGAATAAACATTTACAGGAAGTGGACAGCTGTAAAAGGGGAAAGTGGATTGATAGTTATTTTAACGGCTTTTTCTAGAATCTTCAATTTCCTGTATTATTTCTCCTGCCAAGTTTATCTCTTTGCACCTTAATGAAACTATACTTTTCAGACTGGCTTGACCATCTTTTTCATGTTCTGTTTTTAATGTATTGTCATCACCTCCTTGGTATAAAATCATAGACCTTTTCTCATTTCTTCTTTTTCTTCCTTTTTTTTATGAAGCATTTTTCTAAACTCTGAGCTGGAATGTCTTCTAAACTTATGTGGAAATATGCTTTACTTTTTTGATGACTTTTAATATCATTAGTCTCAGATTTAAAGAATGAAAGAGGCCCATATACAAGACAAATGGTGAAGTCAGGAGAAAAACTGCCTTCATAAAAAGCAGAAAACTAAAATAATAGGGGAAATTTATAGACTGAGTAACAAATCATTGGTTATCATTGCAAGCTAGTTTATTCATAGGAGCCTAACCAGAAACAAGGAGACCCATCTCATACCTCACAGAGCATTTGAAATACTCTAGAGATACAGTCCAGCAAAGAACGTGATGAGCAAAGAGAAGGGATTTGTCCAGTGTCACAATAGAAATCTCACAGAAAGCAAGAAATAAAATTTAGGCCTTTACTTCTCAAATCCATGTTTTCCTTCAACTTTTTCAGATTGACAGTCTATTCTTAATAACAAGAATCACATAAATGATCTCCTGCTTTGGTGAAAATGTGACTTGGTGACTTGATTTTTGAAATTCTATTTAAATTTATATTTTGATCTGCTGTAACACATGATGGCAGTTTCTCTTTGTCACTATGATGAGATTAAATATGTCTCTCCCACCAAAAAGAAATGTAGTTATGAATTAAGAAAACAATTTTCACTGTATAAAGTGACATACTTTCTTCTATATTTACAAAGACCTCTTCAAAAATGATATTCGAAAGGACATTAAAATCTGGTGTTTGCTGTGGTCCATTACCAGAAGCAGGGTGGCTCCCAGGGCCACATAAAACAGGATGGGCCCGGTGAGGTCTGTTTCATTCATAATGCTGCCATCTGCTGGCTTCAGTGGGTTTAACACTGTCAAGGTTTTCTGCCATATGTGATCAAAATTAATTCCAAGTTCTGCAAAAAAGAAAAAAAAGAGAGAATATAAATATATAAAAATACACATCAGTAATATCCTTAAATTTAGAAATATATGATTAGTTTATTTAGCACTTTTAATCTGATTGTTATACCTTCATAATCTAAAGTTCTATATAATAAATAGTAACCTTTAAAAATTAACAAAAAAAGATTTTTTAATTTCCAAATAATGAGCTAAAAGAATAATTCACTGGAATAATTCAAGCTTGAAATCTAGTTGAAAATTGGGAAATGGACATTCTATGGTAAAAAATAAAATAAAATGATAGTTAACAGACCAAAAGTCCCATCCTATTGCCCATTTAGATATTTCCTTTTCTCACATTATCCATTGCTAACACTTTTGAAATCTTGTCATATATGGCATCATTTTTCAGTTCTCAGTATTATCTAAGCTCAAGATATTTAGCCCAGATCTGGAATTTTACTTCCACCCTGCCTCATGAGAAAAACAATTCTATGCTAACTGCCTGAAACTCCACAGAGAAGAAAAGGGGATGGTTCTTTCAGCAAGTAAAAGTAATCATGATGTACACTCATATTTTAATATGGTCAATGCTCTACGTGGTTGAGTCTGTGTATTCAAAGATTAAATTCTTGAGACAAGTTAATCTTTCCCTTTATGAGTGGCGGTGGTAGAATAAAGTATCCAAAATCAGTGGGGCTCAGTGCCCATGAGTCCAAATTCATTTAGAAACTTCTAATATTTTTTCTCCAATGCCTAGTTTTCCAAAGAATTCTGACTGCCACCTCAGAGACCCCTCTGCTAGATTCTGCTCCTCTTACATCTTTTTTATAAAAAACGAAACAAAACAAAAAACACCCAGCCATTTGACATCCACTGAATATAGAAATAAATGCTGATACCACATCAGTTTCCTTTCTCACTACTCCTATTAAGATAAACTTTAACATGTATCTTGAGTAGTTAAAAAGAACATTCAAAAAGGAGAAGAATATGACTTCACTATTTAGGAACCACTCATCAAGCTAGTTATTCGCCTATCGTTTTAAATTTGAGTAAGAGTGAGGTGAAGGCTATGAAAAACTGTAGCTGAACCACGGTAAAGTACATGCATTTCAACTAAAAAGAGCTGAATATTTTTTACTCAATATTTTTACTTGATTTTGCTGTGAGGCCTATAAGATATACATGTATTTGTTTTACAGACACGTGATGAGACTAGTACTGTTATTTTATTCCTATTTTGTGCATTAGATGGTTGAAGTTTTGAGAGACTGAGTAATTTGTCTGGAGTCACAGAGCTAGTAATAGGAAATTGAGGTTTCAACACTGGAGAATTTGACTCAAGAAACCATGCTTTCTAAAAAACCCAAACAATCCAATTAAAAATTGGGCAGAGGAACTGAAAAGACATTTTTCCAAAGAAGACATACAAATGGCCAACAGGTACATGAAGAGGTGTTCAACATCACTAATCATCAGGGAAATGCAAATCAAAACCACAAAACCTCACACCTGTTAGAATGGCTATCATCAAAAAGACAAAAAATAACAAGTGTTGGTGAGGATATGGAGAAAAGGGAACCCTTGTGCACTGTTGGTGGGAATGTTAATTGGTACAGCCACTATGGAAAACAGTATGGAGGTTCCTCAAAATTTTAAAAATATAGAACTACCATATGATCTAGCAATTCCACTTCTAGATATATATCCAAAGGAAATTAAAACAGATTATCACAGAGATTTCTGCACTCCCATGTGCATTGCAGCATTTTTGACAATAGCCAAGATATGGAAGAAAACCTCAGTGTCCCTCAACAGATGAATGGGTAAAGAAGATGCAGTATATACATACAATGGAATATTATTCAGCCATGAGAAAGAAGGAAATCTTGCCATTTGCAATAACTTGGATAGACCTTGAGGGCATTATGCTAAGTGAAATAAGCCTGACAGAGAAAGACAAATACAGCATAGTATCACTTCTATGTGGAATCTAATATTAAAAAAAAAAGTCAAACTCAAAGAAACAGAATACAAAACTGGTTGCCAGGGCCTAGGGGTGTGGGAAATAGGAAGAGGTTGGTAAAGGGGTACAAAAAAAAAAAGAAACTCATGCTTCTAATCATATAGCTGTGGTAGAGACATCATGTAGCTAATCTCATAATTGATTGTATTTTTTTAAATTGAGCCTAATTCTCCCACGTGAAGGATTGTCTCCCTAAATCATTTGTATGTAGCAGTCAACTTCTTTTCTCAGGATTTAGTAACCCTCTTTGGTCAGATACAGGGTATAGTTCAACTTCTTTTACAGCGGCACATACCACCTAAACACCTTGCAAAGCTGACATTCTATACACAAATACCAGATGGACTTCTAAGGATCACAATAACATAGAGGGACCTTGCTTTAACAAGGACCTAGACATTTTCAGGTCAGCCAGACATTGGTTGGAACTAGAATAGAAAGCACATTCTTTGACTTGTTTCACATTCAGGGTGACAATTACTATTCCAAGCTTCAAAAAAAAATTTTTTTGATGGGTTAAATTAATAGTGAGCAAATCATTTACATGTCAACTTCCATGTTGCATCTTTAAATTAATTTCACCTGAGGCTTGTGTTGTTTTCAAATTTTATTTTCAATTTAGATATTTATGCTAACAATATGTTTTAAGTATTTACTATGATAAAGTAGACTTTAATTCAAAATACGATCTTCCTCAAAAAGCATAATAATTATCCCTAAAGAAACTCAGTTGAAAAAGTCTTTATGAGACATTATTACTGATTTCAACCATTTATTTGATGGCATAATCAACTTCTGCACGTGTTTCAACATTGAGTCATGAAACAGTGAAGGAACACAAGACCTACCGAATATTTTCATAAGAAAAAAGATTTTATGCATTTTCAACCAAAATACATCTCCATACTATTTTGTTTTCAAATTTATTACTAGGTATGGAAATGAGATTCTAGGTATTTATTAATTGTAGATACCCTAATCTAACACCTTATTATACAAGATAAAACAAGTTGAAACTGCTGTGAAGTTTGAATGCAAAATTTACTGTTTTGCTGTCATCTAGTGGTAGTAAAGTATACTATATATATGCTATAAAAGTGAATTAATATCTTTGTTTTCCATGCAAATTGTGGCATTGGCCTTTCAAATATAAACATCAAGCTATGCTACAAATATAAATACCAAATATCACAGTAATTTTTCTGGTCTGACAGACTTGAACTGACTATTAGTCTTCAAGATGCATTTGTTAACATATTGATTGTACACAATCAAACAGCAAAAGCTGTCATTCTTATATTAAACCAAACAAGTCTTTTAAACAGCAAAATATTTAAGGAATAAATAAGCACATTTTCAAATAACATGGTTTTGTGCTAGAGATGTTAATTATTATAGCTTTGTAATTTTATAGGCTGTTTTGGCATACACTCAATAAAAACTACCAAATGTCATTTATCACCTTATCCCAGAAATCCTGCCTACGGCTTTTGCATGTCTTTTAGACAGATGAGGCTTAAGACTTGCACAAAAATCACCCAGCCTGAAGAACATATTGGATCAGAGTCTGGAAATTTCGTAGATTCAAAATGCAAAATTATACTAGGTGCTCTCTCTTCTAATATACTATACATTTGGTGAGGATAATCACAAAGAGAAAAAAAAAACAACCAAGGAATTTTCTCTGAGCTGTATAAAGTAGGAGGAGAAAGTTAGAATATTTCCTATTCAAATTTAAGGAGACATTAGGGAAGGATGTATTAGAGTTTAGAATACCACAATAGAGGCATTTCAGACAGATAGAAAAGATAAAGATATTTTCAATAAATATTGGAGGAAAAAACTGGTCAATAAGTAAAGAAAAAATAAATGTAAATCCTACTTCACATACTAACCTAAAGCAATTTTCAATGAATCAAAAATTTAAGTGCAAAACAAAGTGATAATCTAAAACTTTAAGACTCTACAAGAGTATATAAACAGTATCTAGAGCTAGAGAAATATATTCTAAACAGAAGAGCAATTTGAAAGAAAAGTTACCAAGAAAATTATTGTGGAGTTGAAAACATAAATATTAATATTTCTATATGCCCTAATGTCTCATAAACAAATTAGATGGCAAACAGTCTAAGAAAAAAAATGTTTAAAATACATATTTCAGACGGTAATATCTTTACCATATAAGTATCTCTGTAAATAAACAAGGAAAGGAAAAATCTTAAGATTCCAATGGGAAATCTGACAAAGAACATGAAAAACAGGAAGAAGTAAAAAGAGTCAATAAACACATGAAAAAATATCTAACTTTTCTAGTAACCAAGAAATACAAAGTATTACTTTTTTGTCTTTTTTTTGTGTGTGTGAGGAAGACCAGCCCTGAGCTAACATCTGTTGCCAATCCTCCTCTTTTTTTGCTGAGGAAGACTGGCCCTGGGCTAACATCCATGCCCATCATCCTCTACTTTATATAGGACGCCGCCACGGCATGGCTGGCAAGCAGTGCATCAGCCAGCTCCTGGGATCCGAACCCACGAACCCCGGGCTGCCAAGCGCGAACTAAACTACTGCGCCACGAGGCGGCCCCTACTTTTTTGTCTTTTAGCCTGTCAAATTAACAAAGACATCTCATATTCTACTATGAACGTGTAGTGGATCATCCTTCTTCTAGATCTGTTTGAGAGTGTAAGTTACCTTTTGACCCAATAATCCCCCTGGTATGAGGATTATACCCCACTGTCCCTCCTAAGGACAGACGACGTGCAGGTCAAAGTTGTTTACTACAGTGTTCACCAAAGCACTACTTATTATAAGGAACAATCTTTAAGTGAGTTTAAATTATGATACTTTTATATGATAAAATATTATGAAGTCATTATACATCATATTTTCAAATAATATTTAAGACTTTAAAGAATGCATGCATAGAAATGCTTATGATATAAAGAAACTTTAAAAAATACAAAACTTTATATCCATAGTATGATGAACTTTCATTTTAAGTGTTCATAAATACATACATATTCAAAAATACATAGTATTTCATTTTTAAGTATTATATATATACATTCAGAGGAAAATAGAATAAAGGCTGGAAGAAAATACATCAAATCATTAATGGTAGTCATGTCTCAGAGACAAAATTTTAGGTGATTTTTATGTTTTTATTCATATGTTTCTACATTTTCCAAATTTCTATATTGAACATAGATTATTTTTGAAATTAGACAACTGATAGTTTTTTTAAGGTAGAGATGTTGGTGTAGTCAAGGAAAATGTTTAATGAGAATAGCTTATAACTTTCAGGTGTTGACTATTAATTGCAGAGACAAAATAGAATGAATGAATTAAACATAACTGATCCAAAAACTTAACTGGCTTCTAAAGAGCCAAGAAATTTATTATATAAATTTCTGTGCTTTTCTAAATGGTTTAAATCTTTCGCCCTTTTTAATTTTGAAGGCAAAGAAAGAAAAATGTTTTAATGCCAGGTGGGTAGCTGTGTTCACATAAGGAAACAATGATCTTTTGATGTAAAATATTGGGAATTTTAATTTATTCCTTTTCACTTGACTACATATAAAGGAGTTAGAGCAGTTAACCTGTGAATATTTCTCCTTGGCTCTCAAATTTAAATCTACTTGAGTCTTAGTTTTCTAGCACCTATGCTTCTAGCATCATGTTGACATTCTTTAAGAGCAGAAGCAGCAGGTGTAGGGTGGCTGGATTAAAAAAAAAAAAAAATCAGGGGCTGGCCCACTGGCGTAGTGGTTAAGTTCAAGTGCTCCACTTCAGCAGCCCAGGGTTCACGGGTTCAGATCCCAGGTGCGGACCTACGCACCACTCATCAGGTCACGCTGCAGCAGCATCTCATATATAAAGGAGAAGAAGATTGGCACAGATTTTAGCTCAGGGCCAATCTTCCTCACCAAAAATAAACTAAAATCAATGGACGGAACATTCCTAAAATCCCTGGGGGAACTTCAACTGCAAGTGTCCCTGTGTTTTCTTGCCACAAGCATTGCTATTTACCGGAATCATATTCCTTCCCACTTAGCCATACCTAGCTGAGATGAGGGGCTCATATGAGCCAAGGGGGAAAAAAAAACAACTCGCTTGTCTCCATGACAACAAAAAAAACCAATTTTGAGAAACTACCCCCTTTGCTCCCAGGCAAACATTGCAGAAAATAAAATATGCTGTTATGAAGTAGCTTCATTAACTGGGGTGGGAAGGTTGGTTACTTCAATATAACCAGTCTGCCAAAAGATGTCTTTACTGTTGTCTAGATATGGCCAGGGAGTCCACATTGAAGAAACAGTAAAGAAACATTTAATAATTGCAGCAATAGCACATATCTACTTCCAATTTTCCCCACACAAACATGAGACAAACTTCCAATGGTTTAAGTGTCTTGGTTTCACAGACTCTTGTTTACACATGGAATAATCACACATAAAACACTGTATACTGCGTGCTGACAGCGCACATTAAGTGCTGATTATTGCCATTATTCTTCCAGCTGTACACACATTAATAGCACCGCCTTAACTTATCTTCTAGCAAAGGAGGCTCTTCATCAAAACTGTCAATGTAAGGAGATTGTGAATAAGAATCCGGGTTGAATGCTGGCTGAAAAAATTGTCCCTCGTAACCTGATGACATGAGTATCTCCGGTGGGACAAAGGCAGGCTGAGGCTGCTCCCTGGCTTGTGGTCTAGAGAAAGGAAAATACTGATATTTATTCATCTAAGAAATGGATATCATGACAATCAAGGAAGGAAACTACAATTTTCCTTTTATCAGTTCTCCTAGTTTTTATGAGTGTTTACCCATGAAAGAAATAACTTGCTTAAATTTTAACTTTAATTTTAAAAAAATGAAGTAACTGATCATGAGAAGTCTCCAGGAAAATGATCCATACTGACTAACATGTATTGATTATGTTCCATGTGCTGGACACTTTCCCTCACATAATTAAAACTCTGTAAGGTAAAAAACTGTAGTTTTAATCCCATTTTACAGAAAAATAGAGGTTCATGGAGACTGAATGACTTGCCCATTATCACACAACATCTTTCCAGGTGCTGGCTCTGAACTGCAGTTATCTGAGCTGCTCTCTGCTCCCTACACAATGCTGCTTTCTCATTGATTTTCAGGGGCAATCACCAAACAGGGCATTCTCTACAAATCTGTGGAAGCAGCAAGTAAAAATCACAATTTTAATAGTATAGTCAATTCATAGAAAAACATAAATACATAAACTGACTGTTGTCCATAAAGAAATAGACTTTCTAGCTCTGGCCATTCCCAGACAATTATTGCCAATTGAATTATCTTTGAGTACCTAACTGAAAGTATTTTCTGGCTGGCTTTAGTGTCCCTCTTTTGAAATGTGCAATTTAGTTTTGTCAAAACATGATGCTGCAATTCTTCCTTGACTATACTTTTATTTGTTTTTTATTTCACCATTTGTGTGAGAAAGTCAGAAAACAACAATCTTAATAAATTATTTCTTAGAGCTAGAGAAAGGAAGGAGGAAAAAAGGGAGAGTATATAAGGTTATTTGGCCATTTTAAATTGCTTTTACCTGAAGGAAGGGGAAGAAACATAAAGAGTTGTTCTTATTAACATGTATAAGTTTCTTTCATCAAAGTCCCTTAGGCTAAGCTAAAAATACAGTCCAGGATTCTGAACTTTGTAGCTCTGTGGAATCTCCTTGTGTTAAAATATTTACAAAATGGCTTTTCATACTTTCCTTCCAACATTAATCTTAATATGAAATCTAAGAATAACATATTCAACTTCCCTTATATGAGTAACCCTGACAGAGAAAATAACCTCTTCTGGAAAATAAAGCTACCAAGAGAGAAAGAGAGACATATATTTAATCATTCGCTAACTCAGCCATAAGCTCATTAAGGGCAGGGACTTGGTGTAATACTTCTTGAATCCCCCACAGCACATGCTGATCACTGTCATTGTTCATTTAGCCATGTGGCATCTTCCTCAGCAAGGCAGGCCCACTACCAAAAGTACAGGTAGAAATGAATTATAAATAAATAAGAATAAGAATGGCTTATAAATAAGAATCTAAATGGTTTTTGGTTGATAAAAGTCCCCCTAGATATGTTTTTTTTTTTTTAGTGTAAGCACTTCTAGAAGGATAAAATGGGTAAATAGAGATAACTCAATGGACCAGTGTCTAAACATGACTATTTCATTGACATACAGTCCTGGCCTCCCCATAATCTATGCCTTGGTGATACTAACCAGGCTTGAGGAAATGTAACTTTCACAATTACTCTCTGCAAAGCAATCTCTGTGAATGAGGGGATTTAACATGGATAGCTACTTTGACCTAACTGCCAAAGAGAAAAACACATTTTTACAGAAAAAAAAAATCACCATTACCGGTCAAATTCTGCTCCTTTCTCTTTCCTCCATCCCTCTCCGCTCCTTCATTCAACAAGACTTCTTCATCAGGAGCTTGGCATTTGTTGTTCTTGCTATAATGAAGACTTAATACTAAAATTCCCCCACTACTTATTTAAGAAAGTCAAATTTCAAAATTTGTCCTATAAAGGAAATCTTAAAATCCTTTATCTATAAAAATTACTGTAGTCACTTTCTATCACTGTCTAAATTAAAATTCTCTCCTTTTATCTTATAACTTTGACTTTATACATGTTGACTATAACATTTAATGCTACATCTCAATGAGTGAAACCTAAGCAATACCAAAATGATCACATTATTAGTCCACAGTCCCACCAAGCAAACTCCGTAAATAACCCAATTCTCATATTTTAGGCTTTTTCTGAAAATTAGTATAAAGAACCATAATTTTAACTATATATCTTGAATCTATACTTAATCCCATGTCTTCTGGTGTTATCCTTTTTTACTAGATGACGCCAACTCTGAAAGACCATGCCAATGAAGTTCTTATATTTTTAGTGACATCTTTCAAGCCCACAGTATCTTTTCATAAAAACAATTCAGGGGGAATGGGACTGGACACTTTACTATTTGCTTTATTAATCCTATAGCCCTGAATTATTACTCTATTAAGGCAAATGCATGAGTCAGATTAGTGTACCCAATACTTAAGAAGGTAAGGTTATAGCGTATCTATGCCCCACATAGCAATGGGGCTTTTGCAGAGTATATCAACAAAATATTCCTCTTCTCCTTGATTATACTGCATCTTAATTAGCTCTATGAGAAGGTAAATACTTAAATTTTGATGATTTCTAACTCAGCACATTATTCCAGATGAAACAAATGTCAACTGGGAATTAGACCAAAAGAAACAGGAGACTCTGGCTGGGAGGATTCAAACATTAGCTTTGTTATCATGCATCTCCAAACAATCACTCCAAACAACTGTGAGGTGACTCCAAAAGCCTCTTTAGAACAACTGGCAACATTCTTGGTCATATTTCCCTTCTTTTGCTTCCTGACTCTGTGGAGTTATATTTCTGCTTTTAATGATAGTCCAATGGCAGGATTTATCATGAACCAAGTAGAGTGGTTACAAACACAGCCCTGGAGTCAGACTGCCCGGGTTCAAATCCCAGTTGCATAATCTTAGGCAACTTATATCACATTCTGTGCCTCAGTTTTCTCATCTGTAAAATGAGGATAATAATAGGATTCATAAGGTTGTTGTGAATTAAATTATCTAAAATAAGTAAAACACTTAGAATAGTCTTGGGCACACAAAAAGTGAAAAAATAACCATTAGCTAAATATTTGTATGCTCTTCTCTTCCTCAGACTTAACACTAAAGCATTCCAGACACCTTCCACACCCTGGAACAGCATCTTCCACATTTGTAACAGTTGTCTCAGTCACTTCCTCAAAGAAAACAACATTAATAGGAGGCCAAGGTTTGTATCCTTTCTGTGCTGATAATTTTAGCTTTTCCCGTGTTGGTTTCCCTGGAACCCCCAAACTGACTTCAACAACATCCCACCAGTCCTGTGTTTTCCTGCTAGGAGAATCTCCACTCCACCCATGCCAGGATTTCTGTCTCTGAGCCATAAAGCAATGGCCACACACCTGATCCTTATAAAAACCCTCTGTGTGCTCACCAGTTCATCATTACTCCCCTTTTCACCACCCACACCTGGAATTACAAAGTTCCAACTGGCCTCCAGAGGCCTGTCTTCACTCACACGATATTGTAAGCAAAGATATTAACATGAGGTATAGTCTCCAGCTGGGGAAAATTTTTGACCTGTCTCTGAGTCAACAGCACTTAACATTCACCTTCCAATACAAATATAGAAGATCATTGTTAGAAGATTTAGTTATAATTTTTGTGGTTGGGATACGTGTGTGGCACACAGTTTTCTGTGCACCATCGCATAATCACTAGCTAAATAGTTTATTAGAGGTTTTGTTTTTCCAAAACTATAGGTTTGGATTTCCATTATGATGGTCAACTGATGCTGCTTTCCTTTGTCAGTCTGACCCTGGGGGAATGCAGGTGGTGAGCTCACTCCCAGCATCATATGGAGAGGTAGACTGTATTTCAGATGATAAGAAATGTACCATCAAATAAGTACAATTCATTGTAAGTCTATCTCCACATTTGGACTCATATTCAAGTATATTTGTATTTCATACAATCAGGTCACGTTGCACCCCTCCAGGAACCTGAGACTACAAAGGGTTTCAGAATTTGCAGCACCACTCCCTGAAACAGCATAAGACAACAATATGACAGATCTACAACAAAAATACACTGTTGGTTAAAAAAATTTACTCTGGACTGCCAGAAACATTTTGTCTATGTAAGTCTCCAGTTGAGCCAGTAGAATCAGGCATTCTAAGTGTCCTTGGTAAGAACATGTTGCATAGGATTAATTCAACGGTAGTGTGATTAAGGGAATTGTAGCTGGGGGAGTTGGCTTACGTAACATTCCCAGATCCTGGCTGGCCAGTGAATGCAAGTGACTATGTGCCATCAACAGTGCCATTAGCTATGTTTAAAACACTAGAGGAAGATCAAGTCTGGGGATTCAAAAAAGATGATGATTCAGTATCAGTCTGTTAAAGTCCTATTAAAACGTACTCCCTACATTCAAAGGGAGTTTTCCAGTTCCCATCTTTCTGAGGAAATATCTATTTCTTTCTTTAAGTAATTTGAATAGATTTCCCATTTCAAAAATTGGAAAAAAATATAGTGGTAAAATATAGCCTAGATAACTGGCTACAGGTGATTGGAAATAATGTCTATCTGAATGACTGGATAGTTATTAAAATGAGAAAACTGTTTATTCTAAAATAAGAAAACTTGTTTTTAAATATAAATATCTTGATTGACTTAATAAGCACAGTCAACCAGCTTTCAGATCAGTATGCCATTGAGGAGAACAAGTTTTTTTAAAACAAGCTCCCACATATTGGAAGAGAGGAAGGGGGAGAGAGACAAAGACAGAAACTAAGTGATTATGACTATCCTTTGGACTCCTATGTCTTTTGCCAGGATGATGAGCATCTTATTCCGATTTGAGGTATATTTTAATTGACCTATTCACTGTATGAATAAAAGATCAAATCTCTGGAGTTCTTTTGATGTACACGAGTAAATTGCTGACCTGACTCCATGTTTTATGTACCTCATAAAACTACCACAGCTAATATGCCCTTTTCTAATGCCTGAGACTTGCAGTGTGGGTTGTAACTTCAATGTTACTGCATCCAAATCAGGACTTGGATTTAAATGTTAAGCATCTGAAGCAGGCCAGGCCATCAACATGATACAATAAAATCATGAGTTTTCCTCATTTGGTTACTTTAATTTCCATCTCTTTGTCATCTTGACATCTAAGCAACATTGATATGCGCAATGAAATGGGGAAAGAAAATCTGGCAGGTGGGGTGGGGGAGAAGGCTGTGGTCCATGAGCCCCTTCTTAAGGAGATAGCTTTGTCTCTCTCTGATTGGACTTTTCAGTTTAGTTTAGTCTGAAAATGGAGATTGCAGATGCTACCCAAGAGAAGGGAGAAAAGAAACAGAAGTTCAAGGCAACTGGTTCCTTTCAACATAACAGGAGAACAGAGCTAAAAAAATCCTTTTCTATAGCTCTCATTGTGGATTATATATTTTGAGTTACCATCCTGTAATACTTTAATGCTCAAACTACTCCCCCTGCCTCAAACACTTTTGTTTTTTCTTGACCTTCCAAAGTGTAAATCATAAATGAAATAAAATCAAATTCTTGTCGGTTGTTGGATTCTGCAATGATTGAGCCAATTCTATACAGTCTTATCCTTTTCCTCCATTTTTCTTATAAATATTTTTTAAAACATTTTAACTTACCTAGTGATAATATTTAGATAGACAGATAGAGGTATAGATCATTTTTCACTTTAAGAAATTCTTATGGCAGCCTGACTGATGCTGGACAACATAGAATAGTGGCATGAATGAGATAAAATTCCAGACATTTAACTTTCACAGTTTTAAAAATATTATATGCCAATACCTTTCCCTATTGCCTTAGAGCAGTGGTTCAGCAGGAGTAGCTAGAAAGCAGCCTGTGAAAGCAGCACCTATCTGTCTGTAGGAATGATCCGCTAGTGAAAACAATGCCAAATTGTCCTGGGCATAGTTGGAACAGAAGACTCCCCACTGCCTGCTGTACTGATTCTGTCTTTTACTCCTTCCATCTAGAACTTTTGAGGTACTAATCTGCGTTTAGAAAAATAAACTTCAAGAAATAATAAATTTGAAATATTTGATATGTGGTTATTTGGCCTAAACTTGTTGGAAAGGCACAGTGACCACACATCCCAGTTTGCCTAAGATAGTTCAGTTTATTCCTATTGTACCAACTTTATGATTCATAGCACCCATTTTACTCTCAAAAAAAATCTTGATTTTGTAATAAATTATATGCCCAGCCTAGTTAAGGACCTCATTAAACACCTTGGGCTAAAATCCTAAATTCTTTTCCTGTGTAAAAACTCATTTCTAAGCTGTGTAACCTTGGAAAACTTCCTTAATTTCCCTGAGTCCCTGCTTTCTCAGGGGATATGTACAATGGGGATAATAATAGTACTTATTTCTGGTTTGTTTGAGGATCCAGTGAGTTAATTTATATAAAGCTCAGAACAGTTCCTAACACATAGTAAAAGCTCAATAAATGTTAGTTATTATGAAAGTTGAAAGGTCCGACATTTCTCACAGTTCACTTATCTAGACCCACAAAAGAACATCCCAAGAAGCAACTGTATAACCAAATACAATAAATTTAAGTGACTTTAGGCAACAAAGTGGTTTTACTTTATTATACACTTTCCTACACATTATCACAATTGTTCCTCATGACAATTCCACAAAGTGAGGATTACTAACATCCTTATTTCTCAGTTTAAGACAGTCAGGGAAGTTAATTCTTCTCCAATGTCACAAAGAACAAATGCTAGAGCCAGAACTTGAATCAAATTCTTCTGACTCTGAATGCCCTATTTGGGGCACTAGTAAGGGGTAAATGCCAAATTGTTAATCAACTTCGATTTATTTTCAACTCAAGTTGAATTGTCAACTCAAACAATTAACACATTCTGAAATATGTTTATCTTGATTCCATTTAGGAGTTTTCACTTCTGTATTATAAGTGCATATATAATTGTCCACCTCTGTAACATAAATTCTCAAGTTTTGTGATGGAAAAGATTATGGATTTTTTCTTTGGGTTTGTAGCACTCTTCTTAATTCCTGACACACAAGCAGGCACTCAACAGAGGTTTATTAAATTAAATAAAATCTGTTTCTCAAGCAGTGTCCCAGAAAATATCAGGTAGAAGGAAAATGCTTTCTGTCTGTCCAGTGCCTGTATTCAGGCCCCCTGTTAAGTAATATTTTGAAAAGAAGGAGACAAGCCATTCACCTATAAATGGGCCTGAGGTGATCAAGGGCATTCATGGAGAACTGAATTCACTTCTCTGCCCTTTCCTGACATTTCTTCTTAGGCACTTTATGAGATATGCTGGGGAGAGCTTTTGCTTCCCCACGGAAACCTCCCTACCTGGAACCCTTTGCCATAATATTACAACTTCTTAAAATGAAAGCATATTTTCTCAGTGTAAAGTACTTACTTTCCAGATCCATAAAGATTTCCATAGGCATGAGCATCATTACAACTCTGCTCCTGATTGTCAATAGTATAATTAGATTGGTAAAAATCAGAGTCAAATTGTCCCAAGTTTGACATCCTGAAAAATAAGAGGGTTTTTTACTGAGAAGTTTGAGTCAATAAAACTTCTTTTGAGACAGTTGCAAAGATTAATTGATGATGTGATTATGGCTGGATTCCTATCAGAGAACAAGGTATTCTTTGGATAGGGTATATTAAGTATTGAAGGAAGGGTATGGAAATATATGCTAGAAATATACACAAATATACAAAATATACAAAAAGTGTATATTCAATTAACTTTTCTAAAGTTTTCACTCACTAGGACCGAGACTTGGACTAAACTGACTTTAACTGATCTGAAGGAACTAACATGCTTCCCCAAATATCTTATCCTCAGCAGTTTAAGATAAAAAGTTTAAAATTTGGCACACATCTAGGTTTTCCCATACATAATGTTAGTTCCTCACTTTAAGCACATTTACATATATGTGTCTGTGTGTGTGTGTATATATATATGTATATGTACATGTGTGTTGCAAAATCAGAAAGCAAATGGCTGGTAATAATACTATTTGAGTTTGATTTTTCTTAGAGCTTTAAAGTGTGATCACAGCCTCCCTGCTCCCCAAAACAAAGACAAGAGGCTACAAACCAATTTCCTAGTTCTACTTTCCAATTCCTAAAAAGCATTTGGAATATTTTCCTTTCTCTCTTGCCCTGCCCACTGCACCTGGGCTTCTGGCTGAGTCAGACGAAGAAAGGCTCAATTCTGCTAAAGGAACAGTCTTTCTTTCTGTACACTCTCTACATAGTTTCTACTCACTTCTGGGAAAGAAGAGGAGTGCACGATCTTGATTTAGACCTAATGGCTGGGAATAACAGAGGGAAGAAGAAAGATCTGAGAGGAGGAAAAGGTGGGGAAGAAGGCAATAGCAAGGTAATAGTGGCTCTTTGGGTGAAAACTAGAGGATGGAGTAGAGAATCTTTTCAATTGGACATATGGGATTATTCAACTCAATATTTTAATCTATTTTCTCTGAAAAGTTTTTAATTTCAAAAGAGTGAATTTAAAATCACTAGGAGTAATCCACATAATTATAATAGTCTATGGACTACTGCTAATAAATTTCAAATTAAATTGCATAAACAGCCTTAGCTCTAAGAGCCTCATTAATCAGAAATATTCAAGGAACAATTGTCAAATATATCAATTTTTTTCAGTTCAGTAAAAATACAGAAAGCTTTTCTAAAATTAGATGCAGCGATTCATACATCTGATTTAATAAATCAAGATTTTTCATTAGTAATGTGTATAGAAGTAGCTATGAATTATGTAAACTAAAATCAGGACTAGGAGAGTATTAAATCTTTTAACTATTTATATTTTAAAGAACTTAAAATTTAATAGCATAACTTTCTCAGCTCATGAAAATATATTATAAAGCATAGAGAGTAATTTCACTTGAGAATACACTAAGTTTTCATAACATGCAAAGCTTTATATAAGTATTGATATTAGGGTCCTAACATACCTCAGCTTTGTATTTTGTTTAAATGCAAGTTATTTAGAAGGATCAGACACATACCTCTATATTATTTTATGTCGAAAGATCCTCCAACGAATGTAGCTTTACTTGAGAAATTTATAACAAATCAGCTGGTGAAAAGATGACCTGCTGGTTATATAAATAAGTTTCTAAATTTGTACTCTGACACTCTAAACAGATGCCACAGTCAAAAAAAAAAAGCCTATCAAAAGCCAAATACAGTATCTTATAACACTTGTTAACGTTTACAAACACAGTGAACAGCATACAGACATATGATTTGATAAAAGTGAATGGTACATTGTTTCCTTGTATGCATGTCCCATTAAACTCTGATTTAAGAACATGTATTTGAGACAACCAATGAAGGGTAAGAGGGCTTAATGCCCCTTCTGCTTCATAGTCTATAAAAATATATTCAACCTAGACAAGATTCCCTAATATGCAGTAAAAATCAATACACGGTAGATGATCTTAACATAGCGATTTTAGCAATAATCTGAAAATGAGGTGGTGTCAATTTTATCCAAATCTGTACTGTTTAATTTACATAAACAACATTTAGGAAGGCTACCTATGATCTGCTTCTGATTATTTTCTCTGCTTCTTAATTCTCCAGCAGAGGTCAGGATGGATATAGTAATGTGATCTAGTGCTTCTCACACGCAGGGCAGGTTCAGTCCCATTTTTCCAGCCAATCCTGACCACTGGAAGGCATCAGACCCACTCTTACTACAGGAAACCACTTGAGTTGGCTCCCTCTACGTCTGTGGGTCACTTTTAGGAGCCGTCACCCTAGTCCTAGCCAGGATCCAGGTAACCTGGATAATACCCCCGATTCCTGTCTGGATCTGGTGGGTTTGTCCCTAATATAAACCTCATGGCTGGAGATTAAGGTCCCCTGTAATCTGCTTCATAGTGATTCGTCTTTCTAGGACTTGAGATTTCCCATGTATCCAGATCTCAGTAACTGAAATCTGATGTTCAAGGGTAGATTATTTGGCATTTAGGAATTTTCAACTAGAGCCAAAGGCAGAATGGTAAAGTAATTTTTTCTACATTGTTTAAAAACATTTGGAATTTGAATTTCTTTAATCAGAACTATCCTTTACCAGGTCACTAGTCAGGTAACAGTGGGTCATGCATTTTTTGAGGGTCTACTATTGAGGACCAGAGCATGTTCTAGATGTTGTAGTTACAGAAGTGGACAAACTAAACAGACTTGCATTTCAAGAGATATATTTTAGTATTGATTCTACTGTATCTGCAATGAATAATAATAAGTCAGGCATTGTTCTAGGAACTTTAGGTTTAAGTCATTTAACTTTTGCAATTACCTTGTGAAGTATTATTATCCCATTTTACAGGAAAAGAAATAGAGGTTAAATAACTTGCCCAGGTTATCAGCTAATAAGTAGAAGAGTTGATGTTTGTGACCTGGTAGACTGAGTTCAGAGCCCACATTATTACCCAGGATAATTTCAAGAATTAACCAAAATCTATCAAGAAGTTAGCATATGTTATGAAGACAGAGAGTGCAAAGGGAAGAGAATTCGGGTATTCAGTGAAGGCCTCTTAAGAAGATCACTTGGATTGAGACCTGGTGGTGAGAAGGAAGAAGCCACTGAAAAGACTATGCAAAGAGTATTTAAAGCAAATGCTCTGAGATGACAAGGAGTTTGGTGATTTGTGGTTTAGAAAGAAAATTCCATGGCTGGTGATTTTGAATCAGGGAAAAGTTGAAAGAGATGAGGTCAGAGGCCTAGGCAGAGGCCAGTTCATTTTTTTGACATATAAATTTACCGAAAAGTTTGCCAAAGATAATATCTTCAATCTTAGTCCATTTAGTTAAATTTTAAATTTATTTTGTGATTTTGTATTTCTCAACTTAGCTTTTCTTCATGAAAAGCCAGTTTGATTAAATGAATTGCAAAAATATGTGGATCGAAAATGGCATATAAAAATGAAATTAATCCAAGCCTCAAGTGAACTATAAGCCATGAAACACTGAAAACCAAATGACTTCATACTCCTGACAAGTGCATTAATGTACCCTTAATATATAAAGCCAGAATACTTTGAAGCTACTCTAATACAAGTAACACTGTGTCTGTATAAAATATGCATTTAAATGTTTTTTCCATTAATCAATAATCCAATTGTTATAGTGTATGTTGAAGGACAGAGTTTAAAGCAATATTATAAATAGTTACAGTTTCATTAATTGATTATTTTAGTTCATCTACTTAAATAATTATTTCTGGGTTCTGAATGATCAAAAGTAGGCACAGCAGTTTGCAAAAATTGACCAGATATGACATATATTTAAATGTAAATGTCAATATACAAATTCTATTTAATAAGTCAATATTTCTACCATCTTTTGGTACTAGGACCTCACTAACTACTTACAGCTTAGAGTTTTAACTTAATTTGGGACATTTGTTCAGACATTGATTTGATATAGAGGCTCTCTTTTAAGGATAACTCTCTACCTTGCAGTATTTATATTTTCATTCACAGACATGAGCTAGAAAAAGTAGTGTACAGAGTAACAAAATAATACTTTGAATACAATTTCATCTTCTTTTAAAAAAATTGGGGGTCTCTGGTTTAAAAAGGCACTAGGCTAAAAAGTTGCCTCACAACTCCCAGAAAAATGCCAATGGAGGTTTAGAAAAAGATAAATCTTGCACAATCTGAAAAACCAGTGCTTGGAGTCAACCTGCTGTCAAGTCTGGGTGAAATTTCTACAATAAAGCTGATGAGTGTGTAGTGAGAAAAATGATTTTTGACCATTGCATTCTTTCCCTCATGCACAAAAACAGCCCACTCATATGAAAAGAAGTAGGAAGATTCCTGAGACCCTTGGAGACTTAGGTTTTATGCTAAATAGAAGAAAAGGCAGCCATCTCTCTACTGTAAGGATGCTGCTTTTGTAAGTGCCAGCGGAATAATCCTGTCACCTGCTCCTGTGTTCTGATACGTATTTAGAGAAAGCCACTCCCAGTGGAAAGGAGGACTGTCAGGAAATATGGGAAAGGGAGTTGCATCTTAGTGAGACTGGGGTGGAGGTTCTTGCTAATTGTGGCTCTATACATCCTAGGAACTTGTGTCCCCCTATCCTGCTGTTGTAAGGTCAGAGACAAGAGGCATCCAGAGATAACGTATAATAGGGGAATAGTGCTTTTTATGTACCACAGTACATTTACTGAATGATCTGATGTGAAAGATGTGCAGGATAATCCAGTGGAGTATAAAAACCAATAGAAGAACTACTTTTTGTATTTATTCTTATTTAATAAGATGTAAAATATCAAGCTTTACCAGTATTTAGTATACAGATTTACACTGTACTCTTCCTGTTTGTCAGGATTTATCTGCAGCTTTGGTGAGGTCCTGAGGGAAGCTTGGGAGCCCACAACTTGGAGAGGTTGACAGTGGTGCCCATTTTCATCCCTTCTCTTTGGTAGGACCTTGAGGTATTATGGCTTATGAGAGATGCACTGGATTTTTTTAACATACTTTTCCTCCAAATATGCACTCATGGCTTCAAAGTCAAAGACATAGAACAGATTAAGTGAGAAGACAATGGATTCAAACAAAACGTAAGAGTCGGAAACAGATATTAAAAAGGAGTTGTGAATTCTAAAGGATATCTGCACCCCCATGTTCACTGCAACATTATTTACAATAGCCAAGACATGGAAACAACCCAAGTATCCATTGATGAATGACTGGATAAAGAAAATGTGAATACACAATGGAATATTATTCAGCTATTAAAAAGAAAGAAATCCTGCCATTTGCGACATCACGGATGGACCTTGAGAGCATTACACTAAGCGAAAAAAAACAGAAAGCGAAAGACAAATACCTTATAAACTCACTTATATGTGAAATCTAAAAACAAAAAACCAAAACAAAAAAACCTGAACTCATAGATACAGAGAACAAATTGGTGGTTGCCAGAGGCCAGGGGTAGGGGGTGGGTGAAATAGGTGAAGATGAACAAAAGTACAAACTTCCAGTTATAAAATAAATGTCATGAGGATTTAATGTACAACATCGTGACTATAGTTAATAATACTGTATTGTATATTTGAAAGTTGCTAAGAGAGTAGACCTTAAAAATTCTCATCACAAGAAAAAAATTTGTAACTATGTATGGTGATGGATGTTACCTAGACTTACTGCGGAGATCATTTCACAATATATATATACACACACACAAAATCATTATGTTGTACACCTGAAACTAATATATATATCAATTATACCTCAATACAAAAAAAGGGAGTTGTGTTAGTTTAGAAAGCATGTAAGAAAACCATTTAATAAATTAGAATTTAAATCTTCAATGGAAATGAGAGTATTAATGATAGTGTGGAAAATTTAATACTTAATTTTAGAGAGAACACACTTAAGATATTATTTTCTAGTTCAGAATAAAAGGATAAAGAAAATAAAATGAAAGAGAAAAGAAGAGCAAAGAAATGAGCAATTCATTATAGGCAACACTGAAAAATATTAAACTCAGTATTAATAATTTTAAACTAAAATAAGATATAATTTTGATCTATTGAGTTAACAAAGATAAAATTAAAAGACAACATCCAGTCTTAGTAAGGATGAAGATAACCAGAATTCTCATATAGAGTTTATTTTGGTATATACTGTCTTTAACAATCCTTAGGCATTGAAAAGCATTATAAAACCTGTAATTTTCCTGTCTTAACAAATTCAATTGAAGGAATTTATGCTAAGAATGTAATCAGGGACACATATTAAAGTAAAACCTCTTACTGGCCTGGTCTAATATTAGGGGACTAGTTAAATAAATCATGATACACCTCTGCAACTGAATGCTTGGCAGTTTGAGGCCTATTAAAGATAGCTGCAAATTCTTTGACCCTCTTCTCTTTAAGAAGTGGGATCTAATTCCCTTCATCTTGAATATGGTCTGGCCTTGCTTAGTGACTTGCTTGACCAATAAAATGCAGTGAAAGTGGTGTTCTCAGACTCTCAAGACTGGATAATAAGAAGCCATTTAGCTTTTGCATGCGTCTCGGACTACTTGTTCTTCAAGCCCAACTGCTAGGTAACAAGACTGGTTCTCCTGGGGTTGTCATGCTGGAGACACCACATGGAGAGGACCTGAGACCAAAAGAAGAAAGAGAAAGAGATACTGAGTTTTTTCAAGTCCTCAGCTTTTCCAGTCATCCCAGTTAAGACCACAGACATCAGGGAATGGAAACAAGTCATCCCTGCCACGTCCTGCCCAAATTACAGATTGTACTGTATGATTCCAACTATATGACCTTCTGAAAAAGGCAAAACTATCAAGACAGTAAAAAGATCAGTGGTGGCCAGAGATTAGGGGGAAAGGAAGGATGAGTAGATAGAGCACAGAGGATTTGGGAAATCTCTGTAACTTCCTCTTAACTTTGCTGTGATCCTAAAACTACTCTTTAAAAATAAAGTCTTACAAAATAGATATAATTCAAATCTCACTAATAAATATGTTTGATTACCTTTTTGGAGAAATAAGAAATTATAGGTTATAAATAATTTCTGGCATTTTTTTTTATTGCCAAAGTAAGTATATTATGTGCTTTAAATACAGTAAAATTATCTTCAAAATCTTCCTTTTACTTTCTATTGTATCAATGTTTCTATATGTAAATCTCCTGCTAAGCAGGTTTTCAGGCTGTGGATATCATACTATGGTTCTCATAGAATAACAGTTGTACTGACAGGCCTTATTGGAAAGGTTGCTTTCTAACTGTTATAGGCAGCATCTTATATGGTTCCCACTGACCCCAGCATCCTGGCATTCATGCCTTGTACAATACCTTCCCTTGAGTGTAGTCTGGACAAGTAACTTGGTTCTAATCAATGAAATATAGCAAAAGTGATGGAGTGCTATGGCCACGTTGCACATTTTGATGATGCAAGCTGTGACTTGGGAGAGGCCCAGGTGGCATGGAACTGGGAGGTCTCTAGTAAACAGACGGTAGGAAATGAGGTCCTCAGTCAACAGACAGGATCTGAACGCTGCCAATAATCACTGAGTGAGTATGGTAAAGGATCCTTCCCCAGTTGTGCCTTCGGATGAGATTCTAGTTCAGACGAGATCCTAGTTCAATATCTTAATTGCAGCCTTGTGATAGGCTGTGAAGCAGAGGACCCAGATGAGCCATGCCAGGTTTCCTGACCCACAGAAACTATGAGATAATGAATGTGCATTGTTCTGTCACAATAGACAACTAATACAATAACCTTGTAAGTAAAACTGCCTTTACATAAGTTCTTTTCTTTTTTTACTAGTTAAATCAATAAAAACTCGTCCTTACAAATATCATGCCAATATTATGCAACTCTCATTTTCTGAGAAAGTCAGATAATTTATCTGGCAAGCAAGCCAATAGCCATTATAATGTCTCCTCTCATTTCAGGAAGTCACACTATTTATCCCTAAATTATTCATTACTTATTAAAATAATTTAATAAATTATTTATTAAGAAGGGAAATGGGAGACATTAGATTCATTGAATGAAACTTACATGACACCAGAGGACCTACAGCTCATCTTTTTCTAGATGGAAGAACAGCATCAAGTTTCTCCAGTTAGAAAGCCAGCAAGTTCTGTCTCAGAGATTTCCATAGTCATCATTTCCTGCAAACTGGTCGGCTTATATCCAATAACATAAGCTGACTTCTTCCCCATGTTTGACCTCAGGCAATTTACTTAGCTTCTCTGGATCTCAGTTTTCTCATCAATAATATGAAATTTTTAGACTATATGATGTAAAAAAAAAACTCCTATAACTACTGGAATGTTGCAAATAAGTGCACCTAAAAAAACGCTACACTCTTAATGTGGCCACAGCAATAGCTCAGATAGGAGACTGTTACCTGTGATGCAAAGCTGCTTGATGCACAGCCTGAATGTGCCAACAATTTCTGTTCACACATTTTTATTACAAACCTAAATCTACTGCAATCTGCAGAGATTCTTTTGAGTAGAGCCTCTAGGCCTTTTTTTCTCTTTTGACAGTTGTTTACTTTTTCATGTTCCTAGTGCAACTTTGAAAGTGTTATTCCTTGTATTCTTTATTCTAGATGTGACACTTTCTTTCTGTGGGAGCAAGAAAGAAAAAAATAAGTTCCACAGCTGCCAAAGAGAAATCAGCACAAAAGGAAATGATGCTCCCTAAGGTAACTCCCTTTCAAATAAATGAATACTTACGTGAGGTGTTTAATGAATCTAAAACTAATAAAAATCAGAGCAATTAGAAGAAGACAAATTAATCAGCACTCTACAACTAATGATTCCCATAAAAAGAATAAAAAATGTCAGAGAAGCAAAAAATAAAGCAGGTAAGAAGTAGATGCTAAAGTTATTTTCTAAACAAATGAAGTCACTAAAAAATTAATTCTCTTAAGGAGTAAAGATCTATTTTCCTTGGCATTTGTGCACTTAGAAATGTACTTGGCTGGATTGTTTATGAATCCTTTAATCCCTGTAATGGACATTTATTGCTCCCCAGTATCCTCCTCTGTTTTCATTTCCTGTAGGCACCTAGTTTTTCCTTTGGACAACACCCTGCTGACAGTGTGTGAGAGTCATATGGTTCCAACCAGAATGACAACACACCTTCTGGTAGACACACTGTAATAACCAAGGTGTCTTTTATTGCTGCGTTTTATTTAGGTATTGTTGTACCTTTTGAGTTGGGACACTTTTTCAGCTTAAACACTTCTAATTTTATGCCTCCTCATATTTTTTGAGACTAAAAATTACACATTAACATCCACACTTAATTATTTATAAGTAATTTAATTTCTTATAACAAAATCTATCAAAATTCTTAATGAAGTCCTTTCTTTTGTTTTCAGTGAAGAAGATTAGCCCTGAATTAACATTCATTGCCAATCCTCTTTTTGCTGAGGAAGATTGGCCCTGGGCTAACATCCAGGCCCCTCTTCCTCTACTTTATATGGGACACCACCACAGCATGGCGTGCGTTGGTCCCCGCCCAAGATCTGAACCTGTGAACCCCAGGCCCCCGAAGCTGAGTGCGCAAACTTAACTGTTACACCACTGGGCCGTCCCCTGAAGCCTTCTTCTTAAATGAAATACAGATGCTCACTGACGTGGCTTTTGAAGAAGACATAGCTTTCACCGTCTTACTAGTGAAGATGTGTGCTCCCAAACATATGACCATCCAAGGAGCACAGCCATTGTTGGGCATTCCCTTAGGGTATGGAAATTACTAGACTGATGAACTAAGCAGCCAGGTTACTAGACTGATGAACTAAGCAACCAGGCTATCCACGTATGACATAATTTGGTGCACAAGCAACACATCACTTCAGCAGGTCAAAGACTTTAAGCATCAGACAGGTTTCTATAACAACAAACAGTAAAAGTAAGATGCCAAAGACGAGTCATTTCAGTTATTTCTAGATCCCTGAATCAATAAGTTTCGCTGAGGAATTTGTGAACCATAAGCTTTACATTTGAGGATTTCGTTTTTTTTAAATCGTAAAGACCAATACCCCATGAAGTTAGAAAGTAGTTGAATCGGTCTTCATTTGACAAGACCACCACAAAAGTCTCAACAGTGTAAGACAAAAGTAAATGCTGCCTCTTACCTAGTATTCTTCCTTAATATTTTAAACCAGTAGATGGTGTCTGTGATGAATGGAAATCAGAGACCAGTTGATATATTTCAAGTGTGAAATAGGAATATCTTTTTTTACTTTGGGGTTGTAAGAGGCAGTCAACTCTTTCACATTCCATATCCTTTTTAAGGCAGGCTAATTTTACCTTCTGGTCAACTTTATTTCTTCTCCATCCATACTACCACTGCCTTCATAGGCTGTCATCATTTATCTCTTAAATCTAACTTATTCCCTGCCTTCAAGCAGCTATCAGAATGACCTACAAGAAACACTCAATTGCCATGTTACTCCCCCCCCCAAAACCTTTCTAAACTTGCAGTGCCTACAATTACCTGCAACATGAAGTCCAAGCTCCTCCTTCTATGGTCTGGCTCCTAATTTCTTTTCCAGCTTCACCTCTTTCTGAACTCTAAATTCCCGAAGCCTAGAAGTGCTGGAAGTTTCCTGCATGTATCATGCCTTTGCTCATGTAGAACATTCTGTCTGGACATTCTGCCACTTCCAATTCTCAGCCTATTAAACTTGATTCACCCTTTAACTTCCAAGTTAGGGGGCATAACTTTGTGGTCAATGGAATGCCTGTGGTTTTGAAATCTATCAGAGTAGTGTTTGAATGTCCCTTTACTACATAGAATCTGTGTTAATTTGGACAAACTATTTAACCTGCCTAGGCTTCATTTTCCCCATCTGTGAAACAGGAACAATAACACCAATCATAGGGTCACCTTGAGGATTAATTGAGGTAATATTTATAAAGTGCTTAGAATAGTATGTGGCACACAGTAAGTCCTTATAAGTGTGAATAAGTAAATATTATTGTCACCTGATAGGTGAACACTTTTCTGATACCTCCACTCCCTGATGGTAGAAGGTGCCTTCACTCTGTTCTCCTATCATAACCTATCCATATTTCTATCATAGGAATTACAATATTGTAATACAATTTTATTTTATATAATGAGTTTCTTCCCTTGCTGGTGAATCCTTTTAGCACCATAACCATATATATTTCATTTTTGCATCCCCATGACTTACTAGTGTGCTCTACTCACTACATAGGGGGATTTCTGAAAAACATAAACATACACCATATGCACTATTTGGTGACTGTGACGACTGCTTCTCTTATTTCACAAAAGGGTACACTAAGGTATGTCAAATTCTTTCCTCAACTATTTTATTTCCTACTCTCTGACTTCAAAAACTCACCCAAGACCATAATTTTTTATTATCTTTCTATACATGGTTTCCAAAACTCTAGCCTGAACTTCTTCCCAAGCTCCATTTATAACTACCTGTTAGGTATTGAATATCTAAGTTTCACATTCTGGTAAACATCAATTACATTCCCCAGTCTACTAAAGTTGGAAAACTTGGAGTTTTCCTGGGCTCCTCCCTCACTCTACGTCAAATTAACTCCGTTAATTCTATCTCCAGAATGCCTACCAATCACTCCTTCATCCCTCTTCTCTGCCAGTGACTCATTCAGGCCCTTACTGTGTCTCATCTAGATTATTAAAATAGGAGACTCTCCTCCCTCTTTCTGTCTCTCTCTCTGTTTCTCTCTCATCCCTTTATTCACTTTCCTCTTCAATCCTTTTACATACCATTGTCAGAGTAAGCTTCCTAAAGCAAAAACCTGATGTGTTATTTCCTTGCTTACAATGACACAGGATAATGGTGAAATGCTAACTAGCAAGATCCTATTCAAAGTCCTTCACAAACTTGGCTGAAATCGTTCTTTCCATATATAACTCCTGCCACTTTTCTTCTCCTTTCCCCAAGCACTTTTGAGTTTGTGTTACAAAAATATTTATAAAGCCCTAATTTATGTCCAAAATTTGAAAATATACGAAATTCTAAAAAAATAAATCATAGATGATTTAAAAAACTGACAAAAAATGAATTTTAAGCTGTATTTTCCACTGCAGACACATGGTGGCACCGTTTTATCTGCCTAACAGCAGCACTGGAGATCCTTTGTCAATACTGCACAGACACGCTATAAACATGCATGTGCTCGTGATGACTATTGTGATGTTTGTTAATGGTATGCTAGTGTTAAAAATGCTCCAGATATCCATAACTTTGAAACAGAATTTAGAGGTGATAAAGTTATTATCCATTTTTACATTTTTATTCATTATTGCCTTTGTTGTGGGCTGAATTGTGCTCCCCTCCAAATTAATATTTTGAAGTCTTAACCCCCATGCATCTCAGAATGTGACTGTATTGGAATACAAGGTCTTTAAAGAGGTAATTAAGTTAGAATGAGGTCATTAGGGTGGGCCCAAATCCAATATGACTGATGGCCTTATAAGAAGAGGAGATTAAGACACAGGTACAGAGGGAAGACCATGTGGAGACACAGGGAGAAGATGTCCATCTACAAGCCAAGGAGAGAGGCCTCAGAAGATACCAACCCTGACGACACCTACCTCAGACTTCTAGCTTCCAGAACTGTGAGAAAAAAAATTTGTTGTTTAAGCCACCCAGTCTGTAGTACTTGGTTATGGCAGCCCTAGCAAACTAATAAACCTTCAAATATGTTTAAAAACATAAACACAACAGTTGTGGATTAATGTACTATGCAATAATGTAACCTCCCTATTATCATAGGGGGAAATGATTCTGATTTATGTGAGTTTTTATTTGTGAGCTCTTCAGATATCCTTGCAAGTAAAATGCCACTATCCCAAATCTTGGCCATTTTCCTCTACTGAATATTAACTCAATATGTCATATGTTTTTACTCATTTACCCTTGCTTAGCAGAGTTTAATGGAATGGTTAAGGGTGCAGACTCTGGACCTAGACTGCTTGTGCTCACAGCCCACTTTGTCACTAACTGTGACTCTGGACAGTTACTTAAAAAGCCTGGGCCCCATTTTTCTCAGATATCTGTACCACAGAAACGATCACAAGGGCTGCATTAGAGGGCTTTGTAAGGATTAAATGAGTTTATATGTACAAAGTGTGTAGAATAGTGCTAGGAACACAGTAGTTGCGATTATGCGGTTGACCATCCCTCTGCTTGATTAGGCTCCAGTCATCTCCTAGAGAAACACTTTTATCCTTCAAGGCCCAGAAGAAAATATACTTCCACTTTGAAATCTTAGTGACTCAACCTCCCCTTTCTTCCCAGGTTGAATACTAAACAAACTTTTGCTGTCAAAGACACTACAGAGGGATGAGCTTGGTTTCTAACAATCTGGATTCAAATATAGATCTTTCCTTTGCCTATTATGCGACTTCAGACAATCGTCTTACTTTCTCTGAGTTTCCACATCTAGTATATTACTTGACACAGGGATGCGCAATGAGCATCTTTCTAATGAATACATATTTCACCTGTGGGTTTGGAAATATAACGTCAACCATACAAGATATTGCAGTATTCCCGAAGTGTGGGACTAACGGAGGTACCAGGATGATTTTAGGTGAGGAACAGACTGCATGAAGGATACTGAATCACACAGAGAAAATTCTCCTTTCAACTTTATTTCAATACTGCTGGTTAGGTCAAGGAGAAGAATCTCAGCTTGGTGCTGCTTTTAAATCCTTCTCTAATGCTTATGAATCTCCTTTTTATTTATTTTTATTATTTATTTATTTTTTTGTGGGGAAGACCAGCTCTAAGCTAACATCCGTTGCCAATCCTCCCCTTTTTGCTGAGGAAGACTGGCCCTGGGCTAACATCCATGCCCATCTTCCTCCACTATTATATGGGACGCCGCCACAGCGTGGTTGATAAGCAGTGCATCCGCAGGCACCGGGGATCACGAACTCGCGAACCCGGGGCTGCCAAGCGCGAACTAAACCGCTGCGCCACCAGGCGGCCCCCCACGAATCTCCTTTTTAATCAAGAGAGATTCAGAGCCTTTAGCAGATAACATCTTAGCTAGAATTTCTTATTCATTACACTTATTTTTACTAGTTCTTTATTTTTATGTCATAGGGCTTTTTCCACTTATGGTAATGATACAAATTCTTCTTTTAAAATAAATTCATTTAAGTATAAAAGCTACATTGATTTAAAGAAAAATATATAATGGCAGTAGGAGGATATCGTGAAAATGAGAATAATACGCAAATTACTGCACTTTGGGCAACACTGACTTTATGAACTACTATGAGTTATTGTGTTCATTGCATTTCAAGGTAGCTGTTAAGTTTATTCTCTAACAATGGTGACAGTAGCAATTAGTGGTTTCTCAAGTACTGTTTTAATTTACAGTAGTCCCAGGAACAAATGAGAAACAATACAACGGTGAACTCAACACAGCTGCTACCTCCTTCCTCTGCGCCAAACCCTGGATATTCCAGAAAAGCCCAAAAGAGATAGTGAGACACGGACACTGGATGTGGTCTCATTCCATTATCCCCCACCTTACTCAGCCAGCGCTCTGCCCTCTGCAAGGTGAGCATTTGGTGAAGTCATAACTTGAAGATGATGGAGACATTGGGACGTCCAGTGAGTAACTTATTTCCACCTTCACTTCTGCCCAGATCTCTCCTAGGATATATTATTGCAATTAATTTTATCGCTCATTTCTTTTCAGATGCTCTAAACATCGAAAATATAGGGAATATATTTCGACTTGCAGATTTTAACAGTTGCAAAATTATTCCGCCATTCAGCAAGGAGCTAAATGCTAACATTGCGCTAGGATCACAACTAACACTACGCGAGAGCTTCCCGTCACGTGACTGCCTTCCACCCACGCGCGAAGGCGCGCTGACGTCACGGCGTCGTGCGACGTGCGGCCGTCGAGGAGGGGCGCTGCGTCTCCGCTGTCTCGCCGGAGCCGCTGAGGGGAGGAGCTGGCCGTGGCGCGCTTTCTCCTTGGCTCCAGAAAGCCTGGTTGAGTCCTGTTCTCCGGCCTCTATTGAGGGGTCCTGAAGAAAGCCCAGCCGTGGGCGATGGCGCCGTCACGTCTCGGGACCCTCTCGTGACGCCTCCGTCACCCGGGGGGATGTGGACTCTTGCGTGCCGGGGATGGTGGCGCGGACGCGCGCTCACGGCGTGGGCCAGCGGGGCCGCTAACTGGGGCCTCCCCCGGCCTCGCCGCGTGCGGACCCGCGGGGCTGCTGCCGAGTCCGGGGCCCCCAGCAGGCTCTACAGCTCTGCAGACCGCAAGGTACCGCCCGTTAGTCTCTGATCAGACACGTTTCAAAACTGGGGCGGGAGCTCCTTGCGAATTTGGGAATGTGAAGGGCCTCCTCGGTCGACCGGTGAACGCGGGTTGCGATCCTGTGAAGGAGACAGAGCTGAGAGCGCAGGCTTTGCTCGAGTTTCTGGATCCTTCACTGCTCACCAGCGTCACTGTGGGCGAGTGACTTCCTGAGTTTCCTAATTTGTAATGTCAATAACTAATTCATTGTTTATGCGGGCACTGCCCTAAGCGTTTTGCGTGTATTACGTTAATTCTCATGAAAGCCTACTGAGGAAGCTGCGAGAACTCCACTTTCCTGCAATTTATTAGGCTCATGCTCTGGGCACGTTACTTGACCTTTTTGTGACTATTTCTTCATTTGGTAAATGAGATACCAGTAAAACATCGAATAGCTTGTTTGTGAGGATTGCCCGATGAGGATTGTTCTAAAGGCATAGAACTTTTTAGTTCAACACCTAGAATATAAGTAGTTTTGGGTATGCCTTAGCTTTTGTTTTATTATTTCATTTTACCTCAGCCAAAGCGAAGTTGTGTAATTCTGACTCTGTTCTTGTGGTTGGAGAAGGTGAGGGGTTCAGCAACTCTAAAAGATACTCTGATAACTATGAAGAGAGAGAGTTTAGGCAGAAAAGTGAAGTAATTGAATGCAAGTTAGGAGTAACTGGAAAAAATAAGACTCTATAAGTAATCAATTTTGCCCATTTCTAAAATGGCTGTGGAATTTTAAATGGATTTATGTTGCAGGAAAAGTGGTGCAGTCCTGTATATCTTTTCAATTGAATGGTGGGAAAAAAAATCTATAGGACAAACAAATCAGGCTTAGTTTATTTGCAGAATTTCTTTCAAATATAGTTGCACTCTTATCTGTCTTGTATTGGAGCACTTCTAAAAGGAAACTTAAATTTTATGAGATTTTTATATTTTATTGTAACTTCACTTTTTTTTTGCTGACTATAAAATACAGATTTGATTGGGAAAATAAAATACAAAAAAGTGATGTATTTTACTTGAATACCACTTTTTAGCGGTTTATGATGAGTCTCAGTCAAACGTTGAAGATGGGTACAGTAAAAATCAGGAGTTTCGTTTTAAAATATTTTTGAGTTTTTAAGTGATAAATAAGAACCTTTTTTTGGTGATGTGATCTTTTTTCTCTCTCTCCAGAGAAATTGCCAAGTAACAAAGTTGTATTTAGATTAAACTTTTGTAGACTCTAATAGGAGCACAGATTTTTAAATAGATCTGACTCTGGTGATTAAATGTATAATGAGGGCAAAGAATTTTCTTTCAGCCTGAAGAGGTTTTGTTAGACTAGGTCCTCTAAGGCTGTTCACGAGTTCTAGGTATCTTGTGTTTTCCATTCATGAAAATAAACTCAGTTCCTCCTTGGCCCTCTAAGTGGTAGAAATATTATAAGGGACTTTTACTTAGCTGTATAATCACCTTTGACTGTGAAACTGATGTTATTTGGCGAGTCCTGTTGTAATCCATTGCTTGTAATATGAGTTTAGCCATTCATCTCTTTATTGTTAGAAGAATGGAATAATATAAACAATATAAATTCTATAAATGAAATGGTCCAAAGAAGGCTGAAAGAATATTCTTTGAATTAGTATGCTTATTTCATATTGTACAAACTGTATACTCACATGTAATATTTCTCTCCTCTTTCTAGGAAAAAATTGACATGTCTAGATTCCCTGTTGAAAATATTAGAAATTTCAGTATCATTGCACATGTGGATCATGGCAAAAGTACTTTAGCTGACAGGCTCCTGGAACTAACAGGTATTTTCATTTTATATTATATACTTAATTGATGGCAATGAGTAATTGGTAATTCCTTTTACCATGTTTTTTAAAATTTTGGTTTAAATTTTATATGCAGTATTGTCTTTTTTGAAAAGCATACAGAAATATCAAGTGTTTCTGTTTATAGGGACAATTGATAAAACAAAGAATAATAAGCAAGTTCTTGATAAATTGCAAGTGGAACGAGAAAGAGGAATCACTGTTAAAGCACAGACAGCATCTCTCTTCTATAATTATGAAGGAAAGCAGTACCTTTTAAATCTCATTGATACACCGGTAAGTTTAATATTAATTTTGTCTCTCTTGTTCGTCAGCCTTGTACTAAAGGTGCAAACAAATTCTTGTTTAGTTTTTGAACTAAACATTGAACACCTAACTTTGCTTTTTGTTTCTCACTTCCCTTATGGTAGTGTAAATTGTTTCACATACACAGGCTTAAAAAAAACTACTAACTTTTTATCAAGTGGAATCAGATTTGCCATAATGCCCCTCCCTAAAAAAATGATCACTAACATTTAGAGATATTAATATATTTTGTTTCTCAGGGCCATGTTGATTTCAGTTATGAAGTATCCAGGTCACTCTCTGCATGTCAGGGTGTTTTACTTGTGGTTGATGCAAATGAGGTAGGTACTTTTCATTTTATATGATGTGGCTCTTTGGTTGTTTCAGGAGGTTTTCTTTAAAATGTGTTTTGGAAATAGAATTTTTGTGTTTGGAAAAAATAAGATTTATTGTATTACTTAACCACAATCATATGCTTTGGACCTGTTAATTTGACATTTTATTTCACTAAAGCACTCTGAAATTGACTAGTTCATCTTTTAAAATTTTTAAGCTGATCAGAGGACTTGTTCAAGAAATTGTATTTTTTTACTGAAGTACAGTGTCATAAATGCATCCTACCAGAAAACTCAATTTTTAGCAGTTTTAATCTGCAGTGTCCATATCAATTTCCAGCAGAACTTGAAAATAAATCTGTAGTTTTCACATCATTTGGGGTGATTTTAAGGTAATAATTTGGGAAGTGTTAGGTTTAAAGAAACATGTAAATATCAGGTTCTTTTGTGGCATAAACATAATCATAAAAACATATTCAGCAGATGACCATGTAAGAGTTGTGATACACTATTTAAAGTAAACTTCTGATTTATTTCAGTTTCTTACAAACTCTTCATTCAAAACCCAAAGATTTTTTTTTATTGTGTTAAACCTTTCCTGATCCTATTGGGAAAGTCAATCTCTACCTTATGTACATAGTAGTGGGCTTTATAAACTGCATCACAAGACTGTGTCCTCTAGTTGGTTTTGATGATCTTAAGGGTTCATGTTTCACCTTTGTGTCTCCAATGCCTAACGTAGTGCCCTTCAATTAATGCTTCCTGAACTGAAAGAAATTTTCACAGGAAATGATCCAGATGCGTGGGAGTATAAATACTATAGTTTGCTTTATGCCTCTGCTTTTGATGAAGATGTGTAGAGTGGTTTTGAATTACAGATGGCCCTCTGTCTCCATGGGTTCCACATCCAAAGATTCAACCACCTTGGATTGAAAGGCCTATGATGGTTGTGTCTGTACTGAACATGTACAGACTTTTTTTTCTTGTCATTATTCCCTAAAAGATTCAGTATAACAACTATTTTCATAGCATTTACACTGTGTTAGGTGTTATAAGTAATTTAGAGATGATTTAAAGTATGTGGGAGGACATGCATAGGTTGTATACAGATACTTTTGGCAAATGCCATTTTATATAAAGGACTTGGGCATCCGCAGATTTTAGTATCCCTGGGGGAAGGTTGGGGGGATTGGGGGTGGTCCCAGAACCAATCAGCAGATACTGGATGACTGTATAAGTTTTGTGATAGATGACGGAATGATCTCTCAGTATCTTGTGTCTTGATATTTCCAGGGTATTCAAGCCCAAACTGTAGCAAACTTCTTTCTTGCCTTTGAAGCACAGCTATCAGTAATTCCAGTTATAAACAAGGTAATTACAATGAGAAAAAATGCTGTTTATTATTTTATTTTCTAAAAGTTTATTTAGTGTTGGGATAGTAAGGGTACTATTTTTTATATGAGGGATCTTCAACTACTTTTTAAATATATTGCTGGAATTTATTTCTTTGAGTTGCATGTGATAGAATTGCAACTCAAACTCCTATACCCTTTCATGTAATTCGAGGAGCTAGTCTCCTTGAATTACATGGAGTGATGGAGGGCTCTTTCTGTAGGAAGGGGATGCAGGGCAGCCAAAATATGTCTGTTTTACTAAACTATGTATAGGAAAAGAAAAGGAGCATATGCTCTAGGAGGAAACGATAAAACATAACAGTTAAGTGCTAAACTAAGCACTGTTGATAAACTTCAACTTTTATATATTAAAATTAATAAATTAAGCATCTTTTAAAAGTCTGCATTGCAGTCAATGATATTTTTTGATAATGGAGTTTAAAAGAAGCAAGATTGCCCTTAGGTAAGTCAGTTTATTGTCTTGTTATATCTAACTTATCAAATCAGTTTACGTGGTGTTAACTGATAAATTGTTATTGAACTCTTCTACGGCCTTGAGTAGCTGTCTAAAATTTTTGCATGCTCTGCTGTCTACCCTCTATTTTTCAGTGGCCATGCTTATTAAATTGTATTGCCCATATGTAGATTATTTTAGTACTTTGAAACAAAATCATAAAGGTGTGAAGTTAAAAGCATACTATTAATACATAATATAATCTATTTTTTTATTTTAGGACATAATGAATTTTTCTTTCTTTAAGATAGATCTGAAGAATGCTGATCCTGAAAGGGTTGAAAAACAAATTGAAAAGGTGTTTGATATTTCAAGTGATGAATGTATTAAGGTAAATACCTTTATTTCGAAGACTTGGTTATACTTATAAAAATCTTAGGTAGTTGGCCTAAGTGAAATTTCATACTATTTGATAGCTCGTTATTATATAATGTTTTCCTAGTTTTACACAGTTCTTTTTATTAATATTTCATTTGATCCTCACCAAAAATCCTTTTTACATAGTTAGGACAAATAGGAATTTTTCTTATGATATGGTTTAAAGAATGAATGTTCAAAGATTTTATCACTTTCTTAAGATTGCAGATCTAGTTAGCTAATGTGCCAGGACTAAAACATAGGCTTTCTGAAACTAATTGCAGTTTTATTTCTTGTATTCCATTTTGCCTGAATGGAAATATTCTCCTTGAAGAGCAGGTTCAAACTAATTTCAAGGCATTTATATGTGTCATTCTTGGAACTGACAAAGAGCTTTTTAATAAAAGAGCTAGCTATAGTAATAATCTTAGGAAACAGTAGATTTTTTTTATATCAAAGTTCATTCTATTCTAAATTTGAGTTTTTCATTTACCTTTTAAAGATGGTTTAGGTGGTAAATAGCCACAGCCAAACTCTGCTGTGGTGGCATGCTTGTGTAGTATGTCAGTGCAACAATATAATGTTTAGCTTCTACTTTCAATCTCGTTTGAATTTTGAAAAAGCAAGTTTAGGTGATAAACTGTTCTTTTTGTTTGTTTGTTTAACCTTAACACCATGGATGATTACATACAATTTGGTAATAACTGAAAAAGCAATACTTTTCTTTCTTGGATATATACATAGAATTTAATGGTTATTTTTTTATTTTTTGTGAGGAAGATTAGCCCTGAGCTAACATCCATTGCCAATCCTCCTCTTTTTGCTGAGGAAGATTGGCCTTGGGCTAACATCCGTCCCCATCTTCCTCTACTTTATATGGGATGCTGCCACAGTGTGGCTTGACAAGCAGTACATTGGTCCGCACCTGGGATCCAAACTTGCAAACCCTGGGTTGCCAGAAGCAGAGTGTGCTAACTTAACCACTACGCCACTGGGCCGGCCCCCAGAATTTAATGATTATTATTATAAAGAGGGACCTCATAAGGCAATTCTGGAATTATGGTTTCATAACTTGGATTGTATTATATTAAAATATAATTAACTATTCTGATTTTAATAAATCTTTACAAAATTTCTTCAGATACTTATTTGGTATGTGCCAGCTGGGGGCACAGCAGTGAACAGGACAGGCAAGACCCCTGTCTCATTGTGTTTATATTCTACTTGGGGAGGCAGTCATTAAATAAGAAAGAAGTAAGCATAGTAATTATTGGATGAAACATATTGTCAAGGAAATTCATTCAACAAATAGTGTTGTTCCTGGTGGAGTGCCATACTTAACAAAGGAAAAATCATTTTTCTCAGAGAGATGCTGTGATACAGAGTAACTTAGGGAAGGCCTCTTTGATGAACTGAGACCTGAAGAAATGCAGAGTTGGGAGTTCCTTTCCAGGAATAGAAAAGAGCAAGTGTAAAGGCTTGCCATATTTGGCATGTTAAAGGAACAGAGAGGCAAATTAGATGAGATGGCTTTGTGGGCCAGGAATTAAGTCATGCTGGGAGTCTTGCTGTGGTAGAGTTTGAAAATTATTCTAAAATAAATATTTTTAAAGCAAGAGAGGAACATAAACTGATCATTCAGGTTGCCTTATAGAAAATGGATTAGAAAAGGGTAAGAAGAGATATGGGGAAACCAGCTTGCAGTAATAGCCCAGGTGCAGAATGGTGATGGCCAACTATGTCCTGGTGATGTTGGAGAAGTGGCCAAGTTTGATGTATATTTTGTAGATACATTTGCTGATGGGTTACATGTAAGGAAGTGAAATAATGGGACGAATCAAGGAGGCTTTGGGTTTGAGCAACTGGTTGAATATTTGTATTAATATGGAGAGGACTTGGGGAGGAACAGATATGGGAGGAAAATAAAAAGCTCTGTTTTGGACATAGTGGGTTTGCAATGTCTGTTAGACATCCTAAGTAGAGATGTTGAGTAAATCTACAATTCAGGCTGGAGAGGGCTGGGTCAGAAATAGATATTTAGGAGTCATTAGCATGTATGTGGTGTTGAGGCCATGGAAGTGGAAGGGATTTCCTAGGGAGAAAGCGTAGGTAAAGAAGAGGTCCTAGAAATCAGACCACATTATTGTCAATTTTTTGGGTGTTATGAGTAAGAACTTGAGAAGGATTAGAGAGAGTATGATTCAGAATAGAAACGTGGAAGGATTGAATTTTCAAAGTGGGAATAATTCTCAGATTGTAACGAGAGAAGGCAAAGAGGTCGTGGATCTAATTGCAGATGGATCTGTATATTTGGATAAGGCAGTGTTTGATGTTTTCTGTTTCCTTAAATAGGAGGCAAAATCATCAACTTAGAGTGAATTGGCTGGAGGGGAAAATGTGTGGATTGAAAAGAAATGGTGTGAAATATCTTTCTGAGTGATAATGTGAATTTACTAGGAAGTGTTTTCTGGGACTGCCAGCAAGTGTTAACTGCATGTAGAGATCTGTGGTCATGAATTCACAAGAAACCAACCAGACCAGTTACTTGACGTTTCTTCAGTAATGTTAAGCTGCTCTGATTATAGGCATAGAAAAAGCACATAGTTGGATGCAGTCACACTTGAAGCTTTACCAACTGCTTATGACAGAGAACAGAAAGTGGTTGAACAGAGTGATGGTAAATCGTGGATCTTGAAGTCTCATCTATGAGAGCATGAAAAGGAGGAGGCAGGGGTCTAATGGATAATGAAAAAAAAGTAGTGCATTCAATGGATCAGAGGTAGTGATCTGAAAGGATCGTTGCAAAGAAATTAGTAGAGTCTAGAGCATTGGTTCTCATAGTGGGTAGTTTTGCCTCAGAGGAAACATTTGACAATGTCTGGAGACATCTTTTGTTATCACAAATTGGGGGTGGGTGCTACTGGCAACTTGTGGGTAGATGAGATTCCATGGATGCTGTTAAACATCCTACAGTGCACACAATAGTCCCCAAAATAAAGAATTATCCTGCCCAAAATGTCATTATTGCTGAGTTGAGAAACTGACGCAGAGGGAGTTTGAAGGGTAAGAGCTGGTATTCAGGGAATGGTTTTGAAATCAAGATTTCAGAGACAGTCTGATTATTGGTGATGACAAAGGTCAGTCATGCACCTGAGCTTTTAGTCTTTTGGTTTTGTTTTTCACTGAGAACAGTAGTAATATGTCTTAGAGTTACCTGTATGCTGTCCACGTGTATTGTTTATTTTCTCCACACAACAACCTTAAGATTTAGGCATGATGTGAATAATCATTTATGAGATGAGGAACTTGAAGCTCAAAGAAATATGTATTGGTCAAAGTTATACATTCCATGCAGAGTCACGATTGCTACCCAGATATTTAGAACTCTTAATCCACTGTACTTTCAAAACCATAACCAGAATGCTCTTGTAATTTAATCCAAGAACCATAGAATCACCTAACTGGACATTGATCAATATGCTGTATGCTTTGTGCTTCCTTTTACTATGTTCGTCAAACAGATTGATAACTGTTATAATTCTTCCTTTTTTCTGATTGTAAAGCTCAGTCACCCGGACAGAAAAGTAGAGTCTTAACTTGAAATGTTTATTTTTTTCACACATATATTTTCAGATTTCTGCTAAACTTGGAACAAATGTTGAAAGTATTCTTCAGGCAGTCATTGAAAGAATACCCCCGTAAGTATTCTGCTATTTTTATACTATGTATTTATCTTTAATAGTACAAAGACCATCAGTTTGATCTATTGTTTTAGCTTAGTAGCCATGGCAAATGTACTTTTGTGGTCAGTGAGAATAAATTTTTTATTTTATTTTTAGTAATATATGGAAGGCAAATAAAGTACAGAAAAATAAAAGACAAGGACGGTAGGGATCTCATCTTAAAAATCATTGTAATAAACAGTCTGAATATATTGGCAATTACTCTTCTTTGCTTTAATACTGAACAAATATATTTCATGTTTCATAGGTAATTTTATAGTGGTCATTTATTTAAAACTCGACATTGAATTTGAACTAATATAAAAATAGACATTATACCTTATATTATACAAAGGTCCTTTTATTTTGGCTATCAGTTATCAATCTTTCTCAAGTAGTAGAATAAGTTAAGCATGATATTTGAGTTAAAAAATAGGCATTTTATTAAGATTTTAATTTATTATGTGTGTAATAATTTTTTACTTATTTTTGATAGTCCTAAAGTGCATCGAAAAAATCCCTTGAGAGCTTTGGTATTTGACTCTGCCTTTGACCAGTATAGGGGTGTGATAGCCAATGTAGCATTGTTTGATGGAGTGGTTTCCAAAGGAGATAAAATTGTATCTGCACATAATCAAAAGACATATGAAGTTAATGAAGTAGGAATTCTGAATCCTAATGAGCAGCAAACTCATAAACTGTAAGTAATCTGCATTAGTAATTAAAATACACTTGTTTGTGTTTCTCTCTCTGCCTTTCTCAACTCGGTATCCTTAGAATGATCCCAATTTGGGAACTGAGGAAAAAACCAAAACCTGATATATTTAATGCTTTTGTATAGTGAATGCTCTTTCAAAAGGAATCTCATGTATGAAGGACAGTAGAAATTTGATATATTTTTATTCCTTTTGACTAGTGATAACTAATTTTATGATCTGATGCAGATTGGGTCCCATATTGATGTATTTGATAAGACAGTAAAAGGGAGAGTTCCCTCACCCATATCCATATCCATGCTGGGTATCAATTTTGACATTACATTTTTTTATGATTAGATTTTTCAACATAAAAGTAGTGAAGAAAATTTGATAATTCTTTTCTTTAGTGTGAAATTCATGGTAAAACTTTGATTAACTAGAATTCATGGCATGTGGGGTTAGCAAGGTAGTATGCATTAGAAAAACTGAGTTCTAAGTTCATTTATGAAACAGTTATCTATTGAATGCCTGCCCCATCAGTACTCCAGGTACTGATGAGATAAATCATCAGTGGGTACATAGCTGGAGCTCTGTAAGGTTTTTTGTTTTCTTATCTTTAAAAATTGAGATATTGAACCAGGTGACTATATAGGTCACACTTGATAGTTTAATGTTGTATGTCTAAAACTAGCACTGTTTTGCACATTACATTTTTTATTTGAGTCATAAAGTCTATTTTATTTTAATTTTACTCAAATATTTCTAAAGTCTGTCTTTTCTGCCACATATGTCATATATTGACCATTACTGCATCTAAATGTAAATTAGTTTATTATCATGTAGGAAATTTGCTTTGAAAAAAATTAAACCTAAACTCTGAAATCTTGAGATTTGCTCTTTTCCTACAAGAGGAACATCAGATAGATGTCAGATTTGTTGAGAGCTCGTTTTTCTGCTTGATTAAAAATATATCTTTTTTAAAGCACATTTGTAATGATTCATTAATAAAATAAACATTACTAGAAGTGTTTTGTATTTCTGCACTTATCGGTTTCACTACATTTACATTATATTTTAGAAGCTGTTGTTTAAAATGCAAAGGTGGGCGGAGTCATGAAGAAGGCCTTAGGCTTGTGTTGCAGAGGTCCTTGCTAATGGATTGTAAAGCATGGTATATTCTTTTGCTGACAATCCTTAGAGTTGAGCATTGATACTAGCACTTTACTTTCAGTTTCGTGAGGTTTTGTTTGGAAAGTGTGATCCTTTCCTGGAAAGGTAGAACTAAGTGTGAGTATGCACTTGAAACATGAAAGCAGTAAATACTTCCATATGATGATTTTATTTAGTTATGCAGGACAGGTGGGCTATCTGATTGCTGGGATGAAAGATGTCACTGAAGCACAAATAGGAGATACATTATATTTACATAAACAACCAGTGGAGCCCTTGCCTGGGTTTAAATCAGCGAAACCAATGGTATTTGCAGGTGAGGAGCTCACAAATTCAAAGGATGAGGGCCAATTTATTCTGTAAATTGAAATAAAAATGACTAGAGATACTCATTTTGAATAACAGCTAATTCCAGGATGCTATTTAATTGTCTTTTTGTGTGCTATTTAATACCAATTTCATGTATATACTGAAACTTTATTTCCTAAAATTTTTTAGGACTTCTTAAGAAATAAACTCTTGAGAAACAAGCTCTCTGATATATAGAAGAGCATAGTAATGTGAACTTCCTTCTTGTTTCCCTAGAGAGTAGGTCATTATATTTGAAATAATTTTCCAATTAGGATGTTTTTATTACCAGTTATCAGTGGACATTTACTGAGTTTCTTCCTCTTGGCTGGTCTTTCTTTAATATTGTACTGTACTAGTGTAGACATGGCAGAGAATAGTGTCACCTCAAGTATGTGTAACTTCACAACCTTTTACTTCTGTGTGGAATTACAGACATTTGAAAAAGGAAGACCTAATTGAAGGTCATCAAGTGACTCTGTGCTGGGTATCCATCCAGTCCTTGTTTTTCTCTCTTTAGTATCTCCCATTGGGTATTATGAACTTTGTTGATCCCCACATTTAGGCAAAGTCTTCATTCGGATTTTGGAGGGCTTGAGGGGAAAGAGAATCTGATGAGTCAGTAACTTCGTAGTTTTTGTTAGTGAATTGAAAAAAGCAGAATTTATCTTCGATTTTAATGGATAATCTGCCCTAGAGAATTAAAAATTCAATGTAGTTTTCATTTTTACTCCTGTTTTTTAATCTATTGATAGAGTTTCATTTGTAGATGTGGAATGTCTTGCACTTCGGTTTCTTGAAGTAAACAATGTATTTTCCTAATAGGCCTAATTCCCATGGTCCTTTTGTTTTCTCTATATTTTTGCAAAAGCATAAAAATGCCACTTGGAGTGTGACTCTAGATTCACATTTAAAGAAGATTCACATTTCATTAAGGCTATGAAATTTGCAAGATACTTTGAAGCCTATGTAACTTAATATTCATAGTCGTTTAAGCAAACCAATATTTTACTCAATGAAATATAGGAAAGTAACTTAAAAGCTAAATGATTAATTTTGAACTTGGCAGCATTGCATATTAACTTAGTTCTATAGGCAGTTCTTCACATGTGATAATGAGAAATCATTATGTCCCCAGGAATGTACCCTGTAGACCAATCTGAATATAAGAACCTGAAGAGTGCGGTAGAAAAACTGACTTTAAACGATTCCAGTGTGACAGTTCATCGGGATAGTAGCCTTGCCCTAGGTGCTGGCTGGAGGTAAGATTCAGTTACATTGTAGGGTCCCATTTTTATTGAAAAATATAGTTTAAATGGTTTATTGTTCTTGAACATTTTTGAAGATAAGTTGTATTAGTGTAAAGTAAACTAAAATAGTGTCTGCTTATTTCACATTGTGGATTCAGGTTCTATGGGTAAGTTTATAGTGCTTTTAAATAGAATCCCAATGGAAGATTTGAATCTTACTTAATGAAGTTATGCTAGCATTTAATTTTGATGTGAATTGCTCAAATGACTCTTTGATTCCATCCCTCCCCTACAAAGTAACAATATATTCATCAAAGAAAACAGAGCCCATGGGACATAAACATTTTGGAGTTTGGCTTTTTCTCCCTCAGGTTGGGATTTCTTGGACTTTTGCATATGGAAGTTTTCAACCAGCGATTAGAGCAGGAATATAATGCTTCTGTTATTTTGACAACCCCTACTGTTCCATATAAAGCTGTTCTTTCATCAGCAAAATTGATAAAGGTACTGTTTTGAACCAGCATACAAAGGAAAAATAAATAAGTCTGTGTGTATGTGTATGTGTATACAGAATGCAAGAGAAACTTTTTAGTCTACCAGTAGCTGACTGGCTGTTAAAACTAAATATGTCTTGATTAATAGTAGTAAAAATTGAATTACCTTATGACTAATGATGGAGAAGCTATTTGAGAACTAATTTATGCAATATTTTTCGTAACCTGATAAAATCTCTACATTATCAATACTTGTGTGTTACTGAGGGTAAAAAGTAGAGGTAGTAATGAAGATACTGTTCTAAATCCAGCACAAAGGTGAAGAATATAATTTTGGTCATAAATAATTTATCTTATGAAAAGTAAAGCTTTCATTCCTACATAGCTGTGGGAAATTTTAGATTTCAAGTTAATGATAGAGACTATATTGTATTCCATCTAAGTTGCAGTCTGTTCATTTTAAACAAATATTAACTTTGGGATCTGTAAATATTTTCCAACTAAATTAACCTAGGAAACTAATTATAATCCCTTATAAGGGCGGACTAAAATGTATTCTTAGGTCATTATTTTTTAAATGGTACATGAAATGTGTTTAGTAAATGTCAATAACCAGAATATATTACTTTTTAATAATTGTTATTAATATTAAGTGATTACAGTTGGAGGGTTTTCTTAATTTAAAGCATGTTAAGATAATATTTTAACCTTTAGGAATTCTTTTGTTTTTATTCCAACAAATTTAATAATGGTAATTATTAAGATATATATTTTTTTAACTATTAGTGACTTCTTATTTTTAGGAATACAGGGAAAAGGAAATTACAATCATCAATCCTGCGCAATTCCCTGATAAATCAAAAGTAACAGAATATTTGGAGCCAGTTGTTTTGGGCACCATTATCACACCAGATGAATATACTGGAAAAATAATGATGCTTTGTCAGGTATAAATGTAATACAATTTAATACAAAAGTTTTAGTTCTCTCAAACAGTGGTTCCCAGCTCAGATTTTGAAAGATTTCTCTCTGCAGAGCACATTGAATTTAATAAGAACTTTTCATAAAGATCTCTCTCTCTCTCAAGAAATCTATATACATGTAGATATAGATACATATACTTTAAAAATTATTTTGATTTTAAATAAGAAAAATAGAGCCAGAAGTTTTGATCATCTGTGTTACTTTACTGAATTGATATTTTAGCCCAAAGGAAAGAAATTAGATGCTTATTTATCCTGAGTAGCTAAAGTATAATTACTTTTAGCCTGTTTGAGTAGTTGCAATTGAATAGATTTGAAAGATCATTATAATACTTCAGAGACCTTTGAAAAGTATTCCACATTTTGCTTTAGTTTTTGCCACATTGTAGTAATGATTTAATCCACAAATCAGACATAATCATAGTATTCAAAAAAATACCTATTTGAAATATTCTGACATATATTGGAAAGAACTCTCAAATGATGACTAGTAGACTTCAATTTTAATTCTGTTACCACAAACTAATTATTACTTTGGGTCAATCATTTAATTTCTCTGGACCTGTTTTTTTAATTTGTAAAACAAGAAATTAGAATTTTGACTATCTGTAGTTACATTTGATTTATTGTTAAGTGAAATACTGTATAATTAAAAAAGATAAAATTGTTGGATACAGGCAAAGAATTAAAAGCTTTGGTAGCAAGTATACTGTAACTGAAATACAAAATGGTTCTCTCTGTATTATAAATATTGCTCACATTAAAGAAATATTCCTTCATTTTGCCCAGTCTTTATTAGAATTTGTAAGGAAATTTTAAAGTTGGTAATTGACATCTGTCTGTATTCATTTTAAATCATTATTTGAATAGATTATCATTAAATACATTTTTTTCTTTCCTTTTTAGGCTCGAAGAGCAGTTGAGAAGGATATGATGTTTATTGATCAAAATAGAGTTATGCTTAAATATCTCTTCCCTTTTAATGAAATTGTGGTGGATTTTTATGATTCTTTGAAATCCTTGTCTTCTGGATATGCTAGGTAAAAATTTAATGGGAAACTCAGATACCTAGACAATATTTTTGAAATATTGACCAGCAAGAGTATATTAATAACTTCACTTATTTAACAGTCTCAACTCTGTTGAAGATAGTTGAGAATGACACTCTAAGGTTAGAAAGGCTTGGAGCAACCTTAGAGGTGTTACAGAGTACTTGTAATTTGCTTGTGGGAGAAGGAGTTCTTTGATTCATCAAACTATTACCCCTCTTATAATGAAAAAATTTTAGTGCCCTCTTTATGAAAAGAGTTCCTGTTGATTAAGAATTATACATAATTTCAGGGGCCGGCCCGGTGGCGCAGCGGTTTAGTTCGCGCTTGGCAGCCCAGGGTTCGCGAGTTCGGATCCTGGGCGCCCGCGGACGCACTGCTGGTCAGCCATGCTGTGGTGGCGTCCCATATAAAGTAGAGGAAAGATGGGCACGGATGTTAGCCCAGGGCCAGTCTTCCTCAGCAAAAAGGAGGATTGGCGACGGATGTTAGCTCAGGGCTGGTCTTCCTCACAAAAAAAAAAAAAAGAATTATACATAATTTCAGAAAGCTACTGTGACCTCAGTGGCACTTTTAAAATGTATTTGTATGTTATGTAATCCTAGGCACATCTGTATACATTTGAAAATAGAAGTACATATTTAGTCTTTAAAAAATGCTTACATGTGCCCCCATATGTATGAACACTTTAATAACTTGGTCTTGCCAGGAGTAAGTGGTCCACGTCGTGAAAACCATTGTCTTATTCCATAGGAGTATGTGGAGGAACAGCCTGATAAAAGTGAAGGAAGAGTTAATATTAAATAACAAATAAGGAACTTGGTGCATAGTATTTTGGGATTACTTTTTGTTGGTGTAAATGACTCTAGATGCCCTTAGTATCCTAAAATCTATTGCTAGGTAGCAAATAATAGAGTTTAAAAGAAATATAAAACATACTGAGGAAGTAAAGGGAAAAATGAACGTTCATATTTGTAAAACGCATATGTGCGCGTGCACGGGTGTTTAAAATGAACATTTAAAGAGAACTTCCAGTGTTTAAAGAACATACTCCTGTGACCTGGAAGTTTAGCTTTATCAAATGAGCTTTTTAATGAAGAGCATAACTCTTGATACCAAGGAGTCTTCTTATGTTTGTTTCTATTGAGAATTTTTCTACTTTGTCACCCAATTTTTTCTTCTTTGTCTTCTTTCAGAATAAGTGGCAATGGAATTTAAAGTAAAATGAATTGAGGCAGCATGTTGTTAAACAGTTACTATAGACAAAAGAATGATTACTAAGTGTTTATGAACATTTTTAACAAAAGTCTTTCGATCATAGTTTTCTTTTGGGTACCGCTTTCTGAGTTAAGTGGTCTTGAAATCTTTTAGTTTGGAAACTTCAATATATTTCACATTAAATGACAGAAGATTGTTTATTTTGAACTACATAAAAGTAAAATAATTCCAGCTTCCAAAATTAAGGTAATTCTTACGTTCAAGGTGGATGTTTTTCATATGCAGTCAATTTGTAACTTAACAAAACTTTATCATGGTCTGTGGCCTTCTAGCCTAGGCCATAGATCTCTCATGGATTGAGACAGAAACAGTTTCTTTGATACCAAGTAGCAGGAATCTACTGCACCTGGGTCAGAAGAGGGATTCCTTTGTAGACTGTGGTGAGGCTGCTTCTGATACTTAACCTGATAGAACTGTTTGCCCTCCACCCCCGAGTAGCCTTTTGGAGTTCTTAGTGTTTCCTGCGTTTCAAGTAGACTAAAATACTTGTGTTTTGAGTAGAGGTTAGGTTTCCATTGGGCTGGCTGGGAAACACAGACAAACTTTGTATGATGATTTCTTTTGAAAAACTGAATTAAATTCTAAAATTTTGGAGTACAACATACTATAAACAAGGTGGAACAAGGTGAAAGTGTAGGGACTGTGTTTTATCTTCTCTTTGTATTCTGCATGATACTTAATGTGATGACTTTCATATAGTAAATGCTTAATGATATTTGTTGGAGAAAGAAAGGATTTTAGCAACACTTCAGGCAGTAATCTGGTTTTAAGAGAGCATTAGTATCACCTCGTGACCTTCCTGCTGAAAACCTTTAGAAACTAAATATATTTGCAAGTCTGGGCACCAGTTTGTTTTAAAATTAAGACAGCAGGAATATATATGTTCTTGTCCATAATTGGGAAGACACGTAAACATAATTGAAATTTTCTTTCTCATTAGGCTTTAGGTTTGTAAGTTAAACTCTTGTTAAACATGTCTGTTTTGATTTCATTGTAAGCTTTGACCATATTGTTACAAGTGATAGCTGACACTAAGTGCTTATATGTGCTAGGCTAGGCTCTGCATTTACGAGGCACTGTTCAAGTTCCTTACGTGTATGAACTCAGTTTATCCTCAAAAAAGCCCTGTGATGGTTCAAACTGAAGAGCTGTACATGAAATCCAAAAATCTCACTTATTAATGGCTGTTTGTCAGTGTCATAGCATTTATTTAACCGGTAATAGAAAACTAAATAGAAACCCAATTCATGAATCTGAGAATGACCAATTGGTAATTACTGTTGTCTACAGTAGGCAGCCAGCTGCTGGGAGGGAGCATTGGTAAGAAGGTGACATTTGCTTTCAGTGATCCACTTTCCTAGACTGGCGTACTAGTTTCTTTTCCTTCCTTCTGTAGAGCATGTTCCCGTTGCTTTTGCCTCTCATTTCATACATGTAAAAAGATGAGGAAGTTGCTTTCTTACTGTGGTCACTTAGATCCATTCATCTGAAAACTACATGTACTATTTTGATGGAAAGTTAGATTTTTTGGGGGGGGGGGGCGTATAGAAGGGTGTAGAAAAAAGATATTTTGCAAAGAAAGAAAAATGTAATCTCTTGGAAAGTATAAACTTGTTTATCACTTGGACATTTTTCCTTGTTAGTTTTGATTACGAAGATGCAGGCTACCAGACTGCAGAACTTGTAAAAATGGATATTCTACTGAATGGAAATATTGTAGAGGAGCTAGTAACTGTTGTACACAAGTAAGTTGAATAGAAACTAATCATGGAAGATGAAAGGAACAACTTTTGACATGTTTTTATTGAACTATTGGTTGCTCATTTTTATTTGACAGCTACATTTTGAAAACTTTTAACAGTAATCAAATTTCTTTTTACTAGTTTTTCCTTCCATTCTTTTTTCATGCTTCTCTTTCCAAACTGTTAAATAATAAAAGGAGAATAGAATTATGATAGCCAAAAAGAATAATGTCATGGAAAGAAATGTTGCCCTTAAAATTTTGTCCTTGCCCATAGACGTAAGACAAAGTAAAAGAAAATGGTTTTTAACCTTTGTGAGAGATTTAGAATTGAGGACAAAATGTTTTTTATCTTCATAAAACATTTATAATAATGAAAAATGAAATACCCTCCATGTTCAAGAAATAGCAGATTGGTTAAAATGAATTATAAAGCACCTGTATAATAATCTGTTAAGCCTTTAAAACTGTATTGTGGAGTAATGTTTAGTGACTTAAAAAATGTCTATTAAATAAAAAGGTAGAATACATCATATACACTATGATCCAAACTGTAAAAAACAAATATAAAATATGTATGCAGAAAAATAATTAGAAGGATATATGTTTAACAAACATTCTAAAATGTCTGACAGTGGTTTTCTATGGGTGAAGGGAAGGGCATCAAGAATGGTTTTTATTCTCTAATGTATGTTTTCTATATTTTCTGTAATAGATCATGTTATTTTTACAATCAGAGAAGCCATGTATGATTCAGAGAGTAAGCGATGTTGATAAACAAGTTCCATTTGAACTTCCTTAAGAAATCACCTTTACATTGATTATGTATATGGATTAGAGAGCTACTTTAAACATTGTTATTTATGCTATGTAAATAGTTGCGTTTTCTCTGTCTCAGAGACAAAGCGCACTCTGTTGGCAAAGCCATGTGTGAACGTCTGAAGGATTCTCTGCCTAGGCAGCTGTTTGATATAGCAGTTCAAGCTGCTATTGGAAGTAAAATCATTGCAAGAGAAACGTGAGTTGAAATTCATTTTTGTTCCTGAGTTGGTTTTAGAAATGATATACCTAGAAAATGAAAGAATATTGAAAAAGTTAACATTGGCCTAAGCATCATTCCTACTTGTAGAAACACTAATCTGACTCTTAATTCCATTAATTTAAGTGATCATTGTTACTTTGAATTACTTATATAACACTTTTAGGTGATATTATTAATTATTATCAATTATTAATATAATGTATATGAGTTTGAGGAATTGCTTTATTTCCACTCATTTTATTGAATGACTATACTAAATTACCTGGGTAAGGAATTTCTGTCAAGGTTTTATGGTTTTATCCCTTCAAGTAGGTTATAAGCTAATAGGAACTGAAACTAAAAAGGTTTTGGAGATACTCTTCCAAAAGACAAAACTAAATTATGATTTTTACTTAAAGCTTTTAATATCACTTCCTCAGAGCTAGTGAGGTTGTAAATCAGAAAGGTGAGAGAGGAATGCTAATATGTTAAGCTTTGCATTTTAGATTAGGGACCTCTCATGTGATACAGTAGACACGGATCATAGGCTGATTTGTGTAGGAAACGGGTCTTTTTCATGAAATGTGATGTATAAATCAGAACATTGAATAAGGTGCTCTGTTACTAACAGTAAGTGTAGGAAGTATCTTGCAGCATTTCCCATTTCCTTTTCTTGATGATTTTAAAACTTCTGGGGAATCAGAAGTATTTCCTCAGTTGGAAATTGCTGTTCAATTCTAGCTTAACCCAAACATAATGTATCAGTAGTGGTGAAATACTACCATCATTTTTATAAAGTCTTAGGATAAATTTTATGCCTGTATTTGCAATAAATTCCATTTCTTAACATTATTTTGCTTTAGTTACTAATTTTGTGTTTCATGAATACATCTTCTTATGGAATACATACTAGTGGAGCTATTTTAAAATTTCTGATCCTCCAAATTACTCAGAAACATTATAGAAATAGATTAGTTTATACCTGTTTGGATGGATATGTGATCATTCAGTTTACCCTGAATTCAGTTAAAATTCAGTTTACCCTGAAAGGGGTTTTATGAAAGTAATATATTGTTCTTTATATTCCTAGTCAGTCTTGACCCACATTTTGAGGAGTTAGTAATAAGATAACCATTTTTAATTTTTTTGGAAGTAGTAGTGGTAGTATTTTTAGATTGAGCCAGAAATGACCATATATAATTCTTATAATCAAGGCCATACCATGCTTGAATTTGGCCTAATCAAGACTACCCACAAGCCTTGACCTTTCATTCTTAATAAAATTTATGTTGATATTCATGTTGAATTTATTTTCTGTTTTATCCCAAATACTTTCCAATACAAGAGCATTTGAGCTACAATTATTTGCTTATGGCAGTTTTACACAGGTATAACAACAATCATTTAAATCGTTAGTTAAGGGGAGACTGTTTTTGAAAATAAGGTACTTTTGAATAGTATAATGAAGTTATGTACTTATGCACAGTTTCTTCTTTTGCAGCGTGAAAGCTTATAGGAAAAATGTTTTGGCAAAATGTGTATGTATCCACCTATATTCTACTTTTTAATAATATATCTGTTTTATGAATTTAAAATCAAATATATTGGTTTCCATTGTTGGTTTTTATAATACCCTTTCATATCCAAGTTTTCTTTCATTTTTTTGTGAGGAAGACCAGCCCTGAGCTAACATCTGTTGCTATTCCTCCTCTTTTTGCTGAGGAAGACTGGCCCTGGGCTAACATCCGTGCCCATCTTCCTCTACTTTATATGGGACACCGCCACAGCATGGCTGACAAGCAGTGCGTCGGCAGGCGCCCAGGATCCGAACCTGCGAACTGCGGGCTGCCAAGCATGAACTAAACTGCTGTGCCACCGGGCCAGCCCCCAAGTTTTCTTTTTCTTTTTCTTTTTTTAAATAGGTAAATTTCAGCTTAACTATGATAGCATATTCATTTTGATCACATTCTTAAATACTTTTCCATCTTATAAAAATTCCTTTATATGTAATATCTATCTTAAGAAAGTATTTTATGTAACAGTTACGATCAGGATAACATGTTTTGTTGATCTAATTTATAAGGAAAGATTTTGAAGACCATGGCTATGCCTTATAGTGGGAAGAGTGTGAGAATTGAAATCCACCTCTCCCATGTTTCTTTGCTAAGTTTGCTGGTCCCATCTGCCTTGAACCAGTAAGGATTTTGATAATTCTTCCTTGACATGCACAATGTAGTACTGGGTTTCCTTGGGGATCTTTATCTCCAGACAAAAAATATAAGTAAAGCCTTTATCATTCTTGGAGAAGGTAGTAAAATTAGGATTTGCTGGGAAGGGGATTAGAGAAGTAACTTTGCAGATGTCTACCTGTAATGGTAAGGTGGTTGTAATTGTATTGATGTCTCTATGTGATTGTATGATTATGTTTCTGTGGAGTGATTTGGTCTTCCAATTTTTAAAAATATGTTTCAGTATGGTGGTGATATTACCCGAAAAATGAAACTTTTGAAGAGACAAGCAGAAGGAAAGAAAAAACTCAGGAAAGTTGGCAACATTGAAGTTCCAAAAGATGCTTTTATAAAAGTTCTGAAAACACAATCTGATAAATAATTGGTGGGCAAATATAAGGAATTTTCATAAATTAAAAATTGTGTATCCTTTAATTTTTCTTAGTAATTTGCTTTTTAGCATAATCTGTAATTTATAATATAAATATAATTTATAATATGAATGAAAATTATAAAATTTGCTTGTTACTTTCAGGCTTTTCAGGTTTACATAACCTATTGGCTTTTCTTTGAAAGGGTATGGTGGGTGGATAAGAGCTTGGATTCTGAAGCCATATTTCCTGTTTCAAATTTCTGTTCTACTGCTTACCTAGCAAGGTGACCTTAGCCAAATTACCTACCCTCTCTTTGGCTATTTACTCTTAAGTAAAATCAGGATTATATTATTACTTACCTCCATAGGTGGTTGTGAAAATTGAGATAATATTTTTAAAATATTCAGAAGAGTGCATGACACATAGTAAGTGCTCAGTGAATCCTAAATATTTTGTTTTCCTGCATATTTTTTCTTACTGACAGTAAAAGACCCCGTAGTTAAGATTGTATTTAGTTCAAGCCCAAAATAAAGTATTTTCAAAATCACCAAGTATGAGTTTGTCAGCTGAATAAATTTAGATGATATATGTGAATCAGTTATTTAATAAAGCCAAATAACATACTCTATAGACATGTGCTCTAGTTTTTGATAAAATTTTTACAAATGTTAGTTTGAAACTAGACGATTTACATATATATCTAAGTTAAAGTAAAGGCAGGGGCTGTCTTATTTCTGATAATTAAAATGCATTTGTGCAAAGTGATAGGTGTTTGGTATTAACAGAAGCTGTTATTAATGACAGTTTAATAATTATTGTCTAGAGTTCATAATTGAGAAGACTGCGCTTTAGAGTAAAGTAACTTACTTGAGGTCACAAAGCCAGTAAATGGCTGTCTTACTTCAAACCATGTGCTCCTAACTCGCATGTTTACTTAGTGAACAAACCAGAGGGCAGATTGTATTACAGTAAGATAAAATAATTTAGGCATTGATTTTTGTCCTCTACCTTGAGTGAACTGAATGAAGTAAATGTCTTTTAGAGATAAGACTATCAATGATGAATTTTATACTAAGATAATTACATTATGAGATGATTTTAATTATAAATTAAGATAGTGGGGATTTACTTAAAATTGTGTTTAGAGATTAAATAACCTGGTAGTCCTAGTTATATAAATTATTCACCTATCTTCCCTATCTTTTCTAGCTCTAATAGAACAGATGAAATATGAGACTCCACAAAACTAGTATTTTGGAAAATGGCAGTATATATGAAATTAGGAAAACATTTTAATATAATTTCTAAACCAAAATAATCTGTTATACCATTATTGTCAAGGGAAGGTTATAAGTTGGTACCTGGCACATGGTATGCATTATATGTCTACTATTTAGTATATTTGCTTAATTAGTATGCTTGCAGTTTGTGCACGTTTAATTTTCTTGCTTTAACCTCTGACTGTTTAGGAAACAGTTTTACCTTTAGCAATAACAGCACAAAAAAGTATTTTTCAAATATTGAAGCATAAGCTTAAGTTCTCTCCCTGGCCACTCTCCCAAACAGGTGATTTTCATGTTTTAAGAGTTGTCTTCTAAATATATTCCCCAAAGGACCTTATATTACTAAGATTTTTGCTAACATTAAAATAATATCAACTATGATATGAGTATTAGAGTAGCCACCATTTATTGAGTTCAATATGTGACAGCTACTATGCTGAACGCTATAGTCGTTCCCTTATTTATTCTATACAACAGCTGAGGTATAGGTCCCGTTACCATCCCATTGTATAGGGGAAGCAGCTGAGAATTATGTATTGCCCAATGTCACGGTAGAAGCAGAGCTGACAGAGTTGGGATTCACACTGGTTTCTTTCTCCAAACCCCAATTCTTAGCTACCATGCTTTATTGCCTCTTGTGGAACTGTCTTCAATAGGCTTCTTAGTTCTTTGCTTAACAGCAGCTTAGCTCCTGACTTAGGGAGCTGAAGTGGCCAGAAAGCAGTTTGCTGAGGAGCTTGAGTACATGGACCTTAAACTAGCCTCCTAATATCAAGGGCAGTGATGGAAAGGAGGTCTTTTAGACACTGTTTCAGCTAGCACATTTAAAGCACAGAAATACTGGTGAACCATGCACCGAAACGGACATCTTTTGTTTTTTCACTATGATACTGTATGACCCTTCTAAGGTAATAAGGTTACTTTGCAGTAACTAATACTTTATTACCAGGAGTGTGACTGGAAGATGACACTGATTCACTAGTCATTTGAAAACCATTTAAAAAACATAAGGCTATTAAAACTTCATTAACTGGAATTAAAGCAGCATATTTTATCTAATGGTTTTATTTATTCGCTATTTAAATATTTTAAGGAATTTAACCATAAATACATTTCAGTCACATAAGCAATTAAACAGGTATATAAGTAATGCTGCTTCTACTAGATGGGCTTGTAAGACGCAAAACATGCAGGGGAAAAGGGAGCATTTTTTATTCCCCAAGGAGCAAGACTAAGAATTTATAGGCAGAGACGTTGTCTTTTGACTTAAATCTCCTAATTGCATGACAGCAACAAACAGTAAATACAGGCTCACAGCTACTTTTAATTGTTGGACTCTCTCAGATGCATGTATTCAATTTCCCTTCTGGAAATAAAAATTGACATTTTTGTTATTATAAGCTTTATTTGAATTAAAGATAGGAAACAATATACTTTTATTTGCAGTTTAATGATGCAAGTTATTATGACAATCTAAAATAGTTTATAGTAATTCCTTGTATATATACACTTTATATTATCCTTTCAGACATATATATGTAAGGAATAAAGCTAATCATTTATGAAGTTTAACAGTAATCAGAAAATTTTCTTCAAAATAATTTCCTTAAGTATGTTGCTATGTATAAAGCTCATAATTGCCAAAATACTTATATTAAAGGCATGAACCCAAGTAATTAAGTAAGAGCACATTTGTAAAAAAGTGCTATAGAAGAAGGTGCACAAAAATCATGCACTTATACATACTTTCCAAAAGGTCGTAAACTGTATTTTAGGCACTGTCATCTCTAGATTTTCTTTACCAACAATATATAGCAGGACTTTTGATGTCCCAATGCTATTGCAGAAAGATGACTAAGGCAACCACGTGCAGAGAGCTTGTGTGTAATGCCCCAAAAATACAAAGATAGCATTCCAAAAGTAAAGGTTTGCAGTGATAGTTATTTGATATCTGAAAGGCTTGGAGTGCCTTCATGTGATTAAAAAATAAAAATCTAAGAATGCCACTGGAGTCATATGAATGGTACTTGACGTACAGAATCTTCACCTTTAACATTACTTTTTAACTTTTTAAATAGGCAGACATTTCATTTCTCTGCTGTTTTTATAGTGTGTCTATGTGGCTTACATACTTTATAATAAATAGCCAATTAATTGTGAGAGCCAACTACTTCTAAACCCTAGTATAAAATGGACATATTCTAAATATGGAATGTTTAACATATAGATGTTGGACTTCAAAAATGATGGTCTTCAAAAATTCCCCGTGTTTTATCATATTGCATAGCTGAAAATTCATCTACTACTTTATAAAAGTGTTCTGTTCATTCCAGCAGAATTTTGCTCCAATCTCCTTCATTTTCCTTCTTTCATACTGTATAGTGGATCCACAAGTTTATTGTGCACATGCATTAAACCTTAAAGAGAAAAAGCACAGTTCTAGTTGTATTTTTAGTTTTGAACTATTTCTCATTTACTTTAGAAAGCAAAAGATTTTATGATAGAATAAGTATATCGGTTCCCATCTGATACACAATAGGTTTATTGAAAAAATGCAAATAGAAATGTTTCAGGATGTTTAGTTTTAACTACCTAGCAAATACCAATTTACAATTACTTATGAATCTGTAGATCTGGAATGTGTAGAGGTTCTTTGGGAGTAACCGGAAGTAGGAGCAGTTCTTGTCTTCAAAGCTTCAGTATGACAGGATAACAAATTTGAATGCTGACTTGGTTAATACATTTTAATTACATCTAAAAGTCTGTTGAGTTTGATCCTCTCGCAGTTCCTCTACCAGACTCCAGCAAGGGGCTCAGAACTGTTATTAGACTAGGATAGCTTTAATTCTCCAATATATTAACCTATCCATTCATCTGGCAAATTATTTTCCATTATTTTGACGTGTATTTACAAAAGGGTTGATTCCAAGCCACACTGAGGCAGGTTTACTAAAACAACACAGAAGATAACATTATTAATTTCCAAGTAGACTTAAATTTCATCTCATCATTTGTATACTAATAAATTGTTCTTACTTATTAAAGCTTCTTGGAAAATATCTTCCAGTTACTCATGTCTTAATGCATATGTATTGTATTTCTTTGAGGAAAAAAAAAAAAAGATTGTCCCAATTAACGAATTAAAGATTTTTTATTCTGGAAGTTAAAGAAATGAGTTAAATTTTCCAGGTTGTTAAGAACATGGGCTAGGCTGGGGGAAGGGACTCAAAATGTGGTTTTCTCAGGAAATGTGCTTATTGGATTAGGGATACCGGGTACTTGTTTGTAAGTAGATGTTCCTTGTCAGGAAGGCTGCAGAAGCACTCTAGAATCCAAACTGTGAGGAAGACCCACTTGTGAGAGATAAGCAAAGAAAGGGACATGCAAAGAACACTGAAGTGTTATGTAGTAGAAGAAAGACCAGAAGTGGAAGAGTCTTGAGAGAAGAGAGCAACATTCACCAGTGCAACTGAAAGTGAGAAAATGCAAACTACTTAACTGCCTACTTCAGTGTCTAATCAGCACCTCAAACTTAGGGAAGTCCAGACCCACTGTTTCCCTTCCAAACCATTTCTTTGAAAATCTTGATATATGGTGTTACCCTTCAATAAGCTGCTAAAGCCAGACAATTAAAATTCACTGACTTTTCTTGACTTCAGCAGCAAGACCAGTTGGCACTACTTTCAAAATATATCCCAAATTAGCCACAGTTTATTTCCATGGCTACCACCCTAGTTGAAGCCATTGTCATCTCTAATCCGACTACTTCCAGCTCAACACTCCACTACTCATTTCCCCCGTCCCATGATACAATTTCTACACAGCAGGCCACCTAACCTTTTTAAAGACAAACTGGATTATACCATTTCCCCACTTAAAATTCCTGAATTGCTATGGTCACTTAGAAAATAATTGAGATTTTATTCTATTGTCTTTTTTTATCCTTCTGATCTCATGTCCTCTCACTTACCATCTTTTATGCTGTACTCAACCCCGTGTTTGTTGCTGTTACTTCAGAAAGGCTAAGCTTGGTTCCAGTGCAGGGTCTTTATACTTGCTGTCTCATTCACCCTGGAATGCTCTTCTCCCTGAGCAAAGCAAGACTGCCTCTGTTTTGTTTATTAGGTGTCAGCCCAATGTCACCTTAAAATGAATTATAATTTCACTTTCTTTCGGGCAATTTTCACTCTTAGAAAATGTTTTCCTACTTTATCTCCAACTAGAAACTATGGTCCAGGACCTTATTTATAGTCACTGCTCTTAAGTCCTGGTCTAAAAGGTCCTGGCACATGGTGGAAGGTCAATAAACATTATTTTAAAAAGTGTCAAGGTTCAGTGAGACAGTGGTATCTAGAAGCTTTTTTTTATCAAGAAGCCTTTTTTGTGTGTGTGAGGAAGACCAGCCCTGAGCTAACATCCGTTGCTAATCTTCCTCTTTTTTGCTGAGGAAGACTGGCCCTGGGCTAACATCCGTGCCCATCTTCCTCTACTTTATATGGGACGCCACAGCATGGCTGACAAGCGGTGCGTCGGCGGGCGACCGGGATCCGAACCCATGAACCCCGGGCTGCCAAGCGCGAACTAAACCCCTGTGTCACTGGGCCGGCCCCACTAGAAGCTTTTTTTAATTTAAAAATCCAGAAAGTATATTGATAAAAAGGAGGCAGTAGCAAAGGAGAGGATGGAGACATAGAGAAGAGGATCGAGGGCATTGGCAGAATGGTTAGACCTGAAAGGAAAGGATGCTTGAGGATTAGGATAAATTTAGAATCTTAGAGGTAGGACTGTGGAGGAATAAATTAAGCCTTCCCTGCAGCTGAGGGGAAAGAAGGATCAAAAGGTTAAAATGAGTAATGGGAAAAGTCTGAAAACAGCAAAATTGGGACCAATGACTAACTCAGGATAAAAAAGGATTTTTGTATAAACAGTACCAAACTAACATAAAGGCACTTGATTGGTCCCGCCTCCACCTTAGGTATATGGCAGCCACTGAGCTATCCAGCTTTATTTATAAAATAAATAATTTTATAAATTATACTAAGTATAATATTTATTTATAAATAAGTAATTTCAGCTCAGAAATTCAAAACAGAAAGCAATGTACTCAACATATTGCATAAAAGTCTTATAATTATGTTTGGTTTAGATATGTCTTAGATAAATGTAATCTCTAATACTTCAATGTTTCCATAGTGATAGTTCCTATAAAGTTACACAACCCCACACATGCTTACCAGTGCGTTGAAGACAAAAGGCATGTGATAAAAATCCATGAATATGTGTACAGACCAATGATTATTTCATTCAGTAGACTGTTTTATGTAAAGCTATCCTTGAGCCTGGATTAGAGATATACTGACTTATTGGCATTTTGTTCTTTGCTCAAACAAATGTTAATATGTAAGAATATTTTTCTCAGTACTCCCCTTCCCGCCAAACCCCATATCTTTTGGTGCTATGGAGTCTGCTGCAGTGAATTTTACACCCTCATAGGGAAGAGATTAGCACTAGGATGTTCAAATGCAAGAGTTGTGAGGGAAGCCAGGACAGAATTAATCCACAAGCATCCTGTCAGTGAGCATTCTGTGTTCTTTATGGAGGCTAGTATTAAACTACACTAGCCCTTTTGCTCTTGGACTACATTCTAACATTGGGATTTTCAAGGTTAAAAAAAATTCAAGGTACCATCATCATTAACTTACACACTACATATTCAAACATACCAAAAAAGTTAAACTTAGAATGCAAGAAAAAATAGAGCAATCAATACTGAACCATTTATGACTTCCAGACTGATGACAATTAGAAGCTGTCCACCTGGTAGAAATCAACTCAACCTGGAGTCCTAGCATATAACAGCTGGAGAATGTTCAGAGTCCTTGAATCCTCCTGAATTAATATACAGACTTATGTGTACATGCGCTTGCACAATAAGTGGTCCATGACCCACAAAAGGTGAAGAGCCACTGACCCATGAGCCCTGGTTTGCTTTTTGGCTCTTAAGCTATACACTGCCTTTTGTTTTTAAAGTATAATCTAGCCCCATTTTATTAATACACTTTGTTCTATACTCTATTAACAGGAACTTTTTCTGCTACTGTGTTAGTTCATCCTTACATCTGTGCTGTTGCTTAAGCCATTTCCTTCCAGTGTAAATGCTACCCATCTTTCAGGGCCCTCCATCCCATCAGATTAAAGTTTTCTTCAACTATTTAACTATAAATCTCTCCCTAATTTAATATTTTTCGACTTAATAGTGTGACTTACATAATTTAGCACTTAAATTGAAATGGTTTCAGCACGTAAATTGAAATGTGTTCATCCGTCCACCTACCTGCCCGACAACCCACATTTGATCAAATGCCTCCAATGTACCAGGCACACTTTTAGACTGAAATAATGCAGTGAACAAAACTGAAGTCCCTACCTTCGTAGAGCTTTTATGTTAGTGCAATATATTACATTTTATTTTCTCAAATCACTTAATGAGTCAGCTTTTTATGAAGAATGTCAACTACTTTTAGGCAGGGATACTTCTTACACTTATTGTGACTAACACCACATGAGACAATATAGTTGAAGGCACTTTGACTCATGTTTCTTGGCTGAGGACACTAACTGGAAAATACATATTTACCAAAAATATACATTAAAGAGTAATTTTTTTATAGTGCAAAAGAAATATTTGCTAATGAAAAAGATTTACCAGGTGATATCTCCGAACAGAACCAATCCCATTTAAACAGGATCTAACTGAAAAGTTTAATCCATTTTCAACAATCAGTGTGTAAAGAGCAGTAAAATGGAGACTGGAAAGACCCAAGAGGGGAGGAGACAACAAAGACAATGGTAATTTCAGCCAGTGGTTTAGAAGATGTACCGTCTTCTAGAGGATCATTCTGTATGACAGAATTCATTTGTAATTTGCTTATAGCTTTGATCATGGAAAAAATATATTAGAACTTTAAAATACAACTTAGAACACTGGGATAAACTTTAAAAATTCAACTCCTTTATAAAGATTTTTTTGAACTGTACATTGGCTATAACTTTTATATATAAGATAAGGCTGCTTCCAAACTGGAAATTATTTTGAAAATTTTATTACTTTCTTTTTGGATAATCAAGAATTTACTATGACTTAAGATAAAAATTGACAACTTTCTACACAAGAATTTGATAAAAATAAATAATTGCTACTGAAATCATAAACAGAAATAAGTAAATTCTTCTAATGAGTATTGATAAAAATGCACAGACTTCCAGACATGTTGCCAAAAGAAGAAAAGTTAATTATAGACCATAAAAGTCAATTTTATGGTTTTGGCTCAATGTGATCTCATTCAACCTCTCAAGTTATTGGAATACAGTCTAAAAAGGATGAAACAGAAAAAAGTGTTCATGATGATGTCTTGAAAATATATTATCTCAAGGACATAAAACGTAAGTTTTATTTTAAAAAGCAAAAACAAACAACTAGAACTAATAAACTTTGTTTTCCTGTGATTTACTTGTATCTTTCAAAAGGTATATATTGAAATGAACTTCCATTTACTAATAATTCTTATTTTTTTAGATGTAGTTAACCTAGATTTTCTTCAGGAGCTAATTAATTAGACCCCTTTAAGATTCCTGTTGGCACTTTTTTAGTGTTGACAGAAGAAAGGCTAGTGATGTGAATGGAATTTGAAGAATTATAGATGATAACCACAGGATTCATATCCTCCAGTACATCTTGAAGCGACATATAATGACTCAATGAGGATATGGCAAATGTATAAAACTACATTTATAATATGTATACATTTCTGAATATTCAATTATTCTACCCTATAACAAGATACCTTACTATAAAATGAGGTCTATATATAGCCCAGAACAAAATCTCAATTCCATGTTTCTCCCTATTGAAGGAGGCATCCTGACAGGCTGATATCCTGAACCTCTTCAGAAATACACAGCTCCAAAGTGGAAAACACGGTGTCCTCAAAAAGGCAATGCAGCAATTCTCTCATGAATAGTCTTCACTTCAAAATGTTTCAGAAGAGCTTAGAATCTGGATAGGTAACTGAAAGAACTAAATAATATAATCCTCTACCTCCTTTCTGTTTTAAACTATTTTTAACATATGTCCTTACCTTTTTGGAGGCAATTATGGTGTAAAAAAATAGAAATACGACCTAGGTCATATATCATAGCTAAGGTTTACTCTTCTATAAGGCAGTGAAACAGTGGACAGAAGCCCAGACTCCAGACGAGCCTGGTTTCACTTACCCAGCTCTGCTCACAAATAAGCCGTGTGACTGGGGAAGGGACTTAACATCTCTATTAAGCCTGTTAACTCATCTGTAAATGGGATTATAAGAGTAGCTACTTCGTAGAATTGTGAAAATTAAGTAAGTCAGTAACTACAATGCATTTAGAATAGCGCCTGGTCATAAAAATATTGGCTATTATTATTATTAAATATCTTGTTAAATATTAACCACTAAAATGTAAAAATTTTCTGTTAAAAACCAAATTGACAAAATCAGACAAGTACACATGTTTATCTGGGGATTGTTGGTACTAGAAATGGCAATGTTAAATAAATCCCCTTAAAACTGCCATTAAAATATGTGGATAATGAGGACTCCTTCTATTAACTTTTTCAAGGAATCTAATATTATGAAATCTGAAGGACTGTATGGAAATATGTGTAAAACTCCATCCAAGAGTTCTGTCTTATTCACAACTCATCACTGAGATATTCTCTACTGTTGTCTGTCAAATTACTAAGAAGCTAACAATTTTCCCATTTAATTTGATATATTTTGGCTTGGTAAACTGATAAAATATAAATGATTGGAAATAATCTAAGTGTTTAACAATAAGGAAATGTTTAAGTAAATTATGATTTGTCTACTTGACTATTATATAGCCATTAAAAATGCTTCTGAAGAATAGTAAGACAGAAAAATGCTTACAACAGATAAGTGCAAATACAAAACTATATACACATGTAAAATTAGACTGTTTTCACTGTTTGCCAAACTTCAGTCATTTGTGTATCACCTTCAAGAATCACCTTCAAGATTTCTGCCACATTCACACATTTACATGAACTATGAGTTACTGGTTTCCTTTAAATTGACTTAGAAGTTTTAAGTTATGTACTACATTTCATGGATATGAGATGCTGAAGACTGTAAAACACACCATTATTTTATGTACCACAAGACAAAAATGCTATGACACCAATTTTAAACACATCCCCATTTCAGATAAATGTAAAAAAAGATGTGTCTTAGAGACAATAAAATATGGTAACTTCTTTAACCTTGTCAAAGCATTGATATCCATGAAATACAGGTTTGACTGGTTCAGTATATTTTTTCTAATACATATTAAATAAACACCTAGTTACTAGAGTAAAAAGATTTAAATATATATTCAGTCATGTAATATCAGTAGTACACAAACTACATACTTTCTGAATTACTGACCTACATATATGACTAATTACATAACATTTTTTTATCAGCTATATAAACAGTACCTACTTGTACAGCTTGTTTATGTGTCTGTACTCATATGTGGAGTTGACTATAAAGCAGGGAATAAATTCTAAACTGGGTGTAGTTGAAATTTTCCTTGAAAATCTCTTAAATCACCCATTACATCAAGCAGATATGGGTTTATATATACAACCTGGTACGGTAAGGTTTAGGAATTATTGAACTAGACTGCAGGAAGAAGCAAAAGGAAATATACATGCAGAAATCTGGGCAATCAAACTCCTGCTCAGAGTTTATTCTATACTGTTTTTGACATTTAGCCATTATAACTTTAATATATGGGAATAATTTGTTTGAAATTGTGAAGACTAAATGAGATGGTGGGTGACCCATCTCATCCTCTGGTTAGGTTCTAAACACGCTTGGGGAGGGGGGTAGGGGTGGGAGGGGGATAGGGGTGGGACGGGTAAACAATGAAAAGAAAATCAGTAAGGACACATATATTTCATTTTGGGTTACTTAATCTTGTATATTCAATATGAAGCTAAAATATTAAATTTTGGATTTCAAGAAAAATCTTTACTGAAAATATGGATTGAAGAGATTCTCTTCATGAAAGAAATAGGAAACTAATCTGAAAACTACTATTATCTGAGGTGAGACATTTCTATTTCTTGAAAGAACTGGCAACCATGCCACTTATCAGTAGGCCACAATGCAGGATGTAACTCCACAGTTATATTAAATTTTAATTGTCATCTACAATTGAACATTCTTACAGTCTGTTTTTGAAATGTCAGTGCTCACCTTTAAAGTATTTCACAGTTTTAACTCTTAATTCTAAAGTAGCGTCTTCATCACACACAAAAATAGTTCGAGGATGCTGCTGGAAAGCTGAAACAGTCCACATGTGGTTTACTCCTTCTTCTATTGCTTTATAGAGAGCAAATGCCTTGTGTGCACCTGTTATGAGGATCATTACCTGAAAAAATCACGAACATTACTTGTTAATTCTTAAAACATGTTCCAAATGGCTAAGAAGCTCTCTTTTTTTTAAAAACAAAGACTCTAGCACCAATATTCTCCTGAAGGTAAAATAAAAATAAAACATCTCCATATTTCTTTACAGTTCAAGGTATTTATTTCTACTCTTTAGAGTAACAGGCAAGCACAAAGCGTATCTCTTCTGGTTTAACAAACTAAAATAGTATCTTGTTATGGAGTATTACTGAATATAGGATAGTGCCTGTGATTATTAACATATTAAATACTGATGTGCAGAAAAGACCTGGGAAAATGAAGAAAAAGAAACAAAAGGGCTGTTTTGCAAAAGCAGAATTACAGGTCAACAAAGAATTTATACAACCAGGAATGATTACCAAATTGTTCTAGTCCAGAGAAGCAATAGATACTACTTTGGAAAAGCAAAAGACTCTAAAATAACAGATATTTAAAGAGTAATCTAGAGAAAGAAGCTTTAAGACTATTTCATTGAACATGTGCTATCTAAAGTTGTCTTGGAACAAAAACTAGATTTAAAGGATTCAGGATCTACTTCAATGCTCTTAAGCACACATGACTGAGGATATCCTTATGAACTATAGAAAATCCAAGCTCTTGGTCCCAAATTCCTAACAGCCTCTGAGATAATTCAAATAACATGTGCAAATGTGAGTGAGTGTATATGAATCTTTTATCATTTTTAGCAATAAATTGTATTTTACAAGTTAATCTAAACAGTCTATGTAATCTTTAAACCTGATTTTTTTCTCATTACAATTGTTAACTGAAACATGAATGCTAAGGTGGTTATAATTCTAAAATATAACATAAAAATTTTCTGCATTGCATATTTTATAACCAGACTTTCTTAAAGAGGGAGGCAATTAAAGATTAATGAACCAGATACTACTATATTTCTTTTATCAAGATTCACTACTTTTCATTTTGAAGCTACATCTTGATTAATATACAGCCCATGAATGCACTGAATATATATGAATTTCTACTAATGTTTTTATTGATACTTTTTGTGTGTGTCTATGAGGAAGATTAGCCCTGAGCTCATATCTGTTGCCAATCCTCCTCTTTTTGCTGAGGAAGATTGGCCTTGGACTAACATCCGTGCCCATCTTCCTCCACTTTATATGGGATGCTGCCATAGCATGGCTTGACAAGCGGTGCATCGGTCTATGCCTGGGATCTGAACTTGCGAACCCCGGGCTGCCAAAGCGGAGCGTGCAAACTTAATTGCTACACCACCGGGCCGGCCCCTTTATTGATACTTGTTGTTCTTAAGTATAAAGATCTGGGCTCAGTGAAGAATAAATATGCCATCACAGATAATTAAAAGCATTTGTTGGTTGAAACAAAAATTAATCATGTTTGATATAATAAGATAAGCACAACACTGATTAATGGATTTATTAAGTAGTTTTCCTTGCTGGACATTATAGCAATTTTTTTTTTTAAGACTGATACGGAGTTTTAAAAAAACATTCAGGTTCTTTGCTTTATCCTGTCTTCTAATTCAGCCTCTTTGGAGTGAGAACCCAGGAATCAGGGTCCCTTAAGTGATTATTATGCAATCTGGTAGAAGTGCTTAGACCAGCACTTGGAAAGTCTCTATAAAGCTACTTTAACACATTGAATTAAATGAAGATATCTGGTGATTACTGCATGATGGATATTTTCTGAAGTTTATTTCAGGAGAGTTTTAATATATGATTTGGTGGTTTCAAAGTGAAACACTGAACTTATTAGCACTTTCCTTGAATTATCTCATTTAACTTCTCACAGCAACACTATGAGATAAATACTATTCTTATTCATATTTTACAGATAAGGGAACTGAGGCTGTCACAGATATTCTGTAACTTGCCCAAGGTCTTGGTAAGGCTGTGACAAACAAGAGGTCTGATTCCAGGGTCCATATTCTTAACAACTACATTATATTAACTTTTGAGAGACAGAAACTGTTAAAAGGTCTACCAATTAGATAATATGAGGTAAGAGTCTTTCATTATTGAAGCAAAGATTATAAAAGGTAATGGGAGAGGTGGCAACAAATTTCAACGTCAAATGAATACTGAGAAAAAAATGAAAACAAACATTTATTGATGAGAAAGGGAAAATACATAGTGATGCTAGCATTAGCATTATGAAGGAAGTGGAAGGAAAGGAGGCTGATGAAAGTTTGGGGTGGGATGAGGAATTACTCTGTGTGTGTGCCTAAGACAACCTTTAATTCAGAATTAAGAAACATCTGGAAAAGCAGAAATTGAAAAAAATTGCTCTCAGAATATAATTTGACATTGATATGTGGTTACTTCTACTCCACCTGCTCCACTATTCTCAAGGAGAGTATTTCTCCTATCATCGAAAAGCTTTAGAGTAAGTAGCTCCTATCTGAAACCAAGTCTTAAGGATAAGCAAAAAGCTCCACAAAGGGGGCACTTCACAAAGTTATGGGATCGTCAATAAAAAGAAATTTGGTAAGGCTGGAGCATAGATAAATGAAAAGAAATGGTTGAAAACTGGTTGAAATCTGAAATAGCCTTTTTATGCCAAACCAAGAGGCTAGACTTCATCCTGTGATGGAATAATAGGGAATCAGACTCTTAATTATATAGATGAATAATAACTTTTTGAAAAAAATAATTCAGGCTATAATATAGAGAACAGATAGGTAAAGAATGGAAATAGCCATGATTTAGGATGGGTTTGCAATAATCCTTGAAAGAACTGATATAGACTTGAATTAAAGCAGTTGCAATGGAGGGCTGGATCCTTATTTATCTCTGAGTTATCTGTGAAATGGTTGGGATTTGGTGACTGATTAGACATGGAGAAGCAGCAGCTGAGAATGACACACATGTCATTTTAAAAGTAAGACGGCTCTAAAATCTTTTTCAACTTAAGAAATTTCATCCTTGAAAGGTCTTTTTTTACTATACCAATGATTTTGAGGACAAAAACTACATTTTGAATGACAGTTCTATTTGTATGTTTAAGTCTAGATATATTTACATTAAGATCAGTTACTTATTCATCATACCTTGTCTGTACTTTCCTCTGAACCTGTTCCATCCTGGTCCCAGAAAGGAATGGAGTTTCGGGTTTCCATATAATTTAACCACTTACAATCATAAGCTGACTATAATTTATTCTGTTATTCTCAGGGAAGGAAATGATAGGCCAATTAAAAATTTAAAAATTCGGCAGGGTCTACTGTTCAGAACTGTTGCCTTCTTAAATATATCAAATTTACAACAGATCCAGCCCTAATGGGTTCTCTTCCTGCTGGAAACCAACTGGGCTATCCTCCTACAGTAAAGAAGCACATTAAATTATCCTGAGCCTCCAAAAGTAGTTTGGTGTTAACTAGCATTGCATCTTTGTCCGAACCGTTCTTTCACAAGACTATTTCACTTAAAAACAGACCATATGATCAGTATGATTTTAGGACCTCAAACTAATAGGCAAGTGAAGTAGTACCCTAAAAGAGGTGGTGCCTAATTCTTAGTTTACAGCTCCAAGATTTAATTTAGTTGAGTTCTAAACATGGCAGTGAGACACAGAAGGTACTGAAAGCTGGACAATTTATATTGCAAATAGGATGCAACCAAAATATCACTTATTTGGTGCCATAATTCCTCCAAAATCTACAGACATCAAAGGAAAAACATCAAAGAACATTTAATTCTTACTTCTCTAGCATCCATCACTGTCCCCACACCAACTGTTAGAGCCATAGTTGGCACCTTCGATAAATCTCCATCAAAATATTTAGCATTTGCCAAAATGGTGTCCATTGCTAGAGTCTTTAATCTTGTCCTTGACACTAAACTGGATCCTGGCTCATTGAAAGCGATATGACCATCTGGACCAATTCCTTTCAAAAGAAATATACATACACACACATATAGACATAAACTAAATAGGTTGCTCACATAAAGTGAATACAGCTTCTCAAAGTTCAACGTGTTTTTTTAAGGGCAAAGAAATAGTCATAAATACACTTACCTTGTTTTATTTGATAGCTGAATTTTGTAATGCTGCATTAAAATATTTATTCCTGTATTTGATTCAACAAGTATTTCAATGTTTTCCATATGCTTAGTATTGAGCTAGCATTATTCTAATAGCAGTAAAATTAAGTATCACCTTATATTAGAATAACACTTTACAGTTGATAAAGCATTTTCACATGCATCATCTCAACAACAGATAAATTTAGCAATCTTGTGAGATAGTCAGATTAGGCATGTCTATTTCCCTCATCTCCCACATCTTTTTTTAAGCTCAAAAGAAAACTCTGATCCCCAAGGATAATATGTGACTTGTGCTGTCACATATTGTTCAAGATAAACAGTTTAGTAAATATGGAGACAAGACTCAAATCTAAATCTTCTGATTCCTAACTCAGTGGTCTTTATACTCACACTTTAACTTGCTTGGTTCTAGTCTAGATGGGGCAATTAACTACTGGACCTCCTTATAGTACAGTTTCCTTACTTATAAAAATGTCTAGATTGGACAAGATACTATCTAGGGCAGCAGTTTTCTTCAAACTTTTTTGACTGTAACCTATTGTAAAAAAATACATTTGCGCTGCTAGCTAGTACACACACACACATAAACAAAAACAAGAATTGCAGGAAACAATACTTACCCTTACTAGCAGCAATACAAACTACTTTTGATTACATTCCATTTCATTAACAAAACGTACAGAGGGAAATGCTGGATGTGACTGACTATGCTGATTTCATGACCTAATAATGGGTGACAACCACAATTTAAAAACACTGTTTTAAGGAGACCTACTGCCAGCTATAATCTAGAATTGTCTCTAAAATATAGGTAAGAAAATGACATTCCGTATTGGAAGGAAATCTTTTTATAAAATCAAGAATCTTTCTATGGCATAAATAAATCAAGTTTTATATACATTTACCTTAATAGCTAGTCAGATTTCTGACAACTTCAATCAAAAAATAAACCCACAAGTTCTCTGGGTCAAAATACTTGTTACATTTATATTCTGCATATTTAATGATAGATATGTGTATTTTACCGATTCAACATACAGTTCTAACAGATTTTCCCCAGGCTACAACAAGGTAAAATATGACAAAGAGTAATCTAATTTTGAAGGAAGAAAGAAATGAAAACCTTAGGCAGCAGATATAAACTACCAAAGCACAACAATCTAGGAATTTGTAATGTGGTGACATAAAGCCAGACCTACCTGTGGTTAATATGTATGGATTGTTTCCACTATTAAGTATGTATCTGCTTATAACTGTAAGTTTTAAATTATAGATATGCATTTCTTTCTAGATTTGTAAAACTGTTACGTTTCTCTTAAGTATACATCTGACCAAATATTTATATTTATATTTCTCTATCTATGTATAAAGAGGAAAGGATGGAACTAGGAAAATAAAAGTTCCAGAAAAAATAGGAAGTCCTCAAAGGTCAACACTAGTGGTCTCACTGGTGATTTGGGTCATATAAAAGTGCACAGAAAGCTGAAATTATCAGCAATTGTTCATGATGGAGAAGGGTCAATACATTGTCTTACTGACCCTGAGTATCTATCAAAAATTGAGCTTCCTGATATAAAATGTATTTTAAAAACATTCAGAATGTTTTACAAAGCTTTATAAAACTTCCTTAAAAATATCATGAAATCTAAAAACCATAGCTAATTCTTATTCAGTCTTTAAATCTTAACTAAGATACCAGCATCTTTATGAAACATCTCTAAAACCTCAGAGTCTGGATGATGTCTTTCCTATGTTCCTATAGTTCTGTGAGGTAGAATGTAAACTTCATGAGAGTAAGGACTTTGTCTTCCTTACTATATCCTTACCATTTAGAATAATACATGACACATAGGAGGCCCTCAATAAATAATGGCTGAATAAAGGCATGGATAATTGCTAATCTTAGGTATGCTCAATATAGTTTCTCTCTCCTTCCTCTACCCTGTTCTGCTCCCCTCACAACATGGGCTAGAACAATCATAACACCCTATGTCTCTTTTAGGCAGAATAATTGTGGCCTAAGGATAAGTACTTGTCCCAGGCTGAAACAATCAGAATTTCTCTCCAGAAATTCTGAAACATGACCAGGGATACAGAAAGAAAGAAGGCATCTAGAGCTGAGGCATTTGATGGTAGCACTGCAGGAGAGGGTCGATGAGTTCTTGCTTTGGAGATCTGAGGCTCCCTGGTTCTTGTTCTTCCGAAGACTTGGTTGTTTCAACTCTTCTGTCAATTCTGTGAGTTACCCCAGAATCATTCCAAGTAATTCACTTTTGGTCCCAGTAGTAGATTACTGTTGCAAACCAAAGAATCTAATCATGTAACCAAAGGAGTGGGTTAAAGTTTTCCCCAGTGCCTTATTTTTACTTAAAAAAAAATTAGCTGAAGATAATTGTAAAATTAATAATGCCTTTAGAGTCTACTTATAAAATTCCATGTTTGTGTATTTTATTGCTGGGCATGGCTGAGGGATTGCATAATACACCTTACTCTTTCTCTCAACATTTTTGTCATCAGGGGAAGAATGAGAACATTTCAGAGTATATATTTCCTCCTTTCTCTCTTCTACTGAGGGAAGGGAACTCCTGCCCCATTTCCAAGGAGTGAGCAATTGTGGATTAATATCCTTGAGCTCTTCTTGTCCTACTATTTCCAATTCAGAGGGGAGAAGTGAGAAACCCCATTCTGGCCTCAAGCCCAACCTGCAATCTCTAATCCAACTTTACCTTTAATAAAGCTGATATTTTGATCCCATTTGGCTCAGTTCTTAGTGTTTTTATTAACCAAACCCTGGAACAAAAGAAGGGTAAGTGGTAAGACCCAGATACCAAGCCTCATCTTGAAAATCCAATGATAACAAACCTAGATCAACAAAAGCAAAGAATCAAAGAGATTCTTTCATGAGTACACATCCAGTAATAGGGTATCCCAAACAGGAAACAGTTCAAAGAAAATGCAGTAAGCTAACCCTTCTCTCCCTATACACAGAGTAATTATGTCCTTTGGATAATAAATATAAAATGTTAGACCCTGGATCACCTCATGACTACAGTGAAGATGTTAATGGAAGAGGCAAAGAAATCCTCTTAAATTTTTTTGAGGAGGGAGAACAACTACAGAAAGCTTAAGACACAAATTTGTAAAAAAAGCAAAGTAAAGTTCTTTTTAGTAGTGAGAGTCAGTGATAAACATAAAAATCGTAATTTATGGTCCATCTGTTTCAAAGGAAGAAGTAAGGTGGCTTATAGTGAGGAAATGCACCAAAAAACTTTAGCTAAAAAGTAATGACAAGTGACTCAAAGCTATAGGGACAGATGAAATTTCTACTAGAAATCTTTGAAAAGGGAGATTCAGCCTTAAAAACTATAAGCTATAAATGCTTTCTGGAAAGCAGGCAAAAGGACAAAATGGAGTTAAAGAGTTCTCATCAGTCCCCCCGCCTCCCCCCAAGTAAATTCTATTTGCTGGCATTGAGTCCCCAAGGGATTTGTCACATGGATCTTTATGTAGGGTCAATAAACTAACAGGAAAAGAAAAAAGTCCTCAAATGAAGTGAAGACATTTTTCATACAGCCATTTTTAATAATGAACCTCTAATAACTACCATGCCTTATTGTATAACAGTAAATAGGTGAAAATATTTCTTGATATAACTAAGATAAACAGTTTAGGTACAGTCATGTGCCGCATAACGACGTTTCAGTTGATGACAGACCGCATATATGACGGTGGTCCCATAAAATTAGTACCATATAGTCTAGGTGTGTGGTAGGCTACACCATCTAGGTTTGTGTAAGTACACTCTATGATGTTTGCACAATGATAAAATCGCCTAACAACACATTTCTCAGAACGTGTCCCCATCGTTAACTGATACATGACTGTAATTCTACTTGGTTCTAGTATAGAGTTTAGAATGTCTAAAGAATGCATGGGTAGTTTTCTCCTTAAATGTTCTCAAATATCTATTGCCTTAGCCTTGATACTGGCAGGCACAAATGGTAATTATCTCACAATTGAGCCATATGGACAAAACTGGAGTGCATATATTTTCCAGGAATATTGAAGTAATATTAGCAACTTTTATTTAAAACATAGATAATTTTCTGTTTTGAAAAGCAAAATAGTCTAACTTGGATTCTTGTTCAGATTAAAAACTATCCCATCTACACCACAAAGTAATTGATATTGGTTCTGCCAGGCAGAGATAGAAATTTCCTCAAAGAGAAAATTTCAGTCTCACTGGATACCCTTAGAGGTAATTCAGTAAAAAAGCAGAAAATTCAGTGATCTAAGGAACAATTATTTCAGCATCTACAGTTCAGAAAGAGAAGACTGAAGTAACACTTAATGGAGAACCAACTACATACCAACCACTGTACAAGGCATTTTATACATGTTGTAATGCAATTAATTCTCACAAATTTTGGAATGATTAATATTAATCCTGTTTTACAAATAATTATTACTGAACTTCAATGAATTTCCCAGGGTCATACAGATAGTAAGTGGCAAAAACAGGATGCAAATTTATCTCTGACTCTAAAACCCAATTTTTCCCAGGGGCAACCAACCACCTCAACCATACTTGGCCACCTCAACCATAAATTCACCTCAATACAGCAATATTGAAGATCTAAATTCATGTAATTTTGAGCAGTCTTCTAATAAATTAATAATAAGATATATCCAGAGAACTTAATGTTAATTTAAAGCTTTAGTACATTTAGTTGAATACTACAGAATCTGGCAAATAACAATTTTGGTTTCAGTTTAGTTGATGTTATACTATTCTGATGGTAATTAATTAGCTTTCTCAGATGCTTCGTACTGATGATAGAAAACCATGTTGTCATTACAAAGGAAGAAACTCTCCCTCCTATTTTTTTTTTTTTTTGGTGGGGAAGACCAGCCCTGAGCTAACATCTGTTCCAATCCTCCCCTTTTTGCTGAGGAAGACTGGCCCTGGGCTAACATCCTTGCCCATCTTCCTCTGCTTTATATGGGACGCCGCCGCAGCGTGGCTGACAGGCAGTGCGTTGGCGGGCGCCCGGGATCCGAACCCGCGAACCCCGGGCTGCCAAGCGCGGACTAAACCGCTGCGCCACCGGGCGGTCCCTCTTCCTCCTATTTTAAATGGTAGCTTATGTATTACACACATATATATGTATATATATTATAAATTTCAATTGAAATTTAGTCAATTTAACATTTATAAACTTTGGAGTTTATTAAAACAATTATACAGCTTAATTCATATTAACTAAAGGCTGATGATAAAGTCTTACACCATTAACTGATTTCTTAGATAAAGTAACTTAACTGTTTAGTACAGAAATGCTAAAATCCACCTGTTCTACATGCAAACTTGGAGAGGTCTGACCCTGTAATTTGATAAGAAAGCTGGGCTGGAGTTTTAAACAGTTAAAGGATAATATCATTTAGGAAAAGAAATACATCACTTTTTGTAAGATGTGTTAAACTAGCAATTCTAAAGAGATAATTAGAAGAGTTCAGCAGGGATTTGGACCTATTTCTCAAGGCATAATTAAACAATTCCAACTTGCAACCTTAAGATTATTTTTAGATGAAAATATAGTAAAGTATAAACCAGTAGTTAATAAATGGGTATTACAGATAGTCACAGGTGTTCTTTACATTACATAATGGTAAGATTTTTTTTTTAATTTTTAACTTTATTTAAAGCATCTAATTCAAATATTAACAAATGATTAATGACAAAATGTTTTACATACCTCCAACAAAAAGATCAATTCCTCCAGCTTCCTTTATTTTCTTTTCAAATGCATCACATTCTGCTTGTAAATCGGCAGCATTCCCATCAAGGATATGAGCATTATTAGGATCTATATCAATATGCTTAAAAAAGTTATTCCACATATATGAATGGTAACTTTCAGGATGATTTCTAGGCAGTCCTAAATATAAAGTTAATAAATAAAAATGTAACTATTTTCAGAAGTAAATCTAAAGTTTACTTTTCTGATTAAGACATAAATGTTATTTAAAATATATAACCTTTCTATACCACATTCAATTTAAAAGCATTTTTATGTGGAATATATGCTTATTATATGCCAGGCATTATTTTAACCACTGTACATGTATTAACTCAATGAATTTGTACAACATCTATGGAAATACTATTATCATCACATTTTATAGATGAACAACAGAAGCACAGAAAAGTTACGTAACTTTCCCAAGGTCACATAGCTCACAGAGGGGCTGGAATTCAAACACAGAAGTCTGGTTCATGTGCATTTAATCATTATACTCCACTTCTCAAACACACAAAATTTTAAGCAACGGAATTGATTTATGTGTTAAGCTCAACATAAATTAATTAGCCATACAACTGAAATGTTGGTTTATATTCCTCCTCTGTTCTTCCTACATGCATGCAAAGATTGAATCACAACAGTTCTTTGGCTATCACTTAAGACTACCATTAAAAATGTATTCCTATATTTAAATTTTAACACAGAGTTTAGATGCATCACAGATCTACCCAGTTAAGTAAGTTAAAAATCAATAAATATATAAAATATAAATATAAAAGTTTCACAGCTACAAATACAGTAATGAGCCACATAGTGATGTTTTGGTCAACGATGGACAGCCTATGTGATGGTGGGCCTATAAGATTAGTACCATAGAGCCTAGATGTGTAGTAGGCTATACCATCTAGGTTTGTGTAAATACACTCTATGATGTTTGCACAATGACGAATCACCTAAGGACAAATTTCTCAGAATGTATCCCTATCATTAAGCAAGGTATGACTGTATAAATAGCTTTATATTTGAAAAATCTTTATTTTACTAATTACTCTTACATACATATTACTTAATTTATCTCCACAACAACACTGGTTTTAACTTTGCCTTAAGAAAAAAAGAAATGGGAAATGTGAAGGGACTGGCTGAAAGTTACATGATTGGTTAAGTGGCAGAACCCAAGATGAATGGAGATCTGATTTCTGATTTCTAGTTCCATATTCCTTCCACTATATTGTGCTGTCACCACAAAGATATAGACTTTTTTATACAAACTCTACAACTCATCATAAGGCAGTATACTCCAGAAATATATTCATATTATATTCAAAACATAAATTCAAATAATACATTAATATTCTCAAAATACATTCATTTTATTTAAAATATTATAACATATCCAAATAATATATTCAAATAATATAGCTTACCTACATATTCATCCATGTTAAAGGTCTTCACATATTTAAAAGACAGGTCTCCATTCTTGTGATATTCTATTAGTTTTTTATAACATCCTAAAGGTGTACTCCCTAAAAAGGACAAAGATTCCATTTTCTAACATAACTTGAAAATCTATTTTTAAAAGTAGTTTATATTATCTTTATTCTCTTCTTACTTAATGATATTCTATATTTCTAGTTTATTAGGCAAACAATTATTAATTTAAATACATATTCAATAACAAATATAAGTTGAATTAGTCTCTTTATAAGGTACCTTGAAATTTTAGTAAACTAGAATTGTTGAATAAAAATGGAAATCTGTCAATAGAAATTACAGTTTGGAAAATTTTTCTTGAGTTGTTGAGTATTTGGAATTAATGTTGAACATTCCAAGGGTAGAAACTTCTAGAAAGCATATGTGAATTAAAAGAAAAATAAACATCCCACCTTTTGAGAAAAATCTTTATTATTTAGGGAAGGATTTATAGAATAAATGATACATAAATAGGTCAAGTGTTGACTATTTAATGAAATCAAAAGGGAAACTAGAGCTAAATTTAAATATTGCCCTTACTTTCAAAATAGACTCTGAAACTGGCAAGGATTAAGTGAGGAAACTCAGCCTTTAAGTTTTTAACTGGAGCTCCCGTTTCCCAGTTTGTGTTAGCTTCAGCAAGTATCAGCTAAAAGGTATAAAGTAAAATGAATTCTAGGAAATGGGATGTTGGCTTTGGATACTTCATCTGAGTTCTTGATTTTATTGTTTTATAAATGTGACTCTTTTACATGTTTTATAAAATTAAAATCTGTTTGAGAGCACTTCATGATATGGCACAATAAAGACAAATGAATTTAGCCACTTGAAGATGGCCTCCTTTTGTTTTCTAAATTTGCTATATTTTTTTCATTTTAACTACAAACTGGAAGGCTAGATTGACTGCTTTCTTACAAAAAGTGACCTGCCCCTCTCAATCCTGGTTGGAGTATTGATTCCTAATCTAACCACCATCACAAAACGAAACAAAACACCTGCACACAAAACTTTCTACTCAAGTGGCAGTCAGAAATATGATAGAGCTAAACAGTCTCTGGCAAAAAAAAAATACAAAGGAAATTCTACAGTAGTAAAAAGGATGCCTCTCAAATGAGATGACAGAATTATAGAAGTGATATAAATAATAGATATAAATAATAAATACCACATAGACAGGTTCAGAAAACAGAAGACTAACAGATTTTCTCAAAGTTAAGCACACATATTGTTTTAAATTGCAATTAATAATTTAAAATTTATATAGTCAAATTTTACAATTCCTTCTCAAAAAACTATAGCCGACTAACATGAAACCTGGCTATAAGATGGATAAATATGCTTTTCCTTTCCTTTCTAGAAATATAAACAAATCTTCTGTGTCTATCTTTCAGTGTCAAGAGAATAGTTATAGGACTCCCTCCTTAATTTAAGGATATATGAATAAAAACAGTGAGAAGTTGTCACAAGGGTGATGACAAAAAAAAAATATTCATTTTCTACTTTTTAATCAAAGTGGCTGAAGAAAAGAAAACAATGAAATATATGGTACAGGGTGAAATTGTTAAAGTAATTTCATTTTAATATTTGCTTTGCAATACTCATTTACTAATATTTTGCAAGTGCTTACTTACTATGATTCGGATAAAACAAAGATTAAGACTATTTCTATCCTAGAAGAACTCACAGATAGGGATAGGCAAGTACAAAATAACCATAACACAAGGAAAAATATTATAAATAACCTATAAGAAGTCTGGAGAACTGTAGTGAATCAAAGAAGAAAAGACTAGTCTTCCTTGTTGGAGGAGAGATCAAAGAAGATGTCATTTCAACTGAGTCTTGAAGAAGGGGTGGAATTCCAGCAATCAAAGATGGGGTAAGTTGTAGTTGAGAATAGAAAAAAGATGGGGGAGGAGGTTCACAGATGACATTTGTATACCTCCTATGTTCTAGATGCTATCTATGCTGGTGTTTTTATACATTAGCTCATGTAAATCTCACGACCTTGGGAAATTGGCATTATCTTTCCCATTTTGAAGATGGAAGAAGTGGGTCAAAAAGATTAAGGAATTTGCCAAATATCACATGGCAGTGAAGCCGGGTATTCAAGAGATTCTGTCTGGTTACAGAGCTCATAGTTTTCATTATATAACACACTAGCAATGAGTAAAAGTAAAGTCAGACAGTTCAGGTCTATTCTTTGAACTTCAAGCAGTCTAATTTGCCTACCATGATTCAGTGTCTATCATGGTGAGAATAAGTATGGGAGGCAGGTCAGGGCCTCAGCATGCAAGCCTTTAAAAGTCAAGCTTGTTAAGATCACTTCAATAAACAAATACTGATATATACAGAAATTGTACTTGGTGGGGGGGGTAATTACAATACTTACAATTACAGAAACGTATGTTCAAATTTCAAAAGCATTGAGGGGGGCATGAGTAACATTGCCAATGGTCAATGAAGAAGGAAAGTGGAAAACATCAACAAAGGTTTTTTGGAGATACACCCTTGGCAGGTGTATTACTAGGCAGTTATACTATTCAAAATAAAATGAAAGTTGTAGATCTAAATACACAAAAACATGTTTAGCACTGCTGGCATTTATGATTCTGAAGGCTTTCTGCCCCCACACTCAAATTACTGTTTATTTCTACAGCATAATTAAGACAGAGTGATTAAGGCAGCTAGCCTGTGTGTAGTCCAGGTTTATAGTATGCAAACTGATAGAGGCCATGTTCAACCACTGAGGCTTACACATCAGAGCTGTGGGTGCTGAGAGGACCCAGTATTGGTGTGTACAATTTAAAAAAATCCCTCTTTGCCATTCTCACAAAGATCTACTGCCCTGGATCAAAAAACAAAAAGCAAAACAACAAGCAAACAAAAAATCAACTTGGTGAGCTAAAGAGTACCTTTCATGGAAATTATGCAAGTGGAAAAAAATTATGATTGCAGCTTTTATGTAGTTGCCATGTATTGAGGGAGGAGCAGGAGGAGAAAATGCTGTTTAAATAAAACACACATATGAGAACCTTAACTTTAGTGTGTACAGTATACAAGGAACTTGCACAAACGCTATCTTATTTGAACCTCAAGACAGCATTGTAAACTATTATTATCCTTATCTTTCTTAATGGTAAGGAAGCCAAAGACTGGAAATGTAGAATAAATGCCTTGCAGTCACCAAGAAAGGAGCAGCAGTGATTCTAGGCCCAATACCCTTTCCTGTGGAGTCAACAATACCAAATAAAGTGCCATGAGATCAATGACACTATTTGGTTATTTTTTAAGAAAAACCTTAACAGAGAACTACATTCAATAAAATATGTAATTAATGCTTATGTTTATTCTGTCATGAAGACATACCAGTCTTCAATTTTTACTTACAGTACTTCTATGATAGAAAGAAAATAAACATAGAAATAGTAAAGGGCTAATAAGATAATAAGAGAATATGAGGCAGGTGAGGTGAAATTAAGTGGCAACAGTGTATACTTTAGGTACCTCTTAATGATTAATAAGAAAGCTAATCTACTAAGAAATTATATGAATAGTGAAAGCAACATCTCTAAAAACAAACAAAAGACTAGTAGAAAAAGGTACAAAAAAATACTATGACTATCCCTTAAGTTAGGATATTTCTTTTTGCATTTTGGAGTGGTAGGTAAGATAGAATTTTAACATAGTAACAAAATGCAGATACTAGATATACCAAGAAAACAGTAACAAAGTGTAGATGCTAGATATATATATATATTGCTGGCTTTATATACTAATATGTTCAATCAGTGATATGGCAAGAAATAAACGGGAAACATATTTTACTAAGGGAAACTCTTCAATTCTACAACCCTGAGTATCTAAAATGGACAAAAGGGTGTATTACCTGTTGGTAAACCCAGTGTAAAATATCTGTCCTGTCCAGGTCTGAACTGAATGATGCGATTACAGATGTATTTGGCTGCCCATTCACTAGCCAACTCATAGTTATCAAGAATTACAAGCCTCATTATGGTGATGCACAGCTTCCAGGACAAGAAGTTCAAACCTGAGAAAATTCCATTGTAGAGCACTTTAAGCAATTTACAGATAAACAAGTGTAATACACTGATGATTTTAAAAATGACATTACTTAAGAAAGATATGCATGTACACAAATACAATCTGTACTTTTAAAATAGTACTAATAGCTGTTCTCTTTTGAACAGACCTTGGGTTCTAAGCAGTGGACTGGATCACTCAAGTACATATATTAATCCTTACAACAATCTTCTGAGGTAAACATAATGCCCGGTTTTAGATGAGGAGAGGGACTCACAATGTGATTGAGGTCACAAAGTTAATTAGTGACAAAGCCAGAACTCATATCAAGGCAAACTTACCATAAAGACATCACACTTCACTGTCTCTACAGGGATACTGTATAAAGCAACATAAAACAAAACTAAAGAGAAACAAAGTAGTACTCATTTCTTGATTGTGAGTTAATGGTAATAATTATTACTCAGCAACTTTTGGGTTACTTACTAAAATCCAGAACTCTCTCTATAAATAAAGTAATAAACAAACCTCCCATTTGTTAAATAATGTTCTTATAAAAATGATACCCACACTTTTAAAAAATTTCAATATAGAAAGGTACAAAGAAGTTTAAAAAAATTGTCCCAAATCCTACCACTCAGAAATAATTCTCATTATTATTAGCTACACATCATTCCAGATATCTATCCAGTGCACCCATATAAATAGGATTTATAGAAATAATTTTTAACAATGGGATATTAAACATGCTATTTTTAATAAAAAGCATAACATTTAATTCTTCCTGCATTCAAAGTGAACTGAAAAAACTGCTGATCTCTGGAGAAAAAAAAATTTCTTCACAAAAAGCAATTTTAGTTCCTAAAAGAGTACGCTAAGGATAACAAAAAATACTATACAAATAATAAAAAAAAAATCAGTCATTTAAAAACTATGATTCCATTTTAGACAATGCGGTTTGAACCACTACCATGAAAGATGTGAAAACTGCATTCTTACACTTCCTCACACCCCTATTTCTGTAATATGCATTATTTTTATACTGTCAAGATTTATAACATTTACACTGCTTTATAACCATAATTCCCAGATTTTAATTCTTAGTTTATATTTAAATGAATCCATCAACCAGAACAATCCTTTTACAAATGGCTTCAGCTGTCCTGAATTCTGTACCCACACACTTTACGTACAGGATAAGTCAAATTCTTAAAATTAATGGGAGTAGTAGGTCTTATTACAATGAATATATGGAATCTAAATGCATATAATCTAAATGAATGGAAATCTAAATGGAATCTAAACCCTTAAGGATACAATGATTTAGAATTCTGGCGTAATATAACAAGAATTATGGTCACCATGATTTAGAATTCTGGCACAGTCACAAGAAATAAACAGCATTTACAGACAATAATTTACACAGTAAGTCATAAATTCAGTCCAACAAATGGACTTGGCCTCCATTTAAATTCATTAATAATCAAACGCCAGAAACAATTTCAAAATTACACCAAGAATCAGAACATTTCCTGGCTGTTATGACCATCAAGAGATATACTTCTAAAAAGAATATTCAGCTAGCTGATTATTGATAAAATGTTTTTTAAAAAAGGTAAGGAGGAGGAAGGGCATTAGATTTTTCCAAGTGTCTTCTGTGTTGTGGGCATGTCATTACTTTTCTCAGTTCAACACATTTCTGAGGGCCTATTAAATGACAAGCACTAAGCTAGGTTCTGTAGACAAAAAATGATTAAAGATCCTACTATTAAAGGGCTTAGAATCACTTAATAGTCTCTGGGGTGGAAATTATCATCCTCATTTTTCAGACATGGAAAACGGTAACTCAGAAGTTTCTTGTTGAAGTTATAAAGTTATTAAGTGCTGGAGGGTCTATGTGACTGAAAGATCCATGCTCCAAATGTGTCTTATAAGTATCACTTAGGATGCTTACTGAAAATATAGATTCGCAGGCCCCTCTCCCTGGACATAGTGTTTCAGAAGATCTGAAATGGGGCTCAGGGAATCTGCACTTTCACAAATATCACAGGTGATTATACAATCAGGATACATTTGGAAAAGAATACCATACACGCTGACTTTATTGCAAAGAAGTTCAAGTAAGCCCCTCAGACCAGGTACAGGCAAGTTTTGTTTGTTGTTCTAAAATTCTCTGGAGAGCTCCGAGTTCACTTCCCCAAGTTCCAAACGAATCACCTCACCCAGAGTAAAACAGAATGTTTTCGCCACATGTATTCTGATTAAAAATGTGTTTTTGCCAATCCCTGGAGATCCAAACTGCTGTGGCCCTGGGCAATTCTCTGGCATCACGACCGGAGAGCACTCAAAAAATGACACAGCACCACCCCTTTCCTCGTCTTCCTCTGGTGCTGATTCATTTTGGGTGTGCATAACTTGCAGAAAGGGCTGCCGAACACAGATCTCAGAACTTCAGAGCTGAATGAGAACTTCTACATGGCTGAGGTTACACGGTTAGTCTAGAATCTATACTAGAATCTAGACTTCCAGAATCCCTGCTCCCCGCTTTTCCCTACACCACACTACACCTGACCTGAAAAGGGCTCTGAAGCTGTGAGCAGGCGGGGCGTGCAGGGCAGCGGTGCGGGTCCCAGTGAGGGGGGAGAAGCGGCAGAGAAGTCTGTGGTCCCCGCCCGGGAGGCGAGGGCTGCAAACCCACCTCAACCGCGAGGCTGCTGGGCCCAGTCACTTGGCAAACTATAACGAATGCAAATGAGGACGACCGTTCATCTTTTACAAGTGTCAGGAAGAAGCCACCAAAGAAGAGGGTACAGGGAAGGGCCCTCCCGTAGGCCCAATTCCGAAGAGGACAACCAGCCAAGTTTGAGTGGGACCAGGCTGGGGAGGCCACGCGCCCCTCCGTCTGGAGGCTCCCGGGACCCCAGTCCGTCCCGGGCCCCGCGTCCCCGCGTCCCCAAATAGGCAAAAACCCCACCGGAGAGGGCCATGACCAGCCGGGTCCCGCCCAACTCCCCTTCTTGTCCACACCCCTGGACTCACCGGCCGAACACCGGCTCTCCCGACGCTGGGACAGCGGGAACAACCACTACCCAGTAACCCCAAACGACCCCGGCTGGCGAGCGTAGCGCAAACCCCAAGACCCGGATGCAAACCGCGGCGCAGGAGGGACAGCAGCGCGGCCTGTGAGTGCTGCGCACGCGCGCGCCTCCGACTCGCTAGGGATGAGCCGCGTAGAGGTTGGTGCGAGTTCGGTGCAGCGGGAAGCCTCGCCTACGTGGGAGTCCAGTTTCTGGGCCGTGATCTTGCCTCTACTCTTTTTTCATCTCTCAGAGGTTGAATGGAGGTCGATTCTTTGGGTTTATGAAATTTAGCATGTAAGACTGCAATGCTTATACATAAGCATACTTTAGTTGTTGCTTGTAATGGCAGTATGCGTTCATCTCTCTCGCTACCCCAAGTTATTGAATGTCTACTTTGCAAGCACAGCGACAGCTAAGCGCTTATCAATAAGCTCATGAAACAAAGTTAGTTAAAGTGCTGCAGAAAGGCAAAATGTATACCCTGGGAAACCTTGGAGACTCTCAGTAAGAGTAAACTAGAAGGAGGTTTTAATGGGATATAGCCTTGTGCTGAATGATTCCAAGAGAGGCATAGAGGAAGCAGAATCACAGATTTTTGTTCAGGAGGGAGAATGAAGGAAGTGGGGCTGGGGAAGTAATTGTTAAGAAAGCAGCAATCACTCAAAAGAAGGGCCACTATGTCGCGTTAGAAACGCTATTTAGAGTTCTGTTAGAAACAATACAGTCTGCCTACCAGCGTGGGCTGACAGACGGACTTAAAGTCCTGTTTCCTTGGACACTACAGAGTTAAGATAAATGTGACATGTAGTGTTCCCGAACTCGTTATTTGAAGTTCTGCACCTGAGTTGTAAACCCAGTAACCCTTCTCTGGGTCAAATGGCTCCCCTTTTTACGTTCTTTAGGCAAGAGTAGGAGGTTCCATTCTCAATGATACGGCTTCAAACAGCAAAGTTTCTCAGAAACTGATATTAGAAGAGAGGGTTTCCTAGCACTATAGCCTTGAGTTAGTTTACAAAAGCAGTTTTTAACACCTTCCCAGTACTGTAATTTATCGTCTAACAAAGATCTGTTGTGCATCTACTGTGGTCAAAAAGATCTGCAAGTAATAAAAAGAGCTTTTCAATGAATACTATGGGAGCATAGAGGGATATTTGTGAAATGTATTCTTTCTCAATGATTTTACTTCTTCTTCATGAGTTTCTGACACTAGAGAAATAAGTTCTGCCCCTGCTTTTGATACTGGCTCAACATGAGGTTGACATAAGGGAAGCCATACTATAGAAAAGAAATCCTATTGTAACTGTGAATGATTTCTGACTAACTAACCCAGCTGGATTTGTACCCCCAGGAGATCTAATCCCCTGTAGATTTTATGACTCCTGCTTGTGCTTGTACCTCCCAGCTGGGATAAGATGATAATTTTGTTCTTTGAGTTCCTTAGGAATGTGATGACCCCCGAACAGAGAGTCTATGCTGATAGCCATCATCAATGACAACTGAAAGATCTGGTGTGGTGATGCCCAGTCTGTAACACCTGAGGGTCAACATTCCTAACCCCCTCCCCTGTAACCCACCAGCCTATATAACTGCTGTAAGATTTTGTGCCCCCTTAAGATGGTTCTTTTGGACATGAGTCAGCCATCTTCCCTCTTGCTAGCAAGCTGTAATAAATGCCCTTTCTTATCCACCATCTTGCTTCTTGACGATTGGCTTTGGTCTTGCAGCGAGCAGATCGTGCTCTTTGTGTGGTAACACACTAAGTACTGACTATGATTAATTATGCTTTGATTCTACTGCATTGTGTCCTGTCGTCCTTTTCTCTCAAGTTGGTGTTTCTCACCTCTTGCAACCCATATGCCATGCTGTTTGTACCAAGACCAAAGCAAGAAGTTACTGCTATCAAAAGCAGGATATTTAATACTAAACAGAAAACTTGTTTCTGATAAGGGCAGGGACATGTAAGCTGAATCATTCATTTGTCCACTCAATAAATGTTTACCAAAACCCTGTTATGTGCCAGACACCAACATGAGTAAAACAGACACATGGTCCTTACCCTCAGTGAACTGAGTTTTATGGGGATACAGACATCACCCAGTGAATCCTGATAAGGCAAAGTCGTCTCAGTCATGAGACTCTAGTTGAGATATTCCTTTATGTTTGGGGATGACTTGAGCGTAGAAAGGACCTGTGTCTTGTCCTCCAAATAAAGCCTCGAGGAATGGCAAGATTCACAGAAAGTTCCCCTGAACCAAGGTTTTGGATGAAGAGTACGGTAGGAAAGTTTTAACAGGTTGTCACCAAGGGAAGGTGACAGGTTTACAGAGGCATAGGAGCTGTACAGTAGAGGTGGCTATGTAGGTGTTGGGAAAATATGCCTGATGATAGCCCTGATCTACTACAAGTTATGGAGAGAAGAATCAGACAGCAGTCATACCCTGTGATCCTGAGTAGCTGACACAGAGCTGAAGTTAGCTGTGAGAGAGCCTGAAAGAGTTTCAGTCAACATGGATCATACAAATGGAGGCCAATGGGCAAAAGATGTTTCAGCAGATACCAATGGGGATATATCCTGAAGACCAAAAACATACAGGAAGAGAGACTTCTTCATTGCAGCGGATGTCAGAGAAGAGAAAATGACCCCAGAACAGATGCCTCAAATGATGTAGATACTACAGTAGCCCCCTTACCTAAGATACCATCTGAGCCGAAGATGAGGAAGAAAGACACCTAGAAATGACAGAATTTACACTTGAAATGACTAAGAAAACACTAAAAAAATTAAAGGAACCTGAAAATAACTGATGTAAGTTTCCTGCTCTCATGAGAATGGGGCTTGAGAGAAAGATTTAAGTAAAAATTATATTAAAGATGTATATTATATAAATTTATTACAGAAAAATAAGAACTAGCACATTGGAATTCATGGCCCTTGAAATTTCTATATGCTACACAATGTTTTAGCAGGGTATACCATGATCAGATTTGTATGTAAAACAAAAATCACCCTGTATGCCTGTAAAGAACAGATGAAGCTGGGTCAGGAGTAGATCAGGGTAAGGTGGATTTTGCCAGAAAGAGAACACAGAGGAGGGCTCTCTAAACCCAGGAAATAGCTTGCACAAAGGTTTGCAGGCAGGAAAGTAAAAGGCACGCCTATGGAATTCTGAGTGACTCATGTGGCTAAGAGTAGGATGTATTTCAAAACTAGCAGAAATTGAGTCTGGAAAGACAGATGCAGGTGAAATGAAGTACCTTGGAGGCTGTGCATTGAAGTTAGACTTTATATTGTCCGTTAAAGAGAGCCACTTAAGCTTTGTGAATGCAGTAAGAGACTAGCAGATCGTGTTTTAGGAAGAAGGAGGCAGAATGGGTGGGGATTGTATTGCAGCAAAATCCAGACATAGAAAGACTCTGGGCTCATTTTGTAATTTCCCTGCCCCAGCCCTAGTATCAGGCATTTCATTATTGGCTGATAGTGTTTTTTCACCAAGAATGGATGTTACATTTTACCAAACACTTTCCCTGAATCTATTTAAATGATGGTATGGTTTTCCATGTTAGTCTGTTGGTGAATTACAGTGATTAACTTTTGAATGTTGAATACACCTTGCATTGCCTAGATAAAGCTGACTTGGGTGTGGTTTTTCTTGGTCATGGTAATGGTCTTTCAGCCAGCAGCAACTAAATATTTGCCAGAAAAGTTTTTTGACAAGTGTCCTTTTCCCTGGGAGTGGCTTTAGCCCTAGGCAAGAGTTCTGAGTTGGACGAAATAAAGAGAAGACTTTCAGTGGTTTCTTTGAGGGTTCTTTTATGTTAAAAAGAGAGGTTATTAATGGCTGTTCTTTTGGGAATGAGGGTTTGAAAGTGCTCCAGCCTGGTTTTGCTCCCTGTAATACTGGGAATGTAGGCTTTTTTTTTTTTTTTTTTTCCGAGACTGCCATTGATCTGGGGGCAGGAGATGGGACCAAGGTAAGTTAAAACACCATAACACCACTCACTGTTCTTACTGTTATTCAGCCAATTATCATGCATAAGCCCTCTCCAGGTTGCTGGAAGTCTTTCACTAATCTCCAGAGTTCTCAAAAAGTTGATTTTGATAGTTTGCCAGTTTTCTCCTTGCTTTTGTGGAGGGGCAGATTTTTGGATATCCCTACCCTCTCATTTTTGCTGATGTCCTCAATTGATTACTTTTTGAGAGAGCTTTGATAGTTTGTCTTTCAAGGAATTTTTAAATTTCTGTTGCCAAAATTATTGGCATAACATTGTTTATAATATTCCTTTGTTATCTGTGCGATCGCAATGATTTCACCTCTCTAATTTCTGATATTGGTAGTTTATATCTTTGCTTTTTCTCCCTAATCACTGTGGTTAGATGTTTATCAATTTAATTGATCTTCTCAAAGCACCAAATTTTGGATTAGTTGAATTTTGATTGCTTTCTGTTTTCTTCATTGATTTCCACTCTAATCTTTATTTCCCTAGGTCTGCTTACTTTGGGCTGAATTTTCACTTCTTTTTCTAGTTTCTTAAAGTGGAAGATGAGATCATTGTTTTGCAACCTTTGTTATTTTCTTATATAGACTTGTAGTGCTACGTATTTCTCTCTTAGAACTGCTTTAGTGGCATCCCACAAATTTTGATATCTTTCTTTTCATTTTCATTCAGCAGAAAATTCTAATTTCTTTTTTGATTTCTTCTTTGACCCGTGGGTTATTTAGACGTGTGTTCTTAATATATGTAAAAGGAATCAAGTTATGCAAAGGATGGTCTTTGACCACATATAAAGTAAAATAGAAATCAAAAACAGAAAGATATCTGGAAAATACTCAAATATTTAGAAATTAAGACTTGTTTATGGTCCAGAATATAGTGTATATTCATATACACTTGAAAAAAAATATGAATTCTGCTGTTTTGGGGTGGATTGTTCTATAAATAGCAATTAGGTAAAGTTAATTGATAGTGTTCAAGTCTCATATCCTTACTGATTTTATGTCTACTTGTTCTATCAATTAGTGAGAGAAGTGTTGAAATTACTAATAATTATTATGGATATGTCTATTTTTGGTTGCTATTTTTCCAGTGTTTGGTTCTTGTCTCCTGATGCTGTATTGTTAGGTACGTAAACATTTAGGTTTGTTATGTGCTCTTGATGAATTGACCATTTTGTCATTACGAAAGGATCTTCTTTATCCACAGTAATATTCTTTGCTCTGAAATCTGAAATCACCATTCCAACTTTCCTTTGATTAGTGTTCACATGTTCATTCTTTATGTTTAAAATTGGTTTCTTTTTTTAAACAAATTTATTGAAATATGATTGATATACAAAAACAGCACATATTTAGTGTATGTAATTTGATGAGTTTGGGCGTATGCATACACCCATGAAACTATCATTACAATCAAGGAAATAAACATTCCTATCACCTCCAGAAGTTTCCTTCTGCCCCCTTTTTTGTGTGGTAAGAACAGTTAACATGAGATCTGCCCTCTTAAATTTTTTAAGTGCACAGTTGAGTATTGTTAACATAATAGGCACTGTGTTATATAGCAGATTTCTAGAACATATTCATCTTGCATAACTGAAACTTTATACACATTGAACAACAAATTCCCACTTTCCCCTGCCCCCAGCCTCTGTCAACCAACAGTTTATTCTCTCCTTCTATGTGTTTGGCTATTTTAGTTATCTCATATAAGTGGAATCATGTGGTATTTGTCTTTCTGCGACTGGCTTATCTCACTTAACATGATATGTTCCAGGTTCATCCATCTTGTCGCATATGGCAGAATTCCCTTCATTTTTAGGCTCAGTGATATTCCATTGTATGTATATGTCACATGTTTTTAATCCATTCATCTGTTGATAGACATTTAGGTTGTTTCCATGTTTTGAGTATTGTGAATAATGCTGCAATGAACATGGGAGTACAGATATTTCTTCAAGATCTTGATTTCAGTTCTTTTGGATATATACCCCGAAGTGAGATTGCTGGATCATATGGTAGTTCTACTTCAATTTTTTTGAGGAATCTCCATACAGTTTTCCATAGTGGCTGTATCATTTTACATTCATACCACAGCATACAAGGGTTCCAATTTCTCTATATCCTCACTAACATTTATTATCTTTTTTTTATATATAATAACCATCATAACTGGTGTGAGGTAGTATCTCATCATGGTTTTAATTTGTATTTCCTTCATTATTAGTGGTTAAGCACATTTTCATGTGGACCATTTTTATGTCCTCTTTGGAGAAATGTCTATTCTAATCTTTTGCCCATTATTTAATTGAGTTACTTGTTATTTTGCTATTGAGTTGTAGGAATTCCTTATATATTTTGGATATTAGCCCCTTATCAGATATATGGTTTGCAAATATTTTCTCCCATCCTGTAGGTTGCCTTTTCATTGTGTTGATTATTTCCTTTTCTGTGTAGAAGTTTTTAGTTTGATGTAGTCCCACTTGTTTATTTTTGCTTTTTCTGCCTGTGCTTTTGGTGTTATATCCAAGATATCATTGCCAAACCAATGTCAAGAAGGTTTTCCCCTATGTTGTCTTCTAGGAGTTTTATAATTTCAGGTCTTGTATTTAAGTCTTCATTCTATTTTGAGTTGGTTTTTGTGTCCAATTTCATTATTTTGCATGTGGATATCCAGCTTTCCCAACACCATCTGTTGAAGAGGCTATCCTTTCCCCATTGTGTATTCTTGGCTCCCTTGTCAAAGATCAGTCAACTGTGTATGTATGGGTTTATTTCTGGGCTCTCTATTCTGTTCCATTGGCCTATTTGTCTATCTTTATGCCAATTTCATACTGTCTTAATTACTATAGTTTTGTATTATATTTTGAAATTGGAAAGAGTGATGCCTCCAGCTTTGTTGTTCTTTCTCAAGATTGCTTTGGCTATTTGGGGTCTTTTATGGTTTCATATGAATTTTAGGATTTTTTTTTCTATTTCTGTAAAAAATGCTATTGGAATTTTGATGGGGATAGCATTGAATCTGTAGTTTGCTTTGGGTACTATGGACATTTTAACAATAGTAAGTCTTCCAGTCCATTAACATGGGATGTCTTTCCATTTGTTTGTGTCTTCTTTAATTTCTTTCATGAGTGTTTTGTAGTTTTCAATGCATAAATCTTTCACTTTCTTGGTTAAGTTTATTCCTAAATATTTTATTCTTTGTGATACTATTGTGAATGGGATTGCTTTCTTAATTTTCCAATTTGGATAGTGTAGAGAAATACAACTGATTTTTATATGTTGATTTTATATCCTGTGACTTTACTGAATTCATTTATTAGTTCTAACAGTTTATGGCGTCTTTAGGATTTTCTCCATTTAAGATCAGGTCATCTGCAAACAGAGATAATTTTCTTTTTGGTTGCCTTTTATTCCTTTTTCTTGCCTAATTGCTCTTGCTAGGACTTCCAGTATTATGTTGAATAGAAGTGGTGAAAGTAGACATCCTTGACTTGTTTCTGATCTTAAAAAAAAAGCTTTCATTTTTTCACTGTCAAATATGATGTTAGCTTTGGGCTTGTCATATATGGCCTTTACTATGTTGAGGTAAATTCCTTCTATACCTGGTTTGTTGAGAGTTTTTAGCATGAAATAATGTTGAATTTTGTCAAATCCTTTTTCTGTATCTATAGAGAGGATCATTTGATTTTTTTATCTTTTATTCTGTTAATGTGGTCTATTACATTATTGACTGGTGTATGTTGCACCATCCCTGAATCTCAGGGATAAATCCCACTTGGTGATAGTGTATGAACATTTTAATGTGCTGTCGAATTTGGTTTGCTGGTATTTTGTCAAGGATTTTTGCATCTATGTTCATCAGGGATATTGGCCTGTAGTCTTCTATTCTCTGTTTTGTTTATTTCTGCTCTAATCTTTATTATTTCCTTCCTTCTGCTAAGTTTGGACTGGCTTATTCTTCTTTTTCTAGTTTCTTGAGGTTTAAAGTTAGGTTGTTTATTTGAGATCTTTCTTCTTTTCTAATGTAAGTGTTTATTGTTATAAACTTCCTTGTAAGAATGCTTTTGCTGCATCCCATAAGTTTTTGTATGTCGTGTTTTCATTTTCATTTGTCTCAGGAGATTTTTTGATTTCTCTTTTTATTTCTTCTTTGACATATTTGTTGTTCAGGAGAGTATTGTTTAATTTTCACACATTTGTGAGTTTGTCAATTTTCCTTCTGCTGTGATTTCTGGTTTCGTTCCATTGTGGCTGGAAAAGATACTTAATAGGATTTAATCTTCTTAAATTTGTTAAGACTTGTTTCATGACCTAACAAAATACAGGATATTTTCCATCTCAGATATTGTAGTTTTCATCTCTAAAAATTTAATTGGAGGTTTTTTTGAATGTTGTCCATGTTTCTACTTAACATCTTCAATCTTTCCATTAGCTTCTTGAACATATGGAATATAGTTACAATAACTATTTTAATATTCTTGTCTACTAAGTTTATCATTTGTGTTATTTCTGGTGTCTTTCAATTGATTGAGTTTTCTCCTCATTAGGGTTCATATTTTCCTGCATATTTGCATTCCTGGTAATTTTTATTTGACTTTCACATCATGAATTTTACCTTATTGAGTGCTGGGTATTACTATTTTCCTAAAAATATCCTTGAGATTTGTTCTGGAACATGGCTAAGCTACTTAGAAGCAGTTTAGAAACCATTTGATCCCTTTGGGTATTGCTTTCAAGGTTTTTAAGGTAGGAATAGAGCAACAAGTTAGTTTTTCTTACTACTAAAGTAAGAACCTTCTTAGTATTATAACCTTAACTCATGAATTATGGTATTTTCTATTCTAGTTGGGGGAACAGGAACCATGTCTGTCCTCATATGTGCCTCATACACTGTTCCCTCTAATCCTTTCAAGTGGTTCTCTCCTCTTCCTCAGGTAGTTTCCTCACATGCTTGTGCAGATCAGTACTCAACTGAATACTCCAGGGGAACACTCTTCAGGTATTTAGAGTTCTCTATCTGTACATCTTCTTTCTCTGTGGTACCCTGCCTTTCAAACTCTAGCTACCTTGGCTTCACTGGACTCCCACCTCTATCCCCTGAACACAGAGAAACCATGGATCTCCACCTGAGTTCCCTTTCCCTATGCTATAGTGAAGAAACTTTCTGTAAGCATTAAGCTGGGACAATTGCAGGGCTCACTTTTGTTTCCTATCACGAAGGGATCACTGTCCTTCATTGCTCAGTGTCCAGTGTCTTGACAACTGTTCTTTCATATATTTCATCTAGATTTTTAGTTAAGTCAGGAGGGTGAATCAGATCCTTCTGACTCCATCTCAGCTGGATTTAAAGAATGGTTGGATCTTTGAAATACAATTTAATGAAATCTTATTACCCAAATTCTGTCTAATGCTGAAAAATGAGTTGCTGTGGCTAGTGAAAACATAATACATTTTCTCCTGCCAGTTGTTATAAACTATTTGCTTCCATAAAAGTGGCTATTAGACTTTAAGAGACTTCTTTATTAAAAAGTCACTGTCAGGAATTATTTATAGCCATGTCAAACATAAAACCTGACAGAAAAAAAATATGTTTATGGAATCAAGTTCAAATTTCTCAGAAAATAAAAATAAAAAGATTTTATTTGAGTTTTATACAAATTAAAATTTAATATCATTCTTAACACTTTCCATTTTATTTTTCTTGTCTGAATTATGTAATATGAGGAAATTAATAAAATTTTCCACTAGCCTGACATAAATGCCCTCAAAACTCCTCTAGTTTACTTCAGGGTGCTGTACATATATGATTTTTTCTGAAGTTCCATTATATGAAAATGTTTGTAAGCCCTCACATGAAAAATAGGCTAAATCTTGAAGGACCTGTTGCTATAAGTAGCAACTGTAGAGATGGGGATTGGCATGAGTGGGCTCCTGAGTGTTGGTAGGGGGCACCCAGAAAGTTTGTATGTGCATATATGTGTGCTTGAGTTATCCTTCTTCAGAGTGTGTAATAAAAGCAAAAGAAAGGTAGGATTTGATTCAGAAAGGAGATAATTATATAGCCATTATTACTGGACATCTTGAGGCATACTGGTTGCAAAAATGGCTTCAATTCTTTATCTCTCCTTGTATCTACCCCCTTTCTAATATGACTGGGCTTCGTGGTAGCTTATTTTACTTCGTTGTTGTAGCAATTGCTAACTAATACCCACCTGTTGTAATGCATTGGAGAAAGGATGTAATCATGTGTGGATCCATCCACTCTCAAACGTGATAACAAAACTCTCACAGATGTTGGATATATCTGCTGAGGTGGGTTTCATGACTTCCAAGCAAAGGTGTTGCCTCACCTTTTGTATCATGTGGGAGTAAATGATCAGGTTCCTTGGCTCATGGCTTAGGCCTCCATATACAAGGTAGGCAACTCAGGATGCCTTACAATTTGATAAGCTTTCATTCATAATTTTTACCAGATGTTTGACTATACAGTAAGCTGAGTCAAAAGCATTCCTAGGGGAAAATGGAAAAGGCTCATATCATCCATTTCTTGAAGAAAATATAATACACAGTCTGAGAGGGCAAATGAGGGCGTTTATACTTTTAATGTAAATGGGGTTTCCAGTCAGTCATTTGGTTGTAAAGAGGGACTGGGGAACTTGATTTGAAGCTACATTTGCATAGCAGGCTCATTGTTTTAAATTAGATTTTAGGTTTATTTGGCATTATTTGGGGTTTGATACACTTGGGGAAGGGGTTAAAGTCACCACTCATAGTGCTAACCTTAACTAGATATCCTCCTGCCCCCAAACACTGAAGTAGAATGAGAGAATACGCTTATAGTAAGAATAAGAGGAATTGGCATTTGATTAAATGAGAAATGCACAGTGGTCTTTACACTTAGGAATGAGGGGATAGTCTCCTGATACAGAAATATGATGATTTCACTGTTAAGGGTGAAGCAAAGTTCTTTGTGTAATCAAAAGCTAGAATAGATGATCATTGACTTAAATGTTTCATTAAAATCAAATTCTCCCAAATATGCCTACCATGGTTTACATCTTATCATATTTACATTCATTATAGGAAGGTGCATTCTGGGCCATATAATATGTCATCTATACGCAACCATCACAATTGAGTCACTGTTCCTTTAAATTAAGATAAGAACTCTTGTTTTTGAAAGCCACACAACCAGGCAGTAAAATTTGAGAAATTTATATCAGCACTGAGATTTTCAGAAGATTTCTTTAGATAAGAATCATAAAAATGCAGATGGTCCGAATATATAATAAGATTTAGGGAATTTCCATTTTAATAACATAGACTAAAGCACTGTCTCTTGTTTGTAATTTAATAAAAAACATTTTCCTGGGATCATAAACTATGAAATTATCACTTCAGAGCCTTCTCAGTGACAACACTAAGATTAAATAAGAGCTTTAGAATTAAACATCACAGTATATTGTATTGAAGTTTATATCTTTGTAAATAATAGCTATAAAACTAAATCAGTGTATTATGAAATTTTTACCACTAGAAGTTAAGGAGAAAAGTTTAGGGGCAAAGTGAATCAATAATTTAAGATTGTAAACTAAAGAAATTATCAATAATATAAAACTATTTGGACCATATAATGAAATGCTTTATCTTCATCCAGAGATTTTCAAATGGAGTTTAAACTTCTATAATAATTAAGTCCTAAATAATCTCCATGAAGGTAAGAACCTTGTAGGTCTTGTCCACAGCTGTATCCTCAGCACTTAACTTAGAACCTGGCACATAGTGGGTGTTCAGTGTTCTTTGTACTTCAATTTAAAATGAGAGCTGCTATGCTACACTTACGCACAAGAGGGCATGATTGAACCTGATATAGGACTGGCTGTGCTGATGGTACTGCATTTTCTTATAAACTGTGGGTTTTGTTTTTTCCAATTGTTCTTTATGGACAGCAGGTCACTCTGGCTGACCTTCTATAGTTTAGCAGTAACAGACAGTAAAGACTATAAAAAAGCCACTAAACTAAATTTTATTACAATATAAAACTTAGTATCCACTTTTATTTATAATATTTAAAAGATTAACCAGAGAACTGAAAAAGAAAAACGCAAAATACAGTGATGTAAAATTTTAGGACCTTTTTCTTTAATAGTGACTCTTCCACGTGAACTGGGATTCTGTCTCAGATCATTGCCACAGGAATTGTGCTTTTCTTTGGATAGCATATTCCTTAAATTTCATTTTCCCCCATTTTTGTGAGTAGTGAACTGAAACAAATTAATTTAAGAAAAACCATGATCCCTTGATTAAAAAAACCTTGGTAAAGAAAATGTATTCTTCAGAATATAAAATAGTGATAATCAGCAAGGGGTGGAATTGGAGAAGTGGTCCCTAATATTTTATAAGTTGGGAGAAGCAGGGAGCTTGACTGACCATCCTAGACTCTTGGTTGGTGGCTGTGCTGGTTCTACAAAGATCCAAGGCACAGACACTTCCTGACAATTGTATATTATAATTGTGTAGCTGTTACAGATCACTCTTACTCCCTGGTCTTCCATCTCTCTCCCCATGGGCTCACACTGGCCTCATTAAAAAATAAACAGCGTCACAAATAAACCAAAAAAAAAAATCATTTCTCTATAACCATCTCCCTATATATATTTTTTTCCTTGGCAATGGCCACTACGACATATTTCTTGCTAAAACTGATAGCCACTCTTCTTCCTAATCTTCTTAATCATCTTCTTAACTGATCTCTTGGAAGCATTTAGTACCACTGACCTCTCTTCCATCTTAAAATATTTCTCTCTCTTGCTGTCCATGTTACTTTCATAGACTTTTCAGTCTCTCAAATGGGCTCCTCTTTCCGAGCTTCTCTCTTTGATTCTTCTTAAATAACTTTACATGCCATATTGGAACAAACACTTTTACTTTGTGACTTTAGCTACATTGTCCCAAACATATAACTTTAGCTTAGATCTCAGTCTTGAGCTCTAGGTCCCTGTGAAACTGAGCTCTGGGCTTTCCAACTAGAAATGTAAATATGTTTAAAGAGATCTCATTGCTTCCTACCCCAAACCTGTTCCTCTTTCATTGCTTAGTTCAGTGAATGGCAATACTATCTGGACAATGGCCCAAGCCAGGTTTCTAAGCAGTTATTTTGACTTCTCCTTCTTTCTCAGCTGCCAAGTCTAATCAGATGCTCTGGGAGACACTATTGGTTGTCTCTCCAACAGCCAATCCCAACCTTCTCTTCACTACTCTTAGAAACAACCTCCCATTATGGAAGCTGAAAAGACCAGATTTCTCAACTTTCCTTGCATTTAAGGCATGGGCATTCAGCCCAATCCTGGTAAATGGCACATGAGGGGAACCTGCTTAAATAGCCTTCTGGGAAAGATCTTTGATTAAAAAACAAAGAGATGCTTGTGCAATGGCTTCTCCCTTTCCTTCCTGTTATGGACATTGCTGTTTGAGGATCTGATGCTCAAGGCTGCTGCTTGAGACCATGAAAGAGAGAACAAATGCATGAAGAAGTCAACACGGTTCTGATAGAGATGTAGGAACTGTGCCTATCACCGTTCTTCTTATATGAGAAAATGACCCAAATTATTCTCTTACTTACAGTTGAAATTATTCTAACTTAAAGTTGTGATACAACTTCAAGGCCAATTGATTTTAGCTCCTGAGTATCTCTTGAATCTGCCTCCTCCTTTCAGTCTCCTTTGTTAATACCTTTGTTTGGGCCTTTATCATTTCTTGAATGGATGCATCAACAGCCTGACTGGTTTATCTGCTTCCACTCTACTGCTTCTTTTCCAGGCCAACTTTCCCTCTGGTATCAGAGGAATTTTAATTTCAAACTTCAAGTCAGATCATGCCTCTGCCCTTGTTACAGAATTTTCGATATTTCCTCTTAAATAATGGTTACTGTTAAGTGGTCAAACAGTCCCTAAGCAGCAGCTACTACTTTCACTGCTAGATAGACTTCCCACATTTCCATAAATGTGGCTGGAAAGGAAACAATGAGTTTAAAAGATTTAGATAGTTTATTACTCATGAGACATCAAGTTTCATGAGCTTCGTGATTGTATTTGTTCCCCTTGCTCTCCCCTCATCTCATGGAGGTGATGCAGAGTGGGCCCTGGTGGACATTGCACACACAATGCCTTTGTGTCACAGCTGAGAAACATGGAGCTTAGGAATCCAATCTTTTAAGGTGGTTGTAAGCTGCAAGCCAGTCTGTCCAATCTTCATCTCCAAGAGAGACATTACTTTTATTATCTTGATGAAGAAACAAATCTGCCCTTCACCCTGGAGGGAGACACTCTCTCTAGTTTCCAAGCATGTTTGCTGTTTAAATATCCTTGAAAACATAATCTAAGACATGTAGAAATGCCATGTAGAATTACTGCCAATAGTTAGGAGCTAGGTAATTTTGGGAATCAAACAGATCTGGAATTAAATGTATACGTTAATGGCTTCCAAGTCTATTTCTCCAGCCCAGACTCTTTCCCCTAACCTCCAGTCTGATATCTCCAACTTCCTACTTGACAAGTACACTTGAAGTCTAATAAGAATATCAAACTTACCATGTTTAAATCTAAGCTCCTAGTATTTCCCACCAGATCTCTTCCTCTCAAATATTAGTGGCAATTTATCTTTCTGGTTTCTTATGCTTCAAATCTTGCTATCATTTTTGACTCCTCTCTTTCTCTTACACCCCCATCCAATCCTCTGCATCCTGTTGGTTCTGCTTTCAAAAATTTTGAGAATCTGACAACTTGCCACTCCTCTACTGTTATCATCCTTTTACAAGGCACTACCTTCTGTTATCTGGATTATTGTGGACATTTTCTAATCACGCTCCCTGCTTCCTCTCTTTAGATTGTTCTCAGCATAGCAGCCAAAGTAATCCTATTAAAACATGTCCTTTTAGGATCAAAACTCCATTTTATTATCAGGAAAAGCCAAAGACATGACCATGAACTTTGAGGTCTTATATGATCTGCATCTCTTTACCATACCATCCAGTCATCTTCCTTTCTCTAACTTAGCTTCAGCTACACCAACTTTCCGTCGGAACCTTTCTACTTGCTATTTATTCTCCTTTAAATGCTTTCTCCTTATATGTTTGCATGTCCAACTCCCTCACTACCTTTAAGCAATTACTCAAGTGTTGCCTTCTCTTATATATTCGCTGCCTACTTCACAAATATACTTGGATATCTAAAAAGCATGTCAAACTTAACAAGTTCCACGTGAGAACTTCTCTGACCATCTTAATAAAAATCTCAATCTCCACAACGCTTTTATATATAAAAGTATATATGTATACTTTTTATCTCATTTATCTTGTTTCCCTGTCTAGAATGTAAGTTTCTTGAAGGTAGGTATTCTTGTCTGTTGTCTTCACTACTGTAACCCCAGTATCTGGAGCAATGCCTCACACACAGTAGGTGCTCAGTAATTACTGGTTAAATGAGTGAAGAAATGAATGAGCCTGGGCTTTATCCCTTATTTTTCTCAGGCCTTGGAAGTTAGTTAACCTTCTAAGCCTTGTCTTTCTTATCAGTAAAAAGAGAAAAACAATACCAGTACCTCACTGGATTATTGTGAGAGTTAAATGATATAATATGCATGAAATAGTATGTGTAGTGCCTAGGCAATCACAGTAGGCACTCTGATTCCCTAGGGATGGAGATACCTCGCCATCCCCCTTCCAGTTTGTGTTAGCTGTGGACTCTCATAGTATTCTGTGTCTTATATTGTATATTAGTTGTTGAGTTATTGCCTAATTCTTGTTTGTGTGCCTAGCTTGATGTTTGGCCTATAGTAAGAACTGAGGGGGAAAAAGAGGGTTGGCTGGGTACAGGTTGCTTTAAATACATTATCTCATTTGATTCTCAGCACTAACTCATATGGGAAATGGGCTCGGTAAAGTCAGCTCTCTTTTATATTTGAAAAAACTGAGGTTTAGAGGGATTCACAGTATATTGCCAAATCTTATTTGGTGGTGACTTTTTTTTGTTTACATAAAAAAAGTGTCTCACGTTTTCTAAAAGGTACTGAAATAAAAGCATTTTTGAAACAGAAGCAATCTATATAACCATGAACGTTGATTTGAGTTCTCCAATTCCCAATTGTGTTTGACCTTTGCAGGCATTTAAACACATTTTTAATATCTTGGAGAAACTGTGTTAGAAGTAAGATAATACCTTTATCCTCCTCATACTCTTATGCTTCACTTATGTACCTATTATTGGAAGGTCAAACAAACAATGCCTAATTTTCTTAAATAGTTTGTTCTTAAAGAAGAGATCAACTCTTAACACAAATAGCAAGTTTGTCTTCTCAAAAAAAAAAAAAATCTCATAAAAATTATTATGTACTATTTGAGGATTTAAAAATACATTTTGCTTCTAAATTGGTGTCTGCAATGACATTAATTAAAATAGCTGTATAGTCACGATTTAAATATTCATTAAATCTTTGGTAATATCTTTCCTAGTAATTGTTTTGACAAAGGAATTTATAGAACACATCACGCTCTTATCAAATTATATTTATCATTTTACAAATAAAGATAGTTTGGGAGTAATGACAAGTGATTAAAATAGAAAAGATATTTGATAAGGATAAAGCAGTTTTTGGGCATCTGGGGAAGGTTTGAATAATTTTTATGGGTGTATTAGTGTCCTATTGCTGTGTAAAAAATTACCAGAAACTTAATGGCTTAAAACAACGCAAATGTATTATCTGACATTATTTGAGAGTCAGGAGTCTGAAATGGGTCTCATTGGGATAAAATCAAGGTGTTGGCAGGGCTGTATTCCTTCCTGAAGGTTCTAGTGGAGAATCCATTTTCTTGCCTTTTCCAGCTTCTAGAAGTTTCCTGGATTCCTTGGCTCATGGGCCCCTTCAATCATTAAAGCCAGCAATAATATTTTCATAATATCATCTCTGTGGTTCTGATTCTATTGCTTCCCTCTTCCACATTTTAGGGACCCTTATGATTACATTGAGCCCACCTGAATAATTCAGGATAATTTCCTTATTTTAACTTCAGCTGATTAGCAACCTTAATTCTATTTGCAACTGTAATTCCCCTTTGCCATGTAATGCAAACAATCACAGGTCCTGGGGATTAGGATGTGAACATCTCTAGGGGCACATTATTTTGCCTACCACCATGGGTAAACCAAAGATAGAGGCCTAAGATGGTATAAAATGGTATAGTTATGGTTGTTTGTTTGGGTCAGGAGTGCAGGGGTGAATATGCACTACAATTCAATAGTTGCTCACATCTCAGTTCACTACTTATTTTAAGAAGTTCTGATCCTGCTTTTCTATGGCTATTTGATCCATGTTGAGCCCATCACTGGCAATTACCTTCTTTAACAGTACTTATTTTTTTGCTGACTTGTCACTTCTATTTTTTTTTTAGCAAATGATTTTGCAATTATCAATAATATATGCCAGTTTATTGAATATGAACTTTTTCTTATTTGATATCTTTTAATTGCTACCTTCTGGCAGGTAGAGGACAATTTTATTCATTACACTAATTTTAGCTCATATATATATTGCTACCCACCATCAGGGGAAAGGGATTGTGTTTGGAACAGCAGGGGATGCAAAAGTAAACAAACGGTAGCTTTCAAACATTTTCTTAGTCTCCAGAGCTTTTTCTTCAAATGATACATTCCATGGAAGTCTGCAGACCATTATATGAAACAGATAAAAATGGAACTGTTTTGTTGGCAGAAGGCGAGCTCTAACCTCACTCCTCACTTCCCACTCTTGGCAACTTCATCTTGAAAAACTGAATTTGTGTGTCTTTAGGAAATGTGCAAGGAAGTAGAGGCTAAAACAAATAAAAACTTTAATTTTTTATTTATAATTTTTCCCATCTTTATTGAGATATGATTTCTATATAACATGTGTAAGTTTAAGGTGTACAGTGTATTGATTTGATACACATATATATTGTAAAATGATTACCACAATAAGGTTAGTTAACACATTCATCACCTCACATAGTACAATTTTTCTTTTATGGTGAGAACATTTAAGATGTACTCTCTGAGCAACTTTCAAATATACAATAGAGTATTGTTAACTATAGTCACCATGCTGTACTTTTTATCCTCAGAACGTATCCATCTTATAACTGGAAGTTTGTACACTTCGACTACCTACACCCAATTTCCCCATCCCCCATCCCCCACCCTGGCAAAAGATGGAATCTCTAGTAGAAGGCATAGTGGAATAAATGACAAGAGTGAGGTACAATGTGGAATGGAAGTTCAGGAAACAGAAAAATCATAATAAGCTGCTGGAATCGAAGGGTATTGGAGTCATGACTTGAAGTACAAGTAAGATTTTGGAAAATTCAAGATAATGAGGAAGCAGCACAGGCAGAAAGCAAAGAGGTGAGTGAAGGCAAAGAAACAAAGGAGGACAGGGGTGGGGGCCACCGGGTGGCGCAGCGGTTTAGTCCGCGCTTGGCAGCCCGGGGTTCGTGGGTTCGGATCCTCGGCGCCCGCCGACGCACTGCCTGTCAGCCATGCCGTGGCGGCGTCCCATATAAAGTGGAGGAAGATGGGCATGAATGTTAGCCCAGGGCCAGTCTTCCTCAGCAAAAAGGGGAGGATTGGCAACGGATGTTAGCTTAGAGCTGGTCTTCCCCACAAAAAAAAAAAAAAAAAAAAAGGAGGACAGGGGTGTTTGTGGACAGCACATAGATCACTTGGATACCAACACTGGCTAAATTTAAGAGAGGATTGAAAAATATGGTCAAGACATGAATTGGGGAAGGCTGGGGAAAGCCTTGAATATTAGGGTGAAAAAACTGAGTTTATTTTATTTGCTCATGGAAATTTGCACTAAACATGGGAATCAGGAATTAGAAGCAGGTTGGATTAAAAGAGTGAACCTCATTTATAAAACCAGTTGATAGTCTGATAATCTCCTTTGAACTAAGCAAAGAATGCACGTTGATGAACCATGACAACTACTTTGACTTCCTTTCTGCCATGCAGTAGTGTGTCCTAGTTCATGACAATGAATGGCCTCAGTCATATCCCGACCCCAAAGACTTTCTCACAACCCGCTCTGCTCTTTTCTGTAACAGCACACATGAAATGTTCCTATTCCTACAAGGCCTTTAACTTGATTTAAACATAGCAGAGTTCAGTGAATTTAAAGCCTATTTGACAGTGGTTTGATCGGGTTGACAATGGTTTGATTTCAGTGAATTCCCACAAGAAGGTTGATTTGGCAGATGAGAGTGGACTTTGTATGGCTTCAGACCTCAGAGGAAATCATGGGTTATTTTCACACATTCTGCCAGTGTTTGCTATAAAAGTTCAGTAGATTACACTGTCACATCATACAAAGTATAGTTTTCAATAACAACTGAGTCTTATGTTGACTAGTCTATATATTCTTGCAGTTGTTATTGCCATGTTATTTGTGTAGATTTGTCTTTCAGACCACTGCAAAAATGCACGGAAACTTCTATTCACTTTCTGGGGAAAACCAGTGAGGGGCTCTACTAGCCCCATTTCTGTAAGTGACATCATCATTAGGCAAGAAACCAGGGAGTCATTATTGATGTTTTCTTTTCCTCTTCCCCATCAATTAGATTTCAAAAAATGACAATTACTTATTCCTTTCTATCTCCACACCCTTTACAATGTGACTTTGCAGCTCCTTCCATCAAGAGATGGATCTGCTTCTCCTCTCCTTGAATCTGAGCAGGTCTTGTGACATTATATATACAATATATGATATCTATAAAATATATAGTATATTTATAGTTTTTTCTTTGTTCAAATATTTACACTAAAATTTTTTCTAGTATCAAGTATAGTAATCATTTTTGCAAATCTGTAATTCAAAGGTCATCCCAGTTTCCTTTTATCTTTAGCCTAATAAATCTTTTTTTAACCTAATGACTTTATTGAGATATAATTCACATACTATAAAATTCAACCATTCAAAATGTACAGTTCAATAATTTTTAGGATATTCACTGACCTGAGCAGCTATCATTACAATCAATTTAGAACATTTTCATCACCCCTAAAATAAAACCCCATACCCATTAGCATTCCCCATAGCCATCCAACCACTCTACCCTAGGCAACCACTAATCTACTTTTTATCTTTACAGATTGTCCTATTCTGGACATTTCATGTAAATGGAATCAAGCAACATGTAGTCTTTTGTATCTGGCTTCTTTAACTTGGAGTACTGTTTTCAAGGTTTATCTATGTTATAGCATGTCTTATATTTTATTATTTTTTATTGTTAAATAATATTCCATTATATAGACATGCCACTTTTTATTTATCTCTTCATCAGTTGATAGACATTTGGGGGTTTGCACTTTTTGGCTATTATGAATAATGCTGCTATGAATATTCATGTACAAGTTTTTGCATGGACGTATACATTTCTTTCTTTTTAGTTTATGCCTAGAAGTGGAATTACTGGGATATATGGTAACTCTTTGTTTAACTTTTTGAGGAGCTGCCAAGTTGTTTTCTAAAGTGCTGCACCATTTTGCATTGCCATTAGCAGTGAATGAGGGTTCCACTTTCTCCACATTCTCGCCAACACATGTTATTATCTGTCTTTTTGGTTATAGCCATCCTAGTGGGTATGATGTGGTATCTCACAATGGTTTTGATTTGTGTTTCCCTAATGGTTAATGATATTGGCATCTTTTCAGTTCTGATTGGCTGTTTGTGTATCTTCTTTGGAGAAATACCTTGTAACTTATTTTGATTAATCAATGATGGTGTTATTTCCAAGCCTAGGCATCAAGCAAACTTGCACACTTCTACCGATCTCACCTAGATTTCTGTTCTGCTGCCACGAGAACAGGCCCTAGCTAGTCTACTAAGGCATGAAAGACCATATGGAGCAGAGCGGAATCAATTGATTCATCCCAGCTGAGGCCTCACACATGTGAGAGAACCCAGCCAAGATCAGCAGAACTATCTTACAGTTGACCCACCCGTTCACTTGGACACACGAGCAAGGCCCTTCTAAACCTTCCTGGCTCCAGCTAATACATAAATTTATAATTTAAAAAGATGCTTGTAATTTAAACCAGTAAATTTTGGGGTGGGTAATTATGCAACAAAAGCTAAGTGATACATCCTCCTTCATTTAATCGTTCTCTGAGTATTATAGCTTCTACTTCCCATAATTTCTCTACATTTCATTTTCTTCTTTACTGCCTTCTATCTCAATTTTAATCCTGTCTCATCTCTACTATTAGAATAGTTATATTATTCTTCTACTTGAAATCCTTTAAGGGCTCATCATTTTCAGGGTAATAAAGCACACACTGCTGAAGAGAATCAGCCTGATGGCTAAGAGCCCAATTTGTTATGTCAGATTTCCTGGCTCCTCCACTTTCTGGCTGTGTGACCTTGGGTAAATTACTAAACCACTCTGCTTCAGTTTCCTCATGCTTAAAATGGAATAAAAATACTACCAAACTGATAGGGTTTTTGTGAGAATCAAATGAGTTTATGCAAGTAGAGTCTAGAATAGAACTTGGCACATCATACTTACTCAAATCTATGTACGACAAATTGTACTTCTTACTGTAAAATGGAACGTTCCTGAACTGGCTCTTTTGTTCTCTTCCTAAAGTCATATTTCACTATGACTTCTTCACAACTCAAGCCAAAGCCCTCAATTCTTCCAGTCTGTACCATCTTATTTAAAGCCTTCATATTTTTATTTATGTTGCTTCAATGTTTTAAATGCCTGGTCCCTGCCTCTTTTTTCTCCAGCCTCTAGTCCTTCTTTCTGTCCATATGACTACTTCTCTTTCAGTACTTCTCTCAAGAAGTGCCATCTTAATGAAGTCTTTCCTAGACTCCACTGATATAATCAGTCATGCTCTGAATTATGCCCCCATAGTATCCTGCCCATACTTCTTGCATGGCCTGTATTGGCTTATGCACCCCAGACTGTTGCTTATTTTGGGAAGAAACTGTGTCCTATTTGTTCTTGTTTCTCCACCATCTAGCACAATGCCTGACACATAGTCTGAACTTGATAAATGCTGATTATGAATTTAGGACATTATAAAGACACAGGTGAAGTAATTGAGAAGAAATGAATCGGGCTCTGATTTTCTTTCCCAAATGCTAAAGCTACGGTTGTTCCTGGAGGATTGCAGATAACTGTAGGCAAGGAGGCCATTGTGGGGGGACTGAATGTCAGCAAGAGGGTGAGGGTAGGGCACATGTGAGTAACACTATAGATCCCTGTGGATCTTGAAAAACTTGGAAAGTGATAATATAGGTAAAACTTTTGGAAGAAGTTGAAGTCCAGGATCACGGCGTCACTAAGGCCTTGTAGAAATGGCCTAGTTTGATCAGAATAGAAAGATTCCTACCACCTTGGCCACTATAAATGAACACACGGGCAGTTAAAAATTGGAATCTTTGACAGTAAGAGAATTTTCAAGTTACATATGCTATGTGCTGACTTCATACTTGTTACGTATTTTTTGTTAATATTTTCTCTTCTTAGAAACTTAGTGTTCTTAATGCTAGAAGAACGGATGGAATGCATATGACCATATATGCTATAGGACATAGTCTCAGGAATGTTGGGATGGGAAATATTACTTGAAGTTGATTTTTCATACATTATTGACTCAAGGGTATGATTTCCAATGAATAAAAAAAGCACTCCAGTAGAATCACTGTTTGCAAACCAAACATCATATAACACCTTAATGGAGAAAGGTGGAACTTTACATCAATTGTATAATAACTCCCTATAGCTCCTCCCTCAGCAACTGGAAACTATCATTCTACTTTCTGTCTCTATGATTTTGACTACTATAAGTACCTCATAAAAGTAGAATCATACAGTATTTGTCTTTCTGTGATTGACTTATTTGACTTAGCTTCATGTCCTCAAGGTTCACCCGTGTTGTAGCATATATCAGAATTTCCTTCTTTTTTAAGGCTGAATCATATTCTGTTGTATGTATTTAACAGATTTTGCTTATCCATTCATCCTTTGATGGACACTTGAGGTACTTCCACATTTTAGTTATTGTGAATAATGCTGCTATGAACCTGGGTATACAAATCTCTTTGAGACTCTGCTTTCAGTTTTTTTGGTTAGATACCCAGAAGTGGAATTACTGGATTATATGGTAATTCTATTTTTAAGTTCTTGGGAAACTGCCATACTGTTTTCCACAGCAGCTGTACCATTTTATATTCCTGCCAACAGTGCACAAGGGTTCAAATTTCTCCACATCCTCACCAACACTTGCTATTTTCTGGGATTTTTTTTTTTACAGTAGCCATCCTTATGGGTGTGAAGTGGTGTCTCATTGTCACATATATGAGGTAGAATTTCACTGGAATTTTGATTTGCCTTACCTAATGTTTTGGGATGTTAAACATATTTTCATGTGGTTATTGGCCATTTGTACATCTTTGAAGAAATATCTATTGAAGTCTGTTGCCCATTTTGAATTGGGTTGTGTTTTTATTGTTGAGTTTTAGGAATTCTCTATTCTAGATATTAATCCCTTATGTGATACATGATTTAAAACATTTTCTCCCATTCTGTGCGTTGCCTTTTTACTTTGTTGATAGTGTGTTTTGATGCACAAAATTTAAAAATTTTCATGAAGTCTAATTTGTCTATTTTTTCTTTTGTTGCCTGTGCCTTGGCGTCATATCCAAGAAATCATTGCTGAATCCAATGCCATGGATCTTTTGCCCTATGTTTTCTTCTAAGAGTTTTATAGTTTGAGGTCTTATGTTTAGGTTCATTTTGAGTTAATTTTTGTATGTGGTGTTAGGTAAGAGTCCAATTTATTCTTTTTCATGGGGATATCCAGTTTCCCCAGCACCAATTTTCAAAGAGGCTATCCTTTCCCCATTGAATGTTCTTGCTCTATTGTTGAAACTCATTTGTCTATATATGCGAGGGTTTATTTCTGGGCACTCTTATCTATTCCATTGGTCTATATGTCTGTCTTTATGCCAATACCACAGTGTTTTGATTATGGTAGCTTTGTAATACGTTTTAAAATAAAATCTTAAAGTGTGAGTCCTCCAGCTTTGTTCTATGTGTCTTACACATTTTTGTGACTCTCTGATCTGTGGGAGCATTTAATGGATGCTTCAAAACACTTGTGGATTTAATGATGGAACTGCTACTATTATGTATTGTGGAACATACTGGAAGACTTGCTCACATCTTGCCAAACCTAGAATAATTTTCAAACAATTATTTTCAACAAGAAAATAACAACATATTTTTTATAATATAAATTATTCCATAGACTATTTACTGGAAGCTGCTATTGTGGTGAAGGATGAATTGATTTATTCTCATACTATTTTGCCTTCTTTTATATTCGCTAATATTCAGTTGACTGGTATTACAGAAAGAAAATATCTTTCAGTTTAGTCATGGATTCTGAGCATAAAGTTTTTCAAATGCTGGAAAATTGATCTGGCACAATTTCTTATCCATAGTAAAATAGCATGATTTCTTTATTACAGTTTTCACTTAACATTATGATGTGATTAAAAGTCTAAGGAAACATGACAGGGGATAGTCAGGTTATGTTTAGCAATGCCATGATATAAAGAAAGACAAAGTGATTAGAATCCATAGAAGTAAATATCAGAAGTGATATACATTATAAGTCATCTTAGTGAAAAAAGTCTAGTGCTAGAGATTCTGATTTTATTTAACTATAATTTCTGTTTGTTTTTAGATTTATGGGCATAACAGTATATTTTCATTTTTCTGATTAAAACTTTAGAATTTCAGAATCTAAGGCAGCTGAAAATTCACTGTATTAGTTAAGGTAAAACTTGGCTGCTCTAACAAAGAGAACTGACAATAATTTAGTGGCTTAAAGAAAATAAAAGTTTATTTATTTTTTCTCATGTTTACAGTCTGAGGTGAGCATTCTAGGTTGGCGTATAGCTTTGCTCCAGGCAATGCTTCAGAGACCCAGCTTCCTTCTACCTTGTTTCTAGATGATTCCCTAGGGCATTGTCTTCACCACCTGAGTGAAGCTGGGTTCAGGTACTTTCTCATTCTAGTTTGTGAAAAGAAAACTTGAATACAGGAGCTTAATGCAAGGTTTTATAAGCTGGGCCTGAAAATGGTGTCATTCTGCTGAATTCTTTGGTGATAAGTCAGTCACTAAGCCACACCTGTCTGCAGGGGCCACTGAGAAATAAATTTCTGGTTAGGCAGCCATGTCAACTATAACTCTCTTACTGTGCAGAAAAGGAGAAATAGATTTTGGGTAATTAAACAGTGTGCTCCATAGTCACCCAGACCAAAGCCCTCAGTTTACTAATGAGAGAATGGAGGCTAGAGAGACAATGATGTGATCTTGGACATATAGCCTCTACCTCTTATCACCCATCTGATCTTGAATACCTAACCTCTACCACTTACCACTGATGTGACCTTGAACACGTAATTTCTGCTAGTTACCACTCATCGGACCTTGAACAACTAACCTCTATCACTTATTACCTATGTGACTCTGGACATATAATCTCTACCACTTACCATCTATGTGACCTTGGACTCATGACCTCTTCCACATAACACCTTTGTGACCTTGGACTCATGACCTCTTCCACATAACACCTTTGTGACCTTCAACTCATAACTTCTACCACTTAACACCTATGTGACCTTGGCCTATAACCTTGCTAAACATATTTTTATTATCTTTACCTCATAGGATTGTGTTAGCCAAGATGATTAATATAAAGACATTAGAACAATGACTAGCACATAATGCTGCATAAATGTAAGCTGCTGTTGCTGTTATTACCATCATTGCTACTCATGTTACTGCCACTTTGTTATCTAGTTAACAGGAAACTATATAAACATTACAATTAATCATTCATTGATCATATAGAGGAATTTTTCAGGGCTTCCAGGTTACTAACATGGATTTTAATTATTGGTAAGCATAGAAATGCTCCTGAATAAAAAGTTATAGTCAATATAATGTCACCTTAACAAGCATTTAATATATATACTTTAATAGTATGCAGTATAGTCTCAGATTAAATAAAAGAGTAACACATTTGTATATTCTGGTTCTATTTACCAATTATAAAATTTACTGACTTGTTTATTTCCCTGTAGGGGAAATTAGAACATCAAAAGTGAGATAATTTATTCTGAATATATTCTTAGAGTTAAGTCAGCTGTTAATGTATGTATTCATCTTTTTGTTATGCCAACATTCCAGGGAAATTAAGTGACCCTAATGATTATTAGCTCAATGAATAAACCATTTACTTGGAAACAGAAGTCCAAAAACTAAAAACTCCAAGTAGCAGATTGTCATTTTTCCAAAATGAAATTCTATTCATTTGTAGATAGATCTATACATGCAAATAACCTGTCCCTTCCCAAATGCAGCAAAATAACTTGGACAGTTGAAGTCCTTATGAACTAAACAGAGTAAACGAATTACTGTCAAAGTCAGATAAGTTTTCCTATGTCTTACAGATTTCACAGCAAAAATTTTAAACATTCAGCTACAAGTGATGCTGTAGCTTGCCTTTGCTTTTCTCTGTCAGTTTATGTTTATATTACTAAGAGTTGCCTTTCAAAGTATGTTTATCCTCAGTTATCTTAAATGAGAGTTTATACTTGGTGTTGACCCCATACACAATGTGATTTTCAGATCGACTATCTGTAAAGGTGCATTTTTTATGTGTATTTTAAATCCTAGCAATGATTCAAAGAAATTTTCATAGAATACAGAAGATCCTTGATATTTATAATCACGCACTTGCACGCATGCAAACACGCACATGTGTACACACACACAAGGAGTTAGTGATTTTGATTCATCATGTATGTGATAAAGAACTTTCTTTATTCTGTTGAAAATGGACCTGAAAAGGAAATGAAATGTTATTGCTGGTAACGGAAATAATAAGAAAGTAAAGAAATCTCACAGAATGACTTCTTAGAAAATAGAAGCTTGGGCTAAATTAAGAGCAGGCAGTCAAGTTCAGTGGTGGCTTGGCTATATGTCATGCGCGTGTCTACTACAGGTTGTCTATAGAAATGTGAAAATATGAATCATGAAATTATTTCAGTAAGTGCTCCAGGGAGAATAAATTTATATAGTTTTAGAAGTGGAAAAATTTAGAGCTGTTTTATAAATTCAATCAGGGTGTGAAAAGACACTAAATTTTTACATAACTATGATATATTATAAAGGAAATTGTATGTGTTGTAATATTTAAGAATTTGGGAAGTCTTCATAGCTTCAACTACATCCTCTAGAATGGCAATATTTACTTAGCAAAGAAATAATCATTTCACTCACTACTGGTCTCTCACTCACTAAACACATACAAATCAATCTGCTTGTCTAGATATATGGATTGTGCTGAAGTAGCACTAACATTAAAATGTAATTTAAGGTCAGCTATTTTTAAAACTCTAGTTTATGCCCATAGTTGCAGCTTTTAAATCAGTTTTCAAAGTAATTAATTTTTAGAATGTAGTAAAAGTTAAAAAATTATCACTATAATTAGAATTAAATGACAGTATTTAATAGCACAAAATGAGACAGTGACTTTCCACTTCTCACTAGAGGTCTCTCGTGGAAATGCAGGAGAGAATTATCCAGTGTCTTTCCTGTTTATTTTAGTCAAGGTATGTTTACTGCACACTCATATTCTACTATTAGTCAGAACATCCTGAGCAGCATGTCATTTTATCTCAATTCTTCAGTGTGCAGATACTGACAAGTTTTGCCACTGGGGGTCACTATTTACCTATATTTTGAAAAACCAGTTGCTTAAAGGTGAGGTGATGTAAGAGGATAACTAGTAGTGTGTGGTTTCCAGTTTAAAGAAGCATTGCTGCAGGAAAAGTCTAAATTTAGACAGCGGTTCCTAAAATACCATCCTTGGAAAATTGATTCCACAGAGCCAATGATTTTTCTAGAGATTTTATTCAGAGGTAACTAAAGAGTAATTATGTCAAAATAGCCAAGTATATATTTTAGGAGAGGTAAAAATGCTTTACTAATTTGAGGCAGTTTATGGGTTGGATGCTTTCCAAGGCCCCAGAGAATGATAGAGGAGACTAGCTGCAGGGAAATGGACGGAGCGTGCCCGGGGACCCAGGGAGGAGAACTAGGTTCCACTCTGGCTCTGTCACTCACTGGCTAGGGACCTGATCAAGTTTCCTACTCCCAACTGTTCCCTTTGTAGAATGAAGGTGGAAGACTCCAGGGTTTCAGTAGTCCCTTCTGGTCCTGTCTTTCAGGAGCACAGATCCCTGTCAGTATCTGTCAGATTTTAAAGTTTTCAGATGAAAGGGAATGAAACCATTTTTACTCTTTCATCTCCATGATAGACAAATACCAAGACAGCAACAACAAAAGTACTTTTTTTTTGTTGTACTTAACATTGACAACAGCAGAGTGAAGTGAATATTACTAGAAGTTTCTCCTTTGTAGCGATGTGAAGCACAAGCGGGAGCTGACCCTCTGGGTAGTTTATAGCGTTTTAGGTCAGGTTGACATGCTTTTGATCAGTTTTGCTTAATGAATTAGTATTTTATCAATTTTTTTAAAATTATTCAATTAGTGCTGAATTGATCCAAAAGAGTGAAGTTCCTGGCCCAGGAGCTGCTGGGTTCTTTTTCTTTTCCAACTTTTAGTCAAGAAAGATTTACTCTCAGATAACCACTTTCCCGCCATCTTCAGGCTTGGTGCTGTTTCAGTCTCCAGCACTAGTGCTGGGCCAGGTGTCCCCTGAACTTGTGCCTCAGATCTGTCAATGATAAAAAAAATAACTAGTGTTTGTAGTACACTCTACAAAGAATTTCACTCATTTTATTTTATCTTCATGACAACTGTGTAAAATAAAGCACATAGTGTTACGAACCCCTTTTTGGAATTCAGGAAGTTAAGATCTAGAAAGAGTAAGTGATTTATCCAAGTGATTTGTTTAGTTTGTAAGCTAACCACAACTTGAACCCAAATCTTTAATCTCCAAATTTCATATTCCTTTTTCTTTCTGAAGACCCAGGTTGTCTTTTTATACTAAAGTTCAGTTCACAGACTTAAGTTTTGGCATGTTTTCTTGTGTTTGAGACTTTGGACCAGTAGATTGTCTTACTCTGCCATCTATTATGGGCTGAATTCTGTCCCCACAAAATTCTTATGTTGAAGCCCTAATCCCTGGGACCCCAGAATATGGCTGTATTTAGAGAGAGGACTTCTAAAGAGATGATTACGTAAAAATGAGGCTGTTAGGATGGGCCCTAACCCAATTTGTTATTGTTCTTATGTGCTGTCAAATCAACTCCGACCTGGTGACCCTGTGAAGGAGTGTTGTCCAGTCCTGTCCTCAACAGCCCTACTCAGCTTCTGTAGACTTGTGCCTATGGCTTCCTTACGGAGTCAGTCCATCTCATATTTGATCCTTCTCTCCCTGCTGCCTTCTACTTTTCCCAGCATGATTGTATTCTCCAAAGAATCCTGCCTTCTCATGATGTGCCCCAAGTAGGACAGCCTCAGTTTTATCATTTTTGCCTCCAGTGATAGTTCAGGCTTAATTTGCCCCACTTGTTCGTCTCTCTGGCAGTCCAGGGTAACCGTAGAGCTCTGCTCCAACACCATGTTTCAAATGAATCAGTTTTTTTCCTGAAGCCTTCTTCACTGTTCAGCCTTCGTACTCCTACATAGTAATTGGGAATATGAGGGTGTGGATAATCTTGGCCTTAGTCTCTAATGGCTCTTCCTTGTACTTGATGATCTTTCCTAATTCTTTCATTGCTGCCCTTCCAAGTCTCAGTCTTCTCTTGACTTCTTGGCTGCAGTCTCCATGTAAATTGCTGACTGAACTGAGGTAAACAAAATCTTTAACAATTTCAACGTCTTCATTGTCTATGTTAAAGTTGTGTAGTTCTTCTGTGGTCATGATTTTTGTCTTCTTGATGTTCAAATGAATCCCTGCTTTGGCATTTTCTTCTTTTGCTTTCATCAGAAGTCAGTTGAATCATTGCTGCTCTCTGCCAGTAAGATGGTGTCATCTGCATATCTTAGATTGTTGATATTTCTTCCACCAGTTTTCACTCCTCCTTCATCAGTTTAACTGATGTCTTTATAGGAAGAGGAAATTTGGACACACAGGGTGTTCACGCACAGAGGAAAGACCATGTAAGCACAAAGTGAGAAAGTGACCATTTGAAAGCCAAGGAGAGAGGCCTGAGAAGAAACCAAACCTGCTGACACCTTCATCTTGGACTTCCAGCCTCCAGAACTGTGAGAAAATTAAGTTCTGTTGTTTAAGACACCCAGTCTGTGGTATTTTATTATGGGAGCCCTAGCTGATTAAGACTCCATCCATCCATCCATCCATCCTTCTACAAATAATGACTTAGTATTTAACATGCCAAGCACTGTGTTGATCTCTGGGATGCAAAAATAAAAGATACATTCCATGTCCTCAAGGCCTTCATAATCTAGTGTTGTGGCTTAGAGTGGTGATCTGGGGGTAGGGGAAGGCAAACAGCTAATACTATAAAGTGTGCTGAGCTTTGACAGGGGATGCATAGAGAATCATGGGAGTACAGAGAAGGAGGCTTTGTCTCAGCCTGAGTTAAAATGGAGCAGAAGTAGAAGTAAGGAGCCCAAAGAAGGTAACTTGAAGAATAGTGGAAGTTAGACGCCCTCTCACCCCACAAACCATTTCATAGGATCTAGTCATGGTCTTGAACTCCATCTAGGTAAAGGCCATTTACCTGCTAAGACATTCTTGATGTGAAATATGTACTTGGGTTTTCAGAATTGTTAGTCTCTGGATTTTCTTTTCCCTTACTCTGTTAACAAACCTAATACAGCTCTGATACCTACTGCTTGCCTGAACTACCTACACCTTCCTTTCTATCAAAATCCCTTTGGAAGCCATGTCTCAGCACATGCAACTAGTCCATGCCGTATCGTGTGAAAGTTTGTAATTCTGTGTTCTAGACATGTAATAATTTCTCCTACCCAGTAGAAGTTAACCAGGCCATTGTAAACCTTGTTTTACAATCTAACAGTATCTACATGGAAAAATACAGATATGATATACATATATACAGCAGTTCAGAGCCAGGGCATAGGCTTCCTACCAAATATCTCTTGTTTATGGGCATCACCATGAATTTTCATAGCTCATCTTTATCTAACTGTCCTTAGAAAATTAGAGAGAAACATGATGTCATCAGTATGGCTACATTGCTGAATACAGAGAAAATATTATCTACTGTGAAATAGGTTTACAATGTCCAGAAATAATGTAGGGCTTGAGAGAAGACAACATCATGGAATTTGTGGTTCTATACCTGGATCTACCACCTGGGTATTAACTATCTAGGTATACTTCAACAAGTTATAACCTCTTCTTGATTATCTGTAAAGTAAGAGATTATAGTAGATGATCATTATGGACTGATTTCTTCACTGTATTATTTTCTCTTTCAAGGCTATTTTCACATAAGTTCAAAAGCAGTCACCCTGTCTTTGTCAGCAGTACTTATTAATTGTCCACTATGTTTTCAACAGCTATCTTTATTAAATTCTCTATCTTTAAAATCTGCATTCAGCCTTTAAGATACACATTCTCAAGACACCATCATTATAACAAAGTTATTTAAGTCTCTGATTTCATGAGGCCTTTCCTCATCATGCTCTTAGCCAAGCAAATTTTATATAAATCTCTCAGTATCTCTAGTTTTAGTAATGGTAAGGTACCTAATATCAGATTAACTCTCCTACAGTTAGCAGTTAAAAACTATAGATAAGATATAAAATAAAACTATTTTAAGATTCTGGATAGCTACCCAAGCAAGTAAGGCTGGAAATTCTTTGACCCTTGAAATAAGGGAAACCCGATGTGTAAGTTCAGGGTATATTTCTCCTGAGGGCACATCCCAGTCCATATGGTACAGAGGAGCTAAAACTCAAGCAGAAAACCACTCTTTTAAAAGCTTAAGTGGTTAGTGTCAGAGATTAGAATTGCCAGAACAGCTGGAAATTGAGGGGGTGGATACTGAAAAGGAGGGAGTCAAGAAGGGAAAGACCCTAAATCTGCATATGAACTTCTCTCATATCTTTGGATAACCTGAACTATGCATACACAGGGCAGATTCCAAGGAATGTAGGGAAAACAACAGATTGTAGGCTAAAAATGTTAAACAAAGGTGTGCTTCCTGCCACATGGGTCATAGAAATTGACATTTAATCTTTTCAGATGAGAAGGACTTTCAATTGAAACCTCAGAAGAGCTATGACTTAGGAATAATGATTATTTCTTCAGGGCCAAGCATTCTTCCTAAGACTAAGGCTAAACAGAAACAAACCCTCCCCAACAAGGTGTGAAATCAAACCTCCACAAGTTCAAGATATGTAGTAAGTAATCTAGGTGTCTGCTAACTAAAAATCAGCACTCTTTAGAGGAAGATTCCAGATTCCAGAGTTTTACTATGTACAATCCACAACGCACAGTATATAATTGAAAGTTATTACACACATGAAAAAACAGGAAAGTGTGGCCCATAGTCAAAAGCAAAAGTAGACAGTTGAAACATTCCTTAAGACAATTCAACTGTTAGAATTAGAAGACAAGGACTTTAAATCAGCTCTTATAGATATATCCAGGGATGTAAAGGAAATGATGCTGAACAGATGAAGAATCTCAGCAGAGAAATGGATGCTATAAAAAAGAAAAAAAGGGAAGTCTATTTAAAGTTTTAATATTTGAAATGCACAATTTACTGATGGGTTTAATAACATATAGAAGATGGTAAATGAAAACATCAGTCTGCAAACTTGAAGACCAATTGATAGAAATTGTACAGTCTGAAGAACAGAGAGAAAAATAGTTTTTAAAAAATTCATGGAACCTCAGTATATTATAGGTCATATCAAGCTGTCTAATATATGTGTAACTGAATTTACAAAGAATAAAGAGATGAAATGGAGGAGAAAAATATTTAAAGAAATGATGGCTAAATTTCCCCAAATTTTCTGAAAAACATCAATCCACAGAAACGTAAAACTGAGTAGAAGCCAGCAACATAAAGACAACTCTAGGCACATCATAGTCATACTGAAAACCAAAGGGAAAGAAAGAAATCTTGAAAGCAGTTGGGGGTAGGATAGAGACAAATTTCATAAAAGGGAACAATGATACAAATTATGTCTGACTTCTAGTGAGAAACAATGGAGGCCTGAAGACAATGAAATGATAACTTTGAAGTATTCACAGGGGAAAAAAATGGGTCAATCCAGCATTTTATACCAACAATTCTGTGTTGAAAATAAAGGCAAAATAGACATTTACAGATACACAAAAGCTAAAATAATTCAATTTCAGAAGACCTAGAACATAATAAATTCTAAGAGAAATTCTGCAGGATGAAAAGAAATGACACCAGATATAAACCTGGATGTGTAGGCAACAATAAAGAGCTTCAGAAATGGTAAAATTAGGGTAAATAGAAAGACTAAATTTTTTCTCAATTTCTTATAATGATATCTGACTGTTTAATGCAATTTATACCCTTGGATTGTGGGGCTATAACATATATAGATGTAAAATACATGACAACAATAGCAAAAAGGACAGGCAGGAAGATAAATGGAATGCTATTCTTGCAAAGTTCTTACATTTTATGTAAAGTGGCATAATATTAACTCTTCTGACTGTTATAGGAAATGAATTTTATAATCTCTAGAGTAACCACCAAAGAATAATACCAAAGGTTACACCTAAAAAGCCACTAAAGGAATTAAAATAAATTACTAAATATATTTGAATAATTTGAAAGAAGGCTTGAAGACAAGAGAAACAGAGGAACAAAACAAATCAAATAGAAAAATGTTAGGTCTGAGTAAAACCATATTAATTATTACATTTAACAAAAATAGACTAAAAAACAGATTAAAAAGCAGAGATTGTCCTACTGGATAAAAAAAGCAATTCCCAACAATATGCTATTTATAAGACATCCACTTAAAGTACAAAAACCCACATAGGTGGAAAGTAAAAGGATAGAAAAAGATAAACCATGTAACTGGTAACCGTAAGAAAGCTAATGACTATACTAATATCAAACAAGATATATTGCAAGACAAATAGTATTATGAGATAAAGAGGGTCATTTCATCATTTCATAATGATATAAGGGTCAGTTAATCAATAAGGCATAACAGTTATAAGTATATATACACCTGATAATAGACTTTGAAAACACATGTATCAAAAACCAAACTGAACTAATGGGAGAAATTGACACACAAACATAGTTGGAGATTTTAATACTGCTACATCAGTAATTGATAAAATAATTAGATATAAATAAGTAAAAATATACAAGATTTTAACCTTGACCTCATTGATATTTAGAGCCTTTGTCCAACAATTGTGGAATTCTTTTCAAGGACACATGGAACATTCCCCAAAATAAACCATATACAGGGCTATAAAAAATGTCTCAATGCATTTCAAAAGATTGGTATCTTACGGAGTATGTTCTGTCCCATAACAGAAATAAATTAAAAATCCATAATTATCTATAAAGAGCTTATATATTTGGACATTAAACAATATACTTATAAATAAATGATTCAAGAAATCACAAGAGAAATTACAAAATATTTTGAATTAAATGAAAATAAATGTACAAACTATCAAAATTTGTAGAAGGCAGTGCTTAAAGGGAAATTTTTAGCTTTAAAGGATTATATTAGCTGTCATTGATAGGTTTCCATCATAAGAAGCTAGAAAAATCTAAGCAAATTAAAACCAAAGAAAGGAGGCAATACAGAGCAGATATATATATATTTTTTAAAAATGGAAAAACAAACAGAAAATTAACCAAGTCACTGTGGTTCTTTAAAAAGATTGTAAAATTGATACAAGTCTAGCAAGATTGATCAAGAAAAAGAGGTTAAAAATTAACATTATCAGGAATGAAAGAATGATTATCACCATAGATTCTATAGACATCAAGAGGATAATAACAGAATACTATAAACAACTACAATTCTAGATGAAGCGGACCTGACACAAGAATTAGATTATTTAGGTAGCACCGAGGAGCAGAGGAAATACATTACTCAGTAATGGTGCTGCCTCATTTGGATGTCCGCGTGGAAAAAAATTGAATTTGACCTCTTCCTTACACCATACACAAAAATTAATTCTAGGTGTATTATAGATTTAAGTTTAAACGGCAAAATAATAAAACGTCTAGAATAAATAAAGTTAGAGCTTCAAACTTCAGCATGAGTTGCTGCTGAGTTGTAGCTCCATGTGTGAGAGACTGGTGTTGCCTGGTCTGGAGGCATAGGTTTAGCTTAATTAGAGTGGTTAGGGGGAGTGGTTAGACTTTTTGAATGTGGCACTCAAAAAATGGGGCTTGGAAACTTTCCTCTTGTTTTTAAGGGAAACTAGAGAATTTTTACACTGTTATAGAGCACACAGAACGTGTTTCTCAGTCTTTTATAGATGATTTATGAACTTCAACTGTTAACATTTGTGACACTCACCTAACTGGAGCTTAGCATCACTCTGATGCAAATGGGCGAGTGGAGGACTCTGTTATATGTCCAGAAGCTGTGCTTATGCCTTAAATTGTGAACTGTATCCAGTATGAATATTTGAATCAGAAATCCACACCTACCATCTATTTCTGAGGAGGCCCTCCAGTTAAGAATTCATAGTTAAAGTCTAAGGGAGGCTTTGAAAAAATCTTTCAATTCTGCTTCTGTTATGCTCAGGTTGAGTGGAGGTAGCAGGACTCTTGAGAATACTATTGGCAGTCCGATGTGCCTCTCCCGTTGCTTTCTGTTGTTTTTCTTCCTCTGTGCTGCTTAGTTTGTCTTCCATTGCATGGCCTTTCCTTCTCATACAAATCATCTTTCAAACTCAGCTTTGTTGGAAAATGTTAAATGGTACTTTATAAACTTAAAGGAATGACAGCAGTCTGGATTCAGAATATCTAAACCTTTAGTAAAATCTATGTTAACACCACTAATTGCCCAGATTTAATGTTACTTTATCTTGCTTTCTCTGCATATCAATGAAATACTTTGTCTTCCCTCCATTCCTACTTCCTTCTTTCTTTCCTCCTTCAAACAACAAATATTTGACAGCCAGTTATTTTCTAAGCAATGAAAATGAAGAAGTGAACAAAATAAAGTCCCTCATTCTAATGGAAGGATATGATTAATAAACATTAAAATATAATATATCACATAATGATATGTATTGTTGTTGGAGGAGTTCATTGAGAGGGCGTGACCGATGGTTAACCTGGGAACTGGACCTGGGCAATTGGAGGTTCCTCAACCCCTCCCCTGTCCTTGGAATGTACCTTCCACCCACTGTTCCCATACTAGGAGCCACTTCAAGGATGCAGCCTTGAGAGAGTAAGGTATTATTGAGACCATCTGGATGGTGTACATGACTGAACCCAGTTAAGGTCTTTATATAAATTCTTAAGCTTCTGGCGGGCAAGTGTGGAGAACTACTTGTTTTGCAGCTGCCAAAGACAAGCCTAGATGTAAGTTCCCTTGCTTATTATAACTGTCACCTCCCAATCTGGAGTGGTCTGCTTATGTCTTTGTTGTCTCCTTGCCCTCTGTTTACAGGGGGCCAGTTTCAAATTTTACCCGGGAACTCCTGAGGTTGCCAACCAACAATTGGAGAGCCAGCCAGGAGATGGAAGAAATGAGTCTTGGGAAAGAGGCGTCTGTGGGGGAAATCCCCGGTTAGCCATCAACCTCTTAAGTGGGGAGGGCTGGCCTGTATGTTACATGCTTGTGGATGGCTGCATGAGTATGAGGACACCCGAAAATGCTGGCTGGTTTACCGCATTTGTTTGAGGAACTGCCCATAGTGCACTGCAGAAAAGAAGGGAAATGAATGGCTGTGGCAGCGGGCTGTCCTCTACTGTGAGCATTTCGGCTGGCTACCGATGCCCAGCTAGAGGCTGAAGCTTGAGTCAGAGAGTTGGAAGAAAAGCTGAAGTTAGAGAAGGACATGAGGTGGTCCACTACTCTGCTAGCTTTGGGGCTGGCAGACAAGGTGCGAGAGCAGGATAATAAGTTGGAGACCTTAGAAGACCGATTTGCAAAGCTAGGAGGGCATAAACTGCCATGGATTAAGGTCTGAGTGCTTGTGACAAAGCCTGATTGGGACGCAAAGTGGAATCCCTGGGAAAGTGAGGAGAGTGAAGAGAAGGATGTTGTGATTGACAGTGATGAGGAAGCGTCCCATGCCATCTGACCCCTATTCAGAGGAAAGCAAAAGCACAGCAACAGTAACCCCGGTCAGCGGGGCAGAACTCAATTCAGGAAAGTTCCAGGATGAGAGAATATACTCTCACTGAGCTTATTGATATAGTTGCCAAACTCTAGGAAAAGGCCAGGGAAAGTATCCAGGTAAGGTCAGTGCAGCTGTGGGATACAGGGGGCGATGGCATTTCTCTGGGCAGAAGGCAGAGAAAATGAGCAACGTCACCACACACCCTGCCCTCCAGCAGCGCTTGCATGGTGCTCAGAGGGTTCAAGGTAGTCACTCCCTTATGGATTGAGTTATCCTATCCTACAGGGAGGCCTGGCCCAATGAGGAGGATCTCCCTGGGCACATGGGACCCTGGAAATCTATAGAGGAGGGACAACAAATTCTTAGGGAGTTGGGAATGAGACAGATTATCTATGTCCCTATCTTTGAAGGCCCTGATCGGCCACATTCACTGCAGGAATGAAAGCCAAGATCCTCCAGTATGGAATGCTGATGTCCATGGTGAGCCCACGTGCGGGACAAAACATTTATGATATTGGGCAGTTCATCACTGATCTGGGGGAAACTGACAAATCCTGGGAATGGGTAAAGGCTGTGGGAAAGACGCGAGTCACAGAAGCCAAAAGGCTATTCCAGTTGACTGTAAAGGGTCTGGAAAAGTAACTGGGAAGCAAATGTGGTTTAACCTAATTGCTACCAGGACCCCACCTGAAAAGATAGACTGACAACCCAATGTTGTGTTGGTCAGCCTCTGGAAATCCTTAAAATCTGAACGACAGTTCAGACCTGCCCCTGATACCCCGTGCCTGACATGCTCCCTCAGAGGCCTTGGGGATACAGTCCTACTCAAGATGGATGCTTCCCACGCCCTGGGTGTAAGATGCGGGCCCACCTCGCCTCCAGGTGAGGGCCACTGGGGGTGATCAGAAGCCCATGTCGAGCTCGCTATTCACTGGTCACCTAGAGATAAACACAAGCTGATGGCTCTGGTTGATACCGATGCCAAATGTACTAATACACAGTGACCCTCAGAAGTTTTCTGACCCCCTCAGAGCCAAAAAATGGTAACTATCAAACAATATAAATTGCCTGGGGGCATAAGGAAATAGGAGAAAATATCTGAGAACTGCACTGAATAGGTATTGTACACGTTTCCCATGTGCTTTCAACAACCTGGTATAGCTGATGAACAACAACAATTTTAAAGGTTAATAAACAATTGTAAAGACCAATAAAAGAAAGTAAAGACAAAGTGACTGGTGAAGATGAGGGGGTAGGTGGTGCTATTTTGTAGAGGGTTGTCAGGAAGGTGACGTTTGATTAATACCTGAAGGTAACAAAGGAATGAGCCGTGTAGATACCAGGAAGGAGAGGATTCTGCAGAAGATAGCAAGTGCAAATGTCCTGAGGTGGGAGTTTGCTTGGTGTGTAAGAGCAATAACAATGGAGTCCAGTAAATCTAGAGGAGGGTGAGTGAGCCAGCAGTGGTGCCATAAGGACCAAGATGTGTTATGGATTATAGGTAATGGATTTAGGATTTTACTTTATGTAAAATGTAAGGCCAAAGCAAGATTTTATTGTATGCAGAAAAATCTTTTAGATAGATTTTTGCTAAATTTTCTGAAATTCCTAAAATTGATTAAGGGTTCTAGTTGCAATTCTGCTGGGCTTTATATACAAGAGTGGGAAGAATTAAACTTTTATGTATTAAACAAATACAGATAAACAATATTCTGGGGAGGTATATGATTTCCCAGAAGTAAATGATAATAACATCCTAAATTGATAAATAATAGCAATATAACTCTATTCCAGCTGTTCTGTACTGTGTGTGGAAGCACTTGGGGCACTGTCAATTACTGCCAGCAGTTAGGGTGAAACTTGAAAATTATCTCTTAATATTTCCTCTCATAATAAGCATTGTGTATTTAAGCATTACCAAACACTGTCAAAATAAATGTGGTGTTTTCAATACTGAACTTATAAGATCAGGCTGAGTTTGACTGTTTGCTCTGCCATGTACTTACTATGTGACCCAGAACAAATTCTCCCAGAGCCTTTGAGTCTCAGTTTCTTTATTCCTAGCGTGGGCATAACAGTCTCCAATTCATAGATAATATATGTTAAGCACTTACCTCAGTTTTTACCACATAGTAGGCATTTAAAAATAATTGTAGTTATAATAACTGTAGTTTTTTGTCTCTCCTAGTATTGTTACATATTGAGCAGACTAAAATAGGTTATGATGTTTGCATTCTGTTCACTAAAGCATACTTATTTTTGTTAATTAATATACTCTTAAATTTTTGATATTTTAAGGATCTAAAAATAATATGCACAGGAATAAAACAAATTAACCCCATAAATGCAAATAATTTAGACAGATAAACAATACATTCTTTTATACAAATCAATTAACATGAAATTTTAATTTTCGACTACCCAACCTCTGCTCAGCATTATCAGGACTTACTTTTTGTTCAGATACTTTTGTTCAAAGAATATTTGACAATGTGTTATTTGTCCTTGACTCACCCTAGCATCTTGCCCATAATGAATGTTCAGTAAATACTTGCCAAAGAAAGTGTGTGTGTGTGTGTGTGTGTGTGTGTTTGAGAGAGAGCTGATTTAAAAAGTAAAGCATCTTCATAAAATTGGGACTCATGCTTTGCTGAAAGGAATGTAAAATGGTGCAGCCACTATGGAAAACAAAATGGCAGTTCCTTGAAAAGTTAAACATAGATTTACTACATGATCCAGCAATTCTACTTCCATATGTATACCCCAAAGAATTGAAAGCAGGGACCAAAGCAGATCCTTGTACACCAATGTTCATAGCAACATTATTCAAAATAGCCAAAAGGTGGAAACAATCCAAATGTCCATCATCAAATAAATGGATAAACAAAACGTCATATATACATACAATAGAATATGATTCAGCCTTAAAAAGGAATGGAATTCTGATATATGCTACAACATAGATGAACCTGGAAAACATTAAGCAATTTGAAACAAGCCAGTTACAAAAAACAAATATTGTATTATTCCACTTATATGAGGTACCCAGATAGGCAAATTCATTAGAGGCAGAAAGTATAACAGAGATTTCCAGAGGCTGGGGGAAGGGGATATGGGGGAGTTACTGTTTAAAGGGTACAGAGTACAAGGTTCTGGAAATGGATGGTGGTGATGATTGCATAGCATTGTGAATATATACTTAATCCCACTGAACTGTACCCTTAAAATAGTTAAAATGGTAAATTTTATGTTTGTATATTTTACCTCAATTAAAAAAGAAAAAAATAGTCTATTCAGAATTTTTAAAAGTGAAGTATCTCCAAAATTAAATTGGTTAAATACTGTTCTGATAAATACAATTATTTATTTAGTGATACGTGTTGAATTATCCATTCATTTACTGAAAATTTATTGCATATTCTAATTGTTTTCCCAACTCATTTCCCAGAGCATTGTGTGCCAGCCATGCAGTCTGGGGAGAGGGGGATGGGGTGGTCATATTTCCATACACTCCAGAGTTGTTTAGCCTATCATGGTAATTTAGTGCCTCTTGCCACAGAAATTGCTTCGGAGATGTGTAGTTGCCCAGGTATAAGACAATATATTGAGGGTTACAACTTTAGTGTCTACAAAAGGAGCATGGCTGTAGAATAACCACTTCAACTACTGAAGGCTTCCATTTTCCAAAAAATGGAGAGTTGACTGTGTCGTGGACAATTTTATAGCCTAGCATCACAAAACACAACCAACCTATACTAAAAACTATATTCCAAGTAAATTCACTGGCATATTATGAAAGATGAAAGGGTCACCAGTCCTCAGAAAAGGTGTCAGTACTTTGGTATTTTTTCAGAGTTTAAAAATCACTTGAGAGCTATTGGAAAAACCACTGGCAAACAGAAGAAGAAGATGTGAAGCTATAAAAGAATTACCTGTGTTTTCTTTCTCTTTAATATGCTAAATGCAGAATAGTGCTGGGCATAACTCTAGGTTCATGTAACCTAAACTCTGTAATTCTGCCCAAGACATTCCAAACAGATAGTGTCCACCTCCCCCAGCCCCCTTAGTTAAAGCAAGAGAATCTTCTAAAGCAACAGGAGACAAATTGTTCCCAGTGTGAAATGAAATCACCTTTGGTGGAGGTGGAAAGGGCCTTTGACTACAAAGAATACAATAGCTGATGTTATTTTGGTTCTGTTCCTCCGCTCGGTTAAGTGCAGACTTGCCTTCTTTCTCCTTCCTTCCTCCCCTTTTCTATTATCTGTTTGTCAAAAGAGAAACAGCAAAAATAAAGTAAGATAAAATAAAATAAAATAAAAGTGATGGGGATAAACAACCGAATCAGATATACTCTTAAAGAAACAGTGTTAAATTCTGGTTTTGATATTTTAGTTATACAAGTGTGCACAAGGTTCAATTTTAAAGGAGGATGCTTTCATATCCAAAGAGAAGTATTAAACTGGAGTTTAGGAGGTAAAATTGCTTTCTTTAAATACATGGAAAGAAGGTTATATCGGAAGGGCTTCCAAACAGGAATCTTACAGTTCTAAATCTTAAGATTTGAAAGCATTTGACGACTATCAGCCTAAATGTCTGATTGTGGAGAATAGATTGCCAAAAATTGTTATACATTTTTCTAAATAGTGCTTTGGTGTGTCAGAAAAATGGCATTCAAGGAGAGACAAATGGTTGAAGGTTTTAAAAGAATAAATAAATAGAAGAGAAATGAAGGTAAACAAAACCGGGGAAAAGTGTTGAGATGGGGGAACTACCATTTGATAGGGACTATGGAGAAATGTGGTTTCTCACTACTCTTCGCTTGAATTTTGAGCAACTGTTTTGTGCTTTTTAGTTTAAATGATGTACATACCTTCAAGCTTCCTGTATATAAGGAAAGTCCAAGGTCTATATTTAGAAATGTAATGGCATGGCTAGAGGAATTATTCCTCTGAAAAGCTGGAAACAAAAAGAGGAATGTGTAGGCAATATTCCTTCAGAAGATGATCTAAAATTACTATTAAAATGTTCCCTTGTGGCGCTGCAGCAAATATGTTGGTGTGTGGTGGGAGGGGCAAGAGACCTGAGGTTTCCAATGAGGATCTCCCCATCAACGTTATCCACGGTGGCTCAAGGCTCTGGGTAAACGACTTACTCTGCCTTGTTTGTAACTTCTCTTCCACCGTATTTTCATTTGTATGTATTTATTATGCAAAGAAAATTAAAGTAAGAGCAACAATTCTGAAAAAATATATTCACTCAAAAATCCATCTCTTAAAAAATTTTTAATGCTTTTTTTTGTTCCTTTAGGGTATTTATTGTTCATATGCACCCGTTTTATTTTTAAGTAGTTGCAATCACTTCATAGATACAATTTTGAATTCGGAGTCTTGTCACCCCAGCATTTTTTTATGAGAATTATTCCATGTTCCTGTTGGTTTTACAGTAACCTCATTAGTGGCTGTGACTGTCTGTTTCTGTAGTGCTTGACAATTAAGTTTTATCAATCTTTCATAGTCATAAATAACATTAATAACAGGTACTAAAATCCCTTTTAGAGAGGAACTGTCTTTATAAAAATATATTGCTAAAACCTGAGGTATGGGGTAAGACATTAAAGCTTCAGCTAAGACCAAAACTTTTGAGAAAGTGCAGAAGTACATGAAAGAGACATAGAGGAGAAATTATTGAGTCTCCTGTGAGACAGTGGAAAGCGCGTGGTGAAAGTAGCCAATAATACTGATATGTTCACCATGGTTTAGCTTTTTTCCTTTTATTTATTTAATTTATTTTTTCCAATTTTTTCTTTTTCTTATTTTTATTTTCTTATTCTATTATTTTTATTATGTTTTTCTTTATAAAGATTTAAGGAGAAAGCATGTGCCTGATAACAATTGTTCTTGGTAAAAATTGCCAAATTATTTCTAAAAGACTTTCTTATTGACTTTGCTATCAACATAAAATAAGAGCAATCAATTCCTCCAAATATTATTAGCAGCCTTCATATATTACACAGCATTTAAATAAACTCAATAGAATTTATAGAGTATAGAGTGAGGAAAGGAACTGCCTGAATTGCTTTGGAGATAAAGAGAACAGGGTGGGTATATGCTGACTATAATTATATTTGCTAGTTGTGTTATATCCCATAGTACCTAGCTATTGTATTATTGGTTAAAAAATGTCTTCTCTAGAAACCCTCTCTCCATCCATTCACATGGTTGCAGTGAGAGTTGCCATATTATTGCTACACAATTTTATCCTCCTTTTTCACTGTTGGTTGGACTAGAGAGGAGACCTTGACCCATTTGGACTATTGAGTTCGTTCTCTGGGACCACAGGTGAAAATTGGAGTAAATTTATCCTTGCTTCCAAGATTGTAACATGGGAGACCCATGGGTTATTGGTTATTTGTTTCATCACATGGACTGTGAAGGAGATGAAGCTTGTTTGTGGGAAGGCACAAAAGAGGAAGATCTAGAGAGATAAGCAGACACCAAATGGAGAAAGAAGCTGATGGCATTGGAGCTCATTGTTACAATTCTTTCGTGATATTTAAATCTTGAATTCTCTCATCTTTCCTTATCTACTCTTGAGGTCTCCTGGATAGATCCACAATCCTCTTGTGCATTTTTCTGCCTGTTTGGTGATCTGCTGTGGAATTCTCACTTAGGAATTCTCATCCTTCTCAGAGATGAACTTTGCTCTTGGTTAAACCTTCATTAATTATCAGTTAATTCTATCAAGCTCTTGCTCTTGGAAAAATAGTTATCTGATGAACTAATTCTCAATGAGTTGTAAATATAGGTTGATAGCTTGATGCACATTCCCAAATCTGGTAAATCAGAATTTTACAGAAAGATATTATAATTTTCTATTTCTTTGTTATGCCGATTATTTCAGAGAACTTAAGGGAATCACTCAACAAAATGTGAGGCCTTGAAAGAGTCTAGATGGGCCTCTCTCTATTTTCTGACTTTCATCTCTGCCTGTTTCTCTCATTCGAGATTATCTACCTCTCTTTTCTGTGCCTCCTGTATATCTCTGCTTTTCCTCAGCTGCCTGTATGTGGCCCATTGAGTTGAGGGGAAGGAGGATCTATACACAAAGCTGACAAGTAACTTCCGTATTTAGCCGAACTAAACAATACAACTCCACTTGGGCTCCATGCTCACTCTGTAAAAAGTAAAGTCCCATGCCCACTGGCTAACACCACCTTTCACTCTTTATTTACTTATAGTTTGCTAATTCCTGACATAGCCACACGATGTGTTTCACTTTTGGATCCACTACTAACCAACATAGTCTCTCCATGTCCCTGGTTCCATTTTCTCCTGAGGGAGACAAATTTGATTAGCAAAATTTATCATTTTGTCTGGCTATTAGTCACATACAGACTGATGATTGGCTACCTTGGTGTTAGGTGCTCTCTCCCGGTCCAATTCCAATGGCAGGAATTGTGGATTTATAGACAGTGAGCCATGGTCACTTAGGCATAACATAGAGAAATCCTCTTAGCAGAGGGACTGGCAGACATGCTATTAAATTATTCAGTTTCTTTAGTGAAATCTCAATTTATCTTAACCACAAAATTAGGTAAGAAGAGATATCATTTTTTCAAGTTAATAGGTGACAATAAATTCCTTCCTCTCTTTCTTTTCTCTCTTCCTCCCTTCCTTCCTTCTTTCTTTTGTACAAATATACACACACACACATGCACACACACACACATACACAGTATATAGAATTGCAGTTAATGATTCTAATTTTTCAGAATTAACCAAGTAATAAGCCACAATTGTGGTCTCAGCTATTTGGAGGCATGTTCAGTCTTAATTTTCTTTATTTTTCATTTGTCTTCTCCTTCTCCATCAGGAAATAATGTAGGATAGCACAATAGAAAGAGCATTTGGAGACTAGCAACTTAGATCCCCTGACTACCACCAACTAACTAAATGTCTTTGAGAAGTCATCTAGGTTTAACTCTCTTTCTCTGTATGTGTATGCATATATTTATATTCATAAATATATAATAATATAATAATGTTTATAGATATATTTATATTTAAAATAGACAAAAGGAAAATTTGATGACTCTAATACTCAAAGTATCTGTTTATAAAATTGTCAATTTCTCAAATATGCATGACAAATATGGGTCCAAACTTTCGAGTAGCAATACAAAAATGAATAAATTATCATTTATGTAATTTACAATGTCTAGAAATTTAAGAATAATTTCTAGCTCCTAAGGAGAATAACATTTCTTTTTACTAAGATGAAGGGGCTATTCCTTTCATGGGTCCTCATGGAGAGGGCACTATACAAATATAATACAAAATATTCCTAACTATATCCTGAAAGTAATGATAGAAGTAGTAGTTTCTATAATGGTTAAGGGAATAAGCTCTGAAAATTAGGTTCAAATTTTCATACCAATGTCTACAAGCTGAGTGACCTTGAGCAAATTACCCAGTCTCTTTGTGGCTCAGCTTCCTTATTGTTAAAAAAGGGAAAACAGGGGGCCGCCCGGTGGCGCAGCGGTTTAGTCCGCGCTTGGCAGCCCGGGGTTCGCAGGTTCGGATCCCGGGCGCCCGCCGACGCACTGCCTGTCAGCCATGCCGTGGCGGCATCCCATATAAAGTAGAGGAAAGACGGGCACAGATGTTAGCCCAGGGCCAGTCTTCCTCAGCAAAAGGAGGAGGACTGGCGACGGATGTTAGCTCAGGGCTGGTCTTCCTCACAAAAAAAAAAAAAAAAAAAAAAAAAAAAAAAAAAAAGGGAAAACACTAGTGTCTAACTCAAGTGGTTTTTTGTGAGGATTATGCGAAACCTTATGCACATGATTCTTAAGATATTGCCTGGCACATAGTCAACACATAATAATAAGCTATCTTTTTTACTGAAATACAGCTTATTATTTTTAAAGAACTATATCAAAATAGAATAATAGCTTAATGTCAAACTGCATTTCTCTCACAATAAGGTTTTGAGCAAGTTAAAAGTTTGAGTTCTGTGATGATCAGACTCAATCCAGGGAGATACTTTAAAGTAGATAAATGAATGGACCACCTGTTCTTCAGACAATCATCCATAAATAGTTTCGTTCAACTTAGTTTGTGATAGCTATTGATCAACAGTGATGTTGTGGTTATACTCAGACAAGTACTCGGAGTACAGCTTTTCTGAGTTGTTGATTAAGTGCAAAACTTGTATTTTGAAAGGGCTGAAAGATTTCAAGTTAAGGAGCTTGATAAAGACACATGTCTTAGTAGAAATCTCTGCATGGAGATGGAGAGGGGCTACCTGTGGAGAATAACAACAATTCTAGTTCAAATATAATTTGGGGTTTGACCCAGCAACTAGGAATGTGCAACTGAGTCTCACGCATTTCAACTAGAGAGCAGAGGCACAATGATTTCACCTTGGAATGTTTTGAAAGCAGGTATAAAAAATGTTCACCTCAGCCATAAATAAAAGCTCAGTGAAATACTCAAGGAATATTTAACCTTGAGCAATATTCCTTTCTTGTATGTTCTCCAAATGTATGCCAAAAACTGAATGGATTTAATATACTATATAGGTTTATTGATTAAGAGCCACTTAAGAGTTACAGAGTATGTACCCCAAAGAATCATTTTGGTTATAGAATATTTCATGGTACAATTTATGTTTAAAATTACTCTGGTGGCTATCTGTAGACTAGACTGTTGGAACGCAATGGTGAAATCAGGAAGACAAATTAGATGCTATAGCAGCACTATAGGTGAGTCATTTATGGCTCAAGGTGAATCAGTTCAAGGGTTTGTGAAAGCCCCTGATAGGGAACTCATCAGATTCATCCCCAATCCTGACGTTCATATCATTGGGTTCGGCTAACTTCCTCAAGGAATATGGGAAATGAAAGTTTAAAGGTCATTAAACTGATCTTTTATATCTTAGCAGTGGATGTGTGCCTTGACAGGGGCAATGTACTTTTAAAACAAACCATACACAGCTTGCCAGGGAACTGAACTGGGATCAGAAAGAAGAGTTTTCAGTGGTATGACCCAAGTGACAGTGCCTTTGCAGTTGACACAGATAAGGATGGCCAAACTACCATTCTTGTTGCCAATACTCTTCTCTGAATTCTGGAGATTTAAAACTCCACAAAACGATGAAAGTGAATAGAAAATTCCTCTAAAGTCTAAGTTCTTTGTTGGAAAATAATATCAGAAAAAAATTCCATCAGGGTTTTTATTTTTGGCTGTCCAACTAGCCCTATTTCAGAAACGAAAACATAGTCTTTGAAGGTTACATTCCAGGGAATCTTCTACACTAAAATTAGGAAAATTCTGAATCAATATATTTACATTTCCCACCTGGCAATATTAAGAGAGATTCCCAGTAAGCGCATTCTCTAAAGGCAGATGAGGTCATATGTGCCCAAATATTAATATTAAATTTGGAAATTTATCAAAACTGTGAGGAGTCTGAGATTTTTATCCTTCGTGCAAGCTAACAAATTAGCCTGCCATAGTTTCAAGGATAGTGGCAGAAGATATGAGACTCCTGGTCAGAGACAATGGATTTTATTACTCTTCGTATAGCAGATAGCATGAGTTTCACGTTTGCATCTGACCCACATGCCACTCACCCTCCAAGCCCGACAGGAGCAGTGTAAAGGTGGGCCCAGGTGGATACTGTGCGTGAAATGCTCTTGCCTCACAGTTGAGGAGCCCCAAGCTTGGGAAATCCCAATCTTTTGTAAGATGGCTGCAAGCAAACCTGCCCAATCTTTGCTCTGAAGGGAGACATTATCTTTATTATACTGGACAGCAAACAAATCTCCCCTTTGCTTCACAGAGAAACAATATATCTATCTTCCACGCTGTTTGCTATCCAAACATCCTTCAAAAGATAGTCCAGAGAAAGATCTGTCAGTAACTCTGCTCACAACACATACAGAAATATGACAGACACAGGGAGAATTTGTCCCAACATTGTTTATAAAGGGAGCCACACAAATAGCATTCAAATATAATTTTAACTGTGGTAAATTTATCATTTTAAAAAATTATCATTGCAAAAAATTTACAGCCATCAACACCTTGTAACACACCTACATCCCATTTAAGTACCTGGGTTGAGAAGCTATTTTGCATATGATGGAGTTAGCCTAAATTGGGTTCTCCCAACTTGATCAACCAAGAACAGACAAATGTTCTTTTTTGGGTCTTCAAAGCAGTGGAACAAGTCCAGCCACCTTTGTGAGGATTCCATTCTGTCCCTTCCATTTACTTCTATTCTCCTCTACTTAGCTTTTTACTATATATAGCTAGAATAAAGGTCCTATAGCCTGTGGGGAACAGTGAGGGGGCTACAAATAAAGGGAACATGGTGTTTTTTCATTCCCACTATCTATGATAGTGAGACAATTTATGAGACTATTGGAAATGATACGCAGAAAACCAAAACAGCACATCCTAAGAAGTAGCAATTTTTCTGAATTATATCCCATATTCTTTTCACTGAACTTGGAAAAGACACTTCAACTGTTTATAAGTTAATGATTAATCCATTAGCAAAGATATCTGTATCTATAGATTTCTTACTGTGAATCTCAGTGGTGTAGCTAATAATCCATATTTTTCACAATTCATCATGCATTAAACTTTATCTCCATGGTGGCTTTGGGCGTTTACTCAGCTATTTGGAGATATGTTTAGTCTTGCTATTCTTTCTACCAGCTGGTTAGCACTGGATTAAATGAACTGTAATTATTCCTTCCTCTTATTTCACCTTCCTCTCCATCTTACCTGACCACTAAGTTAATTCCACACATTTTAGATTTTTGGCAAGGGCAACTCAAATTAAAATTAAATTTCTGTAAATTAATGAAACATGAATTGATAAAGAAATATAGTTACTCTATTTTTTTAGGGCTAACTTGAAAACTTTGGAAACGTATGATAATGGAAGTCACTTTAAAAGAAATTGCTGTCAAATTAGGATTGGGTGAATCAAATATAAAATATTAGGAAAAAAAAGAATGAGAAACATTTAAAAAGATTTTGTACTTATATTATTTACAACTGACTCTAAGTCGTCCTTTAGTTTTAAAGAAGCCTATACTGGAAGCCACAGATCTTTTATTTTGTTTGTGGTTTATTCGTAAAGAAGGCACTGAACTATGGTCAGCAGACCTGTATAAGGAGTAGGCTTTGGTCATATACCAAAAGATTGGTGAAAGAATATCTTTTTTTTTTTTGCTGAGGAAGATTTGTGCTGAGCTAACATCTGTTGCCAATCTTTCTCTTTTTTCGCTTGAGGAAGATTAGCTCTGAGCTAACATCTGTGCCAGTCTTCCTCTACTCTGTATGTGGGTCACCACCACAGCATGGTTGACAAGTGGTGTAGGTCCATGCCCGGGATCTGAACCTGCAAACCTGAGCTGCCGAAGCAGAGCATGCTGAACTTAACCACTATGCGACAGGGCTGGCCCCACTATCCATCTTTTTTTAATTCTCTGTTTTAACCAACACTTTCAACTAAGTGGCACATCTTGTTGATAGAGGTATGGGGGCTTCCTTATACCAAGTGACAGTTGGTGGCATGGGCACGCTTCTGCCCCTTCTGAGGCTTTTGCATATGTATGTTCTGATCCAGTCTATGCTGATTTAAAATGCAATCTTCTGAGGACAGTTTATTTACCCCTGAAATTCCCAGCAGAGAGAGAGCCTTCTCACTCAAAGCTGGTCAAGCTATGTATGTAGCTTTGTTTTTCTTGTTGTTGTTGTTTTGCTTTGCTTTGCTTTTTTTCACTTAGAATTGAAGTATGAGCATTTACTCATATCATTATCTTGGAAAATATGATTTTTGGATTGCATGGCATTTCATCAAATACAGTTACTTTAAAATTTACTTTAGTGCCCAAATTTTGGACATTTAGGTTACTACAAATTTTTAATTTTAACAATTTAAAATTAACAGAGATCTGTTATGATTATCCTTTGTGCTTATTGTCCAATTATTCTTTCAGATAAATTACTAGAGGTGGAATTGCTATATCAAACACCAACACAACTGGAAGTACAGAAATTTCAATGTTACCATTTAAATTTCAGAGTTTAAAAAAAAACCAGAAAACCTTTAAATTATTAAAGGGCTTGCTTGTAATTAACCACAAGTAAGTCAAGCAATCCCCAAATTACCTGGTTAGAGTTTATGCATTTTAAAGCCTGTCATAAAAAAGTGAAGAAAATGATAACTAATTATGGCTTTGTGTAGCAAGATATGGATTTTATAGTGTGAAATATAGTTACTCTCTTGAAAAATAAATTCAAGATAATAAATTTACTTTTCTTCAGCCATCCAAGAAAATCCCAAACATCCAAATTATAGTTACATTATTGATAGGGTGTCATAGTACATCTTTTGTTGTCTGTGTGATTTCTGAAAGATGAAGTCTCTTTGGGGCAAGGGATACTAAAAACATGTTTCAAAAAAAAAAAGTAAAAGACAAAAAATCCAAAAAAAGCCTTGCTGCATTTCATACAAGACTAAATGAAGTGTGATATGTATTTACCAATTAAATCTAAAAGTAAATCTCAGCAGAAATGTAATCACTTTCACCATAAGAAAAATGAGTGAGACCTAAATAGACATATAGAGTTACATAGAGTAAATCATACGTGTTATGTTATGCTATAAAGGTTTGAGACGTTTTTAAAGCATCAACCATGCAAATTTACTTGATAAAAACAGGGGGAGAAATAGAGAAAAGGAACAATCATGAAGAGTGATTTTTAATATAGTAGAAACTAAAAATAAAAATAATATAGTAGAAACTTCAAAACAGAATTTTTTTTAAAAAACTGTTTTTCCTATACTCATGTGGAAGCCTAGAAGTTACAGGGAGTCATATTTTGATTTCAAATGTGGAAGCATTTTCTAAAACTCTTTTCTAATGACTGTTTGAAGGTTTAGTTTTCCTCTTGTGTGGTCTGACTCCATCCTCTGCTGCTGCTCTGCCCATGCGTTCTCTTTCCCTGTGCAGTTGTGTTATACGCAAATGCTTGAGCTTTCACTGAAGGGGAGTTTGTTGTCATCTCTTATCTCTTCTCCCCATGTCTTGCTCTGCCTTTACTCTCTTCCTATAGTTTGGTGTGAAATAGCTGTCACAAACTATCTGAGACCTGGTTAAAGTTTGAGAGCTTCTGAAGCAGGTGCAGAAAGTAAGTGTGAAAAAATAGAGGGACAGCTACTTCTTTTTAATAGAAGTCCACTCATTTGCATATGAAGTAGCCAAATCAGATTTGGGAAAGGAGGAGAGAAAAAGGTCAGTCCACAACTATAGAGTTGGCAAAACTGATCATTGGGTGAATTGGCTCCATATTTTTAAAAATTGAGGTATAATTTGCATAAGGTGAAATGCACAGATCTTAAATATACATTGATAAGTTTTGACAAATGTTAACTGACATGTTTCTGACACCCTGATCAAAATATAGAATATTTTCATCAGCCCAGAAAGTTACTTCACATCCACTTCTAATTAATCCGTAATTACTCTTCTGGTTGTTACTACCCTAAATTAGTTTTGTCTGTTCTTGAAGTTCATATAAATAAATCATCCAGTACAAATTATTTTTGTATCTATTTCATTTAACATAAAATTTTGATATTTATTAAGTTACTGTGTATAGTTTATTTCTTTTTACTACTGAGTAGTGCTCCTTTATATGGATATCCCAAATTGGTTTGGTTGCAACCAAATTAATTTTATGATTAGCTTTTAAAATAATAATAAAAAAAGACATTGGAATTTTGATAGGGATGGCACTGAATCTGCAGATGAATTTGGGGCATGTTGCCATCTTAACAATATCGAGTCTTCTGATCCATGGACATGGAAAGTCTTTCCATTTACTTAGATATTCTCTTATTTCTTTCAACAATGTTTTGTACTTATCAATGTACGGGTCTTGCACTTCTTTTATAAAATTTACTTCTAATTATTTTATTCTTTTTTTTTTTTGTGAGGAAGACCAGCCCTGAGCTAACATCCGTTGCTAATGCTCCTCTTTTTGCTGGGGAGGACTGGCCCTGGGCTAACATCTGTGCCCATCTTCCTCTACTTTTTATGGGATGCCGCCACGTCATGGCTGACAAGCGGTGCGTCGGCCGGTGCCCGGGATCCGAACCCACGAACCCCGGGCTGCCGAGTGCGAACTAAACCGCTGCGCCACCAGGCAGCCCCTATTTTATTCTTTTTGATGCTATTATAAATAGTATTATTTTATTAATTTCATTTTCAGGTTGTTTATTGCTAGTGTATAGAAATACAGTTGATGTTAGTATATTGATCTTGTATTCTGCAACCTTGCTGAACTCATTTAGTTCTAATAGTTTTTTGGTGGATTCCTCAGCATTTTCTATATATGAAAGCATTATCTACTTTATTTCTTCTTTATAAATCTGGATGACTTTTATCTCTTTTTCTTACCTAATTTGCTTGGAAAGAACCTTGGGTACAATGTTTAATAGAAGTGTTGAGAGTGGACATACTTGTCTTGTTTCTGATCTTATGTGGAGTGGTTTCAGACTTTCACCATTAAATATGATGTTAGCTATGCATTTTTCATACATATCCTATCAGGTTGAGGAAGTCTCCTTCTCTTCTTAGTTTCTTGAGTATTTTTATTCTTCCTTAATTCATTTTTGTGCTCTTAACATAGATGAGTAGGGACTCATCTACTTATATCTGAATTTTAATCTGTTATTGTAGACAAGGAGGTGTGTGCCATCCTAATCCTACTTCAAGGCAGAATTTATTGCCCAGCTGTGGGCAGTGCAGTCAGCCAAGAGCTTTCATATCTCAGTTCCTTCAGGATTGGGCTATGCAATTTGTCAGAACCTATGTGTTGGAGATATCAGTGGTAGGAAAAGTTAGCATGTTGAGTTTGTGGCTAGCACCAGTGATAGAATCACAATGTAGACTCCTGGAGTTCTGGAAAAACACCATAACATTTGCATCAGGGAATTATATGCCTTTTGAAAAATAACTCTTGGCAAGCTACTAGGCCTGACCATGGGATTTCAAGTGACCGTGTGAACAGAACGAATTATCATGAGCTGGGTTCTGTTAGTCCCACCAAATCATAAAGTCAGGTAGTACCAACAATAATCCATTATAAGATGGAAGAGTTACACCCAAGATTAAGCACAGAGTCAGAAGACACAAAAAACCTGCATAAATAGGTAGTCCAGGCCCTGATGCCACCTACCAGTAGTAGTACCAGAGCTTCTCTCCCTTTCTATGGCTGTTTGGGTGATTCTGTGTAAAACCAAGTGATGTATTTGAGTGCTTCTTGGTTCTTTCTTGCCCTATTGTGACTATAAATGGACAGTTAAAGGAACTTCAGCCTGAGAAGGGAAGTTCAGAGACCTCAGAGATGAGTGTGTGCTTTATGCCATCAGGTAAGCCACTGCTATAGATTGAATTGTGTCCCCCCAAAATTCATATGTTGAGACCCTAATCCCCAATATGATGGTATTTAGAGACAGGGCCTTTGGGAGATAATTACGTTGAGAGGAAGTTACGAGGATGGGCTCATGATGGAATTAGTGCCCTTATAAGAAGAGGAAGAGGACATAGCAAGGACAAGGACATAGCAAGAAGGTGGCCATCTGCAGGCCAGGAAGGGAGCCCTTTACCAAAAACTGAAGCATCCAGCACCTTGATCTTGGACTTCCCAGTCTCAGAACTCTGAGAAATAAATGTCTGTTGTTTAGTTTATGGTATTTTGTTATAGCAGCCCAAGCTGAATAAGACAGCTGTCAAGGTCAGCAGAGTTGGTAGCTGAGGGTGAGGGGACTCTAGAATGGATAGCAAAGGAGAAAGACAATGAGTATCAGTTGCCTTCCTAAGACTAACTTCCATATCCTCCCTCTTCTATGTTTCCCTTCAGCAAAAGAGGCCTGCAGCAATCCTGGAGAGGCTGTCCCTTGAACATTTATGGAGAAGTCAGTTAGAGTAGTCCAGGGTAGACATTGGTGCTATAGAGACATATCAGCTGTTGCTCAGCTGTGCACATTGTAGTCAGCGGATGGCCTCCAGCTCTCAGCTCCTTCAGGAGTTGCCTCAGATGCTCAAAGTTGTTCCACCCTAGGTCACAACCTGTCCAGAGAAGCCCACAACTGGTGACTGAATAAGTGAGGTGTCTAAGGCCTGGCCATTTTGGCCTGACACAGAGCACTCTGGATAGCCAAAATTCCCTCTAGAGTTCCCCACCAGGTTGGACAAGAGTTTTCAGGCCTGCATTGTAGTTAAATTCTTCCTGTGTCTGGTCCTGCTCCCTCTATCTTTCACAGACCCATGGATTTTTTTGCTGAGGAAGATTTGCCCTGAGCTAACCTCTGTTACAATCTTCTTCTATTTGGTGTATGGATCACAACCACACCATGGCTGATGAGTGGTTTAGGTCTGCACCCAGGAACTGAACCCAAGCCAGAGAGCGGAGCACGCTGAACTTAACCAGTAGGCCATGGGGCCAGTCCCTTTAGTAATGTACTTTTAATCAAATTGTTTTTATTAAAGGGGATGCTGCAAGAAAAAAAATTGCTTGTGGCCCTGCATAACCTAGAGTCAGCTACTAGGCAACATAACCCAATCCAGTCGATTTCTTGGCTAGTGTCATTCTACACTCACAATTCTGCTAGAGAATGCTAGCATCTGATTTCTTCTCCCATATCAATGACCCACTACTGCCCCCTTGGTGTTGCAGAACATTTATTCTTAATTTCTAGAAATGGAAAGCTCTGTGTAGTAAAAAATCTTAGAAATAAAAGGATGGTCCTGATTGTAACCAGTTTTGACAGCTGATATATTCCTTTTGTATACTCAGGAAGATGCCAGTCACCTCTTTCCTGCTTCTTTCTTTTTTTATTTTTTTTTGTGTGAGGAAGACCAGCCCTGAGCTAACATCCGTTACCAATCCTCCTCTCAATCCTCCTCTTTTTGCTGAGGAAGACTGGCCCTGGGCTAATATCCGTGCCCATCTTCCTCTACTTTATATGGGACGCCGCCACGGCATGGCTGACAAGCAGTGGGTCGGTGGGCGTCTGCGATCCGAACCTGCTAACCTCGGGCTGCCAAGGGCGAACCAAACCGCTGCGCCACCAGGCGGCTCCCCTCTTTCCTGCTTCTAGAAACATCTTACAATACTTCATTGGCAGTCATTTAGAACACCTGCACATAAACTATAGGTGAAATACAGAATAGAGCCTTCTGTATTAACTTCCTAGGTAGCAATTAGTTGTAGTTGTGTTTGTTCTTATAAAACTACTGAACTACCGCTCAGAGTCAGCTCAGCTTTGATGGAGGAGATTGATTTCTTGGCAATATTTTCAATTCTTCTACCCCATGCTGATAGCAGCTGGGTGAGAAATACACTCAGCATTGCTTTCATGCTTGACAGTTATAGTTGTGACCATGTTAATTACCATCCTGTGTAATAGCACAGTGGGGACCCTGTATAGTACAGAGAGTGATTATAGTCTTGCCTTCTGCAGGAAGACTTTATTGGAAACCATGTGCAATTTGTAATTAAAGTTCTAGTCATCCTTGGTAAATATATCTTTTTTCTAGTAAAAACTTCTATTTCACTTTCATTTTGATGAAATATTTTGCATTTAGGTATAACTGGGGATGAGATCCTAAAGATCTCATGTTCTGTGGCCTGTGACAATTAGAAATGAGAAAATAACAACATTGTAGTATGCCTTATTCTTACAAAACTCTTAAATATATGAAATGAAATATATTTAATTGCAAAAATAATTGTATTTTTATATTTAAAATATATTTTGTTAGGAGTACCCAAAACAAAAATGTACAACTCAATGTATTATTATAAAATGCAAAATGAACAACCAGGAAATCATGTCCACTACCAATTACTAAACCCTGGATCACCATCCCTGCCCCCAAAGTAAACACTCTTTGACTTTCATAATGAATGTATGCTTTCTTTTCTTCGTAATTTTTTCACTGAAGCACAAATCTCTAATCATTATACTATAGTTTTACCTGTTGCAGAACTTCATATAAATCAAACTGTACAATAAATGTTTAATTGTTCCTGAATTCTTTTGTTCAATGTTCTGTTTATGAGATTCACTCCTGTTGTTGATGTAGATGTAGTTGGCTCATTTTCATTGATGTGTAGTATTCTATTGCTTGAGTATTCCACAATTTGTTATCCATTTTAATGTTGATAAATATTTGGGCTTTTTCCAGTTTGAAGTGTTTATAAATAATACTCATATTTGTAGATGTCTTTTGCTGCACATGTGCACAGAAGTTCCTTGGATATACACCTTGCAGTGGAATTCCTATTATAGTATGTGCATATGTTCAGTTTTAGCAGCTGATTCCAAACTGTTTGCAAAGTGGTTGTCCCAGTTTATTATCTCACCAGCAACGTGTGGTAGTTCCCGTTGCTCTAGATCCTTGCTAACACTTGGTTGTAAGTCTTAATTTTAGCCATTTGTGGGTTTCTAGTAGTATCTTTTTGTGATTTTAATTTGCATTTCCCTGATTTCTTCTATATGCTGTCACGTTATGGGATACTATGGGGTAGTGGTTAAGAGAATAAGTTCTAGAACTGAGTTGTCTGAGTTCCAATTCCAGCTCTGCCACTTTCTGAGCAGGCCTTTTGGTAGGCTATTTAAACTTTTCCAGTTTGTAAAATGCTATAATAATAGAATCTATCCCATAGGGATTTTGTGAGGTTTGGTCAGGTGCTAAGCTGGGAGAGCTTCCTGAGAAAGCTAGCTAGCTGTAGCTAGGAAACTGAGAATAGAAACCAGGAATATAGGGCAGGCCCAGTGGCACGGTGGTTTAGTTTGCACTTTGGCAGACCGGGGTTCGCAGGTTTGGATCCCAGGTGTGGACAGACGCACCGCTTGTCAAGCCATGCCATGGCGGCGTCCCATATAAAGTAGAGGAAGATGGGCACGGATGTTAGCCCAGGGCCAGTCTTCCTCAGCAAAAAGAGGAGGATTGGCAACGGATGTTAGCTCAGGGCTGGTCTTCCTCACACACACAAAAAAGAAACCAGGAATATATATATATATATTATATTTAAAGATTTTTTTTACAGTAGTTTAAGATTTACAGAAAAATTGCAAAGATAATCAACAGTTCTCATATACTCCACATCCAGTTTCCTCTATTATTAATATCTTACATTAATATTTTTTTCTGTTCCAGGATTCTACCCAAACTATCACATAACATTTAGTTGTCATGTCTCTTTATGTTTGTCTAGACTATGATAGCTTCTCAGACTCTTTTTGTTTTCAACAACCTTAGCAGTTTTGGGGAGTACTGGTCAGATATTTTGTAGGATGTCCCTTAATTTGAGTTAGGCTGATCTTTTTTTCACGCTTAGACTGGGGTTATGGGGTTTTGGGAGAAAGAACACAGAGGTAAAATACCATTCTCATCACATCACATCATATGAAGGGTATATGCTATTCAATATGTTTATCATGATTAATGTTAACCTGGATCACCCAGCTAGACAGTGTTTGTCAGGTTTCTCCACTGTTATTTTCTCCCTCTTGCCATGCTATATTCATTGAAAGAAAGTCACTATGTGCAGCCTACACTTCAGGAGTGGGGAGTAATGCTCCATCTCCTTGAAGGCACAGTATCTACAGAAATAATTTGAAATTCTTTCATGGGAAATTTGTCTTTTCTTCCTCATTTACTTATTCAATCATTTATTTATATCAGTATGAACTCAGAGATATTTATTTTTTACTTTGGGTCATAATCCAATGCTAGTTTATTTATTTTGTTGTTCAAATTGTTCCAGCTTTGGCCATTGGGAGCTCCTTTAGTCGACTCCTGTGTCTCTTTGATATATATACCACCATCAATGTAGGGTTTTTTTTTTTTTTCATTTTGAGCCCTCACATAAAAATATGAAAAATTTAAAGTGCCTCTAGTGGAGAAGAAGAAAAATAATAAAACAATAAGCCCTGAAGAAATTCTAAAGGGATGAGGCTTTATGTTCTGTAGAAAGGAAAAGTGAGGCAACACTTAATTGCCTTAAAGTATATGATGTGTTATGTCTTAGTTGTTAGTACTAGTACTATCAATCACGGTTCAAAGGGAAATGGACAAGAACTTAGGAATGTTTTTTGAATATGTAGCTGTGAGACTCTAGAATTGCCAAGGCAATCTTTCTCTGATTGTTACACTAAAAAAGAAAATTAACAAAGTAAAAAGAAGAAAAGAAAAAGAGGTTTTAGAGTAACTGTTGAAGGAACTAATTTTTAGCGAGTACTTACACTATATCCCTGGCACTTGGCATATGTTACATCGTTTGAACAATAGCCATCTTCCTCAGATTTTCTTTGCTCAAAGGCTTAGGAATAAACTCACCGGTCTCCTGTTCTCTTGCTAAGCTGTGATTCATCAAAAGCCAATTGAAGAATTTCGGGAAGCAAGAAACATTAGTTATTTTTATAGAAAGAAGTCAAATTATATCAAAATTCCATAGGAATGATTTTCTTGCTATTCTGCTACTCCTCTTTGTAAGTTTCTAATAATAAGCAGTGAGGTACAAAGATGTAGAGCACAGCTTGTTCCAAATACATCAATTGTGAAGTGTCCTTTTCTCTTCAGTTACCAAGAGCACACCACTGACTTCTATAATCTAACCTGCTGTTGCCAATAAACATGATTCACCAGTGAAGAGAGTGGTTCCACAGACCTTTGACTCATGTGTGATGCACGATGCTTGAAGACTCCAACTGGGGCCAATCGATTCTCTCTGCTGTGCCTCTGCTCTTGGATTATCATCCGTATTTGGTTCAAGTAATGAGATTCTCAGGTGGAATCACACATTCATTTTCCCCTGGGATTTGAGAGATCTCAGGTACTAGTTATGTTATTACCAGTCAAGGCGGGGATCCTTGGTTTTCAGGTCTCCCTTGCTTTCCTGACAACTTAACAGTTCCAGTCTCTTCCTTCTGACTTGGAGCCCAGAATAAACAGAGGTTTGGGGCTTCTGAAATATCTTCAAAAAACGCACATGCATATTTTCTGTATGAGTTCTTTAACCCACATTGAAAGAAAGAAGTACCTTCATGCATTTTAATGACCCTTTTAAACACAATTTCTATAATGTTGTTGTATTAGTTTCCTAGGACTGCATTAACAAATGATCACTCAATTTGGTGGCTTAAAATAACAGAAATTCATTCTCTCAGTTCTGGAATCTAGAAGTCTAAGATCATGGTGTTGACAGTGCCATGCCCCCTATGAAGGTTTTAGGGGAAAATTCTTTCTTGCTTCTTCCTGGCATCTGGTGGCTCCCAGCAGTCTTGGGCATTCCTTGGCTTGTTGCTGCATCACTCCAATCTTTGCCTCTGTCTTTACATGGCTTTCTTTTCTGTGTGTCTCTGTGTGTCCCCCCTCTTCTTAAAGGTCACCAGTCATTGGGTTTAGTGCCCATCCTAATCTGGTGTGACCTCATCTCACTGTAACTAATTACATCTGCAAAGACCTTGTTTCTAAATAAGGTCAAATTCTGAGGTTTCGAGTGGACATGAATATTTTTTTTTCTTTTGCTGAGGAAGATTTTCCCTGAGCTAACATCTGTTGTTAACCTTCCCTTTTTTGTATGTGATCTACCACCACAGCATGGCCACCAACGAGTGGTATAGGTCTGTGCCTGGGAACCGAACCTGGGACATCAATGTGGAGCATGCTGAACCTAACCACTAGGCCACTGGCGTGGGCTATGAATTTTTGAGTACACTATTCAACCTACTACACTAGGCTATTTCATTTCTCAATTCAAAGAAAATTAGGAGTTGAAGCAGGGCAGGTGAAAGAGACATTGGACACTGTATGTGGAAAACAATGAGAAATGCTGGCTGACCAGCAGATAGTGAGGGAAAGGTTGAAAACTCTAAAACACACTTAGGATGTTTTGTGCACATTACATCAAAGCCCCCAAATGTACATACATAACCATTCTATCAAGAACATGTTTATATAGAGGCATTTTATAGATATGAATTTAACTCTCCATAATGAAACATATTACATTTCTATAAAGCAAAATATTCCTAAGAAATCTTTGATTTTATTATCAATCTCATTTTCTCATCTAAAATGTAACCTCCTTAAGATAAAAAGATGATGGATGTATTACTTCCAACATCAACTAGCATGATTTCTCGTAGCATCAAGCCTTTATGGAACATGTCCTAATTAACTAGGGGATCCTATATCATAATAAAGAGTGCAAACTCTGGTAACAAACTGTCTAGATTTGAAGCATTACTTTAACCTTACTAGCTGTGCCCTAGTTTACTCAACAGTAAAATGGAAAATATAGTAGTACATATATCATAAGGTTTTTATAAGGATTAATGAGTATATGGATGTATGTCAGTTCCTGTGTGTATATATATATGTAAATATGTGTGTGCATATAATAAATGCATATTATATATTGCATATTATGCAAGTATTATATGCTTGCCACTCAAAGTTCTAAGTGTTTTATTGGATCATGTCATATAGTTTTCACAACTAACCTTTGAGTTAAATGTCATTTTTATCATCTCCATTCTATAAATGAGAAAAATTGATATTATCTCTCAAAGCGGTAAGTAATTTGCTGAAGCTCATACAGTAGAGTAGTTAGGATACTAACCCAGGCAGTCTAGTTTCAAAGCCCATGCCCTTAATTATTATATAATACTGCCTCACTATTTTATAGGTAATTAATAAACACCTGTTGATTAATTAGGTGTATGCCCTAATTCCTGCTGGTTTGACTTGTTCATAAACCTCTCAGATTTATGTTCCTCTTTAGTGGCTGTGGGTCACTTTATAATTATCTATTTCTATATAACTAATTACCCCAAATTCTAGTGGCTTAAAGCAACAATAATTGTTTATTATCTCTCATTGTTTCTGCGAGTCAGGAATTCATAACAGTCTGGCTGGGCAGGTTCTGTTTCAGGTCTCTTAGGAGATTGCAGTAAGATGTTAGCTTGGAGGGCAGTCATCTGAAGCCTTGACTGGACCTGGAAGATCCACTTCCAAGGTGGTTCATTCTCATGGCTGGCAAGTTGGTGCTGAGTGTTGAAGGGAGGTCTCAGTTTCTCTTGCACATATGCAAACCCTCTCAACAGTCAGAACATGGTCATGACACAATTGAAATAGCCAAGTACCCACTTGGGTGCAAAAGAAAACTAGGGCCATAGGGCCACTGAAGTGTCCTCATGGCATGGCAGCTGGTTTTTTCCAGAGTAAACAATCTAAGAGACGGTGCAGAAGTTCCAGTGACTTTTATGGCCTTGGCTTGGAAGCCATAAATCTTCACTTCTACCCTATTTTCCTGGTCTCAGAGACCAGCCCTGATCGACATGCAGGAGACTATACAAAGGCATGAGGTTTATTAAGGGCCAGTTTGGAGGCTGGCTACCACAGTCATGTCTGCGCAGCATGTTTCTGTCTTCAGCCTCTGTTTTGGTAGTATCCTCCTTTCCTCTGATGTGATGCCTCTTCTGCATTCCACAGTAACCTACCTCTTGAACTCATCTACCCTTAGGTTTACAAAAGTAGGAAGGTGACCTACCCAAGGGCAGTCAGGTGTCACTCTCAGTAATTTCATTCCGGCATGGAAATATACAGATTCAAAGGATAGTCTGTCTAAATCATCCAATGAGTACATAAGAGGATTGTCTATAAATTTCTGCTGCTTCTCTAGTTCCTGCTCTTTTCACAGCCTGGGGTTCAGTTCTTCCAGAACTTTCTCTCTTCTTAAGTAAATCAGAGTTGGTGTTTTCCTTCATCATCAGAAAGTCCTAATCGATATATCTACTGTCAATAATTACCCCACCTCCAAGGATAAAATACACAGTGTGTATGTGGATAAAAAAATCAGGAAGTCTTTTTTTGTTGTAGTTTCTTGGTCTCACTGACAATTGAATCATTTTGCTGAGGGAGACATGTGGTCCCTGAAATGGACTTAGAGACCTATCTATACCAGAGACATCTTCCACCTCTTCTTTTGTCAGGTCATGCCATTACAGACTCAGTACGAAACGACTACATTCCTTAAAAATCTGGGCTTATTATTAATAGGGGTCCTGTTCATTGATAATTTGTTCTTTTATTAACATTTTACACTCGTGATTTAGTCCTGTATATGTAAAAGTCAAAATGTGTTTCAATCTTATATACTATTATATGCTATTAATATTTCATTAAACACCCTGAAAAAATCAAAGACTTTTGTAAATTTATGACTGTCTTATATTCTGAAAGATTTCCTAAATTCTAATGTATACAGAAAATTACCTTTGGTAAAAAGAATTTCTTTAATATAAATCCGTTTCAAATGATCCAGTGTTCTTGATTTCATTATTATAAACCATGAACACCAACTTCTAAAATATACTTCTCAGCTGGAAGGATATCTTATTAGTGTAGTCTTCAAAGGTAATAGAAATAGACCTCGTGTTCCAATCTTTTTACAACTGAAAAACAAGCTTAGGGGAAGAAGGGATACAATTATGTGTGGGAAGGTAAAAACAAGGATAATAGTTTCTGGCACATTGTGAACTAAAAGTGTGCGTGGGGGTGTTCAAGATGCCATCAGCTGAGAAGCAAATATAAGAATATTCATGTAAAGTGCTTCCCAAACATTTTCCTACCAAATTAATGTGTTGAAGCTTTTTTCCTGAAATGATTAATTGGTATTTAAATCTGATAAACCATGTAAATGAATCACGTGTAACATGATGAATCAGGGACTAATAAGACAAAGGCCACTGGACCATATTTCATCTGAAGATGGGATTTCGGTGTATTCTAAGCACTAAAAAACAGCTGCTTCCTCTCATTCACTTGCATTCTGAGTTTTGCTGTAGGTGTTGATAGTCACCGGAAATACTGTTGCACACACAGGTATACGGATGAATTTTTGTAGGGAATACTAACTTTCTTTTGCACCCAAGTAGGTGCTTGGCTGTTTCAAGTGTGTCATGACCGTGTTCTGACTGTTGATAGAGTTTGCATATGTGCAGGTTTGTGTAAATACCTGTGGCCATGTATACATGTGCATACTTGTCTGCATGTTTTATTATCTGTATGGGCCTTGTATATACATCTTTGTGTTTATGTGTCTTCTTACATGTCTTCCGTGTTAATTATCTATTTCATTCCATGCTTACTAGTTACTACTTCCTCACACCTCTAGTATTTTGTTTCTCTTTCTTTCACTTCATCACCCCATTACAGGGTTCACATAACCCTTTTCAGTCACTAAGCCCTTCTTAGATTAAGTGGCTATTTGAGAATTCAGAGTCTCTTTATTCTCCCTCCCTTCTTTCTAAATTATTCCCCTGTACTTTAGTGAAATTTCTTCACTATTGTTTGTAACAATATTCAAGACACATTTTCCTTATTTGGGAGAGGAGAAGAGCAAAGAGAAATAATTGATATTCCATGTAAGGGAAATATTGGTCAAAGAGATATATGGATGGCATCTGTTGGCATAGTGATTTAAAAAGTTACATAGAAGCAATATATTTATTTATTCACCCAGCATTTACTGATTTTCTTCTGTGTGCAAGGTAGTGTTGTGGGCAATATTTAACAATGATAATGGTGTTCAACTCTTCATATTTTGCTGAAAGTTGTGCTTAAGAAAAATACTTGAGTGATTTATTTGTTCAATAGGAAGATATCTCTCAAAAGGTGCTTCTAGTGGAAAGAGCACTGGAGTTGGACACTGAATGTATGCACAGAAACCCAGCCCAGCAAATACTATAGCTGGAATTTTTATTTTAGAACACAAATCTGTCATATTATAGCTATCTTCTTGTCTTTTAATGGCTTCTCATTGTCCTTAGGGTGAAGACGGCAGTCTCGAACATGGCCTGCAGATGCTGCAGAGTCTGGCTCTTCCCACCTCTCTAATCTCATCTTCCAGTACTGTTCCCCTGGTGCTGTTTGCTCCAGCACTGCAGCCATAGTTCACTTACTAGACAGTGCTCCACCTCTCAGGAACACTGCCCGGGCAATTTTCCTTTCTAAAGCACCTTTCCTTCTCTTGCCTTTTTAATTTCCACACATCCCACTTAAAACAGATTAGTTTAAATAGGTTTCGTGAAACCATGTTGCTTTTCTGTGAATCACTTATCTCCATTTTTAATCGTATATTTATTTGTGTGATTAACGTTGGCCACTCCCACTTGACGGTTTCCCTGACCATTGGATCCCTGTGCCTACCACAGTTTCTGACACACACATTTTTTTGAAAAATTGAATGATTGGAGGAAATTATTTAACTGATTGGAAACAAAGTTTTACCATTTATAGAACGGGGATAATAACTTACTTGGTAGATTAACTGAGAGAATGTGCATAAAAGCTTTGCAGAATGCTATGAAATATAGGGTAGGGTGATAATTGTAATAATAACCAAGAGGCATTGCTGTTCTAATTAATTTGGTCAGTAGGGAAGAACTGGTCCATGATGTGCGTGTGAAGATAACTAAGAGAAATCGTTATGTCTTTCTGGAGAAATGGAATAACAAGAGGAAAGACTATACCTATCTCTAGCTCTAGCTCTATCTTAAGACAGTGAAGGAAATTAAAAAAACGAAAGTTTCTTCCTTCTTCTGTCCTCACTTCTACCTGCAATCTGCAATTGTAAACACTTTAAAAAATTTGTGCTTTCAATTCATGTATGGTTATCACTGGCTCTCCAACTTATATGTTTTTATTTCTATTTCTTAATTTATCAATGTTAGACAGTATCTACTGAGTTCAGATCATCACACTAACTCCTACTTTTCCCCTTTCTAGTATCCAATTATTATTATTTATGATTTTTCTAATATTATATTTATGCCTTTAAATAATCTTCAATAAATATTCCTGGATTCATGTAATTTATGAGTGCTGGTTGACGTCACTTTACAAGTGATAAAGAAAGTAGTATACTTAGACTTTCTTTAATTCTCCTTGTCCTTTCCATTTCCTAAATTCTGTCAGCCATTTCATTGTTTGATTTGCCAATTTATGTTGTGTTTCATTTTTTAAAGTTTTATATTATTGTCTGTCTTCTCATTAATGGTTGATTTTAAAAATTAAAAACCAATCAACCTCAGAAAACATTAACATGATGTAAATGTGATGAATATTATGCACAAACAATATTAAAAACATATAAATATTATTTCAAAGTACTCTAATGGGACCCATTGAAAAGGGGATGTAATCCTACATAATTGAATCTGTACCAAATAAAGAGGACATTCCAAGTTCTTAATGCTCAAAATCATGTTATATTTTGGAGTGTTCAATATGTAGTCTATGGGTTTCTCATACAGCTTTTCATTCTCCAAACAGTTTCTAATTCTGTTTCTTTATTATTATTGGCAGCAAAACACTCTATAAGTTTAATCAGATTGGTAAAATATTTCAAGATCTTAATCATACAGATTGTTGAATGAAATCCATCTTTTCCTTAAGAAAGTTTTTCATAGAACCCTCTGATTTCCTGTTTTCATTTGAACTGATTGCAGAGATTTCATTGCATAATTCCAATAAATCCAAATGTGCTTCTCTTTCTTGATTTCCTTATTTGCTTTTCAGGAATACAAACTCAAGGTTTTTGAAGGGTGCCACAAGGAGGCAATCATTCTTAATTTTGAAGATCTGAAAATGCTTTTAATTTCTCCTCAGATTTGATTGCTATTTTGACTGGGTATAGAATTTCGCTTTCAAACTGATTTCCCCTCACATTCCAAAGGCATTGTTCCGTCGTCTCCTAGCCTTGAGTTTAGCTAATGAGAAGCTTAATACCAGTCAGATTCTTTCTCCTTTGTCGGCATGTAGATTTATTTTCTAAAGCTTTTAAGCATATTCTTTCTATTTGTGGGTTGAAACTCTGTTAGGATATGCATCTGTATGGATTAATTTTTCATTCATATTTTTGGCAGAAAGTAGGACCTTTCATCTGGAGATTATACTTTTCCTCACTTCAGAAAATACATATCTTTAACAAGTTTCCCCTCTTCTCATTTTCTTTATGTTATCTTCCTAAAGAAATTCTATTTCTAGAATTCCTCTTAGACAGATATTGTCCTTCCTGTATTGATTCTCCCTGTCTCCTCACTTTAATAATTTACATCATTTTTATTTTTTGCTTTATAATTATTCATTAATTCATCAATATATCAGTGAATATTTATTGAATAACTCCATGTAAATATTGAGCTCTGGGCTCTGTGAATACAATAGGAAGCAGGCAAAAATCCCTGCCCTTATGTTATCCTAACACACCTTAGTTTAGGTGTTCTGAGAGATTTCCTCAGCTCTGTCTTGGAGAACAGTAATTTTGTCTTCATCTATGTTTGTCTTATTATTTTTTCCTTCTATGGAAATTTTAAATTTCAGTTATATTTCTAACATATAAAATATTTTTTCTTTTTTCTATTTTTTCTTTATTATGGCTTCCTCTAGTTTTGTGGTTTCAATATCTGCTTGAATAGCACCGAGCTTGCTAATCATATCTGTTTCCTACAAAATCTTTAATTTCAGAAATGTGATGTAAAAGTCTTACAGGTACCTTTGGAAAAATCAGACATGATCACAGATGAAAGCGAAGACCACCCAACCAGATAGTTATACTGTCTATAAGTTAGTGTGGAAGCTGAAGTTCTATGGATATGACATGCTGTAGGACAGAAAAAGAAGGCTAGTACTCCTCTCCTTCTTTCTCACTCTCTCCATCAACAGAATATACACCCACCACATTTCTCATCATCTTTCTCAGGGGTATCAATGTTCTTAAATGCCCAGCACACTCTCCCTCCCCCAAGTCATTATTCACATTCAAAGGCATGATTGGAATACTTTGGGGCAAACCTATGGCCCAGGTGGGTCTAGTCCTCAGCAATGGCTGTACCTTGGCCAAGTCAGGAATCACAATACAAGCCTGGTTGTTAATAGTAACCCAGAAACCAGTGGGATATCAATCTACATACTGGATAATATACTTTTTTGATTGCAGAAATGGCAGAATGAACATTTTTGGGAACCACAATGCCATGGTACAAAACAGCAAGAATTACATTTTGTCTCCTAATCCATGTATTTATCATGGTTAGGGTCATATTACACCGTCTAGTTGACTGGCTCTGCAAACCCCTGGTACAGAAAGCTGTTTATCATGAACTTTCTAAGCAGAGATGACTGGGGCTTATGTGGCTAGAGGGAACTGGATACAAGGATAGCATTTAATATTGTTCTGGAATTCTTGCAGATCTACATTCAAGTCATTTTCAAATAGGAAGGAAGAAGTTATGGAGTACTATTTATCTAATAAGAGTGTTAAGTTAGTATAGGTTGTGTACTCAATACTGAGGAGATTATATATTCTATGTATATATACACATACGGTCATGTGCAGCATAACAATATTTTGGTCAACAATGGATGCATATATGATGATCCCATAAGATTAGTACCGCACAACCTAAGTATATAGTATGCTATACCATCTAGGTTTGTGTAAGTACACACTATGATGTTCGCACAAAAACAAAATTGCCTAATGATGCATTTCTAAGAACATATCTCCTTTGTTAAGCAACTCATGATTGTATATGTACATATATCTCAATTTCTACTAGGAAGGCACCATCTCAGTAACCCAGGGGTGTGGGTTGTGAGGATAGAATTATAGGGATGTGGAATTTAATGACAGCTGTGGGGTCTAGGAAAATGGAGAATGTGAACTTGGACTTCCTACCTTATTCAATTGACTTTCCATAAGCAGGAGATAACCCCAGAATCTGTTTTCCCAACAGAGATATAGGAAACCAAGATTTTAAAAAAGACTTCTGAACTCATTGGTCAACTTGTGGATTCTATCCAAGACTAAGTCAATGATTTCCCTGCCAATGGTACAGTGCCCTTGGGTATAGTTATTTGCAGAATTTTCCCTGCCAGTGATGTACTGTACAGGGTGGGAGAGCCAGTGGTAAGTATCAATACAAATTTCATCAATAAATATGGGTTTTAGGTCTACAGACACTACTTTGGAGACACACTGCCTATCACCTATTTCACTGTGGGTGGTAAAGGAGTCACCTCCCCTAAGCTTCAATTGTCTTGTTGCTTGGCTGCATGACATGTTCCAGTCAGTTGCCCGTCTGGACACCAGGCTGGCTAATGTGATGGAAATGAATGTTTGCATGTAGCTATGGGTTAGGAGATGAAGCTAGCTGGAACAGACACATAGTCCTGGTTACCATGCCAACAAGCTAACATTTGAGGTAAGTAATTCACTCAGAATTTTTTTGAAAGTTTTATTTTATCCTCCAAATGATCTCTTTTGATTTAGACTGTGTTATTGTGTTTGTTTGCTCATGTAGGGGTTTCTTTTTCAGCATAAGGAGGTCCCTAAGTCATCTTTAGTGATACTTAGGAGTTTGCTCATGTTTATGAATGGCGATTAGATTGGTTAGCATAGGAAATTGGTATACAGATTTCTTTGAATTTAGTGTAAGTTCAGAAATAGAAACGGGAGACAACACATTAAATGATGCAGAATATCTTAAATATAATAGCCTTATTTAGAAAACAGCTAAATATAAATAAAGGTGCTGTATTGTTTTTGTGTAATGACACTGTTGTCATCATCATTGTAATTGACCAATATTTCCTTCTCTATAAACCTTTGAGTTCACTATATATTGATAAACTCTAATAGAGAGAAGGATATATTGGTTTAAATATTGGTTTAGATTGGTAGAATCCCTGTCATAGGAAGATTTACAGCCTAGTGTATCTAATTATCTTTCAGTAACTTTGGAAAATGCATCACTTGTCAAACCTGGCATCAATTTAGCACCAAGAGCAAATATTAAATAATGAAGATGGTTTATTACAAAAATCCTGTGGGTAACCATTTGTAATCTTCTTTTACAAAGATTTTCAGACATACTTATGAAAGAAAAGGAGCAAAGTAAATGTGAACAGTTTAATGGAAATTCTTTCCCTTGCCACAAGATATGTGCTCCATTTATAGCCCTTTAAGTGCTGGCTTTAAAATAACGTGTTGCCATATTTTATTTGCTCCTTCGTATGCTCAGGGATAAAATAACACTATCAAAGCAGTAAATACCACACAGGTGATATTGATAGAAACAGGAGTGTAACAGAAAAATATAACTCACTTTTCCTATTTTTATGGGAATATTGGAAAACAAAGCAAACAGAAGGGGGAGATTCTGTGAGAAGAGATAAATTTTAAAAAGTGCCAATTAAATTTTCTCTTTTAGGTCCTCTTTTTAAAGACTGTATTTTCTTTGTATTTCTTCACTCATCTCCACGGCGTGACACTTCCAGAAGGTGGTAACACGAGCCAAGATGACTACTGCAGACATCCAAAGTCATTGTTTCTCATTTCATTTAATATGCAAACAGATTCCATGATTTCGTTCTCTCATAGCTTCTCTTCAGAGCTTTCCAGGATGATTTTTGAGGCACACGTCATTATCAAAGAACAGAAAAAAAGGTTTCAATTGTTCATGATAGAAGATTTAACTACATATCTATCTTACACTGTAGTCTCTGCTTTCCCTTTTCTTAATTGTTATGTTGATATTTTTAACTTTTTTTCTTCCAATCTTATTTGAAGTAAAAGAACATACTTTGTGTAATTTACCTTAAACATTTCCTTTTTGTTAGATGATGATAGGTAAATACAGCTGAATGTGATAGGTTATCTATCTTGTTATTGCAGAATTCTGGGTTTTCCTTAAATTGTCATAAGGTCATATCTTTGCCAAGACGTGCAGTCGTTGCTTAGCTGGCCCCCAGTAATTGGAGACAGAGATGTTTCTATGACTCTTGGTGCCACTCCAGGTATATATGATGAAAATATTTATTTTTCTTTATGTTTGTTAGTGGTTCCAAATTATGGACTGATTCAATAATAAGCTGTAAACACTGGCATGTCTTCTTACATGTATACTTCAAGAAAATGATTGTCACGGGGCTGGCCCGGTGGCGCAGTGGTTTAGTTCACACTTTGGCAGCCCGGGGTTCACGGGTTCGGATCCCGGGCGCCTGCCGATGCACTGCTTGTCAGCCATGCAGTGGTGGCGTCCCATATAAAGTAGAGGAAGATGGGCACGGATGTTAGCCCAGGGCCAGTCTACCTCAGCAAAAAGAGGAGGATTGGCAATGGATGTTAGCTCAGGGCTGGTCTTCCTCACAAAAAAGAAAAGAAAATGATTGTCAGGATTTCTATGACAAGGACCCATGACCCTGTCCCAGAGGACAACTTACTCACTTGTAATGAGGGCCCTGGTACTGAAGAGATAGGGCCGCATTCTAGGAAGCCAGAATTATTCCTTTCTCAGAGTCCAGTCCAATGAAGACTCTGAGACATCTTGACTTTCATGAAATAAGTCCCAAATGGACAAGGTGGATTTCTCTTTAGACATGTATATACCAAATACTCCAAGGTGGGGTAAGAGGAGCCATTTCTATTTCCCGGGAAACTAATGTTTTACTTAAAATAGTTCTAGTTCATTCATAACAAAATGGTTCCACTATGAGAACATTAAATACCCAATAGAAAGAGCTTGTTTGTGTGTCTGTCTCTCTTTTTCTGTTTGCTTTTGAGAGAGTGAGTTGATATTTTTATGAAAGCAATAATTTCTCTGGAGCTCTTCTTAGTACTAAAAATCAGTACTCCTTTCTTGAAACCTTTGGGTTTAAATTTTCAGCTCCATATTTTGTCTAGCTGTACTCTGTTGCTGTCACCAGAATCAATATAGTGGCTTCATATTTGAGTAATGACCCCAAAGTCTGCTTAATGTTGCCCTATAATGTGAATTTGTATAACTGTGTTCTAATAACCATTATTATTCTAGGTCAGCTGACTCTGGATTCTACAAAATGTTTATTCCTCTCATGACTGGCAATGGTATATCTGCTCAAACATTCATTACTTCAGGGCCACTCTTAGTTTGTTCTACCCTTAGTCAGAGTTTGCAACATGTTGCAATAAATCAAAGATTGTGCATATAAAACTCCTTGTAACAACTCCGTTAAGTAAAACCTACTGAGGAAAAAATGGTGCTCAGGGGCAACATGTATATCATAATTCTACATTTCATCAGTTTTTCACTTATTAACATCTCTGAAATTAGTTTGATGTTACAATCACTGGCATCTTAGATTTGATAAAAAAATGGGACCATCTACCAACCTTCTTATGTCCTCAAGCATTCTACATCCAAAATGTGAAGACTGAATTGGGCTAGATATTTTAGAGAATAAATTCTATAAAGAGTCTTCATTTTTTAAATGAAACATCACTTCATTATGGAGATTCTGTGTAGATGTTGGGGAAATCCTAAGAACAGTCATGTTCTATAATTAATAGGATATGTTAGACCCTGGGTTATAACAGTGTCTATTTTTCAAGATCCAACCAGTCAAAGATAATTAGAATGGAATTGTCAAAATAAAAAATAAAAATAAAACACACAAAATCACAATTGGCACAGTATTGCAGTTCACTGACAGATGTTGGAAAAGTAGGAAATAACTTCCATTCAAATGGGAAAGCTTCAAAGTAGAGTGTTCTGAATCAAAAAAGGGAGACAATGATCAAAACAATCTAATTTTTTGACCAGTATAAAAACTTAATAAAGGAAGAGACCTAGCCATCTTGTTAAACTTACATACAAACCCATTTTATGTTGAAACCACTTGATCAAAATGAATTCTAATAAAAAGGCCATTAAAAGGATGCTATTCATGCCCTCTGGCTCTTTTCAGTGGGTGACCTTACAGTCCACTGTTGGTTGCACAGTTACCAAGAGCCAGTGAGCACAGGCTCTTTGTGTTCTGCCAGCACTTTGAAGCGGATAAGCTAAATCTTCCCAACCCTCTGTATACAGCATTCTGCAGAGTTAGCATCAACAATGGCTACAGCTGATGACATTACCCCGAAATCATACTCCACACATCATTCAAGACAGAACCATTTTAAAAGAGAGAGAGATATCTTGGTCTTGACAGGCCTGATAAATCAAATCTAGATTTCAAAGCCAAGAGCAGATTCAATGAAACCATTTGAAGCCAAGAGTTGGTTCAGAGAAGCTAAATGGTAAAATTAAACTTGTTTTCAAATGTCATAGATTGCTTAAAAGCCACTCTTGGTTGGAATTTAAAACTATTTTAATTATGTCTCTAAATTATAAGAGGAATAACATTGAAAATTTAAACAGCCCATAGAGACTGAGATTAGATGTCCTTATTTATTATTTGGAGCCAAACCAGATAAAATAAATGATTCTGAACTTGAAGGTAAAAAATAAGTAGAAGTCTCTCTCACTGAATTGTAATTCCTACTGAACAACAACTGCGATTAATACATGGAAGGGACTGTGGTGAAATGGAAATGGGCAGTTCTCCCTCAAGACAGGACTTGTTCCAGCTGTCAGCAGACAGCCTCCAACTCTTAGCTCCTTCGAAGTTTGCCTAGAGCTGCCTCACCCAAGGGACAGCCTTCCTAAGGCAGTCCACATCAAATGACTAATCATGGTGAGGCATAAAGGCCTGGCCATTTTGGTCCACTTCGGAATGAGCCACATAGGCTCCAGAGCTCTGCACGGGCTTAGCTGAGCTTTTGTTGGGACTGCATTGCTGTTCAACTGCTCACTAGGCTTAATCCTGCTTCCTTCCCTTTCCACATACTCTAATAATCATCCTGCATCCCAAACTCTTTTTCTGTGTCTGCCTCTGGAAAACCAACTTGCAACAGGGAGCCTACAAAAATGATCTCTGCAAGAAAAATGTCAAGTCCCACATACTCTCTGAATGTCACAACATATAGTTTAGTCTGCAGAGGGCTTTGGTGGGGTTAAAAAAAAAAAAACCTATGGTATTTATTCCTGCTCTCCTTAGGAACCAAATTCATACTACTTTGCAAGAAAGAGTTATATGTAATTTTCTTCTTTTCCAGATATTTGCCTATGAAATAATTATTGGGAATTTTCTGGGTGTTTTGTGTGTGTGTGTGTGTGTGTTTGTATGTACTATTTAAAAAATCTGGATGAAAAATAATTTACCTCTAGGGGAGAGAATTCCAAAGGAGAGAAATGTGCATGTAAACTGTTGCAGAATGACTCCCAGGCTGGCTTACTTTTAACAGTTTATTTCAACACTCTCTAATCCACCTGCTTATTTCCAGTGAATTAAGCAATCTTAAAATCACCCACGAGAAAGGTAAAGAGGCTCATTTATTTAAAATAAAGGAAAAGTAATGGTTCTATTAATCCATCCCTGAACCTCTCATTCTTGGTGTTCAAGGAGGTGATTCTCACTATAGGAAGCTTCTTCGTGGAGACATTTGAGGCTGGCAATGAATGGGATGTGACTTGGTTTCATAGGGCCCCTGTGTGCTGTGCTTTGTTCTCATTCTCAGGAGGGAGGTCAAAAGAGTTGAAAGTGGGCCTCCAGGCATCATCCAAATGTACATCATAGCAATCTATTCTCTGATAAGCGTTCTTTCAGCTAACAGCATTTCCCCTCCCCTCACATCTCCTGTCTCCAACACCTGTCTGTAAGATATAAAACTTCTTGTAAATAGCTCTTGTCCTTCAAGGCTAATTATCAGAAATGGAAATGGAGACTCATCTCTTATAGCTTCAATTACTTTTAAGTCCTAATCAGAGGACTAAAGATCTAATTTATTCAATGCTTCAATTTTCTTAGTTATATAAAACAATAAATATTGGGAATATGGCACATTACTTTTGCCAGATGTATTTGAAGGGGAATATATATTTATTACTGAACCGTGAATAGATCAATATAATTTCTCTATTTTCCTTGAAGAAAAATCAAACACAAAAAAATCCCATGAAGATATTACCATACTTGCTCTACTATTTTCTCCTAAACCTGAAGATTATATAATCACGGAAGAGAATTTAACTAAATAGCCAGTGAATTAGCCCTTCCTACACTCCACCATAGACAGTCTCTCAAGTACCCACTTGTGCTTTCCAAAGAGTGGGGAAAAGAGATCACTGAGGTGAAGAACCGTTAAATTCTATGGAGAGGGGCCGGCCCGGTGGCGCAGCGGTTTCGTCCGCGCTTGGCAGCCCGGGGTTCGCAGGTTCGGATCCCGGGCGCCCGCCGACGCACTGCCTGTCAGCCATGCCGTGGCGGCGTCCCATATAAAGTGGAGGAAGATGGGCACGATGTTAGCCCAGGGCCAGTCTTTCTCAGCAAAAAGAGGAGGATTGGCGACGGATGTTAGCTCAGGGCTGGTCTTCCTCACAAAAGAAAAAAAAAAAATTCTATGGAGAAAGGTGACTTCAGTTTTGATGGAAGCAAATGACCTATACTTGACCCTTAGAGCAAGACACCTAGAGAACAAAATCCTTTTGGCCACTTATTGTTCTCCTTAGTCTTTTTGACATAACTCTCTTTGTTTTCCAATTTTGACTGAGAATTAAATGATTTTTTGTTTTTTATCATTCTCCTCCTCATTCTTAGTCTTTGATTGTCAATCCACTTTTAAGGAGAGGATAGGAGGTAATTGCTCTGCCTTTTTTACCCCATTTTCCCACTGAAACAGTCCCTTTTCACTACTACCATACTATGAAACAGGGGTATTTTATTTTAGTACTTTGTATAGTATTTGTAAGTCTGTTCTATAAAATAAAGAGTTTGATTAGCTATGTGATCATGGGAAGGAAACCTAATCTCTCAGGATTTGGTTAGGAAAAGAAACTACTGTAGAGATTTTGAGAAGGAAGGGGTTTAATACAGGGAAGAAGCTGCTTTAAAAATTATCGGAAAAGCTGGGGGAGTAAAGGTCAGGGAAGGCTACCACTAACTCTCAGGTGGTTTTCTGTGAATCAGAAGTTACTCCTGTTATCTGGCTCAGGAAATTCAGAAAACCATCCATGATGGGCACAGCTGTATTTAACACCAAGGCAGGTGATTCATGGGAGAACACCTGGAAGCTTCAGTTTCTCACCTGCTAAAGCCCACATGTCTGACCAAATAGAAGAAGGATAATGGCCTCTGTCTTTCCAACAAGTGCCTCTCACTGGTGAAACCTAAATAGAAACTACACTAGAAAAGATTTCTAGTGTGAAAGATGACATAAGTGGAGCCATATTAAAATAGAGCCAGAGCAGCCATTTCAGAGGAATTGTCTTGCACGTCTTGTTTTCTTTATCTTCCAAACTGCACCAAATGGCCAACATTCCAAAAAGTAAGTAAGGACAAGAATATCCTGTTTGTAAGGACTGATGGAATTGGACTTTGCTGATGGCTGAATCACTAACAAATCTATGAGGCACAAACCTGGCCTTGACTCATCTAGTACCAGTGAACTCTTCTTTAACACAACTTACCTCATCTTCCTCCCTTGTCCCCTTAAAAACCCTGAGCTCCTCTCCCGTAATCAGGACACTCTTTGGGTTTCTACCCGAATCTGTGCTCCCTAAATTGTAATTCTTTGATCATAAAATAAACTTTGCCTCTCATTTTGGCTCTGTATATTTAGGTTAACACTAGTAAATGTAACTCCGAGAATTCTCGGTTCCTTAAGCTTTTGATTTCCCTCTTAATAAACGAAATGACTAAGTGTATTCCTGCCCTGTGTTGGCTAAGAAAAACAAAATAAACTTACCTCATGTTACTCATACAGTGGCCAAATCACAGTCCATGGGAGCAGTCTTAACTACCTTCATGTTAAATAAAAATGCACAGTCACTCCTGATGAAATCTCTCCAAATACTGGGGATATGAGTGCCTTTGTTCAAAGACAGGCTTGGATCAACAGCAGAGGTGATTTCCATGACACTACTCATAGTTTGACTATTCTATTTTGAGAGGGAATAATTTTTTTTCTAGTTCCTCAAAGATAACAGCTTTTGTAAGATTTTTATTCTCTTTCTGGAATAAGTTAAATTTAGTGTCACTCAGTAGTCTTTAACTTTCTTTTTTTCTTCAATCTTCTCTGATTTATTGGTTGTTTAAAGAACACAAATATGATCTGGGGTTAGAAGTTGATGGCAGATTCTGCCTAATTTATCCAGGCTCTGTCTGCCTCTTCTTCCTTCCTCTTCCTACCACTTTTCTCTTTCTCACTATCGGATCCCACTTAAATGATCAGCAATGCCTCATGCTCTAGGATACTTCTGACTACAAGTAGATGAAAATTAAGCAGCCAAAGCTCAATATTTAGTGGCTTAATATTAATTAATATTAAGATGTCTTTTCTGCTAGGCCATCCATGATATTTCTCATGGTTTTAGTAATGGACTTTAGGATGGTTTAGGCATGACTTTGTTGGTTTGGGTTTTATTCTGGGCAGGGGGAAGCCTGTCTTACCTATTCCTCTCATGTCCTCAGACCCATTGCCCAGTGACTCCTGAGGTACTCACCTCTTTATTTGAAGAGTCACTAATCTGCTTGAATCCGTAATTTTTACCAACTGTGTTCAACCACTAGGGTAATAATAAAAGAAGAACATGATTGGTTTGATACAAGTTTAGAGATTTTGCTGAATGGGCACAACAAGAAGGACTAAGAGGTGAGATGGTTAAGAATGCCGGTGAGACGGAGATTGAAATAATGAATTCTGAAATTGAATTGGATTTGGAAGGAAATACAGCTAACAGACTTGGAGAAAGTGGATGTATCAGTCAGATTCTAGTGGAATAAAGACGGTATTCTTAAAAGAAGTAAGAGTTTATATACTAGTATTTTGGCAATCAATAAAGCATGGTAAAGCTTTATTGAGAAATCATAAAGCACGGTCAAACTCTGCAGGACTATCAACAGCAGGGAGCTGTTACCTCCCCTAGACCCAAAAGACTACAGAAGAAAGGAGGTGGGAGAAGGAGAGGGCTAGAGAAAGAGAGGAGAAGGAGAGTTTTGCTTTCAGAGAGGAAAATAAAAATGTGGCCTTTGGTAGAGGAAGGAGACAAGAGAATAAATTCCTCAGCCTCACTCTCCTCTTACCCTCTGGTACTGTGTTCAAGCTTTATTGGCTGACCCCATCCAAAAACCAGAGTTGTGGATGCTGGTAGAGACAGTACATGAATGAGTCTCTTGGGACAGGGACCAGGTTGCAGAAGATCAGACTGCAGATTGTGTGGAGTACAGAATATCTAGTACGAGGAAGGAGTCAATTGATATGAGATTACTTTTAGTGTAAAGAAATGTGAAAGTTATGATTTTTTTTAAAAAGAAAGTAGAGATAATGGATCTTAAGCATTTAGCGGTGAAGCAGTTTTGAAGCGTGATGAGTTCTAGTTTGGGTCAAGTGAGTGGGCTGATAAAGTGGAGGAGGAATGAAGATCATTAGGCTTGGTCTTGAGGGTAGAGTGAACTCTCCTAGTTTTCTTGGGATTAAAAGTTTTCCAGGGATGTAGGATTTTCAGTGCCCAAACCAGGAGAGTCCTGGAAAACTGGGACAGTCTCAGACAAATTGTGACAGTTGGTCAAATTTCTTGAAAGATAAATGAATATTGACAAGAATTCCATGCAGAGGGAAAACAGCCAAAGTAGAGAATAGTAGAACATAGGGAATTTTTGCAAGAATGATGATATGCATTTTGGCTGGAATTTAGGGTATATTTAATAGTAAGAGTGAAAAATACTATCACTAGTTTGTGGAAGAACAATGAGCTTGAACTTTATGTTAGAAGTCAATATTTTGGTTTTCTAGTATTGGTGTTGAATCTAACTGACGAATTTATAGGTGACACAGAGATAATACACAGGGATAGCTCCTGGGTATACCTTCCATATAGCAGTACCAACTTTTTTCTTTCCTCTTGATTGTCTGTGATTTTGTCATTCTTATCAACCATTCAAACCATCTGAAGTCTTTAGATAAAATCTGTTAGTGTATGTTTTTAGGAAGGCAAAATCTGTTAGTGTATGTTTTTAGGTTTCTGTGTTTAGAATTATCTGAGAAGCTCAAGTTTCAAAAATAGCTTTTTTTTTTTTCAATCATGAGATGAACCAGTAATCAGTAGGACTGAAAGCATTAAAATTCAGTATCTCCCCTAATATTCAAGCTTGAAAATCCCAGGTAGGAAATTAATGCCAGATAATTCCAGATGTTTTCTTAAATTTAGAAAAACACAAAAATTTTAAAGATGTGCCATTTAAAGCAATCAAGTCAAATTAAAAATGGGAATGGTTATAAAACAATTTGTTTTTTCTATTTTGGATATAATTTTAAATTACAAACTATTTCAAATGATCTAAAATCCTTCATTATGAGTCACTGTTTTAAAAGTCAATATCATATTAATATTGACATTTAATAATATTTTTGTTCATGGGATTAGTCAGTTGGCTAAAACATTTAAAGAATCCCAGTCACACCAGAAATTACTACTTTTATAAATGCAGTGTTGAAACAAGAGATAATTTTGGGAAGCAGATGAGGGTGTTCTGGGGTTCTAAGGGGGCGTGCATTAGACTTTGTAGTCCTCACAGATAGACAAGCACAGTCTTGTTAAAGTGGCTGCTCAGGCCCAAGAATTCTAACCAAAGTTGCAATGCTGGGAGCAACTGTGAGACTACTTCTCAGGCTTATTTGTCTTTGGAGAAACTCAAAGGAAGAGAAGGTGTTGTGTCACATTAAGTAAAATATCATAATGGCCACAAAGTAAAATTCCAACATGAACATCTGAAATTGCTGTAATTTGGTTTATCGGAAAAGCATGTGTTAATTAAATTCTCTCCACCTAGAATTTCTCCTAAGAAGTAATCTGGAGAAAAGTACTTGTTAATCATATAATGAGCTAACATCCGTCGCCAATCCTCCTCTTTTCGCTGAGGAAGACTGGCCCTGGGCTAATGTCTGTGCCCGTCTTTCCTCCACCCTGTATGGGACGCCACCACAGCATGGCTGACCAGCAGTGCATCCGCGGGCGCCCGGGATCCAAACTCGCGAACCCCGGGCTGCCAAGCGCGAACTAAACCGCTGCGCCACCGGGCCGGCCCTTGATCAATGTATTTTTAAAATGTTAACTTTGAATGTGTATTTGCCGTCTTTATGTTCTTCACTTTAGCCAGGTCCTCATTATGGCAGAATTCCCTGAGCAATACAATGCGATATCAATGAGTCATGTATTGATAAAAGCACAGCCAGGCCAACTTGGACCAAGAGAGACTAAGACCGAGATTCTAGCCTGCTAGAGGCAGCTGATGAATCCACTCAGCAAGCAAGGAGGACATATGCTCTGGAGCCTTCCTGAAACGTGGCTAAGATGACTATAAAAAGAAAGAAAAGCTAGAGGGTACCTAGGACCTTTTGGCAAATAGATTTTGTCCCTCTGTTCCATCTCATCTCTCCACTCAAAGGGATTATTCAAGGTCAACATTTGTTAAGCCATAGGAGAAAGTGTTCTGTCATATGCTCTCCTCAGGGCATTGGCTGCTTACTTTGATTATAGTTACATTTTCATAACTAAGAGAGATTCTAAAATTTTTTTTCCATAGTAACAAAAATCTGTCCAGAAAAGGCTTGCCTTTTTACCTATAGTCATAGAAATTCTTCAATTGGCAACTGTCATGTAGTTGTAAAGTTCCCTGTGGCAAGGTCAATTTAGAAATCAGCTTGCTTCTTCTTTGTTTTTTTGCATTGGAAAGTAAAAGTTTTCTCTTTTCCTTTCTTTTTTTTTTTTTTTTTTGAGTTACCATTTCTTCAATGGTAGCAGTTTCACAACGCACCTAATATTGCACAAGATATATCTGTTATTAAAATGTGTGAACCAATGTTTACTTAGAATTTTCCAACTCTTTGATCCTTTTTATCTCACACAGAATGTAATAAATTCTTCAAGTTATAGCATTGAACAGGTTGGGGAGTTGAACCTCAATCCACAAAATCAAGTCTTTCTACATTGTTTTAAACATTATACTATAGTTATCAAAAGTGACCTTTGTTGATTTCTTTCATTAGGAAATTTAAAAGATTTGACATGAATGACTTCAGAGAAAGGAATTCTTGTTGTTTTGCCTTTTAAATAAATGTTCTGAAACTTATATATCCAAATGTATAGGGGGAGGCAACTGCAAAGAGTGTGATGGTGGAAGGAAAATGATCAAATTTAGTTTGGTAAGAGGGAAATGATAATTGTCTGAATTATTTGAAATGGTGATATGTGAAGGAGGGATTAGATTTATTCTTTTAACTTCAGATGTCAGAACTAAGAGAAATTGGTGGATATTTTAGAAAGCAAATAGATTCAACCATGGGCTTAAGTAGACCCTAAATGATCATAAATTGCAGATACTACAGATTCTTATATTGAATGGGAGGTTGGACAATATGCTTAGTAAGGTATTCTCCAACTTAAAAACTCTAAGATTTCATAATTTGGGGAAGGTGTAAATTTAATCCAGAAAGTTAAACGTTACTCAAATCTTCTTTGAAAATCTCTTTTTATTGGAATAGTTTCAGAACCCATTTCTTTTGTTCACAAGAAAAATATTATTTATAGTTACAAAAAGTTTTCTTGGTTTTCGTTATTTTCTTCCACTATGCATACCTTCAAAATTCTTTTCATCCTACTTCTTCCCTCTCCACTTGTGATGCATGTGGATTCATAGGACTTAGAAGGTGTTTGACCCTGTATTATCAAACAGTTTCTTGCTGGTGCTGGTGTGGAAAGACACTTTGGGAAAGAGTGGTTGCGATGTAGACACAGATTAGAATGGGAAGGCTTCCAAAGAGTACATTAGAGTAAATATGGCTCTTGCTTAAGTGTGTTATATAACAATATGACTTAGTATCAGAAAGCCAACATGAAAGTTTTATACTTTTTAAATCCTAGGATTATTATGTTCTCCATTCCAATGGATAAATATGAAAAAAATAGCATTCCTAATAATTCTAAAATTCAGCTAGGAGTAGGAAGCACTGTTATAGCCAAAAAGTTTACAACAATTTTAAAAGTTTCTATCATTAAATTACTTCTCTATGTTAAGTTCACAGAAAGTTCTTAAAATACCAATGTGAACTCTGGAATGAGTAATACCTAAGGTCACATCCTCTTAAAACTCATGAATACTTTCTTATATCAACTTTTTTATGTAGCAGAGACTTCATGACTTCATGAGTTAGGGCACAAGAAGGTCATACTATATGGAGCAAGAGTAGAGGAGAGTCTGGAGGGCAGGACGCCCTGAGATCCTCGACAGCTAGGGAATGGCATAAAGACATTGAATTGCAGGTGGGAAGAGAGGACTCCAGTGGGAATGGAAATGAGGAAGGACCCTTACAGAAGACAAACTAAATTGGTAGAATGTGCTTAAAATTAGTGCTAAAGACATTTGAGATCTAGTGTTATCTCTGGCAAGTTATTTAGCCTATATAAACATCCTTATCCTCATCTGTAAATCAGAAATAATGTTATTTCACAGTGGTTAGTATTTAGATGAACTGTTGTATGTGAAAGCATATTAAATTCTTCTAAGGGTCATGCATGAATTAATAAATGATATTAATGATTATTATTGTGTGTACATATGCATTAGGTATCCTATTTTAAATGCCTTAATTTCTGCAAAACCTATAGCACATGTCCAAAATAATATAGGTCTCTAATCTTACACTTGACCCTTAAATTACTTCTGAATACACTCTTTTCTGAGTGTTATACAACTACAAACATTAGTCGCACAAAAAGTGACAATGATGGCAAAGTGGTATCCTTTTAATTATACCTTTAATCTGTGTATATTCATTTCTACTGACTGCAGAAAGCCAAAAAACAAAAAATCAGAAAGTCTATGTTCGATAATACTCTTTTCTAGTCAAGATATGTTGTCTTATGTGTTCATGCTAATAATATTAAATTACAAGGTGTATTTTTTTATCTTCAACTAGAGATCTTTCCTACTGCATTTCTGTAAAAATTATAAGAAATTCTTACAAAAGAGATTAATGTGTGGGTTGAAAATTGCTTAGTTTTTTATAAGTGAATGCTATCTTCAGTGTATGAAGAGCAGTTTTCATAAAAATGAATCTCCTCTCCTGTGTCCTCATTATGTGATGCTTCGAATTATCTATCTGATCAGAGAGCTTCTTATCCCTGAGAAGCAAACTGACCTGACCCATTAACTACAGGATGATTTTCCATGTCACTGATATTCTCATTTCTAGTAGCATGTTAAGAGCAGTGGCTCTGAATCTAGAGTGCATGGGTTTGAATCCAACTCTACTACTCATTGGTTCAGGGCTGAGAATTGACTGGTATACATCAGGATGGCTCTCTCTCTGTTCTGATTGTTAGTGTCCATTTTTTAATATTATATATTTTGAATATCACCTCTGAACAGCTATATGATCTTGAATAAGTTGCTTAATTCATCTGTGCCTCAGTTTCCTCAACTGAGGGATAAACTGATATCTATCTCATTGGGCTGTTGTGAGAATTAAATTTATAAATATCTGTAGAGTACTTAAAAAGTTCCTGTCACAGAGTAAGTGCTTGATACATGCTACACATCACTTTTTACCTCCCTCTGGCTCCTTCTGATCTGTCTCCGTCTCTCGCTTTTTCTGTGTTCTTCCTGAAAGTACATTACAAAATGTAAATACAAAGAAAAAATGGGAGAGAGAAGAAAAAGTGAAGGTAGAGATATTAACTAGGAGGTTATTTCAGTTATTCATGAAGTAACAAAGAAAAGCTTTATCTAAGTAAAGCGTGAGGATGGAAAGCAAGGGCTCACGATAATAGCTGACATTTATTAAGCATTTACAACATGCTGGGCACTGTTTTAAGTGGTTTTTTAAATATATTCTACGACAGGTTTTGTTCTAAGTACATCTATCAACAAGTTAAGGACACTGGAGTTTACTGAAGTTAAATAATTTGACATTATTTAATCAGTGACAGACTTGGAATCTTAAGGTGTTTGAGAGTCCCAAACCTATGCCCTTAACTACTATATATTGCTCCTCTCCAGGGCAATATGTATCCAGGTATTGGACTTGAAGGAATCAGGAAAGTCCAATAAATATGGCTTGAGCTATTTCAAAAAGCTGTCAAGAGATTATATTTTAACTTTTTGGCTTATTGTTTCAATAGCCAGAATGAAGGCTTTCATCAGAAGCAGCTTCCTTTTTGATGTCAAAAAACTAAAGAAGTCTTATCAACAACAGAACACCCAGACAGTAATAAAGGGGGACTCATTAGCCTTGTCTCTGTAGATGGGCTCAACCACCAGCTACCTGGAGTTGTCCCATGCTATTTTATCTGGGCACAAGATGGTAAATAGGAAAACGGCTCATCAAAGTAACTCTTTTCCCATAACTCTTTTTCATCCTTTCTGCTTCCTGGTCAGTAGTATCTGAGGAAATTAAATTAAGCCTGCCTGCTTTTGCTCTAAAGGAGAAGTAATGACAGATACCTTTTATAAACAATACTCTTCTTTGCACAAAAGAAACGTCACATCTTAATGTATAGCAACTCTTACTATCTATTTCTCTGAATTTGCACATTAGTTAGGTCAATCAGGGAATCCACACGCCAAGGGCTGATGATAAACTTGAATTTTAGCTGATCTAATTCTTCTTGATTACAAATATTGGAAAGGGAATGAGTTTGGGAAATAAATATCTCTAAATAGATTTCTATTTTATGGACACCATATAACATACTATACTCAAAAGTTTAAGAGGAAAACCAAAAATATTTTTATATCTGCAAGCACAGACATTAGACATATATAAAAATACTGATGTTCATATATGCAGTTTTGTTAAATTGCTTTTGAGAGTTTTGGATAAATTCAAAAATCTGTAACATTTTATAAAATGTCAAGGTCTTACAAGGGAATTTTTTTAAAATTATTAACTCTTCTCAATGCAATGCATGTTTCTCTTTTCCCTATAGGTTTGGTAAATTTCCCCCCCATGCTAAATATAAAAGACTCACTTTTAAAAGTATCCATAGGGGGCCGGCCCGGCCCCGGTTTAGCTCGCGCTTGGCAACCCGGGGTTCGCATGTTCGGATCCCGGGCGCCCGCGGACACAATGCTTGTCAGCCATGCTGTGGTGGCGTCCCATACAAAGTAGGGGAAGATGGGCACGGATGTTAGCCCAGGGCCAGTCTTCCTCAGCAAAAAGAGGAAGATTAGCAACGGATGTTAGCTCAGGGCTGGTCTTCCTCCCCCCCAAAAAAAATAAAAGTATCCATAGTTCAGTCATGTCTGATAAATAAATAATATTTTATATTATATAATATTTTAAAATTTTATATTATGTATGTAATATGTATGATATATAATATATATGATATATTATGTTAATTATATTATAAACACAATTCTATTATTAATGAATCAAGTGTAAATATAATTAATTGCTTATATTAATATAGTAGTTATAAATACAATTAATAGATTATATTAATATTAATAATACTTATCTATTAACATAATAATATATAATTTATATTATATAATTTTTATTCCATAAATATATATCAAAGGCCAACTATGTGCAATCTTCTACTCACTGTAAAGAAAACAATGAGTAAAACAAAGTCCCTGTGCCTTTCGATGTTGCAATCTAGTGGAGAAAGACAGGCAATAAATAAGCAAACAAATATGTCATGGTGCTAAGGGCTGTGACAAACAATGAAATCAGATAAGGGTGATAGCTATCAGGGTACTATTATACATTGGGGATCTGTGGTTAAGAAAGTCTTCCTTGAGAAAAGTCTTCACTTATCCATGAAAGAAAAAGCAATGTTGTCTAAGACACTACTTTTCTCAAAAGAAGACATTTCACAAAGGAGGCAACAGAAAGTAAACCAACACCTAATCATTAATGGAGCTTGGACACAAACCCCACATTTACCTAGATCAGTAGAAGTCTATTTTTGCCTAGGCACAAGTTCCAAGTGGACCATTTTACACAAGGCCAAAATATTTCATAGGATTTACCATTCCAATTGCATTAAAAAAACCAAACCAAAGTGTCAAAGGAAAAAGAAACAGAATGAATAGGAAGAGTAAGCTTGCTACTGATAGCTAGAGGGAAAGCCAAATTGTTCAGGATTTTTTGGCAAGGGATAATTATCATCCACAGTTGTCAGAGAAAGAGGGTGTGAAATGGATAGGAAGATAGCAGAGGGCACATGCCTTGGTGCTCTTGTGTTTCTTCTACTTCAGCTGCATTGGAGTATTCAACAATTGCTTAGATCTTTGATTCCATTTGAAAAATTTATCTCTAGAAAACAGTTCCTAAGCAGTGTCTTCAAAGGTGATTACATAAGCATTTCTGAGATGTTGAAGTAAGGCCCTCTGAAAACCCACACCTCCATAAAAGCAATGAAAATAATGGTAAAAATTTCCAAAATCAACTATTTCAGAAGTCTCTCTGGAAATTAAGCAAGTACTTTTAACAATCTGAGGAAACATTTATTTTTTAAAAAAATGGATGAATCTTGGTAAGAATGATGAGCTTTTTAACATTTTAATTTGCTCTGTCTCCATATTCTTCTCCCTAGGTTCTCAGCAGCCTTGAAAACAACAATCTCACAACCACAGTAATTGTGAAAAGCAGGAGCCTGCAAGCCACTGGAGGAGGCCGATGGCTTTGGAGGTCCCCGAAAGTCCTATCTCAGAGATTTATCATTACTTGGCTTGGCTGGCAGCACCCTGGAAAACCACCAGTCACAGGACTTGCCTTTATTTAACCTAAAGTGCATTCACTTATTGAGAAAAGAATCTGTCTTCAGGAGGGTTTGCTAAAAACAATCAGTGGCATTGTTTAACATTGCAGTTGCCTGAGCTGTGATAACAAGTTTGAGTATAACAAGAGACTGGCAAAAAAGTCTCAAAAGAAAAATATGGGGAATTAGATGTACATAGGAGGCTTTAAAAATCTTCAACATATTTCTGGGGGAATCTAGTAAGTTGTTCTCATACACAGAGCTGTGTACATGCTTAGGAAATATCTAATTGGGCCCAAATCTTTCATCACTAGCTCACCTATGCAAGCAGGAAGTAAAGATTAAGATAGATTTGTAAAATACTGGATGGTTAAATGCATCCTCTAATACACAGAGCCTTAGAACAAAGACTGAGAGACTTATTGATTTGAGGCATTTAAAGAAATCCCTGTCGATCATTAGCCCACCATTAGGCAAACCAAGCAGAGATTTCAGTGGTCACACACAACAAAGAATACAGACTTTACAGAATTAGCTCAGGAAAGTCACTAAACAAGCAAAAAGAAAGGGCAGCAGCAACAACAACAACAAAAGCAATAACAAAAACTCCTAAGCAGGAGGAGGAATCTGATTTCCAGAGCTGCCACATTATATTACTTAAAATGTCCAGTTTTCAACAAAATTTACAAAGACACAAAGGAACAGGAAAGTATGGCCAATATACAAGAAAAAAACCAAAAGCAGTCAATGTAAACTCTCCCTGAGGTAGCCCAGATGTTGGACTTACTAGACAAAGATTTTAAATAAGCTATTATAAATATGTTTTAAAAAAAGAGAAAGGGTATCATGTCTAAAAATTAAGGGAAAGAATAAAGAAAATGCATCACTAAATAAAGATATCAAAAAGGGATAGAAATTTTTAAAGAACCAAATAGAAATTCTGGAGGTAAAAATACAATAACAGAAATGAAAGTTTCTCTAGAGGAGAACAAAGTCAGTTTGAGCAGGTAGAAGCAAGAATCATCCAACTTGAGAATAGGTCAATTGAGAGTATCTAGGCTGAAGATCAAAATTAAAAAAAGAATCAAGAAAAGTGAACAGAACTTTGGGGACCTCTGGGACACCATCTGGCACACAAACATATATATTTTAGTTGTCCCAGAAGGAGAGGAAAGAGGAAAAATGGCAGAAAGAACATTTGAAGAAAGAATGGCTGAAATTTCCAAAACTTGATGAAAAACATTAATCTATACATCTAAGTAGCTCAATGAATTCTAAGTAGAATAAACTCAAAGAGATACATACCTAATCAGGTTATAATCAAACTGTTGAAAGTAAAAGCCAAAGAGGGAATCTTGAAAGGATATCCAGATATCCATATGCAAAAGAATTAATTTGACCCCTACCTCATATTATATACAAATATTAACTAAAAATAGATCATTGAATTAAATGTAAGAGCTAAAAACCTAAAAGTCTTACGAGAAAACATAGGAGTAAATCTTCATGATCCTGATTAGGAAATTGTTTCTTATCTAAGACACCAAAAAACACAGGCAATTGAAGAAAATATGGATAATATGGGCTTCATCAAAAGTAAAAAAAAAAAAAAAAGATTGTGTTTCAAAGAGCACCATCAAGAAAGTGAAAAGACAACCTACAGAATGAGAGAAAATATTTGCAAATTACATATCTGATAAGGACTTGTATCCAGAATATATTAAAAAAAAACTCATAACAACAATAAAAAGACTACTCAATTAACTTATGGGCAATGGATTTTGAATAGACATTTACCCAAATAATACAGATGGTCAATAAGCACATGAAATAATACAGATGGTCAATAAGCACATGAAAAGATGTTCAATATCATTATTTACCAGGTAAACACAAATCAAAACCAAAATCAGATACCTCTTCACACCCACTAGGATGGCTAAAAGACAGATGAAAACAAGTGTTGGCCAGGATGTGGAGAAATTGGTACCCTCATTCATTGCTGGTGGGATTGTAAAATGTTCAGCTACTTTGGAAAACAGTTTGGCAGTTACTCAAACATTAAATTTAGAGTCATCCTGTGATACAGCAATTTTAATTTTTACATATATATATCTCTCTCCAAAAGAATTGAAAACATATGTCCATACCAAACTTGTATGTGAATGTTCACAGCAGAATTATTCCTGTTAGCCAAAATATGGAAGCCATCCAAAAGCCCATCAACAGAAGAATGGATAAACAAATGTCATATAGCTATACAATGCAATACAATTAAGCAAGAAATAGGAATGGAATACTTATACATGCTGCATCACGAATGAACCTTGAAAACATGCTAAGTGAAAGAAGCCAGTCACAAAAGACCACATATTGTATGATTCCATTTATATGAAATGTCCAGCATAGGCAAATCTGTAGAAACAAAAAGTAGATTAGTGGTTGTCTAGGGCCAGGGGATTGGTGGGTGGGTTTTGATGGGGAGCAACTGCTAATGGGCATGAGTTTTCCATGGGTGCGTGATTTTAGTTGGTGATTAAAATATCCTAAAATTGGAGAATGGCAATGTTTGCAAAACTCTGTAAATATACTAAAAAACAATGAATTGTACAGTTTAAAAAGGTGAATTTTATGGCATATAAATTATAAGTCAATAAAGTTATTGAAAAAAAGATGTTTACAACATTTATTAATATTATACTCATCTGGACTTGTAAAAGCAACCAAAAGCTACTAATTTAGAATGAACTGAAGTATAAATATATCAGTATAATTAATCTTTGTCTTAACTCATCTTCTGGCCTCATTGTACTTGTTATTCATCTATCTCTGTGCCCCAAAGTGCTCTATGGACCATGATGATCACTCTGCTAGATTAATTATTTATTGTGTTAGTCTTGGCAAAATGATTTCAGGACAATTTTAGTTTGTATCTAATACACATACTTTCACACCTGCATTTCTATTACTACGACTGTTTCTGTTTGCTAAGACCCAGATTCATGTGAGTTAAAAACATTTATTCTACTCCAATGTGCGCTTATTACAATTGCTTGTTGTAGTCATATGAGATGCTCTTGTCTCTCTAACTATAGTGCATTGGCAGGAAAAATTATATAGGTACTCCTGTATTTTAATAAGAAAATAACTTGTATTTGAATGCTTCCTGAAAAAGTTTTGTTGTGATAGGAGTTTATGTTTATTTATTTTGTTGCATTGTTTTAAATTCCACTTTCCCTTCAGATTCCTATGTATTTCATTATAAATTATAGCAAGTCCATTTATGGGTATATTAGTTCCCCAGGGAAACGGAACCAATAGGAGACATATACACATGTATATAGATGTATACGTATGTATATCTATATATAAGAGTAGATTTGTTATAGGAATTGGCTTACATGGTTACAGAGGCCAAGGATTCCCAATCTGCTGTCTGCAAGCTGGAGAACCAGAAAGCTGGTGATATAATTCAGTCTGAGTCCGAAGGGCCACTAGTGTAAGTTCTAGAGTCCAAAGGCAAGAGAACCAGGAGCTCTGATGTCCGAGGACGGAAGATGGACATCCTAGCTCAAGAAGAGAGAGAGAACTCACCCTTCCTCTACCTTATTGTTCATTTCAGGGTGTCAACGGATTGAATAATGCTTGCCCACATTAGTGAGGGTGGATCTTCTTTACTCAGTCTACTGATCCAAATGCTAATTTCTTCCAGAAATGCTTTCCTGGACACACCCAGAAATAATGTTTTACCAGCTGCCTGGGCATCCCTTCGTCCAGTCAAACTGACACATAAAATTAACCATTACAATGGGTGATTGTTACCCAAAATGGACAAAATAATTATATCCCTAATGTGGGACTGATACAGAGATATTGCTCCTGGGAGTGCCCTAAGAGCCATTCTATATACAAATGACTAGATAGGCAAGTACATGTGTATTCCATACTTTATATATATCTCATAGTGTAGTATTATGTTATTATTAGACTTCTTTAACCTTCTTTGTATTTCTGTTGAATAAAGGGGCATGGACAAAGGCTACAGATGACACATGGTTGGGCTCAAAGAAATTTACAGGTGCAGGGCTGATCTCTCTTGGGTGAGGTGGGGCTATATGCTCTATAGGTTTTGCTCTAGAAGAAAACCTGGTTTTCCTGCTGCTTCTCATATTGGAGGAGATTTGGAGGAGGGCAGGATCATTCTAACTGCAACACTTTGAGCTTAATAATCTGGGTTTCAGTCTTGCTGGTGTGAAAACTTAACTGTTCTCCGATGTCTCTGCATATCAGCATTGGGTTTAACTGGAGGCCTTTCCACGCACCACCTCCCAGCCCAGAGAGCTGATTCCTAGGCTGCCTGAGGAATGGCTTCTGGAGTCATCCAGGGAACCAATTGTTTTTCTCTTTCACTGTCTTCCATACTATCTTGAAGGCTATCTAAAGTCCTCTTCCAAAATTTGTCAGCGTTTTGTATAAACTTAGTCTCCAGATTAAGTTTCCCAAATGTTTTATCCCAATGTGAAGTTACTAATGCACTGAGTATTGGGGAACATGAGTTATATAATTCTAGCTCTGCCTGAATTTCAAAACTTGAATCAAGTAGATTCTCTCAGATTCATTTCATTGCTAGTAAGATGAGGAAGTAATACATGTGTATTACTTTATAAATCTGTGATTCTGTAACAACATGCAGTATTGGATAAATTTGCCAAGCAAAATAACTGAATTTCTGTGTGTCTACACAGCATCACTTTACAACTTTTTCATCAAAAATATCCCTCTTTATTCCAGATTTCTATTTACCTTATTTATCCCTGTATTTTAGAAACCGTAAAGTAACAAAGCAAGAGATTGGCATATTTTGCTTTGGAAGGTAATACTTTAAATTTCTCTTGCTATATTTTAAAGTCACTAAATCCAAATGTCTTTACCATAATTGTATATCAAAAGTTCGCAACACTGCTGTCATACGATCTTTTCTTTCTTAATGGCTATAAAATTGGCTACCAGAAAAAAACACTTTGTAACACTTTATATAGACAGAGGCCAAATCAAATGTTGTTTGTGTAGCTATCAGTAGTAAAATGACCATGTGGTATAATTAGCACTGTATCATGTGAATTCTGCCCGCACTTAGGAAACATAAACTTCTTAATGTTCCTAATAAATAACTAAAAATCACTTCATTTTAGATGACATCAGTAAAATGACCACGTCTATTTTTCTTCTTTTAGTCCTTTTATTGAACTTAAGTGAATCATTGAGTACTATAATAAGACATTTATTTTTCATCAATAAACACATAAAATGAACTAGGCAATAGGAGTGTCTTTTAAGTACAAATTAATTTATATCATAGAAATAATTCTTTTCAGAATGAGTATGAAGCGCTGATAAAATTTCAGTAAAAGAATTCTCAAGATATTTTTTTCAATTGTAGTGTATTTTTACAGGGGCCCAGAGTGAACCATACTTATTTCAAAGACTTTGCCATTATTTTAACTTAGGGAAAGTGCAAATCAATGTAAAAGAGATTTCTGAATCTGAGTTTAACTGTGTGTGAAATTCTATTTAGAAATAGGTGGCGTTGGCAGCTACTTTAGTGGCCTCAGAGTGAGAACTGTAGAACTGAAGTTTTCTTTCTTCAGGGCAAGTAAGAGTAGAAATGTCCTTACACTGGGTCGCTGCTGACAAAATATCTGTAAAATGTTACAAAGGCACAACATGAAAAAAATTGAATGAGTAAACTGTAATTCTAAATGGTTAACTATAGATTTTTCTAGGCCTGGATTTCTCAGCTTTGTCACTATTGACATTTTGGGCCAGATAATTCTTGGGGGACGGGGGGCTGTCTTGTGCACTGTAGAATGTTTAACGGCATCTCTGCCCTCTACTCACGAGATGCCAGCACCTTTGTAGTTGTGACAACCAAACATGTCTCCAGACAAAATCAAATGTGTCCTGAAGGGCAAAATTGCCCCTCCCTCCCCTGCTCCATTGAAAACCACTGTTTTTAGGCAAAGCAATGATGTAAGATGTTTTCTCTAATGTGGATGTTGGGTCCCTTGTAGAAAAAAATACTTGGGATGAGTTGTGTGAGTTCTTTATATATTTTGGATATTAACCCCTTGTTAGATATGTGATTTGCAAATATTTTCTCCCAGGGATGACCAATAGTCTTGTGTGCATAGAAGAATGGTTAGGTTCATTGGTATTTCTGCATAGGTACCAGGGAGCTGAGCCTGGTCCTTGATAGCTGTATAGAGTTCTACAGTCTCTTTATCCAGGTTTTCTGAAGTGTATAGTATCATTTGTAGAAAGTTGGATTATATTCGCTCCATTGGTAGTTTCTGAAAAGGCCCTTAGGTTTTTGTTATCTACCTCTTCCAAACTCCATAGACATCACTAACACTCTCCTCAAAGTCCTTCTGGCTTCTGCCCACTTCCCGGGTACTCCCCTCTTTTCAAAGCCACTCCCCCAGTTTTTTTGTTTTTGTCGTGGAAGCACTCCACTTCAAAATATCAAAATGTTTGGTAATCTATTGCTACATAATAAATTACTCCAAAATTTAATGGCTTGAAAAAATAATAAACTTTTAGTATCTCACACAATGGTGGTGGTCAGAAGTCAGGAACTGCTTAGCTGAATGGTTCTAACGTGGTACTTCTTGTGAGGTTGCAGTCAAGATATCAGCCAGGACTACAGTCATATGAAGCTTTGATTGGAACTGGAGGATCCATTTTCAAGATGGCTCTCTCACATATTGGTTAGTAGGCCTCTTCAGTCCCTTGCTGGCTGTTGGCAGGAGGCTTTACATGAACTTCCATGAGGCTCCTTGGGAATCTTCATGACATGTCTGCTATGAATGATCCAAGAGTGAAAGGTCCAAGAGGTAGTAAGGCAGAAGCTATAAAGTTTTTTGTGACTTGATCTTAGAAGTCACACTTGTTATTTCTGCCATAATCAATTGATTACAAAGTCAGGCCCACTCAGTGTGGGAGGGGACTACACAAGGGTGACATACCAGGAGGCAGGCATCATTGGGGACCATCTTGGCAGCTGGCTACCACAATCTCTGAGTTTGTTTCTGTTGTTTGGTCTTTTCTTGATTATCAGTCATACTTTCTGCCTCTTTGCATGCCTAGTAATATTCCGTTGTGTGATGGGGCTTTGTGCTTAATGAGACAGTGTGTCAAATGACATTACCTTTTACCTGAAAGGCTTGGCTTTCCTCTATTACACAGGTAGGGTGAGGGGCTCATTACCTCAATCTAGTTAGGGATTGGGTTGGATCAGGGCTGGACTGCAGGTTTGTTGAGACTCTGTCTACCTTTGAATTTTCTTTCCTATAGGCTTTTTACCGAGAACCTGGTGAATCGCTATCTCCTTCCTGAAAGATAATAAATATACCATGGGGACAGTCTAATTGCATGTTTAGGATTCATGAAATTTCCAAATTATTACACTAGAGCTTCATGACAATCAAAAGCTTTTCTGAGTTCTCTTTCCCCTAGTAGAGTACATCTTCATGGGCCAAGCCAACTTCAGCTTGTACCCAGAATTGGCAAATGTCCCCCCAGAATGGTGTTGCTTGGCAACCCTGCTACAGAGGAAAATGTCCAGCAACAGATTGCTCCCTCACAGAGGCTATCCCCTCTCTGATATTGTGAAATTTCAGTTCATTGTGCCTCTTTTCTATAGCTCTCTCGAATGCTTTAGCATATATATAAGTAGTTGCAGTGGGAGCACAGTCTGCCATGGAACCTAATATTGTTACATCCTGGTTGGAACTAATAGTCTGTACCGTTCATCATCTGGGAGACAAAAAGAGAGGGCATTGTACTCTTTATAAGTCTATAAAAAGGTTCTCTGGTTTTCTCATATGTATAGTCTAATGAGTAGGATTGTTGTGCGTGTGTATTTGTTTTTTCCACTCTTTCCCACTTTGGAGAACAAAATCTTAGATTTCTTTGCTAATGTTGTTTACAGCCCTTATCAATAACTGTAAGGCCTGACACCCTGTAAGGATCTTTAGCCCTTGCAAAAGTTCCCTTTTTAAGGCTTGTACATCATAAGGAGCATATGGCCCCATGATATGAGATTTATGTGCTCTGCTCCTTATTATAGCTCTAATGACGGCAAGTGTAAAATTATGGTGCTCAATTATAACGTGACCAAACTGACTGGTCTGCAGCAAGTATTGAACAGCTTTTCCAGTGTGGGGATCCTGTAAGCTAGGTAGCGTCACAATCACGAACAAGACACTTTATCATCACTGTGTCTGCATATGCTTTTAGGACATATTTTTAAAAATTTGATTGTCTTCTTACTAAATTTATCCTTGAAAACTAAATTTGCTCAAATGATGAAATCAGTCTTGGAAATTAGTGGTATATACTTATCATCACTCCCAATAATTTCTAGCAGTTATGCTAATGAGAAGTCTCCTGAGGCTCTCGGTTTGACATTTGAGGTTAAGATGCTGTGTTTATTAGAAATCAGAAACTTATAAAATCCAAATGGGTCACTAAGGCCACACCTTAAGAATAGAGTATTGCTCATTAATTGCACACATGGAAACACATGTTGTACATTTGAAGATGTGCAATTGCTTTTCTTCTTTTGAGGTAATCACAGAATCAAAGAACTGGAACAGATTTCAGGGATTACCTAAGAAGAATTCTATTCACTAGAAGTCACCTATTTGTTCTGCTACTGTAAGCCCAGTGAGATCCTGATGGTTTGTGTCCCTTTTCTCATTCCTGCCCTCACACCTTCCTCCCCACCACTTGTCACCCTCTTCGACTGCACCCCACTCTGTTAAACTAAAATCAGTCCCTCTTCCCTTCCCTTCCTTTTCTCTCCTTCTACCATGTTTTGTGGAAACTCATGTTTAACATCACCAAATTTCTTTCTTTTCCTGATATACTTCCTCCACCTCTTGATGTTAACTGAACCCTAGCATTTCTCTTGCGATGATTTACACTTACAGCACTCCTTAAGGCTTGGTCTTATCTTTTTATTTACATTGATACTAGACTTCTCAGGTTCTTCACATTTGTTATTCCTTCTACTGAGGACCCTCTTCTATGTGCTAAGATCTAGAAGGACAGGAATCATACAGTTGTCTACCTCTGAGGAGTGGATACCTTAGATAGACATCTGCCATAGTGCTGGGAATAGTGTGCATAGTAGGCCCTCATATTTGTTGAGTTCACTGGTGAGAGAGTGAGTTAACAATAAATTAATTAAAACATGTGGCCCATATTTACTGTGCATATGTTCTCACTTTCTTTCTCTCTACAACCTTTTTAATATTTACCTGTCCCTTCCATGGGAATGAATTTCTCGAAAGGTTGAAAATTACCTTTACACCACCAGATTTCTAAGTCCAACAATCATTTTTCATAACTCATCTTGCTAATTTCTCTGGACTTTCTCTTCACCTTCTTTTACCATCACATCCTTTAAAGAAAAAGAATGCTTCCATTAATTCTTACCTTCTTTTTGTTGTTGGAACAAAGTGATTCCTAAAACTCTTATGATAGAGTTTCACGCTTTACCTTGGTAACTTAACATTACGTTAGCATGTGTTAATTATAGTTTTATATATATTCTTATTTTCCCTGTTAGATTATGGATTCCTTGTGGTTAATAATAATGACTAATATTTAGAGACCAGTGACAGGCATTATTCTCAGTGCTATATAAACAATAACTTAGTCTTCATAACTCTACAAATAAGATATATTATTATCATTATTGCCACTTTACAGAGGAGAAAACGGGCCAAGAGAGATTAAATAAGTGCTCAAGGTCATGTAGCTAGTAAACGGCAATACCAGGAGTAGAATACATGTAGTTTGGCTCAATAGTCTATATGCTTATCCTGTACTATACATCAGCCTCTCACAGCATGACCTGTGTTTTATTTCTCTTTGTATACTCGGCTGCTAGCTCAGTGCATGATATATAGTGGGTATGTGATATGTTTTTGGGGAGGGGGGGAATTACATTGAATTATTCATGTCAATCCTTTATTTTACTTCTTTGAGAATCTCCTAGGCCTATACTGCAGAATCAGGACTAAAAAGTAAGATCTCTTATACACCTTCTTCAGAAATCTTTCCATTGCCTCTGGAACATTATAGAAGCACAAGATATTATTTTATTATCAATAACCTTTATTTGATGTGAGCCTATTGACAAATCTTTGATATATTATAGTTCAATACACATTTTTACAATTCCAATTTTAATTCTAATGACATACGTCTCCCAGTTAAATTGGGAGTTAAGATTTGATTTCTGGCTGCAGTTCTGTCACTAATTAGCTGAGTGATGCTGAACAAGTCTCTTTATCTTTCAAAGTCTAATATATTAAGCTTACAAATTAGATTAAAATGATCTTTAAATTTCTTCCAGCTAAAATTATGTTATTTTTTTATTCTGTATTCTTAACAACCTAATACTGATTCCTTAATGGGTTAATTCATTTAACAAACATTTATTGAATGCCTACTATGCACAAGAGATTGTAGACCATCTTCAAAGATAGGAAGACAAAAGTATATATCCTTTTGTATTATCACGCTGCATGTTTTACTCATAATATCCCTTGATATTCATTTGAAAAAAATAGAGCCCAGTTTGTTTTTCAGCAGCCCACTGATATAGCTGTGATTCCAGATCCCCCTGAGGTTTAGATATTTATGACCTTAATTATTTTTCCAAATAGGTTCATCCCTTTGTATAATTCAACTTGTTTTTCTGATAAGAATCATTTTAGCAAGTGTTCTGTACACAATAGTCTTAGTAGTATATCCCATTTGGTGTCACCTAGGTAATTGTATAGCTTTATATTTAAACGTGAGCTGCAAGTGTTGTAGGGAGAGAAGCCCGGTAGGAATGGCCCCAAAGAGCGTGTCTGCAGAGCTGGGGTATCTGCAATTCAACGAGTTCCAGGAATTGCCATTACACTGATGGCTCTGTTGCCTGTTTTGTTTCTATAGATGTGGATCCTAGGTGACTCAAACCATGTTCCAGAGCAGCAACTTTATAATTTGCCTGATCTTGAAATCTTCTGACCTCATTTATACATGTGGCATTCTTAATTTAGGTATTAATATTACTATTAAGTAGTAATATTGACTGCTATTTATTGAATATATAACTATAGGCCAGATGGTGTTCTAAGTACTTTATAAATATTCTTGCATTTAATTCTCACAAATCTGTAAAGTGGATTTTATTATCATTCTGATTTTCCTTAGGAAGAGTGTTAAGCAGCTTGCCTAAGGTCGTATAGCTAGTAGCAAGAAATAGGGCAGGAATTTATTTACCAGTCTGACTAACTTCAATCTGCTGTTAGCCTTTATTCTAACTACCAGGTACCATTTTAACTCTTAATTATATATTATTCACTAATTCTCTCCATATAAATCTTGTTTTCTGTCACTGACTACAGTAGAGCCTCTATTTAAACCAGCTTTGTGAATCTACATTCCACTTATTATTTAAGATATGTATAATTTTATACATAACATCTAAAAGTTTTTAAAGAATGATATTAAAATATGTATGTCAAAATCAATGTTATTTCATTCCAAAATTTAACGTGGATGTCTAAGTACTTACATAGGGGAAATACAGCCATTTCTCAAAATGGTTTTGGAACTAATTTTCACTTGGGAGCACTTTTTTGGTATTCCTTTTCCTGTTTAGGCATAGAAAGATAAAATGCTCTCATTTATGCACAGATAATTACAGTATTCACATAAACTTTAGAAGTCTTTATTATTATTTTCTTTCCCTTCAGAGTTTCTGTATTTACTGAATTTTATATCAGGCTAAGCACAGGGAATTCTTCCAGCTTGCACTTAAACTAATTTTTGAGAGAAGGCGGCATAATTTATACCTTATATTGCATAGTATTTATGAAACTGCATTTATTAAAGCTTTGCAGAAAAATGTGTTTAGGGCTTGTTGGCATTTTTTCATGGTTTGGATTGATTATTCAGCACTGATTTATGGCAGTCTTTCCTCTTCAGATCTCTGGATGTTTCTCCACTAGTAACAAGGAAAATCATGTAAGTATAATAACATTTATTGTAGAAATATGATTTCTCAGCCTCTCTTTTATATAACAAGTTTAGGGATCTCTTATTTTCTTTTAACATGTTATCTATTAGAACAATTTGTAGCCCTTACATATCTTCTTTCTGTGTTCTGTCAATAAATATGCAAAACAGAATAATTTCTCCTCATTGCCTAGTCCAGGATGTTCAGAGAGAGACAGTATAGAGCAGTGTGTAGAGATGGGCTATGGAGTCAAAATATCTGGGTTCAGATCCTACTTTTACCATTTCTGAACTGTACGACCTTGAGCCATTAATTAACCTTGAGAAGTTAATTAACTTCCCTAAGCCTCAATTTTCTCATCTATAAAATGGGATTAATGCAAATAAAAGCTAAAATTAATTGAGCACTTAGTATATGTGAGGCATTACTTTTAAACCCTTATATTCATTAACACATTCAACGCTCAGAGCAACCTTATCTGGAGACACAGTTATCACCTTCATTTCACAGAGGGGTTAAATAGCTTGCTCAGAGTCTCATGAGATTGTTGATATAGGATTAAAACCTTGTCAAGTCACTAAGAGAGTGCTGAACAAACAAAACACGGAAGAAAGGTATTTTCTCAAGCAAGCAGGGAGAGCTCTGGGTCACATATTTGTGTACCTTTAATAATACAGCAAAGGAGTACAGGCTGTTCTCTGGTCTCCATATAAGAACTTGATTGTCTGGGCTAAATGTTCTGGAAATTTTACAGAGACCAGCCACCTCATTTTATCCATGAAGAAGTAGAGACTGCCAGGTTACATGACTCAGCTAAGGTTTCAGAGAAAATAGGTTGCAGTTCAAAGACTACAAACAGATTTTCTATCTTAACTATGGGCTTGCTTTCTTACATAAACCCAAAGTGTTAGCTCCTCACATTGCTATCAACTTGTTGGCAATTTATTTTTTAGTAAGAAATATCCAAAGTCAAGGAGGTGTGGCCTGTCTTGTCTTTCTACTTCCCAGGAAATAGTGAAGACAAATTACCTTGGTACCAGAGTCCCAAACTTTTGGCAAGAAAAAAAAGGGATTTATATTTTCACTTTGCTCCACATAACCAAAATTTATGTTTGGATAAAAGAATGTCAAATAGTTTCTTTAGTTGCCTTTGTCTATTGGGAGAGTGTGGAAGGTCTATTTCATTAATCTTTCATATTATCTAATCAAATTATACGAATCACCTTTTTATTTAATACTTTCTTTCCGTAGGACCCTATGTAGGAAATCTAAATGTCAGATAATGACTCTCAAGTAAAGGGTCAGACAAAGCAGATAACAATTAACATATCCAGGATGGGCAAATTTTTCTAAAGAGAAGATAAAAGTCCAGGATCCGTTTTATTGGTTGCAATTTGCTTTAGGGTTCTGAAGTGAAGACAGCAATAGTATTTCAAAAGTAAAGACAAAACAAACTCCAGAAATTTAGGCTTGTGAGGAGCATTCCTATATACTCAAGTCCAACACCATTACTCATCCGTTCAATATCACCAAACCGTCCCAGAAATGGTGAATGTCACGGTTAACCCAACAACTGGTCTTTATGTGTATGGTATCTATTCCAGAATTCTCCGAGTCCCAAAAGAAATTGAATTGATGGATTTATTTTAACCTTTCACGTAAAAACAAGCTTACATTGAATCGGAACTTTTTCTTTCTCTTTATGTTCCTTTCTATTTTCAAGTTGAGAGTGATCTTTCTCTTTACTGTTACTTCCTCAGTATGGCCGGATGTAGATAATTCACAGTCTATGTCAGATTATTGGAGGCGCTATTAGAAATGGAGATTCTAAGTAATATTAAATTAATTCAATGTAAATTGATTCTTATTTCACTACAAAATATAAAAACCAAGTTGTGGGGCCAGCCCAGTGGCGCATAGCGGTGAAGTTCACACATTTGCCTTTGGCGGCTCGGGGTTCGCTGGTTCCGATCCTGGGTAGGGACTTACTCACCACTCATCAAGCCACACTGAGGCGGCATCCCATATAGAAGAGCTGCAACTCTACAACTATTATGCACAACTATGTACTGGGGCTTTGGGGAGAAAAAAGAAAAAGGAAGATTGGTAACAGATGTCAGCACAAGGCCAATCTTCCTCCAAAAAAAAAAAAAACAAGTTGCTTGGACTTTGAGGATTTCTATATTACTTTTATCTGACTCTTTCCCCTGGCATTTAACATCTAACAATTTTATCTAATATAAAAGCATTCATTTCATTTTTTTCTGGACTTTGTAATTGAATAGATATTTGTCAAATATGTGAGCCAAATGACATAATCTTGGTGATTAAGTATTTGAGCTCTGGAGAGAGGATACCTGGGTTTGCATGCTAGCTTTGTCACTTACAAGACATTGGGCAAATTACTTGTCCTTTCTGTGCCCCAGTTCCCTCATCTGTAAAAGGAGGATGATATATGTACACTGCAACAAGTCCTGAGGGTTAGATGAGTCATATGTGTTAAGTGCTTAGTATAGGACCTGGCACAGAATAAGGGGAAGTTTGCTATTATTAATGCTTTAATTGGCATAAACTACCACTGAAGTTGAAAATCTTTTTGTTTCTTAGCCATTAATATTTCTTCTATGATTCCTTGTTCATATCCCTTGCCCATTTTTATTGCCATGTCCATCTTTTTGTCTTATTGATTTTCAAAATGTGTGTCTTTTATGGACATGCTGCTTTGAATATCGCCAATGTCATAAGTATTCAAAATAATTAAAGAAGTATTAATCATGAACGCACAATGTCTGAGACACTGTGCTAGGGGCTGTGCAAAATAGAAAAATGAATGATGTGGTCCCCTTTTTTTTGTGATTTTAGAAGTAGTAGGGGAAAAGGAAATATACAAAATAATTCTGTGCAATGTGTCATAATAGAGCTTTCCATAACTGTGCTTTTCGTGCATTGATGAGGGAGACATTAATTCAGATTGAAATAATCCCAGAAGCTTTTTTGGAAGAGGTAGCATTTAAGATTGGATTGAACAACGGGTAAAATTTTAGAAGCATAGATGGTTGGACAAGGTCATTCTAGTGGGTTAGAATAATGGGAGAGAAGACAGAGTGGGGAAATAAAATAGTCATTTAAAGAATTTATTTTTAAATCTTTTATCTGTGACATTTGTCTTCTACAAAGCAAAGTAAACATGGTGGTCACTGCCTTTTTAGAGCTTTGAATCATGAGGAAAAATATGAATTGTGCTTAATGTGACATAAGACTAATTCAGGAACTCAAACTTGTAGTGTAAATGATCCACTGAATGCTGCAATTTACATTAAAAGGCTAAACTAAAGGGACCAGCTGGTGGCGTAGCCGTTAAGTTTATGTGCTCCGCTTCTGGCGGTCCAGGGTTCGCAGGTTGGATCCTGGGCGCAGACGGTTGCACTGCTTGTCAAGCCATGCTGTGGTGGTGTCCCATACAAAGTAGTGGAAGATAGGCACGGATGTTAGCCCAGGGCCAGTCTTCCTCACAAAAAAAAAGGGGGGGGGGCAAACTAAATGCATAGGTCTGACAAAAGACCAGAATAATGACATTTTCTTTTTGTCAGCATTGAACAGAGAAGATAGATTATGACAATTCCAAGTCTAAAAATCTAGAGAGATAGTAAACAAGATTTTGTTGCAAATTCACGAGAGCAGATTTGGAAGAAACCAGTCAGTGATCCTTGATATATTTGAATAAGCAGGGTTTTGCAACCTAGGCACTACTGACATTTTAGGTCAGATAAGTTCTTGTTGTGGGGAGCTGTCCTGTGCATTCCAGGATATTTAGCAGCATCTCTGGCCTCTATCCATAAGATGCCAGTAGCACCCCTCCCCACCCCAGGGTTATGACAAAAAAATTATCTCTAGACATTGTCGAATGTCCCTTGGGGAGCAAAATCGCCTCTGGTTGAGAACCACTGGAATAAAATATATAATTATTTCTTTATTTCAAATCTCTTCTTACTGCTTACTATATTATTGGGAAATATGTCATACTTTTTTTATATTTATACCTCCTACCATTTATTGAACATAAACATAAAAGTGTTTTTAAAAATATACGTATATACCATATAAAGTATGTTCCAAATGTGAAAGTTCTGCGAAGTTGAGCTCATATTCTGAATTCCTTCACGCACTAGCGAATGCGTTGTTTATTTGTAGCAATTTAATATTCCTGCTGTGAAAAATCAAGCATGTTACTCTAACTTGGGAGACTTATGGAATTACCTTTTTCATAAATCTTATTTTTGAAATAATCAGAATCAAAGAAAAGTTGCAAAAATTGTACAAAGCATCTCATATACCTTCACCCAGGTTTCCCTAATGTTAACATTTCACTGCTTTGCACTCTCTCTCTACATCTACATATATAGATAAGAACCATTTGAGAGTAAGAGGCCCCTTTACAACTAAATACTTCAATGTTTATTTCCTAAAAACATTGTCCTAAAAAGAACATTCTCTTTTGTAACTACAGTGAAATTGTCAAAGCCAGGAAATTAACATTGATTCAGTATTAATATTTAATGTTTACCCCTTATTTAAGTTTTGTCAATTGTTCCAATCATATCTCATCTAGGAGCACATGTTATATTTAGTTGTCATGTTTTTTCAGTCTCTTTCAATATGGAATAGTTCTTCAATCTTTTTTCTTTGCCTTCCATAACTTTTATGGAGTGAGTGTTTATGTCCTCCCAAATTCATTTGTTGGAGCCTTAACCCCCAGTGTGGCTGCATTTGGAGATGGGGCCTCTTAGGAAGTTATTAAGGTTAAATGAAGTCCTAGGGGTGGGAGCCTGATCCAGTAGGATTAGTGTCCTTATAAGAAGAGACACTTATAAGAAGAGGGGCTGTGCTCTCTCGCTTGCTCTCTCTTTCTCTGCACATGCACAGGAAAGGCCGTGTGAAGACACAGGGAGATGGTGGCCATCTGTAAGCCAGGAAGAGAGCCCTCACCTGAAATCAACCCTGCTGGACCTTGATCTTGGACTTCCAGTCTCCAGAACTCTGAGGAGATAAATTTTTATTGTTTAAAGCACCCAGTCTATGGTATTTTGCTATGGCAACCTGAGCTGACTAATACAATGATCTTGACATTTTTTAAGAACACAGACCAGTTACAGTGCTTAGTCCTCAGATTTAATATCCATCAAATCTATGATCAGCTAAGAAGCTACTACAATGGTACAGGCAATACATGATGGTGAATTGGTCTAAGGTGTTGCCAATGACATGGTGAGATGGCCCGTATTCAGGATGTATTTGGTATTAAAGCCTGCAGGTTTCCTAGTGCATTGGGTATGAGGCATGAGGGAAGGAGAAGGAGACCCAGTTTAAGCAAACACAGAAAGATCATACCTCCAAATGGGTGTAAGATCTATGATAGTTTATATATTTTACCACAAAGCAATTTCTACTTTGAAATAATTTTCAGTTCTAGTGGCATAATAATTTTTATAGATTTCCTACATAAGTTTATTGAATGAATGATGATTGGTTGGGTGAATTTCACTTTAGGAATAATCCAAAAGCCATAGGGTAAATAAGTTAGATGACCACTTTAAGCAATAACATTTGCAGTCAAAAAGATAAATAATGACCCTGGTTTCTTTGAATTGTTCTTAACCTGATTCTGAAAGCAATTCCAAGGGAGAATTTTCAAAATAGCTCTTAAGCAATAATAGCATCAATAGAAAAAGTGGCTATATCTTTATTATTTTTCTTTGAAGGGAACAAAACTCAATAATATCTATAGATAATATATCTATTTATATCTGTAGATACAAATATCTATGTCTATAAGTTATTTTTCATTATTTTCGTGAGTCCTCTCTCCTGTTAAAGACTAAACTCTTTTCCTTTATTTTTCCATTTTCTGGAAGTGGCTATCTCTAGGGTACCCTGGTGTGGTAATTAGAGAAATACCTGTATCTATATCTAAATCTGTATCTATATTATCTACATCTATATACATGTACCTAGATATGTATGACTATTATGAAGAATCCTTTCTTTTTCATTTGATAATTGTTATTTCATTGTTTACTAATGTCTTTTAGACTCATGAGTCTGGAAAGAATTTAGAAGTCATCTACTCAAGCCTTCTAATCTAGTACATGAGGAAACTGATTGTTTTTCCCAAATAGACCTTTAACCAGGATTACATTTAGGATAAGATCCCAGGTTCCCTCTCTCCTGGTGGAGTGCTCTTTCTAATCTATTGGAATGAAGGTTAGGATACTATTAAAAGGAGGAAAATTATTACTAGTGTTGTAACTTAGTTTGGGAGTTTGAGGTACATTAATTTCTGTTTCAGATATATTGATAAATACCTGGTTAGCCTCATAGCTTCAAAGGGTCCACAAAAGGTCAGAGTTACAAGCCAATCCGTTCCTTTAAAGCCTGCAAATTCATAATCAACAAGTCACAGTAGACAGTGTTAAGACAGTTAGGTGAATTGCAATAAATTATGAGCTAACGCAAGGCTTTTCTCACCAAAAATAGCTACCTTTGTAATTAGGGAATAATAGGGTTCTGAAAAATGTTCATAGATATTCTCAATCTGGAGATGGGCAGAGAGAATGTGGAGGAAAAAACATTTCTTGAGCATCTACTGTTCGGCAGCCACTTTTTATACATTATTATTATTGAACACTTACAATTCTAAATTTGTTGAAATTCTGGTTCCAAGAGAATTTTTAAATAAAATTCTGAGGTAAATATTCATTATTTTAAAGATAATAATTCTAACCTTCACATCAAATACTGAAGTATGCTAAATGATGTTATTGGAAACATAATCTAAACAATGTTGCAATGAAATCTCCCTATTAGAAATAAATTGGTGATGAGCTAAAACAAAGTATTATGTCTTTTGTATTTTTTAAATGAAAATAATTAATCACACCGTTATTCAACAAATATATATTAAGTGTTTGCTCTGGGCCCATCATTGGCATATGAACTGACTATTCCGAACAAAATCAAATTGTCTTAGGTCAGGCTGCTAATAAAATACTATGGATTGAGTGGTTTAAATAACAGACATTTTTTCTCACAGTGCTGAAGACTGGGAAGTCCAAAATCAAGGTGCTGGTTAATTTGGTTCCTGGTAAGAGCTCTCTTCCCGGCTTGTAGGCAAGCACCCTCTTTCTGTGTCCTCACAGGCCCAGAGTGAGAGCTCTGGTCTCTCTTCCTCCTTTTATGAGCACACTAATTCCATCATGGGGGTCTCACCCTCATGACTTCATCTAAACCTAATCACCTTCCATTTACTCCAACTCCACTTACCATCACATTGGAGATTGGGGCTTCAACATATGAATTTGGGAGGGACACAAACATTCAGTCCATAACACGTATCAATGTGTTTGCTTCTGTGATGGAGTTTACAGTCTAGTGGGAAAAGTGTAAATAAAAAATTCTTGTGACCAGTGTTATAAAGTGGCAGAATAATGTCCATAAGAGAGGACAGGGAGAATCAACTTTAGGTACAGTTTTCAAGAAAGTTCACGCTAAGAAAATGTTTGCCATCTGAAGGTTTCTGAGCTAGGCTTGGGGAGGGAGCTGGGCAGACAGAGGGAACTTCACTTGCCAAGGCCTTGAGGAGAGAGAGATTGTGTTTTGGGAATGGAAAGAAAGTTTTCTGTCTAGGGCAGATAGAAAGAGGGGTGCAAGAAGCTAGAGCCAGAGCTCAGGTGTGTAGGATCTCTCAGGCCATGCCAAATGTGAGTAGATATGACCAATTTTGAATATTCAAACTTCACTCTGCTTGCTTTGAAAGCCACTAGAAAACTTTAACAAACAACAAAATTAAAATGTTGGCTCAGGAAAAGAAATACAGTTTGCTAGCTTGTCTCATTTTATTTAAAAATAAGCTTTGCCATGTTTTATTTGACAAACATGGAAAAGACTTTAATGATAGTCAAATAGCTTGGAACAATTGTTTGGCAAGAAGCCACATAAAAGGTCACATGACTAATTAATGGTAGACGCTCCATGCAGCTTAAGCCCCCGACTTCTAATCTGCTTACCTTCTTAGTACATTGACATCTTCAGAGCTGAGAGGGAAAACAAAAAAACTCTACTGGAAACTGGCCCCTGAAAATGTGAATTCTCTGGGCCCAGTTTCCAGTAGAGATTTTTGGTTCACATTAGACACTGTTGGTGGTGTTCTCTCTGCGTCCTAGAGAGCTACTCTAGACCAGCAGGGGGCAGGCAGGAGAAATTGCTTGTTTTCTCACACAATTAGGCACTGGTTTAAATCTCAGGCAAAAGGCAGGCTGGGGCTCTGTGCTGAGGCACCATCTGTTCTTCTGATTTTGGAAATGATTTAAGGGATTTGAAATATTCCATTTCATCACGTGTAAAAAGCCAAGTTGACAGTTCTTTTTTAACCCATGACCAATATGTTCCTCAAAGACATACAGTTTTGGTTTAAAGTCAAGATAGGGAAACAGCTCCATAAGGTTAATTCTGTGAGGAAAGAAAATTTTATTTCGTGATGAAAATACACTGGTAAAGATGTTATCATATTTTTCTATCTCCTCCCTTAAATATATTTGCCTAATTGAAGGAAGGGACTTTTTTTTTTCCCTGAAAGTTTAAATATCCATCACATCTGAAGAGAGGATATAACTGCTTCAAAAGCAGTATTCTGTCTGTACACAAAACATTTCTTCTGAAGGGTTAGTGAGGGCATGTTTTGGATCCATAAGTATGATGGATATATATGCTTTCTACAATGAAAACGTACTCTGAAGAATTATATCTTAAGTCAGCTCTACTGTAAATTTGGGTAGGAAACTTGCAATGAATTTGAAAAACACAAGCCTAACCATTTTATTTTATCTATTCCCTAACTTATCTGGAAATTGAGCAATATAAAAGAAATATACTTAAATTTAAAAATAACTGTATCTCAATTGAATTGATATAATTTGACATTTAACCAGTGAATATGGGCAAAACAGATAGATGTTTTCAATAGTAAGGGTTGAAGTATTGCTTACAGGGCTTGTTCCTTAGATCTCTTGCATATAGTTTCTTTATTGTGGGGGAAAGAAAAGGGTTTGACTTTTTTTTTTGCTGAGAAAGATTTGCCCTGAGCTAACATCTGTTGCCAATCTTCCTCTTTTTGCTTCAGGAAGATTTGCCCTGAGTTAACATCTGTACCAATCTTCCTCTATTTTGTATGTGGGTCACTGCCACAAAGTGGCTGCTGCTGAGTGGTGTAGGTTCATGCCCAGGAACCAAACCCCAGGCCATGGAAGTGGACTGCACTGAACTTAACCACTAGGCCACCGGGCTGGCCCCAGGTTTGAAATTTTTGTTTCCTCCATGTGAAAAAAAAAAAAAAGAATGAAAGACCACATGCCATTTAATTTCAAATGTTTAAAGGGCTTGACTCCAATAAGCAAATTCTTATTAATTTTTAATCACTTTCTTTTTTCTGCAAAATGGGAAAATAATTTGCATTTTAATGCACATCATATTCCTTAAACCAATAATGCACAGAGGGACAGATGTTTACTTCTTTTAAGGACCCAGAAATAAGACAGCTTAGAAAAGGTGTGTAAACAATCACTGGCTAGTCGGTTTTAAATATGCTTCCTTCCACAGTGTTCTTTCTACTGTAAATGAAATAGTAAACATGTTCAGTTTACAAATATTTATTAAGCAATTACTATGTGCCATGCATGGTGCTCAATACTAAATACAAAAAAGATGACTATGACCATAGCACTTGCTTCTTGGAGTTTTTAGTCTTATTTGGAATAAAAATACTTGAAATTTCAAGTAAGTAACTATTCCTAATTTAAAAAAAATCAGTTTTCTTATCATTATGAATTATCCTGTTGTATGCTATATATTTTCCATTTTTTACAGCTTTATTGAAGTATAATTGACACATAATAAACTATATACAAAGTATACAAATACGTTAAGTTTTGATATATGTATATACTGTGAACATATTCTCCGTCTTTGAAAGTCTCCTTGACCGTCTGTGATCCCTCCCTCTTGCTAATTCCTTCCCACCCCCCATTCCCAGGCAACTACTGATATTTCTGTCACTATATTCTAGTTCATAGTTCCTAGAATTTTATACAGTTCAGTATGCGTTATTTTTTGTATGGTTTCTTTAATTCAACATAATTATTTTGAGACTCACCCATTTTGTTGCAAATAATCCATTTGGCTTTTTGCTGAGTATTCAGTGTAGGGATATACTACAATTTGTTCATCCATTCATCTGTGGATGGACATTTCTGTTGTTTGCAGCTTTTGATGATGATTACAAACAAAGCTGCTATGAACATGTGTGTACCATGTTTATGTTTATGTGCATAAGTCTTTGGATGGACATATGATCTCATTTTCTTGGGTAGATAACAACATGGAATGGCTGGTTGATATGGCAGCTGTATATACAAATTTTTAAGAAGTTGCCAAACTTTCCAGAGTTGTTGATCATTCCCCATTTCAATGAGCAATATATGAGAATTCTAGTTGCTCCACATTTTTACCGACACTTAGTATGGCCAGTCTTTTTAAATATTAGACATCTGAAGGGTTGAAGTGGCATCTCATTGAGGTTTTAATTTGCATATCCTTTATGATAAATGATGTTGGGCATTTTCCATGTGCTTATTTCCACGTTGCCCTCCATATATTTTCTAATTCAAATCTTTTGCCCAATTTTAAAAATTTTGTTTTCCTGTTGAGTTTTGAAAATTCTTTACATATTCTGGATATAAGTCTTTTAAAATATGTGCTTTGCAAATAATTTCTTCTAGTCTTTGGCCTTTCTGTTTATACTATTAGAATCTTTTAAAGACCAGAAGTTATTAATTCTGATGATGACCAATTTATCATTTTTTTTTCTATATGGAAAGTCTTTGCCTAATCCAGTGTCAAAAAATATTTTCTCATGTGTTTTCTTCTGTATGTTTTATAGTTTTAGTTTTTACTATTAGGCCTATGATCTATTTGGGTTAATTTTTGTGTATGGTATAACATATAGATTGAAATAGTTCTTTTTTTAATATGGATATGTGTCATTTGTTGAGAGGACTGTCATTCTCCACAGAACTGCTTTTGCATCTCTTTCAAAAACCAATCTATTCTGGACTCTATGTTCTTTTTCATTGAACTGTTTGTATTGACACCAATACTATACTAATTTGATTACTGTAGCTTTTTATAATACTTATATCAGATAATATAGTCCTTCAAAATTTTTTTAGGAATTATTTTTACTAAGACTTTATTTTTTTAGAGAAGTTTTAGGTTCACAGCAAAATTAAGGGGGAAGATACAGAGATTTCCCATATACCCTCTGCCCCCACACTTGCACAGCCCCCTCCATTATCAAATTCCCTGTCAGAGTGGTACATTTGTTACACATGATGAACCTACATTGACACAAGATAATCGCCCAAAGTCTATAGTTTACATTAGGGTTCACTGTTGGTGTCGTACATTCTATGAGTTTGAATAAATGTATAATGACAAGTATCCATCATTATGGTATCATACAGGGTCTTTTCCCTGCCCTAAAAATCCTCTGTGCTCAGCCTATTCATTCCTCCCCACACCCAACCTCTGGCAAGCACTGATCATTTTACTGTCTCCATAGTTTTGCCTTCTCTAGAATGTCATATAGTTGGAATCAGACAGTATGTCGCTTTTTCAGATTGGCTTCTTTCACTTAGTAATATGTATTTAACTTTCCTCCATGTCTTTTCATGGCTTAATAGCTCATTTCTTTTTAGTGCTGAATAATATTCTATATTCATTTATTCATTCACCTACTGAAGGACATCTTGGTTGCTTCCAATTTTGGCAATTGCCAATAAAGCTGCTGTAAACATCTGTGTGCAGGTTTTTGTGTGGACATAAATTTTCAACTCCTTTGGGTAAATACCAATGAGTACTATTGCTGGATTGTATGGTAAGAGTATGTTTAGTTTTGTAAGAAATCTCCAAACTGTCGTCCAAGGTGGCTGTAGCATTTTGCATTTCTACCAGCAGCGAGTGAGCATTCCTGTTGCTCCACATCCTTGTCAGCATTTGGTGTTGTCAGTGTTTTGGACTTGGGCCATTCTAATATGTGTGTAGTGGCATCTCATTGTTGTTTTAATTTGCATTTCCCTGATGACATATGATGTGGGGCATCTTTTCACACTCTTATCCACCATCTGGATGTCTTCTTTGGTGAAGTATCCGTTAAGGTCTTTGGCTCATGTTTAAATGAGGTTGTTTGTTTTCTTACTGTTGAGTTTTAAGAATTCTTTGCATAGTTTGGATAACAGTCCTTTATCTGTCTTTTGCAAATATTTTCTCCCAGTCTGTGGCTTGTCTTCTCATCCTCTTGACATTGTCTTTTGCAGAGCAGAAGTTTTTAATTTTAATGAAGTTCAGCTTATCAATTATTTCTTTCATGAATTGTACCTCTGGTGTTGTATCTAAAAAGTCATTGCCATACTTAAGGTCATCTAGGTTTTCTTCTATGTTATCCTCTAGGAGTTTTATAGTTTTCTATTTTACATTTAGGTCTAGTTTTGTGAAGGATATAATGTCTGTATCTAGATTCTTTTTTTTTTTGCATGTGGCTGTTTAGTTATTCCAGCACCATTTGTTGAAAAGACTATCTTTGCACCATTGTTTTGCCTTTGCTCCTTTGTCAAAGATCAGTTGAGTCTATTTATGTGGGTTTATTTCTGGGGTCTCTATCCTGTTTCGTTGATCTATTTGTCTATTCTTTCACCCATACTACACTGTCTTGGTTACTGTAGCATTATAGTAAGTCTTGAAGTTGGGTAGTAGCAGTTCTCCAAGTTAGATTTTTTTTGTACATGCCCTTCAACAGGTGAGAATTACTTTTTTTATTCATAGTTTACTACGAGCTTTGTTGTTTATTTTAAACAAGGAATAGACATTGCATTTTGTCAAATGCTTTTCTTGTATCTATTGAGATAATCATATGGTTTTTCCTTCTCATTATGTTAATATGGTGAATTATATTGATTGATTTTCAAATATTAAACCACTCATATTCCTAGACTAAACCCTATTTGGTCATGATATATTATACTTATTACATTTTTTGGATTTAATGTGATAAAATTTGTTAAGAATTTTTCATCAATTTTTATGACAGTTATTGGACTGTAGTTTCTTTTTTTTTCCTGCAATGACTTTGTCTACTTTGGTATTATGGTAATTCTGGCTTCATAGAATTAATTACATAGTGTTTCCTCTTTTTCTATTTTCTAAAAGAGATTGCACAGAATTGGAATTACTTCTTCCTTAGACGTTTGGTAAAATGGTAAATCCACGTGCACCTTGACTTTTCATTGTGAGACAGTTGTTTATAATTGTAAATTTAATTTTAAAAATAGATATTGCGCTTTCAATCTTTATATTTACCCATGCAGTGTCAACTCCCAGGGTTCTTCATTCCTCTGTGTTGATCTAGATTTTTATCTTATACCATTGTCCTTCAGAACTCCTTTAATATTTCTTGTAATACAGGCTTGCTGGTGATAAACTCCTTCAGTTTTTATGTTTGAAAAAGACTTTATTTCACCTTTGTTTTTAAATGTATAGAATTCTAAGTTGGCAGGCTTTTTTCATTATTTTAATGATGTTGCTCCTCTGTTTGCTAGGTTATCTGGATTCCAACAAGAAATCTGTTTTACTCTTATTTTGTTCTTCTTTTTTCTCTGTCTTCTTTTGTCTTTAGCACTGGATGCAAACAATTTGATTATGATGTGCCTTGGTTTAGTTTTTTTCCACATCTCTTGTACTTGGGGTTTGTGGAGCATCTTGGAACTGTGGGTCTATAGTTTTCATCAAGCTCGGAAAATTTTTAGCAATAGTTTCTTCAAATAATTTTTTTGTCACCCACTCTCTCTCCTTTCTTTCAGAGGCTCAACTACATGCAGATTTGGCCATTTGAAGTTGTCCCACAACTCTTTTAACTTTTAGTGAGCCTATGCCTCTGGACTGTGAACTTCACAGTGCTTCTTAGTTTTTTTCTCCTCCCTCTGCTCCTTAGGTGGGACAGGATGGCTGGAGTGGGCTGGAGTTGGGTATTTCCCTTCCTTCAGGTCAATGAGTCTCTAATAATACATGTCTGGTTAGGCTTTGTTTACTAGTTTCTCCTGAGGGCAGGCCTTATTAAGAAGAGTGCTCTGGTATATTTAAAAATGATTCCTTTTCCTCTCTCTCTGCTAGGAGTACAATGGGATTTTTCTAGGCTAAATTTGCTATGAGAACCTGGCCGAGCTCCTGGAGGTAAAACTGAACAAAAGTGAATGGATGTTTTACATTAGTGAGTGCTGGATATTTTTGTGTTTTATAAATATTCTTGAGCTTTATTTGGGGATGCAGTTAATTTACTTGGAAATAATTTGATTCCTATTGAGTCTTACTTTTGAGCTTAGTTAGGTGGGATGTGTTGCATTACTCTAGAGCTAATTTTGCCGCACCAGTAAGTCAGAACTCTTCTTGTGCTTGCATTCTGAGGTTGTCCAGTCAGCTGGTGGGAACAGGAACTATTCTGGGACTACTGGAGCTTATTTTCTCTAATGTCTTCTCTGGCCTCAGGTAATTTCTTCACATGCTTGAGTTGATGATTGCTTGGCTGAAATCTCTAGGAGGAAACTCCATAAATCTCTGGAGCTCTCTAGCTGCCATGGACTTTCTCATCTTCCAGCTCTTTCTGCTCACCCAGGGATATTGCTAAGCTCTGCCTGATTTCCCTTTTCCTCACCACATCATGTGAACTTTTTCAGGGATTACTGTCCATAGTCACCTGATGCACAATGAAGAAGAGAAAGAGTTTTCTCCACCCACTCTGGGTCCTTTCAGGCTTGGCTAGAAATTGACATGAGGCTTAATAGCAGGAATAAAATCAAACAAAGTTTTATAACATGTGTACATGGGAGAGACCCAGGGAAACTGAGTACCTCTTGACAAAGTGGCAGAGGTTCTTCTCTTAAATAGACAAACGAGGATATTGGGGGTTGGTCAGTTATGGGAGATTACCAGAAAAGCACAGTAAGGTTATTATGCAGATTTAAGGCCTTGCCTTCCACATTGACAAGTTTCTAGAGATGAGGTCATCTATTCCTCTTCCCAGTACAGAGAAGGAGATACCTTTACAAATGGAGATTTCCCTTACAAATGTAAATATTTGGTAAACAGAACTTTGATAAGAATGGGCATAGCAAAGACCCTTCCAGTCTATCAATACCCCGAGTTATTCATGGTGAAGCCCTGTCCCCGGGACAGGCCATCCCAAATCTCTTCAGACAGTTAGTGGGGGCATGGAAGGTCAAAAGATCCTTCAGTGTGAGAGGTGGCCAGTTCTGATCTCCACAACAACATCTTGAGAAGTGTTGTTTCATAATTCCCTGTCCTGCCATGGTTTTTTAGTATTTTTAAGTGAGGGGGTAAATCTGATCCATGTTACTCAATCTTGGCCATGATAGGGTTCAGGGTAGGCTGCCCCCAAGATGTGCCACTCTTGTACGTGGGTTATTTTGAGCTGAAGACAATAAAGGCTCAGAAGGCTCAGGAAGAACTTTGGAGCTTCTCCTAAACTGCCTAAAGAATTTAACATAGAAAGCCTGTTCTAGGAAGGAGCCACTACCATATGATAGTTGCAATATGATGTACAACAAGTGTGATAAGAAAGACACCAACAAGCCCATCTTATCATCGAAATTCTGTCTCTCAGGTCACATTCTCTATAGGTGGCCTGGTAAAGAGTCCTCTGACAAACATTTGCAATGCTATCTTCATGTAAATTATCTTCTTCCCCTGGGAAACCCAAACCACTGCCCCAACATCCTGTTTGCCTTTAGCTGAAAATACTTAAGCGAGTAGCTTAGTCAGAGTGGCTGAGTTGCTCAGTTTTCTGAGTTTCTCCCATGTATACATGTTATTAAACTTTGATTTTCTCCTGCTAGCCTGCCTTTTTAATTATTTGGCCAGCGATAAGAACCTTAAGGGAAAGGACGAAGTGGGGGATTCTCCCTCATCTCCAACAGCCAGAAGAAAAATCTCCTCATTTTTAAATTTTGTTTTTAAGAGTTGTCTTGATTGAGTGGTTTTGCTTTATGTACATGTGATTTTATGTAACTCAGTGGCATTAAAAATATAAATTACACAAATTTAAGGTAGGATAACTTAAGAATTTTAATTAATTCTCTCTTCATGTTTAAATTTTAAGTAATGCAAATAAATTCCCCCTAAAAAGAATCAACCAACTTTAGGAATTGTATATTTTCAAAACTAGACAGGCCAAATGGATTGTAAAATATGTTCATCCTATTGACACATTTGGGCTCCATCTTTTGTTTAACTTAGTTGAAGTATTTTGGGTTTGAATTTTGCAAAGTATTTAGTAATGAGTCCTGTATATAAAATGTTATTTTCTTGTTTATGTAAGTTTATCTGTTGAAAGGGAGGCATTATCTTTATCACATATGTGTAAAAGCTGAGCATTTGACATTTGCTTAACTTTGAGTAGCTGAGAGAATCAGAGCGAGGAATGAGACTGAAGTATTGCAGAATTCAGAGAGCATATGCTTTCTGCTATTCCACCTTGATTCAATGGTTGCTCTAAATTCTCAGGTAAATCAGTGAATTAACAATGCAAATGTAATGAACTTAATGTATCTGCAAAAGAGTTGAGAAGGCCGTGTAATTTATGCTAGCTCCATATTTTGTTAGAGGAGGCTATAAGTTGTTCTGTGTAGTGATGTTTATTAACCCCCTCTAAAGGGGAGGGACTTTACTTCCCCAAAAGGGATCAGTCTCTTTCTCTTTAGTCTTACTTCTTGCTCTCCTCAAAAGTAGGAGTGACTTATGTGACTAATGGTATTTGGAAAAGAGAGTCTGAGCCTGGGCCTGGGTTGCTCCACTGTTTCTTGGTTCTGTCCCTCTCCCTTTTCCTCTCCATCTCTCACTCTCACTCTGATTTGCCTCTTGTTCTTTCTTCCTGTGGGGAACCTGGGTCAGAGCACTACTCAGGACATTTCAGGCCTGCCCAACTCCCCCTTGTCCTCTTTCTTCTGCCTCCTCCCTTGGATTCTTGGGCTCTTTGCATTTGGTATATTGAATGAGAGGCCAGGATCCTCCGGTGACTGACTGGTAAGGCTTCAGTTACAACTCTTAGGGAATTCTTTTAGGCTTTCATTCCTAGTGACATATTCCATCCAGTTTTACCGGCAATAGATATGATATTTTAAGGTTTATGTCTTAGCGATGAAAGGGATATGATAGATCATCTGCTTCACAACCTCAAATCATATATTTATTTCCTAAGAGTAAGAAAGAAATTTAAGTAATCACGTATTTATTGATCAAGCCCATATATTTAGCAAATATGTACTGGTACAGCAATACCAGCTGTGAAATGTTGAAATACTTTCATACAATTTAGTAAGTATTTAGTTCCCCAAGCTCCCAAGGACTCACCCACTGTCCCACCAACCCTAGCCCCTCCTTCAGGGCCATCCTGTCCACCCCCAATATAACAACTAAAGGGCAAAGAGCTGGCATTGCAGGGTATTGACACGACTCTATTCAAACACTACAGCTGGTGTCCGTTTCTAATTGTCAGACCCATGGCAAATTGGCTGTTGAAAAATATTGACTATTACCCCTGCCTAACACATTAAAAAGAAGGCAAACAAACAAACAAAAAAAATAGTGTAATACATAATAGAGAAGATAAAAATTTTTGTTTAATAAAATTGATATATTACAATTTTAACAGTTACATGAAAGCTGCATTGAGTGAATCATTTTTTCTCTATTGGTTCCTATAAAAAATATGAGATTTAATCTAAAAGAGGAAAAATAAGCTATTAACTTAAAACCTGCCTTTTTGACAAAAGGTCTACAGGAAATACATATAATAGAAATATAAAATAAAATATAAATTTGAATAGTCACCAAAGTGGAATGAAACTCAAAATATAGATTTATAGGCCTTCTGGACTACGCAGTTGCTTAAAGTGGGCAATAAATTTTGTTCTGAGACTCCCAGGAGGCAAAGTTTAAAGAAATCCAACAACAGAAGAAATACAAAAAAGTTGTTAAATAATTTTTATATCTCTGGACAAAAGATGACTTTTTTTAGCTTAAAATCAACAGATGAAATCATGATGGAAGAATGGCAGGTTTACTACATATAATTTTAAATTTATGTTATATAAAAATAGAAATATAATCTGTTTTTAAAAGGACATAACACGCTCAGAGAAATATTTCTAGAAAATACAACAATATGTGATTTTGGGGGGATTTGCAAAAGCTGCTTGAGTACTCAGGATTGCCCTTAGTAGGTCTGTAAGTCTTTCAAATATTTCAAATATCTGACAGAACAGACTTGCAAACCTACCAAATGACCCAGTTAATTTTTGCCAGTTCTCCTCCCCATTCTGGAGCTTTGTCCTAGTGCTACTGCACAAAGGGCATGATCTGCTCGCTGCAAGACAAAAGCCAATTGTCAAGAGGCAAGATAAGAACGGGCATTTATTACAGCTTGCTAGCAAGAGGGAAGATGGCTGACTCATGTCCAAAAGAACCATCTTAAGGGGGCACAAAATCTTACAGCAGTTATATAGGCTGGTGGGTTACAGGGGAGGGGTTAGGAATGTTGACCCTCTGGTGTTACAGACTGGGTGTCACCACACCAGATCTTTCAGTTGTCATTGATGATGGCTATCAGCATAGACTCTCTGTTCAGGGGTCATCACATTCCTAAGGAACTCAAAGGAACAAAGTTATCATCTTATCGCAGATGGGAGGTACATGCACAAGCAGGGGTGGTAAAATCTACAGAGCAGTTAGATCTCCTGGAGGGTGCAAATCTAGCTGGGTTAGTTACTCAGAGGTCATTCAAAGTTGCAATAGGTTTCTTCTCTACAATACAGCTTCCCTTATGTCAACCTTGTGTTGAGCCAGTATCACTAGGGTGCATTCTTTTGGTAAAGTTCTACTTTATACAGAAATCACAGGTTGGTTGTTTGACTTCCGGGTATTTTTCATTGCTCAGATATCCCTGTTACCCCACCTGTAGCTACAAATAATCGAACAGCTGACTTAAACCAATGAGCCTTTTCCAGGAGGACTTTGAAACTGAATCCAGGTGATTCCAATCAGCCTGGCATCATTCTTGACTAGAGGAAATGTGCTGGGGGCTATTAGTGATGATCACTTTCTATCACGCGTGCTATAAAGCAGATAAAACTCATTTTCAGAGTGGGAAAAGAGTAAAGCAGATGAACAGAGGGGAGAGTAAGAGAGAGAAAGATGATTTGTGATTTTCCTGTAGCTTTCCAGTTATTGATTCCATGCTCTTCTGTGGTCTCAACTGAAATACTGCCCTTCACTTCCCTGAGAAACATTTGTATCTTTATAATAGGTCTCCCTCTCTAAGTTAGGTGCCAAAACAGTTCCCAAGAAAACAAAGATCCTTTGGAACTTTTGATATGTATCCTCACCTAAATCTTGAGGTTGTTCCTCAAGAGTTTGCCTCTGAGACTTTATCACCTGCCTCAACACCTCAATCTAGTGTGCATGTCTTGTGTTAGCCTGGACGTCCCCTCTTTCTTTCTTTCTTTTCTTTTTTTTGTGAGGAAGATTAGCCCTGAGCTAACACCTGTTGCCAATTCTCCTCTTTTTGCTGAGGAAGACTGGCCCTGGGCTAACATCTGTGCCCATCTTCCTCTACTTTATATGTGGGACACCTGCCACAGCATGGCTAGATGAGTGGTGTGCAGGTCTGCACCTGGGCCGCCGAAGTGGTGAACTCAACCACTACACCACAGGCCAGCCCCATGAACACCCTCCTTTCTGACTTCTCCATGTTACTTTTAGGTTCTCCTAACTTCCATAATTCCCCACACTCCCATCTGACACAAAATGAAGTGAACTAAGAATTTTGAGGTTTCTCATACAGACAGCTCTAGAAATGTTTTACAAATATTTTTACATGATAATACAACTTAAAAATGCAAAGTTAAATTTAAACATCCATTATTTTATTGCATCTGTATGCCATTTTGCTGTATTTTAATTCTGACAACATTAGATTATTTTAGTCCACTAATTTGAAATTAATCATTCTATGAGAATATGCCTTAGTTGAAAGTCCCTTTATGTAATAAGAATTCCAATTTAGTCTTGTAGGGTTCCAGCATCTGCTGGGCTCATTAGAACATAAAATGAGAAATCAACAGAACGTTTTGAAGAATGATGACTAATTCATAATTCCTGAAAAAGATGATGTATAGAAATAATGTATTGCTCTTATAATATAAATTCTTATTTTTATATGGTACAGTAGGGATTATAAGGGAAAATACTGTCATTCTGCATAGTGCAATAATGTGTTATTATCTTGGAAGAATTCTATACACACTCTTTTAGAGATTTAAAGATAAGGAGAGTTTTCTTATTCAGGCCTCCATCACCATTAGAAAAAATAACACTTTGTCTTCAATCTCCAGTCCTTTAAGAGTGCCTTGTTCAATAATTTATGCTTTGATTACTGTAGTTAAGATGACTGAGAACCTTTTAAATGCTGCACATAGTTGAAAAGTTTTTGGTGTCTTAATTTCTTAGGCAAACATAAAACAACATAGCATCATTGCTACTTGTTATAATTGAAGCAAAACATAGTGTTCAAAAAGGGACCAAAGAGAAAAAAGTACATTTGTCATTAACATAGATTTAAATTCTTTGTACTCAAGACAAATTTGCTAAAGACTACCCCTTCCCACCTACTGCTCCTTAAAAACACTAGTGCCGGTAAGCTGGTGAGACACCCTACCTTGCAGGCACTGTACTGTAGGGCATTTAGGAACTCAGAAAAACCAACAAAACCACATCACATCCTGTCATTTAAACAAACACTTTAGCCTTATTAAAAGCCAATGGTGTCTAGGCAAAATGATCCTATATTAAGAAAAAACTTTGTGAAGCTGGAATGATGTTTGATTGCTTTCAGCTGTTTGTTCTCTAATCCAAAGCCAGAAAGCTGCTTACTCCCTCAGGGAAAACAACTCCACAGCAGCTCATGTTACACCAAAACGATTAGCTGAGCTTAATTGGGCGTAGCATTTAATAAAAAAGAGCCTCCTTTGGGGAAAACAATTTTTTATGTGTCTACAACTGCACAGACTAAAGTTGTTATGATTTGTATATATGTGTGTGTTTTAGAAACAACTTTATAGAAAACGCTAGAAACCAAATAACTTATACATGGGTGTTTGTCAAATTGTTGACTATTGGAAAAATGATGTCAATTTCTCTTTTTACACTTTGATATGAGACTTCATCTTATCCTGTTCAATGATTTATCAAATTCCACAGAACTAGAATAAAGGTAAATTTTGTTTGAAAACTCTCCCTTTTTGAAGTATCTCTTATGAACTTCTCAATGGAGACATGTATTTCCAGCTTTATTTTCTGTGATACAAGGGCAATTCCTTTCTTATACCTGAAAAATGAATTAAAAATAAATTGGTGAAGTAAAGTACCATTAGAGATTGTGATACAAATTACTGTTGCTCTTTCAGAATATTATCTTGCTTGTCCATTAAATTTTAGAATATAACATTCTGCCCTAAGCTTATGGTATTCATCATCTTTGACATAGATAAACATGTTTACCTCTACGCTGTACAGAAATTTCAATTTATTCATCATTTGTACAGCATTATACTTTAGTTTAATAATATAATTGAAATAACTTTGAATTTTTAAAATGCCCTAAAGATACCATAAATTCTGAGGAAAAAATGAGACAAATAAAATTAGTCTTTTTAGTGTCAATGAAGGGATAATGAGCATAGATGAGAAGATATGAAAAATATGCTTATTTGTCATTATTGGTTTTAAAACACAATTTGAATAGACTGGAAAGAGAAGATTTTTATTCTGATTCCCTTTTTGCAATAAATTCAATAGCTCATAAAATTTTGGAGATACTATTTCAGGACACATTGGCATAAATATTTGTGAAATTCTTGCCCTAAAGTAAGAAATAAAATGTTTCTCAGAGAAAATGCATTTCTGTCACAGATAAGAGCATTCTAAAATAATCTGTTTTAAAGTAAATATCAAATATAGAATGTTTGGTGCTCTGCTGCTTTGTATTCAAATATAAATCTGAATGCCCTGAAATTTTTGAGACTTGTCAACTCCAGCAGTCAAAATTCTCTCACTTAGGCCTATATTCCTTTAACCAGAGTAAAAACTAAAGCCTGAGTCCTGAAAGAGATTATGTACGTAATGAAACAGAGTCACTCCATTTCATCCTTGAATATGTCTAGGTCTAGTAAGGTCAAATGACATGTCCGTGATCAAATTCATAAAAGCCAGGAAATAGTTGTAAATAGCTAAAAAATAGTTACTTTTCAAGTGGTCCTTCTGCTTCTTCTGATTTTTGTATTGAAATGTGATTATGATAATCACCTATGGAATGGCTGAGTTCAAATTCCAGCTTGGCTACTTACAAATTATGTGACCTTGAGCAAGTTACTTAACTACTCTCTGCTTCACTTTCCTTACCCATAAAATGGGGATATAACAGTATTTACTTTCTAAGATTGTTATGAAGGTTAAATGATTTAAAACCATTTTGAATAGTGCCTAGAATGAAAATATAGTACCTTAAGCTGGATAAGTACATAGTGCATATGAATATGTACATAGTACATATGAATAATTGTCCTCTACTTTTCATATGATGGCAAGGCTCCATTAAAGTCTTTATTTGTGCTGCTGTTATTTTTGTATACAAATATTCAAAGCAGTTTTAGTTTTTTAATAGCCAGAATGTGAAATCAATCCAGATGTTCTTCAATGGATGAGTGACCAACAATCCATGGCACACACAGACCATAGAATACTACTCAACAACAAAAAGGAACACAGTATTGATACACACAGCAACTTAGATGACACAAACCTACACTTGTGATAATATTGTGTAGGAGTAAATACCCCCCCCACACACATATACCTGCACAAATAAGTACAAGTAAAACTAGGGAAATCTGAATAAGATGTGTGAATTGTATCTATTCAGTGTACAATTTAATACAATATACAAAATTCATTGTATTTTGCAAAATCTTTTTATATTATACTGCATAAAGCAACTGTGGGATTTCTATTGTTACTTCTTACAACTATGTGAACTGCATTACAGTTGCATGTGAATCTACAACTATCTTCACAAGAATTTCAACTGAAAAAAATAGCAGGAGAAGAAAGAGCCTGCTTGGGATTTGAAAATTTATTAATAATCTATGTGTAGGAAATAGACAACTGACAATTAAAAGTAGACTACTATATAGAACAAAATAGACCATGAATAAAATCACAGAATCCAAAAGACATCTGAGAGATCATCTCATCTGGTAACCAGTCTAAGATGAAGATTTTGTTATTTTGTGGGAAAATGGGAAATACAACAGCAGTGGTGGTGGTGTGTGTGTGAGAGAGATGTTACCGTAAGTTTACTAACTGTCCTATTGTGGGAAGAAACTGTTCTTTATTCCAAGATTATGCTCTTCCTAATCTTTGATGTTATAATTTTCTTTCTTTTACAAAGAATAGTTATTTTTGTGATGACGTCTTGACAAAATAAGAAGTTAATAGACTTAAAAAAAAAAGAAAAAACCTGGGTATGAAGACCCCCCCCCCCAAAAAAGGGACAGGAAAAACAAATGAAAGTAACACAGACCAGAAAAAAAATATGGCACTTGAATGGAACAGAGAAGTGATACTGAATATGTAAAGATATAAGGCAACATACAAGGGCAAAAGAGACAGGAAAGGTGGGGAGACAAAGGGGAAAATGCAGGAGCTGGCAGAGTCAGAAAAGAAATGGTGAGAATGAAAAAGAAGAAGAGATGGAAAGTGCAACAAAGGAATTTCCTGATCTCACATGCACAGAATTTCTCTTTGGAAAGAGTTATGTTTTGAGACCGGCTTGTGCTCTGGGAGATTGTACTGCATGTAAATTGAATCTCTTCAACAGGAACTTTCTGATGTTTGTTAAGAGATATTCTATAGTTAAAAGTTGCCTAGGGGCCGCCCGGTGGCGCAGCGGTTTAGTCCGCGCTTGGCAGCCCGGGGTTCGCGAGTTCGGATCCCAGGCGCCTGCGGACGCACTGCCTGTTAGCCATGCCGTGGCGGCGTCCCATATAAAGTGGAGGAAGATGGGCACGATGTTAGCTCAGGGCCAGTCTTCCTCAGCAAAAAGGGGAAGATTGGCAACAGATGTTAGCTCAGGGCTGGTCTTCCCCACAAAAAAAAAAAAAAAAAAAAAAAAAAGTTGCCTACATTCTTTGTACTCAAATGTTTTCTTTCCTTATGAATTTCCACGGTATATTTAGGATTGGACTCTAGCTGAAAGATTAAACCACATTCACAAATTCATAAGATTTATTTTCTGAGTTCTTTTGAGTATGAAGAACATTCTGGAAAGATTTCCACATTCATTATTTTTACATGGTTTCTCACCATCACTGCTTCTCAGATAACTGTTTAAATCTAAATTATGATGAAAAATTTTAATATGAGGCATGTTAATGAAATCATCTGGGGAGAAAGCTGACTGAAAGTGTCACGACTGTTTTCCACAAGCTCATCCTTCTCCCAGCTCTCTCACGAGTCAGAGCTTTCCTTTGGGTGAATGTCATTCCCTCTGAATGTCTCTCTTGGTTTCCTGGTGCTTCTCCATCTGGTCCTTATGACCCCCCAAACCAATCCACAGTAGCATGACCAGGAATCTTCCCTTGTTGTCTTTATATTTTTAAATCATATGGGCCATCATTGAAAATGCCCTATTTGAGATTGCTTCTTTTATTCTAAGTACATTTGCAAAATCTACGCACTGCCCATCAGGCTATAATTCCTCATCCAGTGCCTCCACATTTCCCTGGGTGGAGCCTGAGGACTCACTGCATCTGGGTGAACTCAAACAAGAAAATGCTTCAGAGCTCAGGGTCCTCTGATGGCATGCACCCAGGAATGCACATGCACACCAGTTGCTTGTTTTTAACCTCCATTCATACACGACAGCCTACATAATATACAGAGATTGTTTAAGTACTATAACAACTGATACAGCTCAGTTTTTCCTCTTGGTAGTAGAGTGTCATGGATTTAGTACCACGCATGCATTCTGAATACAGTAGATGTTTTGGAAGTAGACTATACACTTAAAATATAGATATTATCAGTGGTAATGGATAGCCATGATGAAATATTTAGATGGATGCCTGCATTATCAAAATTGCCAAACTGGGTTTCTTCGTTTAAGAAAAATTTATTACAGATATCTCAAAATTCTTCTCAACTCTTGCAGAATATTTGGATTATAATAAATAGGCAAGCACTTCCTCACTACTTGTTCCATCCCCACCCCAAATAACTAGGAGAAAAAAGGACTACAGCATATAGATCTAACAGTCTAGTTTTCATAATGGCTTTTTTTTTATTTGTATATGATTAAAATTTACCAGAGAGCTATAATATGACATGCCATGCCTCTGAATTAATTACTTTGAGTGTCTATTATCTCAAGCCGCCATGATGGTTAAATTATATGAGTCAACTTAGCTAGGCTATGGTGTCCAGTTGTCTGGTCAAACTAACTAAATGCTAGTCTAGATGTTGCTGTGAAGGTACATGTTTGGTAGATGTGGTTGACATCTATAGTTAGTAAACTTTAAGTAAAGGAGAATACTCTTGATAATGTGTGTGGGCCTCATCCAATCAGTTGACGGTCTTAAGAGCAAAAACTGAGTTTTCCTAGAGGCAACGGAATTCTGCCTCAAGACTGTGATATAAAAAACCTGTCTGAGTTTCCAGCCTGTTGGTCTCCCTTACAAATTTCAGACTTGCGGGCCTCCCACAATTCTGTGAGTCAATTCTTTAATATACATTTACACGTATCCTATTGGTTTTGCTTCTCTGAAGAACCCTGACTGATAAAACTGCTGTTTAGCATTTTGTAATTGTGATTTTAATATCTTTAAGTACATGGTAGGAACTTTGAGTGCAGGGAATTTTATATTCTTCAGACCTATGCCCTATGAATACTTATTGAATGAATCAAAGGAAATTTGGTGACATTTTCCCCAGAAGTTATAATGCTCTTTATTTCATTAGCCTTCACTGATGGTTAAAGGACCTGAGGGTCAGCTTAGTTTTTCTAAATCAACACAGAGTCATTTATATGTTAATTTAAAATTCAGACTTTATCTGTATTTCGAATGAGACTAGATACATGAGCTAGGTTAATAATGACTGGGTTTACTCTGAAAAGTGAAATTGAGATATTTGGAAATATAAGCAGGCTTCTCACTTTACACCTTAATCTACTCCTTTTATTAACATGTATGCTATTGAGAAGTATACCACTCCTAATTTATATGTATGACCAGGGCCAGAAAGTTCGAGTGTTTAGACTCTGCACAATAGATATTTTGAACTGGCCACTACCTTCAAATTGGATTTGGTTATCACTCTATTGAGTAGATTTTTATTTATTTTCTATTAATTTATATGCAACTTCCCAACTTAAATCTTTTTGGCTGTTTCATGCTTCCAATTTTAATATGAATTTAAAAAGTGATAGCTTGAATCCTAAGAATCTAAAAGTAGGGGTCATTATGAGGATTAAATATAAAATGCTTTGAACAGTGCTTAGAACATAAAAAATACTATATACATTTTATTATGATTATCCATGATTTATAAATATTTTTGGGTTGAGGCAAGTGTTTTTTCTCTTTTCATTCTAACAGGAAATAAGAGATAAATATTATTTTCTGGTCATCAAAGCTATTAGGTCATAGTGATAATTGTGTTTTGGGAGTCAATAGACCAAAAGTGGCACCCCTGTCAGGTCAAGCTGAAAATATTATGCATCAGTGCTTGCAATCAAAAAGTCATCATCCCTTCCATCCTTTCTTTGTCTGGACAGAGGAAAGTTTTCTCTCTGGGGTCACACTCAAATGGGGGCTTTACTCCTAGTGGCAATCTTTTGTTAGTTTCTCTGTGTTTCTAAATTGCAGCTATACATCTCCTGGAAATTAAAAGCTTTTTGAAATTTTCATCTAAAATTTTTTTTCTAGAAAACTCACTTTAGATTTATTTCTCTTGATGTCTTTCTTTGCTTTCTGTCTCAAGAAATTGAAATAAAGTTCTGGAACTCCAGATATATTACTACTTCAACAAGTGTCTCTATATACACTCTACACATTCATTTCTACAATATTCCTTAGCATGCTTTTTCTACTATATTTCACTTAATGGGGTGTTAGCTCAAAAAACTCAAGACAATGAATGGTCACTGTATAAAATTTTGTTTAAGTGGAATAAATGTGCTTGAATTCTTGATATTTATTTATTTATTTATTTATTTATTTATTTTGTGAGGAAGACCAGCCCTGAGCTAACATCCGTCCAATCCTCCTCTTTTTGCTGAGGAAGACTGGCCCTGGGCTAACATTGTGCCCATCTTCCTCTACTTTATATGGGACGCCACCACGGCGTGGCTGACAGGCAGTGCATCGGCGGGCGCTCGGGATCCGAACCTGCGAACCCCGGGCTGCCAAGCGCGGACTAAACCGCTGCGCCACCGGGCGGCCCCTGAATTCTTGATATTTTAATTTTAGGAACTTAAAAGTATATTTTACAACAATTGACCATCTTCTCTCTTACTCTTTCCTCTTTTGAAAAAAATTGTATTCAGAGCATCTCTTTTCTATTTTTTGTTACTCTCTCTTTTCCCAATTTTTATGTGTCTAAAACCCAGGTGGATTTAACCTACTATTAATTATAAGTTATATGGTGGTTTACAATTTTTAAAGCTCTTTTGTCCTTTTGTCCTTACAAAGACCAGATGAGATCATTACGTCAGGGAATAATGCCCCCCACTCCTTTTTCTAATATAGAGCAAAAATAGTTTAGTGACCTGACAGTGTTAAGGGTCGTAAAACATATTATGCAGTAATTAGGTCTTAGATCACCTGTCTCTCAAATATATCCATTGCATCATGTTATGTCCAGTGCTAAAAAGGGCTTTAATATCAAGAGATGATTTTGATCTAAAAGTAAAATGTACAAAAAGGGACTTAAAAACCTAAATTTAGTAATTACCCTTGTCCTACATTACTTCTTTGTGTTAACAAGAGGAACCAGGGTAAGAAGACAGAGCTTCTCCCAACTTGCCTTCCTTAGTTTTTCAAATTCATCAACATTGATGATAGTCAAAATAGGAAAAGAGGGCTATTTCTCCCCTGTGGTGAAGATGAAGGAAAAGGAGAAAGGAAATTTGAAGTTGTGTCTTTACCCAATTTTCTCATTCTGGCACCTTGGCAGGAAACTATCTAGCAGGTGTTTTCTTTCAGGGTGAGTATGGTTAGAGGTGACCATGACCCCTTTTGCCCACTGATTTATTTCTGTTTGCCCCTTCCTCTGCCCACATCCCCTCTTCTCCTGTACAGAAGAATCAGTTGATCCTCACTGGTCCCCTAGGATTAGCACTCTAGATAATAATGTCTTTTCTTATTTTTTTTTTTTTACAAAATCTACTCAGAGAAGCAGAATTCTGTTAGGTTAATTGCTTTTTATTGCTTCAGAAAACAAATTTTAGAACAAAAAATGAACCAGGTCATTTTCGTGGTCAGTTATTGATGACCAGCTCAAAATTTTCTCTGAGGAATTTATTCAAAACCAGATTATATTTAGAATAATTCTGTTATATTAATTTTAATTATAAGCAACACATTAATTGCATTACCTTTGTTAATAGTTAAAGCGTGCCAGATAAATCTAAGTCCCGTTCATCATGACAGCAGTCTTGGCCCCCTTCATCTTTCTCCAGAAGTAACTATAGAAATAACTTCTCATGTGTATCCTTCTAGTGTCCTTCCCTCGTATTTGAATTGCATAAATATACATAACTATAGAAAATACAAAGTATTGTTTTTGTCTTTGACATAAAAATACACTGTTCTGCAATTTGCTTCCCCCCCAACACTCAACAATATATTTTAAAGAGCTCTTTGTGCTAGAACATAAAGATCTACCTCATTCTTTTTATCTGTTGTACTGTATTCCATAATATGGTATCCTCTTCTCTATTAATTGTCATTTAGGTTATTTCCAATTTTTACTGTTAAAAATAAAGCCACAATACACATCTGTGAACATGACTCCCTAAGTTCAGGTGCTAATGTGTTTCAAGAATGTATAAGGAGAATTGAAAATTGAAGATTATAGGGTACACAGTCTCAACTATAACAGATACTGCTAAATTTCCCCATGAACTTACTACCACAAACAACATTTGATGAGTAGTTCCCATTTTCAATAGTTTCAGTAACATTTGGTATAAACTTCCAATTTTTGCCACTTTGATAAATGGAAAATGATTTCAGGCTAACTCTTACTTCTTTTTCTAGGATGGGATAATCATAATAAAAATCTGTAAAAATAATGCGAAGTGATGCATTAAGCACAAACCAAGTCAATACACTAAAATTTTTTCTTTATTTCTGTTTTATTACATCACACAGTCAGATGCCCTTGTTCAGGGACTGCTTTAAGACTCTCTCTCTTTAGGGCACAACTCCCCCTCTCATCACAGTAGGACTGTTAATTGGTTTTTGAATCTGATTACTGATACAAATTGGATTGACGGTAAAAGCACTAAGCAATTTATTTCATTTTCACAGTCCATTGCCAAGAAAAACAGCTGATAAGTTCCCAGGAAACCAAGAGATCGTCCATCCTCCTAAAAAGAAGCAGAAAAAAAATTCCTAAGCAGACATAACTGACAACTCATTAAAGAAGCCATTTTTTATAGGTTTGGGATTATGGGAAAAGTCTGAGCATATTCAGGCTCTCACAGCACTTTGTATTGTACACAGTTATCTGCTTTCACTTAGGATAAAACTAGAGGTGAGCTTTAGGGCCTGTCAAGGCCTGGGCTTGAACAATCAAGTCAAGTTATTTTTAGCACTAAGGATGCGTCCACAGCTTCAGTGGCTGTGCGGTGATGGTGATAAGGAGACCCAGTGGCCTGGAGATTCAGGCTTCTGAGCAAGAATGAAAAAGGAAGCCCCTATCTCAATAAAGGGTGTCAGGGGAAAAATGTGCTGAGCTCTTCACAATCCATGGCAGTGTCAGTACAGAGGAGAAGTGAACTCTAAAGTGCATTCAATGTATAAACATTCCAGTTGTATGTTGTAATATTTATCATAGGTAAAAGAAAAATATGTTTTATAAAGATAAGTGCTTTTCATTGAATGAATGAGTGGATGCATGCATGAATGAATGAGTGAATGTGGCAGCATAGTTTAGTTATTAAACTGTACTGAAATTGACACCATAGTAGTATATAAGCATTTTTATGTTATATACCCTATACATATGGCTTTGTGTGAGAATTTAATCTCTTTAATGTTTTACTTACTCTTGTATAAAATGAGGTTGCTTATATTTTACTGACAACTTCAAAGGGCTATGAGAGTCAGAAGACCATATAAAATGTCTTATTGGGTCACCTCTAAACTACACTTATGGATTCATTCATTTATTAATCTATACAACAATACTTATTGACTATATGTTATGTTCTAGGAATACACACACAAACACATTATAATATATATAGTCACTTTGGGTAAATGCTATTCGGCTATTAGCTATTTTCCAATTTGGCTATTAGCTATTATGACAACCTGTAGCAAGGATTCTTACCCTAGAGGATAGATTCAAGCTAACAAAAGAGAATAATAATTAAAGCAAGCACAGAAGGGTGAGTTGAAGTTACTCAATCTAAGGGTGGGGGGTGAGGGGGCAGAGGCAAGCAGTGCTTCATGTGGAATTAAGAGCATGTAAAATGCCTTAAGCAAAAAATTATCTAGGAAGTTCCTTGGGCTTTTCTGTAGTTATTTTATGGTAATTTCCAACTCTTATGTAATATAATGTACATACAATTCAGGATATTTTCTTTAAAAACTCTCATTTTAGGAAAAATATTATTAAAATGGGCTAATTCTTACTTGAATTATTATGTTCCAGTGGCAGGTAGAAGGTTTCTAACATCCCTAACTCACATCCTATTGTTACTTAGGCATTTCATGCATATATGTGAACTTGTTCCATTTTTTTAAAACTTAAAACACCCTTTAGCACTTCTAGCCTATATTCAGTAATGGCTGTATCTACAGCAGCCTTAATTGGTCCCCTTCCCAAAGGAAAATTTATAGGAGGTACAATTTTATAGGTATATTGAGTTAGTAATTTCAGTTGTACAGTCATGCCTCACTTTACGAGGGGATATGTTCTGAGAAATGCATCGTTAGGTGATTTTGTCGTTGTGCGAACATCATAGAGTACACTCACACAAACCCAGATGGCATAGCCTACTACACACCTGGGCTATATGGCACTAATCTTATGCGACCACCATTGTATATATGGTCTGTTGTTGCCTGAAACATGGTTAACCAGTGCATGACTGTATTCCTTTAACTGCTATGTTACATAAGCCATTTTGTTTTTAGATGATACTCATTTAAAAATAATATTTATTTTTTCTGAGTATAAAAATAATATAGATACAGTAGTCTCCCCTTATCCACAGTTTCTCTTTCTATGGTTTCAGTTATCTGGCCAACTGTGGTCCAAAAATATTAAATGGAAAATGCCAGAAATAAACAATTTGTAAGTTTTAAATTGTGTGCAATTCTGAGTAGTGTGATGAACTCTTGCACCATCCCGCTCTGTCCTGCCTGGGACATGAATCATCTTTCTCCAGCGTATCCACTCTGTATACACTACCCGCCCATTAGTCACTAAGTACCCCTTTCGGTTATCAGATCGACTGTCGGGGTATCACAGTGCTTGTGTTCAAGTAATCCTATTTTACTTAATGATGGCCCCAAAGCACAGGAGTAGTGATACTGGGAATTCGGATATGCCAAAAAGAAGCTGTAAAGTGCTTTCTTTCAGTGAAAAGGCGAAAGTTCTCAACTCAATAAGGAAAGAAAATAAAATCATATCCTGAGGTTACTAAAATCTAAGGTAACTTTTATTACAGTACACTGTTATAATTCTATTTTATTATTAGTTATTGTAGTTAATCTCTTACTGTGCCTAATTTATAAATTAAACTTTATCATAGGTATATATGTACACAAAAAACACAATATATATAGGGTTTGGTACTATCCGCGGTTTCAGGCATCCACTGGGGATCTTGGAACATGTCCTCTGCAGATAAGTGGGGGACTACTGTACTATAGAACACTGACAGCAGAAAAGTATGACATATATAAAACTCACAGGATATTACCACACAGAGATAGACATTGATAACATTTTGGAGTATACATTTATAATCTTAATTTATTTTTGTCCTAAACACATATGTGTACTTAAACAAAATTGAAATTACTTGGAATATGTACAAACATTCAGCTCTTTCTAATACCTATGATATTTATCCTATTAATAAATATTCCTTTGAACTATTTTAATGTCGGCAAAATGTTCAATAGAGTTTATCTAAACACAAAGCTTACTTAAAATTTTACCTATTGCTGAATATTTAAGTAGTTTCAACTTCTTGCTAATTTAAATAATACTATCATAAACCTCTATGTATATGAATGTTTGTGTATGTATCCAATTTTTTCCTGACAGTTAATTCCTAGAAGTTTAACTGCTAGATTAAAAATAACAAGCACTCTTGATATATATTGCCAAATTGCCCTCCAGAAATAATGTACAAATTTATGTTTTTGTCAATAATGTTTTAGTGTGTTTTCACATGTTCAACAACAGTAGGTAGTCACCTGTTTTTAGATTCTCTGCCATATGACAGTCTTCAAAATGTATTCTTTGCTTAAATTTAAATTTCTTGGATTAAAACAAAGACTGAATTTTAATTAATTTTTGACATACAAAAGCTGTATATAATTAATGTGTAAAATACTGTGAGTTTGGAAATCAGTACACTTGGCCCTGGTGGTCTAGTGGTTAAGATCAGGTGGTCTCATCACCATGGCCTGGGTTCATTTCTGATCAGGGAACCACACTGCCTGTCTGTTGGTTGTCATACTGTGGTGGCGGCATGTTGCTGTGATGCCAAAAGCTATGCCACCAGTATTTCAAATACCAGCAGTGTCACCCGTGGTGGACAAGTTTCAGCAGAGCTTCTAGACTAAGACAGACTAGGAAGAAGGACCTGTCCACCCACTTCAGAAAAATTTGGTCAGGGAAACACTATGAATAGCAAAGGAACATTGTCTGATGCGGTGCCAGCAGATGAGAGGATGGTGCAAAAAGACCGGGAGAAGTCTGCTCCGCTCTACACAGGGCTGCTAGGAGTCACAACTGACTTGACGGCACAAACAACAAACACTTGGCCCTCAGTACCTGTGTGTTCTGCATATGTGAGTTCAACCAACTGGGGATCAAAAGGCCTATGATGATTGCGTTTGTACTGATCATGTGCAGACTTCTTTTTCTTACCATTATTCCCTAAACAATACAGTATAACGACTATTTACATAGCATTTACATTGTGTCAGGTATTATCAGAAACCTAGAGATGATTTAAAGTATATGGGAGGATTGCACAGGTTATATGCAAATACTACACCATTTAATATAAGGGACATAAACATCCTTGGATTTTTGGTATGGGGGGGCGTGTCCTGGAACCAATCCCCCGTGGATACTGAGGGAGGGCTGTATACATTGGTGAAACTATCACCACAATTTATGCCATAAACCTATCCATCATCTGCAAAAGTTCCCTCTCACCTTATTATTATTATATTTTTTTGTGATAAGAACATGTAACATAAAGTCTACCCTCATCAAAATTTTAAGTATACAATACATTGTCAACTATAGGCACTATGTTGTACAGTAGATCTCTCAGACTTCTTCATCTTATATAAACAAAACTTTGTACCCTTTGTCTCATATCTCCTCATTGACCCCTACCTGCAGCCCCTGGCAACCACCATTCCACTCTCTGCTTCCATAAGTCTCACTATTTGTCCTCCTGTGTCTGGCTTATTTTACTTAGTGCAATGTCCTCCAGTTTCATCCACCTTGTCATAAATGGCAGAATTTCCTTCTTTTATGGCTGAATAATGTTTCATTGTTGTATATACCAATTTTCTTTATCCATTCATCTGTCAATGGACATTTAGATTGTTTCCACATCTTGACTGTTGTGAATAGTGCTGCAACGAACACAGTCATGCTAATATCTCTTTGAGATTCTGATTTCAATTCTTGTGGATAAATACTCAGAAGTGGGATTGCTAGACCATATGGTGGTCCCATTTTTAGTGTTTGGAGGAACCTGTGTACTATTTTCCATAGTGGATGCACCAATTTACATTCCCACCAACTTTTCTCCACATCCTATCTGACATTTGTTATTTATTTTTAATAATAGCCATCCTAAAAGTTGTAATATCTCATGTTTTTATTTGCATTTCCCTGATGATTAGTTATATTGAGCACCTTTTCATATGTTTGTTTGGTATTTGTATGATTTCTTTCAGAAATCTCTATTCAGTTCCTTTGCCCATTTTTTAATTGGATTATTTAGTCATTTTTGCTATTGAGTTGCAGATGTTCCTTAAATATTTTGGATATTACCCTGTTATCAGAGACATGATTTGTAAATATTTTCTCTCATTCTGTAGGACATCTTTTCATTTTGTGATTGTTTCCTTTGCGATGCAGAAGCTTTGTAGTTTGACATAATCCCACTTTTTTACTTTTGCTATTGGTGCCTGTGCTTTTTGATGTCATATCCAAGATACCATTGCCAAGGCCAATGTCAAGAAGCTTTTTCTTCTAGAAATCTTATAGTTTCAGGCCATACATTTAAATCATTAATGCATTTTGAGTTCATTTTTGGGTATGGTGTGAAATATCCACTTTTCCCAACACCATTTATTGAAGAGACTTTTCTCTTTGTGTATTCTTGGCACCCTTGTTAAAGATTACGTTGCTGAATATGTGTGGGTTTATTTCTGGGTTCTCTATTCAGTTCCATTGGTCTACATGTCTGTTTTTATGGCAGTACTATACTATTTTGATTACTGTAGCTTTGAAATATATTTAGAAATTGGGAAGTGTGATGCCTCCAGCTTTGTTCTTCTTTCTCAAGATTGCTTGACCATGCAGTGACTTTTGTATTCTACATGATTTTTAGGACTGTTTTCTTCTATTTCTGTAAAGAATACCACTGAGATTTTGATGGGGATATCATTGAATTTGTAGATTTAGGTAGTATGAACATCTTAATAACATTAGTTCTTCCAATCCATGAACATGGATGTCTTTTTATTTGTGAAGAAAGACTGATTTTTTTCCTGCATTTATTTTTGCTTGTATATGTCCTTTTGTGACCTGTTTGTGTTATTTTCCTTTCTGCTGTCCATAATATTTTTATTGACTTATGACTCCTGTACAAATGGAAGCTTTTAACATTTTTGTACACTGTATTTGCAGAAAATAATATTCCTATTTATTGATTTGTGGTATTATCAAATTGGGAAAGGAAGAAATATTTGATAAATGGTACTAATAAATTATTTTGGTAGGAGAGTATGGGGAGAATAGGCCTGAGGTGGGTGTTAAAACTTTATACGTTCACAAAAGTCCACTTCAGGTGGATTGAAGAGGCAAATATAAGAGAAAAAAATTCATGAAATAATTAAGAGGAAATCATAGGATGATATCTCTCATCTAAAACTGATGAAAGCCTTTTTAGGCATAAAGACCATAATAGAGATTTTTAAAGGAAAAAATTAAGATTCAGCCACATTAAAAAAAAAAGAATTAGAACCTATAGGTGTAATATTCTTTAAAAAGAGATTTCCAAGAGGAAATGACTTATTTTAAATATAAAGTCATAATAATAATGAGTGGAACCAAACAATGTAAGGATACAGTCTAGCTCTTTTTCACAATCAATACCTACTTTAACTAATCTCATATTCTACAATGCAGAACCATTTTATGGGATGATTCAAGTGTAATTGGAATTTCATATATAATAATCATAATCTTTATGAAGTAAATTTGTTTGTATTTTGGTGGTGTTTTATTAAAGGAAGATGTTGCCTTTTTAATTGGCATGAGTTTACTCTCAGAGAGCCCTTCCTCTGTTTAGCATCGCTTGAGCTAAAGCTCAGGTGGAAGTCCCTACTATGGAGCCCACACTAATGTCATCCGTGCCCTGATAACAGGTGACCACAGTCCCAATCTCTTTCTTAGGCAACAGGGTGGTGTTTCTGATTGTGTATTAGAGCACCATTCCTGGATGTTAGACTATAAATTAATATGTCCCAAACCCAAGGGATCATTCTCCCCCTCCAATCTGTTCCTCCTGGGGTATTCCCTCTCTTAATTAATGATATCATTGATGACCTAGATTCCTATTCTTGGTGTCATTCTGCACTCTACCTTGTCTGCTGTTGCACGGATCTAATTATTTCCCAATAATCATTTGTGATTCCATTTTAGAAATCCATTGAATTGTCTTTCTCCTCTCCCTTTCTGATGATATTTCTCTAGTTTAGGCCCTTCTCATTGATCACCTCGCTCTTCCAAGAACTTTCTAATTTGTCTTTTTATCTCTTCTCTTCCCCTCAGTCCAAAACCTAGTTAGATGCTCAAAAAATATCTGTGAAGAAACCCTCCTTGTATGTTCTGAAACATTTACAATTAAGAAAAGAATTTTAAGAAAATATGCTCTTTATACATCTCATTCAAACCTCTCTCCATATTCACTCACACATTTTTTTTTTTAATCTTGGAAATTGCAAGTGTTTCCCTAAGCAGAAGTAGTTTTGCCAAGTAAGATACAGAGATAAATTAAAGGAATGACTGGGAGCTTGCCTATGATTGTGGGTGAAGGACAAAAAGAGGGGAATTTGAGAGAGAGTTAATTAGTATACACTCCTTTCCTCTACCTCCTGCTCATCTTTCTCCCATCTCCTCTCTCTTCTTCTTGGTCTTGCTCTTAACTTTTTAGATCAAGGAACATGGTTTATTTTACTCAGTACACTGGCAAGGGATACACAAATAAGCTGAAATTTAACCAAAGATGGGTCAGACACTGCAATGAACCTCTAAAACCATGGAAATCTTTTAAATTACTTATAAATTGTGTCTCTTTCTCTAAATTTGCCATAATCAAGCACTAAACAGATACAACTTCCCTTAAATAAATTTTCTCTCCTCTAAGTAAGGAACTGTTGTGTTATTCAGGAAACTGTGATTACAATGATTTTTGATGTTGATCATTGAGTAATTCTGGATTCATCATTGTAGTAAAATGTTGGAACAGATGCCTATAAAACCTAATGAAATTAGTGAAGTTATCCTCTGAAGGGAATGAAATACTTAGCAATTCTTCTTTGACCTCAGTCCACCCACCATGATTTTGTAGGGAAATTATCAGCAAAATAAAGAAGGGAGTATGTATTTAAATATAGTAGGCCTTTCAGATTATATATATTCTTTTTTTAAATTGAAGTATAATTGAGATACAACATTATATTTGTTTCAGTTATAGAGTGTAATGACTTGACATTTGTATACATACATTGTGAAATGATCACCACATTAAGTCTATTTACCATCTGTCACCACACAAAGTAACTACATTTTTTTCTTATGATGAGACATTTTAAGATTTACATTCTTAGCAACTTTCAAATTTGCAATACGAGATTATTGACTATACTCCCCATGCTATACTTTACATCCCTATGAGTTATTTATTTTATAATTGGAAGTCTGTACCTCTTGACCCCCTTCACCCATTTTGCACACCCCCATCCTTCCATCCCTCTGGCAACCACCTATCTGTTCTCTGTATCTGTGAGTTTTCTTTTGTTCATATGTTTTGTTTTTAGATTCCAGATATAAGTGAAATCATAAGGTATTTTTCTTTCTCTGTCTCACTTATTTCACTTAGCCTAATATTCCTGAGGTCCATCCATGTTGTCACAAATAATAAGATTTTATTTCTTTCGTGACTGAGTAGTATTTCATTGTATATATATTTCACATCTTTTTTATTTATTCATCCATCAGTGGACAGTTAGGTTGTTTCCATATCTTGGCTATTGTAAATAATGCTGAAATGAACATAGGAGTACATATATATTTTCAAATTAGCATTTTCATTTTCTTCAGATAAATAGCTATAAGTGGTATTGCTGGATCATATGGTAGTTCTATTTTTAATTTTTTGAGACTCTCCATACTGTTTTTCATAGTGGCTACACCAATTTATAGTCCCACAAACAAGGGTTCCATTTTCTCTACATCCTCGCCAACACTTATTTCTTGCTTTTTGATAATAGCCATTCTGAGAGGTGTGAGGTGATATTGTGTTTTTGATTTGCATTTCCCTGATGGTTAGTGATGTTGAGCACCTCTTCATGTGCCTGTTGGCCATCTGTGTGTCTTTGGAAAAACGTGTATTCAGATCCTCTGCTGATTTTTTAATTGGATTTTTTTTTGTTATTGAGTTGCATGAGTTCTTTATATATTATGGATATTGACCCCTTACTGGATATATGACTTGCAAATATCCTCTCCGATTCAGTAGGTTGCCTTTTTGCTTTGTTGATGGTTTTCCTTGCTGTGCAGAAGCTTTTTAGTTTGATGTAGTCTCTTTTGTTTATTTTTGCTTTTGTTACCATTATTTCTGGAGTCCGATCCAAAAACATATCACCAAGACCAATGTCAAGGAGCTTACCAGCTATGTTTCCTTCCAGGAGTCTGTGGTTTCTGGTCTTACATTCACATCTTTAATCCATTTTGAGTTAATTTTTGTGTATGGTGTAACATAGTGGTCCAGTATCATTCTTTTGCATATGGCTGTGGAGTTTTCCCAACACTATTGAAGAGACTATCCTTTCCCCATTGTATATTTTTGCCTTCTTTGTCATAAATTAATTGACCATATATGTGTGTGTCTATTTCTAGGCTCTCTATTCTGTTTCATTCACCTATATGTCTGTTTTCCTGCCAATGCCATATTGCTTTGATTACTATAGCTTTGTAGTACACAGTTGTGCATCACTTAATGATGGGGATACATTCTGAGAAATACATGTTTAGGTGATTTTATCATCGTATGAATATCATAGAGTGTGCTGAAGGGGAATACAATTTGCCACCCCAAAATGTATCTCTTTAACATGAGGATTATTTTAGGCTGGTTATTTTTAAGAAAGAAAAGACTCAGTTTTTCTTGTTACCTCCTCCTTAACTGCCTAAAAGAATTCAGATAAAAAAACCAGTCTCAAGAAGCAAGCTATCACCTTAGCGTAACATGAACTACGTGGTAGACAGGGAGGAACCTAGAAAAGCCTGTTTGTTGGGCTCCCCTCTGCGTTCTTCTGTTTCTATGTGGCCAAATGAACACTTGTTTTCCAAACATTTGCTCCTTTTTACCTACCTGTGAATTGCCTTCTTTCTCTTTGAAGCCCGTAACTCTCCCCACCCCCAACATCTTTTGTCTTTGCCTGAGGATGGTGTTTAAGGTGAGAGCTTAGCCCATTTTGGCCAGTTACTTGGTTTCCTGGGTTTCTCCCATGTGTACATGTTATTAAACTTATGTCTATTTTCCTTCTGTTAATCTGTCTCATGTCACTTTAATTCTTAGACCAGCCAGAAGGAACTAGGATAGAAGAAAATTTCTTCCTCCCCTACAGTACTTATACAAACCTTGATAGTATAGCCTACTACACACCTAGGCCATGGACTAATCTTATGAAACCACTATCACATATGAAGTCTGTCATTGACTGAAATGTCATTATGCAGTGCATGACTATAGTTTGAAATCAAGCAGCGTGATACCTCCAGCTTTGTTCTTTCTTAAGATTGCTTTGGCTATTTGAGATCTTCTGTGGTTCCATACAAATTTTAGTATTGTTTGTTCTATTTCTGTGAAAAATGCCATTGGAATTTTGACAGGACTTATACTGAATCTGTAGATTGCTTTGGGTAATATGGACATTCTAACAATGCTAATTCTTCTAATCCATGAGGACAGAATATCTTTCCTGTTATCTGAATATCTTTTTGTGTCTTTCCTAAATATCTATTTGTGTCTCCTTCAATTTCTCTCTTCAATGTCTTCTGGTTTTCAGTGTACAAGTCTTTGACCTCCTTGGTTAAATTTATTCCTAGGTATTTTATTCTTTTTGATGCAATTGTAAAGGGGATTGTTTTCTTAATTTCTCTTTCTGATGGTTTTTGTTAGTGTATAAAAAATGCAACAGATTTTTGTGTATTGATTTTGTATCCTGCAACTTTACTGAATTTGTTTATTAGTTCTAACAGTTGTTTGGTGGCATCTTTAGGATTTTCTATACAGGAAATCATGTTGCCCACAAATAGTGACAGTATTACTTCTTCCTTTGTAATTTTGGTACCTTTTATTTCTTTTTCCTGCCTAATTGCTCTGGCTAGGGCTTCCAATACTATGTTGAATAAAATGATGAGAGCGGACTTCCTTGTCTTGTTCCTGATCTTAAAGGAGAAGCTTTAAGCTTTTCACCATTGAGTATGATGTTAGCTGTGGGCTTGTCATATATGGTCTTTATTATGTTATGTTATGTTCCATCTATACCTGCTTTGTTGAGAGTTTTTATCATAAATCATTGTTGAATTTTGTCAAATGCTTTTTCTGCATCTATTGAGATGATCATATAATTTTTACCTTTAATTTTGTTAATGTGGTGAATCACGTTGATTGATTTGCTGATGTTGAACCATCCTTCCATCCCTGGAATAAATCCCACTTGATCATGGTGTATGATCCTTTTAATGTGTTGTTGAATTCAGTTTGCTAATATTTGTTGAGGATTTTTGCATCTATGGGATATTTTGCATCATCAGGGATATTGGCCTGTAATTTTCTTTTTTTGTGTTGTCCTTGTCTGGTTTTGATATCAGGATAATACTGGCCTCATAAAATGATTTTGGAAGCATTCCCTTTTCTTCAATTTTTTGCAAGAATTTCAGAAGGAGAGGCATTAAATCTTCTTTGAATGCTTGGTAGAATTAACCAGTGAAACTGTCTGGTCCTAGACTTTTGTTCATTGAGAGTTTTTTGGTTACTGACTTAATCTCCTTGCTAGTAATCAATCTATTCAGATTTTCTATTTCTTCAAACATGATTCAATCTTGGAAGATTATATGTTTCTAGGAATTTATCCATTTCTTCTAGATTGTCCAATTTGTTGGTGTATATTTTTCTATTTATAAAAAATTTGATTTATGAATATATCAAATTCTTCATAGACTAAATAACCAACTGGATAATTTGTCATATAGATGTAATTAAACCGAAGTGACCAACAATTCTCATTCATTACTCTATGCTTGAAGTTTTTCTCTATAAAATAGGAGGTAATGCTCAGTTTGATAAAAATTTATTTTGGTAATAATAAAATTATTAACTGTCTTGGATCGGTTTCTGTGGAACTTTTTATGAGATCTAAAGTCTAGTCTTCCATATGCACATATTTATTTGATAAAAAAGGAAAGTGAAAATTTCCTTCAGAATAAAACTTAGAATTAATTAAAAATGATATTATTTAAGTGTTTTTGCTTAGGCTGTTTCAAAAGTATATTTCTTTGGGGTAACCACACTGTGGAATATTGAGGAACTTATAGCACTGTCTCTATAAAGTATTTTAAAGGAAGGAGGTCCCCCTTGCCTCTCCCTTTGGTGTTTTCTTAGAATAATGGGGCTAAGCTGTCCCTTACTTTTCTTCTGAGTCTCATATGCTTATCACAATTGTAACAGAGTTTAATTTCCTGAGTCTTATAATAAAACAAAAAAGTGAAGAGAAGCCAAAAAGCATACAGAAGGAAAAAGAATCTTCCATCTCCTTTTGACAGATCCAGAGCTATGGGGATTCATTCTGAAGCCTGATGGAAAATTCAATATAAGAACATATTTAGATAGAAAATTTTAATATTAGTGAATAACAACTACTTATTGAGAACTTGCTATGTACCCGGCACCATGCTAAATGCTTTACAGACAACATCTCAATTAATCCTTACCACAACTCTTTTCAATGCACTATTAAAGAAAAGTGATTATCTGCCACATACTAAAACAAATGCACCATACATTTAGATGATTTATTTAACTACACTTAAAGCAGTTGTTGAATGCCTCTGTATATTAGATGTCAAGACTAGAAGAATAGTCTGCTATGGTCCCCTGGATCATTGGGAAGAAATGCTCAAAAAGAAAAAGTTGTCAGTTGAATTTAGGCAAATCTATTTCAGAATAGTCAAGGAACAAAAGCAGATCTGGACAAAACTGATAAATCCTTTTCAACTCCCATCTTTGACTTTGCCTACTCTGCCACTCCACACTACCTCCCGGTATTGCATCTTCTCTCCCCACAGTAGAACTCCTCTCGGATAACTCTATCTTCCAACTTCCTTCTTCACAGTATCTTTGTCAACCATGTCTAGTCTGTGTCCTATTCTATTAGAGCACTTTTATCTACCATTAACTGTGACAGTGAACTAATTGGATAAACTAACTCTTACTTTTGTGTTAATAAGAAACAATAGCTTGTAAGATATTCCTCTCAGGTAATAGGCAACATTCTCACTGAACTACTATTGTGATAAAGTGTCAAAGTATTTCTAGGAACTGAGAAAGGGTGATAGGAAAGCAATTTGGGGGCAGAGAAAAAAGGGCATTTAGTTCCCTTCAGAGTACACTCACTTGTAAATTGTTCATTTAATAAATTTTCTTTCCTTCATTCAACAAATACAGCACCTGCCATATGCCAAGTCCAGTTTTAGGTGCTGGGCATACAAGGGTGAATAAGACAGCATAGCCCTCAAGCAGGCCCCACCAAAACCTGTTACATATTTCTAGGGTCTGTAAAGTCCTCAGAGGTGAATAAGATATAGACTCCATACTCAAGGAGTTTGCAGGCTCAGAATCTACAACTAAGATATTTTGATGATGCTTTTTCTTCTTTATCTATTTATAGAATTGGTCATATATGGGATAAACACTGACCTCTACTTGCTCTTTAACAAAGTATGCTGAAGGTTGCTGAAGGACAATACCCAACAACAGTGCTCTAGGAAACTGTCCTCTCTGATCATTCTAATGATAGAAATCTAAATTAGGGTTCACAAACTCATATATGTACATGGGCCCAATAGGCAAAAAAAAAATCAGTGTTGTGAACTGAGTATAAGACAGGATGTGTTGTTGGGGACTGTGTTAAGTTGAAAAATATGTATATTACTTAATGACATTCAAATACGAAACTTAAGAACACAGTGCCAGCCAAGTAAAGTACAGTCACGGACTCCAGAATAATTTGATTTCCATGTCATTACATTTGTATCTCTGATTGGTAGGATTGACTGTGATATTCAAAAGATGAAAGATCTTTAACAAATCTATGAATTCTTGTTATACTTAGAGTTCCATTGGGATGAAGAACTACAAATTAGCTTAAGTAATGTTATATTAATCTATTCAAAAATAGTTATTTCATGCCTTCAATGTCCTGGACTCTGTTCTAGGTGCTTGGGATACATATGTGGCCAGCTTGGTGGAAACCTCTGTCTTTATGGATTTACATTCTAGCAAGGTAAAGAAACAAATAACAGGGATAGTTTAAAAAAGTACTGTGGCAAAAGAGAAAAGGGAGACAGTTTAATAGCAAGTAGAAGATGCTTGTAGTGGTTGCAATTTCTAACAGGAGATCGAGGAGAGCATATTGAGAAGGTGGATTTGAGCCAGTTCTTTAAAGTCATGATGGAATTTCCATGCAGATGGCTGAGAAGTACATTCCAGACTGAGGGAAGAGTCACTGGAAAAGATAATTTGTGATTGTGTGAGGCCTGTTCAAGTGACATTAAGGTGGCCAGTGGCTGGTGAAGTGAATGAAGGGTAGAGTAAAAGGCTAAGGGCCTTATAAACCATTTTAAAGACTTGCTTTTCTCTCAGTGAAATGGGAGTTGTTACATGGCTTTGTTCAGAGGAAATGATCCAAATTATGTTTTACAAGGATATTCCAGCTATGATGTTGAGGATATACTCTGTGTGAACAAAGGCAGAAATATGGAGACAAGTTTGGAGGCTATTTTAATAATCCAGGCAAAAGACAATAGCTTATAAAATATTCCTCCCAGGTAACACATAACATTCTCACTGAACTCTTCTGGTAATAAAATGTCAAAGCATTTCTAGGAACTGACAAATGGCTCAGACCACGGTGGTGGCTAGGATTTATAATTGTTCAGAAATTTGACAAATCTATTAGGGTGGTGTATGACGGCAAGAGTGAGTCATCACAAGATGACATGTGATTAAAAACTCTCATAGTATGAGGGAAGAGGGAGCAAGAATGTTCTCAAAGCAGGAATGAGGACTAAGGAAGACAAGTATGTTGTCTTCAGACCCACTAGTACAAAGGCTGTGTGTGTAGGGGCTGGGAACGGTCACTCCATAAGAGGACTATAGGGAAGACAGTCCTCAGGAAAGAACTAGATTTAAATTTCAAAAAGAAAATATAGGGACTCAAGAGGGGGTTGGGAATGAATATAGAGGAGTTTTGCTGATGATGAGCTATGAATCTCAGAGGGTGCAGTGGAAGTTTTTAGGAATTGAGTAGGGATGGGAGAAAGATACAGAAGAGGCAGGGTGAATATATAATCTATCCTCCAAACAGGATATTTTTTCAAGTGTAAGGGGATACCATTAATGCTTATGCCAGAACAACAGGCACAAATAGGAACCATTTCAGGCCCACCTGGACTCATGGTAGAGGTGCTAGCCGTAACTGCCTTCTGAGGATTAGAGTGTATGAGATGAGGGGTGCCTTGGAATCTGGGGCTCCTTGAAGTGACAGCCGTGAAGAGGGTTAAAGGGCCTAAGGGGATTAGTCTTGCTGATTCAAGCAGATTGTAGCAGCAGAGCTGGAGTGTAGAGAGAGAATTCACATATTTGAGCTGAGACCTAAATGACAAGCAGAAGCAGCCTTATTTCAGCCTGGAGGAATAGAGAAAGAATTCCAAAAGAGGGAACAGCAGGAGGAAAAGCTTGGCATCTTTGAGGAATATAAAGACCAGTGTGCTTGGAGTATAATGAGCAAGGGAGATTAGGTGAGTAGAGTAGACGATGGCTGGATGTAGTGTCTTTTAGACTAAGCCTCTATTTATCCAAGTTATGAATTTTCATCCGAACTAGGAATCTTTTGAGAATAAAAGGCGGTTGTATTGTTGATTATGCTGTGACAAGAATGTAAACCTGGCCCCTGGCCTGTCAGAGGCACACTGGGATGTAAGGTCATCTAAATTTTGAGGCTGGTGAGAAGTGACTCTAAATTGCTGTGGTTAGATTATCTTACTCATATTATCCACCTGGTGGCAGTATAGGACAAGACAGGACATTTTTTGCGTATCTGACCTGATATTGACATTTTCAGCAAGTCTATGTGTGTGTTCCAAAATCTTCTGCAATTTGTTAATTGTATTCATGGAATACATCCATGCATTTTTTAATTTTGTGGGAGCATTTACAGAGACTGTAAAAAACCAAAACACCCACCCTAATGGACAAATAGTCTTTTATTCGAAACAGATATAAACATTTCTCAAAATGCTAGTCATACTTCCTTACAAGGAAAGCCTTGTTGCTTTATAACAAGATTATGAACAAGGTGTATACATTTAAAAATCAATTATGAACTAAGAGCTGACTCTTCTTTGGGTTGTTGCTGAGTCAGCCTAACATAGCAAATTTAGGCTTGTCTGAGAGTCAAGACTTCTAAATCATAATGCCTTTTTAGCTCCATCTTAGAAATTTAATGCCAGACTTTCCTTAAATGGTAGCGTCTAGATTCTGTTATTGGTTGTGAGATGAGCCAGCCTGGGATTCAGAGCCTCCAAGGGCCTCTTGTCATCACCAAGGAAGTCAGGGACAACCAGGCAGACAGGTGGCTTTCTTGGCAGGTTAGGGGAACATGGCAAGAGAAGCATTTGGCAGCAAGTAAGAGATAAAGCTCCAGGAAATTTGTCTATGTCTGGGGAACTCGGTAGTAGAGAAGGGTCTAAATCACATGAACAGAGATTTAGTCCTTGAATAAAGAAGAAGAACAGCTATTTTTAATCACATCTCACCAACTACTATGCTCAAGGGTGAGAGTCATTGAAATACTGACCAGTTCCCTCTAATTGTCTCTAGGAGAGGCTCAGGATGGCCTCTATGGAGTTGGATATGGATTCTGAACAGATGGATGGAGGCTAGGACCAGACAAATACTGACAGACCATTGCACTATGGCACTAATAACTTTTGCTTAAATAGCTGTGGGCTTTGCTCTGGCACATTAACCTCCAAAACCACTAGGACTCCCTTTTGTAGAGCAACAATAATAGGATTCATTCTCTCGTCAGGTATCATGCATTATAAGGACCCAAACACTAGATGGAATCTCCAGGTTTTTACTAGGACGCTTATGATGGACTAAGGGACTTAGGAAAACAGATTTCTAGAGGCCCAGAGCTGAGCGGACCTAGAGTCACCAAACCCCGTTTTTACTTCTTTAAATTTAATCTCCACGTTACTCAGCTAAGAGAAAAATAAAAACATTTTTCTGTAGTGTATTCGGTGTTATTACTCACAGAGAAATCTCTGTGAAAACTTAGCAAAATGTTAACAAAGATAAAAACGATTTTAATGAAATTTAGCCTTATTACTGGATTTTCCTTTAGCTTGCCCTTTTCCTCTCGGCACTGGGCAGGGAGGCAGGAAAATGTTCACAGCTGTGGTGAACATTGTTATCAATAGCAAATCTTTCCTTAATCCTTAGCTAGGAACAATCCACTCCCTTTCCAGAAGCTCAGTAGTTAATTTTATCTTTCATTTACTGCCTCAGAGTTTTCTCATTTCAATGATTGTAATTATTATTAGCTACAAAAATAATCAGGGTACTTAAAAATGCAACAGATATTTTAGGGAGGAAGAGAAGATAAAAATAGTATGTCTGAAAGGTATCGTAAGACACGAAGTTCATTTTTTCTCCTGCAGGCTCAGATATATTTGAAGTTTCTTCCATTTTCACTCTGAGGTAAAAAGTAATGCTGGTTGTACAAATTCATCTTTAGTGTGATTTTGAAAAAATAGAAAGATATCAAGAGTTGTTCACTCTTGGCTTAAGCTTGACCTGTGATAGGAGCCTGTTGTAAATTATACAGAAGTTTTAGAAAATGTTCATTCCAGTTACATAATGTGCCTGTTTATTAAAGTCATAGAGTGCTTTCTTCTTGGAAGATCAAAGTGGTGTTCAGAGAATGTTCAGGAAGTGAATGCTGACTCCTTTCATGCTGTAAAGAGTGTGATGACTAAACAGGGAGAAGACACAGACACACTGAATGCTGACAGGTAGGATAAATGTAGAAAAGCACTGAACAAGTGAAAAAAGTATTTTTTAAAAGGTACAATAGAGCATCTTTTAGTTTTCTTTGTATATTTGGAAAGCTGTCCTTCTGTGAGATAGTGAAAGAGGTAATTGCATATTAGGTTATTGGATCATGACATTACAGTTAAAAGCTGTTCACTTTTTAAGTAGCAATCCTGACAGGGGCAAAAATCACATGACAGGTGCACAGCAGTAGCTTTTAATGCTGAGAAAAATAACAACAAAAAATGTCAAGAAGGAGTGGTCCATTTGCCTTAGTGTTTCACCTCAGGGCTAATGTATCTTTATGATAACAGTGCTAATAATTGATCTGTCCCTTCAAAGAAAACTTAAAGCTGTGTCTATCTAAAATGAGCTGAATTGAACGATACAAACTTGGGAATTCTATGGCCATTTTCATAGTGGCTGCTTCGTGTGTTAGCTTTGAAATTCACAAATTACTCTCTATATCTCTACGAACTGCTTTTTCTGGTATTTTAAAAGTAGATAATGTGGGTGTTTGTGAAAATTTTATTTGCTTAACAGTTGGCACCATAATTAACTTGGGAGGAAACATTTTTGTTTAGAACAGTGGTTGTCCACTGGTTACCTGCAGGCCTTAGCCAGCCTACAGATATAATGACCTGAATGATATATATTAAAATAAGCCAATAACTTAAATTTAGGAGATTTTACATAAACTTCAGATTCACAGATTCCTCAAAAGGCCAGATCAGTGTGCCCATATGTCAAACACTTTTTGTAGCTAAATATTACAGCTGTCCCCCTTAGAGCTGGCATGCCCTTTGCAGTTTGCCATGGTCCCATCAGTTTCTGTTAGCCTTTCAACGCTGAAGCGGGGTGTCAGTTGCCGTGTTTCACTGGACTTGCACTGCTTTTTACTGACGTCCAGTATACTTTAGTCGTTCATATTATCCTCTCTTCTTGGTATTTTTATTTTCACCCTCTTCTATTTTAGAAAAATCCCTTTATACAAGGTAATAGATATCTCAAGGGCAGGAGCCAAAGCAAATAGATACAGTAGTTCATTTGAGAGAGAAAACAAAAAGAATTTGATTTCTGCTTCTGAGAAGGAAGAGGAGAGAGGAAATGAATTGGGGAGGAGAAGAGGGAGGACATAATTGTAAAACAGTTTGTAGGAGTAGAACTGGGAGTACAACGTGGGGTGGTGTGGCTCAAGAAACTTCCCTGGTGTTAGAGAGGCCATAGGTCATTTCAGTAAGAGGGTCATCTAATCATCAATTTCTAGTTGATGTTAGCCTATATGGGATGGCTGGATGGTCCATTAACTGAACACCTTCTGTTGAAGCATAAAGCAAAAAAATAGGGGAAACACCAATAATGTTAGCCACTCCAGAAATTCTAAGAAAATAGAGGGAGGCCTTTTTTTTTTTTTTGGTACAGCATTTAGAATGTTGTTTCAGAGAGATTTTATTGGGATTTCAGAGAGCTGGCAGATCCCTTTTGACATGTTTTTACATTATGATCCCCCTTTGGATTATAAAGACATTTGCACAAGCTTAGAGTTTGAGATCCCTGAGTAAAAGGAAGTAGTAAAGAACTGGTATTAAGGACAATTAAAAAATATTCATTAAAAATTAATTGTGGGGGCCGGCCCGGTGGCGCAGCGGTTTAGTTCGCGCTTGGCAGCCCAGGGTTTGCAGGTTCGGATCCTGGGCACCCGCCGATGCACTGCTCGTCAGCCAGGCTGTGGTGGCATCCCATATAAAACAGAGGAAGATGGGCATGGATGTTAGCCCAGGGCCAGTCTTCCTCAGCAAAAAGAGGAGGATTGGCAATGGATGTTAGCTCAGGGCTGGTCTTCCTCACACACACACACACAAAACAAATTAATTGTGTTATATTAACCTTACTGTTTTCTTTGATAGTAGATTAGGGAAATGTGTCATATACAATGTGTCTGGACATCAGCTTTTTAAAAATTAATTAATTAATTATTTTGTGAGGAGCACCAGCCCTGAGCTAACATCTGTTGCCAATCGTCCCCTTTTTTGCTGAGGAAGACTGGCCCTGGACTAACATTCGTGTCCATCTTCCTCTACTTTATATGGGATGCCGCCATGGCTTGGCTGACAAGCAGTGCATTGGCAGATGCCAGGGATCCGAACCCACAAACTGTGGGCTGCCAAAGAGCGAACTAAACCGCTGCGCCACCTGGTCAGCCCCTGGACGTCAGCTTTTGACAAAGATTCATGATATCAGCAATAGGCTGGAAGCTATACTTAGATAGTTAGTAGTCATTTAAAAACTGTTAAAAGAGTTCCTCTCAGCTGATGTTTGTTGATTAAATATTGACTCAACAGTATCCCACGGTGGATAGCTATAAAATTGTGAGGCTTCTCCAGCAACAAGAATCTGTCGAATTAAAAATTTATGTTAACTTATTTGATGGAAAGATAAAAAAGATAACTTGAGGCTGGAAATGAAATTGAAATCTATTATATGAGAGCTTGATTCAAATGTATCTGTAGGTTTAAATACAAGGAAACATAAGAGCTTCTCTAGTGAGTAAAATTTCATAATGTCCTGAACTTGCCAGTGTGGCTTCATAGCAATGTAGATGAAGGGATGTTTGCATATATTGCAGGAAGATAAGCTCACAATGAGTTAATAGTTTCATGTCATCGCCAAAATGGCTATGTTAGTCTTAGAGTCTATCAAAAGAAACAGAGCTTCTATAACTGGTATGAAGAATTGATTTCATCTCGCCTATCAACTCTGATTAGTGATAGGTTCTGCCTAAATGCAGTGTTGAGGGGGAATCTAAGGCTGCATCTAAACTTGGCAGAAGAGCATTGCTATCAACTAGTGACACCTGTCATGGCCACAGCACGGAGAGGTAGCACTTATGCACCTGCTGTCCTTGGTGGAGAATGAGGGAGACGGTGGGATGAGCCTCCTTTTGCTCTATAATGATTATACAGCATTTGGAACCTTTATTTTTTGTGACAGTTTCCACTCTTAAAAATCGGTTGGATTTCCTCAAAGTATATGCATATTAAAGCATCACATTGTACATCCTAAATATATACAGTTTTTGTCAATTATATCTCAATAGGCTGAAAAAAATAGTTTGAGTCCTTGTCATTCTTAGATGGGAGTGAGTGCAAGAGAGAAATGAGACCTTGAAATTGGAGTAGTGCCTTTTCTTTCAAAGCATCCTTTTTTTTGCTTCTGGGTGTGTATCAGTTATATTTGGTACTTTTTACTTTTTTATCAGGTTCCTGGCTACATACTGCGTCTCCCCTTTTGACATGTTTTTGTCTTCCGTAGTCTTTTGCTTTGACCTCAAACCTTCTATTCTTATAATTGTTCTCTTGTGTTGAGATGGAAAATTTTCTGTCTTTGTCCAGAAAGCAGTGGTTCTCAACCCAGAGTGATTTTGACCTGTAGAAGATGTTAGTTTTATTTATCACACTGAGAAGTTGCTACAGACATTTGGGGGCTAGAGGCCAGGGATGCTGCTAAATATCTTGAAATGCACAGGGGCCTTAACAACAAAAAATCATCCAATGCCAAATGTCAATTTTGCCAAAGTTGATAAACCTTGCCCTAAAGTACCAATCCTGCTTTCTCAGTCAAAAACAAGCTGGCCCCAGCAGGTCACTGTTCTTCTTCCTTTGGGTTCTGTCTAGTTCAAAAGCTAAGATGAGCTGGCATAAATTGTCCTCTTATTAAAATCTACTACTTCTGACATGACAGAACTTCAACTATCTAAACAGTTCTATTATGAAAGATGGTACAATATAAAAGATAGACTCTGAACCAGACTGCCTTAGTTCAAATCCAAATTCCCCCACTCATTAGTTGTATGCCTTAGTTTCCATGTTTGTAAAGGAAAAATAATAATAAAAAAAGTAGAAAATAGAAATTACAATACTTGCCACATAGGGCTGTTTTAAGAATTAAATGAGTGAATATACATATATGTATGTACATATATATGTATATATAGCCAAAATGGTTATGTTAACCCTAGACTTCATCAAGAAAAGCATAACATCTATAACAGAAATGAAAAATAGATTTGCTTTAGAGCAGTGTGTACTATACAAGTATTATTATTCTTCATCCTGAGGTTCTTTTTTTCCTAGACTAAATAATTCCACTTATTTCAACTTTTTAGCAAAGAACATAGTTTGTTGTTACTCTCATTGGATCACTAATTTCAGGTCACTCTATAGGTTGTCAGTGTCTTCTTAGGTGGAAAAAGCAGGATTCTGCATTGGATTCTAAAGTCAATTTGTTAGAACCCCTTATTTATTAAACTCATCAAATAAGCATTTTTTTAACAAGGAGAAAGACCTTACGGCTTTTCTCTTATTTTAAAGGAATTCACACAATTTCCTAGAATTTATTAAATTAATCATAAGATTAGTAAAGTCAGAGTTGATGAGTTAATATTTACAAGGTTAGCGAATAAAATCAAATTCCTATGACAGAGAATATTTACAACTTGAACAAAACCACAATTTTCTACAATGAAAATTTTAACAAATGTAGTTTCTTACTACAGGAATTAATAGTCTCAAGGATATGTCAATAGTTTTTAGATGGCATCATAGATTTTTGCCCTTTTTAGTTAAATTAGAAACTTAACTTTGCATTGACAATATCCATAATATGAATAGATTTAATGTAAATATTGTGGTAATTGATAAGTAAATATTCACTAACTTTATTCCTATTAATCTAAATAAAAGCTAATGTTTAAATATGTGCTTTGCATTTTCAAAATCACTTGTGTCAATAGCTTCTTAAAGTTTTTCAGTAGAATTTTTATTATTGAGAATTGAGACTTGTGCCCTCTTGTTTAAACTTATTTTCAGTTGAGATTCAATAAGAATATCAATTTTTTTGTATCCCACAAATGTAAGGCCAAACCAGTATATTACACTATTGAATTAAAGCCAATATTTCCAAGTTTTTGACATAAATATAGCTCTTAAGTCATCCTTCTTATCTTGTACTTTTACATTTGGTTATAGAAAATGCTACTTTTAGTAATACTACTTGGGTATATTTTGCATTATAACTGAAGTTTTCTTTGTGATAGTTGAAGCATTGTACAGAATAAGTGGTAAAGATGTAGACGCTGGAGCCAGACCACCTGGATTCTGGCTGTCCTACCTTCAGCAACTTACTTAACACCTCTCTGCCTCTGTTTGCTGATATATAATATGGTGATATTAACAGTGACTTTTTAATAGGAGTTTTGTGACGATTAAATGCATTCATATATTTAAAAGCACTTAGAACACTGACTGGCTAAGTGGCTGGTAAGTCTTAATTATCCACAATTTCAGAAAATTATATTTCCTGTAAACTCAGAAAAAAAAAAAACTGTTTCATGCAAGAACAGCCCTCTCCCCTTTTTAAATCAAGGGATACCAGCATTTTTCAAAAGAGAAGGAAGAAGAAATTATGGAAAAAAATTTTTTTTTGATTTGATGTCTCAAAACACTAGACAAGAATGCATTTATAAGTTAGTGATTGGAAACCATGGCTTATCAACTGTTATCAAATATTAAGGACTGGGGAGAAGAATAATATTGACTAGGTAAAAAGAATCACTTTTAAGTCTGACTACACCATTCTCCTGACCTTGAAATGCATGAATTCATTGTAGTAAAATGTTTAAATTTAATTTGAACTCAGAATAGTACCATAGCTGCATGGCCAAAGATTACTACTAATCCTTTAAGATCACCTACTTTATGGTGAGTTTGAGGTCTTTTAGGATGTCCATGATCAATAAATTTGTACTTTTTCTAGCTTAGTATTTCTGTGTAAACTAAACACTGAAATAACATTTTTCTTATTCACCCTATAGCAAACTGGTGAGACATTTCTTGAATAGAGTAATAATAATGGGCATTATTAATGGAGATTTCACTTCTAAGCATTTTGTACTTTATATAGTTGTTCCATAAATAATTATTGAATTGAATTTTAACAAAAAGTTTTATAACTTTCAAATGAAATATATATTTCCATATGTTTTTAGTATCACCTTTACATGTAAGGAGATACCCTTTAGGTCTCCTGTGAATGAAAAGTCTTAGGTTGCATTCTCTTAAAGCAGAGCCTGAAACAGGGATTTGGTGCATGAGGTTTACTGAGGCTGTGCTCTTCAGGAAAGTCCTGTAAGGAAAGAAGTAAAGCAAGATAGAGGAGGGGAAGACTATAAGATGTTGCCTCATCTAAAGTGGAAATTTGGCTTGATCTACCAGGAAGTTTCTGAAGCATAAACTGCCCCTACAAAGTTGTTTCCCCTTGAGGCAAGATGGCCAGCCACTTGCAAGTTGGATTACTCAGACATTGGCTATAAAATACTTTGGGAATGGCAGTGAGGCATAATCTCCTTGCCATGGCTCCTCTGGAGGCAATCTCTAAAGAAGTGAGCAAACCTGTTCCATTAGCATCCAACAATCACAGCAGCTAGTGTATGGGTGCATCAGCCAGTAAATCATCTACTCTAAAAGAACAAATTAGTCTTTGCAGTATTTTCAAACCAGCTAACCTTCTGCAGCCATATCTGTGATTTAAATATCAACAATGGGTTGCTTCAAGTGATCAAATATTTTATGAAATATTCAAGCAAACACCTACTAAAATTGACAATTTTTAGGAAAGATAATAATAGGAATTGTTTTTAATATGCTTTTTTTCTATTTCTTTTTTTTTATTTTAGAATGCTGTTGACATAGGAGAAAAATAGATTATGAAACAGAAAGTACTCATCTTGAAGGTACCATCTTCAAGAAAATGAAGGAGAATGGAAAGAATGGAGTGATGACGTTAAAATTCAGTGATAGAACTAACGGAGTGAATTAGTATTGTCCCTTGAATGTTTATTTATTTAAGGCTCTTAAAGTGGTTTTAAAGCCAATCATGGTTGAGGTGTTTAAAGATTCCCAGAAACAGGAGAAATCCTGTGTGTGACAGGCATATTTTGGGTTTATCAAAAGTTGAACTCTGTGAAGATTTATAAACTAATTTATTTGGCAGTTGTTGCAGCTGAATCAGATAGAACTCTTCCTGAGAAATATTTCTTTTCACACTGCCAAGTTCAATCAACTATTTTTTGAGGATCCAAATGCACCACTATAATAATGGAAGGGAGAAAGTGAAAAGTTTTGTTGAGAAGTGGGAAGATTTGTTTTCAGCTAGTACTTGTGCTACAAATCTCCTGGATTTAGGTTTTAAGTGTAGAATTATAAGTGATGGTTGGGCTGCTAGTGCTTTTGAATGTATTACAGAGCAAACACTATCCTTAGGAATTGATGTTATTGGAAAGTCAGTTTTCGATAGTAAATGACATTAATAAATGCCTTTCAAGCTTACTGTAGAGTCTTCAAAATGCATATATATACAGTCATGCATTGCTTAGTGATGGAATTACGTTCTGAGAAATTCGTTGTTAGGTGATTTCATCATTGTGCAAACATCATAGAGTGTACTTACACAAACCTAGATGGTATAGCCTACTACACACCTAGGCTATATGGTACTAATCTTGTAGGACCACCGTTGTATATGCAGTTTGTTGTTGACCAAAACAACATTATGTGGTGCATATATATATATATATATATATACACACACACATACATACACATAATGTATATTATATGTAATATATACATATACTGATACAAAACATCATGTGGTGCATATATATATACACACACACATATAAAATACAGTCACACACATATAGGTTTTATGTATGTATGGTCCAATTTGATCTCTATAGCAATCCTGCTGAAGTGGACATATTAACTATTTTCATATACCTTTTAGAAATGAGGAATATCTTTGAAACACAGTTATAGATAACCCATGTTTCACATAGAAGTAAAGTGACATAACTTGTTTTCCCCCGTGATTACTGATTTATCTATACACAGACTGTTTTGCTCAAACCACACACTAGATTCATATCCTGTGTTCTTGTCTTTCATGTACTTCTGTCTCCACACCATTTATTTCTATCTCCTCACTGCTTTCAAAGTTATCTTCTCAGAACACATTGTCTTCCTTAAGGTCTTTGATGCTTCCCTGTTACCCATGGAATGAAGTCTAAGCTCCTTATCAGGATAGTCAGCACCCTCAGAATTGGGCTTTAATTTGCCTACTCATTTTTACACACTTGATAAGCCATCCTGAACTAGTCAAAAGCTACAATCATCTTCAGTACTTTTAATAGATTAAAATACGTCTGTTTCTATTAAGTTATGTTACATCCTCTGACACACTCACTATTCTTCAAGCACTGTATATCCTAGGATATTATTCATTTCCTATCCATGGCTAATAGGACCTGATACACACATATGACCCAACCCAGGCCAATACATTATCTTGACAGAGAGAAAGCAGTTCCACACTGTAGAGAGAAGTCAGGAGGCTTTCATGTTGAGTCACAAGCAAGATGAGTTGATGGAATCCAGTTAGTGGAAGAAAAAAAAGCAAAACGTAGTAGCCCAGATAAAACAATATTAATAAATCCCTTATGTAGCAAGTACTATATACCTGGGACTATCTAAGCACTTTGCATATGTTGACATCATTTAATCCTTACAACTCTATTTCCCTATTTTTAAGAAGGAAAAACTGAGGCAGAAAGAAGGTAAATGACTTACCTCAGGTCACACATCTTTGGAGTAAGCAGGCTAGAATCTGAACCCAGGAAGTGGAGGAATAGATACTCAAGAAATGGTGAGAGAAGCCTCTATTCCAATTTCCAGTTCCAGCTCCCAGCAGACCCTGAAGTACTTTGCTTTTTATCTTTGGATTTTTGTGAGGATGTATGGTAAATGACACAGCCTTCTTCTTTCAGCTGATTTAAGTATATTTCCGTTTGTTTCATCCAAAATAGCCTTAGTGAGACTTGCCATTTCTATTTTACAAAAGTTCTAACGTGCTCTCTAATTGAAATGCCTTTTCCACCACTTTTATCTGTTGAAATTGTACTCACTTCATGATCTAGCCCAAGTTCTTCTGCTTATTTGTGGCTTATCCGAATCCCAATCCCAAATTAGGACTGTTTTTCCTCCTCTTGGTCCTCAGTGCACATCTTATTCCGTGCAAGAACTTGAGACATTCTACTTTTGATATTATAAGTTCTATATCTATTTTCCATAATATTAGTTTGAACCATATGAAATTGTCAACCCTCAAATTTTTTTTAGAGTTTATTTTTTTGAGGAAGATTGGCCCTGTGCTAACATCTGTTGCCAATCTTCCTCTTTTTCTTTCTTTTTTCCTCCCCAAAGCCTCAGTACCTAGTTGTGTATCATAGCTGTAGAGTTGTAGCTCCTCTATGTGGGATGCCGCCTCAGCATGGCCTGATGAACGGTGAGTAGGTCCACTCCCAGGATCCGAACCAGGGAACCCCAGGCCTCCAAAGCAGAATGCATGAATTTAACTGCTGTGCTGCCAGGCTGTCCCCAACCCTCAAATATTTTTAACTTAGTAAAACGGCAATTTCATGTGGTTCAATTTAATATATTGGAAGGAAACTGATTAACAGGGTGGTATCTTAATGATCTTTGTACCCTGAATATCTGATAGATGGTAAGGTCTTAGTAAATTTAGACGGAATTAAATATTTCTTGGCTTTAATAAAATTTTAGTAATTTGACAGAATTTTCCCCAAATATTCTCCTGGGGATAATAAAATGTTTAGAAGAATAAACCCGCCATCTCCCCTGTTTTCTGCTTCAACATTGTGTCCATTTCTCAAAAATCCCTAAAAGCAGTTATTCAAGGTTCTTGTGTGTGGATAACCACAACTGGAGACTTTACTTTGGCTGCATAAAATAAAACAAGCTCACATTTACTACAAGTGCACCTATAAGAATTCTTCAATTGTTATTTTCTAGTAATATCCTGGTAAATGGGTCAGATTATTACAAATAAACAAGGTCCCAGTCCTGGAAGTTTATGCAATAGTAAGGGACCACATATAGGTGCAGTTCGGTGGAGGGTCAGAAGAATGGCAATTATCATGGGAAATTTCTCAAAGTGGCTGAGTAGGAATTAGTCAGAACAGGAAGGAATATGGGATGCTGCAGAATATTACAGGCAGAGTGAATACAGAGCTGATGAAAGCTTGGGAGAGCTGCAAATAGAACTATGTGGACGGAGTGTACAGGATAGGAGGTGAGTTGGGGGAAGTGACAAGGGGAGTCATTTGAACATTTTAAGTAGGTTATTAACATTGCTAGATTTGTGCTTTCTAAGGGTAAAAAAAATCGGGAATTACAAGAGAATGTAGAAACTGCAGAGTTAAATGAATTGACCACTCTGACTGTATTGCGAAGAATGGTGAAAAGAGAGCTGGGGAGACCAGGTGGAAGATTACCGCTGTGATCTGAGCAAGGACGATGAGGACTTTGTATAACGATGTGGTCAGTTGAAGCCAGTAGGAAAGTAGATTCAAACAATACAAGAAAATAGAATTGATAGGAACTGGAGATCAGTCAGAGGCTGGGAGTAATCCCATTTGTGTTTCCTGTCAATTGTATCTAAGAAATTTATTTATTTAGAATAAGCCTGGATCATTTTGAGCTTTTATAAGCTTTTTATAATGCTTATTTTATATGAGCATTTATAAATAATTGGAAAAAACTGATAATTTTTTAAAAGAATAATATCATAAATCTCATACAAATATAAAATAAACATATGTCAAGTTCATTAATGAGAGAATTAGTAAGTTTGAAGGAAAATTTAAAGAACACACACATATGTAGGCAATCAGGAATGTTGAATGTATTTACAAATAGACATAAAACTGATATATATATATAGATAGATAGGGATATATACAGAAATAATCAATTGGAAGTCACTGGGCACCATTCATCTGCATTACTATCAGTTTTGTATAACTTAAAAGACTTTTAAAATGGCTCAAAGATGATAAAGACACGTTTCATCCATTTCAAAATCTTTCACAGTTTTTCTTGACGTGGGAAAAGATCACAATAGGAATAAAAATCTCAGAATCATGTGGTCAGAGAGTCTTCCTCCTTACAACCGGTACCACAGCTTTCAACAAATCTCCTTTTCCTTGCTAAGAGGTCTGTAGTACATCTTAAGGCCATGCTCAATTTTTAGTAGGAGAATAAACATTTATCACACTGTTCCTTTTGTCAAAAACTATATATTGAGAATTTAGCATGTGCCAGTTGCTGAGTGACTGCTTATGGGGCTATAACAGTAAAGAAATAATATTGTGCCTGCCTTCATGGAGCTTAAATTCTAGAAGGGAATACAGACAAGTAGCCAGGCAATCATATTATTGTGATAAGAGCAGGGTGATGGATCAGTGAGGTTTCTTAGAAGAAATAAACAGGCAAAAGTCTGAAAAATGAGTGAAAATTATGCTGGTTACTAAAATGAAGGAGGTTAGAAGCATTCCAGGAAGAGGGCATATGTAGTGTATAGGGCAGGGTATAAGAGAGCACCAAGATTTAGAGACGCTTACAGAACTTCAACTTCTCGCGTTCACTTAATGCCTCATATATCATATTGCCATTTGGCACGTACATATTGCAAAGGGTAGAAAGAAGTTTCAAATGTCTCTTGCCATTTTTCTTTGTCTGAAATTCTCTTTTAACTCCTAATTACCATGATTTTTTATCATTTATCTTGAAATGGTGAAACAACTTAAGGAAAACAATCCAAGAATTTAGAGTTTAGGACTAGTTAAATTTGTTTTAATTTTCCATACTGGCTGGTCCTTACCATTACACAATCTCTTCTCTTCAGTTTCTCCACAAATCCCTTAAACCCTCTATCCCACGACCAATAACTCCTTTTTTAAGTAGAGAGAGCTTCCTTTTCTTCTGAGCAGAGACTATTTTTGTATCCCTGGGTGTTTTTACAAAAGTAACAGTGTAATGGAGTTCATTTATTCACATAGTTCACAAAGCAATAAGAAAATAACCAGTTCAGGTTAATGTTGCAAAAGGAGTAAATGTGGAAGTCACAGTTTTAACAATAGAAGTAATAAAACTCCACTTTTCACAGTAGGGAGCTGAGTACATTCAAGTCCACACACTGTATTTGTATGAAATCTTTAAGGCCATTTTAAAATTTATTATCTTGGGATTTTCAAACTATTTTGATAAACTTGGTTATATATTTGTTCACATGATAGAAGATTAAAAATCCAAGATTATAAAACTCAGGTAGATAGTGAAAGTTTCAGCAGATAGGTTAAACTATGGAAAAGAGTGAAAAAAATCCATTATTAAAGCATAATGCAGTAAATAATGGCTGCAATTATGTTCCTAAATCAAGAAAAGGGTAATTATTTTCAATATCTTCTATTTAAAGAAAATATGTAATGCATTTTATATTTTTTAAATTCAAAATTGTTAATTAAAAAATTAGCTAAAGCTTAATTCTTTATGTCCCTATATTGGTAATTACATTGATAATATCTCTGAATTCCCTAATGGTGGCCAGTCATATGTGATATAATATGACTTTTGCTATTAATAGTGTAAATAGGGTTAATATATTAGAGAGCAAAGTTGTAGAGTAGAGTGCTTGAGTTAAAGAGTGAAGGATCATTAGGAGAAATGCAAGGCAGTATTCTGGTAAAGAGAGCAAATGAGGAAGCAAATAGGGAGAAACGTGGGATGTCTAGCAACAGTAATTAGGGGTTTCACCCATTCCTCATGCAGGTTTGGAAAGGGTTTATTGCTGTGGTTTGAAGAAGATCCAAATAAACAGCCATCAATTACTGCAGGAACTTAACTCTTCTGGCAGGTGGCCACCACAGCAGATTGCTTTGTAAGTGTGCAGGAGGTTCCCTTGTGTCAAAAAGGTGGTGATGTCTTGAAGAAGACAAAAGTAAGTGTGTTGGAGTTCATGGTAGTATGCTCACCATGGGGAGTCTACAGGGCAAAGCACGAGGCACAGGTGTTAACTAAAGGTGGGCGATGGAGCTGTAGGCAGTGACTGCCACCAGTCTACCCTTTGGATGTTTGATAAATGTCATAGCTTCTGTTTATCAAATTTAAAATAAATCTGTGTGAAAAGTGCTAGTCTGGCATTTCAGATATTCCCACGAGAGCTAAGAAAAGGGAATATGCCCCCATCACTCTCCGGCTGCTTTCACCTTGATTTACTTTTTTCATAGCCCTCTTCATTCCCTGATAAGGTGAGGTAGGCAAAATAGTAGCCCCCAAACATGTCCAGGTTCTAATCCTCAGGATCTGTGTACACGCTATCTTACATGGCAAAAGGGACTTTGCAGATGTGATTAAGGTAAGGAGATGGGGAGATTATTTTCGTATTATCTGGGTAAACCCAATCTAATCCCATGGGTCCTGAAAAGCAGAGATAATCTTTCCTCACTGTAGTCAGAGGGAGATATGACTATAGAAAGATGATCAGAGGCTTGCAACATTGTTGGCTTTGAAGATGAAGGAAGGGGTCCATGTGGGAAATTTCTAGAAGCAGGAAAAGACAAGAAAACTGATTCCTAGAGCTTCCAGAAAGGGATGCAGCTCTGCCAACACCTTGATCTTAGCCCAGTGAGACCTGTGTTGAAATCTTAACCTAAAGAACTATGTAGTAATAAATTGTGTTGTTTTAAGCCACTATGTTTGTGGTAATTTTTCTATTGCAGCAGCAATAGAAAACTAATACATATGATATACATTTTTCTCATTGTCTGTCTCCCCCTTCCCCATATATACACAACAGAATATAAACCTCAAAAGGGCATGAAATACCCATTTTCTGCAGTTCTCTATCCCTAGGATATTTTGAAATGTAGCAGGTGTGCAATAAATTTGTCTTGAATGAGTAGATGATTGAATGTGAAAACTATTTGAAAAGAATTTATGAAAATTTATTCCAATAAATGTGTTGAAATAACAATATCAAATGATACATTCTTATGATAATTTTGAAGCACTTTTGCCTACTTTATTGGAGCTTCAAAAACACTTCTTAGGTCATGTTTTACAAATGTGGAAATCGATATTCTCAAGCATTAAGAAACGTACCATATTCTCATTATTTATTTACCAAGACTAACAGCAAACTAACATTTCAAAAGCAACTCAAAGGTGTAGGAAACAGATAAATACCATATAATTTGATAAAATTAAGAAACTGAGAGAAAGAATTCATATAAGGAAGACAGCTGGCATCCCAGAGATGCTCCACAAAGTGGTAGTAACTTGGGGTTATTTCCGGAGTCCAGGGTGTTGGCCTTGCCTTTACAAATCTAGAAAGGGAGGCTGTTGTTGCATCTGGAAGCAGTCAGGTTCTCAAGGGACAACCCTCATTCATTCATTCAATAGTATTGCTGAATGCTTGCCATGTGCTAGGTATTGGTCTAGGGTCTAGGTAACAGGGATAAGGCAAAGTACAAAGCAGACACAAATTCCAGCCCTCATGAAAACCACATTGTAATGGGGGAGATAGACAATAAACAAAATAAATAATGAAAATATAAAGTATATTATGCAGTGGTTAGACCTGGGGAGAAATATGACAAGGCAAGTTGAGTAGGGGGAAAGTGTGTGTGGTGTTTTCTTTTTAAGGAGGGTGTCTGGGGAAATCTTCAATGAGCAGGTGAAATTGGAACAAGACTTAGGAGAGTTATCATTTGGAGAAATCAGGAAAGTGAGCCATGAAACTCAGGGAAAAGTATTTTAGGCGGTTGAAACAGTAAAGGCAAAGACTTGAGGTAGGGTGAGCCTGGTGTATTTGAGGACCTGCAAGACCATTGCTTATTTAAAGTACTTAAAATTAATTAATTTTAATGTAAAAAAGTTGAATTTTATTGAAGACCTTTAAACCAGACAGCATAGCATGACCTAAAGAAGTACTTCCTGATTTAATATATCAAAATGCTTCAGTTTTCCAGATAGATCTGGGACGATTGTTTAATTACCAAGTTTCCAACTGGCAGGTCAGACTTCTCCACATTTGTTGGTATTCTGGGATGCTTGGACCAGTATTTCATTATGTCATCTACCAACAGAAAGGCCATTCGTTGTCATTTGTCTTAGAATTTCTTTGTCATCAATAACGAACAGACTTTTAAGAGTATGGCCTGAATGTTCTAGATATGCCCATAATCCTTTGAAGTCTGATTTCTGAAGGAAGTGAAATCATCATTGTTCCAAGTCTTTATTTTGAGAGATAATGATTCAAGTCAAACTAGTATGCTGTGAATCAAGAGAACACACCATCGTTTTATTTATAGATCTGAATTACTCAATTCTATCACAGAAAGCAATAGTTTCATTGGACACAAAATGTGAAATCAAGTGATTAAAAGAAAAAAATCCAAGGTTTTCTATAATAACCAATTCACATGAGCTCTTTAAATTCTCTAATTATCATAGCTCTTCCTTCTCAGTAAGGTTCTGGCTTAGAAATCTTGGATTTGCTAATGTGCATGGAGTGGTCAAACACCAACACCAGGGGTGCTTCACTGGGGTTAGAGGATGTATTTTGAATTATTGAGTAATTGAATGAAATGACAATTACATAACTTGTAATGGAGGATATAACTTTCCCGTGACTAACATACCACTTTTGCCTGGGAGAATGGCTTACCCACGGACAGGTGTTTTGAGCATAGAATCAGATCGAGGGCAGATAGTGTGTCAAAAGAAATATTTCATCCTGGCCACAGTAAGGACAAATGTACTTTCTGTGCCCCACATGTGTATCCTATTTATTCATTCATTTGATAATATTTGCTGAGCATCTGCTTAATACTAGGCACTCTTTTCTGGGCCAAGGATATGGAAATGAAGAAAGCAGATAGAAGTCTCTACCCTGATGAAGGTTATACACTCCAGTGGGAGAGAAAAGATACACAGTGTCAATATTTTTAAAAGTAGGTTTTGGTTTTTCAAATAAATCCTTTCATTTTAGTTTGTTTGTTGAATTCTTTTCTACAGTGTCTCTATGACTTGGACAGTGCTGGATAGATAAATATTTTTCTGCTTGGTTCCCCCTTTTATAGTTGCTACGAAGACCATTGATTGTGTCTTGGTTTGACCAAGTTTTTTACACTCCATTTATTTATGTTATGGCTTCAGCTATGTTGATACACATATAAGTCCATACATATATGTATACATTTTCCCAGTTACCTATTTGCTGACTGCCTTCTTAGGGCGTATTTCCAAAATGTCTGCTCTCATCTACTACATTGAAAATATCCTTTTAAAACTGAAAACAGAATTTATAGACATTGTTACAACTTCAAGATATACGGATAGAAAATAAAAATATAAGATAGAAAATAAACTCTACTTCCCCATTCCCTCATCTTCTTTCACCTGGATCTCTGCTAATTTCTCTCCTCAGAAGTTTGGTGCCTATCTTTCCATATAACTTCCTCTGAGCACACCTCTCTTTTTTTCCCAAAACAAAATTCCTACATTACATTTTAATTTTTTCTTTCTCCCCAGTTTAACCATTACTTGACTTTTTTTTTGCAATATAGGAATGTTCCCCATTTATTAATATATGTTCATGTCTATATTCACATGTTAACACCTCTCTCCCCTCTTTCCCTTCCACTATAAAGGTGAAAGAAGGAAGAAATAATTCTCAATATAAAAATTTTATTATTCTCCAGTAATAATTTTATGGGAAATTGATTTTTAAATATGTACAGCTTCTCTAGATCAGGTTATTTTAACTAAATGTTCTCTGCCTTGAGTTTTATTTTTATTATCTTTAATTTGTTAAAATAGACTTTTAAAATTTCTAGTCACTTATTATAATTGACTTCACATGGACTGTATGTAGTCACCAAATTGCTTCAGTAGATTTCAAAACTGGAAATAACTGTCCAATATCAGGAGCTAAATGAAGCTTATATAGATTCTTAAATAAATGTCTTAGAAATGTAAGTAATGAGAACTATTTGGCCATGGCACAGATGTTCTGATCATCACGGGAATTGTGTCTTTAATTAAATTTGTACTCTAGCGCCAGTTCAAAAACTTTGTTTCTCACACAAAACCCAATTACACAGCCAAAACGATGTTCATGCTTCAATGAGTTGAAAGTCAGGAAGAAAAATGTTATAGTATTAATGCAAGCTTTTTATTCAAACACTGTTTTTACTGTACCATATTCGAGAAACTTTCTGTTATTGCCAATATTGAAATGTTCAGATGACCACGATAAATGGGAAGTGGACCTATACAATCTTTATTCCAAAATTAGGTAATTTCATGGTATAGAATACTAATGTTTTTAACTAGATGATAAAAATATCTCTAGGGAGTCAGAGTTTACTCTGCAACAATAAAATACTATTCAAACCAAGTGGAAATTAACTTAAAATTTAAAACTAGGTTTTGAATACATTGACATTTGGTGTTTTTCCACCTATTTATCAATATCTGCTTATGATATAAGTCATGCTATTTTTACCATCTGGAATTTGTATTTTAGGTAACAGAAATTCTCCTCACATTTAAATCATTTCTACTTTCAATTCAAATAGCCTCAGACTTTTAGAGAAGATCAAATAAATTGAAAAACAAGTAACATTTTTATTGCTTTGATCCAGAATTAGTACTATGAAAAGTAGAGTAGACAGAAAAATTATAATGCTTATTTAATGTAATGTGAACAAAAAGGCTGAAGATATTGTCCATAATGCGGTTATCAATAATGTCCATCAAACTTACACAACATGGCTCTGTATACCCTTATGCCCCAAAACTTCAATGAAGAATGAAAACTTGAAATTTTAAACATTAAGCTCAAATTCTTCTCTGGACTGTTAACTAAAGAATGTAGAAATTCCAATTGTTTTGCAGCAGTGAATTTTATTAAAATATTATAATTCTGTAACATCAAAATCTTGAGCCTTTTCATTTACATGGTTTCCATGTGAATAGATTTTCCAGGAAAGTAAAAAGAAAAATGATAGAAATACTTTGCAAAAAGCAGAATATTTCAGTGTCTTTTAAAATTTTTTGATAAAATCATTATTCAATTATGTTAGTAAATCCAGTTTTGTTAGGTTGATACTTTGCCTTTTTTATTCTTTTGAGGACTTTAGAATGGAATGATCTAGGTTCAAGTTGCATAACCTCTTTGAGGCAATTTATTAAGGTTTCTTTGTGTTCCAGTTCATATATATGTATTAATCATTATAATATAATATAAATAATATTATAAATATAATATATAATATATTAATAACGTATTAATATATTGAGTTTCCCATTGACATAAGCTTGAGGAGCCTGAAAGAAGACCTTACTTATATGTAATATTTTTTAGGGCAACCCGGGCAAAAATCCAATTTCTCTAAAACTGGCTAGTAAAGTCCACATAGAAATCAAAGTGGGATAAATCTGAGAACAATAACTTAAGTTGGTGACTTTAACTCTTGGATATCTCAAGGGTTTCAACGAGGACACCTCAAGGCATCTCTATTTCCAGGAATGATGCAACATTTTCCAGTCACCTCCCCCGAACACTCCAATCCTATTATCTTCTACCCTGCTATGAACATAAAATTTTTCTTACCTTTAAAATATATTCTCTATATCTGAGGAGAGAGTTGGGGAAATTAAAGTGAGAACAATTTACTCTAACTCGCTAATGTTGGTGATCATAATCCTAATTCTACCCACATCAAAAGAGAAAATAAGTGTATGAATAAATGATGTGGTATTGTTACTGACTCAGTCTGTTAGTACCTTTCTGTGTGTTGAAAGTGAGATTTCTAAATTTGCATTTGGGTTGTTTGTCCCTGTGAGCATTAGTTAGGCTAACTGTCCTGACCAGAGAGATGCACAGTCCAGAGACAGGTGATCAAATGATTAGAAACCCTGTGTGCAAGTGCGACGGGGGGCTGGCATCCTCAGCTGGCTGCAGTTCTCTAATCCCGATTTTTCCATTCTCTGCTTAAACCACATGCAGTTTCCGCCTGGATTTTGGAAACTTGCTGTGTTATTGGCACTACTGCCTTTCCCAGCTTTGAAGCCCTTGAAAAGAACAGGATCAATTGGTTTGCAGAATTTTAGGAAATATCCTTGACCTTCAGATGCTTGCTGATGGGAATATCATGGGAATATCAATTTCAAGGCAACGTCTCAAACTTACTTTAAAGTAGTAATTTTACATTGATTAAATCCTTATCCACTTTATACAACAACTTCTCATTTAGCTCCTTCCAAACACCATATCAACCTCGATAGGCGTAGAATTATCATGGAAGCAAAGAGAAACCAGCCTGCAAATGTAGCCTGCCTTCTCCACCCCATCACCTTGAAGATGTGTGTCCTCAGTGCTTCCTTTCTTTTTGGCTCACGACAAATTATGACATTAGTGTCACTCTATTAATGCTGGAATACTTCACAGATAGTTCTAGTTATTTCTAGACATGTATGTCTTCCCCAGTGTCCAGACTATGATGTCTTTATCCTTCATATCAAATTAGAAAAAGATGTCACATATGGGACCAAAAGAAATAGTTTATCCATGAACATCCCTGTCCATAGATATTGAAATACAGCATATGAGGGAACAAGGACAAATATTTGTGTTTTAGAATAAAAAAGTTGAAGCTATGGCTATTTTAGTCATTAGCAGACTGCTTAGCTCTGTTGAATTGGCTGGTACTTACTATATTGCAATTCAATCCTGTTTGGGTCCCTAATTTTAAATGCACTCTAGTCTTTTGTCATTGCCACTAGCACTTTTAGACCTCACTGGCCATCCATATATATAACTAGAAAAAGATACTTTGACAAAAACTTCTACATATTCACCCAAATCCATGTTATTTGCTTTTCTTTGGAGACACAGCTAGATATTTCCCAATGTCACTTACTGTTAAGTGTGGCCACGTGACTGGCTTCTAGCTAAAAGATTATGAGTAGATTTGTGCATTTCCAGCTCAAGCCTTTTATGAAACTAATGTGCCTCTCTTCACTCTCTTTCCCCTTCACTGGCTAAATGCAAATGATGATGGAGCTCAAGGGGATGACAGAACTCATAAATAGAAGGAGCCTAGATTCCCGAACCACTGAGTAAAAAGAATCTAATGTTAACCAGGGACACCTCTTTGGACTGTTAATGTGAGTAAAAATTAACTCCCATTATGATTGAGTCACTATATATTTTGGAGCCTATTTATCACAGCAGTTAGCTTCCTCTAATAGACAGATATCAACTTGGATGATTTTATTTACTGGACATTTTCATTAATACTAAAATAAAAAGGTAAAGCCACTAAAGTTGTGAGTGTCATAAGAGTACTGTTGAAACCAAACAAAAAGCCATAGATAGAAGATATCTGAATTGGTTTAAATGATAAAGAAATAAAATTAAACTCCTAGTGCCAGGTAGAGTTATTAAGCAAATATATTTTTTTTAATTTGGTGAAAGTCTTGCCTCTCCCTAGATCCTACTTTCTAATCAAATCCTGAGTATTGGACTCCAAGACTATACCCATCCCTGAAGGCCAATTCTTCACTTGGCCCATCAGTCCCTGCAAGTCTGTTTTTGATTTCTGGGATTTCTTGACTAGGTAGGTACTTTGTAGGTTTCAGCCCATCCTGTATGATGTGGTAGATGCTTCCTTCGCTGTTCTCTAATATTTCTTTGCCTTTGGTCTCATAAATATTCTGTGCACAGTTAACTTTCCTCTGCCCTGAGTGATTTATCTTTGCTAATTATATTCAATAACCAATTCCAAGGATGATTCCCATTTTGGCTGAGCCAGCATTTTTTACTCAGAGCTTTCACCGAATGATCTAGGACATGGTTTCTCTAGGCACCATGTAGTCTCAATGATGTTTGTTCACTTTACATAGAATCTTCAAGACTGTGTCAGATAGCTTCTTACTACTTTAAAACCAGAGCTCCCATTTCCTATCTGAGGGGTGCTGCTAGCTCTTAGACTATCTGCAGAGTGGAAGATCAATTAATGATAGACTTTTCAATGATAGACTTGGCCCACTCACTTCCCAATTTCTGTTCATTCTTGAATCATGTTGCAATGATCAGAGAGGAGTAGAGGCTGTAAAGGAATAGAAAGAAGCTTAGACTGGAATTTAGGCAACATGGGTTCAATTCAGGCCTACTACCTATCAGTTGTGAATATTCCTGAGATTTCATTATCTCAGCTAAAAGTTAGGAATAAAAATACTTCTTATTGCAAGTTAAGTCAGAACTTAACTTGGGTTGCTTAACTTGGCTTGCTTCAAGGACTAAATAAAATCATGTACCTGGAAGCACTTAACAAATGTTATACAAATACATTATTTTATTTATATTGTAAGTATAGGTATAATGTTTCCAAAGTTCCTCAATGTCATTAGAGTATATACTATTTTAAATACATGATAACAATACAGTCATGCATCACTTAACGAGGAGGATATGTTATGAGAAATGCAGCCTTAGGCAATTTTGCTGTGCAAACATAGAGTGTACTTACACAAACCTAGATGGGACAGCCTACTACATACATAGGTCATATGGTACTAATCTTATGGGACCACTGTCGTATGTGTGGTCTTTTGTTGACTGAAATTCACAAAATATAAGTGGAAGTTGTCTCTCGTATGTTGTGGAGTCTTTTCCTCTTTACATAATTAAATAATTGCTCTGGCTTTCCTTTTTCACATATATTCTAAATAAAGACATATGATGGACATTGAGTAGATGAAGATCACTGGGATGAATCCTGGGGGTCTAGTGAATTTCAGCGGTAGAAAAACAACCATTGAAGTCTACTGGCCTTGGACACATCGGTCTGCCTGTTTCACAGCCTCTTGACGCACAGAATACTGTTTTGGAGGGATAACTTTGTAGCTAAGCAGCAAGGCCTCCTATCTTGGGATACGAGCTGAGATATTGTAGAAGATTTCTACCACAACCAAGAGAATAGGCAGATGCTATTACCTCAATCCAGCAGGAGCCATGAATAAATTACATACCATGAAACCTTTTAGTGAACTGAGTTTTCCAAAGAGCCTGCTTCACTTTATGCTCCATTTCTTTTAGCTGCTTCTTTTTCTTTTACTTTTTCCCCTGCCTTAGGAATGCTGAGGATTTTTGCCTATGATCCACTTGATTTGGAAAAAAAAAAAAAAAAAGATAACACACAGGCTCTTTACATAAGGCAAAAATGAAATTTTCTATTTTCCACAAATAGCAATGGAATCCTTTCACCATTCTGTGTTGTAAGATGTTTCATAGGTTTAACATTGTGCACCAGTTATCTAACCTGGGCCCATAGCATAGTTCCTGACACGTAGAAAGCATTTAATATGTAATTTTAAATAAATGAATGAATGATGCAATATACAATATTACTTCAGAATTATTGCCTGCAAGTTTTTCTACACATGCCCAAAAAAGATACAGAAAATTGCCAGGTCTTCTAAATTTTTCTTCAGTTGAAAGATCTATGCTTCAGATATCTAGTTACTTTTGTAAAGATTTCTATTGAAAAAGATGTCTATTCCCTGGAGGAAAGCATAGATTTTCATATAGAAGCTTTAGCACGGCTAGGAATAATATGCACCTCCAATAAGTAGTTAAAAATTGACCTGCTTACTTGAAGAAGAAAAATATTTGCCTAAAACCTTAATCTTAAATGAAATGAAGGAGACTCATTGAGAAAATTAAAGGGCAGCTAGTTTGGTTGTCTGACAGCCTTCTGTCTGCAGACTAGATTTTTAAAAACAATATTTGTCATTCAGAAGATAGTTCTTTCATCATGTGATTTTTTTTTTAGAAGAAATTGCTAAGATTGTTTCACTTTCTAAATTTCATTGTGGAGATAATACAATGGATTTCCTCTGTGGAAGATTTCTTTAATACCATACCTTAGCTTGGGCTTCTAAAAGAATATCTCATAGATTGAGTGACTTAACAGAAATTTATTTCTCACAGTTCTGGAGGATGGGAAGCCCAAGGTCAAGGTGCCGGCCGGTTTGGCTTCAGGTAAGCACCATTTTCCTTGTTTGCAAACAGCCACCCTCTTGCTGTATCTTCACATGGTAGGGGAAAAGAAAGAGATGGGGGATTGGGAGGAGAGGGCTCTCTGGTGTCTCTTCCTTTAAGGGCACTAATCCCATCATGGGGACTCTACCTTCATGACCTCATCTAAACTTAATTATCTCCCAAAGGCCCTAACTCCTAATACCATCACACTGGGGATTAGGGCTTCAACATATGAATTTGAGGGGAGAAACAAACATTCAGTCCATAGCATGTTTGAGGGAACCTGTGTAATCATTTTACTGAAGGAGAAATGGCCACATCATGGTTAATGGTAAGTGCTCCGATATAACAAAGCAAGTTTCAGAAGAGCTTCTAAAGGTCGCTCATAGAGAAACTTGATCAAGATTATCTAGTGGTTTACAATTAAGGATTAGGGCCCGTGTAAACACTTCTCAAATCTTATGCAAAAAAGTCAACACAAAATGACATTAGTATAATTATCTGTGGTTGTCCTTGACTTAAGTAAATGAAGTGGAAAAAAGAATATCCTTTCGCTTTTACTGTGTTTACTTGTAGTACTTTCTATTTACGGCTCATGATACTAGTTTCCCATTTAAGGTATTAATTTAACAATTCCTTTTGAAATCTAAACTTATGCTAGAAAAAGAAGTCATTTGATTTAAAACGTATGAAATAAGTCCTTAAATATGACAAAATCCTAAAGGTGATACATTAGAAAATAAAGTATAGGAAAACTGGATTATTATGATTTTTAAGTGTTCCTTCTACAAACACCCCTACCAATTCCTTTTGTGACCTTTTGCAACACTCAACAATTGTTATGGACAATAGCTTTTATACATTCAAGATTTTATTTGTTGCACTTTGAGCTAATTTCATCTTGCAGTTTTCTGTTATGGTTACCACTACCACCTATTACACACACCGAGCCATATTACCCACTACTGGGATTATAGCAAAATATATAAAACTAACTCTACAACTTGGTTGGGTTGGTAAGACATATCTGTAAGAGGAGCTAATTTCCATGAATTGCCCTTTACCCAGTTGCAGGACACTAGGAAGATGATAATCTTAGTATCCACATGCAACATGTACAATCAATTGTCTTAGCAATTGCCTAAAAGTTATGAGGGGATGATGATCAAATGCATGTAGTCTTCTAAATATGTTTCCTTTGGCCTGAAATTCTGACCTTTAATATCATTTATAGGGGATGGCTGGTGGCATAGTAGTTAAATTCATGTACTCTGCTTCGGCAGCCCAGGGTTGGCAGGTTTGGATCCTGGGTGCGGACCTGTGCACCTTATCAAGCCATGCTGTGGCAGGTGTTCCACATACAAAGTAGAGGAAGAAGGGGGTGAATGTTAGTCCAGGGCCAATCTTCCTCAGCAAAAAGAGGAGGATTCGCAACAGATGTTAGCTATTGCTGTAAGGGCTAATCTTCCTCACACAAAAACAGTCACTTATAAAAAAACCATCATTTATAAAAAAGCATATTATCTTACATAAGTTAGAGTCGTAGGAGAAATAGCAGTTAGGTAGCTAAAACATTGTTCATCTTAGTTTCTTTAAGAGGGAAAAGATGGTGGTCCAGATACAGAAACTAGAAGAGTGAACATTGAAAGAGGAAGTGGCAAAATTGAGGAAGAAAACCACATTTTTGCCTTTTTTTTGGTAACTTAGTGGCATTTTTGTCTTCTAAATGGTCTCTTTCCCCGGAGTCATTTTCAAATTTCTCAAAAGATGGTTTAAAGAAACATTATGATTTTACTTAAAAAAGAATGTCACATACGTCTTTGAGGAAGAGAAAGCTTCACTAGATCAAATATAGCATGTCAAGTTGTCTCAATACATAACACGTTGATAATCAAAGGTTTCTGACATTGTATACTAGGAGAAAATAATCTTTAGCCATAGATTAACATAATAATACAGTTTGTTTCTATTGTTGAACTAGATATTAATTTTTTGTGTGTGTGAGGAAGACCAGCCCTGAGCTAACATCCGTTGCCAATCCTCCTCTACTTTTTGTATGGGACGCTGCCACAGCATGGCTGACAAGTGGTGCATCACCTGTGCCTGGGATCCAAACCCGCAAACCCCAGGCTGCCAAAGTGCAACCTAAACCGGTGTGCCAGCGGGCCAGCTCCAACTAGATATTAGTTCTTAATGATACTCTATGTACTTAAAAAAAGATTTTATATCCTGGGGTAAATATTGCTTAATATTTTTTTATTGCACCTAATTTCCAAACAGCTGTATTTGAAAAAATGTATAGATGTTAAGAAAAATACCTTAGGCTAATGACGGTCTACTGCTGTATAACCATCCAACAATATAACAACAAATAGTTCTACTGCAGTGGAGGTACCACATTTCACTTGGCACAGACAGAGGTCAGAAACCGAAGAAAAGAGGCACCCTCCTGTTAAAGAGTAAAAGAAAATTCATGCCTTTCAAAATATGAGTCACTAAAGTAAATAGGTTACGATTGTCCTGGGAATACACACACACACACACACACACACACACACACACACACACATGCATACAGAACTTAAACTATCACTTTTCCAAGAAGGAATTGAAATGAGAAAATAAGACTAGACCAATGCAAAGAAAATAAAATAGCTTGTTTTGTCACTTGGACCCCATTTCAGAGTAGTCTGCTCTTTGGTGATGGGTTCCGTTATTACTTTGATAGCTTGTTTTGCCTTGTGTGGAAGGACACAAAATTTGGATGTTCCATCATGATCTTGCTGGCACCCTGCTTTAAGCACAGTTCTTTTGAAAGTTCTTCAAAAAGAGGTCAGATGATTAATCTGACTTTGCTTCACTGGGAACACTCATTAGCAGGGTAGGACCAACACACTTTTGTTTTACTTTTTGGCATCCTCGTTATTCATAGGAGAGGTGATATGAATGGTTTCATTCTATAAGAGTCTGTGCAGCAGCCATTTCTGTCTCAGAGATGCATCTCTGTAAAAGAAACAGAAATCTGAACTTTTCTGATTAATGAAAAATAATCTGTTCATTTTCTGCTGGGCTGTGCAATTTTGTGGGTGACTAAAAGCAGCACAGATATGATCAGCTTAGTCCTTAGAATAGTGTCCTATATGCTTAGCAATGAAATCTATGATAATGATTATGAAATATTAGGGACTTTTAAAGGCCTGAAAGTTTATTGCTAAAAATAACAATTTGTAGATTGACCAGCATGTCAGTGTTTGTGCTGAATATTGATCGTTAGACATGCCAGAGTATTCTCTCTATATTCTCCTTCCTTATACCACAGATGTACACAGAATGAATGGGTGTACATACGGACTCTCAGAGGAGACAGGACATGCATCCTCTGACACACACCAAAGATTTCTACTCATCTACAAAGTATCTCACATTCACAATGAGTCTTTTGTTCTTGAGTACAGCCTTGCCATTGCCTTCCCTCACATACTTAGCCCTAGCCCTCCATTGGTTGTGTCCCTGCTTCTCTTCTCTTGAGAACTTTAAATTCAGCAACATATCACTGCAGACGTCTCTCCTTCAGCATTCCTGAGTTGGCCTTCCAATTTCTAATTCAGTATTTTTGAGGCGTCCCAGGTCATTATTTGATAGCTCAGATTTACAGAGGAGGGTTATTCCCCAGGGCTTCCTTATACCCAGACACCTCTCTGCTTGACCAGGTTGTGTTATTTTCTCTAAAAGAGAAGGACATGTCAGTTTGGTTAGTTTAAGTTCATAACAACTGAATGGGCCACATTGATATGGATACTGTGCCTGAGTGGGAGATTCCATCGTCTGATTGCTCACTTTTACTTGATGTGGTTGAGTAGGTCAGGGAACTCAGAATGGGCCTCTCTCTTTTACTTCCTTCTATGCATGTAAATAAGTGATTAGAGGTGGCCAGAGCCCGATGTGTAATGATGAAGATGTCACAATGGTGATGGTAATAACGATCATCACCATGATAAGGGAGAAATTGACCAAGAGATGCAGAAACTGATGGAGATATTTTACTTAAAGAGTCCTTAAGATTTAGGAATTCAAATCAGTATTTCCTTGATGTTCTTAGAGGAAATACGCATTCTTTTTCCTTTTTCTACTGAACATACAACCTGAGTTTGAAAACCTAATGTTGGATAGAGTTAAACATTAGTTTGTTATCTCCAGTGCTCCAGAGTTTTAGCTACAGTGCTGCCCAGCAGAAGTAGCACTGAGAGTACTTGGAAAAAGAAAACTTGACTTAAGAGGAGAGGAAATGTGTTCGTGTAGTTTTGGAGACAGTTGGGGCCTTGGCAACTGACAGTATTACAAATGGCTAGAGTAGAAGAAATAATTCTTGGATGCCTGTGGTTGCTAATTGACATGGTCATGAATACCCAAGAAATACACCACAGGATGACTGGGGCGATTTTGGCAGGAAATGTCTTGCCTAAAATAGGAAATCCTGCAATAGCAGGTGGGCAGTGAAGGAGAGAGCCAGAAAGCGTATTTTTCTAAATTTGACCCTTTTTCAAACTCTAGTCTTGCCTGGCTACGTAACAAATGGATTGCACATGTTTGGAAATCACTTCTAAACTCCCATTGAATTACATGAACCTCCATTCACTAGTTAGTAAGAGAGAAATATTAATAACAGGTATTGCATGTTTAATTAAGGAATCACTTATGAGCACACTATATACAGTCCTGTCTAGGTGCCTTGGACAATTGGAAAGATCCAATGCTTTTAGGGAGAAAATGGCATGCAAGCGTGAAAGTTTTATGTAACATGTAACAATTCATTGTTTAGAAAAATAAATATTTAGGGTATATTTTCGCAGAGAAAGAAAAAATATTAGTGGTTTGGGATGTGTTGTAAAAGGCGGCATTAGAGATAAAACAACTTAAAAGATAAGTAGGATTTGGATCAGATGAGAGAAAAACGATAGGCCATGTGCAAATTTTAAACTCTAGAATGTAGACTCCAGAAACGCTTTCTGTTTTTTTTCTTCAGCACTGTATGCGCAGAACCCAGAACATGTCTGGCACATAACAGATATTTAACAGATGTTTCATGAATGAATGAATGAATGCTGAATTATTATAACACTTTAAAACTATAGTATTCATGGTTTGTGATAACATTTGAGATGATCTAATTAGAGAGAAGTTTTTCTCTTTGGACTTAAACTTGGCAGTGAATACAGCTAAGGTTGACCAATTTCTGTCTCATGTCAATTAAACCTTTCATGGGTTTTTACTGAAATGTAGTCATTAATGAGCAGCTGCCCAGGGCAATGATAATGATGTTGATAATACATTGACCTTACACCATCTCCCTTATCCATGGAAACTTAAGTGCTTCACCAACAGTAATTATCATAGCTCTTAAAGGAAGTAGGAAAGAATAATTAACACCGTTTACAGATGAAAATGGAAATAGAGAGGTATTAAGCTTTGAAAACAATGAAGGACCAGTATCTGATAACTGTTCACCATAAATTTGTCTCTTTGGGGGATGGTAGTGAGATGACAGAAAGAAAGATAAATTTTGAACTTTATCAATCAATGCACTCCTTGAGACCTAATTTGAAATTTTGTACAAATTTATGGGTGCTAATATTAAACTGTGCATCTCTTGGGAGTCTTTTCCGTAAGTTTCCTTGGCTCATATAAATATAGGAATGTAATAATTATTCAGTTCTTAAGTTCAAATGATGCATAATCACATGTTTGGTTCCCTGTTCTCCAAGCTCTTCTGCTTTTTTCTTTTCACTTTTAAAATTGCCCCACCCCAGACAGTAAGACCCATCTTGATATCTGTCAAGTGGATCTAGAGAACAATTGAGTTACATTGATCCACCGTTAAGATAAGCTTACTTATGAGCTTGATTTGATCTTGTTTTTCACTCCTAGTGATGAAAACTCTCCCTTGAAGTGTACGTGTGTGCACTTGTGTGTTGGGGGTGGGTGGAGGGGCGACACCAGGCATTTGTTTCTCTCTTCTTTTGTTAATGGTTTACTTGTATCAGAATATTTCTGACACAAGTGACAGAAAACCAAACCCAAATTAGTATAAGCAAAAAAAAATTATTGGCTCTTTTAATTAAAAACTTCAGGGATAGAACTGGCTTCAAGTATTGGTCTCCTTATGCTCAAACAATGTCATCAAGATCCAGTTTTTCTTCTCCTCTTGCTCAACTCTCATCAGTGTATTGGCTTTTCTCTTGGGCTACATGTGGTGGCAAGATGACAGCAGCAGCTCCAGTTGGAAACTTTCAGGTTCAAGTTCAGTGGAGGAGAGTATTGCCATAATCCTTGAAGCCCCATCAGAATTTCCATCGTACCATATTGGCTCTGATTGTGTGACTTGTTCATCTTGACCAAATCTTCTCGTCCATAGCATGCTATCCAGTGCAGTAGTTTGGAAAAATTAGGATTCATTCATGGTGTGGGGTTGTAGTAAATCCTCACTCAAACCATAATGCTGCTTGTAACACTATAATGTTTACTTACCTCCTAACCTTTGGGGAATTGCTCCTTCTCCCAATGCAACTATATGATTTGTGGAGCTGCCAATCACAGTATTCCACAGTAGTAGTAACTCCAACACTTTACCCCCAGGGTTGGAGATATGACCTGGAGGGTGGATCATAATGCTGAACCTCCCATCTAAAGTGATTGGTCCAATGAATGACCAATGCCAGTTGAATCAGTGCCTATACCTGAGATGGATACATATAATGAAAGGAGAAAGTTGTCTTGGGTAAGAGCCAGATACTCAGAGATAAGCTAAGGTGAGGGTTTGAGAAATTGTATTTGTAGAAATGTCTCCTGGTTTTAGGCACTGAGATTACTGGAACTTCCTTGGTTTCTGCAGTATTTTTTATTGTTTGTTTAAATGATTTATAGTTATGTTTCTATCACTAACAATAAAAAGAGTCAATGGTAACACTCATTTGTTCTTGAGACTTCACTTTCTTCCTAGTTCTATTAAATAGGCCCTTGCTTCCCTATATCTGAGTACCTCCTTTGAAAAATCGCCTAGTAAATAGGCCTTTTTTGTTTTTACTGTGACTTATTTTGAGACTTACAAAAAAATGTTTATAGTAGTACAAAGGATTTCTTTACATCCAGATCACCCAAATGTTAAATGTTGCTTCATCCTTTCCTTTCTCTGTATATACATTATTTTTGTATAAATTGAAACTAAATTGCATAGACGATGCTCCTTGACCCTTAAATCCGTGTGTGTTCTTAATAAAAAAAAAAAAAACAGGTGCATCATCTTGCATTTTTGCAGTAAATAAAAGCCAGGAAATTGCCATAGACAAATTATAACATCTAACCTACTGTCCTTATTCAGATTTTGCTAATTGTCTCAGTTATGGTCTTTATAGCAAAAGAATATCTTGGATCATGCATTGCTTCCGTCAGTCTTTTCTCTTTAGTCTCCTTTAATCTGGTACTATTCTTTTTTATTTCTTTTCTTGCCTGACATTGGAATTTTTGAAGATACAGGACAGTTATTTTATATCATATCATGTGATGATGATTTATCTCAATGCTCGTGAGAACATTGATCTCTTAGTTAAAGTGGCATCTGCTAGTTTCTTCACAACAAAACTTGCCAATTTTTACTTTGATTTAGTATATATGTTGTGGAGAGGCACTCTGACTAAAATCCTTTGACTCTTGATGGGGTTCAGGGCAGGCTGCCCCACAATATGCCATTTTGACATTGATTATTTTGAATTGAAGTTACTTAAGAAACAGCCAGTGCAAGAAGGACACTCCTTCCCTCCTTTGTCCCCTTGAAAGCAGGAAACAAATCTCCCATGTGAAAGGTTCCCTCCCTGTGCCAGGAGATAGAGAGACATCTTTCTCACCAGAGATAGGGAATTCAGGGCCAAGAAGGTTATATAAACAAAACTTGTTACTTTTTTATTAATTTACTACCCCAAGCTCAAACTTCTTTGTCTTGCCAATTCTTGACAAATTTATTATCTAAATGGTATAAAAAGTCACGCTTCAGCCACTTCTTTGGGTCTCATGTCTTTGGGGTCCCCATAGGTACGAAACTGCATTAAATTTGTTTTTCCTGTTTGTCTCTCTTTTACTACAGGGGGAGTCTCAGCCAAGAACCTAGAAGGGTAGAGGGAAAGTTATTTTTCCTCCCCTACACTCATATTTTCACCCACTCATTTTTGCATTCCCAGGTCTTTATAAATTATGTCCCTTCTTTACTGTCACTAATTTCCTCTGAGTGATCACTATTTTCTCCCACTTTGCGGTCCCCAGCACCCACCCATGCACACAACACATGTCCTGTTTCTTGTGCCCATTCTTTAACTAGAGTCTTGCTATGCACTGTTAGAATATGCTGACTGCTCTTTGCCTGGCATCATCTTATGCAAGTTGTCATCATATTAGGCCCCCCTCAAATCTTAAACATATTCTTTGGCACATTTTCAGTTATCTGCTAGATTTGCCATTTAGCAATTTGTTGAAACTAGCCTATATTACTGCCTATTTGTTATCTGTGTCTTTATCTTCCAAATAATTGACTCTGCTTAACTAATTGGATGACCTTCTATCTATAGTTAGCTCCTCCCCCAATTTGTATGTGTGTGTGTGTGTGTGTGTGTGTGTATTTTGTTTTTACTTTTAGACCTTCCAGGTCTCCAAGTCTAGCTAGCCCTCAACATCTTTTTCAGAAAATAGAGAAGTAAATATCAGTCACTGGCTGCTCAATAGCTGATAAATTAATAAACATGCAAACTATTATGAAGCAATTCTATTGTCTGGCAATAGATGATACTATTTCCAGTAGGCCACCTTTGTATTGGACCATTTTGAACTTTGGAATTTTACTATGAAGTTGTAAAATTGAATCTATTTAGCTCTATAAATTACATGCACAGAGGAATGAGTGATGTTCAATCCTGAAATCCTCATAAAGAAAATTGACCAACTGAAGCAATGGGGGAATCAAATTTGGTTTTGATTATATTATCAGTTTTTGTGTTAAATTCAGGACAAGGTCAGAAACACTCAGATGGCTGGTGAAGGAGGTAGGAAACACCCTGCTTCTGCTAACCCAAAGAGAAGAGCAGGCCACAGAAATCAGAGGAGGCTTTCTCTCACCATCATAGCAAGGAAATATAAAACAGTTCACTTGGGATATTTCCTATAAGAATTTAGTAACATTTCTTAAGCTTTGTGAATTCCTTGATGTTTATTATTTTTATTACCTTTTATTTCCTTGTGACAAATAGCAATAAAACTCTTAGCAACAAGTATGGCCTTCTGTAGACTAGCAGACAAGGGAGAGCTAAAGAAAAAGGCTCCCATTCTAAAGAGTGATACTGATGTCAGGAGGAAAGAACAGGTTATGTCCCTAGTGCCCAAGAAAGGCAGAAAAAGACATTGTAGAGAGAGATTCTGGTCTGAGAAGCAGTCCTGAGTTTACCCATAAACGGCCCACAAGGGCTTCCTGACACTGACCACTAAGATTATTTCAAAACCACAGGATTCTGGCTTCTTTGTTCATGTTAGTGCCGCAGCCACAACATTATTGTAGACTTTAGATTCTGTGTTCTTGCCTTTTGGAGAGTTTTTAAGGTATTTTTCATATTAATTGTCCCAGCATCAGTGAAGAAGATAAATATTTTAATTTGCATATGGTTATTATTATTGCAAAACTGAAGAATTCTGAATAATACTTTTCCATCCATAAATTCCATGAGGCCAAGTGCCTGTATTATTTGCTACAGTATTCCAGGCATAGTGCTAGTTACGTAGTATGTAGCCAATAAGTATATAGTCACTCACTAAAAAGGCTTGCTGAAATATGCCTCTTTTCAAATCTTTTTGCCTCAGATTCAAAAAATCTGTGCTTGTTGGCTGCAATTATAACATTTTGCCTTTTTTCCCCCCTCCAGTAAGAAGCTCAACAAATCATATGTTTAACTTTGTGAGAAGACATGCAAAATCTTAGAGAAACTTGACATATTAATTATTACAAATTGCTGAAAGAACTAGTTCAGATAGGTTATAAAACAAGTCAAACCAGATCTGTTTATTCTAGACTATAGAATGTTACTACATATTGAAGAAATGATTAGGGTAACTGGAGCATATTAGAGTGGGCTGTAAATTATTAGAGTTTGGAGGCTGACTTCTAGCCTTTAATTCAATGCCCTGTTTTCTACTAGGGCATAGAGGAAAAATATGCCAAATACCAGACCAGTTGAGTGATGCTCAGGTCTATTCTTTTTCCTACTTCTAATAAAGTCTGCTCCCAAACTTAACAGAGAGCAACCTCATCCAGACTTATACTTTTAATTAATGCAAATTCCAGCCTTAACTTAAGAAAGTTGCTGTATTATCAATATTAATAACATCCAGCCTGGAGAAAAATGGGAGGAGTCTTCATGATTGACTCTGCCTTGGCTGACCAGGGTTCAACAAGACCCTGAGAGTTACATTAGCTCTCTCTGTTCTCACCTCCAGGGTTTGATCTCAATGCCCCCATTTGGGAAACCTCAATCACAGGTCTGCAGACCTATTGTTGCCTTTTAATCCTTCTCAAATTCTAATTAAGTTATGGTCTTAGTGCAAAGTAATTGTATTTACTGACAGACATATGATTAATGCAAGCCACAGAGCAATTAGCTGAAGAGGGACACAAATATGGTTAATATCATTGACATACTGGTCCTAAGCAGAATTAACATTATCTTTGAAATATGGACCCTTCTGCACAGATCGTTGACATGGTTGTCATAGAAACTGCCTGTCTTGTCATTACTGCCATGTCCAGACATCTGTTGCATGTTCAGACACTCATTGACATGTGCATTCATTTAGTCAGATAAGATGTCTTATCTCAGGCACCTTTATCATCCATGAGCATGTTGACTTCCTTTAAATAATGAAACACAATTAAAAATTAGTAACCACAGATGTGTCAGCATTTAGAGTTTTCACTGATGACCACTGATAGCTGTCGGGGCGGAGAAAATCCCCTTGCTTCCCTACTTGTGTTCTTGTGGCTGGACTAATAGTAAAATTGACACAAGACTAGATTAACAGGAAAAAAAAACCAGTTTAATATGTACATATTGGAGACCACAAAGAAATGATGCTTGGAGAGTGAACAAAACAGGCAGTACATATATATATATTTTTTTTTTACACGAGGAAACAATAAATTTGTGAAGAATTGACAGGACAAAGAAACTTAGGTTTGGGGTATGTAATTAGTGAGGAATTTTAGCAGAGTTTAGGCTTGAGGTAGTAAATTAGCAAGGTTTGTTTATTCGGATTTCTCAGCCTTGAATTCACTAGCTCTGGTGAAAAGGATTCAGGGAGGGCACCTTTCACTTGGGAGATTTATTTCCTGCTTTCAGGGGAACAGAGACAGGAGGGTCAGAATGCCCTCTTTGCTTCTCCAGTAACTTTAATTCTAAATAATTCATATGCTATTGTGGGATATTTTGGGGAGGCCTGCCCTGGGACCCAACATAGCATCACTGAGACATAATTGTGGCTAGTGTTATATGGGTTTTATAGTCAACTATAAATTATTTGCAATATGGCGTTAAACCCTGGGATTCAAGAAATATCAGTAGTTTGTTTTTTTACCTAAGTGGAAAAATTCTTAGAATTCTTTCTAAGTGTTTTTACAGATATGCTTGAATATAGCCCCGAAGAGTTTGATGTTGGAAAAATTCACACTTCAAATTAATAATGAAATTATACTAGGAAGATCTAGTCACACGGCTGCTATAGCCACTGCTAGGAATAGATAGCATTAGCTTTCACATTGACATTTTGAGCAGAATAATTCTTAATTTTGCAGGACCATATTTAGCATTTTAAGAAGTTTAGCATCCCTGTCCTCCAAACACTAAATGCCAGTATTAACTCCCTGCCCCAGTCATAGTAGCAACTAAATATGAGTCCACACTCATGTCATGAGTTCCAAATGTTCCCTGTGGAGCGTGGGGTAGAGCAGGAGAGGTAGCACTACTCATGGTTGGAAACCATTGAAAAAGTCTTAGCAGAGATGTCTTTTCTAGTTCTGTCATTTTTTATCTTGTTACATTTAAATTTATCAAGTGTGAGTTTCATATTAATTGCAGACTGTAAGGTAGCAATTGCTTTAAGCTCTCAAGAATACTATAAGAATATCAAGAAAAAAACAAAATATAAAGTTAAAAAGATTTGGTACCTAAAAAGAAACTGATAAAGGAAAATATTGATTAGAATACTAAATACTAAATAGTATAGAATAGAATAATTAAGGATCTGCTTTTCTCTCTGCAGGAAGTTGCAGATAATATAGGAGTGGGTTATGTATTAGAATAAAATATAAGACATATAGATGGCAGGACTGGGAGTCTGTGTTACATGGAAGGAATTCACAGCAGTTGTAGAAAAGATAAGCCCATGGACCATGAAGGAATATCTTATGATTTTATACCAAAGAAACTTGGACCAGTAAGTCTTTTGGAGAAGATACCTGGTGGAGGAATGCCTCATATTTTTCCTGTCACTTGAAAATTCATGCAATAAAAGAAACTATGCTCTTTGAGTCTAGTAAATAGAGGAAAAGTATTTTTCTTTTATCTACAAAAACTCTAGCATATTTCATTGATTTACATTTTTCTGCTACTGAATGTTCAGTAAAGAATTGTCACTAATTTAATATAATTACTATAAAATATTTGTTGCAGCAATTATTGTCTTGGTATGCAATAAATAGCAATTGATTAAAATAAGCCCAGGGGATGCTAGAAATATAAGAGAGCTTAGAGACTGTCTAACATCACTTTTACTGTGTAAGAAAGGAAACTAATGTTCAAAGATATTATTTAAAACAGTCCCTCAGCTACTTATCTGCAGAAACTGGCTAAAAAATTCAGGAGATAAATTTGGAATTGAAGTATAGACTTGGGAGTCATCAGATTTCTATGTAATTAAAATGCAACTATTTCTTAGGATATGCTTAGAAATGATGCTGGAGTAGGCAGCTTTGGAATTCAGAGGCCTGGGGTTGGTAGATGCCACTTTGGGAGACTATCAAGAACTTTTCCTTAGGCACTGAGCATCATTAATAATGGCAAGAGAGAAGAGATGGAAGAAAGCTGGTTAGGGTAGGAGAAAAAGTGCTGTCCTGTGTTAATATTAAAGACTAAGATATTTCAGTAGCATCAATGTGTTCATTACTTGGGAGTAGCCATAAAAATGATGAATTCTTTGATTTAGAGCCAAATTTTGATGGAAAAAAGCTGGTGCTGGAAGCATAAGCTAGAAGGATAGGATGTTTTCTTCAGAGTGAGATCCTTTAATTTAAGATTTCAGGAGAAGAGTTGTTGGGTGATCACATGTCCAGTACATGGACATCAGAATGGACAGGGGGAATGGAATGTGCAGGACATAACTGGAATTTTGGAAAATTAGAAAATTAAAGCTCAAAAGTCAGATACCTTTGTCACTGGGTCATTAAGTTTATTGAGGATGGTAGTAGATGTTGGAATAAAAAGGAAGATGGTAAACAAAGAGCTAAGGTCATTGATGAGTAATTTGGATCGATAGAAAGCTACATAGTTTCAGAGAAAGAATGGTGGAAGATGAAGCAGTGATTGTCCAAAATGAGCACACTAAAGTAAATGACTCTCTTGAAGTTGCCCTGCTTTGGGACTCTGAAGAAAGTGGAATATGGGAGACTTGAGAGGATAGCCCTTAATAGGGTTTTGTAAGGGAAGTAGTGTTTTGTCTGCCAGCAAGCTGTTGGGAAAATAGAAGTCTCCAGGTATTTCAAGGAAGGGATTTTCTACAGGGAATTAGAGGCTTACAAAAACAGGGAAGCTGCGCTGTTCATTCAGGAAATTACTATAGAAAAAAACTGAGGACACCACTGCTAATAATCTTAGCTGCCTGCAGACCTGAAGTAGATCAGCAGGAGGAAGCACTAATTCACTGGATAGGTCTCATATCCACAGTCAGCTGAACGCCAGTTTACTACCATTCTTCTAACTCCAAATCTTGTACAAATGACTCGTTAGTGGACTCTAAACCAGAACCCTGCTGGCAAATGAGTCTGGAAATAATTTTCTCAACCTCTATCCCTCATGATACAGGGTCATGGGGTGCTTACTGAGTCTGAACAGATAATAGCTAGAAGACATATGTTAAGGTAAGATGAATTAAGACAAGGAGGCAGAAAGGACATTTGTCAACTGGTTAAAGGAGAGATTTATTTGTTATTGTGAGACAAGGACTAAAAAGGTCAGAGGAAAAAGTTTTGAGAGAGAGGAACAGTGAGAAATTGCATCAAAACCAAGGAAGCACAGAGCAATGTGACTCTGAAACTTTATGGGACCAGAAAAAGACTAGAGGGAATCATTTTTTGGGTGTTAAATGTCATAGTGAAATGAGGCATGGTGGAACTAGCTGATGTCTAATTTCCTTTAAAAAGAAAAGGTTTCACTTTTTTTTCGGATGAAAAGAAAAACTTAGGTCTTCTGGATGAAAATGGCAATGTGGATTGTTTATGCATCTATGGAAATTCTAACCTGGCATGCAGATAATGGAATAATGACTTTCTAGGATCCCAATTATGTGTTAAAAATAGCAGCAACCACTGATTGATAAATGGCAACATACTTTTCTAATGGAAATGGAAGTTGACTTCAAAGGCCTTTAATTTTTTACTTCAAAATTCCGTAAAACATTTAACAAAATATATGACTGTCAGAGAGAAGGATATAGTGAGGTGCATGAATTAAAAACTGTATTATTTTTTCAGTTATTTATGAGTCCTTTTATTAGATTATGATTCCTACTCCGTTGAGCTGGTTTCGACAAAAAGAAAAGAAATTGAGTGGACGTGTGCTACTTGTGAACCAAAGTTTAAGATGCATCATGTGTTTGCACTATCCCTCTTTTTCCTGTCACCAACCAGTGTGTCCCAGATAGGGACTGCTTTCTAACCTGAGTCCCTGAATGAAGGAGACATGAGAAGAGCTGCGGTTGACCAGTAATGGACCAACGTGAGAAGAAAATCCACCTTTGTTTTTTAACTACTGAAATTTTGAGGTTATCTGTAATAGTATCAATATTTACTCGAAACATATACATTCTATTCCCCAAATATATTTGACCATGGAAATCTTTTTTTTTTAAATCTCAGAGACTCCAGTGGGACATGTTTCATTGAAAATGTGGGGAAATACTGGCTGCTGGCTTAAAGCTATTAACTGTGTTTTCTCTTAAAGTATATATTTTTAAGAAAAAAATAAATTGGTCCCTAAATTTTTGATCTTTAAAATGCAGTAAATTAAATTATCTTAATTACATTTCTAAACAAACTCTAGTAGCTTAACAAGATACATGCCATTATTACCACACAGTAACAATAATAGGATTTAAAATGTTTTCCTGATTGTTTTGTAACTTTGTTTTTGTTATGTATGTGACACTCAAGGCTATTTTGTGGATTTCCTTGTTGACTTTGGTGTGATAAAATCTCAGGGAAAAACAGAAGGTCGAATTTCTTATTCTAGCCCCTCTCAGTTTGAGTCATGGGTGAAGATTGTCATTGTTAGACTTAGGTCTTGAGCTAACTGACTGGGAGAGGTGAACATAAACAAGTAACAGGGGTGGGCTGGTAAATGTTTAAAAACGGTCTCTTTCAGAAAAGAAAAAAATAGAAAAGCCCCGATTTGCAGCATTTGCCAGTTTCCAAAGCATAAATACCCCCGCCACAGCCAGTTTCGAGCTCCTGTCGTAAAGTGACTGACCGCGGATCTGGGGAGGGATGTACACGATTACTGGCCCTCCTGACTGTTCAAGCCAGCTACCTTACACCGCTGATAAAGAGCCTGAGACTTCTAAGAGAGCTCTGGATTTCATTGTGTTGTTATTGAGCTGGTATTCATAGAGTAAGCCTTGGATACCCTCAAGTATCAAATATTACATCTCTTTTTTTTTATCCCACTTTTGCCAAATCAGAATGAGAAAGCTTCTGTCCTGCTTCTACTTTATACCATTTGGGTTTGACTTGGAGTCCAGAATTCTGTGGCAAATCACAGCCTAGTGTTCTAGAAACCTGACAGTGCTTACTTTTGAAGCTCTTTTCCCTTTGGAGCTGAATTCTCTACTTTCTACCTTCAACTACTCATCTGTCGTTTTATCAATAGATCATCTGCCCAAGATGTTGATTCTTCTTCTCACCCTGTCTTCAAGAATTAGTTGTCACCAATCCTCATTTGATCCTACGACTCCCTCCCTCCTGAATTTAACTTTTACAGTCATTGACACCTGTCCACATCAGCTTGTATTTGCCCATTTGAACACTTCACCAGCCTGCCCAGTTATCCTATTGCAACGTCACCATGCCTTTTTATTATCTTCGGTGACTGAGATCAGAGTGTGCCTCACTCCAAGCTCCCGAGTTATAACACCAGTTGTGAGTAAATGTAGTAAGGATGATTTAGACAGTTTGATTAATGCTTTTTTACTAATGTGTTCAAAAGACTCAAGGCAATTAAAATTTCACATTTATCAAGTTTTTATGTAGTTGAATTTCTGAGATACAGTATCCTCATAAATGTAAAAACTACACAAGTTGAAAGGTGTTTTGCATAAACTCCTGGTTTCGTAAATAATGGGAAAGAAAATACAATAATATACATAATATAGGTATACATAAACTACATAAGATTACTGCACTCAGGTAAAACAGTATAAATAAATTCTTTCAAGATTATGTAATATGTTATTTTAAAGTCTTTCCCAGTTGATTTTAAAACTTTTCTTCATTAAAATAAGATAGCAAGCAGGAGACATACTTGCAACTATGCCTTTTAGATCAAAGCAAACCTTAAGAATTCAGAGTAACAATGCATTATACAGTGATACTTTCAAAAGAAGTTTGCAGAATAGTGTTACTAAAAAACTTGCAGCATCTGTAACACACCGTTACAGAGTGTGACCTGAGTAATGAAAGTGGAAAATGTGTTATTTGAACAGATGTTGCAGCCTATTTGGAGAGGTGTACCCACTCACCTATGTATATATTTATCTTCAAATGGCCAGAATGACCCTGCTTGACATGAAGAAAATCCTCTTTGGAAAGAGACACAACTAAATTCAAAGTAGTTTCTGCTGTGTCCTCGCCCATGCTTGCATTACATTAAAGTGAGCCTACTGGAATAAACAAACAAAAAAGTCCTAGATTCATTAAGTTCTTGAAAGACTTTGAGATTTCAATTGAATATTATATGGTATGGAATCCAAACATAGTATCATTTAGTAACAGCTGTTCAAGTCACTAATGAAGAAAGATGTTAAATAAAATAAAGCCATATATTCTTTGAAAATAGAAATTTCTCACTTAACTCACCCCTTTCTTGGTTGTTGGTAATCAGAAAGTAATCTTAAAGGAAACATGGAAGCTTGGAGGAAAAGACATCTATTAAAAACAAAACACAACAAAACAACCAGGAGTAAGAAGCGAGGAAAGTGTTGTTTCCAGTGTTATTATTTCTGTGAATGATAAACACAATACTTTCTAGCATTCAAGAGCTGTTTTCTCACCTGAGATGTGTAAAGAACAAGAGAAGAAATGCAGAAGCGAAAATGCAGCATCTGCATATTATTTCCTCCTAAATAGAGCCAAGTGGGAATAGAGAATTTTTTGGTAGTAGAAGTGACTCATAATGTTTCCTTACTAGTGACTTTGTGACACATTTTATTAATTTCTTACCCACCTTGTTCTTATGCAATATTTATTTAAGAAGTATTTGTTAGGCACTTAAAATTTTGTCAGACATTATAAAAGATTACTGTATATAAAATTATTTAAAAACAATTCCTGCTTTCAAGTATTTTTAAATTAGAAGGAAAGATGTTGAGAGAATAGGTATATGTGATACAGAGAGATGAGTCCCTTAATAAGGCTAAGTTAGGGAGAGACATGGGAACAATTCATAGCAGGGGCGGTGAACCAAGTATTGGAGCAATCAGCAAAGGCTACCTTGGGTAAATATTTCTAGTAACACACTTCCACAAGCATATGTGAGTTTCTCTGTAAAAATATGTTACTAGAAATGAAACTTCAAAAGTATTTGTGTATCTAATTTTGAATACTTTCTCTTAATTACTCTTGGAAGAGTTTATACCAGTTTATGTGACCACTAAATGTTTTATACCCTCACTAACTTTGTATACTACCAGGAATTCAAGCTCTGATATTCTGATGCTTTTGTCTTTCCATATCTTTCTTTTGAGCAAGATTGGATACATCCTCATAGAGTTATCAACCATCCATATTTTTTCTGTGAACTCTTTATGTACTTTGCCTATTTTTTTTAAATTGAATTGTTTTGGCCTTACTGCCTTGGAGGAGTTCATTATATATTTAGGAAACTTTCTTTTATCATATGTGTTGTCAAATTTTTCCAAAGATTGTCTTTTGACTTAATTTTTTCTGCACAGAAATGTTTTATTTTTATGTATGTAGTTTAGTTTTCCACGTTAAGGGATTATTTCTCTATTCCAGGAATTGTTATCAGGATTAAGTGTTTTATATTATATTTTATATTAATAGAAATTATATATGCATGTTCTTCTGCAACAAGCTCCTCCTCTTCAACCCACTTAACAGTATATAATGCAAAATTTGGAATATCTATAACCTTAGCTTAATCTTTCTAAGCACTGCAGACATTTCTCTCATATGGATATATAATAATTTATGTAGTTAGTCCCTGATTATTGTGCATATAACTTTGGCATCTATGGAGATGAATGTAAGGTTTTCACTGTTTGACAAATATTACAAATTCTGTTAATGGATTTTTAATAATGAACTATTTGCCTCCCTATTTTATGTACTACTAGTTTCAATTTGCTCATATTTTATTTTAGATTCTTAATATATCTTTTATTTATTTGAATACTCTTCATGAGATTAGTCTGATTATTTTTTAGTGTGCACCATTTGTTAGGTTGAGGTCAGTATTATGCTCATCTCAATAGATTGATAGACTTCTCTGTATGGTCTGGATCAATTTAAAGAGAATTAATCTTTTCTATTCCTTGAAAGTTCAAGGGAACTATGTGACTATCTGGGCCTAGAGCTTGCTTAAGGGGCAGCTACCTGATATTCTCAAATTTTTAAATTTCTCGAGTCTCTAGAATAGAATTTGAGAGTTTTTATTTGATGTCAGATAAGTTTTGGTAATTTATATTACCTAGAAAATAATAATTTCCTATTAATATTCAAATTTATTTCATAATGTTGGTTAATTTGAATAAGATATTTAAAATTGATTTGTATGGATTTTCTCCACTTATTTAATTTATATATTTTAACTTTTTTCATGTTTAGTTTTTCTGATACTCATTTATTCTATTTTAATTTTACTTATTTTGTTGATTTTTCTCATAAAAATCAGCTCTTGGAATTATATTTTTGTACTTTAAAAATAAAGTTGTTCTTTTTGCTTCACCAATTCTTTTATTCTGCTTTCCCTGAGCTTAGTTACATTCTTCCTAAAGTTTGAATCAGTTACTTAACTCATTTACTTTTATTCTTTGTAAGTTCTCTACTTAAATCCATTTTCCTCTGATTACAAATTTAGTTATGTGCCACAAATATAGTTACAGACTTTTAAAAGTATTTTATTCTCTAGATACTTTGTAAATTTTTGCCAATGCTTTGAGTAATATGTGCTTCAGAGTATTTTTGAATGGTTCATTATTATTATGTTTTTGTACTTAGTATTCATCACAGTTTATGATTTATGAATTTTTATACTTTCAGTTTTGGTGCATAAAAGTTTACGGCATATTTTTTTGGGACCAATATTCTTTAAAATTATAAATTGGCCTTAAAAAAATCTATTTACTGCTATTCAATGTGAATTAAGTCTTATTTGGTGATCAAGCCATGGTTCTCATTTCAAACTTTTTTGGATCACTTGCATATAACATATCCCATGGTTTTGTTTTGAGCCATTTTTAGAAGCTTTTTTGTTCACTAAGAGAATTTTTTGATTTGATATGACAGAAAAGTTTCTACTTATGCCTATAATTTTTTTCTTACACTTTCTTTTCATTGTGTCTTTAAAAAAATTACTATCTGTTCTATTTGAATTGGCGTGTGTGTATTTCTTTTTCATAATGTGAAGATTTATAATCTACTTTCTTCAAGTTGTTACTTCATAGCTGTATATCAGTAATCTTTAAGCTTTTTTGATCACATACCATCATTAGTAAAAAAAAAAAAATTCAAAACATAGTCCTAATGTGTAAAAAATTGTTATACACCTTTTTTTTTTTTTTTGAGGAAGATTAGCCCTGAGCTAACATCTATTACCAATCCTCATCTTTTTGCTGAGGAAGATTGGTCCTGGGCTAACATCTGTGCCCATCTTCCTCTACTTTATATGTGGGACACCCGCCACAGCATGGCTTGATAAGTGGTGTGTAGGTCTGTACCCGGGATCCAAACCTGCAAACCCTGGGCCACTGAAGCAGAGCGTGCAAACTCAACCACTATGCCACTGGGCCAGCCCGTGTTATACACTTTTTTTTTTTTTTTTTTTTTTGTGGGGAAGACCAGCCCTGAGCTAACATTCGTCGCCAATCTTCCCCTTTTTGCTGAGGAAGACTGGCCCTGGGCTAACATCGTGCCCATCTTCCTCCACTTTATATGGGACGCCGCCATGGCATGGCTGACAGGCAGATGCGTCGGCGGGCGCCCGGGATCCGAACCGGCGAACCCCGGGCTGCCAAGCGCGGACTAAACCGCTGCGCCACCAGGACGGCCCCATGTTATACACTTTTTATATGTAAAATTCTCAATATTTATATTAAGTGAATGAAAAATAAATTTATCTCATATTCCGGATACAAATAACTACAGATAGAAGTAGTAATATTTTATCTCGATACTCTCAGAAATCTACCTATCTCCTGTGGTATGGAGAATACTGGATCTTAATGTAGTCATTTCAGACATTAACTATTGACTTCACAGTCCAGAATAAGGTAGTGTGTGTGCTTTCATTTCTTTTCAGCTTCCCTAACCATAACCATCTGATTATATTATTATTATTACTGTTATTTAACCTTTATCATCTGATTATATTATTTCTAGTCTTCTGATGGTGCCATTTATACCTTAAGTGATATATTCATGCCTCTTTTACTTAATGTATTAATTTAAAATAATTTTCAATGAATTATTACTCCTTGTTCTGAAAAATGGAATAATCAGTTTATAGTAGATTTTCTAACAGATCTCCACTTACGTGACTTGTTTTAAGCATTGTTTTCTGTTCTCTCTGTAAAACATAAATGATAGATGCCCACCATGTGTGAAAAACTTATTTCTAGGAGGCCTCTATGTTTCTTGCTCTAGTAGATTGTATTTTCCAAAGATGGATGAGACAATATCTTTCATCCCACATACCCTTCAGCAGTCTGACCTTGTCAACCTGCCATCTATGCCCTCTCTCCCTGAATCTAGGCAAACTTAGTATGTTACTCTTAACCAATAGAATGTAATGATGATAATGTTGTGTAACTTCGAAGACTAGGCTACAAAAGGCCATGGAGCTTCAGGTTCTTATTTGGAGACATTCTTTCTGGTGGCAATAGGCGGCCATGGAAGAGGTGTAATCATCATGCTGGAGAGACTCCACGTAAATCCAGGATATTCATAAATCCTCTTTTTACCTTTATTTTTGGAAATTCCCCCCTACCCTCACCTTTTCTTCTTGCTGAATAACTAGCTCACTGTTGAGGTCCCTCTGTTGTTACATAATTTCTTTGTTGATATCTTGCAGCTATTCCTTAATTTCCTGTTTTTATAGATATCATGTTTACTTCCATGTCGTATTTTCCTTCAAAAACTATTAGTCACAGTTTTTACTAGTTACATACAAACTTTTTCTCGTGTGCTCTTTAGCTACCTTTGATTTGTGATTTTTCTCTTCTTTTTACTATGGTAGTTTTACATAGATATTTCTACATTGCTACTTATATTTGAATTGAGGTCATTCTTCTGGAATCAGATAATTTATTCTTCTGTAAATAATGTAAGATATGCCTGGAGAGTGAGCAGTTATCACAGGCAGCTTGAGCTTCTCTCCTCTGTCTGTGGAAACGTTCTCATAAACGCTTCTTTGCCCTTTTGACTTGATTCAGCTTCCTGTAAGCTGAAAGTCCCGCTGATTTCGAATGAAGTCTTGTAGGTTTTGTTTTTTGCTTTCTGTTTTCTTTCTTTTTCTTTTTCCTGATACATCCTTTTCTTCAGATGACAAAAATTGGTAGTTGCAGAACTTCTTGTGACTTAGAATTTTGCCTCTTTCTAACACAAAGATAACCTACTAGCAAAGATGGGTACAACTAATTTCCAGATTCAGTGGTTTTTCTGCCATGCCATGATATTAAGCCCAGTTCAGGGAATGTGATATTGTGATTTATAATAAGAAATATGTATCTGGTCTTTGTTCTCATTTCTGGCACCGAGCTCCTAAAACTATTGAAATGGTAAAAGGCATAAATGTATTTTTATTATGTTGGTGAGGTGTCCTTGGAACACACCTAAGGATGGGGATGATTTAGAAGGTTGGAACTTTCAGTCCCATTCCCCAGACTGCCAGGGAGGGCAAAGGAGCTGGAGGTTGAATCAATCGCCAATGGCCGATGATTTAATCAATCTATGCCTATGTAATGAAGCCTCCATAAAAGCTCAAAAGGATGGAGTTCCGAGAGCTTCTGGGTTGATGAACAGGTGGAGATGCTGGGAGACTGGCACTCCTAGAGAGGGCATGGATGTTCTGTTCCCTTTCCCTATACCTTGCCCTATGTATCTCTTCCATCTGGTTGTTCCTGAATTATATCCTTTTATAATAAACTGGAGATTTGGTAAGTAAAATGTTTCTGTGAGTTCTGTGAACCATTCTAGCAAATTAATCAAAGCAGAGGAGGAGGTTGTGGGAACCTCTGATTTATAGCCAGTTGGTCAGAAGTACAGGTAACAACCTGGACTTGCAACAGGAATCTGAAGTGAGGATTGGGGAGCAAACTTGTAGGATTAAACCCTTAACCTGTGGAATCTCATTCTATCTGCAGGTAGATAGTGTCAGAACTGAGTTGAATTGTATGACACCCAGCTGATGTCCAGAGCATTGCTTGTTGTGTGTGGGGAAACTCCCTCGCGTATACACATTGAAATTGGGTTCACCAACCCAAAAGAGGGAGCCTTCTAGAGACAGCCCCTGCTCTTTATTCATGAGGTCTTCTTTGTAACCTTATAGGAAGGGAGAAAATAATGACCATCCACTTGGTGTACAATGACAATTTACCTGGGACATTCTGTGATATAAAACTGGGAATTATAGAGCTGTCCCCAGCTTTGCTGGCCCACCTGTAAAGAGATGTGATTTTCTACATCTAATGTTTTATTTATATCTTTTTTTTAAAATAGGATTTTATTATTAGCCTGTTAATATTCTCTCATTAATTTCAAGTTCCAAGTAGAATAATTTTAGGCAGTGCCTTACTGGGTAGCCTCACTTAGTTTAGAAAAATCTTTCCCCGGAAAACTTTGTCTAGAAGAATGTAGGAGTTTTAGATTGTCAGTTTAAATTTTTATGAGCTTTACTATCTTTGGCAGTTATTCTTCATAGTGTATGATTTGAGATTTTATTTAATTCACTGGTTTCATTAAATATTTTTTTCCTCTTTGTTAATTTTGGTGGGAGTTTAGGCAGAAAATAAAATTAAAATTGATGGAGTCTCACATCATTATTGTAAAGCCACTCCAGATTTTCATTTTAAAGATGTTCTCTCTGATAATTGATTATTGGGGTAGAGAAAGAGGAGAATAAAGGCTGGAAGACTAGTCTGAAGGCGTTTAATAAGAGGAAGTATGAACTAATATATTGGCATCGGTAATAAAGAGGATAAAAATAATTTGAGGGGGCCGCCCAGTGGCGCAGCGGTTTAGTCCGCGCTTGGCAGACCGGGGTTTGCGAGTTCGGATCCCGGGCGCCCGCTGACGCACTGCCTGTCGGTCATGCCGTGGTGGAGTCCCATATAAAGTGGAGGAAGATGGGCACGGATGTTAGCCCAGGGCCAGTCTTCCTAAGCAAAAAGGGGAGGATTGGCAACAGATGTTAGCTCAGGGCTGGTCTTCCCCACAAAAAAAAAACAAACAAAAACAAAAACAAAATAATAATTTGAGACATGTTAAGGAAGTAGAACTGGAAGAATTTCATGGTTGTTTTCACGCTGGGATTGAGGGAAACAACAGAATCAAGCATAAAAATTAGATTAACTTTCTGCTATCTCCTGGATTAAGAAAATGAGAAGAAAAGTGAGTATGTTGTTAGAGATGATGAGTTTATTGTTGAAAAGAGTGAATTTCAATGTCTCTGAACATTAAACTGGTGATTTTTACCCCCAGACAACATTTGTGAATGTCTGGAGACATTTTTTTGTTTGTCACAACTTGGGGCTCAGTGCTAGTGGCATCTAGTGAATAGGGGCCAAGGATGCTGCTAAAAATCCTAAGATGTATAGGATATTCCCTCAACAATGAATTATCTGACCCCAAATATCAATAATGTTGAGGTTGAGAAACTGTGCTGTAAGTGGAAATGTCTAATTGGCAGGCAGTTCAAGATTCAGTTCTGGAGTTCAATGGAGAGACCAATTTTAGAGCTACAGTTTTGGAAGAGACCTCTAGTTGATCACCAAATTCTTTATTTCTTACTAGATACACAGGTAGACTTCATTTCTCAGCTTCCCTTCTGTTATGTGGGCCTTTGTGACTTAACATTTTAAAGATTGACTACCTTTCATCTTTTGTAGCAGGTAGTGCTACCCTTATCAATATCCATAATTCTATTTGTCTTTCATTAAGAATCAGTAGTGTTTCTTGCACGGGAGAGTTTGACTTGGAGATGAATGAAAGTGTAGTGAAGAACTGATATAAATTATCACAAATAATAAGCATTTTAAGTATCTGCTAAGGACTGAATTATGTCCCTTCAAAATTCATATGTTGAAGCCATAACCCCCAATGTGACTATATTTGGAGATGGGGCCTTTATGGAAGTAATTAGGTTAGATGAGATGATAAGGGTGGGGCCCTGACCCAGTAGGATTAATGTCCTTATAAGAAGAGACACCAGATATGTTGCTCTCTTTCTGCCATGTCCGGATACAGCAAGAAGGCAGCCAGGGCATCTACAAGCCAAGAAGAGAGCTCTTACCAGAACCCAACCATGGTAGCACCCTGATTTCAGACTTCCAGCCTCAAGAACTGTGAGAAAATAAATTTGTTGTTTAAGCCACCCAGTCTATGGTATTTTGTTGATTATTAATCAGCCCTAACTGATTAATACATTATCCATTTGTGGAAGGTCCGTCAGTGCTATACCAGAGTAAGAGAGATATATCCTAAAAGGAGTCATTGTCATGCGGCAGAAAAGCCAGGTCATAGGTGTTAAAGTAACCAGATTAGGCTCAAGATGAAGTCACTCATGCTAAGCCCTATGACAGCAAATCAAAATTTAAGGAAGTTTCTATGCTCATCTCTCAGAAAAGGAAGGCCTAGATGAACCAAGCAGTGTTTGCCTGCTCAGCACAGGTTCTCTAACCCAGCTCCCAGGCTCCCTTTGCTCTCTATAAGGAAAGTAACCCAGCTTTAACCAATCAGCAAACACCCAGTATAATTTCCTGTTCCTGCTCACTTTGGTCTATGACATTTCATCAAACATGTATCAAGTGCTTGTACAGCTTGTACAGCTCTTTAGACCTCTTTTCTATCTGCTAGATTGGATGCAGCTTGATTCATGAATTGCTGAATAAAGGCCTACTAGATTAGTAAATTGTGGAAAATTTCTTTTAACACAGGAAAATCAGTACTAGGAATGTTCCATGGACAAACTGTTAAGAAATTTTAGACTTGCATCTAGAGGGAAGGGTAGAACCTACGAATGGAGCCCAAATTAAGCCTACATTTCCTGAATGGAAGGTGCTGGAATTCAAGAAACAAGAGCCCCAAAAGCAAGCAGCAAGAAAAACTAGAGGGCAGAAGAGCCTTGTGGTTAAACATGGGCTTTGATTTCTGACAGATACTGGTTTGAATCTCATCTTCACTAGTAACTGTAACTTAGAGTGAGTTAATTTACTTGGTTTGAGTTTTCCCATCCCTAAAATCAGGATATTAAAATATACTTCATGAGGTTGTTTTAAGACATAAACTACTATGCATGTAAAATACCTAGTAGAGTGTCATTACAGAGGATTGCGTGATACATATTTAATGTGTCTAACAAATTATTTGAGTGTATGGCTTGAAGTAAACTGAATATTATAGATTCCTCTAAATTCTTTAATAATCCCTATTTCTAGTAATGAATTATGTTGGGTAATGACAATACCTAATTTTTTATATCTTTTATTTTTAATGGAGAAGGTGAAGAATATGATCTAAATATTGACAAGTTAAATTTTTAAAATTTTGATTATTGGGGCTTTTGTTGTAGTCAAGTTTAATAATGAAATGTTGATTTTTCAAGTCCAAATGTGTACAGCATGATAGAAGATAACTAATCTGGGAGTTCATAAATAATTTCATACAAATAATCTCATTAAATGTTCATCACTGCTCTTTTGATAGACATTGGGTGTTATGTTCCACATTTTATTTATAAAGAAACAGAAGCTTAGAATGACTGTTAAAGATTATTATCAGTTACTGGCAAAGCAAGAATTCAAATGCGAGACTTCTGACTATCTGAAAAATAAGGAAATAATATCTGCTTTACAATGCTATTGTTAGAATTAAAATAGGGAATAAACCTGCAGAATGGGGAAGCACCACATATTAAGCACCGCATATTAAGTAGTAAAATGAGCCAGTCCTCCCACCTGCCTTTAGTCCCCACATATCAAGTGCTTTCCATCACACTATGATTCTTAAGCTAGTGACCAGAATCTTCATTATAAAAGAGGTTAGCAAAAACCTGAATTGAATCTGCTGAAAGAAGAGATTATAGGTTTTAGATATCATCCTATTGCAATATCAAGATCAAACTAGACATCGCATGATAGATCCCGACCCCAGTTCTGCTTAAAGATTTTCATTATTGACCTGGAGAGACAGTATACTCATTAAGTTTGCAGCTGACAGATATTAAAAGTGGAGGTTAAAAGGAAAGTGATGTGTGAAAGAGAGATTTGAACTTCGAAGTGACATGAATAATTAGAAAAGAAATCAAGGCAAAGTGAATAATTTGCTTAAATATCCACACAACAAATATTTATTGAGTATTTACTATGTGCACCAGGAATTTGGCAGTGAGAAAGCCATACAGAATACAATACAGACAAAGTCCCTGCTCTCATGGAGCTTACATTCTAATGGTAAGAGAAAGGTCTTTAACAAGCATATATGGTATATCAGATGACTGAGAGCTTTGGGAAAAAATAAAGGAGAATAAGGGAGATATGGGGATCTGGGGATTCATTTTTATCTAGGATGGTCAAGGAAAGGCCTCGTTGCCAAGTAATGTTACTCAGTCATTTATTCAATTCATTAACTGATTCCATAATATTTACTCTGAGCATACTCTGGTAGGCCCTGAACAGTCTCTGATGGTTGAGTAAATAACTATGTTCATGTTTGCAAGAGATAATTCAGTTTGGCAATGATTCTTAACATATGTGGCAACAACTTTGCCTTTGAGAATCTTGAAATGCTATGAACACTCTCCCAAGAAAATGCTTACATGTACATATACATAATATTGTCCATTTTAAGGATTCTTTGAAACTAAAACTCGAGGTTAAGATGTCCTTATTTGCGCTGAAATTATAACCTGGCTAAAAGCCAGCAAGGCTCAATTTCAAGTGAATCATAGGTATCTTGTATTTAGCATGGACAAAATTATTGTATATAATCATGGTAGTCTGCACTTAGGAGAAAAGAACCATGAGGGCAGTTAGATGTTTGAAAATAGCATCTATGAGGACTCTTTACATTGCAAGAAAGGAAGCTGGGAAAAAAAAACCACCTTTCTTGAAATGAACAAATGATTATTTTTTTTGTAGTAGATTTACTTCCTACGCAATGTATCATAATTTTTATGTAATTATAGTATGAAATGGCAAATGTCGATATAAAAAATCCTATTTATAAAGGTGACTTTTTCTAATTTCTCTTCTTTTTTCCCCCTACTTTGCTTCAAGCCTCCTTTGCTGGCTTCAAGCCATTCCCAAACTGACTCTGATGGTAGCATCCACTGCATTTTGTTGTTGTTTTTATAGAACCATAGACCTTCAAATCCGGAAGCGACATCACATGATTATGCTATCTAATTTATTTTATAGTTGAAGAAATTGAGATGAAAGATAAAGTGACTTGCCTAAGTTCACAATCTAGTTATATTTTTAAATAATGGCTGATATTTAATACAAAGGTAATATGAGCCAGGCACTGAGAAAGCTAGGCACTAATGCAATATTCACTTGAAAATGTGGAAACAGCCAGAGAGAGGATACATTCTTTGCCCAGGATCACAGAATTAGTAAGTAGTCGAGTTGGGATTTAAGGCCAGGATTCCTGACTTCACAGCCCACCCAGGATTGCATGTCACTCAAGTCTTCTGCCTCTAAGTCCTCTGCAATTTACACAACCCTAGACTGCCTCCATCCTAAATACCTCAACCTCCTATTCTTTCATAGCTCTAAACCTTGGTTCCCTAAATACTGCAGTCAGGGACAGGTGGAAGATTGTTATGAAAAGAACAGCAACATTCTTGTTTAGTCTCTTTTTGTAACTATTTTTTTCTACAGATTGGAATATTTTTCTCAATTATGCATACTTATTCATTCTGCCAAAAAATTCTTTTAAGGCTGTTAAAGCTGTAGTCAATTTTCTCAGTTTGATGTTCCAAAGGAACCTGCTGTGTCTTTTTATTCTGTGCAAAAATAGGCATGGTAGGATCCACCAGCTGCTAAAGTCATTGGGTAGCTTAAAAACTTTCTGTTTGTTTTCTCCATTGTTATATTTTCATAGTTTCAGAATTTGTGCAGCATTTAATTTCTCTCTGCTTTACATTTTCATTTAGAGAAAGAGCACACCGGTATTTGTTTGTAGATGTTGGAAGAATACTCTCAAAAAGGGAAATTTTTCTCCAAATATCCATGACCACTGAATACTAAATAATACTGTAATCTACTGAAAAAAAAAAAAGTAAACCAACCAAACAACAAAAAAATCCTGCAAACCAAAAAAGCAGGAGTCTCAGAAGAATATGGCAGTTATTCTTGTTACCTGAAATGTAAAGATGTTTTACTACACCCTCTCTGGAGAGAATTCTGACAGAATTTACCAAAGACCCTAAATTTATTCACATCTTTTGACCCAGCAATTACACACCTTAAAAATACATACAAAACTGTATAATGTTGCATTTTTTTGTAAAAGGAAATAATCAGACACTAAATGTTCAACAATGGAGTATTCATTTAATGAATTATGACACAATCACACAAGAAAGTATTATAGAGCCGTTATAATGCTGTTATAAATACCAATGTTTATTGATATTTACTTGTGAACATGGGAAGTCATTGATAATTTGTGGTTAAGTCATAAAACTAAATAAAAAGTTTATGAAATAGTACGTACAACGTCATCCCATATTTTCATAAGAAAAAAGACTTGAAAAAAATTACCCCCGAAATAGTTTCATTTTGCACCGATATATTATCTGATTACTATCCTTGCCACTTTTTGTATCTTTCAACCTAATCTACCTACTTCTTGCCCACCGTATTTTCTACATGCTGGGAAAGTAAAAAGGGAATTAGAACAAATATCACCTGTCCTTGCTTTCATGATGCTTGCCAATTATCAAGGATACAGGTGTTAAACAATTGAAAAAATAGAAATATGAGAACTTCTAGGAGGGCAAATGACAGGATGATTTCTGATTACATAATAGCAATCCTTGGAAGTGTAAATTCTAGGGTTAATTTTCACACAGGACTTCAAAAGAGAAGATGTTTGCCTACCCGGAAGGAAAAGAAACTAAGGTTGTCTACTTTGTAAACTTGAAGTTATTAGGCATTGCCTTATTTATTGATTGGATTTGTACAGATTCTTGGAAGTTAAGCCTCACCTGTTTTTACTCTTCTGAAGCTTGGTGTGATTTTCCTCTTTTGAACTTCTCTAGCACTATTTGTCAGCTAACTCATTTGGTACCAAGCAAATATCATATTTTTATGTGTATATCACCTTTCTTCTCAACATTATGGGAAATTCCTTCAAAGCAAAGATAGCCATTTCTACTGACTCCTCACAGAATTTCTTATGGAACCCAATAAGTAATAGAGACTAAGTGAGTGACTGTTGAACAAAAAGCCTCCACTCAAGCTGGTTACAACTGAGATGTGTTCTGTACAAAGGCAAAGTAAATATACATTGTCTCTTTAGGAAAGCATACATAGTCTTACTCCTTTAATTCTATGCTCAGTGATCTCCCAGTGAAGATAGTTTCTGTACACATACCTCTAAGAGGATAAAATTCAACCTTCAGGAAGTGTGCTAGAGAGGATAGAATATGATCTTTAGAATCAGACACATCTACATTTGAATTCTAGACCCTGAATTTCTAGCTCTGTAACCTTATGCGTGAAATACAGTCAACATAGGGAAAACAGTAGCAGACCTAAAATGTTGTCGCGGCTTTCATTAGAATCTTGGTGAGAACCTTAATCCCATTATTTATGTAACTTATGTAATGACCAATTCTCCTGACCTCTGTTGTAGCCTAAGTAGCATCATTTTTCCTTTGGATAATGCAATAGTCTTCTAAACAACCTCCCTGCTTTCACTCTTGCCCCATTGTATTTTATTCCTGTTATGGGGTGAATTATAGTCTCTAAAAATTCATATATTGAAGTCCTAACCTCCAGTACCTCAGAATGTGACTGTATTTGGAGATAAGATCTTTAAAGAGATAATTTAGTTAAAATGGAGTCTTTGGGTGGATCCTAATCCAACCTGACTGGTGTCCTTATAAAAAGAGGGAATTTGGACATGACAAGTAAAGAGGTAACATGATGTGAAGATACAGGGAAAAGACAGCCATTTACAAGACAAGGAGAGAGACCTCAGAAGACACCAACCCTGCAGACACCTTGACCCTGGACTTCTAGCCTCCAGAACTGTGAAAATATAAATTTTTGTTTTTTTAAGCTACTCAGTCTGTAGTACTTTGCTTCAGCAGCCCTATCAAAGTAGTAAAATTCACTACTCAAGTAACAGGGAGAGCCTTTAAAACTTTAAAATGTCTATGTCATATCATAACCTACCTGTACCCCCTCCCTGCCCCCCAACACACCCGCACACCTCAAAGTCTCCTAATGGATTCCCATCACACTTAGAGCAAAATCCTAAGGCCCACAATACCACAAGTAAGTACATCATGAGACTCTGGGTTATTTCTGTCACCTCATTTTCTCTCTCTCTCCCAGTCACTCAGTCTCATTCTGCTTTATTGGCCTTCTTGCTCTTACTTGAACACACCGAATTAGTTTCTATCTTAGAAATTGTTTCATTTGCTGTTACTTCAGCCTGGAAGATCTCCTTCCAGATATTTACATGTTCACTCTTTCATGTCATTCTGGTCTCTGTTCAAATGTTGCCACTTCAGAAAGGCCTTTGTTGACCACCCTACCTAAAATGGGCAATCTCCCATCACTCTCTGTCCTCTTACCTGGATTTCTTTCTTTTTCTAGTACTTATTGCTGACAGATATATTATAAAGATATTCTCTTAAATTATTTGTGTATTTATACATGGCCTCCTTTCACTCTAGTATAAACTCCATGAGAATAGGGACTTTGTTTTTCTCACTCTTATAATTCCAGTGCCTAGAAATCTTTGCAAAATGTGCATACCCTAGAGATACTTATATATTAATAAATTAACTATTAAATGATGTTCCTTTAGTTAATAACATGGAAGAAGTCGTTGTAAATATTTAATAGGCATATAAAGAAAAAACATACATGAATCAGTGTCTTCCATTGTGATGAAACAATATAAAGTAGCAAAGTGATAAAAAAATCATAAACAAAAAACCTCCAAATATTACCCAAATTTAATCAATAGATCATGTTGGTTTTGTCACATCCATCTTGTCATATTAGGTTATTATTAAAGAAATCACTGGGTGGTCAATTACAGTTATTGGGGTTGTAAGAAAATTTTATAATTCATATGGTTCAGCCACTTCTTTACAGTCTCATACAAGTATAAAACTTTGTCTGATCTTAGTCTGTCATTGAATAAACCAATGACCTGGGCTATTCTTTTAATACTACTAAACCTAACTGCTTCATCTGTAAACCATGAATAATAATATTGGTCCTGCCTGTCCCACAGGGTTATAGCAAAGTTCCATTTTAATAATGCATTTATTTTGTTACCTGAAAAGCACTCTGTGATGATGAGTGGCAGTGTGGTCTTAGGGACAGCCCAATCAAAATTGGGACCAAATATCATTTTCTGTCCCTAGCATTTCCATTGCTGTGACACAGTCCTCAAACTAGCCCCAGAATTTAATCCAAAGAGTAACATAATTGGAAATTTTTGTACTATTAGATCTAAGGATATTTTACCCCTGATTTGATAAAATATTAATCTAGTGGCCCTCACCAGATAATTAGCATGGAATGTATTATGCATTGCCCTTCAAGTCCTAAGAGGACTTGCAAATTTGATATGAAGCCAGGCACTGAGAAAGTGTAGCAGGGACAAGATCTATTGACATCTCTAGGGAGAAGCAGCTAGAGGATACCCTCACTCTGTGCACAGCTGGGATATTGTGTCACAGAGACGTGTATTACAGAGTGACAAAGTGTACCTGGAATTGGGACAAGAAAAGAGAATGACAAAAATTACTTTGACTTATTAAAATTTTTCTTAAAATGAGCGTGTTCTCCACCATCTATTGCCTCTTGAGAAATCATTATTTTACATGGAATCTACATAATTATTAAAGACTAATGGTGAGTGGTGTTCAAAACGGAAAACTACCAGTCTCTATGATTATATTTTATTTATGAGATTATTTATTTGTACCTTTTCCTTCAGTTAGATGTGTTTAAATGAAAAATATCCTTTTGACACCATTTAAAATTGTGAAACAAAATGTGAAACTCAGGCATATGTATAAAGTTTTAAACATACATATTTTTTAGTGATGACAATAATTTAGATAGATATTTTAAATAAAATAAATTAAAAACCACCACTACTAGTTTTTGGAATAGAATTATAAATAGGGATATGGTGATGAAAGTGTATAATATTTTTCTCTTTTGTGCATTTAAATCCATGTTCAATCTTTAGGTCACATATACATGTGTTTACACATTTGAATATGTGCCACAGTATACTATTTGTGAAGAATGCAAATAATTTTTGAGGAAAAATACCATTCATTTAACAATATCATGGGCTTTGGTTTCAAAAAGTCCTGAATTATGGGACAGAATTGTAGTGATGCAGGACAGATCAGTGGTTGCAAAGGACTAGGGTTGACTATTAAGGAATAATATGAGAACATGTGGTACTTTGTGGTGATAGAGAAGTTTTGTGTCCTGATTGTGGTGACGGTTACATAAATCTACACTTCATAGAACTGGAGTATACACACACACACTCACATATCAGACTGCACGTAAAAACCTTGACATTTGAGTAAAGTCTGAACCTGAGTTAGTGGTATTATACCAATTTCCTGGTTTTGACAATACATTATGGTTATATAAGTAAGAAATGATTGTTGAGGGAAGCTGTGTGAAGAAAACACAGTAATTCTTTTCACTGTTTCTGCAACTTATGAGTTAAATTATTTCAAAATAAAAAGTATTAAAAAAAGTCCTGAAATCAAATTGTTGTTTTCCCTCTTATTAGTTGTATAAGTTTGGGCATACTATTATTCAACATCTTGTCTAGTCCTCAGTTTCCTCATCTGTAAAATTGGAAATATAGTATGATTCCTATCTCATAGTATTGTTATGATTAAATCATATAATGTGTGTAAGTGCCCAATACTGTGTATAATATAAAGTTGATGCTCAAACATTGAGGTCCCTACTTTTTTCTGTGGCTATTGTTTTTTAAGGTCTCAAGTGAAAGGTTGTTGAAAAGGAGGGGGACAAAATGGATGGCTGTATCTCAGAGCATCATCTGAACAAAGAGGATGTTCTCTCTTCCTTGAAAGGTCTCCATCCTCTTAATTTGTTTAGCTTCTTCTTGGGTCCTTACAAACCAATAACTTTACAGATTGCTGCATCAACAATAGGGATTTAATTCTCATTGGGGTTTTTACTTATTTCTAATCATTAGATGCTGCGGCCTAGACATTATTGGTTCAGTTGCTTTTTCTTATTTATACATTTGGTAATACTCAATTTAAACATTTCTTCAGTAAGCAGTTGTTAACTAATGTACATTTATTACTTTTGTTTTCCAATCATACTGCTGGCAGTCCATGAGTTCTCAGCGTTTTGGCCTTTCCAAATATCTGAAGGTAAGAAAATCAAAATCAAAACTAAGACATCCTCTACTCTGAAGTCATCTCTCTCCAACCAGATTGTACTTTTCTTGAGGGTAGAAACTGTATTTTCTTTTCCAGAGAAAAAAAGAAAAATAACAAAAACCTAATAGAGTTGGGCCCAGTTGTGTTCAATGGTGAGTGGAGAGGGGAGGATGTCAGCATTCTTCCCTCTTTGCCATGGGTTGATAACCTTATCTGTGAGGTTCTAGTTAAAAGAACATGATTGTGGAAAGAAGAAGTTCCCAGAGAGCTCATTGTATTAGGGCCAACTGAGGAGATTAGGAATCTTCATTTCGAAAAGATGAAAATGGAAAGAAAATATAATGAAGAGGGATAAAATGCAAGAAAGGCATGATAAGTACACATGTACTTTGAGACCATATTTCTGTGTCACAGAACAAGGGTACATCCTGTGAAGCTCAAAAGGGATAAACTTAGGATGCATAAAAGCATTTGTCTAGTCTCACAGTGTGTACTAGGGCCAAGCATAAGAACAAACTGATTCACAAATATTTTGATAAATTATAATTTTTTACCCCCTAAATCATAGACCTATGTAAGTCTTATATATCTTTTTTAAAAAGCATTATTACTTGAAGCATATATACGGTTGATTTCAAATAACAAGAGTTAAATAATGTATATGGGCAAATAAATTAATGGACTTACAAATATTTATTGAGTGGCCTCTACTGAGTGTCCCATACCATTCCAGGAGCCTAAAATTCAGCAGTGAGCATAACAGATTCAAATCTTTGTACTCAAGGAGCTTATATTCTAGTTGAAAGAGAAAACAATAAACAAAGCTAATACATAAAACATTTAGCATATTAGATGCTGGGGAGTTCTGTGGCAAAAAATAAAAGAAGAGGGATGAGGTTAATGGGGATGTTCATTTAAAACAGAGTATCCAGGAAAAGTTGCACTGAAGTGATATTTGCACAAAGATCTGAAGCAGGTGAAGGAATAGTCTATGCAAACATCTGGGGGAGGGATTTTCCATGCATTTTAGAAACAAGAAAAAGACCAATATGACTGAAGCAGAGAAATGGAGAGATGTGGGTGTGAGTAGCAGATGAAGAGAGCAGAAGAGGAGGCGGGTCATTCTGAAGAGAAGTGCTTCTCAAATTTTAATTTGCATGTAAATCACCTAGGTGTCGCATTAAAGTGATTAAGTTGATTAAAGTGATTCAGGAGGTCTAGAGAGTTTACATTTCTTAAAGCTCTTGGGTGATGCTGATGCTATTGGTCTATAGATCACACTTTGAAGAGCAAAAAATTGGGGCTTGTGCACCATTGTGAGGACTTTGGATTTACTTTGAGTGTTGTGGGTTGAATTGTGACCCTCCCCCCGAAAAAAAAAAAAAAAAGATTAGTTCAAGTGCTAACTCCCAGTGCCTGTGAATATAACCTTATTTGGAAATAGGATCTTTGCAGATATAAGCAAGTTAAGCTAAGATCATAGAAGATTGAAGTTTGGCATTAATCCAATTACTAGGGGAATTTGGACAGAAACACAAGCAGAGAAGACCATGTGAAGATGGAGGCAGAGATCAGAGTGATCCATATACGAGTAAGGAACGCTAAGGATTGCCAGCAACCACTAGGATAGACAAATAATGAAGCTCCCTAGAGTTTTCATAGAGAGTATGGCCCTGCTGATATCTTGATGTTGGACTTCTAACCTCTAGAACTATAAGAGAATAAGTTTCTATAGTTTTAAGCCACGCAGTTTGTGGTAATTTGTTACAGCAGCCTTAGGAAACTAATACATGGAGAATTAAGTCATTTGGAGGGTTTTAAGAAGAAGAGTGGCTTGATCTCACATGTATTTTAAAAGAATCATTCTGGCTGCAGAGCTGAGAATAGACTGAAGAAGGGGGGCAGCACAGAAGCAGGGAGACCACTTAGGAGGCTTTACCAGCAAACCTGACTGGATAGTGGAGACGACAGTGGTTTGAATCAGAGTGTTAGTGATGGTGGGCAGACATGGACAGATTCCAAATCTATTTTGAAGCTGGTATTGACAAGATTTGTTAATATGGTGTGAACTGTAATAGAATGAGGGGAGTTAAAGTTGAAACCAAGGTTTGGGGGCTTAACTAGAAGGATGGAGTGTGTTAACTGAGAAGGGGGAAGGTGGTGGGAGAAAAAGTGGGGAGATTAATGGAGGGAGATTAAGAGCTCTGTTTTGGATATGTTGAGTTGGAGATGTCTGTTATGCCTCCGAGCAGAGATGGTAAGCAGGCAAATTGGTATGTGTCTGGAGACCAGAGCAGAGGATGCAGCTGGAGATATAACTGATGTGAGTTATTAAGAGAAACCTCGATGTTTGGAAAAGTTGCCCCTACGTTTTGAGATCAACGTCAGGAAGGACAGTTATGTACTTCTAAAACATGATCTTTAGTGTCACTTGTCATAAATTATACTGGGCCATTGATCTGACTTGTGACAGTTCCGACATTGATTGTAAAAAATTACCAAGAAGTAAGACTCAGGAAATGGATTTTTTCTTCTTAGGGCTAGCTATAGACTGAATTGTGTCTACCCTAGAATTTGTATGTTCAGTCTCTAACGCCAAATGTGATGGTATTTGGAGATGGGGCTTTAGGGAGATAATTAGGTTTAGATGACATCACGAGAGTGGGGTCCTCATGGTAAGATTAGTGCCTTTACAAGAAGACCTCCCTCCTTTTCCCTCTCCTTCCCCCCACCATGTGAGGACATCGCGAGAAGGTGGCCATCTGCAAGACAGGAAGAGAGCTCTCACCAGAATCTAACCAAGCTGTCACCCTGATCTCGGTCTTCTAGACTCCAGAGCTGTGAGAAAATACATTTCTGTTGTTTAAGCAACACAGAATGGTATTTTTGTCACGCAGCCTGGGCTGACTAAGACAATGCTCTTCTTCTAAACTCCATCTTTTATATCTTTAAAGCTTACAAGATAAACAATCGGTCTAACAGGCATATTCATTATTTTTTGCTAACTTTGAATTTAATGCCTCATTGTGGAAAGCATAACTTCACTTGGATTTGTATGAGTGATATTTAAAAACATCACACCAGCTGAGAATGTGGAAATTTCATTATTTAGTACTTTTGACATAAGTCAGTCACTCAAACGTGGACCATTTGTTCACCAGGCTTGACAAAGAAGCAGGAGTTGTGTTGCACTATGAAATATCGCTTACTATTTACTTCAATCACATGTATTTTCTGTTTTTATCTTAGAAAGATACTTTCACCTCAGAAAGCATGTTACTATGAAGAATCATTTACAGCTATAGTAGTGTAATAATTCTTTTCATTAACATTTTAAGAAAAATCATGTCCATCTATGGGGATGGGAGGTGGGGTAGGCGGGACCTGCAGATGTCTAGCACTAGTTGTGGCTGGGAAGGTAGGTTTGGGTACAGTAATAGGAATCCATTGTTACCGTAAAGATCCCTAATAGCTCTTTGAAAAATAAAGCTGTCATTTTGATCCCCATTTGCCTGGGTCTTTGTCAATGTCTCCCTTGGTTGAAAACTCTGACAGGGAAAAGAAGCATGTTTATCAGTCCCTCAAGCCCCAATATGAGCACAGGAGGGAGAAAACCCACCTATACTGAAGTGGTCGACCAATTCCTAATGAAAAAGCTATACCTACAGTCCTGGTTTTCATGTCCATTGCCAGGAAAAAAATAATATTATCTGATCCCATTTAATTTGGCCAGGTTGAACAGCAGAAATCCTACTTGTGCATTTTTCTAGGAATGGAGAATAGTTGGCTGTTCCAGATAGTGGGTTTTGAATTTGCCCTTCTGAGGAATGAACTTTGCATGGCAGATGACTAGATGTCATCTTAAAATTTTTTTCTATCAATTTAAAGCCATGCTATTTCTAACTGTATCTATTTATACTTAGGGGTATTGCTAAGGCTGACAAAATGGTGTTATTACCATTGAACCCACTGTGATCATCAAGGTAATAGGTAGCATCTTGCATTTTAAAATATACACTTAAATTGGTGAGTATATATAGCTTCTATGATCTCGTATAACCTGTATGAAAACTGGAGTATGCATTTAAAGTCAACATTTGCAGAGTGTCATCTTTATAGTGTTTGCTGTGTCAGGGCATAGTAGTGAGATTTACTCATCTTACACCAGCAAATTGGATGTGGTCATCCTCCAACTGTGTTTGCTCTGACACAGTGCATTGATGCTGCACCTACTCTGATGGTGTTTCACTCACTGTCCTCCACAGCTGACACCACAGTACGTTATTGATAACAACACATCAGTTGTATTTCCCAAACCTCTTACAATCAATTCAATCATGAGATCAATTTATTCATTTAAAATATTTCTGTTAACGTTAGCTCCCTCTGAGACTACACTTTGTTCAAATAAGTTTGTCTATCTCATCCTATGCCAATTATCAAGATTCTCTGCCTTTGATTATTTCTATATAGAGATTTAAATCAATATAGTTCCTATCATCTAATTTAGTGCATCTCAAAAGTGTGGTCCCCGGACCAATAGCATCAGTGTCACCTGGTTTTATTAGAAATGCAGATTATCAGGTCTTACCACAGACCTACCGTATCTGAGGTGAGGCCCAGGAATCTGTGGTTTTGCAAGCCCTCCAGGTGATTCTGATGCATGCTACAGTTAGAGAACCGTGTTGCAGCTGGTTAAACAATCAAAGAAATAGCATAGGCGTGGATGTATACGTACTATGAAACTTAATATTTCCTGATTTTCTAAAGAGAGCTCATAGAGAAGCAGGTCTATCTTAGGTCCCGTTAATAGATTCTGTTATTGAATATTAAAACTAATTTCCTTGTATGAACTTGTTATTGTTAATCTATTCCAAGGTGTATGTATCCTCTGAGGATAAACTTGGAACAAGTCTCAAATATACTAAGAAGTGATCTAACACATGAAGAAAGAAATATAGGGATTGGAGAACTTTTCTCTATCTTTTATTTAAAAATACATATTTGAAAACATCTATGAAAAACAGAAAGAAAACAAATGGTTTAAACATTAAATTAGTTTTGATATTAAATAAGAACATATGGTCAAAATTATAATCATGAACTAAATTCTAAGCCTAATGGGACTTTTTTCCTTTTCTCTTCTGCACCTGCATAATGGACATGACCCTTAGCAGCTCTGTCAATAACAGAAATAATGAGCCCTTCCATTGAATTCCACCCTTCAGAGTCATTTAATCTAATCACCGACACTCTCTCATAAAGGCTCTGGAAAATTGGTAGGTATTACTGACTGATTCTTCCTGGGGTTTGTTGCCCTCTGATTGCATATGTGATACTTCGAGAGTTACAGTCACTCCCTCAGAAGGTCATTTATTACTTTGAAGCCCATAGTTTAAAAGATTTTTTTTTCCACTAAAGAAAGACTGAGGCAGGAGAAAGATTGAAAGTAAATTGTCAAATTTAAATGCATTTAAGAACCTTACAACAGAGGAAGAGCAGGGTCACCCACCAGTGGGCTGCAAAGCTGGGACTGATGACCAGCACCGTCTGCCCTTCCCCTGTGCTTCCAGCTTGCAGTCATGCTTACATTATCTGGGAAAAATCTCCTTAGGGGGGTCTGGCTTCAAGTGCTCCTGCTCAATTATGGCCTCCTGTGCCATATGATCTCTCCACGGCCCCCTGGAATAATCAAAACCTTTCAATCTTACCTCACACTGTGAATAACTGAGTATCATATGGTGGTAGTAATTGGGAAAAATGATGCAAACATTTCCAAAATTTGCAAAGTTTTCATTGTCAGTTTGGGGACCTCTGCTCTTTAAAGGTTTTAGAATACTTTTTAAAGCAACTATTCTCTCTGGCTATTGAGCTGTGACAAGTTTTCTATTTTTAATCTTTTTTCCTTTTTTGGTAAGACAACCTCGGAAGAGAAAGGAGAAGAATGGTGAAAAGATCAAATTTATTGAGAAAACCCTAGACTGATTTAGTTTTCATTAACTTAAAAAGTTCAATGTTTTCTAACTACAAAAGTGGGTGTTTCAGGTTCTGTATACCTGGAGAAATGGAGCCCAATTTAGAAATTAAGATATGTTATAGGAAAGACAAATTTTATATATTTCTGGTATTCTTCAGATTGTATCTGACATCCATACCCAATATATTAATTTTTAAACTTATTGTTATTCTGTTTGTATAAAGGATTATCATCAATAGCATAGCCAGCTTTTTTCCATTTCCATAAAGAATCAGATAAGAAGTGGACTAATCATCATTAAAAGAAATTCATTAGGCCATAATCAATAACCAAAAGTATACTGATTATCAAGATGATTTATTACCAGAACTGGCTACCAAGGATATTTTCAGCTTAAGTTGAAGGGTTTCTTGAAATTTTTTTCAAGCTATAATATTTTTTAAGGCTTTTAAAATTTTATTTTTAGCATCTGGATTGTTCTGTGTTATTTTTTATGTCTCTTTCAGGTGCTATTCTATAATTTAGAATTTCTCCACTCTCAATTGAATGCAAAAACATTTTAGCAAAAACATTTTTAACTCCCAGTAAGTAACAACATTGAAAAACAAAGACTAATGAGATACAGTACTCACTCTTAGGGAACTATGAAAGGTATTTGGAGACATATAGGAGACATTCTACCAGACCATTCCATCTTTAAAGATTCAATTCAAACATCACCACCCACATGAATGTTTCCCTGATTCTGAGAGGGTGTTTTGTCTTTACCAGTGTAGTAGCAATGACTGCATCTGAGCATTGAAAATTACCTGCTTTAATCTTCATCACCAACCTTCTGTGAGCCTTTCAAGACAGGATCTGTGTCTGATTCTTTTTTTTTTTTTAAACCACAAATAATAGTAGACTTAACTCTCCAGAAAAATGTGTTAAAAACATGTTTGTAATCATCTTAAATGTGTACATAATAAAGCCAAAGTTAAACACATTGCACAGGTAGGCATTGCCTGTGATGTTGAGGATAGCATTTTAAAAGGTTGTCATACACTCAGAACCTTCTAGAATTGAAAGTATTTTGGAGAAGATTTATTTCAATTTTCCTGGTTTCCCCAAATAAAGAAATAGAGGTTTAGAGGGTTTAAATGACTTTCCCTAGGATGCAAAGTTAGTTGGTGGCATGTTTTGTGTCCTGTATAAACTTTTGAGTCAATGATAAGGTAATTATACCATACAAATGATTAGATAATATCATTAGGCAATTAAATAATTGGGTAATTAAAACTTCGTTAATAAATTTAACTTAAAAGCAATGCATTGTTCCACTTAGCACAATCATTCCTTTCTTAAATATGCCTCTTTTGTACAAGTATAATCTCATTTTTGCTTTGATTTTAAACTCAATAAAGCTAGTTCAGACAATGGCTTCTTACATATAAAATGGGAGTGAGTGTGTGTTTGTGTGTGTGTGACTGTGTACTCTGGATAACCTCTTAGAAAATGCCTGAGATGTAGTTGGTAACATCATAAAATAATCAATGCTACATACTGCGTAGGAAATATTATGTGCATCAGAGCCATGTGAGTCCAAGAGGGTGGACAAAGAGTGTTATCACTGCAAAGCTACCGCCCAGCAGGATGGCTTTTATAGGGATATGGATGACACAGTCTTTTTCTTCCCCTGTGAACAAAGGGCTTGTCACCTCCTCAGCACATTCATTCTCCCCTGCACGGGGTTGTGTGGCCCATGCTGACTTTCAAACCTTAACCTACAAAAAAATCTCTTTGGAAATACCCTTCAGTTCGATTATTTTTGAGAGAAACTTGCAAGCTGAATTTAATAGTGAGTCACAGTCACTGTATATGAGATATGCTTTGTCCTGGAAAAAAACTATATGCTTAAATCATATTGGCTTTATTTTTGTCTTTCTTCTCTTAATCAATTATCATATGTGTTCAATACTCATTTTCTACTGAAAGTTTTGAGAGTGCATTTTCAGCAGCTTTCCAAATCCGAAGTGAATATCTTAAATACATTTATTCACTTAGTCACTCAATTTTTTTGAGGTCCAACAAGATGACAGATACTGTCATTTCTCTGATATATGTTTGAGGTCCTGTAGGTGTTTAATAAAGTTTGAACTTCTTTGAATATTACCATTAAAACTTTCAAGTGGTTAAGATTTTCTCTTCTTCCTTTATTATTTTCTTTTTTGTGTGTGTGTTTGGCAAGACTACTTCCTAGATGGCATCTTGAACTTCCATTAGGGGGCACATAATGCCAGATTGTTCTCTTTTAATTATGTTAGCAGCCACAGATCATCATTGCCTTGATTCATTAATTCATCAGGCACTGCAAAATCATGGTATTCTAATTATATTGTTGTGTCTTCATTCATTAGTTGGATTACTTTTATAAACAGAAACTTGTCCTCATCAAATTTTGATTACCCTTATGTACACTTTCTAAGGGAAAGGCAGGATGAATACCTTGTTTTGTCCCCTTTATTTTCCAGTTGTCACAGTAATGATTTGGTTGTCTAGCATCTTTTAAAGTTGACCACTGAATTTTTTTTTTAATTATATCAGTGAGCTGATGAAATTAAATATATTTAATGTGTTTTGATTCATTGCATTTATTATCTTATTGGTATTCAAATGTTCTATCTGGCCCAGTGGGAGCCTATTAAATGTGTCCTTTACCAAACCCTAGTATTCTTTGATGGCTTCCTTAATTTCTGTATGACAAGACATGCCAGACTAATTTTATACATATCTTGATCCAGATCAAGACTCTGCCATTTCTCCAAGGAAATCTGGTTTCTTTTAGTGAGAAATTGTACTTAGTGATGAAAATCTGGATACTAGATGTGCTCATTGCTACTGAGTGGTTATTGCTTCTAGGCATTTTCAATAAACTCATACATATAGGTATATGATCTCTCTGTCTCTCTCTCTATATAAATGCATCATGAAATTATACTCATATTTCTAATTCAGATTTAGGACAATAGGATTTTTATTTAACCTTATTCATGTTAAAACTGTATCTCCTTTCTCCAAGACAAAAAAAAAAACTGTTTTCAACATCACTAACATAATTTCTCATGAGCTTTATCCCACCCCACACCAACAACAGTCTCAGAGTAAAATACCAGTACTACACCAAATATATAATTACTAAAAATATTTTATTTTTCCAGTTCTTTTAGTCCCTACTAAAGGGTATATCCCACTGAGGATATACAATCAAATTACCATGTCTTAAAATCAATTGGAATAGCTTTTCTTTATGTACTTTATGCCACTACCTATTTATATAGGTTCACTTGTTTCACATTACTTTCAGTTTTCAGGAACTGCTTCTTAAAATTTTATTTTGTTTTTATTTAAGTGAAATATTTATATTAGTTCTTACATAAAATTTGTAAAACAATGTTTATTCAAAGAAATCTAGTTTCTATCTTCCCATTCCCTCTACCCCATTCTTTTTCTTTCATTGTATATAAAACTTTAAAAAATTTCTATTGCTTATCCATCTGTATTTTTTAACATTAGCAATTGGGTGCATATATTGTTATGCTCTCTTTCTGAGATAAATAGTAGCAAATTGTATACATCTGCATTTTGCTTTTTTATTTAACAATATATCCTGGAGATCACAACATAGTACTCTTTAGAGGAATTCCTCATTTCTTCTTCAGCTACACAATACTGCACTTAGATATACTGTAGTTTGTTCAGCTAGTCCCCTATGATGAATATTTGAATTATATCCAATTTTTTTCCTGTTACTTGTAGAATAATGAGAAAAAAAATCCTTGAATAGACTAGACTCTCATTTAACTTCTAGACCTAACCATCAAATTACTGAAGAATCAGATGAAAGAGGGACATGTTAAACAGTATTCAAGAATACAATCAGTTAAACCCATAGTGTGGGAAACCCCACAGGACAAATGACCTGAATTCTTCAACCATAAAAATAAAAACATAAGGAAAAAATAAGATGGAGGTATAATTTAGAAGAGAATTAAGAGATATCGTAGCAGTTCTAATGTAGGAACCTTATTTCGGATCCCAATTAAAACAAACTGTTACTAAAGACAATTGTGGACTATATTTGATGATACTAAGGAATTATTTTTAGTGATTTTAGGTGTAATTTAATGATTTTAGGTGTCTTAATGGTATTATGGTTATGTTGTAGATCTTAGAGATACATGCTGAATACTTACAGATGAAATGACGTATCTGAGATCTGTTTCAAAATAATCTGGGGAGGGCGGAGGTTGGCGCCAGTATAGATGAAGCAAGATAGCTCTGAACTGACAAATGTTGATGCTGGCTATTGAGTATATGGTGGTCCATTACACTACTTTCTCTTACTTTGTGTATCTTTGAAATTATATAAAATGTTAAAAATTCATACAGCTTTAATTAATCAGATATTGCTTTCCAGGACAGGACTGTCTTATAATATGTGTACAGTGTAATTTTCTCTAACAATTCTGAAAGTCTAAATTTAACAAAATTACTGGCTTTTAAAATATAAGGATCTGCCTTAATGTATCTTTCACATGCAGGAGCTAGTCTATTTTAGCTTCTTGATATTATAATGAATAAAAGTGTTGTCTGGGATGCTTATTAGTATATAAAATGGAAAGGAAAAATTAATGAATCAGGATTATGGAAATAAGAAAAAATATAAATTCCAAAATAAAATGTTCATATATTTTTTTCCTTTTTGATCATGATTTCTCCTTCCACTGGAGAAAAAAAAGATTATGTGCTGTGAAAATCTTATGTCTTGTCCAAATTCTACAAACTATAATGAGACTTCGAAGTTGCAGCCCAGCAGATCTCTCAACTCTAGTAGCCATACTCAAAAAAAGATGACAGAGAAGTTGAATTAAAAAATATGAGAGAAGGGGAAAAATAGCCCATAGTGATGTAATTTAGTCCATCAATGACTTCCAAAGGACCCACTCTGGAAGGTTGGATGATGGATGATGTAGCGCAAATACTTAAATGGATGTAATACTAGTGATTGAGAGGCTAGGAATTTCATAGTTTCGAAGGATTTTATCAGAACGTAATGGAGCGGAGGCTAATAGTGGGAGGGGGAAAGGTCTACAGTTTGGAAACTGAAAAAATTTTTCTCTGCTGTTCATCCAGATCATACACTGTTTCTTTTAATAGTGGTTATAGATAGTTTACTATTTAAAATAAGATCATTTACATTTTGAAATTTTACCTATCTCCAAACAAAAATGGGAGAGAGGCAGGAAGTCAGAAATTGTCCAGTGTGTGCCTAAACTCCAAGATCCACAGCTGTAGGGAAACTGTTTGATTCTACATACTTTTATATCCTCAACATCTAGCCCAGAATTTGGGTTATGGCAGATCTGCAGTAAATTCTGTTGCCTAAGTGAGTGTGTGCATGCTCAATAGGATGGGCCGGGAGACAAAGTAAAGGAAACAAATAAATAGATAGAAGCATTAATTACTTGACCAGCCCTTTTTTATTCACGTAAGCCCTGTAGCATACATGCTCACTAAGTCTCAGAATGATTTACCACCTTGTGACCTGGATTTCAGTTTTCTTTTTTTAACTCTCCCTTCCATAGCAGAACACCCAAAGAGTGAAACACTTCTTGAATCACATTTGCTCAGTTTATCAACTTTCAGACTCCTACCTGAAAATTTAGCTTAATCATTTCCTCATCTGTTCATCCTGTCAGAATTCTTTTTTTCTATTTAGAACCTGACTTTAAAAACCTTATAATTATGTAGCAATGTAAAGAGATACAATTGATTAAAGATGGTATTTAAATTTTTTTTTTTACTCTTTTTGGATAGAATTCTTTTCTTGAGTCAGGTGAGAAAATAAATTCAGGATAATCATAGTTAATATTTTAGGCAATACAATAATGGAAAGAATTCTTATGTAAAGTAAGTCTAGAAATGTTGGGAAGTGGTTTAGTTAATAACAACAGCACATTTAGAAACTTAAATCAGGATTCACCACTGGATGTGAAGCTCTGCAAGACAGACAGAGCCTATAAATACGTAATGAGAAAGTATCTTCTCATTTTTTGAGAAATCTGTTCTAAAGTAAAAACTTACAAACCCAGTAAATTCCAGACGCTGAAGTTATACCTGTTGAAATTATATCTGTTGAAGGAGGAGAGGGAGGTAGCAGCTTTGTATTTAATATCAATACTATATTCATCAATTAATTATTCATTCAACAAATATTTATGGGGTATATATTGTGGCAGGTAATTTTCCAGATGCTGGAGGTATAGTGGTGAACAAGAAAAACAAGGCCCTTGCTGTGATTTTAATGTGATTCTAATTTTGGAATGTAGGATACATAGGATGGAGACAGACAATAAACTAATAAGGAAATGAAGTAATTTCAGGTAACCACGAGTGTTATGGTTAAAACAGAGTAGAATGAATGACAGAGATCGATTTGGGGTGGATACTGGGAAATTGCTTTCAGTAGAGTGTTCAAGAAGTATGCCTCTGAATTTTTTTTTTAATCTGGGATCAAATAAGATAAGGAGCTCCCCATTTAAAGATGTAGGGAAGAAGGTGTTGAAAGAAAGAGGGTGAGGCTGGGCAAATGCTCTTCTGCCCAGAGCTTTCACACTTCTTTCCTCTGTCCATAAATAACTTGAGATTGGAGAGTAGACAGGGCTCTGGAGTGAAGAGTGTTCTAAGATATGGTGAAGAGTCTTGTTTTAAAAATTCAAGGGGATGTCATGGAAGAGTTTTAAGACAAAAAATGATTTGAGCTAGTTTTCATTTTTCAGAGACCGTTTGGCCTGCTATGTGGAGAGTGGATTGAATGGATCCAAAAAAAAAGAGGGAAATGAGGCAGGAGGCCAATTTACTCACCAGGTGAGAAAACATAGTAGCTTAGAGTGAAATAGACATCTTCTGCATATATTTGGATGTAGAGAAGAAGATACTTGTAAATTGATTTGATTGGGGGGAGGGAGTGTGGATTGAGGCAGTGTCATACATATCTGTTTCTGTATTGACTTGTGTGATGGAGATATTGGACAAACCAGTTGTCAGAATAAGTTTGTATTCAACACTATAGTAGCAGATTTTGTTATGGAAAAATGCATTTATCTGCAATAAGAAAGGCAATATGGGGATGTTACTGGTTCCCTTGAAGCTAAACTGGGCACTTACGTCCCACTCCAACTGAATTTCAATTAAACATTTTTGTTTAAGTTTCTACTGTGTAAGACCCTGTTCTAGTTGCTGCAAATGGAATACCAGTTAACAACCATTAATGCTTTCAGTGTGACAGATGCTGTTTTAAGCTCTTTACCTGTTAACTCATGTAATACTCACCATAAGTCTTAAACCTATGTACCATTATTATTACCCCTATTTTACCTATGAAGGAACTGAAATGCAGAAAATTTAAGTGATCTTCCCAAATCCTTCAACCATGGTGGTCGAGCCAGAACTTAACATAGGCAATCTGTCCCTTAAGCATGACACAATATTGTCTTTCACAGAACAAGTTTAAGAATATCCCATATTTACATTATGCTTCAAGGCTTTTCTACATGTATTAACTCAGATTTTCTCATTTTATTCTCATCTAATCCTGTTAATAGCCAGAACATATCTCTCTGTGTGGGATTTCATTTGGCAAGCTAATGTTTCTTGATGTCCTACTCTGTAATGATTGCTACAAGTTCCAGGGATCCAGTGTTGCAGCCCTCAAAGAACTAATATTCTAGGCCTGAATTTCCTCTAGTTAGTTGTATGAAGTTAGCAAGATATAATCTCCTCAGATTTCCCTTTCCTCGACTATAAAATGGAAGACATATTAAATGCTTTTAGTGATTGATTTATAAATGGAAATTGATTTTTGAGAAGACTAAGTTCATTGATCAACCTAAGTGGCCAGATACAAGATCAAAAACAAAAATCAATGACTTTCTCATTAATAGCAACAAGCAAATTAGAAAAAGTAATGATAATAAGCAGAGTAATACTTAAGGATTTCTTTCACATTAGTAACAGAAACTCTCAAGTACTCAAAAGCCTAAAAATCCCAGCAATTTTAACGTACCATTATGGAGAAAGTTTTCAAATGTTAGTAAAGGGCACACAAAAAGACCTGAATAAATGGAAATCTTTGCTATTGTTTATAAAATGGAAAATTCAACATTGTCGAGATCAAGATGCTGGTTCTCCCTAAATTCATCTATGTTGTAGTCTCAGTTAACACTGTTATGAGATTCAGCAAAGAGCTTAAAAAAATTCATATTGAGGCATAAAACTGGCAATGAAAAATTTTAAAATGAACAAAGAAGAGTGGCTTTTTCTACCAGAGAGCAATATACCATAAAGCTGTGGGAATTAATAGTGTGGAATATTGGTGCATGAGTGAACAAGTAGCTTAATAGAATAGAAAGTCCCCAAATAATTATATGTGTATGTGTGTATATATATTTTTTCATATCTTATTCATATTTTTTCATAATTTATTCATTCACCTAAATAAAGAACAATGAAAAATACCAAAACCAATGTGGAAAAAAACAATTCAATAAATGTCAAGAAGGTTATCATTATAACATAAAAATATCATTATAATATAAAATTTACCTCATAACACATAAAACTAATCTAAATAAATCTAAAGCTTAAACATAAGGAAGCAAACAACAAAAGATAATTAGGGAAATACAGATTAAAAGAGGAATACCCTTAATCTTAGAAAAATTTAAACAGTTAATAAAAGCAATTGTTTGTGGCCTTGTGGGAAAAGGGCTATTGACTTGTAAAGAGGGAATGTAAACTGAATCAGTCGTGTTAGATGGCACTTTGCCAGTATTATCTGAAACAAAATTTGGACTGACCTCAAGCAGGTAATTTCCCTTCCCTTCTATCCTTGACAAACAAAGCAGAGGAGGGAAAAAAGAAGCTGTGTAGGGACATTTTTATTGCAACATTAACTGCAATACCAGAATATTGGATATGACCTAAAAGTCCTTTTGTAGGAAATGGCTAAATGATACCTATACTCCTACACTGGAATTCTACAAAGCACTTAAAAGAAAAGGACTAGATCTGCAGGCATTAATGTAGCTATTTCTTTAACATATATTTTGAATTAAAAAAACAAACAAAAACAACTTGTAAATACTAATTATAGGATAATATAATTTAAGTAAAAGTGAGCATACAAAGCATACTTTATATTTGCTATGGTTTGGTAAGCCAAGATGTGTTAAAGGTCCTATGATGAAATTCAAAAAGAGAACAATGACCTATGTAGTTGTGGTCGGGAGAATTTCCTTAGATGTTAGAAGTGGTGAAGATCCATACAAACCGGCATGGCTACTTCTAGCCTACTCTATTGAATGCAGCAAATATCCATTTTCTGTGTTCCTCCGATCAGTGAATCATCACTTCCAAGAATTTACACTGAAAACCAAATTTCAAACTTTTGGGACAATTCTACTTCTCCAAGAGTATTTTCAACAGATGGATCTTGGAGTGTGCCAGAAAACTATATTTACCTGCTCCCTTGTATCCATGATTTTGGCATGTGTTTTTGCATATTTGTTTTCTGATTTATAGCAAATTGAAGTAAAAGTAATCTAAACCTAGTGTCGACTTTTCCGATTTTCAGTCTGTCTTCTTTGATCTGTTGGGTTGATATAACAAAATACCATAGATTGGGTACCTTTTAAACAAGAATTTATTTCTCACAATTCTGGAGGCTGAGAAGTCCCAGACCAAGGCACCAGCAGTTATGGTGTCTGGTGAGAGCTGGCTTCATGGTTCATAGATTGTCATTTTCTCACTGTGTTGTCACATGGTGGAAGGGACACTAATTCCATTCATGAGAGCTTCACCTTCATGACCTAATCACCTCCCAAAGGCCCCACCTTCAAATACTTAGGGATTAAGTTTCAACACGTGAATTTTGAGGGGGCAAACATTCAGTCTATGGTAATGTAGGGGAGGAAGAGATTTCCTCTACCTACTCTAGGTCCTTCTGGCTGGGCTACTAATTAAATTGACATGAGACAGAATAACAGGAGAAAATCAAACAAAGCTTTATAACATGTATACATGAGAGAAACCCAGGAAAACTGAGCAACTCGCCAGAATGGCTGAAGCTGCCAGTTTAAATGTCTTCAGCTAAAGACAAAGGAGGATGTTGGGAGTAGTGGTTTGGGACTTCAGAGGGGAGGAAGGCAGTTCACCTGGAAATGGAAGTGCAAATATTCGGTAGATAAATATGGACTAAGCAAGAACCCTCACAATCTACCCAGAGTTATCTATGGTGATGGCCTGTCCTGGGCAATTAGGCAGTTAGGGGGAAGGTCACAGTTTCTTTCAGTCTTTTGTTTTATCAAGGCAAAGAGACACATTTTGGGGTGGCCAATTTTGTTCCTGCACAGTAATATCTGGATCATTTTTGTGATCTGGCCTACCTTACATTTATTTTTAAATATTTAAAAAATTTTAAGAGGTTTAAAAAGATGGACACCAAAATCATAACAGTGGTTACCTCTGGGAATGGGGGATGAGGGAAGAGGGGGTTGAAAATCAAAGTGATAGTGCACAAAAAGGTCTTTGATTTCTTATATTTTGCTGTATTGTTTTGACTTTTTGTCTTGAAATAATTATAAACTCACAGGAGTTTGCAAAGATAGTACAGAGAGGTCCCACGTTCCCTCTCCCAGTTTCTCTCAATTGTTCCATGACATTTTATGCTAACTATCGCATAGTATCAAACCCAGGAATTTGACATGAGTACAATGTGTGTATCTAGTTCTATGTCATTTTATTACATGTGTGATTCATGTAACTGGTACCATGTTTTGCTGTATTTGCAAAAAATTAGAAAGCATGTATTTATGTTGCTTTAATTTTAAAAAGATGATGGAAATCACTATAATCTCACAATTCAGTCATTCGCTCATTTATTCAACAAACGTTAATGGCTACCCAGAGTCAATTGTTTGAATATATCATAATTAGTTTACTAAATTCTCTATTCTTAATCATTACCAATTCACTAAATATTATACACAGTAATAAGAAAAACATTGATGTGCACATATAGTTGCACAATATTCCAATTCTTTTTTTCTGCAAGCATAATTGTTGAATTAAATCATATGTAAATATTGAAGGTCTTTCCAGATTGCCTTCCAGAAATGTTATGTCAATTTCAACTCCCATTAGGAGACTAAAAGACTTAGCATTTCATTGCAATCACTAAGATCACGAAAACTTTATGTATTTTTAATTGTTTCAGTACTGGCAGCATCCAGAACATAGCAAACATTCCAGAAATATTTATTTAAGAAATAAGTACATGGAATAATTTAACAATTTTAAATGCAAAAAATGTAACTTCTCTTAAATGCATTTTTCATCTGACTAGTGACAGAAGTCATAGAGTTTTTATTGATTCAAAAAAGTTTTTTATCTCTTCTGTGAATTTTCTAATCATGTCCTTTGCTCATTAAAAAACCCAAAAACCTGTACTTTTTTCCCTTGATTCTTAATATCAATTTTATGTTAAAGATATTAACTTCTTGTCTGTTACAGAATTTGCTAATCTTTCTTCCTAGTTTTCCCTTCATTTTAAATTTTGTCTGAGATATTGTTGACATAAAGTGATTTTCATTTTTGTGTAGTCAAATCTAACCCTTTCCTGAAATTGCTTTTCTTGCCTTATTGATTAGTAAGTCCTTCCCAATATGAAATCAGTAAATCTTCATCTGATATAAGCTAATTTGTTTACAATTAACATTTTAATTGAACATTTGATTGTATGTCATAATGTAGAGCTCAAACTATTTTTCCCAATTAGTTATCCTCATATACAAATATGATTTTTTGAATAAAATTTTCTTCCTCCTCTAATTTGAAGAACAATCCTTGAAAGATGCTAAATTATGCCACATATAAGGAACTATACTTCAGTTTTTTATTTTGTGGTTTTTTTTTAGTAGTCTCAACTTGTTTTAATAATTGTAGCATTATAAGATATCTCTGGCAGGCAGGGATATCCATGTACTTAATCTTATTTTGGAAAACTGCTATTCCAATTAACTTTACAAACATTATATGAAACTCAACAAAACAAAGTCTTCAGGTTATTTGTGATTTCTCATCCTTCCTCATAATTAAATCTCAATTACTACTTTTCAAATCTCATATATTCTTTTTGATAAATTCTGGGTAAAATGGTATTGAAAACACGGACATCTAAGCAATGATTACTTCCTTCCCTCTCCCTTTCCCAAAGAACTAAGAGATTCTAAGAGAGGAGGCAACTGGGAATTGGAGAGGGAGAGCAGGGGTGATATTTATTTGTGAGAAAGTTTGAGGAGTTTCTTCCAATTGAGGAGGCATAGTCCTACCCATGTGAAATAGTAACATACCCAGGTATTAACTGGAGAAGCCTCTCACCTAAATGTCCTTACTTGGGCCGAAGTTTAAGAAAAAGTAACAAAAAAGGACTGAAATACCATCTCTGTGTTAAAGACACCTAAACATTAGAAGCATTAAGTCTTCTCTGAACTCCAAACTCCTATATCTACTGCTTACTCAGCATGTCATCTTGAATGTTTACTAGGCATCTTGATTCTTGACTTGGAGGAGGCTACCTTCCTCCAATTCTTAATTCACTCATTGCTGCATCTCTCCCATTTTATAAATGACATATTGCCAACCCCACAGTTGCTCAGAATAAATACCTAGGGGTTATCAGTTATCCTTTATTCCTCTCTTTCCCTTATACCCACAATGTCTTGAGCCAGCAAGGGTTGCTATAACAGAGTAACGTAGGGTAGATGGCTTAAACAATAAACATTTATTTCTCACAGTTCTAGAGGTTGGGAAGTCTAAGATCAAACTCCAGCAGATTTGGTGTCTGGTGAGGGCCCTCTTTCTGGTTTCCAGATGGTCATCTCGCTGCACCCTCACATAGAGAAAAGAGAGTGAGCTAGCACTGTGGCTTCTTCTTCTAAGATCACTAATCCCATTCATGATAGCTCTACCCTTATGATCTAATGACCTCTCAAAGGCTTCACCTCCGAATCCCATCACATTGGAGATTAGATTTCAGCATATGAATTTTTGGGAGACACAAACATTCAGTCCATAGTACAAGTTAATCTGTCATCAAGTTCTTTGAGCTATTTCTTAATAGTTTAGCTCAAATCTTGCCTTTCGTCACGATTTCCACCACTACTTCATTAATCTATGCCACCAACTGCTTATACCTGAACTCTTAGAATCAGCCTCTCTGCTTACATTCTTGTTCTACTACACTTGATTCTCCACTCAACAGTCTGACTCACCTTTTTAAAATACAGGTCAGAACATATTATTCCCCTGTCAAATTCCTCCAATAATTTTCCCTCACATTTATCTGTGGCCAACCTATTGCCCCTTGCCCATCTCTTTTACCATGCCCCCCACCCAACTTATGCTCTCTGCTTGGTGCAGTTGTATTTCTTGCTGTTCCTCTAATAAGCTTCTTCCCTTTCAGGGACTTTGCATTTGCTATTTCTTCTGACCTTTCCCTTGGTCCTCTAGGTGTTCACATCATTCATATCCTCTCAGAAGTCACTTCCCAAAGAAAGCTCTTTCCTAACCGTTCTATGTATTGTATCATGTCCATTTGAGCTATCCACTCACTCAGCAAAGCCTTGTTTATTCTGTCTAATATGTCTTGTCCACTTGTCACTATTTCCTTACTCTGTCTAATTTTTTCTTAAGTGCACTTAATTTCTACATGTGGTCATAATATGTGTTTATTTTTTATTTTTTTATGTTTTCCCTTTTAGATTGTAAGTTCTGTAAGACAGGGATCTTGGTCTGTCTTATTAATCAAGTGTTTGGCACAGAGTAAACACACAGAAATATTTAAGTAAATCAATAGGTAGAAGAATTAAGGGCTTAGTTTTGGCATAGTGTTACCTTAGTCTTTATTAAAAAGGGGAAGAAGCCTACGTAGAAGTAGAGATTCACCAAGAGCAATAAATGAATTAATAGGAGAAAAAATTCTGGATGGCAAGGAAGAATGGGAAAAATTGATTAAGGTCATAAAAGGAGTTAGGGTTTTTTTTGTGTGTGTGTGTGAGGATAACCAGCCCTGAGCTAACATCCGTTGCCAATCCTCTTCTTTCTGCTGAGGAAGACTGGCCCTGGGCTAACATCCGTGCTCATCTTCCTCTACTTTTATATGGGACGCCGCCACAGCGTGGCTGACAGGCAGTGCGTCGGCAGGCGCCCAGGATCCGGACCCGCAAACCCTGGGCTGCCAAGCGCGAACTAAACCGCTGCACCACTGTTCTGGCCCCAGGAGTTAGTTTTTGAAGGATGAAAGAAGAAGGAAGCAACAATACTGGGTTAATCTAAGGAAAGTAGGAGTCAGGTGATTTGGTAAAAGTGAGGCAAAATGTGTTTGGTTAGAAGTTTGAGAAAAGGGGAGAAATGTTTGCAACAGCCCCTGTGTCTATTATGATACATCATCAGCAATGGTCCAGCTTAGATAATTTAAGTGGAAGTTTATCAAGGGCTTGATTAACCAGCTTTCTTGGTCTATTTTTTAAAATTAAGGTCATATTGGCTTATAACACTGTGTAAATTTCAGGTGTACATATTTCAGTTTGTGTATAGACTGCATCGTGTTCATGACCAATGGTCCAGTTTTTATCTGGTGGTCTATTTTTTAAAAATCCACTCGGCTGTCTTTCAGGTTATTGAAAATCAGGTAATGACCATGAATTATTGGAATACAGACTGGAAAAGTTTTGTTGGAAGGGTTAGTCAGAAGGTATCTGGAACAAGACCTGCTCCAGTAGTCATGAAATTTCCTTCCAGCAAGTCATGAATCCTTTCATCCCACTTATATGGGATTAAAGGCACTTAAAGACAGGTATTACTGTCATCGGTAGGCACTCATATTTTGGTTATATGTTACAAATCATTTAAACTACATCACTCTAAATACCTGGTTGAAGTGGATTTGCTGCAATGCTAATGAAGCTTAAGTTTCAGGACCCCTCAGTTTCAAGCTTCTCCCAAAAACCTAGGAAGGGCCTTAGGAAGAATCCTAGCAATGTATTTACATGGTAATTTATTATTATAAAATATGTTGAAATAATATATTTTAACAATAATGGGTTAACATCATTGTCTCCACTTAAACTTTTCCTCTGTCATACTTCCCCTTCTGTTGGGTGATATTGCTGTGGTCATGGGCATTTTTGGGTGCTACTAAGGGAAATCAAGTTGGGGATACATTTCGTTGGGTCTGGTGGGATATTTTCTAGGTAGTTTGTAGCCGCCTCTGTGTATGGTTAACTTACTACTAGCCATTCTGACATAGGAATGACTTCTAAGAACACTGCAAGTGCTCATTCTTATAATTTACCTAGTGCATTGACTGAAGGTGAAGGAAAAGAGGTCCTATTATGATATAAACAAGTTTTATGGTACCTGGCAGCAGAAGAATGTGTGTAGTGGGGAGATACAAATTTGAAATTTTTGAAGTCAGAAGCTGTTTTGTTGAAAATTCTTCCAGTCATTAGTTGTGCAAAATTATAAGCATGGGAATTCGTTCTCATTGATACCTAAGCAAAACAGATGTTCCTTCATGTCTGGAGTATATAAATAAAGATAAAATGTAGAGTGAACAATTATGGATGAATTATACATTTTTTCTTTCTTGATCAGAATCAGAAGAAATAAAATTGATCAGAATTCTTGGATTCAAAGGACAAAAACACATAGCAGTTTATAGACAGTATGTTTATGTGTAACATGATCTGTTTTATGCATCACAGATCACAGTATTGGATCATCTTTTGGAGTATATTTTGACACACTCTCAGGGTAATTTCAGGTAAAATAACACCAAAATTTCTGTTGACACAGAGAAACAGCAAGAAAAAATAAATGTTTCAGTGATAAAATTTATGTATTAATCAATAAATCAATGTAGGCAGTGTACAAGTAATTTGATTACATATTTATGTAGTTCAATACACAATGGAAGCAATTTTAAATTGCATCAAGTTTGCTCGTGCCTTAAATTCAGGATAATTTTGTATATACTTTTAGAATGGTTGATTATACCAAAAATTATCCTGGTAGGAGCCAAAAACATATACCACTCTCCTGCCCCCCAAAAAAGATGAGTGCAGAAATTCAAAATGTCAAAAAAAAATCTTTAATTATTTCAACACAGAAACTAAAACCTGTGATGGTCAAAAATTACGAAATTAAGGAAAAAAATCACAATTGCTAAGAAAATGCAGATTATTAAAATGACAACAGAATTGATAAAGAGAATTATGATAGGAAAATATTTGCAAATCATGTATCTGATAGGAAGTTAATGCCCAAAATATGTAAAGAATCATACAACTCAATAGCAAAAAAAATCTGATTAAGAAACAGGCAGCAGGGCTGCCCGGCAGCGCAGCTGTTTAGTCCGCGCTTGGCAGCCCGGGGTTCACTGGTTCGGATCCCGGGCGCCCGCCAACGCACTGCTTGTCAGCCATGCTGTGTCAGCATCTCATATAAAGTAGAGGAAGATGGGAATGGATGTTAGCCCAGGGCCAGTCTTCCTCATCAGAAAGAGGAGGATCGGCAATGGATGTTAGCTCAGGGCCGGTTTTCCTCACAAGAAAAAAAAAAAAAGAAAAAGAAACAGGCAGAGCAACTGAAGATTTTCATAGAAATATTTTTGAAAATTTTTGGAATTTTTCCAAAGAAGACATACAAATGACCAACCAGTACTTGAAAAGATACTCAACATCACTAATCATCAAGGAAATGCAAATCAAAACAACAATGAGACATCACCTCACACCTGTTAGAATGACTATCATCCAAGACAAGAAACAAGTGTTGGCAAGGATCTGGAGAAAAGAAAACACTTTTGCACTCTTGGTGGGAATGTAAATTAACTCAGCCACTATGGAAAACAGTATGGAGATTCCTCAAAACTTCAAAAATAGAGCTACTATATGATCCAGCAACCCCACTTCTGGGTATACATCCAAAGGAAATAAAATCACTACCTTGAGGAGACATCTGTACTCCCATGTTCATTGCAGCATTAGCCACAATAGCCAAGCATTGGAAACAACCCAAGTGTCTGTCAATGGATGAATACATAAAGAAAATTCTGTATGTATATATACAATGGAAAGTCATGAAAAAGAAAGACATCTTGCTGTTTGTGACAATATGGATAGAACTTGAGGGCATTGTGTTAAGTGAAATGTCAGACAGAGAAAGACAAATACTGTATGATCTTAGTTATATGTGGAATCTTAAATGCCAAACTCATAGAAACAGAAACTACAGTGGTGGTTGCCAGGGGCAGGGGGATGGGGGAAAAGGGGAGATGTTTGTCAAAGAGTACAAATTTCCAACCATAAGATGAATAAGTTCTGCGGACCTAATGTACATCATATTGATTATTAATTACTGTATTATATTATATATAATATAATTGTTATTAATACTGTATTATATACTTGAAAGTTGCTAAGAGAGTAGATCTTAAATATTCTCACCACAAGAAAGAAATGGTAACTATGTAACCATGTATGGTAATTATGTGATGCAGGTATTAGCTAACACTATGGTGGTAATCATTTTGCAATATATAAGTTCATCAAATCAACACTTTAACATCTTAAACTTATACAATGTTATATGTCAATTATATCTCAATAAAGCTGGGGACAAAAAGAGAACATTATGAGAATGAGGATACACAAACATGGATGGGGGTGGAACCTAGAAAGGAGACGGCAGTGATGATAAAGACAAACAATTTGTATGGTCAAAACAGAGCTTGAGGAAGAGCAGTAACTTTGCTTGCATAAATTTGTTGACTTTGATAAGTATAATGATCTTCAATAAGTACTGTAATGAGAAATAATTTTGTTCAACACCGTTTAATGAATAATACCTTGTTTATTCACAATCATAGTCCTAGAAATATTTATAGAGAATCAGAGAGTATGTAATTTAAAAAAGATAATTCTCAAAGAGGTATTTGGTAAAAATATGGAAAATTTCAAACTCTTACAAGATCCTTGCCAGCCTGTTCCAACTCTAAAACTTGCCTATATTTTTATCAGCTGTTTATAAATAAAACAGAGAATATAAATGTTAAATTGACCTTTATACTGGATGGATACACTTAGAATTCTTAAGTCATGAAGACAGTGGTCAAAAAATCCTGTTATTTACTTGGATTTTGAAAACTGAATGAAAATTCACTAGATCAGTATCTTGAACATACAAGACAGAACATTCAGTTCTATTTTGAGTGCTAAAAAGAGGTGCTGTGTTTATTAAGTTTTTAAGTGAATGAGCTTTATTACTCTCAGAGGTGAAGATGCAAAGAGGCATTTTTCAAGTAATGGAAATTATATGAAAATGGCTGAAATTGATCAATATTTTACACAAGAACTTTTAAAATAATTCCAAAGTAAAAAAAGGGGGTTTATTTATCCAAAAGAGTTTATGAAGAATTAAACAAAATAATTGGAAAGCATGGACAAAATGAAGTGGTAAATCTAACAAATAAACCAGACACTAAACACTAATATTGTAGTTTCTGTGTTGGAAATGACAAATACTAATTAGTTGATAATTGTTGTGCACTACTATTATAATGCAAAACCCTCTGAGCAATTTTTAGCTTTCTTGCCAACTGAAAATTACCAGTAATTTTTTGCAACAAATGAAGTCTCTTTGGGATGGTTGTAAAATGTCCTTTAGCAACATCTGTGGTCCGTCATATGACTGAAAGGTGATGACAAAGGGTTGCATATACACTTTATGAACATTAACAAGCAGGCGGCATAGGTATAATGTGCTCTTATTCCCTTATTCTCATCAGAGAAAAAAGCTGCATTCATAGTCCCTGAGGTTATTGCCGATTTGGGGCATTTTACAATAGTAATAGGTTTTCTTTTGCATTTGAAGTATTGTTCGTACATGCCAACTCCTCTAAAGGTAATAAGTATAATGAGATGATCTGCCTATTGTAAAACAGCACAAATCCTGGAACATTGCTACAAAGACATTTTAAAGATGCTAAAATATATTTTCAAATACATGGAAGAGAAGCGTATACATGAATAAAATGCAAACAATTTATTCAAAAATTTGATAAATCTCATTTTATTTTATTATATTATTATTTTTTTTTTTGAGGAAGACTGGCCCTGGGCTAACATCCATGCCCATTTCCTCTACTTTATATGGGAGCCGCCACAGCTGGTTTGAACAGGCAGTGCGTCTGTCCACGCCCGGGATCCGAACTTGCGAAACTCCGGGATGCCTAAGTGGAGCGTGCGAACTTGACCACTATGCCACCGGGCTGGCCCCTGATAAAGCTCATTTTAAACTACAAGTCACAAAGACATTTTTAGAACATTTTGGGGAAAAAATGAGTAATTATAGGTTTCTAATTTGGAATGAATATAAAAGGTATCTTCTTTTGTATGTTTACATTTATTCAGTAAGGAATTTCAAGGAAATTAAGGAAAAATAACTCAAATCTAAAAAAAAGTTATAAAATGAAGGGATGTAATTGTTTGAAATTATTCTGATATAGGAAACAACCTGTAAGAAATTTTCATATAATACCATAGGCAGCAATTTAATAAGAGAAGAGATAAACTTTTATAGCAGTAGTGAATAGGCTGTTTTATTATTTGTTTATGCATTTAAACACAGGGAGTGAATCACACACGTTAGAAGAAACATTAGAAAAATTTAAATTTCTTGGTATTTTGATTGCATTAGTCACTGCATAAGAAAACTTGAAATGCTGAGAAATAGTATATCTCATATATTAAAACATTTATGATTTTTTTCTCAAATGTAACTGCAATCCAAAAATTCTTAATAAAAATACCAATTACAAGCTGTGAAGCTAAAATAAACTATTTTACACTATTAATAATAAAAAACAAATTTCATCCAACCATGCTATTCTTTCTAAAGCAAATCATAACATAAAATTCTTGATTTATGAAGAGATAATCAAAAAGAATGTATCCAAAAATTTAGGATAAAAAATTATTATTGGCAGATAGGCAGTTAATTAACAAAATCAATAGATTATTTCCAGTCTTTTTTTGTGATACTTGTGTTATTTACCAATTTTTAAAAATTGTGATTTTCAGTGATTTCTTTTCTCTAGATAAATATTCATATCCATGCCTAATCTTGTATTTTTCTTAGAGACCACACTGAAAAGTATGACTTAGGCACTATAAAACTATCACCTGGTTGTAATTTTAATATTCACAAGTAAAGAACTCAAATTGTTGCTCACAACTTTTGCTTGCTGGAGTCGTGAAGTAACTTGTTACAGACAAAGCATGTAAACTAACTATTGGGGATGGAACAGAAGTCAATGCAGGATAGACTCTCAGAGAGAACAAAGACACACGAGGCGAATCACAGAAACTTCCTCGTTCTCTGCCTAGAAGCACTTTCTGGACAATGGCATGGGGAAGTGGATCCCAGTGCACGGCAGTCTCACTGAGCTCAGGAGGTGATAATTAAAGGTTGAGGCTGCAGAGGTGGCTGTAATATGCAGGAAAGGGAATCAAAGAGGAGGGCCAAATGTTCAAGCTATGCATTCATAGAGTAAGACTCTCTGAAGCTTGACAGAGAACAGCAGAGAACTGGGAAACTTTGAACCAAATGGATATTCCACTGGTCACAAATTTCAAGGAGATGCAGGAATTCCAAAATAATTGGAGTGGAGAGATCTCACTAAACTCCCAGAGCATTCAATTGAGATGGCAGAAAAGCCATGCCTGAGGAGTAAAAATAATCTAGCCTTAAAATTTGGGCTTCTTTAGATTCACACTAAAAAAAATCTTTTAAAAAAGCCTCAAGAGGACAAGATGACCTGTCATTAAATTAGCTTCTTGTCAAAATAAAATTCAACATTATTCACAATCATCAATGTAGTATCCATAATGCTCAACATCCAATCAAAATTGAAGCAGGAAAATGTCACCTGTTAAGAGGAAAACTGTCAATAACACAGATTTAAAGAATATGGAAATGGTATAATTAGCAGATTAAATCTTTAATTTAGTAATTATAAATTTGTTTAAGAATTTACAAAAAGATAAAAATATTAAGAAAAAAGATGGAGAATATTAATAGAGAAATGGAAACTGTAGGAAAGGCTCAGATGAAATTCTAGAACTGAGAAATAAGATATCTGAACATAATCACTGCATACAATTTAAAAACTGGCATTGCAGAAGAAAAGATTAGTAAACTTGTGCATAAGTAAATATAGACCAGACAAATAAAGCACAGGAGATAAAAGGCTGAAAAACGGAACATACAATCAGAGACCTGTGGAAAATGTCAAACATATATGGAACTAGAGACCCAGAAGGAGAGGCAAGAGATATTATGTCACAAAAACTCATTGAAAAAATGACAGAAATTTTTAAAATTTGATGAAAAATAATCAATCCCCCTGATCCAAGAAGCTCAGTGAAGCTGTAGTAAGAGACAAACAACAAAAATTATCAAATAGGCATATTATACACAGACACCTGAAAATCAACGAGAAAGAAAACATCTCACAAGCAGAGAAAAAAATAGACACACAGCATAGACAGGACAAAGGTAAGAATAAAAGCTGATTTTTTGTTAAGAACAGTTTAATCCAGAGGGCAATGGAAGTGCATCATTAAGTATAGAAAGAAAAAAAGAAACTGTCAACCTAGAATTCTATATTCCGATGTTATTCTTCAGAAATTTTGGTGAAATAATGACATTTTAGAAAAATAAGAACTGGAAGAATTTGTCCCCAACAGGTTAATGATATAAAAAGTAGTAAAAGAGTTTCTTCAAGCCAAGGAAAGAGGACAGTATATGAATAGTGAGATAAACACAAAGGAAAATATGGCATCAGAAATTATAAATATGTGGTAAAATAAAATATTTTCTTGTTTTCTAAAATTTTTACAAAAGGTATTTGATGGTTTAAAGTCAATTAATATTATATTGCAAAGTTCATAATATATGTAGACGTAAAATGAATGCTTAAATTAGCACAAAATATGAGTGGTAAATAGAACTTATACCCCTATAAGGTTATTAAGTTGCATGTAAAGTGGTATAATATTAGTTCATGATAGACATCCTTGACATCTTTGAGCCTCACAAGGACCTAAAGACCTAGCCTTGAGTTCCCCTGCTCTCACTAAGTATGCCTCCTATTCAGCAGAAAAGGCTCCCCACCTGGTTAGTTCCCCTGTCAGCTGGACCACATGCACTCTACTGGGTCTTCAACCTAATGTTTCACTTCTCTGCCAGCCTGCAAAATTTTTCAAACAAGCCAGTCACAACCTCCTGCAGGAGGCAAGCATTACACACACTCTTGTCACTACGAAACCTGCTTCCCACAGCCCATGCTGGTTTACATGGGGAGTGCAATCCCGTGTAGCCCTGCATGGCTTGCAGTGTTCACCTCCTCTGAGGCCGTGAGTGCATGTGACTAAAAGATTCTTGCCAATCTTATATGTTCAGTATTGCGTGTCATGTGTTTGGCCATCTTGTACTTTTATGTCAAGGGATCCCTCCTGAGTGAATGGAGAGTGATGAGAAAGAGTGACAATAAAATGCTATGGTGAAAAATATTTGAATATTTGATTAATGTAAAGAAGAGAGGGAAGGAGAAAAAAGAACATATTGGAAAAATTAAAAGCAAACAGCAAGATAGTAGAACTAAGTGCATCAAATCAATAATTACAGTAAATATAAATAGATTAAATCTTTGATTCAAAGATATAGAATGTTGGATTTGACTAAAAGGAAGAAAGAATTACATACTGCTTATAAGAGTTGCATTTTAAGAAAATGTTGACAATGGGTTAAAAGTAAAAGGAATAAAAAATCTAGAAAAACATTAACCATAAGAAAGCGGGAGTAGCCATATAAATAATCTCAAAGTAGACTTTAAGAGAAACTATATTATCAGAGATAAAGAGGGACATGACACTATGGTAAAAGAATTAAAGAGACTTAATCTTAAATATGTATGCATTTAATAATGTGACTTCAAAATAATGAAACAAAAAAATGACAGAATTTAAGAGTAAAAGACAAGTTCAGAATCATTTATGAAGATTTTAGTATTCTTCTTTTAGTATTTGAAAGAAAAAATATAGCCAAAAAAAATCAGTAAATATATAGAAGATGTGAACAATACTGTCAACCAACTCAATCGACATTTATAAACAATTCACCCTAGAACTGCAGAATTCATTTTTCCCCCTAGTGTACATGGAACATTCACCATGATGGGCCATATGCTGGGTCATAAAACACCTCAATAAATTTCAAAAGATTTTAATCTTAAAGAGTATATTCTGTGACCACAATTGATTTAAATTCAAAATCAATAACAAAAAGATATCTAGAAAATTTCTAAATATTTGGAAATAAAAATACTGCTAAATAACCAGTGGGGCAAAGATGATATCATGAGTTGAAGTAATAATATTTTGGACTAAATGATAATGAAAGCGTGTCAAAATTTGTGGAAAACATAAAAAAATGCTCATGAGGAAACATATCTTAAATGCTGTATTATAAACAAAGTTTCAAAATCATTGGTTTAAGCTTCCACCTTAAGAAGTTAGACAGAGAAGAAATTAAAAACTAAGTTAGTAAAATGAAGAAAATAATAAAGATAAAAGTAGATATCAATGAAATAGAAAACAAACAATAGAGAAAATCAATGAAATCCGAAGTAATTTCCCTGAAAACATCAATAAAATTGATAAACTCCTGACATTTTAGATAAGAATATACAAAAGATAAACATCAGAAATGAAAAAGGGAGCAAAACTGAGATCCTGAAGTTATAAAATACTTAATAAGGATTATTATGAAAAATTTGTGCCAATAAATTTGACAATTCAGATGAAATGTAAAAACACAAAATTGAGACAAGAATAAATAAAAAGTTAGAATAGCTTCATATTTGTAAAAGTAATCATATTCATGATTAAAAACTTCCCCCAAGGAAACTTTCAGGCCCAGATGGATTCCTTGGTGAATTCTATTAAACACATTAGGAAGAAAAGACAAAAAAAATCCCAAACTCTACATTACAACATACCAAAAATTATTTCAAAATAAATCATAGAACTAAGCAAAAAAGCTCTAATTATAAAGTTTCTAGGAAAAAAAAGGGAAAATATCTTCCTGACCTTGGGGTAGGCAAATATTTTTTAGGAATTAAAAAATCACAAACAATAAATTATAAATTAGATTCCATCAAAATTATCTCACCAAAGGTGCCATTAAAAATAAATAGGTAAGCAACTGACTAAATGAAAATATTCTCAATTCAAAAATCTGACAGAAGATTTCTATTCAGAATATATACACTGCTCCTACAAATTAGTAACAAAAAAGACAACTTCATAAAGAAAAAGGCCAGAGACTTAAAAAGACATTTCAGGAAAGAAGATGTGCATAGGGCAAATAAGCATATGAATAAGTGCTCAGCAATAATAGTTATTTGGGAAATGCAAATTAAAGACACAAGATATATTATATAGGTGGTTAAAATTAAAAGGACTGACAGCATTAAATATTGATGAGAATGTAAAACAAACAGGAGTTTCATACACTGCTGGTGGGAGTGTACAATGGTGCAGCCATTTTGAGAAAAGGTTTGGCATTTTCTTATAAAGTTAAACATACATCTCTGCTATATTTACCAAAAAAAATCTCAAATGTATATCCACAAGAAGACTTATCAGTAATGTTCATAGCAGTTTTATTGAAATTATAACCTAGATACGACCTAAATGCCTTTCAACCAGAAAAATATGTCAATCAAATGTGGTATATTTTTATAATGAAATAGTACTTAAACATACAGTGACATGGATACAACAAAAAAACCATAAGTTAGACACAAAAAAGTAAAATCTGTATGATTCCATTTATATGAAATTTTACAACAGGTAAAACTGGTGTAAGAAATTAGAATAGTAGTAGTTTATGCGTGTAGAGTGGAGATTGGGAACAGCATGAAGAGGGAAATTCATGGGTTGATGGAAATATTTTTCATCTTGGTATCTATGTGGGGTATGTATGGGTGAAAGGAATTTCTCTCTACCCTTCTAGGTTCTTCTGGCTGGTCTAAGAAATAAATTGACATGAGACAGATAAATAGGAGAAAATCAGACAAGTTTAATAACATACATACATGGGAGGAATGCAGGAAAACTGTGTAATTCACCAAAATGGCTGAAGCCACCACTTCAGATACCATCTTTAGCTAAAGACAAAAGAGGATGTTGTGGGTATAGTGTTTTGGGACTTCAAAAGGGAGGAAGGCAATTCATATGGAGATGGAAAATCAAACGTTTGGTAGGCAAATGTTTGCCATGCCTCTCAGAGACAATGGGACATGGGGAGGACTTTGATCAAATGGGCCTTGCTAGGTTCCTCCCTGTCTACCACACCTCGTTCATATTATGCTATAGTTATCTATGGTGATAGCTTCTTCCTGGAACAGGCCTTCTAAAATTCCTTTAGGCAGTTAGAAGGAAGGTCAAAGTTTTTCCTGAGTTTTTGTTCTTGAAAATAATGAAGCCAAAGAGACACATTTTGGGGTAGCCAGTTCTCTTCCCCTACAGGCACATGGATGCATGCACTTGTAAAATACATCAAGATATTACACTTAAGATCTGTTTGTAAATTATACCTCATTTAAAAAAAAGTTGCCCATTCTACAGGTCAATAATTTTCTGATTTTTGTTTTCATTTTAATCAATAATTCTGAAGTTAAAATAGCCACAGTCTCTGAGGATAAAATGGTTTTAGTGCAGTTAAATTTCACTGGTATTGTCTAAAGTGCTACATAGGAAAAGATTATGAACTGAAAGTAAACGTTGTTTTTGCTCCGAAGTGTTCTGTTGTCTGACTTGTTCAAACATTTACTACATGCTTATTTATTTAGTTGTCCACTAGGAAAATGCAATGTTCCATTTTGAGGAATGATTTTATATTGCTCTGCACCTGGCAATTATCACAATTCTAAACAACATGCTGTTTTGGCTTAATCCCCAATTCTAATACAGTGCTACAGTAGAAATGATTATGTGGTGTGTAAGCCTAATACTCTTTCTGTCGTTTTACGGCATTTGATTGGGCTTCATGCCTTTAAAGATGGCTTTCTGATGTCAAATGTATTTTTAGTTTTCCCAAGCTGCCCATTGCTTGAAGGACCAGCAAAAGGAAGCTATTCTGACAATTTGGCTGAACTCTTGGAAATTTCAGCCTGGCCCAGATGGTGAGACTCAGCTGTTGTGTGAAACAGGTAGACACCATTTAAAATGCAACTGGCAGTTTTCCTGAGCCTTGACAACAACAGGTGTTCCAGATTTCCTTTTTCTAAAATGTTCTCCAAAATTGCAAATTATATAGCATGATGTTTGTTTTGAAAATCAAGGAACCTTTTCCCACCAGAGTGATAAGCGATTGTGATTACTTTAATCATATTGTCAGAACTCTACCTCTAAATTCTATATGATTGTGGTAGGATGCAATTTGATTTATTTTTTTCACTAAGGGTATGTAAGGAATATGGAAAATACAATTCATTATAATGATGGAGCAGTCAAAAATGATAGGCCCTTGGCTTGCAACGCAATGGCAAGAGAGGGGCAGTGATGGACTGTATCCACAAAGTGCTTTGGTCAGGCTCTGAGGCGTTTTTGTTTGTGTATGTGTGTTAACATCACAGCCAAGCACTGAGCTATGTCAATTTTGCACAATTGAATTGTATTTGTCACTTTAATCACCAAAATTACCAGCACTGTTCCAGTTATTGGAGTCATTAAAGTGACTAAATTAGATTGACTACTCTTCATCTGATTGCTCACTAGGAAATTGATCTTCAAAGAGACAATCCAGGCTACTGTGATAAAAATACATGATAATGTGATGCTAAACATCTGTGAATTGGGAGCTTTTCCCAAGAGACTAGAGTTTTTGCTCAGGAAAGAGTCATGGGAATTTTTAAATGCCTCGTGGAAATTAACAAAGACTTTGCCACTTTTATGGAATCATTGTTTAATGCAAGAAGCTAGCTAAATAATTGAATAAAAATGTGAACAATCCATTTTCAGTTCTTTTATTTTTAATTTTGTTCTTTTGTTAGACTCACTATTTTGTGGAGTTTATATAAAAGTTCAAGAAAATGTTTCCTAGACTACTGGGTAATTTTTACTTCTAACCTCAGGGAGGCCAGGAGAAAAGAAGGTTAATTAGTAAAATATAATCCAACAGGTGCAGTAACTTAAAAGGAAGCTGTTGGGAGAAGTATTTCTCCAGGTTTGGAGGATGTACTAAAAATAAATCTTTATTTTCTGTTGATTTCTCTCAAATTGCCATTTCTCCCATGTTCTCACAGACCTCTTCATTGCTGGCTTGCTGTGTGCATCCTCTAAATCACCCATGTATGTATACTGTTTCTGTTTCTAAAAGAATCCATCTGCCATCATTGTCTGGAAATTTTGTCTGCTGGAACAGTTGTTGTTAGTCTTTCATCCTCTTCATCTCGTCTGCTCTTCCTGCAAGTGGATATGGATGCTTTACTGCTGTGCTTGTATCTCTGGGGACAAATAGACTGTGTCCCTCTGGTGTTGAGACATGGGCAACTAGTGCCACCTGAGGGAAAGAACACCATTCTTTTGCTCATTAGTTCAGCAATAGTTATTGAGCCCTCCTACATGCTATGAGTTAGAGTCATATATAAAGCTCTTTAAACTAAGTGGCCATTATTACATTTTCTTCTAACCAGGAAGAAACTTATCTAGAAGTGCTTAGTTCCAGCTCAAATGAAGACTTCATTTCCGACATGGCTTGCAGCTAGCTGTAGTTCATTTTAATTATCCATGGTGGAAGAGCACATACTTCGTTTGGAGTTTAACAGGTTCTGATAGATGCCATTCCTCTTCTCCATTTGAGTATTGTTGGTAGTTAAAAATATATATAAAGTGGTATAAGACAAATGTGGACCAAAATAGAACCTTTGTTACAGATGAAGTGGATATTAAGATATGGCTTATATCTGCAGCTCAGTGGGATGTAGGCAGATTTACCTCCTCAGTTCAAAGGCAGAGGCAAACTGTATAAAATATGTAGCAAGGAGGATCCAGCAGAGTAGGGCTTCTTGTGGGGAGAGAAAGGGACAGGGATACACATGCCCTGTTTATCAGATTAAGTTGCTCTTTGTTCCTTGGGGACAATTTTGGTGAAGCGACTGGAAATGAAGCCAGGCAGGTTAGAGGAGCTTCCGCTGAAGAAAACTTGAAGAGTAGAGAAGAAACACTCCTCCCTCCAAAAGAATTTACTACAACAACTTTTCCCCTACCTGTCAGTAGGGGTGGAGGAGCTTCCACTGAACTTACCTACATTTTCCTTACTACACACTACACATTTTTTCATCAGCGTCCATTTAGAGTTAGACATTATTTCTATACGTCACTCTCTGGAAGTGTTGTTTAAGCCAAGACACAAATGATGCAAAGAAGCCTGGATTATAAACCTGGGGTAGATCTATCTGGGGAGATGAAGCAGAAAGTGCGAACATTCCTTAGAATGAGGCCAATGTGGATAGAGTTAAGAGAGTAGAGATGGGCAGGACCTATCTCATTGACCTTTTAAGTTAAAGTAAGAATTGGATTTTGTTTTACTTAAAATATAAAGCTAAAGGAAGCTCATAAACAGGAAAATGCCAGATCTAAGGATCAATTTGCTATGTTGCAAATGGATTAAGAGAGGGCAGTGAGCATAGAGGCTGTCATAGGAGTCTAGGTGAGCAGTGTTAATGGCTTGGACTAGGGCGCTATCAGTAGAAAAGATAAGAAGTGATGGATTAGGGATATATTTTAAAAGTAGAATAGATTAGAAAATGGATTGGATACAGGGTATGGGAGAAAGAGAGGAGTCAAAAATATACTCTAGGTTTTTAGTTTAAATAATTGACTAGATGGTGGAGCTATTTACTGAGATGAGAAAGACTTACAGAAGGATAGAAGTTTTTTGTTATTGTTTTTTTTTCCCAGAAAAGTTGGAGTTTTCTCTCTCTCTCTTTTATCAGGTTTGTTTTAAAACATCAATTAAATATTCAAATTGAGATTGGATTGTCAGTTTGATGTTTAAGTCTGGAACTCAGGGAAGAGGTTAGGGTAGGAGATGTAAATTGGAGAGTCATCAGCATGTGTGGATATTTAAAGCCATGTGCTTGCATGACGTCCCAAAGGATATCCAAGAGGGTTTAGATAGCCAAGAGAAGAGGGCACTGGGTGTTCCAATATCCAGCCACATGCTCTGGAGTTGTGTAACATATTTGTCTGAAATCCTTTGTCCCACTCTCTTTTATTAGCTAAATACTTGCATTTCTTATGATCTTTGCTCAATTATCACGGGAAAAGAAACACATGGTAGAAAAGGGAAGTTTCTATTAACGCACTTGAATCGAGGTGTGTTGAAACCTCATCCCTCACAATTGTTGAATTTTATTTAACTGTTTTTGTAGATAATGTCCAAATCTTCAGATCTTTTTATATTTATTACATTAAATGTATTCTGTCCAAAAATGGAAAAAAATTCAAGTAATGTAAATAATTGCTAGTGCCATCCTGGGGATAATTTTCCTAACCAGTTCCCTGGAGCGGTTAGTAATATTCTTCCTGTTTATTGAATCAGTTGCATAAAATAATCATCATCATATCCTAAGGGGATTTCAGCAAGTTGAATCCACTATAATATCCTGGATAGGGAAAATGAATATTCACCATTAGTAAGGATTTTAGTAAGGATTAACTATACCTCCTACTGTTTTGGGTAAAACTTAAGCTTGAATTTAAATGACAGTCTGCCATTTTGCATTCACAAAATATTCTAAAATGGAAAAAAAAATTGTAATACTACAGTTAACTAGAAAGAAATCTGCCTTTCAAAAAATGGACATGTTTAGGTAGCTTTCTTGCCTCCTGTATTCATTTTCCTGAAAAGGTCATTTAAATAGCTATACTGACTAGAAATTTGATTTTTCCAGTTTGAGTGAACTTTGGTCATTGTCAAAATAGTTGGAAACATTATTCCTGAGTGGTATGCTGTAGGGTACGTATCACTGGCCTGGCTGTCTAGGTTTCTGGTTGTGGGCCTGAAATCAGTGCTAACAGAATCTGTCTTAGGGCACATTATTTAACTTATTTAAAATTTGGTATCTCCATCTGTGAAATGTAGTAGCCTATGGTCAATTTTTAAATGCCCTGTTCATGGCATTTAACATTTTAAGAAATTTGTGAGGGCTACTATTCCTAAATCTAATACAGTGAGTGGATGGATCCAGTATATTGCTGGCTACTAGTGCCAGGTATGTGCTTGACAATCGACCAAGTGCTTTCCATGTAATATCTCAATGAATAAGTCTAAGAACCCTATGCTTTAAATACTATCCACATTAAATATAAGAAAACTAAAGTGAAAAGTGTTTAAGTAGCTTATCCAATAATGTATAGCAAATAATATCTAGATTTATATAACCTCCAATTCTATAGACTCTCCCTTACTAGATTTCTACTCGAGGCCCAAAGAACAAGAATTATTTTCGGTGGCTATTGTTTTTTAAGACCTATTTAGGATTTATTTTATTTTATTTTTGTACTTAGTGAGATCTACCCTCTTAAATTTTTAAGTGCGTGTGGGGGAAAAGAATTTGCCACCCAAAATACATCTCTCTGGCATGGCCCATTTTTTTCAAAGTTCTCTCTTGAGTCACATTGTCTATAGATGGCCCAGCAAACATTTATTTACTAAACATTTGCTTTTCCATCTCCATGTGAATTGCCTTCCTCCTCTTTGAAGTCCCAACCCACTACCACCAACATCCTCCTTTGTCTTTAGCTAAAGATGTTATTTAAGGTGGTGGCTTCGGCCATTTTGGCAAGTTTCTCAGTTTTCCTGTGTTTCTCCCATGTATACATGTCACTAAACTTTGTTGGATTTTCTCCTCTTATTCTGTCTCATGTCAATTTATTTCTTAGACCAGCCAGAAGAACCAAGAGGGTAGAGGAATAGCTCTTCTTCCCCTACATGCAGAATACAGTAGCGGTAACTGTAAGCACAATATTGTACAACAGATCTCTAGAACTTACTCATCTTGCATAACTGAATCTTTTTTTTTTAGACTTCTAGAACTCTACAGGTGTATTTTTCAGACCCTTGATAATATATTGAAAATTGAAAACTTATTCTTTCTTTCAAATGTCTCTCTCATTACCTTCAATGTGTCATCAAATTAAATAACAATATGGGATTCCTAGAAGGTCCAATTAAAAATACAAATACTGTGCTTTAAGGGATTAAAATCAGTCCATTATTCTCCATATTTTCATTTCTTGGAAAGCAGAACTGTATGTGCATAAAACTATATTTTTATGAGATAAGACAAATAAGTTTTCATGGAGATTTTAATAAATTCCTATTTCCCAAGTTGAACTCGGAAGATAATCAGCATGAACTTCTTCTAGCACAATTCTGCCAGAGATCAACCCAGTTAGAATTAGTGGTAGGAGTAGGCTGCAAACTGAATTTTAAACAAGCTACACCCTTCTCATCTAATTCTTGTTACTAGAAAATTGCATGAATGGTAAATTTTGAGTCCCTGGCCTAAATCTGGTGAGGAAAGAACTAGGTAGGAAAGAAGTTCAAAGTCAGTGAATTAGGAGAAAATTATAAATAAAAAATGCCTTTGAAAAATCCCTTGAATCTCCTATGAAGTCCAGTATACACAGTTTTGAGTGTCCTAGCCTGTAATGTTAATAGATATGGAAAACAGTGTCACAATACACAGTGTTTGATTCCAAAATGTTTCTTGTTTGGAACAAGTCATTGCATTATCCTTTCTATTGCCTTCATCTTCATCCTAGATTTTTTTTTCCTTCTGATTCTTGTCTGAATAATTTCCTCAATTTTTTCCCTCTGATATTTAAGGACGCCCCCCCCTTCCAGGTGACTTGACAGATGTCATTCACTTTTCTGTGAGTGGTGGGAGAAAAACATTCAAGTCTTCTGTTTTTCTCTCCTTGAGTTGATACCAACCTGCATAGACTCTATTTTTAAAACATAAATTCTTTACTTTAGGTTACTTTTAGATATGTAGAAAAGTTGTAAAGACACCACAAAGTTCCCATATGCCCAACACCCAGTTTCCCGTATGCCCAAAATTATTAACACGACATTAATATGGTACATTTGTCACAAAAACCAATATTGATACATTATTATGACTGAAGGTCACACTTTATTCAATTATGGAGCCCACACTTAAGGAGTGGAAAATTATGCTTTACTTTCTTGAGTCAGAGTGTCTACACAAATTATTTGGAGTTCTTCTGCATGGGAGATTTGTCTGTTCTCTCCCATTTATATATTTATTCAGACAATTTATTTATGTTAGTTGGCCTATCGATTTTTTTAATACTTTGGGTTATAATCAAATCCATTTTATATAATTTGTTGCTCAAATTCTTCCAGCTTTGGCTGTTGGGAGCTCTTTCAGTTGGTTCCTGTGTCCCTTCGTCATCTTTAACGCATACCCATCATTGTGTGTGTGCATTGAAGCACTTTCTTACTTTCTGGCACTACAAGATGCTCCAGGCTCATCTTGTATGATTTCTGCTCTAGTCCTAAATTAGCCATCTTTTCAAGGAGCTCTGATTTAATGTTGATTATAGCTCCTTTTATTTGATTGCATCCATTTCCTGTTGGTATTAGATTCTCAGTGATTATAAGCTGAAGAATAATACAATTCACATGGCTCCCATGCCAAGTAAACATATTTTTGTGTTTTGAACGCTAAATGCTTGTATGTTTTGAACTTGTTGTATCTCAGAGACTGCCATGAAGGTGCTATTAGTCAGTAGGTTGCAAATTAAATAATAAGACCTGACTTAATAGTTATAGCAAAATTCTGGTCCTTTTAGAGAAGTTTATTTGAAAGAATAAATCATAGGTAGATGATGTATAACCACAAAGGTTTTTTTTAAAGTTCATATTAAAAAGAGTATTTACAGATGCTCTGTATGGATTAGGAAGATTCATATCAATTTAATTATAAGTATGTAAGTGTGTATTCATACTTTTAAATAATACCAATTTAAATTAGCTCTAATATTTTTGTCCATTATAACAAAGAAGGAATTAAAATTTAATCTTTCATAGTTTATCTTGTATTTCACATTTTGTTAGTAGCACTTTTTTGTTTGGTGCTACTATTTGAATAGTATTAATAGAAAAGTAAGGGTATATCTTATTGCATTTGTATGGTAAACCTACAGTATTGGGGGCTATTTAGTAATAAACAGCATTTGTATTGTGTTTTACAAGTTACATTACATGTCCTTATTCATTTAAGCCTCAATTTTTAAAAAATGTGAACAAATAGAACATTTCTTAAAATTCTGTTCAAGATTATCTAAACGTGGAAATTGGTATAGAAAAGTTAAGGCAGGTTTCAGCTCAGGTAGAGGGATTTTCCATTGCAGAATATTTCTATTTTTCTTCTGTAGGAATAGAAAAGCAAAATCTATACTAAAACATTATAACTAGGCAATAAATCTCTTTTGGTTTAAAATGTGTCATGAATCAAAGAAAATTTTGTACTAGCCAGCATAATCTAGCTAAAGAAATGTTCTGATTACATGAAATAGTACATCAATAGTAATTATACACCTACTCCTCCCACTGAATTTTTTTTCAGTGAGAGGTAATTCGTATATAATATTTATGTTTCTAAAATGTTAAATTCAGTGCTTTTCACTATGTTCACAAAGTTGTCTAGTCATCTCCACTATCTAATTTCAGAACAATTTCATAACCCCCAAAAGAAACCCCATACCTGTTAGCTGTCACTCCACATTTTCCCTCCCCACATCCCCTGGCAACCACTAATCTACTCTCTGTCTCTGTGGATTTGCATATTCTGGACATTTCATATAAATAGAACCATACAGTATGTGGCCTTTTGTGTCTGTTTTTTTCCACTCAGCATAGTGTTTTTAAGGTTCATCCGTGTAGTAGGGTGAATCAATACTTTATTCCTTTTTATGGTTGAATAATATTTCATCGTATGGATATACCACATTTGCCTAGCCATTCATCCATTGATGCGAGTTTGTTTTTTTCATACTTCTTGGCTATTATGAATAATGTTGATATGAATATTCATGTACAAGTTTTTCTGTGAGCATATGCTTTCTGTTCACTTAGCCATATATCTAGGAATGGAATTCCTAGGTAACATGGTAACTCCATGTGTAATTTTTTGAAAAACTGCTATCCTCCTTTTTAAAGCAGCCTTACCATGTTGCATTTTGATCAGCAATATATGAGGGTTCCAATTTCTCCACATCCTCATCAACATGTATTGATTTTCATATATGTTTTTTTATTATAGCCATACTAGGTTTAGCGTGGTATCTCATTGCAACTTTGATTTGCATTTCTCTAATGACTAACGACATTGAGCATTTTTTCATACGCTTATTGACCATTTGTATATCTTTTTCAGAGAAATGTCTGTTCAACCCCTTGTTCACTTTTTAATTGGGTTGTCTTTTTATTGTTAAGTTGCAATAATTCTTTATGTATTCTGGATATTAGACCCTTATAAAATATATGATTTGCAAGTAATTTCCCATTCTATGAGTTGTCTTTTGACTTATAGTGTTTTTTAAAGCATAATTTAAAAAACATTTGATAAAGTTCAATTTATGAATATTTTCTTTTGTTGCTTATACTTGGTGGTCATATCTGAGAAACCATTGCCCAAGGGCTTAAAGATATACACCTATTTTTCTTCTAAGAGTTTTATAGTTTTAGCTCTTTCATGTAGGCCTTTTATTTACTTTGAGTTAATTTTAGTATATGTTGTGACTTAGGAGTCATTTGCATGTGGTAATCCAGTTGTCACAGAACCATTTGTTGAAAAGATTGCTTTTTCCATTGAATTGTCTTGCCACCCCAAAAATCAATTATTGATAAGTATATAGGTTTATTCATGGACTATAATTCTATTCCATTGATCTATAGATCCATCCTTATGTACCACAGAGTTGTGATTACGGTAGCTTTGTATTATTTTGAAATGTGAGTGTGATTTCATGAACTTTGTTCTTTTTTCAAGATTGTTGTAGCTATTCTAAGTTCCTTGAATTTCCATATGAATTATATAATCATCTTGTCAATTTTTGCAATAAAAAAGACAGCTGGAATTTTGATAGGAATTGCATTTCATCTGTAGATCAATTTGGAGATAAATGTCTTATTAGTATTAAATCTTCCAACCCATGAACACTGGATGTCTTTTCATATATTTAGTCTTCTTTAATTTATTGCAATATTTTTAGTGTACAAGTTTGGCAATTTTTCACTAAATTTATTTGAAATATTTTATTCTTTCTGATGCTATTTTAAAATAGACTTGTTTCCTTAATTTTATTTTCAGATTGTTCATTGGTAGTGTATAGAAATATAATGGATTTTTATGTATTAATCTTGCATCCTGCAAAATTTCCAAACTCACTTTTTAACCCTAACTATATTATTATGAATTCTTTAGAATTTTCTATATATGGAAGATCATATATGATCTATAAGTAGAAATAGTTTTATTTCTTATCTCCAGTCTGGGTGACTTTTATTTCTTTTTCTTGTATAATTGCCGTTAGTAGAGCCTTTAATACAATATTGAAGAGAAGTGGTGAAAAAAGACGTCCTTGTCTTTTTCCTGATCTTAGGGGAATGCCTTCCATTTTTTACCGTTAATTATGATGTTATCTGTGGGTTTTTTGTAGTTGCCCTTTATCAGATTGAGGAAGTTCCTGTTTATTCCTAGAGTTTTAGTATTTTTATCATGAAAATGTGTTGGGGGTTGTCAAATACATTTTTTTTTTTTTTTTTTTTTGCTTATTGAGATGATCATTGGTTTTTGTCCTTTATTCTCTTAATATGGTATATTTCTTTGATTGAATTTTGTATGTTGAACCAACCTTGCTTTCCTCATATAAATTCCATTTGGTCATGGTATATATCCTTTTTATATGATGCTGGATTATGTTGATATAATAGTTTCTTACCACTGCTATAAGAAATTACCACAAATAGTGGCTTAAAACAACACAAATTTATTGTCTTTCAGTTGTGGAAGTCTGAAGTCCAAATGGGTCTTACTATGCTAAAATCAATATATTGGCTGGGCTGTGTTGTTTCTAGAGGCTCTAGGGGATGGGAGGGAAAGAACCTGTATTCTTGCCTTTTTTCAGCTTTAGGAGGCTGCCTGCACCCTTGGCCCATGGGGTCTTCCTTCATCTTCAAAGCCAGAAGCAGCATAGCATCTTCAGGTCTCTCTCTCTCTCTCTCTTCTGCCTTTCTCTTCCTCTTCCACTTACAAGGACACTTGTGGTTATGTTGGACCCACTCAGATAATCCAGGATAATTTCCCTATTTTAACTTCAACTGATTAACAGCCAAATTCCAGTACTACATTAATTCCTCTTTGTCACACCTACAGGTTCCAGGAATTAGAACATGGACATCTTTAGGGTGCCAGTATTTTGCCAACCACGGTTTGCTAGTATTTTGTTGAGGATTTGGGAAGCTACATTCATAATGGATATTGGTCTAAAGTTTATATGAATTGTCATGTCTTTGTCTCACTTTGGTAATACTGGTCTCATAGGGTTGGGTAATACCAGTCTCATAGAGTTGAGAAAGTGTTCACCCCTTTTCAGGTTTTTTTTTTTTTTTCTTTGGAAGAGTTTATGAAGGATTGGTATTAACTCCTTGACTATTTGATGGAATTCAACAGAAAAGCCATCTGAGCTTGGGCTTTTCTTTGTGAGTACCTTTTTGATTGTTAGCTCAGCTTTCCTCTTTTATAGAGCTATTAAAATTTTCTATTCTTCTTGAATCAAGTTACAGTAGTCTGTGTATTTCCAAGAATATGTTCATTTCATCTAGGTTATCTAATTTGTTGGTGTGCAATCTTTCATGGTACTGCCTTCTACTCCTTTTTATTTCTGTAAGATTGGTAATAATATTCCATCCTTTATTCCTGATTTTAGCAATTTGAATCTTTGTTTTTTCTTGGTCAGACTAGCTAAAGGTTAGAAAATTTTATTTCTCTTTTTCATAAACCAACTTTTAGTTTCATTGATTTTCTTTGTTATATTTTTTACTTCACTTGTATTCACTGTAATATTCATTATTTCTTTACATTTCCTTTCTTTGTGTTGAATTTTCTCTTCTTTTAGTCTCTTAAGGGGATAGGGGATCATTGTGGTGATATTTTTATACTTTTTAGAATATAGGCATTTTGGGCTATAAAATTTCCCCTAAGCACTGTTTTAGCTGCAACCCATACATTTTGGCATGTTGGGTTTTTTTTTTTTTTGGTTTTCATCTCAAAATATTCTCTAATTTCCTTCATGACTTATTTGACCCATTTATTGAGGAAAGTATTTGCTTTCTACATATTTGTGAATTTACCAAATTTCCCTCATTATTTCTAATTTGGCTAGATGACATATTTTATATGATTTACATCCTTTTAAATTCATTGAGACTTGTTTTATGGCCTGACATATGGTCTGGCCTGGAGATTGTTCCATGTGCACTTGAGAAGAATGTGTATTTTGCTGTTGTTGGGTAGAGTGTTCTATAGATGTCTGTTAGGTTTAGTTGGATTTCGTGTTGTTTGTCTTCTGTTTCCTTGCTGATCTTCTGCCTAGTCGTTCTATACTTATTGAAAATAGTATTTTGAAGCCTCCAACTATTATTGTTGAATGATTTACTTCTCTCTTCAATTCTGTTTATGCTTTGTAATTTTTGACCTTTACTCTTAGGTGTATATATGTATATAATTGTTATGTTTTCCTGACAGATTGACTCTTTCATCATATAAAATATCCTTTCTGTTCTCTAATAACAGTTTTGGTCTTAAAGTCTGCTTGTCTGATATCAGAATAGGCACTCCAGCTCTCTTTTGCTTACTGTTTGCATGGATATGATTTTTCATTGTTTTACTTTCAAACTGTGTTTTGAATCTAAAATACATACTGTAAATAATATATAGTTTTTTTAAAAAAATTCATTTGGCCTATTTCTGCCTTTTAATTGTAGTGTTTAATCCATTTATATATTATGTAATTACTGCTAAGGTGTGTTTCACATCTGCCATTTAACTATATATCTTTTAAAGACTATTTTTTTAGAGCAATTTTAGGTTTACAACAAAATTGAGAGGAAGATGTAGAGATTTGCCATACAATGCTACCTCCACCACCATATGCATAGCCTCTTCTATTATTAACATTACTCACCAGAAGGGTACATTCTTACCAAGGATGGACCTATATTGACACATCATAATCACCTCAAATTCATAGTTTACCTAAGGGTTCACTCATGGTGCATTCTATGGGTTTGGACAAAAGTATAATGATATCTATTCATCATTAAAATAACAGGAAAAGTCTCTGTACTTTGCCTGTTCATCTCTCTCCCCCCTCCCACCTCTGGCTACCACTGATCTTTTTATTGTCTCTGTAGTTTTGCCTTTTCCAGAATGTCATATAGTTGGAATCATACAATATGTAGCCTTTATAGATTGGCTTCTTTCATTTGGTAATATGCATTTAAAATTCCTCCAAGTCATGAATTGATAGCTCATTTCTTTTTAGTAATCTTTTTAATAATATTCCGTTGTCTGGATGTACCACAGTTTATTTATCCATTCACCTACTGAAGGACATGTTGGTTTCTTCCAAGTTTGGCAATTATGAATAAAGTGGCTATAAACGTGTGTGTAGGTTTTGTGTGGATATAAGTTTTCAGCTCCTTTGTGTAAATATCAAGGAACACAATTCCTGAATCATATGGCAAAAGTATGCTTAATTTTATTTTAAAAAAGCCAAACTGTCTTCCAAAATTGTTGTACCATTTTGCATTCTCATCAATAATGTATAAGAGTGTCTCTTGTTCCACATACTCGCCAACATTTGGTATTGTCAGTGTTCCAGATTGTGGCCATTCCAATAGGTGTGTAGTAGTATCTCATTACTGTTTTAATTTGCATTCCCATGATGATATATGATGTGGAGCATCTTTTTATATGCTATTTACCATCTGTATACCTTCTTTGGTGAGATGTCTATTACAGTCCATTTTTTAATTGAGTTGTTTCTTTTCTTATTGTTAAGTTTTGATGGTTCTTTGTATATTTTGGATAACAGTCCTTTATCAGATACATCTTTTGCAAATATTTTCTTCCAGTCTATGGCTTGTCTTCTAATCTTTTGATATTATCTTTCACAGAGTAGAAAATTTTCACTTTAATGAAGTCCAGCTTATCAATTATTTCTTTATGGATCATGTCTTTGATGCTGTATCTAAAAAGGCATCCTCATACCCAAGGTCATCTAGGGTTTCTCCTATTATCTTCTAGGAGTTTTAGAGTTTTGCATTTTCTGTTTAGGCCTATGATCCATTTTCAGTCAATATTTGTGAAGGGTGTACTATCTGTGTCTAGATTCACTTTTTGCCTGTGGGTGTTTAGTTGTTCTAGCACCATTGTTGAAGAGACTATCTTTGTTTCGTTGTATTACCTTTGCTCCTTTTCAAATATCAATTGACTGTGTTTATTTCTAGACTCTCCATCCTGTTCCATTATTCTATATGTCTCTTCATTTACCAATACCACACTGTCTTGTCAATTGTAGCTTTATAGTAAGTCTTGAAGTTGGTGGTGTGAGTCGTCCAACTTTGATCTTCTGCTTCGATATTGCCTTGCCTATTCTGGGTATTTGCCTCTCCATATAAACTTTAGAATCAGTTTGTAGATATCTGTAAAATGCTATACTGGGATTTTGATTGGGATGGTGTTGATCCCATATAGATCAAGTTGGGAAGAACTGACATCTTGACAATATTGAGTCTTTGTGTCCATGAACGTGAAATATTTCTCTGTTTATTTAGTCCTCCTTCGATTTTGTTGTTCAGAGTTTTGTACATTTAGGTCTTGTAGATATTTTGTTAGATTTATACCTAAGTATTTCATTTTGTGGAGGATGCTAATATAAATGGTACTGTGTTTTTAATTTCAAATTCCGCTTGTTCATTGTTAGCATATAGGAAAGTGATAGACTTGTGTATATTAACCTTGTATCCTGCTTGCTATAATTGCTTATTAGTTCCAGGAGATTATTTTTGTCAGTTCTTTTGGATATTCTGCATAGACAATCATGTCATTTTCAAACAAAGACAGTTTTATGTCTTCCTTCCCAAGTTGTAGACCTTTTAATTCATTTCTTTGATTTATGGCATTAGCAAGGAGTTCCAATAATATGTTGAAAAGGAGTGGTGAGAGGGTATACCCTTGCCTTGAACCTTATTTTAGTGGGAGAGCTTCTAGTTTCTCATCATTAAGTATGTTAGCTATAGATTTTTTTGTAAATAGTCTTTATCAAGTTGAGGAAGTTCCCCTCTATTCTTATTTCCTGAGAGGTTTTATCTTGAATGAGTGTTAGGTTTTGTCAGCTGTTTTTCTGCATTCGTTCATATGATCATGTCATTATTGTTTTTTTAGTCTGGGGATATGATGGATTACATTAATTGATTTTCAAATGCTGAACCAACTTTTCTTAACTGGGATAAATCCCACTTGGTTGTGGTGTATAATTCTTTTTGTACACTGTTGGAAATGTTTACTTTTTAAGTATCTGCTATATTTTCAGCCTGGATGATAACTATCATACATCCATGACCAGAGTGCCTTTTTAAAAACTATAAAATGAAAGCCAAATCCTATTGCTCCTTTAATTTTATTTTAGTACTTTTTCTGTAATCTCGTACTTCATGATTCATCCGTTGTTCACTGCACCGTCCTGTCTTCTTATTTGGTTTCCTTTTCCTTACACATGGAAACACCCATTGGTCAGGCCTCGCAGTATGCCCTGACTTGCTCCAACAGGTCACAGTCTGCAAACAGACGCAGATGCCTATCCTTAGGCTGAATATCAATGAAATAGCTTCATTTCAAACTACACAGAATGTGAAGGGTTTCAAAAATTGTAGCTACATTTAAAATTGACAAGGTCATTTTAGTGTAATCTTTTCATATAATGCAAAAGAACTAAATTAAAGCATTGTTTTTCGATCTTAAGAATACTGAAAGGAAAATAGATTCATTTAAAATGGATACATGTAGAATTTCTCATCTAACTTGGAGAATTAATAGGTATATTTAAGAAATAGAATCCAAACATGGAAAATACACAAATTTCATTTATATATTATATTATATTATTCCAGGAAAATAGGTATTTCATTCCATCAATTATTCATTGATTTCAGCTTCCTTCCTTCTCTAATTCTAGGAAGAGATTTCCGCTCTGAGTGTAGTGTTCAGTGAATTCATAATTGCACAGTTAACCTCTTGGGTTCATGTTCTTGAATATGAGTCAGTGTGGACTAGAATAATAAGTCTCTGCATTAATGCTCTTCATCTCTTAATGTGATTTAAATGCATTCTGTTTATACTGGAATAAAGACATGTCACTCACTATTGAGAATGTCATTCTGAAAATGCAGCCTGGATTCTATTCATTTACAGGTGAAAATAATTCCAGCTCTTCTGGGCAGCTTGTCCTCTTGTAACCATGGAGACCTACCATGGGTTTAGGACTTTCACTTGTGTGCTCCATACCAGAAGAAAATAGCTCTGGGAAGATCACAGAAGTCACAGTTCAGCCTGTAGGGAGGGAAGTGTTAGATTATGCACACTCAAAGTATTACAGATTCACACACTTTAGATTGAGTTCTGATATTTGGTGCTTCAGGTCAACTCTATTTAAAATTAGTACAAAACAAAAGCAAGACAAATTGAACAGTTACAGAATTATTTCAAGTAAGTAAATTTGAAAAGAGAGTTGATTTCTCTCCCAAGGCAAAGTCATTATCTATAAACCTATAATCTCTTCCAACCAGTTTGAAATATTTCATCTGATTCTGTAGTCCATCTGATCTTCCTTCCTTCCTTCCAGGCATCCTCCCATTCATTTACTTGATCCATTTAAAAATTTTTTTAAATAAGATCCTTTTCATGTGTTACAAGTCACTATGATTTCACTCCTGCTACCATTTCTCCTTCCTTCTGTCTTTTTACCTTGCATCTGCTCTTGTCTCTGCTTGCAGGGCTTTTCACCCAGCTGTATACACGGCTTATCCTCCCCTCTGTCCCCCAACATTCTTTGTCTCACTATCCTGCATTCTCTGCTCTATTTCTCAGCTCCACCTTCTGCTTTCTCCATATATATATAGATTTGTTGATTATCTGACTTCCAAATCCCTACTGCACTCCCTCTGGAATGTAAGCTTCTAAGGGCAAATACCTTGTCTATTTTACTTACTGCCTTATCTTCAGTACTTAGAACAGTGCCTGGCATATGATAGGTGCTCATAAATGTTTGTTGAATGAATGGATAAAAGAATTGCACATCTCCATTGTCCTTAGATTGTGATTACCACACCGTGTATTCAGATTCAAGTAAAATCCATCAGTTTTCCAAGAGTTCTCAAACAGGGTAGTGATAGGAATCAATGATGGTAAAAATGATTTCACAATAGAGCAGCACCTCTGAATTGTACAATAGGGCTAGCAAAGCCAAACCCCCTCAAAACAATCCACTGGACAAGTAACATCTTTCCTGTCAATCAATCAATCAACTTGACATTAATTATGCCAGATTTTTTAAAGTTATAATGAAAATATGATAAATTCCAGTATTTTAAAATATCTGCAATGAGAACATAATTTTATGTTTGTGGATATCTCAGCCTGACCCAATTCCCCTCCTCTCTTCTTCAAACTTAGCTTTCTAATGATTTTAGTATTTCTTACAGTCACAGACTTTACCTCAAACATTCAGTCTTACAATTTTGATGACATCTCTAATTTTCTTGCTTTTACTTAACTCCCCTTCCCTATTAAATTGGCCATTAAATCATATATGTCTCAGTTTGTGGCAGAAATTGCTAATTACATAACCTGATACACATTAAAACTCCCTATTTTAGTTTTTGCCTGCATTCACAGGACTATAATTTCCAGCTTTCCCTGAAGCTAAGGGTGACCACATGACTAAGTTCACACCTGAGGAGATGTCATCAGAAATTTTGAGTGCCTTCCAAAAGGCTGCTTAAAGAGGGCTGACTCAGGGGAGAGGAGGTTATTTTTTGTACTTCTACTTTCTTCTTTCTAATCCAGGCCTGCAATAAGGATGTAATGATGGAGATCCAGCCACCATCTTGAGGAACATGAGAATGGGAGTCATACAATAATAATATTATAGGAAGTCAGGGTCCTCTGAAGACTCCATGAAGTCACTATACTGTTCTTGAGTGTTACTAATGGTCTTTTAAATGAGAGACAGATGAACTTCTGTCATGTGTAGGCTACCCTTATTTTAGATTACCTGTTACACTTACTTAATTCCAAGCCTAACTGATACAGACCTCAGAAATAAATCTTCTTCATTCCATTGCCATCTTTCCACTGGACAATTGTAATAGTTTTCTAGTTCGTCTTCCTGCATCCAGTTCTTCTATAGGTACTATCAGATTGATTTTTCTTAATCTTGTCTCTGGTAGTGCTGTCAGGCCAAAAGCCTTCAATAGTTCACTTTTGCCAACATAATAAAACCATCTGCCTTCATCTGACAATTACTATTTTCCATAATATTGGATTAACCTATCTTGCACACCTTAGCTTTCTCCCTTCCTTCCATTTGCCCCACATTGTAGCCATAGTAAATTATGCCATTATTCCACTGGGTAGGCCACCACCTGACAATTGCTGCCATATCCATAGGCTTTTCTGACCAAATCTTGCTGTGCCCATTCTTCCCTCTGTACCACTATATCATGTTATCTATTTTTCTCCTGTAGTACTTATCACATTCTACCTAATATTTTAATTAGGTTATTGGTATATATTTCTTTTGAGAGTAATGGTTCTATTTTACTTAGTTTTGAATATCCTTTTATACTTTTAGACTTTTATACATAATGAGTGTTAAATAAGTAATTATTAAATAAATGGATTGGTAGATGAATAGATGGAGATTGGCCATGTTTCTTTTAGTTGCTCACTTTATTTCACATACTTATTCCAACACTGGCAAATCTATTCTTCTTGGGGCTATGGTAGAATCTTTGATTCTTTTCTCATTAATCAATTTGACTGTATTCCACTGTGATTCCTAAATAATTTTCTGAGTTAAAGAACAATTGAGTGTTCACGAAGTTTACTTTTCTTCTCTCATTGGAAAAGCCTATTATACTGAAAAGAATGTATGCTAATATATGCTGTCTGGTTGCTTCTGTCGGTAGAAGAAAGATGAAGTGGAGAGAAGAAAAGTAAAATTGAGACATGTACAGGATTTTCCAAAGACCATTGTGGATTCTTGGTATTTTTGATTTGTTACCTGGAAGAAAAAAGGTTTTTTAGTTCCATTGCCTTGAAATAAGAAATATGACATTTCTTCAGCTGCCAAATCCTTTGTTTCCCCACTTGCATAATTTTATCCATATGATTTACCTGTAACCTCAATACTTATAGCAATAGTACTTACGTGACACATTACAAACAATCCTAAGTATCCAGGCTCATTTGATCTTCACAATAACCTGGTGAGGTAAGAAGTAGAAATTTATCTCCAAACTTACAAAAGAGAAAACTAGAGCTGTAATAGGTTGTAATTTATCTCAAGTCACATACATACAAATGTCAAAGGACTCAGGTGTTTTGGTTTCTAGTCCAGAGTCCTCCTTTGCATTTCTACTTTTTTATTCAGGTCTGCAATGAAGCCATTCTTTCTTTTTCCTTTTTTTTTTTTTCATTTTCAGAAGAGTGGTCATATAACCAATTAGTTTAAATTAATCAACTTATGCATATCAACTTATCTGTTTATACATAAAGCAATAAATAAGTAAAATGTCTTGCCTTTTCTTTTCTAACCCTACCTTTCTCACCACTTTCTATCTACCTCTATCTATCATCCTGCTTCTAGGCACCATGACCTCTCACTTGGACCGCCACAGAAGCCACCCTGCATATCTGCCTGTCTCTGTCCTTGCTTCACTACAGCCCATTCTCTAGGAAGCAGTGATCATTTTAGAGAAGTAATCATTTAAATATGTCATTTAAAATAATTCTCTAGGCAGAGTGATCATTTTAAATAAGTCAGGTCATGTACTTCCTCTGCTTAAAACTCCCCCATGGTTTAGGGTTGCCAGACAAAATACGGAACACCCAGTTAATTTTGAATTACATACAAACAACATAATATTTTAGAAATAAGTATGTCCCAAATATTGTATATAGTATACTTACACTAAAATTATTCAGATAATTTTTTATTATGAGTATGTCCCAAATATTGCATAGGACAGTCTTATACTACAAATATACTCATTATATCTGAAACTGGTATTTAAATGGGTGTCTGTCTATTTATTTGCTAAAGTTGGCAGTTCTGCATGGGTTCCCACTCTCTGAGAATGAAAGCAAACTCAAGTCAATAAGCTCCTACATGGGAGGTTTCCCTGACTGTCTGACTTCGACTCTTACTACTCTCTCCTTCACTCTGCTTATTTCCTAACAGGTCAGACACTTCCACTTTAGAGCCTATGTTCTGACTGCCCTTTTTGGTTAAAAGCTACCTAAATCACCCTATTTAATACTGCAAAGCACCCTTCCCACGACATTCCTGATCCCCCTTACTCTGTTCTACTTGTTTTTCCATGGCACTCATCTCCTTCTAGCATCTATATTTACTGGGTTTACTGCTTATTGTCTGCCTTTTCCTCACTCAAAAGAGAGCTTTTCAAATGCAGGGATCCATGTTCACCGTTGTACTTCAACCCCCTAGAACAGTGCCTGGCACACAGAAGGCATTCAATTAATATTTGTTGAATGAATTACTAGTAAAATATAGGGATGCAAATTGAAAAATAGAATAACAATCTTATGCAATAGGGAGACGATAGAATGTAGGTAATTATGGATCAAAAATGAAAGCTAAAACATTTTATTCTGTTTATAACCTACTCATAGACCTATTTGTGAGAAGAAGATATGTTCTTATGTAAGATAAACACAGACTAAACTTTTTTTCCATTAAATGTGATAAGCACCAGTCTGGATATTGCTTTTGCCTAAGTGCATCATTCTTTTGTTGTGTGCTATTTTCTGTTGGCTTTTTAGAACTGGAGTTTTTCTGTACAACTCTATTGATGTCAGTAAAATAACAAAAATGTTCAAATGAAAAAAAGAGAACAATGGACTTGTTTGACATTTCCACTGTAATCTCCTATTTAGAAGGGTTAACATTATTTTTCTGGGCAATCATGGCAGAACAATCTGTACTAAATGTTGCAGTTTTCAGAAAGCCCACTCTGTTTGTGTTCAAATATATTTGTACCCAGTGAAATATTATCGCATTCATGTTCTAGCTACTAGGTCTCAGTCCTAAAGATTAGACAAGGTTATTTTAAAAGCTTGCAGAGGAAATTAAAGTTTTTATAGTAGTGATGTGGCAGAGAGGGAAAGAAAGAATAATAACTGATCTGTTTCTTATAGAATGAGAATTGGTTGTTTTGTCTCTTGGACATACAAATGGATTATACATTTACTGAAGGTCAGCCAATTATTAGGGGAAATTGAGGTGTTCAAAAATAACTCTGGTGCATCTGATATAAATTCCTTCTTGCAATTATCAGATGCGAGAATATAGGCCATAACTAATAGCTATATTATTACAACTATACAAAATAGGCTGATGAAACAAGGCTGGGTGAGAAAAGGGAAGAAAAGTGTTTAGGTGGAAAAATGAGTGTTTCCCCTCTCTGTTTTCTAAACTTGCTGTGACATGCTTTTACTTTTGTAGTTAAAATCATAGTGTAATATAAAATGAGAGCTTTGGGAGAATGCAACAGTGGCTGTGGCACATGATCATTAGAGCTCAAAGATTCGTCTGGCGTGAGGCAAAAATGTCCTCCATAAGAAGAATCCTGTACTTGCTGATCCTTCCTGAACAAAGTAATGACAGGCCAGCTTTAGAGACAATGGGGAAGAAAAATGACTTTTGAACCTGACTAACCTAATAAAAGCCTTTTATTTCCCTCTTAAAAGGATCACAAATCATGTTTTCTACATCTATGAAGTTGAAGTTATAGAGATTTTCGTTTAAAAATTTTATTAAAAAACTCAGAATTATCTAAATTGGCCAAATTTAGGTTAACATAAGGAGGATGAATAACATGAGAATCTTAAATAATGTAGAAGGATGGTCATGATATATATCTAAATCTCTATCTATCTTCTCTAGACTTGTCTTTTTTTTTTCTTCCAAGAAAGTTACCTGTTTGTTCTTTTATCTATGACAAAATAAACCTCACAGTTTGATATTGTCATGAAATGTTCTTGGGGTAGCAGTAACCACAATTATTTAATAGTAATCGTTTTAATGGATAAAACACTTTTACTTAGAAAATCATCTTTCTCAGTTTTCCCTGGAAAAATGAAGGACTCGAAGTAGACTTATAAGTTAATGTCTTTTCCTTCAAGATTACTTCTTTCTATTATGGCATTTCTTTTATTGTGTTTACAATGCAAAATACAACCAGTAATACAGATTAGATTTTCAAATAATTCAAGTTGAAAAAACTTTATGAATATTAGAAAGAAATAGTGAAGTTTCAGGGAACTAAATTATAACACACTTGAGGGATATGTCATAACTACAACTTATTTAAGAAAAATTAAAATATAATTGGCAAATTAAAGGAAGAATACATTTTTTTAAAGAGAAAGGATATGGAAACATATCATGTTGTTTTTAATAAAAGAATCAATTACCTACTTTGCAACAACTACAGGGATATCTTACCCTTACCTTTACACACACACACATGCGTGTGCGCGCACGCACACACGCACAAGGAGTTAGGCAGACATGAAGAGAACATTAAATAGATACAGAGAGATAAATTGGAGAGTGCAAGCTTCATGTGCTTAAATTAGCTATCCCATAATTCCAAAATAGAATACCTTACTTCTGGTTTCAAAATAATTTTATTCTTCACCTAAAGTATTTTGAGCCCTAGCTATTCTTGTAATAAGTTATATCTGGAATGGCATTTTGGAATTGTGGGAAGGATATGCTATTATAAGCAAATGGTGTGTCTTGAGTTCCATTGTCACCACTTATTGCCTCCTTGACTTTATGATTATAAACCTCTGTTTTCTAGTTTATAAAATCGAACACTGATTCTTGCTTCGCTCTAAGCAATGCAATTCCATTGGTATTGACAAGGTCGAACTAATTCTAGTAGAGCAGGAAAAGTTTAAAACTACCTAGTTAAATGGAGATGTGTACAATGTGAGGAGAGTGCATTTAGGATTTCTTTTAATGTGTATGTATTTATAATGTGCGCATACTACTAGCTTATTAGTTACAGAAGACCGAGTGCTGTGGAGTAATCATAATTTGCATAACTTATTTCGATGCCACTTTCATTATGAATGATTATATTATTGACTATCTGAATAAAGAGGGTGAAATAAGAATTGCCCATTTATGCTTTACCTAAGTAAATGGCTAGGTCCATGTGTATCACACAGTGAAGGCACTGTATGTTAAAAAGTCATGAACATGGGAATGATTCTCATCCAGTGCTTGCTCCTGTAGCTTTTTTCTTTCATGCTGCTTAATTGTAAGTGAACCCAAGGCAGGCTTGGACATCATCTCCCTGTTTTTTCTTCTCTCATAGTGTAGCTAGAAGCGTAGCCACTGCTCTGGCTGTGTGCTAGATGGTTCTGCTCTCCTACACACCACTGGTATGGGTGGGCAGGTAGATGACTTCTCCTTTGCTGTCTCTATCTCTGCTTATACGTGTTCTGATGGAGAGGATTATAGTTATCATTTGCATGAACCTGTTTGGAAAGACATTTAAAAAAGAACTCTGCCCTACGATTCAGTCCAGATTACCTGGAAGGTCTGCATTTGGTTTTCAAAGACACATTCAGATAATGATAAAATGCTGCTACATTTTCCTTCACAAAATATCCTTTGGGAACTTCATGGGTTGGGGTTGCTATGGTTTGATGCAAATCCCATAATCCTTTTTCTCTTTGACCTCATTGCCATCTCATACCATCATAATCTCACCCTGGTTCCTGTCTTTAGTTTTTTACTATTTTCATTTTTTTAAACCTTCTCCCCACACTTTGTTTCTTAAAACCTTTTACTCCCAGGACTGCTACACAGTCATCAATCTCAGATTTATGCTTCTAATTTTAGGAAGGGGCTAGTGGATTCCTCAAAAATTTCATTTTTGCACTGTTACCTGGTTTAATTTCACCCATAAAAACTTTTCTTAACTCAATTTTGCTCAGCCAGGACTCTGAGTAAAGTAATTATACATCCTAGTTTTCCTTGAACAGTCCCAGTTACACCTGTTGTTCCAGAATAGCTATTAACTCCTTTTTTCACTCTAAATTTTTCCTAGTTTGTGTGAAAAAATTATATGGTCTGCTAACTGTAGGAGAAAATGAAGATGATTAACACAATTTACATTGTCTTATGAATGACTAGAAATGTCATAACTTTCTTCACACAAAGAACTGTCTGGAAATTATCCTAATAGGAAGGCAAAAGGATTATATCTGATACTTCAGTTAAACATTAACCAGAGTTTCTGGTGGAAAATTGAGTAGTAAAATAAAAGCGTAGCAAAATATAGGAGGAGATATTTTATGTTATGTTTGATGTTTAGGGATAGGAAGGTGGGTGTATATTCATATCCAAACTTATCCCTTGCCCATAAAAATACTGTTAGAACTTCAGATGATCATAAACACATCTTATGTGGAGTTTTATCTTAGTTGAAGTTTCCATTTGTGATGGTTGATACTTTCTTGCCTCTATCTGAGATGTCCTAGGACACATAAACTTAATCATTCTCATTAGTGAGACTTGCACACTGATTTCTGGAAAACCTCTCACAATTATTAACATTTTTATTATAACATGCTCCTTAAGCAGTATCTTTGAACACCTACTGCTTTAGACAAGTTATTTGTTACTCATCTTTAATTTAAGCAAGGTATTACTTATTGTCTCTTTTCAGATAAGGATCAGTTCTGTTTACAAAAGAAGATGCTCTATGGATATCAAAGAATAACATTGTATCTAGGTGAATAGCTATGTTTTATAAGTAGTACACTGGTAAACACACAAATGGCACTAGAAGTGGAAATATTTTCTACAAGTAAAGGAAGGTATTATATTATTTTATTATATTGTTTTATATATATAAAATGTTCATTTTCTCATCCAGAATCCAAACAATGTGAAATAGCAAATACATGAGGAACTTTTGCCCTCTACTTTTATGAGAAAGAGATAGATGACATTAAAAAGTTGATATCGAATAATTTTTAGGGTCTATTTTATTATCCCTGCAGAAATCATCTGATTTCTTATCAATTCTTTACTTGTAGTATAAAATAAGAAGTGATATTCAACAAGATAATCCTATAGCACTGAAATATTTTAAGTATAAAATATTACTGAGAGCCTAAAATGTGTAAATTAATATAGGAGATATGATTTAATTGGAATAATTCCCGGTATGTAGTAAGAACTCCACAAATGTAATGAAAAATAAAGCGTTCTTTGTTAAAGGAATTTATAATCTAATAAAGGACTTGGAAGAATACACAATGCACTGTATGTAAAACAGAGTAAGTCCAGGGTAAAGAAATATCACCTTCCTGACCCCAGCTTCATTTACAAATTTCATCAAACATGTGATTACAAGTCCAGTTTCTTACTCCTTTCATTTGTTGGTAGTCCCTAGGTTGGGCTCTGATAAATAGCAAAGATTTCCTTTATTTTCTTCTACCCAGCTTAGGTCCAAGTATATTTCACTTATTCCTTCCCATCCAAATCCTGTGAAATAACTTTCCCTCCTTATGGATTTATTCAAAAACAAAGAAATCATCTTTAATGACTATAATTTAAACATGAAGAGATTCACTTAATTTTACTACAAACCTAGTTATTTCAACAGGAATATCATATACAGTCATGTGACATATGGTAACATTTTGGTTAATGACAGACTGCATATATGACAGTGGTCCCATAAGATTAGTACTGTATAGCCTAGGTGTGCGATAGGCCATACCATCTAGGTTTGTATAAGTACTGTAGGAGATGAAGAAATTTTCCTCTACCCTTTAGGTTCTTCTGGTTGGTCTAAGAATTAAATTGACGTGAGACAGATTAGCAGGAGAAAAACAAACAAAAGTTTAATAACATGCACACCTGGGAGAAACCCAGGAAAACTGAGTAACTCACCAAAATGGCCAAAGCCCTCACCTTATACCACCTTCAACTAAGGACAAAGAAGACGTTGTGGGTGGGGAGAGTCAGGGGCTTCAAAAGGAAAGAAAACAATTCACTGGTAGGTGAAAAGGAGCAAACATTTGAAAAGCAAGTGTTTGGCCACACAGAAACAGAAGAACACAGAGGGGAGCCCAGCCAACAGGCTTTTCTAGGTTCCTCCCTATCTACCACCTAGTTCCTGTTATGCTAAAATGATAGCTCACTTCCTGAGACAGGTTTTTTTATCTGAATTCTTTTAGGCAGATAAGGGGGAGGTAACAAGAAGAACTTTCTGAGTCTTTTATTTCTTAAAACTAGTCAGCCAAAAATAATCCTCATGTTAAAGAGATGCATTTTGGGGTGGCAAATTTTTTTCCCCTTCAGTACACTCTATGATGTTCGCACAATGATGAAATTGCCTAATGATGCATTTCTCAGAGTGTATCCCCATCATTAAGTGAGACATGACTGTACATCATAAAAAATAGGGTCCCAACTTATGATCTCGGTGGAACACAGGGATTTATGGAGTCTTCTACTCCTTGGCCATTGCAACACAACAGGTCCAGCATGGCACCCTCAGGTACAGCCAAAAGGAGAACAGAAGGACTGTGTCCTGATGTCCAGGTAACAAGTGAAACTTCACTCCCTAACTCTCAAAAATTTTGCTTGGAAATTGGGCAGAAGTTTTTATTTTTATTTTTTCCTTAGAATTGGCAAGGTAGAACTCCAAAAGATTCCTTGAGAGTAAGTCTATCTAAGCAGATGATAAGATTATTTTGCCAGTTGTCAGGAAGTAAGAATGTGGGTGGCAAAGCCAGCTATTAGCATTGTTTCTGCTGTCACATTGATTGGCATCATGAGCTGGTAACGGTATTGAGATTAAAACATAATCCAAAGGACAGAAAGGTTTTTGGAAAAATGTACACTTATTTTATATTTTATGATGAGATGCCTTCCCAGTATACCTTTAGGTTGAGTCCAACTAACTAGGGTAAAATTTAAGATGGATATATGATAGTAGGAGATTATAATAGCAAATGGCAAGCTTTTTGTTGTGATTACCTCTGAGTATGCTAAGATTTTGAAATAGGCCTTGCAGCACACTGGTTTAACATCTACAGCCTATTAGTACAAGAGCATTTCACTGGTGCCAAATCTGCTAAATTAATGGTTGGCTTGAAATCTGCTGAGAAATCAATTGACAAGCATTTATCCTATATTTAGCATATGTTTATAATGGTGCCTTTAAGGAATCTGCAACCCAGTTGGGAAGCAAAATGAATACGCACGAAACAAGGAGAAAACAATTAAGGGCTGAATTTGTATCATAGACTCAAATTGTGAGAACAACTCATGGAAAGGAGACAATTTGCTACAGCCATCAAAGAAGGCTTTATAGATGAGGGAAGATTTCAGTTGTCTTGAAGAACTTGAAGAAGTCTTGAAGAATAAGGAAGTTTTAATAAATGGAAGATAATTAAAAGTGGGTATTCAGGTAAGAATCACAGCATTTTCAAAGAATGGGGCAGGGATAAGGATTAAGTGATGGGATAATGGTCTGGGAGCAAAAAGAAACTGATTTTTGCAGGAAAAGAATAAATGAAGGAAACTTCTGGTTTCTCGAGTTGCCTTCAAGAATCGCAGATGAATTTCAGCAGAAATCCAAAAGAAGAAAGACTGGTAAATACTTGAATTAAAATTTGTGATATTGTTTATAATATTTTTTCTGTTATCTATTTTGAGACCCAAACCACAGGTGAGGCAGAGAGAAAAACGAACAAAAGCACTTTCACTGGGTTAATCGTGTATGTTCAGCTCATAACTTGGATGGTAGTGTTGGTTAGGGGTGTTGAGATAGGTTGTGGTTTCACAATAAATGTGAACCAACACTACAACTACATGGCCTGTAGACTGATCAGTTCTTATCACACTCACCCACACTGTTGAAAGAATGACTCATTTAGGCTACCTACTTTATCTAAGCATGCAGTTTTTCTCAAGCATAGTATCTAAAACAAGGACAAAGAAAGTCTATATTAGAGGTTATAAAACATTTCATCTTAGAATTCTTAAAATCAGATGAAATCTGGCCCGGCCCGGTGGCGCAGCGGTTTAGTCCGCGCTTGGCAACCCGGGGTTCGCGAGTTCGGATCCCGGGCGCCCGCCGACGCACTGCCTGTCAGCCAGGCCGTGGCGGTGTCCCATATAAAGTGGAGGAAGATGGGCACGGATGTTAGCCCAGGGCCAGTCTTCCTCAGCAAAAAGAGGATTAGCAACAGATGTTAGCTCAGGGCTGCTCTTCCTCACCAAAAAAAAAAAAAAAAAAAAAAAAAATCAGATGAAATCTTATCAAAGACCCAAATCTATAAACAGATAAGCTGTAATAGTTATTTTAGACTGAGTGGATAATCTTTGCCTGGTGTTGGTCAAGTGCTTTACACACATTTACATTGGTTGTCTAAAATAACTCTCAGAAACCACTGTGAGGTAAATGTCATCATCCGTGGTTTTCCCGTGAGGAAATTGCCTTAGATCCTACATCTATCCACAAAGTGGCAAAGCAAGATATAGACTCAAATTCACTTGATTTAAAAGCCTGCACTTTTCAACCACTGTCTGAACTCCTCTCCAGTAATAGAGGAACTCCTCTAGATGAAGCTGAAATTGAGAGTCAGGAGATGCATGCCCTCTGTGATCTTGTCTCGCAAGAGGCATTTTTGTCATCCTTGGGAGAACCCAAAGGATTATATGGAGCAAAGTTTGAAAATCATGAGTTTGGTTATTTTGTGTTATGAAATGATATGATATTGTCTCAGATAGCTACTATTTAATTCCAAATGTTCACGCTCTTTCCTTAAGTGTAATCTTGATATTGAAGGAGAACAGAGTTTGCCACCCCAAAATGTGCTTCTTTGGGATATTGATTATTTCAGGTTGATTATTTTTAAGAAGCAGAAGACTCAGAAAGTTTTTCTTTTACCTCCCTCTTAACCAGCTAAATGAATTTGGAAAAATGGCCTGTAACAGAGATAGAGCTATCACCAGAGATATCTACAAAGAATACGGGCTAAATGTGGTGGGGAAGACTCGGCAGGGCCTAGAGATCAGAGTCCTCTCCGTGTCCCATATTCTCTGCATAGCATGGCAAACATTTGTTTCCCAAATGTTTGCTTTTCCATCTCCATGTGATTTGCCTTCCTCCCCTTTGAAGTTCCAAACCACTACCCACAACACCCTCTTTTGTCTTTATCTGAAGAAGGTGTTTATAAGGAGGGTTTCAGCCATTTTGGTGAGTTACTCAGTTTTCCTGGGACTCTCCCATGTCTATATTATTAACTTTCGTTTGTTTTTCTCTTGTTAATCTGTCTCATGTCTCATATTAGACTAACTAGAAGAACCTAGAAGGGTATAGGAAAATTTCTTCCTCCCCTAAAATGTTAACAAAAATATCCAAATCTAACCGTAGTTCAGAAATAAAAATTTTTCAAAATTGCTCCAAGGATTATTACCTATTGAAATACAGATTGTTTTTATGAATCATGCTAGAATATTGTCAGTAATAGGGTTGTTAACACTCAGTATGTATGGTCCTATTTAAATAATATTAAGGGTTTAGTTAGGTCCCTTAGACAATTGATAAAAAAGCTATGATGTATGTGAAAGGTGATTTGGTACTAAAAAAACTCAACATCATAACTTTTTTGTAAAGTATTTTGTTGGGAAGTGGTTTCAAATAAAATTCAGGATGTCCAGACACCATCTTCTGTCTGCCTTGACCCTTCACTGTCTCCACACACAAATGCATTGCTATGGTTGGGGGGGGGGTCCACATTTCCCTTCATTCATTTTCCTTTTTTTTTTTCCACAGCGAGATCAAGATCTCTCTCTGTTTAACATAATTTTGATTATTACCATTACCTGGAGCAGATGTCTGAACATAGTGAGGAAAATGGAGAGATGGAGAGATCAGGACTCGAGGATGGGGTGAGAGATAGGGGTTTAAAATAAACTACTGAGAGTAAAGGCAGACATCCAGAGAGAGGGAACTTTGTTGACTTTGTCCTTTTGGCAACACCGTCCAATAAAAATATAATGCAAGTAGCATGTCCACTTACATTTGATAGTAGCCACATTAAGGAAAAGTAAAAAGAAACAGGTGATATTAATTTTAATATTATATTTTATTTAACCCAAAATATCCAAAACATTATCATTTCAACATGTATTTGATATTAAAATTATTAATGAGAAACTATTTTACAATCTTTCTTACATTAATATTTTACATTCTTTTTTTCATAATAAGTCTTCAGATCTGGTGTTTATTTTACACTAATAGCACATCTCAATTTGGACACTAAATTTTCAATGGCTAAAGTCTGTTTAGAATTATGTTTAATGGAAAAGTACTGTGCACCATTTCAGTTTCTAAATGCAAATTCAAACAGATAAAATTAAAAATTTAGATCTTGAGTTGCAGTAGCCACATTGGGAGTGCTAAATAACCAGAGAAGACAGGTGGCTACAGCAGGGCTCTAGGCTTAGGTCTCCTAGCTTTACCTATATTTTCCACAAAACTTTTACTAGGAAATCCATTTGGGGGGGATTTTTCAGGGCTTTCCAAGCCACAAGTATATAGATTTGTACATTATTGTTGTTTGTATTTTGTCAAAATGGAGGAAGAGGGAGTAGTAGGAAGCAGCTAAATCTACATTTGAACATAATCCATTGGAGAAGAATGCATATTAGGCCATAGTGGCTCTGCAGGCCACTCCTTAATCGTAAAGCATCTTCTATTAAAATATAAGAACTTATGGAAGATCATTTAGGACTTATTACAAAATAGATTACTCCAATTATTTTCCAATAAAAATAATTGAAATTTCTAGCTGGGCATTTTTATGGTATATCTGGAGCATTCATGAATGGGTAAGCCAGTACAGAACACAGTGGGGACATGGATGGTCCATGAGCATCATGAGTACATTAGACATATGACAGTCAGAATAGCATGACACGTGAGGCAGATATGTGCATTTAAGTCGAGCAAAAATAAACTGTAAATGTGAACTTCGGCTTCCTGGAAGTTTGAGCCCAGGGCTTGTTGTGCACTCTGGCTATTTTTGTGGCTGATGAAGTCAAAGCAATGGATTGTGATGAGATAGATAAAATTCTGTCTGCAGTTTAAGCACCTATTCAATAAATGCCAGACAGATGAGGTGCAAAGCCAAGATGTACCAGGTCACCAGCTTCTACAGGGACTGATGGATGTTGCCATGTGAACAGCACTCTGTCAGAATATACTTGGCTAAGGGCAGTGACTGTTTCCTGTGAATAAGACACAAAGCTTAGTGATACATTCTGGAGCTAACCCGAGATCAGACTACTGAAGAGACCTTGCATTGCTAAATGTGTTGTTAATGGGTGTCACCGTGGATTTGATGAATTTGAGGGTATATTAGTGCACACCTGCAGCAGATGGCCTGTGCTTTTCAGCTGCTCTTATGATTTAGCTACAAGTATTTTAAATCCCAGCTGTCAGCCCATAAGCACTGACCGTGAATGTTAAGATTCACAAGCAGCATTGCCTGTGGCAAAAACATACTTGCTGGGGTCATCCTGTTGTGGGAAATATGAGTCAGCCGACCTCTTTGCTCTGGTTTCTTAAAGATGCCGGAAGAAATTGCATAAAGAAGGCGACTTTATCCAGTTCATGGGACTGCCAGAGCCATGTGTAGATCTTCTCTCCTCCTGAGACAATAACTTTTGTGAAATGAATCAATGGAACAACTTGGTAGAGCCGCTAAAGTAATACTAGATTTAATCCTTCGCATTTGCGTAGGGCTTTGTCGGTCACAAAACATTTTTACATTCATCATTTCATTTTATTACTAAAATATCCTTGAGAAGCAAGCAGGGCAAAAGTGTTATTAGTTCTCCTTAATAATTGAAGAAAACTGAGGCTCAGGGAGCTGTCAGGTAATGTTTGTGCGTGTTTAATTTGGTGAGGTCCAAAATGGCATCTTGAATAGAAGAATAGGGGAAATCAAACTGAGAAATATCCATTTGGGATCAAGAGCAGAGTATTCAAGAAATTTCTCTCAAGTAGATGTCTGGTTTTTATATTTTAGCTTGAGTCTTCTGCTCTCCTGATATAGTGCTGTGAAAAATAGCTTAAAGGAGATTCTTAGAATGAGGAAGAGAATAACAACAACAAAAAAGTGGATTATAGCATTTGAGGCAGACTCTTAGCTGCCATTGATATCCACTCTTTTAGTAACAGAACCCTTAATTTTAGGTTGGCTCATGACCATCCTGAAAAGGACAATATTTCTCATCTTTCATTGCGTTAAGTTCTGACAAAAGTGGTGTGAGCAACTTCTCGAAAGTGTTCTTAATGGGAATGTATTAGTAAACAGAAGCCATTCTATTTCTTCCAGGCATTGAATAAATTAACATAGAGAATTAGGAGCTTACCCAAAATAAGAAGAGCAGGGGAAGGAAAAGTCAGGGAAACTACCAGTGATTTTCTTAGCTTGAAGTAAGAAATTGGGTGGTTCTTCAGAGTTTGCGGGAGAGATGCTAATATTTTGAAGGCTCTCTGGAAAGCTGCCACCAATTATCTCTGTCAGCAGCAGCAAAGTGAGCTGTTCATGGAGTTCACTAGGAAGCGGCTGAGTCACACACCTGACAACATGTCTGCTATAATTGCCTCCAGAGATTATGGTCTTTCCTTTTTTTTCAGCCTCCAAACCTCAAGTGAGTGCCTCTCGCTGGAAAACTTCCAATGCACAAGCCATTGGAAAAAGGATTTTGGGAAAGGCAATTCCTGACTTCTCTCTTGTCTTTCAGAGAAACCTTAGAATGAGGCTGTGGTGATAGGGATTTGTCAACAGACCATCCGACACAGCCCACCTCTTTGTTCAATTCAGCATCCATAAATGGCATTTAACCCATATTTAACTTCCAAATAACGACAATAACCACCACACTCTGCATAAAGCAACCCCTCTTACACAAACAGGCTGTGCAAAGTCCTGTATGTCACTTTTCTGCCTCGAGATTGTGTTCATTGCTTTTTAGCTCACACTCACTTTCCATTTGGTGATACTATTACTTAAGTACTGAATTACAAGATTGGCTCTTATTAATACACCTAATATTCAATAGAAAGGAAATGTAAAAAGAAAAAAACCAAATCAGTTAATATATACAAATATGTACGTGTCATGGCCAAAATTAAAATATATATATATAGCTACTATCGTCTTACAGTCACATAGTTGCGGTTTACATTTAAGACTTCTTTCTTTGACTATTGTTTTCTTTGCTATCAGCTATTATCTTAGTAGGTCATGGTTCTTTACCGGGCAGGATCCAAACCTTATCTTTTGTGGCATTTACTACTCTGAATATATTGCATTGCCATAGCTTTTCATTACTTTTTACCACTGAACACAGGAATGCTAAGTGGTGATTTCCCTGGCTGCCGATATACCCAGGTTATTTCCTCTTGATGACAAGGTACAGTCAGCCCACCCAGAACAGCAACTCTTTATTTGCCTATAGATTCAGTGGCATGAGGAGCCCAAAGAGGCCTAGTGGAAATTTTAGCTTCCAGTTCAAAGAAACTCTTGCTTAATTTCCTAGTAGAAAATTTTTTCTTTTGAGAACTTAAATCTCTAAAACCAGCAAAGCTGTAAAGAGAAAAACTATGTTTCTAGTCAGTCACTAAGGATACTAGCAGACGACCCAATCCCACGTCTAACTTTTGATTCCCAGATTCAAGATTCCTGATTAAGGGAGAAAGAGCACCATACATTGGTTACTGATTTTAGAGCATGTAGTTATCAGCTGACACTGTCATTGAGTCCTTAGCCTTAATGAGGCGATTCCAAGTTGCCTAACGTATTACTATCTAGGGGAGCAAAATTTGTCACCCCAAAATGTGTCTCTTTGGCATGAGGATTATTTTAGACTGATTATTTTTAGGAAACAAAAGACTCAGAAAGAGCTTTTACCCCCTTAACTGCCTAAAAGAATTTAGATAAAGGACCTGTTCCAGGAAGAAGAGTTATCACCAGAGAGATCTGCAAAGAATATGAGTTAGGTGTGGTCGACTGGAGAGAAGTCTCTTTGATCAAAGTTCTCTCTGTGTCCCATTGTCTCTGCAGGGCATGGCAAATATTTGTTTATCAAACATTTGCTTTTCCCATTTCCTGTAAATTGTCTTCCCCTTCTTTGAAGTCCCAGACCCCTATCTCCCTTCTCCTTAACTCCGGACTGCATATAAGCCTCAAATGCCTGAATGTCTGGGAACCCCATGTCTTGGGGGTTCCTATGTGTAAATAACTAAATTTGATTTTCTCCTGTTAATCTGTCTCATGTCAATTTAATTCTTAAACCAGGTAGGAGAATTTAGAAAATGGAGGGTGGATTTCTCTCTACCTAACAGTTACTTTAGCTTTTTTTGTCACTTTAATGCCAACCTAATGTTAATTTAAACATTGATGCTAATTTGTTGATAGCTTTAGAAATTTAATTCTTCTTTGTGTTGTCAAAAAAAAACCATAGGAAATACATTTTTGAATTTCTAGATTAAAACTTTGTATCAGTTTTGTGTAAGCCTGTGTAATCAATGTGGTGAAGGGTAAGAGAAGGGCATTATTACTATCATTTAGAATCATTTCAAATTATACAGTCCTAAATAGTATATTTGCCTTTTCATCCTGACAAGTTTTGGAAAATGGCATGGGGTAGCATGTACAGTTATATATATCAACCCCATTGAGAGAGGAATAACAGAAAAGAAAGGAGTAAAAGCAGAAGGGCATGATATGAAAATTCTCCTGATCCTTTAGATATCAATCACCACCTTCATTTAACAGCCGTGAACATATGCATTTATTGCTCCCTCACTGAATGTTGTTATCCACACATATATGCCTATGATTTCAAAATTATATCTGTGTCTGAATCTACAATCCTGACCTTTTCTTGGAGATCCAGTGTTTTCATCTGCTTCCTAGACATATATAGCCTTTGATTATTCATTTGGAACCTACTTCATAGGTTATCGTTAAGATATCATGACTTAATACTCTAGTATGATTTAATAATAGAGTGCTTAGCACCCAGCAAGTACTCATTAAGTGCTGGTTAAAATATTGATGCAGTGCTTTCATACACTTTTATCAAAACACCTGGACATTCTACAACACTTATTTAATGCACTTCCAGAGTTTGCTACTCTACCCTTTTGTATAGAGGTAGTTTATCCACAAATACAATCAGCTTTTGCAAAGATGTAAGTTGAAATGAGCAGTTCTTGGGTAAACACTACTGTTAGGGTCATGCTGCCTCTAAAGGATGATGAAGATATTACATTTTCCACATAATCATGTTTTTCTCACTTTGTTTTCTAGATAGTATATTTGCAAATCATATTTGAAATATGAGAGGTCGGAACTGAGTCAGAACTTTGAATAACATGTTCCAAGCAGAGGTGTGTTAAATTAAAATAACAATAGTTCACATTATTAGTTCCTACTGTGGGTTGGGCACCCTTCAAATCATTTTAATGTTTGCTTATTTGATACTCAGATCACCCTTATGAGATAGGTAATTTGTTATTCCCATTTTAGAGATGAGGAAACTAAAGCACAAAGAGGTTATATCAATTAGTTTCTGTTGTATAACAGATTACCTCAAGACTTAGTGCCTTATAACAAAAGCCAGTTATTTAGTTCATGATTCTTCAGGTCAGCAAATTGGTCTGGGCACAGTTGGGTGGTTCTTCTGTCATGACTGGGCTCTGTTGTTTCTGTGGTTAGATACATATCAGATAAAATATAGATATTTTAGGGAGCTTTGCTTCTGGGGTTGAGTAGAAGATGGCTGGGGTGACAATGGTGACTGGGTCATGTGTCTCTCATCATCCAGCAGACCATCCTCAGCTTGTTCACATGCTAGCTCCGTAGAGAGAAAGAGAGAAAGAGTGAGAGAGAGCAAGGAAGTAGAATTTGGAAGTGGTACATCTCCAATTCCACCACATTCTATTGGTTAAAGCAAGTCACAGAGCTGGCTGAGATTCAGGGGATGAGGTGTTATACACCACACTTGATGGGAGGAGATACAAAGTTACATTGTAATGGGAAACAGATTCTGGGAGGAGTGCAGACTTGTGGCCATCACTCAAACAAGAGAGAGAGAGAATCTAAGTTTATTGGGGATTCTTTAATCTATCAAATCCATTACTTTGAATGGCCACACATGATAATCTCCCAAAGTTATAGTGAAACAAATATTAGCATTAGGCTTCTAAAGCCTTCTTTACCCTGAAATTCTCTCTCTGTCTTCAGGTACAGAGAGCAGTGCTGCAAAGCATCTACAAGACAGTTTGAAAATCTTTGAAAGCTTTTACTTGGTGCGGATGTTAAAGGTGAGGGACAGAGGTCAACAAACTTTACTTTGAAAATTTGTCTGTAATGGCTTTGAGCTAACTCTTTTTTAAAATTTATTCATCTTCATATGGCAGATGAGGAAAGATTGCTCTATGATTGTTACTCCAATCTATGACTGTCTTTTCTTACTCTAAAATCATTAACAGTTATTAAACAACCATTTATTGAGTTCCTTTTATGTCAGGCACTTTGCTACAAGAATTGAGATACAAGACCAAAAAACATGTTCTTTTGTCCTGATGCAAGACATAAACAGATACACATACTACTATAGAAATATGTATTATGATAGAGGCACAAACAATGTAATCTGAGAGAGAAAGTTAACCTTTCTTAGACTTAGAATTGAAGTGTTGGGAATTTAGGTGAAGATTTCTTCGTGGAAGTAAAGTTTTAAAAGATGAGTTGTAATAACCAGGCAATGTTGGGGATTGGAAAGGTGGAATGCAGAAATGTAATAGGAATAGCAGTTAAAATAGATTATTAGATTATAGTTTCAGTTATCCAGGTGACAAATACTGAGGCACTGATACAAGAGCAATGACAGGAAGAATGGAAAACAGGAGAGAGATAAGAAAGCTGTAAATGAGATAGACTTATAGGAATTAGTGACTGATTGGATGTGAGGGCCAAGAAAGAAGGAGAAGTTGAAGATGACTTCCAGATATTTCCCTTGGGCGTATATAAATATATGGGTATATATATTGATTTTGCATATATATACTACATATGTATTATATAGAAAGGAGGCAGAGGAGGAGGACTTCTGATAAAAGTCAATACAGAGAATATTTATGTACAAATTTGTTCATTGCAGCATCAGAATTTTTAATATCAAAATTGCAAAAATACAGATATCAATATATGTAGATATAGAGATCCAGACTAAATGAAGATAAATTTCTAAAATAGATTTGTAACCTGTAGAGTTTTATAGATGTTTTGTAGACACTTTCATAGGTATTTGTATGCTATTGATTTGTAAGCTATTTGACTTAATATTATGTTGAAGCATTTCCCATACCACCATTAAATATTCAAAAAACACGCATTTTGTAACAACCACATACCATTCTATCACATGATGCTTTCATATTTTATTTTAATCATTTCCCTAATGCTTATTATAATTCAAAGACTTATATTTAAATCTTTTACCACTTCACCATATAAGTAAAGGATGACCTATTTATGGCATTTTCCCTCATCATGATCCTCTCTATGGAGGAGGACGGATGGTGATTCATTTTCTCTGGAGTACTTCAAGTGTGCCTGAACTCATGAACAATAAGGACACTGGCTCCATTTTCTCTGAAGCTGACTTCTCCCTTCTCAGTGGCAAGATTTGGACTTAGAGGAGAAATTATGTGACATTTAGTTTCTCCCTTTCAAGTCAAACAGTTTTAGGAAATGGATTCCCACATGGGCTCTTAGATATTACATTACAAAGGTAACTGGGACATTTAATTGGGAGTCCAAGAGACCTATAACGATTATCCTCGTATATGACAACAGTGTGACCTTGACCAGGTGACATTTATTAACACATGTCTACTGTATATTTATTTCATTTAACTAATATATATTGCATTTCTACAAATGTACTAAAAGAGATAAAAGTTAGCTTTCACATCTTCCTTGTATAAAAGGATAGAGAAATAAATATTGCATTACACTGAAGGTCAAGGCAACGAAGTCTAGGATAGATGTGGCCCAGAAGTAAATTATATATATATATATATACACATATATATATTTGATGCATATATATTTACCTATTTATATAACTATAAAATAGACATGTTTATTTTATGGTATAATATACACATACATATATATGTATAATGTATATATACTTACACACATATATAAACAGGTCTATATATAAAGAGAGGAAGTCAATGTTGACCTCCATTTTTTAACGTATTTGAATTGGCTCCCAGCATTTCAAGACAGCAAGATTTCATGTAAAAATCTGGATTTTTGGTTTTCTTGAAAAACTGAAAGATCTAGTAATCTTGTTCCTGAATCTAAATGGCATGGCATCAGTTAGGTAGACTTGTGTGGCTATTGTGTTTCTGGTACGTGTTCAGTTGTCCTTTCTAGATGTCTCATGATCTCTCCAGTTGGTTACAATAGGACAATTCACTAAATTTTACCTTACTGGGCTGGTTTCTATAAATATTTGATTTTGAAAATTCTACTTTATACTATATATTATAAAAAAGAGCATTTCAGGTCAGAGAATCTGTTTCTTTGGCCATCATCTTCATAGATATAACTACAGGAAACCAAAACAATTAGCTAGTTCAGTTACTTCAGTCAAAAATGTTTCAGTTTAGAGAAAAGTTAGCAAAAGTGATAGTCAAAACCTGAGCTAATGTTTGAATGGATAAACTATTTCTGTCAAAGCAATAAGCCTAGTAATTCTATATGGATGCAGCCTATATTTTTATAGAGACAGTGGAAATTTCACTTTTGTCAATTCTTGCATGTCACTGAGAGTGATGATTTATGCTTGGAGCATGCTATACTACAGAGGAGACCATTATCTCAATTTTATGTTGGGTGACATTCTTGCCACCTATTCCATTTTCAATTTCTTAGAGAAAGCAATGTCTGAGCTCTTGTTCAGGTTCACCACAAATTTTAAAATCATCTACAGCCCTCGAGGAAAGTAAAAAAAAAAAGAGAGAGAGAAAAGGATACTACAATAGTAACTATAAAATACTGTGCTTATAGAATGCACATTGATTTCAAACTTATGTTCCCTACATGATCAATTCTCATGCTCCCCACTAGGAATCTGTGATTTAATCATCCATGGCCGTAGAAAATGCTCTCCAATAATTATTCCAGTAACTACATGTTTTTCAGGTTGGTCTTTTTGTTTCTAACAAAAGACCATCCATTACACAGAAGATGAGCTTGTCTGTATAATGATGGCTGTCTACAATGCATTGCAAAGTCAGATATGCTTACTCTTTTATCATGGTTGAGGCAGTTTATAGTCACAAGAAAAGGCACTGATCTGGGAATCAAGTGTGCACGTTTGTCCTTCTGTGTCATTAAGTCAACATCGACAATTCCTCACAACCTCCAGGATATAAGTGAAAATTCCAGTCAATCTTCAATTTTCACAACTATAAATGAAAGTTCTGCATGTTAATTCTCACTGTAACGTGAATAGTAGGACTGACACGAGAGACTTTCTGAAAGGAGAACAACATTCATGATTAACCTACAGAGTTTAAAAATTGGGAAATCATCTAGTAACTTCATGAGGCTATGTTGCATTTCTGCAACTGAATTTCTCCTTATGTATCAGACTTTTATCCCTAAGGATTATGATTTATAGAGGTATTTTTCTCTAAATCCTAGTTTAAATTATATCTTTAATAAATAATAGTGTATTTTCTCATGATAGCGTTGTTTATCTCAAAGTATTACATTGTAATTTTATAATATTTAGCGTGAAGGGTTCTCACAAACTGACATGTGAAATATATACTTTAATTTATGTAATTAATTTTTCCCCCTACTACTGTGTTAATTGCTATAAAGGATTAAAAAAAAGACACAATTTAAGTTACTTTGTATCTTCCAATATAATACCAGAGATTGAAGTTTAAAGATAATTGTTAAAGTATCAAAATTTAAAAGCTCGATATTTTAAAAAATGAAGCAAACCCCAAACAAATATTACAATTTTGCTTTTGCAGTTACTTTAGGAAAGAATCTTTTGAATACCTGAACTCTGCATATGTTATCTCTTTTGGTTCTTCTGTTTGACTGACTTTTTTCTACACTGTTCTTGCTAGTGTTCCATAACCATCTTGCCAAAATCCTTTGTTTCTCAGAAAGAACTATATTTTTCTTTGTAAAAGTTAGATGTCTAGGGCTTTTCAAAAACAAATTCTCGTTTTCTGCTCCAGAAAGTCTGAGTTGGTTCAAGCTTTTCTTTCCATGCAGTTATTTTCCTTGAATTCCATAAAAAATATTATGTTGAAAGAAGATAGACATCACATTTTTCTATCTACTATGTATTTTGATTTATATATTCTTGGATCAAAATATATTGTTTTGAGGTGAGCTATAGATCTATTGTTCTCTGAAAAAATTCTTTTGACTCTATTCACTAGGAAAATGAAGTGTTCCAAATTGGTATGGACTGGCTTTGTTGTCTTTGTCCTTCTCTTTTCTAGAAACCTTCTGGAGAACGATGTTGTTAATGGGAAAGTTTAGACAAGAATGTCTATACCATAATGCATACTATTTAAATCATTCCCTAGGAGAAATATTAACAAAGTACCTTGAGAGCATTTATTTCTGCTGGAGTAGAAGATCATCTTCATGATTCAACTGGGGATGACAGAGAATTTAGAATTTAGGAAGACTTAATAGATGTGGAGATACTGCATTTAAGTTTTTATGGATGCACATGAGGTGATAGGGCTAAACTGGGAGAGGAGATCTGTAAAGAATAGGACACAATAAAGTATACAGACACTCTCCTTTCAATTGGAAAGAATGCAGAAATTTTTCTTGCTAGATCATTCTCATCTTGCTATTTATTTTGTGAATGTTCAATCTGAAAGATTGAAACAGTTCTTTTAACAGTTGTCAGTTTATTTGTGACATCAAATAGCTATTTTGTCAAGACCAGAGTGTCATTAGTTGTGTGTCTCTAAGTGAAAGTTCTGCATGTTAATGCTCACTGTGATATGACTAGTAAGATTGGCATTAGAGACTTTCTGAGAACAACATTCGTAATTAACCTACAGAATGTAAAAATTGGGAAATCAGCTAGCAACTTCATGAGGCTGCGTTGCATTGTAATTTCATTTTCATTAGAGATGAGACTGTTAGGGAATAATGAGGGACCTTGAAGTGTAATAGGTCAGTCAGGTACAAACAAATTGCTGCACAAATTTGCAACTTCCAGTCATTTAACGACTTACAATTTTTCTCTAACTCTTGAACTAAAATTTGAATATTGAATTTTGTTTATGTACACGTCTTTACTACTGTTGGCATACTATTTATAAACATATCGAAGATGATTATAGCTGATCATATATTCTTAGATCCAATCACCATTTTCTGCAGTTTCAGTTGGGAAGAGAGGAATTAATGTTTATTGGGTGCATCCCATGTGCCGGGAGATTTACATGAGTTCTCGCATTCAATCTTCCCAGTGAACCAGTGAGATTGTGCTATTATCCACATTTTACCAGTGGGAAGACTGAAACTAAGTAAAATGGATATGTATAAATTTATGTTTACTTGTTTCCTTAGTACTTTTGTTTGTGAGGGCTGCACCTCACCCCTTCTTGTACCACATAATATTGTTAAATACTCAGCCCTTACTTCTTCACCTCAGGAAGAAGCAATCTTAAGATCTATGTAATCTAAAAGCAATGATTAATCTACATGTGGGCTCATGACTGTAGCAAGGTCAAAAAGTGTCCTCTATCAAGAATTGATAGAGACACTGTGGAGGATGGGGTTCTTCTCTTTCTGTGATCCTGAACCTGACAGACCACATAGTCCTGACCCTCTTTGCGCATCTATCTTTGCTCACATATGAAGAGATAAGAATATAGAACATAAGAATAAAGCCAATAGAGTATACGGCAGAACTGAGAGATGGGAGAAAAGAGTCTGATTCTGGAGCTATAATTTGAAGGTTGAAAAAATCTGGCCATAAAATCTAGTAGAGAGGAGTCAGATATACATGTAAGTATAATAAATACTGTGCTAAAAATCTTCTTTAAAAAGAGCATTTATATTCTCATCTCTAAAATTGGCCTCATTTCTCAAGGAGTACAAGATCCAATCCCTTGAACAATTTTGGACATATCTACGACAGTTATTGACACCACAAAAATGACTTCAGTTAGTAAAGGGAAAGTGAATCCATGAAACATATTGAGCAGAGGAGTAATAAAATTTTGTATAAAATTTAGAAATTAAGGAGGGAATTCTGTTGTAGAGTTATGAGTAGTTTTAAGGGGTAGGGAGCACATTATCAATTCTTACCTTATTTACTGAGTTTGCAAATTGTGAATATATTTCTCTGAATCTGCAAAGGCACTGTGGAAATACCAGTCCAGAGATGACCCTCGGGGTAAAGTCTGTACTGGCCTTGATATGTTGTAGCCTTGTGTACTGGGGCCTGGCTGTCTCCTGCTATTCTTAACTGTGTTTGAGTCTTTGAGGGGCATTATTTCTTGCTTGACAGACATGCAGCGGTCCTGTAAGTAGCGACTATCCTAATGGTTTGAAAGTGCTCATCCCCTCTAAAGAGAGTAGTTTTGACTTCCTGGAAATAATTCACTCAGAGGGCAAGAGATGCCTGATGACCCTTAATCTCCCTTTTCTGAAGGAGGATAATAAAACTATTATTTTTTTTCCTATTGTGAAGGGGAGAAAGTGTTCCCAGAGGCTTTTCTGGGAAAAACTGTATAGATGATGGCAGTTCATACTGATACTTGCAATTTATTTGAGTATCTCCTAAGTACCAGGCATTAAGTTAGGAATATATATTGTTAATCTTTACAGCGATTTTTTGAGGTTTAAGAGATGAGGGGACAAAGGCTCCAAGAAGTTCTAAGCGACAAAAACATATATGAAAATGAAATGAGATGATGCATGTGCAAATATCTAGTGCAAACATTGCACATAGCAGGTAGTCAGTTTCAGCTCTTCCCTTTCCTCTTCCTTTATGCTTTTCTGCTATATTCTGAATTTTCGTGTCCCCTCAAAATTCATATGTTGAAACCTAATGCCCAATGTGATGGTATTAGGAGATGGAGCCTTTAGGAGGTCATGACAGTGGAGCCCTCATGAATGGGATTAGTGCTCTTATAAAAGAGACCCTAGACAGCTCCCTGCCCCTTCCAACACGTGAGGTTACAGTGAGAAGACAGCTGTCGATGAAGAAGCCGAACCTCACTAGACACCAATCTGCCAATGCCTTCATCTTGGACTTCTCAGCCTCCAGAACCATGAGAAATCAATGTTTGTTGTTTATAAGCCACCAGTCTGTGGGATTTTATTATAACAGCCCCAACAGACTAAGACACCCTCCTTTTCCCCCTCCCCATCCTTTCCTTTTTTCCTTGCTTGCTTTGTTAAATACTTAGAGCATTTTCCATTTAGGCTTATCTTTGTTCATTACAGTGACCTGATTTGGCAGTTTGAGAAATTTTCAAGCCTTTTTCAATCCTACATTAAAACCTATGTCAAATATTTGGTGAATTTTACAGCTCCAGATACAGTAATTGCTATATATTGACCTTGTTTACTAAGTACAGGAAATTCCCAGGTATTGTAGCTGCAGTGGATCTTGCATTCACATCATAATGAGCTAAAGTCTAAAAATAGATCGTTCTGTTCGTGAGATTCTTCCCTAGTGTTTTTCAATCTCTGTTTTTCAGAAACAGTTGATCCAGCTCAGAGGCAGAAAAAAACAGTGAGAGTAACTCCATAATTCACAGTGGGAGGAGATTATATCAAATTCCTAATGAGTTCTGACATACATATTGTCCTAAAGTGCTACAAGTCATAGTAACATTTTTAGGAGTAACCTTGCTGAGAAGTTATTTATTTCAAACTTCATATATGTGACTATGGCTTATATATTTATAGCTCATAATTCAGGATCTGTCTTTGTAATTTTATGCACACACACACACGCACGACAGTTTCTAATACTTTGGGGAAATAATCTTTAAATTATCCTATATTTTTCATATATAACCTTATTCTTTAGCTTTGTTCCCCCGTTTTAAATAGGATGGCGTCGTTTGATTTAAGAGCAAATATTTTCAAAAGTGCAACTCTGAATCTGTCTTTGTTTTCCACAAGTCTTGCCGTATCCGTAGTTGTTAATCACTAGATTTTGCTTACTGTATCAGTAGTTGTTAATGTAAAGCAATAGCTGTAAGCCACTGAACTTGAGGTCTCAGATTGATTTGATGATATGTGTAGATTTAATCAACTAGCTGGTGGTTTAGAAAGAACCCAGCTGATGGTTCTCTTCTCTATACTTTCAGACCTCTACCATGCACAAAATGTGTTGGACTATAATTACCCATTAGCGTGTTTGCCTTGTCTATCTGGGTGTGAACACCTAGAGGAGAGCAGTCATGCCATATTCAGTCTTGTGTCATCCTCAGTGCCTCTTGTAATGCTGGACACGTACTCTCTGAACCCTCATGGCAGGGAAGAGTGAATGTGTGGTCTGGGGGAGCCAAGGATATAGTCTGTAGAGGTCTGTTACTACCGCAATGCTCCTGTGAAGTCTTTTGTTTTAGAAATTCATCTGGGCTTGGATTCCTTACTATAAATGCACAAGCTGCTTACTTGAATGAAAAAAAGGGGATTGCTTTAAATTGTATGATTTTGGATAAAGTTTACATGCCAGAACATGTGTCATATTCACCTTGAAATGTGCGATGATGGATATCTAATCAGTGTTGAATTTAATTGAATTTAGCAACCTAGTTTCAGAAAGCCAGGAATACAAACAATTCAGCTGGAGACAAGGGTAGATATAGTTTTTAATCCTCTGCCTACCTTCCAGTATTCTATATCCCTTTTTGCTATTGTTTCCTCATCTCCATGTCTTCTTTATTCACAATAGTCTTTATACAATCACCTGCTGTCAGCATTTATACCAGATCGCAAGGGAGGGACTCACAATGAGTATTATACTAGGGCTCCAAGCTCACATTGTCTCTGCTAAAAGATACATAGCCCAACTGAGAGGCTATACCAGCAAATAACTGTGCCAAACTGGCCTGCTGTAATGACTGAATTCTGATTTTTAAATTACAACTAGTATAGTGTAATGGCAAGATTGTGGGCAATCGGATCTGACAGAGCCAGATCCAAATCCTGGCTCTCTGTATGCCAATTTTATATTCTTGGGCAGAGCATTTAAGCTTTCTGTGACTGGTATTGTTTTGAGTGTCCATATATTTGATTTCACTTATTCTTATTGCTACTTCCTGAGGTTATTTTTATCCTCATTGTACACATAAAAGGGAACATTTCTTAAGAGGTAAGAATTTGTGCTGATTTATGCATCTACAAAGTAGCAGAGGTGAAATTAAACTCCATCAGTCTAACATTAAAGCTCTTTTCATGTAACTTGCTATTATCTGGAATGACTAACCAAGGTCTCAGAGAAAATGCTTCCAATTATTATAATGCTTTTTTAGTAGACTTTATTTTTTAGAACAGTGTTAGATTTACAGAAAAATTGAAAAGATAATAAAGAGCATTCCCATATACCCAACACCCAGTATCCCCTATTATTAACATCTTACATTAATATGGTACATTTACTGTAATTAATGAACCAATATTGATACATTGTTATTAACTAAAGCCCATAATTTGTTCAGATTTGCTAAGTTTTTATTGAATATCCTCTTTCTGTTCCAGGATCCCATCCAGTATACTATATTGTATTTAAATGTCCTGTCTCCTTAGGCTCCCATAGGCTATGACAGTTTCTCAGACTTCCCTTGTTTCTGATCATTTTGACAGTTTTAAAGAGTACTGGTGAGGTATTTTGTAGGATTCTCCTCTATTGGAATTTTTCAGATGTTCTTCTCATGCTTAGATTTGGGTTATGGGTTTTGGGGAGGAAGATCACAGACATAAAGTGCTGTTTTCACCACACTATATGAAAGGTGTATACTAGCAGCATGATTCCTGACTGTTGATGATAACCCTGGCTGAGGCAGTGTTTATCAGATTTCTCCACTGTAAAGTTACTCTTTGTCCCACCTTTCCACACTGTACTCTTTGGAAGAGTCACTCACTGTGAGCAACTCATATTTATGGAGTGGGGGTTTGTGCTCTCCCTCCTGGAGGGAGAAGTATATACACAAATTATTTGGAATTCTTCTGCATGGGAGACTTGTCTCGTCTCAGAAATGTATGTGTGTGTACTTACCGTCAACCATGTGTAATATATTAAGCTAAGTGTAAGTTTTTGCTGATGTCTCCAACTCCAATCCATTACTACATGGATCATTCTAGCCCCTTCCCCTTGCTTATTGTATTTTTACTATAACATGTGTGGAAAATTTTTTCTAACTGCTGTTGGTAAAGATAACATTTATTAATGGCTAACTATGTTTCAGGCATTATCCTTAGAACTTCGTTTGAATTATCTCATTTAATTCTCACTCCTGGATGGGAGGTAATGAGGATGCCATTTTTTCTTAAAGTTTTATTTTGAACAATTTAATATTTACATGTTTAAAACTTCATGTTTTACAAAGAGAAATAAAGTTAGAGATATTCAGTAACTTGGCCAACGTCATACAGTAGTGAATGTGATAGCCTGTATTTTCTGACTTCAGAGCTTGTCCCTATTTCTTCTGCAGACTAGCTCCCAGATCCCAGTCCTCCTTTGCTTTCCATCAGCGGGACTCACTGGGGTGAATACAGTGTTGTTACCCTCAAGAAGACAGTCAGAGCTGAGGCATTTATGTAACCAAGTACATTAGAGATGCCCAATGTTCTTATTGTTTCAAAGCAATATCAATGCACATCTATTTATCTGATGAAAACAATGATCAAGAGATTACAGAGGAGTTTAATATATTAAACTCAGAGAAGCTTTTGTTTGTTATTTATTTTCACACAAACCTTTCCTCTGATAGCTGCTATATTCTTTTAAAATGCTGAAATTGTGGCTTTGGGGAGTATGTGGTCATTCTATAGGTTAACAGGAGCAGCCAGAACTGCTTTTTCATACATCATGAGTGAGTTTTAATAAATGATTATGCCAAAATATTCAGGACACTTAATGCGTGATATTTGTATAAATGTGGTGATTTTGGTTTCTTGCCTCCATGAATAAGTAAAAATTCTAAGAGAATTACTCTTGGTCATACAAGTATGTGGATTCCCAGGAGGAAATGTACGCTGATAGATTGAATTGGGGAAACAATTATTACTTTATGGTTACTAGCAATACTCTGCTTATATGGTTATATCCATGAGTTGATATGAACTCACTTGGGGTTAGGTATAAACATCCTGGGTTTTTCTCAACTCAATTCTATATACATCAGTGTCACCATCTTTATAGAGCTATTTCTATGCAATGCCAAGCAAATGGCCAGTTCAGTTGTTATTATTTTCTGCCTTGGCCCCAAGCAGCTGAACTTTCTAAATTACTCATGAATGTTTAACTTTTATCATCAACATTTACATTAACTCTGAGCCACACATTCTTAATATAAAAATAACAGGTAGTTATTGATCCTCTATTAAATGCAAAGCATTTTTAAGAGCACTTTACACATAACCTTTCATTTAATCTTCATGGCAGTTTTATGAAATGGGCACTATTAATTATCCCCGTTTTATAAATGAAGAACGTGAAAGATGTTAGGAAACTTGCCCAAGTTCACTCATTTCACATGTAGCAGAGTTTGGATTTAAACCAAGGTGATTTGACTCTTAACTTGTACCTCTAACCACCACTCAATAGGGTGTAAATCCAGATAAGCTGCAATAACAAGCAATCTCAAATGTTCAGTGGCTAAACTAAATATAAGTTTATTTTTCAGTTACATTACATGTTCCACATGTTTGGCAAGGGAGCTGTGATCTGCAGAATCTCTTAGAGATTCAGGTTGATGGGGACTTCATTATCATGTGTTGTACTATCTGGAGCACAAGGTCTCCTGGGTTACTGTGGCAAAAGAAGAGACTGCTAGAAAGTTCTGTTTTAGTCCTTTTATACTTAGATCCCAAAGTGACAAAATTGCTGGCTAGAAGTAGTCAATGTCCCTGTATAACTGCAGTGGGGTTAGGAAATATGTGAGTATAGGAAGAATGATTGGATAGTGTTATAGACTGAATTATGTCCCCCCAAATTTATATGTTGAAGCACCAATACACAATGTGACTCCATTGGAGACAGGGCCTTTAGGAGGTAACTAAGATTAAATGAGGTCATAAGGGTGGGACACTAATCCTACAGGGTTGGTGCCCTTATAAGAAGAGGAAGAGGCATCAGAGCTAGGTGGCCATCTACAAGCCAGGAAGAGAACTCTCACCAGAAACCAAATTTGTGAGCACCTTGATTGCTGGTAGCCTCCAGAACTGTGAGAAAATAAATGTCTGTTGTCTCAGCAACAGTCTGTGTTATTTTGTTATGGCAGCCCAAGTAGACTAATGTAGATAGCACCACTGTCTCTAAGATAGCAATATTTCCAATGTATAATTCCAGAAGAATTAGGCTGAAAGGTTGCAAAAAATTCTTAATTCAATTACAAAAAAAAAGTTGATGTTCAATAAATGTCAACAATTTCAAGGCTTTCCATTTACCTTACACAAGACTAAGCACTTCTAAAACTGTTGCTATTCAGAGCTTTTACTGCTTAGTTGTTTTGGTCAGCGTTCCCCTATAGCATACATTTTCCACTGAAGGGTGTTTTAGTCAGGGTTCTGGGGAAAAACAGAACCACCAGTCAAGCAGACACATAAAATTAACCATCATAAAGTGGGAAATATAAAATATTCAAGAAGAAAAGCATTAATGAATTTTGTGATTGTGTAATTGTCGAACTCTGAAAGAATCTACTTGAAGAGCAGCATGAGAGTTGTTCAAAGGAGGAAGTATAAATATTTTAATATTGATCTCTCAATTGCATTCACAAATACAGCTGAATATTTTAACATATCTTAATCTAATTATAGAATATGGAAATAAAATTATTTATGTGAACATTTACTTATATGTCCTATGGTTACAAAATGCTATGTGACTTATGTGCAATATTCAGTCATTTACCCTTTTACAAATTAGTACTTTCAAATCCAGCAAATATCATTTTTGGTGCAATTCATAAATACTAAGCAATAAATCACAACAGATTGTTGCAATTAAATTATTAATATAAATATTATCAAATGGCATTGTTTTGATTCTCTGAAAGTCAGCACAGAAATGTAATTTTGTATTTGACTCTTAAGACTTTATGTACATAGTTAAATTTGGAGGTGCCCTAGGTTTATGTATTTCATATGGTAAATATTGATATGTATATTTCCTTCTTCAGCCCCTTACTTTTCCTTTCTAGGTTTAAATTCAGCATGGTTGAATAATTAGATTTAAATGCTATAATACCTTTTCCGCAAGTGAAATTATTTCTATTCAAGTTCCCAAAAGTTCAAAAACTTATTCAGAAAGTTTTTATGCCAGTTAAAAGTATGTGTGTTTGTATGTGTGTTTGGCATGGTAGCAGATGGGGGAGATTTGTAAGACTTTCTCTTCCTCATAATGCATTTTTCTTTATTATTTAATCTGGCTTCCTTCTTCTTCATGTCCTTTGTCAGCAGCAAAGATGAC